>OY776115.1:24637462-26064604 GCA_963675035.1 Allygus modestus
TTGCGAGACCAGTTTGTAAAGTGTACAAGAGGCATATTTCATCCAAAGACCCGAGGCAGTATATCAGAGGAGTGCGTAACTTTCGAGGTAGCCGCCAACTGGGAGGTCGTGTAAAACCTACATGTGGTTAATTAGGACAGAAACACAATATTTGATCTTGGATGTCATATTTTTCAATTCTACTCTAAAACGGATCCCATTACAGGTTTCATACTTGTGAATAGTCCCAAGAAATTTACATTTTCCTACCTAAACACCTAAACTGCTTCTTCCCGATCCAAACACATTTTAAAACGGCTGTTTTCAGTTTAGCGACAGAAAAATTAATCCAAGAAAAATAATTCACAATTTATAAGTACTTTTTTGAATAAAACTGCAAGAGTTTAAAGTGCTCTTAATGTACGTAATGCCAAATAATTTTACTGATACCGAAGAAGGAACAAAATTAATAACTGATCAGAAAAAAGTTAACATGTGACTCTATTAAAAGTAGATTTTTTTTCAAAATCACAATAACTCTAGTCAGATATTACAGAGGGTTTCTGTTCGAAAATATCGCTTTACTTTACTGTGCACAAAATTATGTTAGTTAAGTAAAAATATGAACGTCTAACACTATTCGTCTAAGGTATTACGCGCGACCGGGATTGCTGGTAAGTACTGTCGTCCACTGTTTTGAGTGAGTTTTATTGGATAGTTTGAGGCGAGGTCTGTGATATGTCTGCTAATTGTTAATCTCCATCCACCATCCGCCTACAACTGACGTAACCATGTCAGCGAAGACTACAAGGTTTAGATAATGCACGAGGTAAAATTACATCTTTACAGCCCCAAAACGACAATCCCTAGTAATAGTTTTTAATTCAGGTCCCTCAAAAAACTACAAACTGTAGGTTCTCGATTATCACCGGGGTTTTAATTAGTGATCCTGGAAGTCCCAACAACAAGGCCACACTAAAAATCTCAATCGTCTATACCAATAATTAATTTTTGGATCTTTTATAATACGCACGAGTGTGAGTCTTAAGATGTTGGTACTAATTGGTGGTTATTTTCAATACCATTTTAAAGAATCTTTTCACTTCCCAGCAGCCCATAAAAACTAACGGTAAATTCTCAAACGCTCGAACTCTCAAGGAAATTGAGACATAACCCGAACTTTTAACAGAAAGAGTCATAAAGCTGAAATTTCACGACTCACGTTTTAACCGATTCGCCCAAATGTGCCAACCATAAGGAGGTAAACACCATCATCGGCCGTCCCATTGGCTCTCCCGCCGCTCACGTGCCCCTAGTTAGAGACAATGAATCGTTTACGGACGTGAAAAGCGTTCCCACAAAATCTTATCGGGTATCGGCTCGCTACATACAATCTGCTCCCCTTTCAATCGTCCGGACCAAAACCAGATCGGCCCCGAGATTGCCTCTCTATAATTACAAATTTGGGGAACGAGTCAATGTAATCGGCCCTGTAATCGTCCCGTTGGAGTGGGTGGACTACTGACCTTTGTCCTCAGTTCGGGTATTTAAGCACGATTGGGTTCATTTGACCTTGAACTTATCGGCACTCGATGAGCAGATAATGTTTAACAAAGGACTGTTGGGTAGAGTTTGGGTGCGGCCGGTGTCTAGAACTGAACGGGTAAGTAGGGTGTTTATTTTATATTAGAATTATACTACAATCAAACTCGCTTGAACATCTACTAGGTAATACCATTCAACATATTTTTTTCAGATTTCAAACTTTAAAATGAAACCACCAAAAACACAGCTTTAACTACTATGTTGTATTTTACAAATCAGTACATATATTGCATTGCAATTTCAATTTTAAACATATGTATCCTGTAATAAGGCCTACTTTGCATCTGAATTCATACATGACGATATAACAATGTTACACTATAAGGTGAAAGGCTAAAAACATAATCCAATGAGATTAACATTGGTTTTTAACCTTTGACCTTAGAGTGTAACATTTTGATATCAACATGTATCATGTATGAATTCAGTTACAAACTCGGTATAATTATCTCGTGCATGTATTTAAAATGAGATGATTCATAATGTGGAACAATGGTTTTAAGTAGTTTGAACTCTTCTAATAGCTATTCATGAGAAAATATTTTCACTAATTCGTAAAACCGTTTTCTCGTAAACAAGAACAAACTATCCGTAACCCTAACAACCATCGAAACAGAATTGTAGGTAACACAATAATGATCACTAGAGGAAATTTGAATCTTGAATAAGCTTTAGCCATTTCAGGAAGGTTATAATTTGACCAGTGTTTATGGCTGTTAAACTATTGTGACAGGAAGAAAAAGGGTTTCGTTAGTGTTTTTTTGTTTCTGATTTCAGAAATATTCAGCTTTTCTGTCATAATTTATTCCAAATTCCTGAAACTACGCGGATTTAGATATTACTTTTTTTATAAGCCTTAAGAGGCGTTAAGTGTTACAGCAATGAAACTCACTTATTTGTTGGCACGAAAATTAAAGTAGTTATTTTACGTTGTTGTTGGTTTTTGCGTTATTTATTGTAAAACAATATTTATTTTTACAACAAATAACTATTAGTAGTGTTTACTTCGTCAATTATCTTATAAATGTTAACTTATTACTCTAATGATACACCTTAGTTTGTTGATTATACCAATATTACCTAAGAACGTTGGTTCGGGTAGGGAACGGTCAGCTGTGGCGAGTGAGTGGGGAGGGGGGAGTTGACAATGTGAGAAGCGGATGAGTTATGCCGAAGGGATTACTCCATAATTATTATAATCTTGGGGCCAGCGGTAAATGACTCTATTGAAAGGTCAGGTGGAGTAGCGTGTCTCCCACGACAGTCGGGAGGAGGGGGGAGACCAACTGGAGCACCGGGGCTTGTAGGCCAGACAAAGGTCAGGTGGAGTAGCGTGTCTCCCACGACAGTCGGGAGGAGGGGGCGACCAACTGGAGCACCGGGGCTTGTAGGCCAGACAAAGGTCAGGTGGAGTAGCGTGTCTCCCACGACAGTCGGGAGGAGGGGGCGACCAACTGGAGCACCGGGGCTTGTAGGCCAGACAAAGGTCAGGTGGAGTAGCGTGTCTCCCACGACAGTCGGGAGGAGGGGGCGACCAACTGGAGCACCGGGGCTTGTAGGCCAGACAAAGGTCAGGTGGAGTAGCGTGTCTCCCACGACAGTCGGGAGGAGGGGGCGACCAACTGGAGCACCGGGGCTTGTAGGCCAGACAAAGGTCAGGTGGAGTAGCGTGTCTCCCACGACAGTCGGGAGGAGGGGGCGACCAACTGGAGCACCGGGGCTTGTAGGCCAGACAAAGGTCAGGTGGAGTAGCGTGTCTCCCACGACAGTCGGGAGGAGGGGGCGACCAACTGGAGCACCGGGGCTTGTAGGCCAGACAAAGGTCAGGTGGAGTAGCGTGTCTCCCACGACAGTCGGGAGGAGGGGGCGACCAACTGGAGCACCGGGGCTTGTAGGCCAGACAAAGGTCAGGTGGAGTAGCGTGTCTCCCACGACAGTCGGGAGGAGGGGGCGACCAACTGGAGCACCGGGGCTTGTAGGCCAGACAAAGGTCAGGTGGAGTAGCGTGTCTCCCACGACAGTCGGGAGGAGGGGGCGACCAACTGGAGCACCGGGGCTTGTAGGCCAGACAAAGGTCAGGTGGAGTAGCGTGTCTCCCACGACAGTCGGGAGGAGGGGGCGACCAACTGGAGCACCGGGGCTTGTAGGCCAGACAAAGGTCAGGTGGAGTAGCGTGTCTCCCACGACAGTCGGGAGGAGGGGGGAGACCAACTGGAGCACCGGGGTGTAAGTGGGGCTTGTAGGCCAGACAAAACTGTCTCATGTACCTCGTCTGCACACAACATCGTAAGTTATAATATTATTAACACATTTTATATGCTAATTTATACTAACAAACCTCACTAACTACATAATATACTGTATCCTTATATATAATACGTGAAGCAGTTTTTTGTAAACGCAACTCCTCCCTGATTTCTTGACCAATTTTAATGTTTGAATTGTCAAAAATTCGTCTCAGTTCATAGTTTTGCAATAAGGTTTTTAATTTTAAATATTTTTATCCTAAAGAGCCCGGGCTGCCCTCAATATTCGTTTTTTGACCATAAGATTAACATGGGAAATAATTGTATTTGAACTGCAGCTGATAAGACATTATGGACAGATTATTAGCATTACCAGATGTTACAAGTAAGAACAGAATTTATCTTTATAAATGAAATAGGTTTTATTTCTACATAGAGCAGTGAAATGTTGTATGCAACGGATATATTTAATTTTGCTTATATGTCTGTTTGTTTATGAACCAGGTTTGTTTCACATTTCACAACAAAGACTGAACTGAATGAAATAAAACATTTTGCCCATTTTCGTGTATGGCAGGAAACTTTTAGGCTTCTGCAAATCATTACGTACGACATTAGAGTTATGTACATTGGTCCGTCACTGCTCCAAAGAAGACCTTATGAGTACAGGTTCCTCACCCTTTCACTGTTGAATGCAACACATTTGTTCTAATGAGCATGTAGTCAGCTTATTTTATCTTTTACTACAGACTAGAGGAAACACGTGCTTTACTAAGTACTAAGTAATGGTATACTAAACAATATAAAATAACGGCACGGCAATGAAACATTGGGTAGGGAACACACAAGCCCTTGCAGCATGGTATTTAAAGCTCAGTTTGTCTAGGTAGTCATTGTGATTGTTATGCTGAATTTTGTATGTGTCTTTAAGCCCATCATGAACAAACTACATGAGATTTTGAACAGATATTTGGAAGAAGATAGGTCCAAACTAAAAGGCAGTTATGGGTTTATGCCCGTTCCAATGAGGCTCAGACCTATTAATGATTTTCATAATGCCCATGTTAATCATATACTTACTAGACGGATTCAACAAATAATTGGTGGAAAGACAGCAGGCACTGGGAATGTGCCATAAGCAAAAATAGCCCTATAGGTTTCGTCCCTTATGTCCTTTGCTCCGTTGGCCTTTAACATTTTAATTTAAACAACACTGACCGTTATCTGGACCGATTGATTTGTTAGGAAGATGGTTAATACATCACGATACAACCACGACCTTTGTCTACAGGGGTAGACAACACAGGGGACAACAGGGACAACAGGGGTTCCAAAACTGCTTTAGGGCCCCCCAAATGTTGGAGCTATCATATCTGTGCGCAAAGAAATAAGTTCTAATTTGGCCTCATCCCCCAAAAAAATATGGTTGTGAAAAATGTGTTTGAAACAAAACATTGGGGTTAGGGTTAAGATTTGTAAATAAAAACAAAAGTATCTTATCAGCTGTTTAAAAACAACCAATTAATTGTAAAAGTAACACTCCATTGGTAAAGTATCAGCATGTGCTTTTTATGAGAATAGTGATTAGAACCAATGTAAATAAATGTAATCTATAGATTATTAGGTTATGTATAAGTTTCTAGAACCATTACAAATTAAGATAGAATAATTTAGTATAAAGCGGACATGTCTAAAATAAATCGAAACTAGCAAATAAACTAAGTAAATATGCTCGCCTTGGAGAGGAACCTTGAAGAGAGGCATTTTGAAGAAAACTGACTGGCTTTTCAAGCAAAGCTCAGTCCCCAGGTGATGAAGTGCTTTAACAAATGTATCTAATTTTTCAAATATAATATTTCACTATGATCGCGAGCGAAGCTGCGACGGGCTACTAGTTTATAAATATTACCCATTTATCAAATCTATGTCAATATCGGTCCCTAACTGTTGCGTTTTTGCAGCTGACTGATTTCGAACTAACAATGGTTTCGAAAAGCTTCTTTCTTTGGGACTAGATTAAAATGTTAGAGTCGGCTGTTAGATTTTTCGAAAAATAATAATTTAATTTAAATAATCTCTTAACTTAATTTTCCTTCTCCTAAATTCTTTCTTTTCTTAAAAAAAATAATAATGTAAATCCATCAAGTGGTTGACCCAAAATCTTATGAGAAAATTTCATTCTGCTAATAATAGGATATTAAGATATTTTTTTTGGAAACCGCAAAAACTCTACTCGTAAGACTCAGTTCGGGATTAATACCAGAGACCTCTCGAGTGTGAGGTGCAAGCGTTACCAAAGAAGTAACAACTAATGTGAGATAATCAAAAACATCTTGATTACTCACACTTGTAAAAATTACAAAACAAATTTGAATTATTTATGTCCGATTTTTACATATTTAATGCGGGCCTCGCGTTTGACTTTTATTTCACGCCACAACATGGTTTGCGAAAATCAGTTGTCTGGTTTTACTCATTTTCCGAGATACCCATGATCGGGTACTATGTTGCCATCAATACTTATTCAGGTTCAGTTCAGCAGCTAATGACTTGTGAGTAAGCTGTATAGAGCTGTTAAACTTTGCATTGTTCTATAACAGACAGAATTAAATTTCACTTATCCCATATAAGCTGAGGTGTACTTAACTGGCGATAAAGCAGCGAACACTGCAGTAGAATGAATGAGTGAGTGAGCCCATTCCCAAATAAGGCTGTGCAGTAAAACTTTCCGTTCACATTCGAGAGGTCTCGGGTTCAAATCCCAGACCGAGCCTTTCGAGTTAAAAAAACATACTTGATAATTGTTATCAAGAACTCTCTTTCCTATCTAAACATAAAAGGTTAATTAGGATAAAAATAAATGTTTCCTTTCATTAAAAAACTGTTTAGCAATGTCACAAAGAAAACCGTGTAATTTCTAATTAGCTCTTTACGTTGCTTAGCATAAGTCGTCATAATGAAACATTTACTCTTTATCACTAAGCTATACGTGTACGGTTGTAAGCTATGACAATCTGGGGTCAATAGAAACTGTTAGCCTATACACTTAATTCTCTTGAACTGTATTTCTTTATTCCTCTAATATGAGTGTTAGTTAATTCAAGTTAACAGTCTTAAAAATAGTAATACATTAACGCTTTTGAGAGGTATTGAGCTCAAATCCGATTTGATTGTGTACGGTTTCTCATTTCGCCTAGGCAAATATCGAAATGGTTCCCAAAGGGCCGTATTATTCTGGGGTAGGAAGTAGAAAGACTTCCTAACCTCACCTAGTAAACATATTCTGAAAAACTATGAAAATTAAAACACTATCTAATGTCCTCAGTCTGTCTCCAAAACATTAAATGCCCCTTACAACAAACATTATAATAATCCCACAGGACGGCCGGTCGTTCCGCTTAAACGCGGGGCAGCGATAAAGTAATAGCGCTAATTCCCGAGATGACTCGACCCCGGCGCATGAGCCAGACACGCCCCTAAATTATGCAATTTATTATCGAATTACCGCAAATGGCAAGAAAGCCGTGTCCCCCGCCAACTTCGAAACCGCCGGGGAGTTGATGGGGCGCGGGCAGTGGGAAAATAAATATTTTGAGGCGCGCCAATTTCACCCGCATCATGGCTAATGATCCATATTGAATGTCTAAATACATAATCGGCTGCGGCGTTCACGCCTTTTACGCTGTTGAATTTAGCGGATAAAGAGGTCAATGTTGTGGTTTCGGTGGGTAACGTTTGAATGGATACTATCACTAAAATAAAATGAGGTACAATTTAACTTTAAGACCTACCAAAGCAAAATTTAAGTATACAAATTTCAACAGTATTCTCAAAGAAACAACATGTTGATTTGCTTGTGATGTATATTATTTAAAGTATTATAAAAATATACAAAATTAATAAAACATTACGAACAGAGATTTAATAAATTGTAGGATAAAGCGTATATGTGATTAATAAGTGGGTAATTAAAAGTGATTTTATCATGGATACTTCATTTAGCTGTTGCATTTCAGGTAACGAAGAATTACGTAACGAAAATAAGAAGGAACTTGTATAATTTAGTTGGATCTTGAATTATTTCGAAATTCGGTTCAAGAAAATGGATTTTTTTTTTCATTGTAATCCTGCAGTTATTCTGCAATTGTAGTAAACATTTCCTTAATAGCCTTTCTAATCATCCGATAGCTATAATATTTCAAGTAGTATTGCCACATAATGAATAAATATATTTTAAACCAAAACACGACTGACAATATTCAGTTACTTAACATTTACAATACCAAATAATATTGTTGCAGTATACTCTGTTATAACATGCTTTGGCGTTATGCATGTCAACATTTATAATTATACAGTTTTAACAGGCGTTGTAAATCATTGTAACGTTTAAATATTACTTTATAACTTTAAATATTAATAATAAAGTAACTAACTATTACTATTTAACTTTAACTATTAAATATTATAACGTTCATTGTATATTTTTAACAAACTATACACACATTTTTTTGTTAAAATTTGTTAAAGTGTGCGAAATGCACTAATTTGTAAACAAATCCTAATAATAACCTTCCAGGTATCACCAAAATAACCCTAAAAAGACTCGCCGACGGATGTCACGACGCTCAATTTATCACCACCAAAATCGCACGGAGCTGGTGCGATGGCGGGAAAGTTATGGCGAGAAAGTCGACGCGTAACCACATCGCAAGCGGCCGAATGTAAATTACAATAATAATGTTTAATGAAGGGACCCGTGTCCCTGTATAGGAGGGGGGTTGGGGACACTGTAGCAAGAGGGTCACGAGGTGGCTAGGGGGTGGCAGGGGGGCTGGGGGGGCTAGGGGGCAGGGGTCGGGCCATCGCGATCGCAGTAATGACGCAAGATACGATAATTATGCTGCTAATGACCCCCAACGTCCAAAACCCCGCGGTAGCTGTGAGAAGAGAAATGCCATAATAACTACAGAGATAAGACCCTACAACAACGGTTGTTTTTTAATAGGTTCCGTAGTTTTTTGGCTATAATAGTTATTTACGTATTAAGACATAAGTAGGCCTTTGTCGCTTGAACTAAAACCGATAGGGTAAATTTGTAAATCTTATTAAGACACTTTAAATTCAAATTAGATACACAAATAGTGGCTGAATAATCACAACTGATCATTAGTTCAGTTTTTGCTTGTATATAAAAACACAATAGTGATATTTTCATAATAAAATCATTGGATCGTTGTAGCCCAGTGGGGCAAAGAATTGATATTTTTCACAACGTCCTTGCCCCTCAATCTTTAAAATGAGCCATTCCCAAAGGCTGTATATATGAAGTGTAGCGTTTGAAATTTTGACGCAATCGATTTGCCTTACGAAATTACATATAAAAGTTTTTCCTACAACTGAAATTTTGAATTACCACTCAACATTTAAAAACCCAATTTCATCTGTTTTGGCTGAATTAACGATTTTGAGGTTATAAATACCGAGTAAGTTACCTTGGTCAAAACCAACAAGCAATCAGTTGCGTTGTTTACCTCAGCGAGCGGAAAAGTAAGGTGCAGTGAGAGATCAAAACTTTGTTTGCTAGATAAAAAGAATACGGTTTTAAGATGTATTGTTAAAGAAGAAGAAAATTCAAAGATTCAAAGAATTGTATTGCACTCTTAGACAAATTCATTACACTTGAATAATACATTACAATTGAACAAACATCCATACAAAGTAAGAAAATAATAACTAAAAAAAATTGCAAAGTACAATAAATACTGTGTCCCATTAACAAACTATTGTTGAGTTGGGACACACAAAATAAATAAATATACTTACATTTAGAAATAACGGAAAACGCTCAATAAACTAGTAAACTGATAAATTAAAATACATATATATTAGAACTCTTACAAATAACAAATATAACATTGAAACACACGTATACCTAAAAAAAACTTAAAAAGAAGTAAGGTTACTACAAAAAATAAACGGTATCAGGAAACTGACACATACTTTCTCCCTTTTAGCCCAACTTTAATGAATAAATTACTTTTTATTTACTAAATATAGAATACAAAGCACGGTCGAATGTACAGAAAATCTTGTAAACAAGTTGTTTTAAAAAACATCCACCCAAATCCCTGTTTTGGAGGCACTAAAGGATCCATTGCTACACTCGTGGTTTTAAGAGGGGAAATGCCCTCTATTCCCCCCCCAGGGATATTAAGGGGCAACATATTTCGAATTAAATCTGTTGGTCAATGCTGAATTGAGAAGCATATCAAGTTTGAATGAAATAGATCAGTAAATAAGAGAGAAATAGTAATTTTTGTATTCCCCATAACAATAACATTGGACAACGTACTGCGTTTACCGCTAAATGAAAATTTCAATTTTCTCCGAAACCAGCAGTCGTGAAATAGTAATTCAAAATACTAAATTATTTAGTTTTTTGAGCTCTTTTTAATGGTGAATAGTAATATTTTTTATATTTATGTATTTTTATGAAAAATAAAAAAAACTGAATTTTTGATGTTTTAAGTCCTGTAATTTCTGAACCCGAATTTTTACAGGAATGCGGGTGGTGTCATTTTGTTGGAAAACTAAAGTTCTACAAACGACTAAAGTTAAGTCAAAATCATTAGAGCCGTTTTTGATAAATTTGAATTTTTCATGTTTTTTGGCGATTTTTGGGGAATAATTACCCTTAAAAATCAAAAATTCGAAAGAATTAAAAAAAAACGCCTGGAGATATCGTGGATTAGTACCTACATACCAAATTTCATCAAAATCGGCCGATTGGTTAGGGCTGTAGCTCTGTAAACATCCACACAGACACACACACACACACACACACACACACACACACACACACACACACACACACACACACACACACACACACACAGACAGACATCACGTAAAAACCACTTTTTTGGGTTCAGGGAGCACCAAAACGGATATTTCCACTAACAACTCAAATTCGAAAATTTTGACGAAAACAATACTTTCTCCATATACTATGTATAAGGGGAGAAAGTAAAAGGAAAGAAAATACAAAGAAAATCTTTGCAGTATATAACAGAGTAACGTAAATATTTATTAGACAAATATTACATATAAACGACAACAGTGCATACACAGTAGACAACAGGGACATTTATTACCTATATTAAGGAGATGTAAAGAATACAATGCAGTCTTCCATAAAAACCAATACAAACCCCTAGAGAAAAAAACTATCAATAGACTCCAAATCAAAAAGTTATTTTCTTAATTTGCTAGCAAACTGCATCTTAGATGGAGCAGAGTTAATTTCTAATGGAAGGAGATTATAAAATTTCGTTGGCGCAAAATAAAAGAAATGTTTAGGTCTATAAAATTCAGTTTGGGGTTGAGGAGTCAAAACAAAATTCTGCAACCTAAGCATACTTGAAAAACATTGGTATTTCCAGAAATAGGGCCACTTCCTATTAAAAAACATTAGAAGGACTCTAAACACATACAAGTATCTTAAAGAAAAAATTTGCGATTCTTTAAACAATGGAAGCGTTGATTGGAATCTATGCCCACCACTAATAGCCCTAATAATTTTTTTCTACGTAACTACAACATGATTTAAACTTGTCAAATAAGCTCCACCCCAGCATGTCAAACCATACTGTAGTTTAGAGTCAACTATGAAAAAATAAAGAGTTCTTAAAACGGACAAAGGGGACACATTCCTAAGCATGTAAAACTTTCTTAAAACCAAGTTCATTTACTTCTTCAACCCCAGCAAATGATTCTTCCAACAAACATTTGTATCAATTGTGATTCTCAAATAGTTAATGTTGTCCACAACCTGGATCCGAAGACAAGCGTTACTGTTTAAGGCAAAAACAGGAAGACACTCTTGGCATTTAAAGAATAATGTACTGAAGTTATCATTTATTTATCTCAGAGAGAAACTTACTAATTTTGTTTTTGTGCTCATTTCCATTCGTTTTAAGGAAAACTAAATCTTATGTTTATCAAGGTCCCGCTGAATTTGGCAAGATAACGACTTAATACATGTGGAAAAATAGCTCAAGGCAGTATCATCTGCAAAACACGTAATTTGACCACTGAACTCAGCTGAACACAAATCATTAATTTACACCAAGAACAACATCGGCCCCAGCACCGAGCCTTGGGAACACCACGAGTAATAGTGCATACGATTTATAAGAATTACCTATACCCACACACTGATTTCTTTTACTAAGAAAGTTTTTGAACCACTCCCAATGTACACCCCTAATACCTGAATCATCAAGTTGTTCCAATAAAATATAATGATCCACAAAATCAAAGGCTTTAGTAATATCAACGAATAATCCAGCAATTGCGCTACCATTATTTAGCCCTTCAGCGATCTCTGAACAAAACTTAAACAAAGCCTCTTCAGTTGACCTCCCATTAACAAAACCAAACTGATTAAAGCTATGAAAAGAATTTAGATTATAAAATCTACAAGACGCTTCTTAACAACTTTCTCGAGAACTTTAGAGAAGACAGAAAGAATGGATATTGGCCTGAAGTTATTTGTATCCTTTATATCACCTTTCTTAAAGATAGGAATCACCACTGTTTTTTTTAATACGTCAGGAAATATACCGTTTTGCAGGCTAAGATTACACAGATATTCCGGACCTGGCAAAATTGAATTGCTAACAGATTTCACTATTTTTTCCGATATCCCATTAACATTAGGTGATTTTTTTCCTTCAAGCTGTTAATTATACCCACAAGTTCGTTATGAGAAGTGGGAATGAAGAACATGGACTGTTATGAATTTTGTTGGGAAAATCTAAACATTAAACATTTCAATCTAAAGAAGGTGTTGAGACAAGATTGTTTGTAAGAGCTTCAATCACATCAACAATGAACCTATTAAAACATTAACTATTTAAGTAGGCTCACTAATGACAGAATCATCAGAATCACTTCAGGCACAGTTGACGGAAAATGTTTTGTTTAGGACACACATGCTAGAAGATATTTGTTAAATACGAACGAGTTGAAATGTATGATTAATAAAAATAGGAACTTAGAAAGGGAACGCATAAAGCTTTAAAGAAATGGTTGTTTGCATTGTTTTATTTCATAAAAATATATAGTTTAGAGTATCAAATAAAACGTTTCTGATGCTGACTTATTTTATTTATTTTTATTTCTGCTAACCCTCCTTAAATCACATCACAGTCTCCGATTTATACAAGGTCGCATAAGATTGCTGTGAAAGCTGATTATTATGAATCTCTTAACCATCCCTTATCATGGGAATACGATTATCCAAGGAGCTAAATTAATACCTTTATTTTCTATATTTTGTTCCAATACAAAATCTTACCAAGCGTTACCACCTACCAACCACCTAAACCAATATTATCCATGCCTTGTAACTGTGAAACCGTCCCGTACCCTTTCTTCTCATGGGATGAGGCTTTCGTTCAAGAAAAAAACTGCCAGGCGTAATACGCGAACCGGTATGCAGAATCAAAGGTAACAGGATATACTGTAATTGTTTGTTGCAGCCCGAGCATCCTTGCCATGGATTTGGTGGTGAGTCTTCTAACCTCATTATCCCGTACTCGTCAATCGTCGTTCGTTTCAGTACAAGGATCTTCCACGCTATAAATTTGGTGGCGAGTCTTTTAGTCTCATTATCCCAAACTCACCGATCGATGTTTCTTGCAGCTCGAACATCCTCCTCGTCATATATTTGGTGGTGAGTTTTTTAGTCTCATCATCCCGAACTCACCGATCGATGTTTCTTGCAGCTCGAACATCCTCCTCGTCATATATTTGGTGGTGAGTCTTTTAGTCTCATTATCCCAAACTCACCGATCGATGTTTGTTGCAGCTCGAACATCCTCCTCGTCATATATTTGGTGGTGAGTCTTTTAGTCTCACTATCCCGAACTCACCGATCGATATTTGTCGCAGCTCGAACATCCTCCTCGTCATATATGTGGTGTTTTTTAGTCTCATTATCCCGAACTCACCGATCAATGTTTGTTGCAGCTCGAACATACTCCTCGCCATGGATGTGGTGGTGAGTTTGCTAGCCTCATTATCCCTGCGTGAGGTGTATTTAATTTATAATTAGAGAGTGGCTAGTATTATTAAAAAGAGACGGCGTTCGCCGAGCGCGTACGTGCTGCGCATCCCGAGTCCCCCATTAGAGGATCTCTAACATCAAAGTGGTAAGTGTTTGCGTTATTGTTCTTGAAAAGTTGGAAATCTGGTTTTAGAAACTATGACAATTCTAACTGTTAGATCCGGTGGTAAATCCCCGTTTAGCGAATTTCCCCTATAGGGAAGAAGCTATTACCGTAGGTCTCATAACTTAAGACCGAGACCATGATAATTTTTTGTTTTGAGGTCCCCAGATGACAAAAACACTATTCGTTCAAATTTATATATATGTATATATATATATATATATATATATATATCAATATATATATGTATATATATATCAATATGTATATATAAAACAACACTTGTAAGTTTTCCTTCTATATTTCGGAGGACGTATACCCCCTTCTTCAGGAAGAAAATACTTAAAATCAGAAAATTAAAACTAACACATAATAATAAAAATATAAATAAAAGTAAAATGTAAATGTAAATAAAGCTAATCAGCTGTCAGCTGGTTCTTGAAAAAGTTATTATAGGGGCAGTTTCTGGGGGATACCCAGTTTTTCTTATCTCAGATTAAGCCCCATTGGATTTCTTGTTTTTAAAACAATTTGATGGGCTTGTTCATATTTCATTAATTGGTATCTGTTGTATTCTTCACTTTCGTTTATGTCCATCTTTGTAACCGATTTCAATGAATATCACTCTTCAATTTTTTCTTTGTTGTGAATTTCAATATGTTGGGCTAATGGCTTGTTCTTATCTTTGTGAAAAATGTCGAAACGATGGCCTGTCATTCTTATTCTTAAATGATTCGACGTCTGCCCAACATATTGTTTGTCACAATGGTTGCAAGATATTTGGTATATAACATTTTTTGTGTCACATATTATGTTTTCCTTTATAGGAAATGTTTTTCCGCTAACCGAACTGGAAAATTCCTTAGAGTCACACATAATTTTGCAGGATCCACAGCGCGGTTTCTTGCAAGGCTTGCATCCAATCTCTATTTTCGTTTCTGGTTTCGGAAAATTCGTTCTGACAAGTTTCGCCTTTAAGTTAGGTGGTTTTTTAAACGTGACTCTAGGTGGAGTAGGCATAAAATCTTTAGCTTCTGGAAGTGTCTCCAGAAAGCAGTAAGCCGTTTTTATTATGGAGTTTATTTTATGAAGGCCAGGGTGAAACTGTGTTATGAATTTTACATTTTTAGATGCAGTATCATTATTTCTTGTAGTTGTATGTCTAAGGGTTTGGTTGTTTACAAGCCTCTTAGGGTACCCCTGCCTTGTAAAAGCATTACTGATCTTAGACACATAGTCAGTAAAATCTTTCTGGTCACTGCACAGGTTTTTTGCTCTTACTGATAGGCTTTTCGGAATAGATTTCTTCACGTACAACGGATGGCAGCTAGAATAGTTCAGGTAACTCATAGTATTCTATCTTTAATGTGCAGTTTGGTCTTAAGTATTCCAGAATTAAGACAAATATCAAGGTCTAAATATGTAATCATTTTATCTGAGTAGGTCCAGGTAAACTTAAGATCAGAGAATTGTTGAAGGGCTTCCAAGAAACTTGTAAGAGAGTCAGTACCATGAGTCCAGATGAAGAAAATGTCATCTATAAATCTGAACCATCGCATGGGCAGTAAAGACTGTGAATCCAAAAATTCATCCTCAAACTTACCCATGAATAAATTAGCATACGAAGGGGCCATTCTTGTCCCCATTGCTGTCCCGGACATTTGAAGGTAGTGGTTATTGTTAAACTCAAAATTATTCTTTGTTAATGTCATAGATATAAGATGTAAAATAAACCCTGAACTGGGTTTTTCATTAGACTTTATGCTGTTAAAGAAATACTCAGCTGCATTCATCCCATCAGCGTGGGGAATATTAGTGTACAGAGAGTTAACATCTACTGTTACAAGAAGCGTTCCTTCTGGTAGTGGTTGTTGTATTGCCGATAACTTTTCTTTAAAATCGTTTGAGTTTTTTATGTCAGAAGGAAGGCACTTGACAAGAGGTTGAAGATGGTCATCTATGTAAGCTGATATCCTTTCAGTGGGGCTGCCATAACTAGACACTATAGGCCTTACAGGAGGCGAATATATTTTTTTGTGAATTTTTGGGAGCATGTAAAACGTGGGTGTGCGAGGAAATTTAGGAACTAAGATATTAATGTCTTTGTCGGAGAGTCCTTCACTAGGTCCATGCTCGTTGAAAAATTCTTTGATTTCTTCACTAAATTTACTTGTTAAATTTTCTTTCAATGGTTTATAAACATCTTTATTAGACAGTTGGCTATTAGCTTCGTTCAAGTAATCTGTTATGTCCTCGATTACGATTTTATTGCCTTTGTCAGCCGGCAGAATTATTATTTCTTTATTGTTTCTTAGCGATTTTGTAGCTTTTATTTCACCAATTGTTAAATTATTATCATGTTTTAAGGATTTTTCAAAGTTAGGAGTTGACAGATCAGCTAGTATGACGTTAATAAACTGTTCTACTGGATGATCTTGAGGTAGAGTTGGTTCCCAGTCAGATTTTCTTTTAAATCGCTGAAGGCATGGGAGACGTTCCTCCTGTTTATTTGGAGGCTCCTTACTGAAATGATATTTCAGGCGTACTTCCCTTGTAAATCAGAGAGCATCATTAATTAAATTTATTTGGTTGAACTTGGGAGTTGGGCAGAAACTTTAAGAAACATGACTTTAAGTTCGAAAACCAGAAAATCGGACCATGGGAAGGGGGGTTTATGGGGGTTTTAAATTTTCCAAAAATAAGTTTTTTGCATTTTTCACCCTAAAATTTTTAAAAATATTAATTTTGGTTTTGACCATGTTATAGAGCTTAATACCCCCGTTGCAGCAAACCTGCATACTCAGCGAATTTCTAATGAATATATAACATAACACATCAAAACACTTAACAGGATTCATAAGAAATGTATTCACAAACAAGCGATATTTCAAATATTAATTATTCTCCATAAGAATAACATTGGGGATGAGTATGCAGGTTTGCTGCAACAAGGCATACAAAATAATGGGTTTTTATGCAAATATCAATAGAACTCATCTTAGTGAAGTCACATACCAAGTTTCATCCATATACATTCATAAATAAGCGATATATAACATTTTAAGTATTTTCCATAAGAATAACATGGGGACCAAGTACCTAGGTTTGCTGCTACAGGAACCATAGGCAAAAAATTGGTTTTTTTTGCAAACAACAATAAACCACAACCAGATCAAGCCATATGCCAAATTTGGCCAGTTTATGTTCATAAATAAGCGAGATATACAATTTTTCTTTTTCTCCATAAGAATAACATTAGACAACGTACTGTGTTTAGCACTTTCAATATCTCGGTAACCAATTGACGTAGAACAATGATCAAAATACCAAATTGTTTGTTATTTTAAGCTAACTAAATTCAATGGTATAAATTAAAAATTGATTTAAATTAAAATTACATGTGAAAACCCTAAAAAAACACATTTTTGGGGTACAAAACCCCCCAAAAACCCCCCTTCGGATGGTGCGATTCAACTGGTTTTCGAACTCGTTCAAATAAATGGTACTTTACACATTTGTACAAAATTTCATTAAGATTGGACCTTTTTTACGAGAGTTATCGTGCTTACGGACACATATATATATATATATATATATATATATATATATATATGTATACATACATATTTGAACGAATGGTGTTTTTGGCATCTGGGGACCTCAAAATGAAAAGTTATCATGGTCTCGGGCTTAAGTCTTACCATGAGACCTACGGTAATAGCTTCTTCCCTATAGGGGAAATTCGCTAAAAAACAAATAATATAGTATTTTGAATTATTAACCTAGGTTAAGTGGTTGCGGAGAAAATCCAAAGAAAACCTACTCATAAAATTTCCCATGTTAATCTTATGGGAAAAAGGTTTTTCGCTTTTCCTCAGTTTATTTTAATGTAAACTTCACATTTGCTTTTACCAATCTGTTCGGTTTCACAAAGCAATCATTTTGGTGTTTAAATTGTGATTCTACGCCAGACCGTTGCTGAGATATTCGAAGTACTAAGCACAGTACGTTGGCCAATGTTATCCTTATGGAGAATAAATAAAATTTAATATCTCGATTATTTAGGAATGAATGTTGATGAAACTTGGTTTGTGGCCTCACGTAGTACTGATATATTGATATTTGCACAACAAATTGATTTTTTGTTGATTATTCCCGTAGTAGCAAACCTGCGTACTAAGCCCCCATATTATTCTTATGGAGAATAAGTAAAATGTAATGACTCCCTTAATTATGAACATAAATTAATAAAACTTGGTATGTAGCTTCACTTGGTTGAGTTATATTGATAATTGCATAAAAACACATTTTTTTCCTTGTTACAGCAAACCTACTTACTCAGCCCCCATGTTATTCTTATGGAGGAAACTAACATGTTATATGGCGCTTATTTATTATTGAATATTGATGAAACTTGGTATGTGGCTTCGCCTAGTTAAATTATATTTATATTTGCATAAAACCAATTGTTTATGTTCCTTGTTTCAGCAAACCTACGTACTCATTACCAATGTTATTCATATGGATAATAATTAAAATCGCTTATATGTGAATATATTTTTATGAAACTTGGTATGCGGCTATATGTGGTATTAAGACAAATATTTTGCATTGGAAATTCGCTGAGGACACAGATTTGCTGCGACGGGGGTATTTAGTTTATTGTATTGAAATAGGTAGTAAATATATTAATAAAAATAAACCATTAAAGTCACAAAATACATGTTTAAAATGGATGCAGAGAAAAAGGCTGAATTATAAACTTAAAAACATATTTATATATGGGTATATGTACCTTAATGTGTGCAAGTGGTACTTATTACAGTTTGCACATAGGCTTTATGAGATAATGAAAAGTATCTATTAATGTTTGGTTTTTCCAAAAAATGAACCATTTTCATGCTTATTAGAAATTAGATCAATTATAATGAAAATTGTAACTAAAAGAGGACATACAATGAAATTGATTAAGCATTAATTTATATGATTATATTCAGTAAGCTTATTCCCTTGTTACATAACAAACATTTTGCAGCTAATTTTTTTTAATATGAGTGTGTATTAAGTTTCAGAAATAAACGAGTTCGCACGCAGCACGCTGACGTGAGGGAAGTGAATTTCCACATAAAAAACTATAAAAACTCAAAATCAGTTAAAAACGTACAATTATTCAAATTTTTATTCAAATCTGAAAATATTGATTTTTTGGCTGTTCTGATACTCCTGGTTCCATTTACCTGCAATGCTGGGAATACAATTCTGCACTAAGGTTAGGAGAAGGTCCAGTCAGGCTTTAAAGTAGGCGTGGGATTGTTGGTGATGATAAAAGTACACCAACAAATGAATAACAGGCTTTTCTAATATAAAACCCCCATAAGACAACGTACTGTGTTTGGTCAATACACATTTCCTTTAATAACTCGGTAAATATATAGGCTAGAATGACGAGAGAGGACTTAAACGTTTTGTCACACTAATTCCCATCTTTTTACATTCGTTAATTTCACATCAGGGGCTTTTCCGACCCTTTTTGGGCCCAAAAACTTGAAATGTGAAAGATTAATCCCCAAAAAAGGTGTTTCGAGTTTTACGATTGTTTTGCCCAACGAACTTGTCCAACTGATTACAGAAAGGAACGTCCCTACCAAATTTGAAGTAAATCGGACAAAAAATGCGACCGCTAGAGTGCATACACACACACACACACACACACACACATATATATATATATATATATATATATATGTCTAATATATATATATAATTTTGAACGAACCCCCAAAAAGTGTACAGGGGGTCACGTTAGGAACTTCTATGGTGGTCCCGGGCTTAAGTTTCACCGAGCGGGTCAAGCTAATAGTTCACTTTCCATAGGAAATTCACTAAAAAATAAATATAATGCACGTAGAGAAAGCAAAATTTCTGTATACATTGCTTATAACTTGTATTCCGTTGCAGTTATACAAGTATAACCTGCTTCTCCAACCCGATAAAATGTTCTTCTCATATTTCTCAACTTTCATCACCCCTCATATCGTAATATGCAAAACTGAGTTGTCATTCCGGCAGTGACATCTGATACAGCTGTTCTTGCTTCTGGGTTGTGTATATTTCATGTCTCAACAACTATTAAAAAATGCAATTCAATGGATTTATATTTTTTCAAGGGATTCCATTTGAATGTTTAAAAGTGCCCCTAAAATTGAATGTTAGATATAAAGCAGATCGTAGAATCTATACCACAACCTCTTTTAATGGATTGGATGACACATCAAGTATGAATATCGGTTCAGTAGTGACGATTTCACTTTTTTTTAAATTAACCTTTGTCCTAAGAGAGTTTAATTCGTAATTATTTTGTAATATGGTTTAATTTTTTTTAAATATTATCGGTGTAATTGAATACAGTAATGACATTTAATTAATTTTAGCTAGTTAAATCTTATGTTGAGCTTACGGAATTCATTGAGTAACATATAGAATTACAGCTGCAGATTTGCATAACAAGTCATGGCGAAGAGCGATAGTTTTATCTCTTAAATGACACCGACCAAGGAGAGGGGGGAGGAAGAGAAATCGAGTAAAAGCATATGGGAATAGAAGGAGGAGTTAACATTAGAAACGAGTAGGGGGAGTTAACAAGTTGCTTAAAGTGGGAGGGGGAAGGGAGGTGCCGTCGACGCTGTGATATGTAGATGAGGTCGTTATGTAAGGCAGCGTTTTGTAAGAGACTGTCAGTGCTTTTCTACGGTTGTGTCACTTTTATTTCGCACCTAATATTGTTTTTAGACGTGCTTGATTGGTGGGGATCTGATAACTCTGTAGCTTAGAGGATTGCAACAACCTGAAACGTGCATAACTTTTACAAGTATTTTTTTACGCGTAGCCCAATAATCTTCAAAATATTAGTTGAAATACCGCCCTAATACTAATATACACATTCGAAATAAACACTATCGAATTTAAATGGTATTTTCAATTTCAAGACAGGCTTTAAATTAAAATATATTTATTGCTTTACCTTTGAGACGGAAAACTAGAATCATAAATCATAGCATTCTATTTCCCTCGGCATACATTATTATTAATATCCCAGTGAACTATAACTCAATGAAGTGTCAGCGTCAAGTGACCGGTTATTTATATGACTTTGAAAATTGCATTAAAAGGGTTAAAGTTCAGCAAGAGGGGCTCATTTTTAATGTAAACACTGCATTAGTCTCAGTTAGGAATTTATAATTTACAAAAATTACCTGGATAAGATAGATTTGGTAATTCAATAAGTTTTACGATTTTGAAAGCTACATTTGTTAATATAAACGACATATTGTCTCGTTGATATGTTCAATTATCTATGCCATTGTTTCTTTGATGCATATACCATTTGATCAAAATAACGAGTTCGCACGCAGCACGCTGACGTGAGGGAAGTGAATTTCCACATAAAAACTTTTAAAACTTAAAATTAGTCTAAAAACATACTTGTATTCCAATTTTTATTGAAATCTGAAAACATTGATTTTTTGGCTGTTCTGATGCTCCTGGTTTCATTTACCTGCAAAGCTGGGAATATAATTTTGCGCATTATAATGTTAGAAGAAGGTCCAGTCAGGCTTGAAAGTAGGCGTGAGGTTGCTGGGGATGATAAAAGTACTCTAACAAAGGAGTAGCAGGCTTTTCTAGTCTAAAACCCCCATAAGACAACGTACTGTGTTTAGTCTAAACACATTTTCTTTAATAACTCGGTAAATATTTATGCTAGAATGACGAAAGAGGGCTTAAAACTTTCGTCTCACTGATTTCTATCTTTTTACATGCATTAATTTTACATTTGAGGCTTTTTAGACCCTTTTTGGGCCCAAAAACTCGAAATTTGGAATTTTAATCCCCAAAAAAGGGTTTGGAGTTTTACGATTCTTTTGCCCAACGAACTTGTCCAACTGATTTCAGAAAGGAACGTCCCTACCAAATTTGAAGTTAATCGAACAAAAAATGCGACCGCTAGAGTGCAAACACATATATATATATATATATATATAAAATTTTGAACGACCCCCCAACACGTGTTCAGGGGGTCACGTTAGGAACTTCTATGGTGGTCCCGAGCTTAAGTTTCACCGTGCGGGTCATGCTAATAGTTCACTTTGCAAAGGAAATTCACTAATAACGATAGTGTTAATTCCGTAAAAATCATCCAACGATAAAGATATAACAAACGTAGAATTGAAATGTAAACTAACCCTTTTGGAGATTTTCATGATTCGTCAGATATCGAAGATCTTTGCAGTTTAGCGGAGTGGTTATAGTGGTCGCCTTGTAATAAAAGGTTCCAAATTGATCCTAGGCAAAACCTTTAACAATAGTCAATAGTCAATAGTCAATCATCTTTATTCATGAGATTAACACGTGAACTACTTTTTTGTATTTTCGAAACTGGTGACAGCTGTCATTTATCATTCGGATATCAAATAATGATATTCCTTAAGTAAAGGTCACTTTTAGATGGTAACAAGACCAGTTTGGACCGTTCTTTATTAAAACGAAAAACATATTCCATTTGCGTTGTTACACACACACACTAACTAAAAATAAATTGTTAATTTAAGTAAACAAAATACATTTAATTGTTTTATATCGTATTTGGTATGATGCCTATAATTTAATTTAAACTGTCCCAGTAAAATATAATGAGTAAACAGCAGCACAAGCGAAGAGTACAAATAAAAATTTAGCGATTACAAAATGGTATGTTTTTGAGAGCATTGTGTAGTGTTATTTAGTTTATATAATTTACATAAGTAAATTAAACATAGTTAAAAAGTACCTTTAGACCACGGGAAGACCATGTGAAACCATATATCTCCTGACTTACTGGCAATGGCAATGGAATATGGTAAATGGGATGGTAATTAAATGTGCATTAATACAAAATAAAAGAAAACTGTATAGTACACTATAAAATCTTTCATGAAATTTAAACCCTGTACTGATTTGAATTTAGTCTATATTTATAAAAAGGATAATGGTTTGTTTGTTTGTATATATATTTGAAGATTATGGACTCGGACACCGTTGGACCGTTTGCCATGAAACTTGGTATGTAAAATTTCACGGAGAAGGTTTTTAAGCCATCCATTTTGTCCTAACTCAATTGGGTTCCTAGCAAGAGGCCCAAAAGGGTTTCCATATAAACCTTGTGGAAATATATTGTTATTTGCATAAAAGCTAATGGCATATTTACTTGAACAGGTGATCTTGGTGATATTGGTTTTGGTTGGTAATAGTCAAAGGCATAACAACGTCTGCCGGGTAACAGCTAGTAATACCATCAAATTCATACTGTCATAAGTGTATTTACAGTATATAAATAAAGTAAATTTTACCGGTTTTCTTTCTTTTAATTTTCACCATGTATTTTTCCCTCTTTATCTTAAGGTTTATTTTTAAAACCAACGGGAAAGAACATAAAAGCCAAAACAAGTAAATTAACATAGGAAATCTAACATTTTACAGGTTCCAATATAAAGATAAGAAATAGTGGGCAGCTATTAGTAAATACTAACCAAGCAGCAATGTAACAAATAGCAGGAAATTAGAGTGCATAATTCCATAAAACCAATGCAATAGCAAGCATACACATTTTGCAGACGCAACAATGACGGTATATCAAGAGATAGGCTTGTTCTGACGCTATAAACCTGAGGATTTGTGGCTACAGCTGATGTCTGAGACCCACGCCTAGACGGGTGGTTCCGAGAAGATGGGTATTGTAAACTGTATGTTAAATGGCTTGAGTATATGTTGAATGTAAGGGTGGGTTACAGTCATGCAACATTTCGCGTTCCTATCTGCTTCCCCCATAGGTCAATGTTGTTGATTTATGGCTCATTTTAACACTTTCACTCCGTTATTCATGTTTATAATCATGATTTCCATTTGCTTCGTTGTTAAACAGCCACCGGAAATCCCTTGCGTCGCAATGAACGCGTTCGAGAGAAAAAACTAGTGATTTAAGAAAGCAGAACTTCGGTATCACAAATAATAATTGTTCAAAAAATTCAAGAATATTTTATGTTTAAGACTTTAGTATTTATTTATTTATTTACTTGCTGTAATACAGTAAAAACCAATTACATCACAGCAGTAACATTTGTTTCTTGATCATTTTTTTGGAAATATAAGTCCCCCATTTCACAGGCACACTTCACTGAGTCCATAAATGCAAATCATATAAAACACAATTTACAAAAAGTAGTCTCTTAAAAATAAAATAAATAGCAACAATAATAAAACCTTTGTAAATAATAAATTAAAACTGACTAAAATTTATTATTCAGTTCGCGTGCACTATTTATGATATAGGAATTCTGCTTCGTGAAATCGGTAGGTATTTTTTTTCAATTTAAAATAAACCAGACATCATTGATTGTGGATAATCCGTTGGGGAGGAAAGGACTTTGAAAGTTAACATTGATCTTATGGGGGAAGCAGAGGTCTGGAGGTCTGGTTAATCAAAATTTATCACAGTAGAAGGTGCTAACAATTGTTAGAGTTATAGACAAATATAAATGAAAATGAGAGAAAGGTGATTAGTTTATTTACTAAGTGTCTTGTAATTAGCTCAATTCCCCAATTAAAGTCATTAGACCCGTAGAGCAGTGTAGAATACTAGTCACCTAACTACACTGACCATTTAAAACGCGCTGCTTCAAATGGATATTGGTCTGAATTAAGGTTCCGTCAACAATTTTTCCATGAGTGCGGGATTTTGGTATTTGGAATTATTCTGAAGTCAACATAGTGGAATGTAAAACTTGTGGCATCAATAAACTACACCCGTTACTGAAGTACCGGGGAGGCCGAGTCATGCTCGGTGATATGGACGTATTCAAATTAACCAATGGTTTGAGGGTCAGCCAAGATATCCAAATCCACCAACCCCGAAACAGGTAGAAAATTCAGACCAGAAAATGAACCAAAAGCACCAATTTCGGGAATGATCTTGCAGCCCCTCGGCGCTTGGTTAGGTAGATAATTCCAGATGGAAAACAATGTTGTTGGTGAGATTTTTAAAGGTCACAATTCAAACAAATAAATATTCTATAATACGGTTACTGGGTTTTTATAAACTAAAACACAAACCAGTTTGAACTTGATATGTTGATCGAATGTAAAAAATGTTGTTGGCGGGATTTGTCTTAAGTGCATCACAAAAAAATGTGTCATTAAAAATATTCTAAAAATAAATCCAACAGAATATTTGGTACACTAGTTATATATATATATAAAAGTAGTGTACCAAATATTCTGTATATATATATATTCTGTACCAAATATTTATATATATATTCAGACTAAAACACAGAAACGCGGATTCATGATAAGACTCTCAACAACATTGATCCAGGGTAAGAAGTGTAAACAAATAAATAAACTAATTTGACAGGAAGGGATTGTTGAATGGGTGCTCATTCTTGTTAGAAATAAATAAACACAAGTCCCAGGCCAACCCAATCCAACCGTTTGCGAGCGAAAGTTGGTGAATTTGGATATTTTGACGGTTCTGGTTTTCTACCTGTTTCGGGGTTGGTGAATTTGGATATTTTGCCCGACCCTTTAACCATCAAAGTGAATTTGGATACAGCAGGTGATATTTGATTAGTAATCTCATTTCAATGGTTCTACTAACTGTTTTCAAGAAATCATTTGTTCATTTTTTCAGTTCACTGGATGATTTTTCACAGCTGTTATTATTATTTTGTTTAAATTTGAAACTTCATAAGCCCAATGTCAAAATTTCCAATTTTCAAATAAGATTTTTAACAAAATATGAACTTTTCCGTGGTTTAGGTTTTTACCAATCGGTTTTCGGGCCTAAAGGCCCCTAATTCCAAAGTTTTAACAAAATAGTTCCGCTGGATTCCGAGATAAATTTTGTAAACAAACAAACCAAACCGATTGCCCTATTAGAGTATAGGATTACAGAAGAATCAGTTGTTTGGAAGGCAGTCAAGATTTTATAATAATTAGATATTGCAAGACGATATCTCTAGTCTGATCACACATAACTGTTTTCACAATTTCAATTTTTTGGTCCAAGTGATTCATGGTGAAACACGTAACGGAACGCAAACTAAAGGAACACGTAATTAAAGGCAAACTAGCCGTATGACCTAATCCTGGACTCACGTTTTGTACCATGTGGTTAAACCTTTCATTAGTGTACATTCTAGCCGAGGATAACTTATCTGATCTGCATATAAAACACATTTAGATTTTGGTCAAGCGATAACCGTCTTCTAGTTAGATGTTCACACCTTTACTTCCCCGATTAGTAGTAAAGTTTAAAACTTAATTTACTTATTAAAAACTTATTTTTGTTATTAACGTTTTATAAATAAATGTAGGGGAAATATTAATTGTATTTAACCATACCATGTGTTCCAAAAGTCCCAACACCCTATTATTTTTTTAACGACTGCATAATAATATATCGAAAATATCTTCCGAAAGTCTTAGTGACCCAAAGAGGAAACTTTTGATGAGTCCTAATTTTCAACCCCCTCCCCCAAAATAGGAGTTTTGGGGGGTAAGTCAAAACACTTAAATGGTGACACCCCTTGAGTGATGTATCATTTTAAAGAGCGTAGAAAAAGAAGAAGGGCACAAGTTAGGGGTTTCTAGCTTTTTTCCTATCAAAAACAGCGTTCAATTGAGTTTTTGAATTTTAAATCTTCATTTTGCATTATTTTTGCATATCAGACATTACAAATAGCAGTATTCACCAAAAAGTTTCGAAATAATAATATTTTTTTATGGGAACGTTTAAGTAACCAAGCCATTTATCTTTTAGTGAGTGAACAAGTTTGGACCCATCCCCCAAAATAGGGGGTTTTGGGGCTAAGTCAAAAATGTTAAATAGCAACCCTTACTGAGTGATACCTCTTTTTAAAGGTCCTAATAGAAAAAAGATGAATGGTGCAAACTATGGGGAGGGTCCACGATGACATTCCTCTAAAACATTGCAGCTTATTAAATGTCATTTTTTACAATGATATTTAATAAGCTGTTATGATTTAGAGGATCATCGTAGAGACCTCTAATTTGCATCATTCATCTTGTTTTATTGAGACTTTTAAAAAGAGGTATCACTCAGTAAGGGTTGCTATATAACATTTTTAATTTAGCCCCAAAAACCCCTATTTTGGGTGATGGGGCCGAACTTGTTCACTCACTAAAAGATAAATGGATTGGTTACTTAAACGTTCCCATCGAAAAATCTTATTATTTCGAAGCGTTTTTGGTGAATATTGTTATTTGTAATGACTGCTATGAAAAAATAATGCAAAAGAAGTTTTAAAATTAAAAAACTCAATTGAACGCTGTGTTTGATAGAACAAAGCTAGAAACCCCCTACTTGTGCCATTCTTCTTCTTTTTGTACGCCCTTTAAATGATATATCACTCAATTGGGGTTACTAGTTAAGTTGTTTGACCATTTAAGCTTTTGAGGGGGGTTGATTTAATCTTTTTGGTTAGTTACGGTTGGTTGTTGTTTTTTTGACCCAAAATCCCTATTTTGGGGGAGGGGGTTGAAAATGTGGACTCATAAAAAGTTTCCTTTTTAAGTCGCTAAGACTTCCTCAGAAGATAATCTCAATATATGCAGTCATTAAAAAAATAATAAGAGGGGAGGGTTGGGACTTTTGGGAAACACGGTATTTGTGATCTTAATTTTGCTTAGTCATGTGAAATGCTACTTCAGTAGTTGTTGTGTCGTTTTTTTTTTGAAAAATTTTTCCAATTGTGTATACGTAACATAAACGTTTTACCTATTTAATGATATTTGACTTTTATTTTATAACGAATAAACCTGATTTTTATTTACACACTTCCACTTCAATGTAGGGGCACTTAACATAATTTTACAACTCTAATAAAAAAGCTTTAACACGTTTAGTTCCTTGATATAAAACAAATGTAACTAATGTATAGCTATTTATGTCTTCAGTTCCTTATATAATTAATTTAAAAGAAGAAAACCTACACTGAAAATAAAGGTTATATTTTTAACATCAATCCCAGTTCCGATCTTGTTTTGTAAAAAAACGAGTTCGCACGCTGCACACTGACGTGAGGGAAATGAATTTCCACATAAAAACTTGAAAAACTCAAAATCAGTGTAAAAACATACATTTATTCCAATTGTTATTAAAATCTGAACACAGTGATTTTTGGCTTGTCTCATGCTCCTGGTTTCATTTACCTGCAAAGCTGGGAATACAATTTTGCGCATTATATTTTAGGAGCAGATCCAGACAAGCTTGAAAGTAGGCGAGAGGTTGCTGGGGATGATAAAGGTACTCTAACAAAGGAATAACAGGCTTTTCGGGGGGTAAAACCCCATAAGACAACGTACTGTGTTTAGTCGAACCACATTTTCTTGAATAAATCGGTAAATATTTATGTTAGAATGACGAGAAAGGGCTTAAGACTTTCGCCTTACTAATTCCCATCTTTTTACATGCATTAATTTTACATATGGGGCTTTTTTGACCCTTTTTTGGGCCAAAAACTCGAAATTTTAAATATTAATCCCCAAAAAAGGGGTTTAGAGTTTTCCGATCGTTTTGCCTAACGACCTTGTCCAACAGATTACAGACAGGAACGTCCCTACCAAATTTTAAGTAAATCGGACAAAAAATGCGACCGCTAGAGTGCAAACACACACACACACACATATTATATATATATATATATATATATATATATATATATATATATATATATAAACGTGTTCAGGGGATCACGTTAGGAACTTCAATGGTGGTCCCGGGCTTAAGTTTCACCGTGCAGGTCATACTAATAGTTCACTCTCCAAAGTAAATAAAAATATACTAAATATAATATCATAAAAGATAATGAAACATATGATTTGTTTTAAATTAAAATCCCATGATAACTCGGTGTATAGTCAGTTGTCACTACATGACTATTACGAAATTATAGTTACGCTATGTTAATGATACACTTCCATACAACAACTAAAATTGGATTATCCCTCATGTTCACGAAACCAGATTGCCTAACAGCACTTAACACCGGTATCGCACCACTTACCCACAACTCTGCCACTGGCAGTCTAAAAGCCGCAAAGCAAGTGGGCTGCGGGGCCGCCGGGCTTTTGAGTTTTTGACTCAGCGGCGCCGTAAAATGATTGAGGGAAGAATTAGGAAGTGGGTGCGAAGTGAGGTGTTTTAGCACGTGTAAAGCTTTGCTACCGTGGCCAGCACTCGCTACTGAACTGTATAAGCAGACCGTGACGTGGAATACCTCAAGGATGTGTCTTAGTTACAATGATATTTATAGATTTAAATTACTGGTAATTTATTCTCAGTTTTACTGCGATACATGTAAAACGTTAAAAGTTGCTTGGACAAGTGTACAGCACCTCTATAACTGAATATCCCCGTCGCAGCAAGTCAAAAGTATAACATTAGGGCAGAGTACGCAGATTTGCTGCAATAAGAATTATAAGAAATTATGTTTTTATGCAATTATAAATATAACTCAACCAGATGAAGCTAAATCCCAAGTTTTAATAAATTTTGTTCATAATTAAGGGATATATAAACCTTTACTTATAAGAATAAGAATAACATCAGGGTTGAGTATGAAGGTTTTGCTGATACGGGGACAATCAACAAAATACCTTTATCAAGGGGACAATCAAGTTTCATCAATATATATTCATAAATAATCGAGATATCAAATTTTGTTTATTCTTCATAAGGATAAAATTGGACAACGTACTGTGTTCAGCACTTTGAATATCTCTGCAACGGTTGGACGTAAAATCACAATTTAAACACCAAAATGATTGGTTTGGAGAGCTGAACTTATCGGTAAAAACAAATGTTAAGTTTTCTGTAAAATTAACTAAGGAAAAGCTATAAAACCTTTTTCCCAAAAGATTAACATGGGATATTTTATGGGAAAATTTTTTTTTTGGATTTTATCCGCAACCACTCAAAATAACATATTATTTTTTCAACCTCTATAAAATGTTCAACGCCAAAATTGAGTGATTTAAAAATTATTGGTTAATAAATTAAAACAAAATAGATTTTTTAAAATTTTGAGCCGCCATAAAATAGTGCAATCTTTCTGGATTTCGAACATAAAGTCTTGAACATTACTCTCCATATTTGAGCCAAATTTAATCAAAATCATTTATTTCAAAATTTATCGAGATAACGGACACATATATATAAATTTGAACAAATAATATTTTTGGCAGCTGGGGATCTCAAAACAAAAAGATATCATGGCCTTGTACTTAAGTTTTACCATGAGACCTACGGTAATAGCTTCTTCTCTATAGGGTAAATTCGCTAAAATGATAACATTTCAGCAGCAATCACACAAAAGGAAGTTTTAACAAAACATTTTGGATTTCTCAGTACCAAAGCTGCCCGTTCACGTCCGATGCACACGTTTCACCCATAAATATCGCATGGCTGAGGCAATTGGATTTGGGTTGTACGTGTCCAGGTCGCTCCTTTCACCTGATTTTGTTTCGAATTAGAAACCGATCGAATATTAGAGTATACTCGTAGTAGGGAAAGTACCACATACAGAGGGCACTTGAATTTATTATACATACTTGTTTGCTGCTACTTGAATATTAAGGATAACTACTTAACAATTATATATGTTGTTAATACTTCAATTATTGACTCCTTCAATACCCTCCTTCCTCATTGACTCACAGTGCCTGGGGAACTGGCATCTAACATATTTTTCCTTTCTAATTTCTGAAATAAGTTTGTGGTTGTTAGCTACATTTTTAAGGGATCGATGTTAAATATAACTATATAAACTAGGATTTTGAACAATCATACAATTATAGTTACGGATGATTCAAACATGGCATTGTATCTTTAATAAAAGTTCTTTCTTGGTAGATTTTCATTTGAGTAGCCCTCCCAGAGGGGAGAAAAAAAGGAAATATGCAGGTACTCGACCTTGCAACTAGTTTGTCTTTTGGCAAGTGAAACCTGTAAACAAATCAATTAGTTTTAATTTAAAAATCAATTATAGTTTTAGCTAATTTCCCCTATAGGAAATTACCGTAGTAATACAGTCGGGCAAGGTAAGACTTAAGCCCGAGACCATGATAGCTTTTCGTTTTGAGGCCCCCGGATGCCCAAAACACCATTCGTTCATTTATATATATATATATATATATATATATGTGTGTGTGTGTGTGTGTGTGTGTGTGTGTGTGTGTGTGTGTGTGTGTGTGTGTGTGTCAATTATCTCGAAATGAATGAAACGCCCGATTTTGATGAAATTTGGCACACATGTGAAGAGTAACAATTAAGACTTTAAGTTAAAAACCCAGAACGATCGGAAAATGGGAAGGGGGTTTTATGGGGTTTAAAATCTTCCAAAAATCAGTTTTTAGCAATTTTTACCCATAAATTTTAACAACATTTAATTTTGGTTATAGCCATTTTAAGAGCATAGAAAAAAGAATAATTTAGTCACTTATTTATGTGTTTTTATTAAAATTGGTAAGTGGTTTTCCGTGGTAAACACAAACTCTTACACGCATTGGAAATTCGCTGTGTTTGCAGGTTTTCTTCGACGGGGGTATTTGTTTATTACATTGTTACATAGTGAAAATACACACACACATTATTTATTTTATTATTATTTTATAGTCATACTTGTGATTAAAAGTTTACAAATAAATATATTTGTCTTATTTATGTTTTATGTGACTGTTATTTGTATTGCTGTTATTGATATTATATGATCTAGGTAAGTAGCCTACTGGTACAAACACCTATGTAAGTTGACTAAAACCCTCGCTAATCTAAAACTAAAATCTAAACTCTAATATAATAAATAAAATCCTGTTTTTCCAAAAAAATACCTATTTATTATTCAAAATTGCATATACGATGTGATAAATTGAAGTTAAGGGGAATACTAATGATTTACAAAAAGGATGGGGTTGGATAAAATTTGCTACTAGGCCTATTTAATTTTCAAACATGTGGCTTTGGCAGTCAGTTGAGCTGAGATCTTATGGTAGGGGTGATTGCATGCCGGCTTTGTCATGCAATCTTAATATTGTTTATTGAAGTATGGAAATTCATAAATATTAAAATAGTTCAAAACTTTGCCAATTAGGGTGATTTCAAAAAATTATTTGACTTAATGTTCAATGTCCAAATAACACAGTTTTCTTTTTGATGATATAGTTTTTAGAAATTGATTTTATTTGAAGTTAAATTGGGTCAGTTTGAAGAAAGTTAGTTAATACTTATTATTGTCCAAATAAGTTAAGTAGTTATTCTCTGTAGTTGTTAATAAGTTGGCTAGATCTTACCAATATATTTCAATTCTTCACTCAGATTTTAATATATCTTCTTGACTGGGAATTATTTACTATTGGGTTGGGACCCATAAAACATTTCTAATCACTAGGCCATTGCATCACAGAGAGAGAGAAATCCTGCTGTTCAAAACTCACAACAATGAACACACATGTTTAAAAGGGTTGTGGCAAGTATAGCAAAGGAGATCAATTTTGATTATCTATATATATATATATGAAATTTATTTGTGATAGCTTTACAATTTAAATTAACTATGAAATTACCTAACATAAATAGTGAATTTGGGGAAAATTGAGTAAAGGGTATCTATGTGAAATTATTACAAATACAAACAACAAAATCTTATCTTATAGATGAAATAAGCCTACATATTTATTTAACATAAAGGTAATTATTACTGATAAGGTTATATACATTGGGCTTTCTTTATTTATTTTTGTGATTTAATACAGTAGTATTAGGCCTATTATTAGGCCTATAAAGATATTTGTGAACTATTACAATAGGATAGGACTATTGAGTACTTTGGTATTATACGGATGCCACTATTTTTGGAGGTTAAATTTTTACCGGATACAAAGGATAACTACATAATTCGAAAAAACGTACTTTTATTGACTTACTGTACAAATTTTACATCATTCTGATGAGCGGTCTTTGTGTTGTGCCTCCCAAAAGGCAGCGATGTCCGCTAGGATCGTGTTGAATGCGTCGCCGCCGCTAGCAGCCAGACCCGATCGCCACAGGTACTCCGCCAAATATACAGCGCGCTTCGGCAGTTATGTTAGGATGGGTTATCATAAAAATACGTACGGTTTCCTCTTCATTTCGAGGTAAATCCCACACCAAAAGAACGTCACTCATTATGAAAACAAATGTAACGCAGTGCACGGCAATAAATCACTCATGACACTGACCCAGATACAGAGGCGGTGACAGGTGATGCGCACGCTCCGGTCAACGACCTGACCTTGCCCTATTTGGAGGGGGTTTGGCGGCCGGAAGTATGACTCATCAAGTATCATTCGATTTGTAACGAAACAAGGAAAGTCCTACAATCATTTTTATGATAACCCATCCTAACATAACTGCCGCAGCGCGCTGCATAAGGGTGGCATCCGTATAATACCAAAGTACCGAATATTGTTAAAATCTACTATTGCGAACCATCTTCTTAATTGAGCATTTCAATAATCATACTTAGTTTCATTAGCTTTCTCTGATATACTTTTTCTTTGTCTTATATCTCTGCATAACTTATATCTCTAAGAAATAGTAAAAACAGTCAATCTCCTATATTTTGGGAAAATAAATTACCTTAATTTACACGGACCTCTACTTCCTACCAAAAGAGGTAGCACAATTCAAATGCAAGTTCCTCACGGCATATTTCTAATATTTCTCAGAATAACAATATGAAAATCACGAGACTGACGTGGCAGCGCTGCTACGTGATTTAAAGGCTCCAGGCTCCAACAATTTATTGCGAACATTGTAATTATATCCGTAAATATAGCGGCTAAACATTCAAAGACGAGTAAATTATGACAGAATTAATAACGTCGCGGTCGAGCTCTCGCGGCTGTTTTGTATTCCCGTCCACTCCGAGCGGCCGTAACCAATTTCGGTAGTTTATTTCTATCTTTCATTCATAGCTTGTAATATATTTTTACCCGCGTATATCATCCGTAGAAGGTTTCAGTGGACTTGAAAATATGTTGGTAATTCTGGTTTTGTATGTCGAAAATATTAAGGTAATATTTTCTTTTCTCGTTACGGACTCGAAGTTATGACTCACCTGACAGATGGATTGCGCGGGAGCTAGGTTACACAGAAGACGAGTTATGTGTTTTGTGTTATCTTTTTGACAAAGACTTAAACCGAAACAATTTTTTCTAAATAAGTTAGTGCTAAAGGTATTCTTGACTTTTAAAGTTGTAATACTAATTAATGAATGACTAACTTCATTTCAATTCCTGTTTTAGTTTTCCTATGTTTTACAACAAGCTTGGAATTTCAAACAATGAGGGAAACTATCTATCACAAACTCTAAAATTTAAGAGCGTTTTTAAAATGTGTTGCATCTCTTACTGATATGTTTAAAACAGATAATCATAAATTAAGTATAAGAACCAGTTCATTTGGTCAAAATAAAATAAGCACAAATTATTACAATTTGAACGTTATGAAGATGTTTCACATAATTGAACTAATATGAAATAGCTGTACGTTCTTACAAACAACTAATTAGTATAGCAAGTAGGTTTAAGATAATAGTAAGTTTATTATAGCATATTAAAACAACAAATTTGTATCATCTTTTGGGTAAAGAGTAAATCAGAAGGAATACAAATAAACGGTATCAGGAAACTGACACATACTTTCTCCCTTTTAGCCCAACTTTAATGAATAAATTACTTTTTATTTACTAAATATAGAATACAAAGCACGGTCGAATGTACAGAAAATCTTTTAAACAAGTTGTTTTAAAAAACATCCACCCAAATCCCTGCTATGGAGGCACCACAGAATCCATTGCTACACTCGTGGTTTTAAGAGGGGAAATGCCCCCTATTCCCTTCCCAGGGTTATTAAGGGGCAACATATTTCGAATTAACTCTGTTGGTCAATGCTAAATTGCCAGCATATCAAGTTTGAATGAAATTGATCAGTAAATAAGAGAGAAATAGTAATTTTTGTATTCCCCATAAGAATAACATTGGACAACGTACTGCGTTTACCTCTAAATGAAAATTTCAATTTTCTCCGAAACCAGTAATCGTAGAATAGTAATTCAAAATACTAAATTATTTATTTTTTTGAGCTCTTTTTAATGGTGAATAGTATTTTTTTTATATTTATGTATTTTTATGAAAAATCCAAAATACTGAACATTGGATGTTTTAAGTCCTGTAATTTCTGAACCCGAATTTTTACAGGAATGCGGGTGATGTCATTTTGTTGGAAAACTAAAGATCTACAAACGACTAAAGTTTAATCAAAATCGTTAGAGCTGTTTTTGAGAAATTTTTATTTTTTATGTTTTTTGGTGTTTTTTGGGGGATAATTAACCTTAAAAACCAAAAATTCAAAAAAATGCCTGGAGATATCGTGGATTAGTACCTACATACCAAATTTCATCAAAATCAGCCCATTAGTTTGGGTTCTAGCTCTGTACACATCCACACAGACACACACACACACACACACACACACACACACACACACACACACAGACAGACATCACGTAAAAACCACTTTTTTGGGTTCAGGGAGCACTAAAACGAATATTTCCACTAACAACTCAAATTCGAAAATTTTGACGAAAGCAATACTTTCTCCATATACTATGTATAGAGGGAGAAAGTAAAAGGAACGATTTGAGAGAGTAAAGGAGGGCAGAAGGGTTACATTATGAAAAGAACAAGTAGGATTAAAAATTAAATTACAATAATGAAAGATAACAAATTAAATTAACGAAGGCGAGTAAGAAATATGTAAATTTGAAAGGGGGAAGTTTAGATTGAAGCAGTAAAGAAAAGTAAGGTTATGATGTATTTTGGATGCAGAACTTTAAGTTCTATATGTGAAAAGCATATGCGCCTGAATGTTGAATTTCAGGCATGCTAGCAGTGGATCGAGTGTTTTTGGTACCTTCTGATGTCTCTTGAGCCCATCAAGATATCACCTCAGAGAAGTCTCTGTGATATCATCTTTATCATCGAGATCTTTGGCAATCTAAATTATTCAGTGACACACTGCATCGAAATTCGTCGCACGAACGAAGAAGTAATGCGTTTTTATCCAGGATTCCAATACTATAATCATTCTATTGATCTTATTTAGGTATGCCAATTAGGTTGCGCAATTACAAAATTATACCTGTTGAGGGATGATTTTCTAGCGACAAACAACCAACTAAATTTTGGAAAAAGCGTAGAGAAAATATTCTTGTACTATAAACCACTGAAGATATTTAACCTAAAACATACCGTGCAATAATAACATTTAAAAGGGAAAACATTCCATTTATCAATCAACCATCTTTAATCACCATGTGATTCTGAATTGCCAAAGCTTAATGTTCGCTAATATCACTAAATCTTCGGTCACAAGAGGTGACGCCGGTGGGATGTACAACATATGACCACCGGGGGCAACTGACGGCGCAGCACTTCGGTCTTAACCGGGCGTAAATCACTAACTACATTTACAACAGTTTATGTCAAATGAGGGACCCTTTGTTTGACGGCGGCATCCGCTGCAAATCATAATTAAACTACGTTTCTCACGAAGCGATACCGTAACTCAACCGGGTGACGGGGTAAAGTAATACCGTAACTCAAGCGGGTGACGGATAAAGACTGTGCAAATCTTGATTGGGACTGATTGCAATCATCATGGATGAAATAGACCGATTTGCCCATTCTCGTAATATGTAGTATTTGTGTTGATATTAGGTATTTAGAAATACGATATTCACGTTTTGAAATGTGGTTTTTATTTTTTTAGTGTTCGTCCAACAAAATCATCAAATATAAAATTTTTATTCATAATAATGTTGGTTCATTACCCAATATGTCATTAAGTGATTACATTTGTATTGACTCGCCAAGCTTTAGGACAGGCAATGTGTAGTATATTCCTGCTAACACCTATAAGGTGAGACTTCAAGCGTCACATACATAAGATTTGCCAAATCTGACACAAGTGTCGAGTTTTAAAATTAAAGAGAGGGAGGGATGGAAAGGTCAGTGGAATCACGTTTTAAAACAGTTGCTGTTATTATATTGGCATAGTTTGACCGGTTTGTTTAAATATAAACAAATTAACTTTACTTTTACCTTAGTATATTTTGTTATCGTTGCATGTTCCATTGTTTGTTAATATTATAGTACAAAATATGAATAGTATTCAGTCGTTATTGTTCAATGATACCACAAATGTTTGTAATTAATTGAAATTGAAAACTTAACTACCTCCATTGGGATTTAATCACGCACTGTGTCCAGTGTACGGCGTCGTGGCCTGTGCCAGATTCATAGAGGCGTCCAGTCCCGGTCGCAGGTTACGGGCGATGGCAGGGGCGACCCTTGACCCCAGGTCACCCTCTCCCCCCCACACCCTCCCCCCTACTGCCCACGGGCGATTAATAAAGCCTCGGCGAATCGCTTAAATTAACGTAATATCTTATGCAGATTGGCGATCCTATGTAGATATTTTTGTAGTTTGGTTATTTTTTCAAACGGGAAGTAAGGCTTACCAAGTGGACTTAAAAATAAAATAAAATATTTGTGTACATATTTCTAACCAGAGAGAAAGTTTAAATGCAATTACCATACTTCACTTTGAGAAACCCTTCGTTCCCCACAGTAATAGTTTGTTGCGTACTACTGTTAGGGAGGAAACAAGCATCAGGGATGAAAACAACTATGGGATGGGGAAACCAATTTAATCTATAATAGTATCCATTTCTATTCAATGTAGGCTGTTAAATTTTTTTTAATATATCTTAATATCTTTTTAAGACGCCAGTAACCTGGGCGTATTTTAAGGCGAATATAAATTAACTAGAATTTCCAATGCGCAGCTTGCGCATCCCGTTTAAATATTTAAATAGTACACAAAACAATGGCATTCTGTAATTAGTTATAATCATTATAACAGCTGTTTATTTAATTGAATTGAATTATTAAGAAAAATCACAAGTGACAAACAAATAAAACTCTTCTCCATATGAATAACATGGGGACTTTGAAGTCCTGAGGGCAGAGCCCTGAGGCCTAAATCTAAAACCTAAAGCCAGTTTGCACATCTACACATCTAGACGCGTGTTTTGGTGATTAATATGTGGGGGTAAATCTTAAAACAAAAAACCTTATTGTTTACAAAGTTTGTGTGTAGCATATTATTAATATATATGATGAGTGTAGAATGGGTGAGATGCCTTGTGTAGCCTTGTTACTGGCTAAGACCAACTGATTATATAGCCAGGATCATTAATTAATAGCCCGATGACCAATGACAGCTGGATCTAGTATCAACCCACTGACTATAAATATCAAACCTTCACAACATTTTTAGGATCTTCCTCGGGATCGAACCGGCGAACTTCAGATTACTAAGCGAGCACGTTAACCACTGTGCTAACCAACTGATTGGTTTCATTATAATATCTAACTGGTATTAGTATGACCCGTACCAATCAGACTGATTAGCTGGAAATCTAAATTCATCCGTGGACCCTAGAGTACTATTATCACTTGCTATTGAGGTCTACTATGTAAAAGTAGCTAACAACAAGATCTAACACTTATGGTAGATGTGAAAGTTACACGTAGACACGAAAGCAACTCTAGTCATGAAAGTTTTCGCGTTTCTACCTGCTTCCCCCATAAGGCCAATGTTAACTTTTGACGTCCGTTCCCCCTCAACGGATTTTCAAGAAGAAAAAGCCAATTATTTCAGTGAGCAAACTTTCAATCAAATAACGATCGTTGCAAACGATTAAATATTTTAATAATTTATATTTTCAAACAATTTGTAATATCCAAATTATGATCACTGAAATCCCAAAGTAAAATGATTTTTTTCTGTAAAATTACCCATGAATCATCGTTTTCGGATAATCCGTTGAAGAGGGATGGTCTTTGAAAGTTAACATTGGTCCTGTGGGAGAATAAGGTAGACGCAGAGGACTGGAGCCCCCTCTTAAATTAGTTAATTTAAAGATGGACCTAAAGATTCCACCCCAGATTTTCCACTGAACTAGCTGCACGAGGGATCTAATACTCAAAACTCGCTAACCCCGAGTCACCACGCTAAACCAATAAGCCATAAGATCTAAAATGTAAATGGCTAACCACAAAATCTACAACTAAAATTGATCTACATTCAACAAGTATTTTCGTTCGAACAAGATAAAACTGAGGAAAATTAAAATCTGTTATAATGAATGCTTCTGACATTTACCTATTATGTCCCGGTGTTTTGACCGTTTCTCATTACGCGCCGCCACGCCACCAAGTGGTGTCAGTCACGGCCACGGCCGGGGACGTGTGCACTCCGCCCCTCAAAACTGGTCCACCACGTGCCCCCCCGCCCACGTCCGATCATTGCGGTCGTGTTAGGATAGTAAATGTCTGATCTGATCGTTTATGTAGAACATCGGGTTTCAACTCTTTACCTCACCTCATTTCCTAGTTTTTAAATACTCACATTTTTATTTTCACGCCCTTACGTGATCATAATGACTTTTATTTCTTTCAATACAACTACTATATGTCCTTTTTACTGTCTTTCATTTTTTCAGGTAGAATCCAAAGCTCATTTGTTCAACCTAAGCTTCAAAAGCCACAAAGTGCTTAAAACGCATTGTAAAAATGTCGTCATGGATTGTGGATAAGAGAAATTACTCTAAATTAAAACAAACTGCAACTCAGTTTTATATTTGACTAAAGTGCATAATTATTTCCTTCCTAGGAATTTAAATATCAAATTAAAGGATGTAAATACATAAATATCCATATGAGTAGCTCAATTTCACAAAACAATCAATATAATGGTGAAAAGTACTGACTAAAAGAAACGTTTATTTTCATCAAATTACTATTAAAACGAAAACAAAACCAATCAGTGATACTGAACATAAACTGATTAAAAATAAAACAATAAATCAGGACGTCCTCATGTCGCAACGAGGGTAACTTGCAGTTTGGCATTTATTTTCAATTATCTACGCGGCGCGGCAGCGCATGCGCGAGGTGCCTGGGAGATTTATAGATAAGTGGGAGGTCAGGGGTCAGTGCTCAGTGCGCCCGAAATATAGGCATTATTGTGGAGGGCTCGTGCGGCCAGCGACGCAACGGCCAGTAATGAACGGCCGGCCGGCGTTATTTATTGCATATTAATAGTCGGGAAATTGCATTATGTGTGGGAGAGTGAGAGTTCGAAAAATTATGAATATTTGTCAAAGAATAATTTCAAATATTCTACATCGACATGTGCAGTGGATGTCATTAAAGCTTGTGAAGTAAAATTGTGTTGCATCGTTGTAAAAAATTATGAATCATAACTGTGTACAACACCATCAATATTTTTATACAAATGTAAACATGATAAGGGAATATTACAGAATAAATTGCTGTGGTAATTTTTTGTTTTATTTTTCTTCGCAAATCGAATTACATAATTTTCGCCCGTTAAAGTGTTTACAGTTTTAATACCAACAAATTAATATTAAATTTAGTTTCTGTTTGGTGCAATACTCGATGTATTACCGAAACGTTTGTTTTGTATTTGTTTTTACCAAAGGACGCTTTCAATCTGCAGATTTTCAGGTATGAAAAAAATCTTTAGGCAAAACACAATCACTCGTAAAACGAAGTAAGGTCCTAATGCTCCTAAGGCCCTAAGACCTAATATAAATTTATTGTAATTACAAAAGAAAATGCTGAAACAATTATAATGCTTAGTGTTGATATGACTATATTTGTCTATTAGCTAATATATTTTCAACGAGGTTTTAACTAGCAGGTTTTTTACTCTGCTTCTTATTTGAACCCACTATCAAACTAGCAGTGAACATCATAAAGGTTATACATAAATAAATTAGGTTTCATTCAAAGTCCTCTGGAATCAAGTATGTACTGCGTTTTCTTATTGGACTTTTAATTTGTTTAATTGCACCGTTTTTTTCCTGAGTGAGGTCCACTAAAATGTAGGACACTACGGAACCACGAGGCCCACCAACCACCTAGACAAGACACTACGAAATGACTAAGTCTACCTTATGGTTTATATCTGGGCAGTACACTATGGAACTGCGAGGCCTACCATCAACCTAGGTAGTACACTAGGTTTTTGTACAGAACCACGGGCCCATCAGCCACCACTACGGCACCGAGGTAGACCGCAATTTCTACCAGAAGCTTTGGCATTATACCATATCACCACTAGGTCTACCGGTAACCTAGCCAGGATACCATAACACCGATAGGTCTACCGGCATCCTAGGCAGGACACTATGGCACCGCGCGGTAGGTAATCAGTCCTAGGATTGTGCAAGAACAAACGAGCGTTGCTTCGACCTAAACATAAATCACAGAAGATATCCTGTGTCTCCTTGACCCCCGTGACGGCTCACCTGTGATTTATCGTCCTCGGGACAGTTTAAGGGTACCTGGGTCATCACTTATGGAGTGTGTGCCATCACTGATCGGGGACTCTGTGAGGTTATTGTCTGGTGACATCGTCACTGTCAGGTAATCAGAAGAGGTAATACTGTGGATTTCGTGTGTTATGGTGCATCTACATTAAGGTCATTCTACTAATATCATGTTCATAGTAATTATGTTTCTTGATCAACTATAAACATGATTTACAAGGATAAATGTATATATTTTCCAATGTATTTTTATTTATTTACTTATTTTTTAAGTACAGACCACTCTAATAAACATTTCCTTTGAGTTTTTTTTTCTGGAGACTTAGTATTAAAACATTCAAAAACATGTATTTATCAAACGAGAGGTTGAGGGATGTAGTGTTATGTTCCCGAAATATATAATGACTACCACCCCTTATTTCCTCTCCTTCGTCTGGCTTTTAATATTTTTATTGTATTTTTACACCAGAGACATTTTGTCAGAGACCTATATAAACGCTATCAGGGAAAGTATATTAAACCCATTCAGTGGTTAACATCCCGGAATTTGAACTGGCGACCTCATGAACCAAACTCCAAGATGCTAACCTTTAGTCTAGCAGGACGCCCTGAACTTTGGGTAATCACCTTATCCAGAGAAAAAGGTTGTCTGCACAATCTGTACTTGTAAACTTACATTAGAAATATTTTGGATTTTTTTTTATGGTTTACGATTAATCTTCTCTGTTCTAAATATAATTTCAGTTTAAATGTAGGTACCTTTTAAGATAAGTTATCCAGCTAAGTAAAATGCATTGAGATAATTTATTTGTTACTGTGTACTGTCATTATGTATTCTGTTTAAATACAAACATTAGGAGCATGTAATATTTGATTTCTATTATTATCTTTACTGACGTAACAATAAAACGTCTAGCTAATAATCTTTATTTTAAAATATAGCATAAAAGTAAGTTCTTCACAAAAGTGTTTGTTTGGGGAAACTTAAATAGACAGCACTGACACTGTTAGTGGTACACAAAATGACAGCCAAAAAGATCCTTTCTTTTAACTCCATACTATCATAAATCTATATTATTAAAGGAATTTATTGATTTTCTTTGGTGATTTTTTTACTATTATTTTGTAAACATGTTTGGTATCAATGAAAGCTCTTACGTTCTAGATGTGCCTTTTGGGATTTTGAAAAACCTCCATCTTCATATTTTCGCCCCATAGGCTTTCAAATTGTCATTGTTAATCTAATGGAGTTATATTTTATTTAGTTAGAAAGATGATTTAAATGTAAATAAACTTAAAATATTTGTCTCTATGCCTTCTAGATTCCCATACGGAGAACGGGTCATCAGCTATTATTTACTAAAATAATATATTTATTCCACTACTGAGACAAATATCACCGTAGAACCCCATTACTATGGTTAACTATAATACATCTGAACGGTTACATTATTTAACTAAACGTGTAAAATCCATTCGAACAATTATTTAGCTAATAAACAGCTAATTACGATACATTAGCTACCTATCCAATGCGCATGCGTAGGACTAAGATACCCGGTGCGCATGCGTACAAGCCGCCGCACTGCACGCATGCTCGCTGGGGGCAGCGACGCCACAACTTGTGACAAATGAGACACAATTCCCGTGTTACTCTGTAATTACATACAACAGGAATGCTAGGAGGCCCTCGGTACAGAGGTGAGAGTGAGACTACCCGGAGGTCTGGGTCTTCCTGGGGTTAAGTCGAGTCCAGGTAGGAGAAACTATTTGTTAAGTCGTGGAGGGTATCTGTTTCCTTGTGGTAGGTTTACACTGGATATGTATAATGCAATTATGTTTACGCTTCCGGGTGTGCTTATGACTAAAATTTAACTTCGTCAAAACTTGTCAAAGTTGTCTGAGACTAGCTTAGAATTAAGTAATTTTAGTTGAGGATAGGGTGGTTGAATCTCAATAGATCACGAGTTGTCTTTCGCCGTGAAATAGTTATGAACCACAAATGTTGCTTTATAAGATCTTTTCATTGTTGCAAATTCAAAGAAATATTATATAGCAACATTATTTAGAAACTATTTACATTATTTATTTTATATTGAGAAACAAATTCAGCTACATACTTGCAGAATTGTGTGAGCTTTACAGAATTTCGAGATTGCTGAAGTTATGTAGTTTTGCGATACGAAAGATACAAAAAATCATGTTGTATTTAAAATAAATAATAAATTTATTTTTGTAACCTTGCAATTGCACAATTTTGAGTATCGTAAAATTAAAGCGAGCTTTCAAAAGTATATTTGCTTTTCCAACAGGGTTGTGAGGTTAGGAAAACTTGCTAGAATAGAGATAATTTGTCAAATAATTGGATGATTTATTAGAACGTACCGATTAGAAACTGAATATTTGATTATAGCGTAGTTAAAAACATCTAAAACACCAACAAGTTTGTTTAATGTTGATAGTAGGCCTATTTGCTTTTATTTTGATGTTAATATCGATATTTGATCTAAATAAACATGTTGATAAATTAAATTATGCTATAAATGTCATACGAATGCGTTTGTTAAAATTTTTCAGAATTTAGTTGCACATAATTAAGCACATTCCATGCCATATTTTACTTTTACTAAATAAAATCCTCTAGCATGTCAATTAATCTTCAATTATTACAGTATGCTAATTGTTGTTTGGTATCAACATACATATTTAAAACGCAAATATTTAAACACCTGCAATCAAATAGGAACCCCACAAAAATGTTAAGGTGTAATCGTAACAACTACCTATAATATAGCAAATAAATATAATATTTGTTTCCTAAGTGTGTCAATATTCATAAATTATTTGAAAATCCGTAAACTTTGTTCCATGGGCTTTTAAAATGCTTTAGTTTATCTATTGTAAATTATCATTTCATTTTGTAAGGTGATTATTCAAACACGTATATAACTATTACCGGTGTTACTAGGATTGTCAGATCTCGTTATATTCATTTATATGCATAAGCATGTAAAAATAAATTAATTGAACCTGGATTATTTTTACAATTTAAATATATTTAGAACCTACACCATGACAGTTTAAGATATATTGAAACACCTCAGCGAGAAACCAAATATACATAGTAAAATATGAAGGGTGTAAATATATTTAGTATAATTTTAGTTCAACGTACCTGGCTGCCCTACAATTTGATCAGATCCGCCTGAGTTAGGCAGCCCACTTTACACCTGTGATGGCAGTGTTGCTTCTTGAGCACGCAAGGCGACTTTTCCCATCCGTGACGCAGACAGGGCTGCCAACATGACTAACATAACTACACTCTAGGAAGAAACAAATTATAATTTATTCGTTATTTTTTATATATGTATTACATTTCGTGGTATTAAGTTGTGAACACAAAACTACTTTGTATCTTTCAATTTTTTACTTGATTTGCTTTGCAAATTATGATTTGTGTTTATAAATAAAAGAAAAAACATAGTAGCTGTTAAGCAAACTAACAGTAAAAAATAAGCATTTTTGTAAGGGATTTAAACCTTAGAGTAGTGAACAATAATTAAAAGTTAGTTTAGTTTATGTTGTAATACTTATTAACAAAAAAACATAATTTGAAATATATTTGCATTTGTATTTAAATTATTATAACTGCTATACTGAAATAATGTCACACCTCTAACCTGACATATTTTTAACGTTCACGTGCTATAACTCATGAAATAAAATAAATTTTATTATAAATGGATGAGTTAAAACTGAATTTAACTCTACCCTAAAGGTTCTCGTAAGTTTTAGTAAAATATGAGCAAATAATACACTCTTCCACTTCAAACTCGATTTACTGTAACTGGGCTTTTTTTATTTCCAGGACTGATATAACTTTGTAACGAGTTTAAATACCGTAATACTTTATCCTGTGGACTTTAACCAATAAATAACAAGGGAATTCCGGTAAAGTATCAGTTATTGTAAACAAATCAAATAAATGCAATACTTTCAGTTATACATGACTAAAAAACAAATTTTCATTAAAATACCGGATATGTTTTTTGTATTAACTTACTTACAATTTTGTTACATCAAAATTGTATATAATACAGGAATATTACTATTATCCAAGGAATGTTGACGTCAAAATCGTATGCAAAAATAGATTTAAAAAACAAAAAACAAAGACCACATATAATTTTAAAAAATTCCTCCAAGTACCTTTTTTGCCTAATTATACCAACAACATTATTTTTTTAATTAATTATAAATCATTATGTATATTTTCATATTGTCAGGAGTGAGTTACATCTTACACAATATAACTACTAGTAGTAAATATAACGAAAGGAAACCTATATTATTAAAAGAATTTCTTAACCTTTGTTCGGTTTTTCGGTCTCTTAAATTAGTATTCTGTATACATCAATCAAAATCGCTTACTCTCTAGATGCACCTTATCATCAGGAATCCTTATCCTAAGCTTTCAGATTTCCTCTGTTATTCTTATGGACTTATATTTTATTAAATCAAAGCGCTAATTATATAATGTAGTAATTTCAAAACATCCTGCGAGATTCCAGTGTGAAGAACGGGACACCATCTATAGTTATTATTTATTCAAATTTTTTTATGTGGAGACAAGACTATGTAGAACAGTTTAAAATTAAATACAATTACTTCCGGTTGTACCAGATAATTTATTTCTGAATCTAGACACTTTTATATTTTTAAATACAATTACTTCCAGTTGTATCAGATAATTTATTTATCAATCTAGACACTTTTATATTTTTATTTATTATCCATCTACTTGTTAATAGAGTGCAAATAGTTGTATATCTTCAATGAAAAAATCTTAATAATTTAATTCATTCTTATCAAATATTTCAATTTATTTTAAAAAGTTATTGCAATGTTCATATCAGGAGGAAAAATAAAATGTCAAAATATTTATAAGCGTAATAGTGCCTTTTTGAACAGTTACAGTCAACTGAAATAGTAACTACAAATTTTCGTTCAATAAAACTTTCTTGACTACATTACACTATCGTATGGAAAACAGTGTCGCATGTAAAAGGAGGAAAAATATATTATAATTTTGTATTGTAGAAAATAACGTTAAGAGACGAATATTTTCTGTAGAACAATGGTGTGAATCAAAGCACAATTTGAATTCTGCCCTTTACTCTAATACGCGTAAGGTTTGCTTGCTTTGCAACTCTGAGCTCAAAAACGACTCCAATGATATCCTTCCAAAGTTTATAACTTACTAATATCTGGGATTAAGTTCTAGACAGGTCTCATCCCAGGAAAATAAAATAAAATGTTTAAAAACGAATATGAAAAGTGAAACAATTAACATTGGACTTACAGAGTTTCAATCATAATAAAAGAGTTATAACAGCTGTTTGTAAACAACGAGTGAACGGTCACAGTATTACTCATGAAGTATAAGTACTTCTGAGAACAGTGACTAAAACAATGAAATGAAGATTACATGTTGAGTGGTTATATCCAAAATGAATCAAATATATCTATATAAATAAAATTAGAGTTTTTCCTGTACATTGCTTGGAATTTTGAAATTTGTACATATTTTCATGTTTTACACCCTAGGGAAGCCAAAACAAGTCCTATTTCAATTTCTCTTTGTCTGTCTGTCGGTAACGCTCAAGGACGGGTTTTTGTTCGCTTTTCACGGGAAAATGGGTGCACTGACATTGATGAAACTTGGTTTCTTTGTTCTATGCATGCATGGGAAGGTGTTAGGCGACTTTAAACTGGTATGCGCCTTTTTGAAAAAGAATGGCGGCCGCTCAAAAACGTGATTTCGTGCGATTTTGGACACGTTTTGTTCGCTTTTCACAGAAAACCGGGTGCACTGATTTCGATGAAACTTTGTTTATGTTCTATATGTGCATTAGAAGGTTTTAGGTTAAATGGAATTTTGGAAATCACCTAAGGACTGTGCTATGGTTTAAATATCCTACGCTATTCATATGGACAAAATATTTATTTATATTGAACCAGATGATGCCTTAATTGTTATACGATAAATTAAAATATTGTAAACAGCTGTTTATCATTAGGTAAATAAAAAACCTACTTGAATGGCAACTCTCATAATGGAAATAAAAAAACTACTTGGATGGCAACTCAAACTCTTCTATCGATAGGCGAGAGAAGGGGGTATTGGGGAACTCTGCGCGCTCCCTCCCTCCCCAATCTTAATGACCCCAATTTTTTTATGTCCCCCCATTTTATACTTTTGTCCCCCCCGATTTTATATTTTTGCTCCCCCTCCTGATTTTATATTTTGCTGCCTCTCCCTCCCTCCCTCCCGGAGATATATATATATTTTTTTCAATTTGAGACACAACGTGTCAGCATTACAGTTCCAGGAATTCTCGCCAACTTGAGTGCACGTGTCACTCCCTCCACCACCTTCCCCCACCACATTTTCCCACCACCACTCCATCAACATTCTACCATAACAGCTTATATCTAAACATACTTGAAAGGCATAAATATATGTTCATTATGGAAATAAAAAACCTACTTGAATGGTAACTTTCGAAAATGAACGAGTATTTGACACAAAACAAATTCAATGCCTCTTCTGTGGCAGCAACGCGCCGGGTACTTTGTGTGCTGGGGACAAGGGGGGACCAGATATGTGCCTCTCTAAATAGATCCCTTATGTAGCCAACTACTGAATGTCTCAACTTACTAGTAAATTTTAAAATTATTTTTGGATAAGATTAAGTGGTTGAGGAGTTTTATTAGGTCCTAGGTTTTAAAAGTTAGGAACAGGACATTGGAAAACAGGTGGTCTCATAAACATCCCTCCTTCACTCTGTACAATCGAATAACAGAAACTACTGATCGACAGTTTTTTCCCTGAGGTTCATAAAAATATTAATTTTGAAAGTTCCTTGTGCCATCCTCATGTACTTAAAAAATGTAAAATGTAATTTAAATATTGTAAAATCAATTCGGTTGTTATTCTTTTCAAATTCATCTATTATTTAGACAAACAGCCCGTACGAAGGACGGGTACACAGGTAGTATGTAAATAAAATATATAAATGTAAATTGAGCTATAATAACAACTGGAATGATCTCAAACAGGCAGATAAGAGGTATAAGCAAATCTGCTCGTCAGTAGGATGGAGTGATGAAAAATTACTCTAAGTCATCTAACAAACTAACTGACCTTCCCCAAGCAAAGCCCGGCCCCCAGGTACTTGTTGTAAATTGCAGGTACTTGTTATTAATCGGAACCTAAATTAAAATTTGTAAACATTGATTTAAATTTCTGAAAGCGATTAGACTAGTCTTTGGATTCGATTGCATTGTAATTTAGTTAACATGTAAATAATCAAATCTTCAGTTAAGAAATGTATCGGTTAAATGCACCGAGTTATTATTCATTGTTTCACGTACGCTTGGTCGTGTTATTGCCCTTACACCGCAAAGTGTTACGACTCGTCTGTCTGCTGCAATAATAAAATCAGTCATAGTCGGGCTATAACTGGACCCAAGCCGCACTGAGGCACAACAGTAAGAGTTCGAGATCTTTGTGCGGGTCGATCTGTGCTGCAGTCTGTATGCCCTGAACACAATGTTGTCACATCCTAAAAAACAATTTAGCTTTAAATCGACTTAAACGGTAATAAGAAAATTAAAACAGAAAAAGAATAAATACATTTAGTAAGCAAAGAAAATGAAAAAGAATGAATTGTGATACAAATAAACAAAAACAGGACAGCAAGGAAAGTCATAAAATATAGACAACAATGAAAAAGATGGAAAAGATATAAGAAACAAAAGTTAGGAAAGAAAGAAACATTTACTAGATGGACAATTGGCTAGACGGTTCATTATCTTTAGGGCAGTAATGAGGCTAAACGCGGACTAACTTATTATATGAAAGGAGAATAGCCTAACTCCCATCAAAGAACACTTTGCTGTACAATTATGATGTAATATTTCTATAAAACTAACTTTGGAAATTTAAGGAACCATAGATCACAATCTAATAGCGTAATCTGATTTTGGCTTGGAAAAAGTAAGACCCTATTCATATCATATATCACCCCTTCACTGAAAAATAAAGAAACGATAGAAAAAAAATTAAAGTAAGATTAATTAAATTACTAGCTGGACAATTGGCTAGAAGTTTCGTCCTTTTAGGAGGTTAAACGCAGACTCACTGATTATTTGACAGGAGAATAGCCTAACTCCAATCATAGAACACTTTGTTGTAACATTTGTATGTAACATTTATATAAAGGTTATTATGGAAATTTAAGTAGCCGTGGATCACAATCCTAATAGCGTAATCTGGTGTTGGTTTGGAATACATAAGGTCCTATTTCATATCATATATCATCCCTGCAATGAAAAATATAGAAACTATAGAAGAAAGAAAAGTTATGAAAGTCAGAAAATATTACTAGATGGACAATTGGCTAGAAGGTTAGTCCTTATAGTACGGTTATGGGGTTAAACGCAGACTAACTGATTATATGATAGAAGAATATCCAAACTCCCACTATACACTATAGTAGAAATTCTTATTCATTGTTGATACAACATACACTATAGTAGAAATTGTTATTCATTGTTGATACAACATTTCTATAAAACTATCTTTGGAAATTTCAAGAACGATTAATCAGAACCCTAATACTAATTTCCTGAACTCAAATACCGAAAGTAGTAAGAAGTTAGTAAGTTCATTACCATGAATAAAGGAAAATGCTAATACTAATAAATGGAAAATCAGTTTAATCCAGCTAGGAGACTCTGAATATCAAACTAGAAAGCTATTTCGAATTATTAGTGGAGACTAAAAAATAGTATTTTATTCGTACAAATTATCCGGATGACCGTGTTTGGTATTCCAGAAAATATTAATTGGGGCTTGACTGTGGCCGGCCTAGTACTGTATACTTGGTCACACACTGCAACCTGCTATCGTCTTCAGCATCTTCAATCTACACTGTATTGTAAACTATGGTAATCAGGTATAGGATGGGTTGAACTGTACTATAGTGTATAGGGGAGATTGGATATTCTTCTACTATATAATCAGTTCGTCTGCTTTTCACCCATAACCGCATTAAAAGGATGAACTTCCTTATGGCCTATTGGCCAATGGCCAATTGTCCATCTAGTAATATTTTCTTAATTTATTAACTTTGTTTCTTCTATCGATTCTATATTTGTCATTGCAGGGGTTATACATGATATGAAATAGGGTCTAAAGTATTTAAAACCAAAACTAGACAAATTATAAGGTACTAGGTTATATTGCCCAGTTAAATATATATACAATGAAACCTGACACGCGACGAAGGATTTAATTAACTTAATAAAAATAATTACTATAGCCTGTTCATAATTACTATAGTAACTTCTTATTCAGGTGTACAGTGTTTAACTAGTACACCAAAGACAAAACTGAGACCAGATACGCATGCGACTCTATACCGAGTTCCCACAGGCTGTAGTGATCTACAGCCTATTATGGTGTGAGCTATGGGGTGATCCTATGGTGTAAGCTATGGGGCCGCCACATTAGTGCTCCGCCGCATATATCACGCCGAGTACTGCACGGGTTTCCATATTTAAATGTGGCTTCTGTAATCTGCCGGGCGTAACTCACTGTATTTGTCATAACCGCAGATATATCAAGCCAATTCCCCGGATATTTATTGCGGGTGTTTGTGGCGGCTGCCGCGGTCAGAGTAGACGAGTGAATCCTCGATCTTTCATTTCTTGAAATTCTTTGCACGTAATTTTGCAAAGATTCGAGTTAATTGAGACAATTTTGACTTACCACTGCTTAAATATAGGTGTTTAACGCAACCTCAGTACCAAAAGACACTGCTTAAGATTAATAAAATGACCGAAGTCGGCAACTATACTGACTTTTCAGTCTACAGCAGATAGTTTGTACTAATGCGATGTTGTTTATTTTATTTGCCATTATTTTTAAGTTACTATATTATATATACAGATACGTTTTTTATCAGCTTTTTAAAATGGTATGTTTGAGCACCAGACGAAATATATAATAAATATGCCTACATACCTACATACACCTACATGAATATACCTACATGAAGTAGGTGGATCAAGTGCCCAGAAAAATTAAGCTTAATTTAGCTATACTGTATAACATAAGTGTAGTTTTATCTTCTAAATCGAGGGTTGATTAAAAACACTTCTTACTGTCTATATACGTTGTTATTTACGACATTTTCATTATTGTGCTTTATCTCACGTCTTAATTCCCTCAGGTTATCCTCGTTTTTATCTGACCGACTTTAAAAATTGAGGTTACAAATTAAATGTGTTTTTGGTAGGTTTGTGTTATTTGTCGAAAGCATTGATTTTTCTTTCAGTCCTTAGAGCTCCCCTACCTCTCAAAGTTCCAAAGTTATTCTTATGCATGACAAATATTTTATTTGTTTCACTTGTGTTTTATTGTAATGATAAATATATCTGTCAGATGATTGCCACTGTGCACACATAGTTTATATTTATGTTTGTACTAAATTGAACTTTTGTGAGCGAGATCCCCATGGGGGAAACGTGACACCGGCCAGTATCTAACATGATATTCAATAACTGCACACAAATGGTGCATCTGAAGATAAATAATGAATAAATCACCTTGAAGATAGTAAAGCCAGTCTTTCACATGACTTAATATAGCTGGTAATCTTTCAACGGTCCTGATTGTATTTTGGATATAACAAAGTTACGTATCTTCATGTTGCAACTGCTCTGTTTAATTCTATCAGTTGCAATGTGAATGTTTTGGGTAATATGTTAACTTATATTGTAAGCTTTACGATCCTTACATGCTCTGACATTCACTGTGGATTAGCCTCTGGATCATTTGTTATTATCAAAAAAAGGTTGAAATTACCTGCTCTACCGTCAAATGATCCAATATTGTTTGGATAGGTAACCGAATTTGATCATTTGACAGTAGTGTAGGTAATTTAAATGTTGTTTTGCATGCTCTGACTATTAAATTCAATAAATATATGAATTTAAGTTTAAACAAGTGTAATTATGGTAAACATAATTGTTACATTTCATCTTGGTGTGATTAACAGACATGAAGCTGAATCGTTCCAGGGACTTTTGAGAATTCATAAGGGTTAGAACCAGATGACTATATACATCAGTGACAGGTATCTTTGATAATATTTCAGAATCAGTTTTATTAGCTGTACGATTTTTTAAGCACCGAAAAAGTATTGTAAATTGTATCATAATATACGTTGTTATTTCAATATACCAGGTGTGAAATTCAACATCGAAAGGTGTGGTTTAGCAACTGATCGGTTTGTAATACCATTTTGGTTTAGCTGCATGACGTCACGACATCCAGGAAAACAATTTTAATTTCATAAAGTCGTTATCTGTTTTTCCAAAAGTGTACTTTAAACAATGTCTAAAGGTATTATTCACGCACTGAGGCTGCAATATGGTGTAAAACATATACTGTAACCTAGACCGCAAATTACAACTCTGTTTCAGCTCTTTTTTCAGATAGCTAAGCCACAATAGTTGCGAGTTTAAAACTTAATCAGCTTAGCGACCGAAGCGCATGGCACTCCTAATAATAAAGCGTATTCCAGCTTGGAAAACCTGTAAAGATTGTATCGCCAGTCGCAGTACAGTATTTCCTCCAGCCCTCGGTAAAACCAAATGAACCACATAACCTCGACTGCCCCGTTAGCACAGCGCTGGAAACGGCCCTGCACGGATGTTATCTGCCGTAGCCTATTAAGGTAATCCGAACTGCGGCGGATACTCATTACCAGCTCTATTCAATTAGCAGAAGCAGTTTTCTTCTATTATCTAGGAACATTACAGAGCGAAAAGCAGAAAATGTTCATCCGAGCTGGAAGTGTTATTGTGAGCTCCATTATGTCCAGACTCGCATTTGCTTACACGTGTCACACTCACACACGCGCTCGCACACACGCGTGCACTAATGGGGCATGCGTGTAAGGTGGTCGTTATCGGGGACATAGTTTGAGACGTTGCTAACATTTCAGATCGGTGTAGCCTACTCGAGGTGGTTATATGCGCAGCCGATTATTGTGGTGGTCGCATCGGTTTATGGGCCTGATAGAGTCTAAGTCGATAGAAGTCAAGGTCAAGATTTATTTGTTTCAAAGGTCCTTATAAACATTTTCCATACATTATTTTAAACAGCTTAGTTTATTACTAAGCTGTTGTTCACGAGTGATTTTTAAGCTTGTATTGTTCTGGACTCTACCACAGAGCTACGTAAGAAAAGACACTGTTTTAACACAAAACAATTACAACATAAATATAAAAGTGTAATTTGACGACTAACTTGAAGTTAAAGACGATAATTCGATAGCAATAATTTTGTTTTGCATGTTTCTTTAAAAAAGGTGTACATTTTACCGTGATTAATTTTGTATTATTAAGTGATATTTGAACTGTTAACGTATATAGAAGAGTATATATGTAGATGTTGATGTATAAACGGATTATATTTTAACTTAAATAGACAATACTCATTGGCTAATTCACTAGCAAGTTCCAACATTAGCTGATGCTGCAGAGCATCGTGGTGTTCTCTAATTTTACTTAAACATTAACTTGTATTCGTCCTACAAATTAAAGTGACTTTGTTTTTATTTTTATTTTATGTCAATATACATTTCTCAGAATTGCTGACTAACATGAGGACCAAAATTGTTTGACAAGCTATAAACAAAATTATGATATTTGTCTTGTAGAATGTTGAGGTAAGATTGATTTTACGTAAACTCATCAAAGTTATGAAATTATTACAGTACATTTTCCACACCGCGGTTCAGTTGATCCATAACGCTTCCCTTACTCTCAGCCCGTCCATCGTCCGCAGGAGCGTCCATGCTGGAATGCGGGTAAGATTTGCGTACAGCCGCGACTCTCACGTCCCGTTGCTGCGCTTCCTGGAAACGGACTGACCCTAGGTCCAGGAGGTCATCAGCTGGCCGGTGACAGCGGCGCATGCGCAGTGACACTCAGCTGATAGAACCGTCAGCTGATTGTGACTGCCACAGCTGATCGGCACCAACAGGTGATTTGTTTATACTCCCGCACTAAACGGTGGATAGGTGAAATCGTGTCTGTTGAAGATTACGAAAGAAAGCTCTGTACAAAATTAAACATACGGGGGAGAGAACCACATGGATCATAAAGAAATTTTAAGAAAGTTGGACAACTTGTATTGTAAAGGAACAATTTTAATGGGACAGGAAAAATTGCTGAACATTTAATGAATATCCAAATCTTTGTACAACTTTAAATTTTTTTTAAGATAAATTGTAACATGTAATCTAGTTTTGCTTGTTTAACCAAATTAATTTGGACGCAATGTGAAAGAAGAATCCCTTTACCGAACAAATCAGAAGAAATCTTTTCTTGGAATTTACAAACGTACGAATATGTTAAACGTATTCGTTGGACTATTTGTTTAACTGACACAAACTGATTTGCAACTTCAATGATCATCCTATCTCTGATAACATCCTACATTTTGTACAGTGTCCTTTTATAATAAAATACGATCTGAATCCTAAATGTACTTTCGAAACTGAAACCCCAAAAAATACCATTTTTGTTGTACGGTGATTTCCCAGACGAAGCTCAGAGTCATTTTTTTTAGAAAGTATATATTCTTGTCTCGATTGAAAAACTTTAAATGGGTTAACCCATCAGAGTATTATTATTTTAATTAAACATAGCTGATTTTATTACCCATCTCAAGTTACACTTGGGTTGTATGATGATTTATCTTGCAATGTGCCCGTGGCATTGTCGGGTTTACTGGTCGATCCCTTGACGAATCTACGCATATGCCACACCTCATGGACCAATGGGAGGCGGTTCTGCTCGAATCAGACTCCACATGATTGGTCCGTTCACGGTGCCTAAGGGCCATGCGAGTCCTTCCGTCACGTTCTTCAGGGCTTCTAGGAAAACTAGAAGATTTTACGGTAGATTTGTAGAATTACTAAAGCTATGAAACTAACAAAGGAAAAAGATCACCAGAGGAATTCAGTGTGATGCTACATGGCCGTTATGTAAGTACCGATTGTCACTCACATGTGCGTGGCCGATCGGTAAATTATTAAATAAAACAATGGGCAGTTAAGCTGCCCGGTTGGCTGGTAGTGGGGCAGGTAGAGTGCTGCCTTATAATTTAAAGTTCGCCAGGTCAAATTCTGAGCAAACCCTAAATCATTTTGTGTTATTTCGAAACACAATCACAACACAATATCGATTTGGCTTTTTTGTTCATCAATTAATTACGTTTTAAGGGTCAAATTTGGATAGTGACGTTTGGAACATTGTCCATCAAAACTTTAACCTTTTCTAAGATTGGAGAAAAAGTTTAAAAATGTTAGTTGAAAGTATAGTTCAAAAATGGTTTAAACTTTCACTCGGGAAATGTATATATACAAAATACATTTTTGTGATTTAGATCTAGGGTTTCTCTTTAAGCAAAAAGAGATAAAAATGTTTTTAAAATTTAATGACAAAATATGTAAATCCTAATAACCTTTTATACAAATTTTGCGCATTTTACAAAATTCTGAAATAATTTTTTTCTTTTAAAATCCTGAGTGTCAGAAGTCCTCTTAGGCATGTTAGATGTGCATTAGCAGCTCTAGTAGCGTGAAGTGGCTTAGCAAATAAAACGATAAAATGCCAAGACCGCGCTCAGAGCTTCTTCACGGGTGAGCTTCTGGCTTATAATGTATTTAAATGAACGCTCTCTGAAGAATGTAAATGCGGTTTGGGAAAATTATTAAATTCTGTAAACGCGTGGTTGAAACAGAAATATAAACTTATCTTTTTTTTACTAGCTAACTGATGCTTGCAATAACTACTATAAATGTATAAAGTAAGATATAAAATACCGTATTCAATTCATTATTACTGACTAATCTACGCTGCATGGTACTCGAAATAATGATGTTAAAACAATTTGTTATTTGATGTAGGATAGTGTCTTTATATCCTAACCTTCAAAAACAACGTAAGTTTGAAGATACTGGATTTAATTATTTGGTTGAACCTCACAGTAAAAATGTTATGGAAAAAATATTTGAAGAGGATCGACGAAAGTTATTATTTAACAGGATACCTTAAGTTAATCCTTAAGTTAATAGAGCTTTAATCAATTCATGTACACTCTTTGTAAATTAAATTTTCATAATCAGTGGCAAGACTAAATACCTAAATATAAACAAAACGATGTTGATTTTGCAGAAGTTTTAAAAGCTGAGCTTAGGAGTAACATATAATTTTACTATACCATGTTAGCTTAAACCAGTAAAACTCCTAATTCACTTATAGTTGTAAGATATATACATAAATACGCAATTTCGTCTCTCACAAGTGTATTGACGACTCCTCGAGCCTGTTGGCGCTCCGTGGGACTGAATGAGTTCTGCATTTCCATACCGGTATCATACAACAGGCAATAGATTGGTTCGACACGTCTTCATATGTGAGCATATACTAGTACTCTGCTATCGCTTCATTGCCTATTCCTATATTGCCTATTACACGGCCAGGTTGTGTTATTCGATGTATTGCGGCATTTGCCATATCACCGGCCGCGTAGGTGTTTATGAGAGTTCATGTTTTGCTCTTTAAGTGTTTCGTAAGAGATTGTACACGTTGTAAGATAAATGTTATAGGATATTCTTCACTTTATGGTTGAAAGTATTCTTTCTAGATGGTGATAAAATGTTTTCATCACTCTGTATTCGGAAATAGCCCATTACCATATCACAATGATCAGCTGACTTTACCTGTCCTAAACATTACTTTATCTGTCCCAAACAATTCTTTAACTGTCCCCAAAAAAACTTTACCTGTCCTTAAAAAATTCCCGTTTCACTCAACAGGAGCACCAGTGTGATTTCGTTATTTTTGACGATTCTGTGTTCAAACAGCTTAGGAAACAGCTTCAACACTAATATGAATTGTAAAACCGTGTTGTGTTTACTTATATACAAAATTACTAGACTGTGAAATATCAGATCATTTTTGTTTAAGTTTAATGAGGTGATGAAAAGTATCGTTCACTACTCATCACAAAAGTCCTATTTCGGGGCTCGATAGCATTTTCCACGCTCGGCTTCGCCTCACGCGTAAAATGCTATCTTGCCCCGAAATAGGCTACTTTCGTGACTAGTAGTGAAATTTACTATTAATAAAACTTGATCTTTTTTCAACGCTTGTTGCATTTTTTTACGTTTTCATTAGGTATGGTAAAAAACTTTCTTTTTATTTCCCCCTATAAATATTGTGTGGCGAAAGTATTGTTTCTGTTAAAATTTTCAAATTTGAGTTATAGGTGGCAATATTTGTTGTGGTCTTCCTAAAACCCCCAAATTTGTATTTGAAGTGATATCCGTCTAAAAGTATGAATACATACAGACGAAAACAACGTCCCGTTTTTGATACAATTTTGTATGTATGTTCTAATTTACAACATATCCAGATTTTGTATTAAAACTGTGTAGTTTGAAGGGTAACTATCCCCTAATATCATGAGAAATTAAAAAATACTGTTTCTGTACACAAATTTTAAGTATATTTCTCCAGTGTTATTAAACACAAATAGAATTTTTCCTATTCCACAGTTTAACGTAGTTTCAAGCTGGGTTAATGTCGGTTAGACTGGTTGTATCGTCTATTTTTCTTAACTTAATATTCTTATTAGTGCCGCAACCATTTGAAAATTGTCTTGGGTTTGTTTATTAAGTTTTAATCGTTTTCAGCTGGTTGGGACATTTCTCTTTCTCTACTTTATGATAAAAATTTAGGGCGTAAATATAACACATCACCTTGGATTCAACCGACATTTCAGGTTCAAATTAATCTTCGTGTGCGCTAGTGGCAAAGCCACAAACCCCCGTGTAGGTAAAGGATAAAGAAGAACAGGGCGGAGACCCTAGAATGGCTATAAAAAAGGTTTAGTTGTCCATTCGCCAAGAAGTAGTCACGAGGACATGGCTGCGGGAGGGACAGGAGGATGAACAGGAGACGTGGTATCAGGCGATCAGTGTGGGCGGCCTGCAACTTCGGTATCGGCATCGCCCGTGCACAGACCAGGTGATAGGTATCTGCATATACAGGTGGGATGGAAGTAGTATTAATGGGGATTGTTTCACGGGTTATATTAACTGTCAATAATAACTATCACAGACATGAATGGTAGTTCGAAACTCACCTAATTGTTGGTGAAAGACTCATTACCTAAAGTTCACCAAATCGATCCTGAGAAGATATTTTGGAGGTTCGATGCTGAATCCAGCTGTCATTGGTTATTGGGCTAACTAATTAAAGATCCTGGTTAAACAATCAGTCGGTATTAGTCAGTAACAAGGCTATACAAGGCATCTTACCAATTATACACCTGTCATTCATTCATTTTCGAAATAAATCACTGTATCGACGTCTTAGATATTAAAAGAATTACCAAAACTGTGTTGCTATGTGGGACTGGTTTAAGGTTAATTACAACCATCTACAGCCTTATCATATTATTTTGAATATCACTAAAACCCACTTGTAAGTGATGACGACTATGAAAGTGGGCTTTAGTGTTATGAAGGAGGACGGTATGGCCGAACTAGGATGTAATAAACCTTAAAACGGTTCCACACCTTAACACAATTTGGTATCCGAAGGCTTATACTAAAAATTAGGTGAGTTTAGAATTATATTAAATATGTCATGGCCTCAACAAAATGAACTGATGTAAAAGGCAAACATGTACGGCTGGGAAATTGTTGTTCATAGTTAGATAATAAAGTAGCACAAGTTGCCTACAGCTTTTGATAAAACTGTTCAGCACCTACGTGTTGAATAGGAGTTTTTTTTACTCAACTATAAAGGCCACTTTGGCTGATATAAAAAATGTATTGAGATGCAAGAACAATGACGGCTTATACAATAACTTCCCTACTTCACTGCGCCATTAATTTTGGAGTTTATGAGGAAATCTAGGACTGACCTTTAAAATAATTAGTGTTAAATATCAACTATTAGGACTAGAGGCACGCACCTAGTAGTATAAATCATGATTTTTTTATATATATTACATAAAAATTACAAATTTTTAACTCTGTTTTTTTTTTTTTCGTCAACACATTCATAACATGTTCATAAATCTCGATTAATAAGAACGTATGAATGATTTTAATTTTAAAAGTTTTCACCTTATGTCTAAGATTCCTTAAAATTATTTTTGTTTAGATTAATGTTCAGAATAAGGATTCATTAGCATAGTAAAAGGGTTAAGCCTCTGACAGGTCTTAGAGGCCTAATCCAAATATAAAAATAAAACCATTAAAGGCCAATTTACACCGTGTTTTGTCGCGTTCACGGACGAAATAACCTGAGAACGATTTTGCTTTACTGTTTCGCATGCACCATCCTGCGCTCACAAAGCAACTTTATATGTTTTTTAGGTTAGTAGTGACATTAAAAAACAATTATCTGTCACTCCACACCCTGAGCTCCCGCCCACCAGCAGGTTGCAAATCTAACGAAAATTGACCTATTTGTTGTTTTTCGTCTATAACTCCGTTTCTATCTATCTAAGATTAACGTTTTATTAAAAACTATATAATTACAATTATGTTTTACACAACATTTCCTACAGTATTTTTAGATAATAATTGTATTTACTATAAATAGCAATAGAGTTATAATTCATTGAAAAGCGATACAAGTCATAAAATTGTCAAAATTTACCTTTTTTACTTTACATTTAATAACATTATTTGATATCATTTTAATATTTGTATTGGGCAGGAGATGTAATTTTTAAACGTTTTCAATCTTGGTATATTTTCCCTAAACTTAATCGTTCATCCCAGAGCTACTCATTCAAGTAATTTTTACTGTTTTTTTTATTATTTACATTTACGTTTTGGAGGCCTGTGGGGCGTAGCCCTGAGGATTAGGGATTTCTGCTAATCTTCACGACGGTCTCTTTCTAACGGTTAGTTTGAATTTATCCTGCGGAAGATACTTGTTGGCAAAAGCGAACGATAATTTTTGTGATTGTCCATTAAAATAAAAATATAAAGAAAAATATACAGGCTATTTAGTCGTGAAGATTACAACGGCTAGAAACAACTCGAACCCATGAACAAAAAACATGAAACATCAAAACTGTTACGACAAATGGAACTACACAAAACAGAGGACGACTTTCCGCTTGACCCGATTGAATGACAATCTTCAAACTGTAAAATCAATTTGTGGACCGTGTAATACAAACGGTTTTATTACAGTCGACAAGTCGACGGTCACCGCACCGAGGTAGACTGACAGACAGACAACCACTATAGCCATTCCGATCCTCTTTATCACCCGCTGGCAATAAATATCTGCAAGCTTGAATTACTGTAGATTGTTTCGTACCAGTTTGCATTGCCGGCCAATAAATCGCCAGGGTTTCTTGATGAATGCTGCTTGTCTCTTACTCGTAATTGTTTCCCGTGTTTGGCTCTAAGGTGTGGGACAAACCTGGGAAAAGGGCTGAGAAATTCATTTACGTATTTATCTTCTACTCTGTATATATTACTGGCGAGAAATATGTTAACGTAATAATTAAATTTACACTAATGTAATCTCAGCTGACGTGGTCTAATAAATGACCATGAACAGTGAGCAGCGTGCAGCGTAAGCAGTGAGCCTGCGTGTAAAATATTAGTGAAAGCAAGAGCGTATTTTTATTATTAGTGAATTTCCTTTGGAAAGTGAACTATTAGCATGACCCGCACGGTGAAACTTAAGCCCGGGACCACCATAGAAGTTCCTAACGTGACCCCTTGAACACGTTTCGGGGGGTCGTTCAAAGTTTTATATATGTTATATATGTTAAGTTTTATATATATATATATATAGACATATATATATTTTTGTGTGTGTATGCACTCTAGCGGTCGCATCTTTTGTCCGATTTACTTCAAATTTAGTAGGGACGTTCCTTTCTATAATCTGTTGGACAAGTTCGTTGGGCAAAACAATCGGAAAACTCTAAACCCATTTTTTGGGGATTAATCTTTCAAATTTCGAGTTTTTGGGCCCAAAAAGGGTCAGAAAAGCCCCAGATGTAAAATTAATGCATGTAAAAGGATGGGAATTAGAGAGGGGAAAGTTTTAAGCTCTCTATCGTCATTCTAGCATAAATATTTACCGAGTTATTAAAGAAAATGTGTATCGGCTAAACACAGTACGTTGTCTTATGGGGGTTTTACACTAGAAAAGCCTGTTATTCCTTTGTTAAAGTACTTTTATTATCCCCAGCAACCTCACGCCTACTTTCAAGCCTGCCTGGACCTTCTCCTAACCTTATAATGCGTAAAATTGTATTCCCAGCTTTGCAAGTAAATGAAACCAGGAGTATCAGAACAGCCAACAAATCAATGTTTTCAGATTTCAATAAAAATTGGACAAATGTATGTTTTTACACTGATTTTGAGTTTTAAAAGTTTTTTTGTGGAAATTCACTTCCCTCACGTCAGCGTGCTGCGTGCGAACTCGTTTAAGATTTCTATGGGTTTTCATTTGTATTGACACGATCAGTTTTGTCTCTTGTTATTCAACAATTATATTATTTACTTTTAAGTAGAAACTTATTATTATTGTTAATACTACAGTGCAGATGTATTGTTAATACATTGGTACAATTTTTATGGATTGTAGTACCCTTTCACTACGGAGGCCACAGATGACTTTACTTTATCCTACTATACATAGTTTACGGAGAAAGTACACTTCGTTTAAAATTCCTTGTTGGTCATGGTGAGTTATAATCCTACTGCCGTTACTGAAAGAGGAAAACAAGTTTCATGATGTTTCAAGATCTGGAATTTCATCCCAAATTTAGGTGATAAAAATTACTAGAACATATAAAAACCATACAACAAATTTATGGCAAATGTCCAAAATAATTTTTCAAATAACAAAGTAGGCTACTGTTTTCGTCAAAACTGTCGAAATTAAGTATACGGTTTTCGTTTTATTTCTTTCTGAATCCAAAAATTTTTTCTGGTGTGATATCTGTTCGTCCTTATGAATGTGTACAGACCTAGAGACACTGAAGACACACTAAAGGCCTTACTTTTATAACATTTGCTGCTTAGGAGGAACTACTATTGCACGTTATATCACGATGTGTTTAAGTTTGTTTTAATGCATGGCAATTATGTCCCAAAACAGCTTAAAGCACAAAACTAAAACAATTTATTAAAAACTGTTGGGATAATTTAGATTATAATTTGATGATGTATAGTGGTTCAGATCCCTAACAATTACCACATTCAATTTTTTGGGAAAGTTTAAGGCCAAGGTTACAAATGTTACAAGTTTTTTGTCTGTTTTTGCGAAAAATACTAATTTTTTCGAGTTAAAGGAGCTTTTTACCATAACAAGTTTAAAAACTAAAAAAATTAAGTACTTTGAATTATTATTGAACTGTTCATGGTTGGGGAAGGAGATTGAATGTTCAATTTACATTACCCAATGTTTTTTATGGAGAATCAACAAACAGAGAAGGAGAATGAACATTCCTCTCTTGTTTACTGATACATTTAATTGCAACTTTATGTTGAACAACCATTGAACAATGCGATGAATATGTTGCCACCCAACGTGGAAGAGGTGGAGAGGGGATTTCCCCCTCTTAAAACTACTGTGTATAGCAAATGATTCTCCAATCCTACAAAACTAAGGATTCGAGTAAATATTTATATAAACACTGATTTAGTGGAAATTTTTTATTAACACCAAACTGCACTTTGTATTATAAACACAGTATAAATATAAATAACCCTAATAAATATAAATATAAATAAATGTATTGATAAATTGAGGGTTTAAATGGAGAAATTTGTGACTTTTCCGAAGACTATAGTTTAGTAAGTACTAATTAAAACTCCTTTGGTAAATGAAAATTCAGGAGCCTACAGTTTGAAGTGGGGTTCGAACCAATACACACCATAAATCATACCTCTAGTCCATCAGTCTAAAAATGATACGTGCACAGTTGGTTACTGGGTTTCGCATGGGTGCTAATTACCTTAAGTAGCTTGGGATTATTAAGGTTTAATACCTGGGACCCAATCTAACGGGGGAAAGTCCCATAGATTAACTCTACCGCTTGAAATGACCTTGACAGCCTTTTTGATCAGCTGTTTTGATTATTTTTCTATGCAGCTCAATAATCTTAATGTAACATTTTGAGTTTTCCAGCAACATTAGAGTATTCCTGTGGTTGACTAATTGGCCGACCGATTTATGTGCTGAAAACCCCCTTTTTTACTTTTAATCAAACTCCTTCTTCGGTATTCAAGATCCACTTTGCATAATGTGGCTGATCAGCTGTTTTAATTTACCTTTATCTTTTCTTATGATTAAATGTTTAGATTTTGTTGTGGTTGCTAAGGAGGAAGAAAGAGTAAAAACCTAATGTGGGTTTGTTTGCAATTTTAGTTGTATAGGTTTATAAAAGTGTTACAGCCTGGTATTCATGGTATTTGTCATTCAAGCTATTCCGGCATTGAAACAATTCGGATACATTGGGGGACAAGGTTTTTAGATGTAATGAAACAATACGATGGGAATGGCTTTTTTCCGAGTGGCTTAAGAAACTGGAATTGTAAACTCCAGAAAGTCATGGAATTATAATTAGTTCTTCCTTTGTTTTTTCAGGAGGAGCCTTTGCCGTCTATGAAGGACTCTCAGAAGGTGTTAAGAGTGACTACGGAGCTCTTTCGCAAGCTGCAATGGACCTTTTCCCCGAACTGTTTTCAGGCTTATGAGGAATTCATGTCAAGACGCCTGCTTCTTGATGAGTCAGTGGATGTTTATGATTCCGATTTAAAGAGGTTCGCAAAATTGGTGGACCCCTTGTACCTGATGAATAGATTAAGATTTCTATTGTACATGGCTTGCAAACAGAAGTTCAGAACCAGTTAAATCCAACATGTTGCCTAGAGCATAGTTATTGGAAGTGAGACTAATGTAGGGGTTGTCACACAGTCAAATACAAATGAATTCAAGAATTATAGATACGATCGCAAGAAATGTTTTGTTCGTGATAAGGAAGCTCAGCAAGCAAGTTCATGACCGCTTAGAAAACACAAAAACACTTCAAATGTCATTTGGTACCGATGTGGAGAAGTAGTACATTTAAAATGCCTCAAAATGCCTCAAAAATGCCTAAAAATATTCACAGGTGTCTAAAAACGAGTAAATGAGGCCACTCTTTGTTGCTCAGGCGGCTTTCCAAATTGGTCAGCACAACAACTGCCTACATTGACGGCAACTGTGTCGGGTATTTAATGTTTGTGCTTTGGTAGATTTAAGTTGTTTGAGAAGCATTTTGCCACCCAGTGTTGCTAAGTTTGTGGTAGAGTTTAAGTCAACAATTATGTTGATGATATTGGGGTGAATGAACAAATGTTCGATAGTTATGTTGTGATGGAGTTGTTTGACAAATATCGGTGGTCGACCAAACCTGCAGAACCACATGATGGAGGCAGAGTGTTGGAATTGAGGCTATCAAGAATAGATGGTAAGCTAATGTGAGCCAGAGACAACAAGCTGTCTTTTGATGAAGTCAGAATCAATAAATATCTGTTTTTACTGTTTGGATAGCGAACTGGACACTTTTAGCGGGTTGGCTCCAGCTATCGTGTATTTTTGTTAAAAGACATTTGTCAGATTTACAGAGGGATGATGTTGTCAGTGAAACTGCCTAAACTATGTAAACAAACATAATGGACAGTATTAAAGAAAAGGACAGTGGTTGGGAAATGGGCCCTACCCTGTGTCGACGAAGGAACAGTGTGGTGTGATGCTAGCAGCCTAGCAATGGGTGTTTGTATTGAAATTGAAGATGAAATTTTGAGGATGCTTCTTTGCTGAGAAAGCAAGATGATTCGACACATAGCAAATTAGCAGAGTTCGAGGATTTGTTGAAGGGAGTAAATTTGCCTATATGTTGGAACTTGAAAAAACTTAATATAGTTGCAGACTCTGCTTCTATCTACGCTTTGGTTTAATTTATATTGACTAGAGGATTGAAGCATTAAAACGTATGGACGTGCCAAGCTCTGTTTAGAAGACGGTTATGCTTGTTTAAAGACCTTATCTCGGAATGTGGATTTAGTGTGCGATTGGAATTGGTGAAATCTCAATCGAACAAGGCAGATTGCCTCACAAGAGTACCTAAGAGGTGGTTAGCAAGAAAGGAGGAGATTAGTGTTACTATGTTTGAGAAAATGTGGATGTGGGGCAACAAACTTAACCTAACTATGTGCATATATTGCTCTACTTTTGTATCAATCGATCCATTTTTACAATCCATATCTGCCATCCGGACATTTATTTCAGTAAGCAGGATGTTTAAAATGTACATTCAAATTTAAAATAATACTAAAACCAGTATAGATAAGTTAGTTTATGATTTTTTTTTTAATTTCCCTAAAAACGAAAAAGTATTTAGGTTAATTGTAACAAATCAATACCAACTTAGTTTTTATCATGATTGTTAATTTAAAACTATTTTTCTTTTTGTTCCTAATAACACATACATCATAATGCACATGTCTTATTTATTTCCCCACTGGCATGCATTTTCATGTAATTAATTGAATATAACTGTTTTGCGGTGCAAACTTTTTGTGGTTACGGTACCGTGTCAAGATTAGCTCGACTACGACTGACTGGCTTCAATCCGAGTTAAGATTGAACAATCGGATTATGGGGTTTACATTCAAAAATTGTAACGTTTTGATGGTTATTCGCCAACTTTGGTTTTTATTTTTGTAGTGTCAAGTGCTTTTCGATTAATATTAAATGCTCTTTTTAAAATAGATGGTTTATTAGCACTCTGAATAGACCAATTTCAACTTTTTTGGTTTTATGTTTTTGTATACAGTACTTGCTTAAAATATACGTTTAAAATATAAAAACATTATTAGAATATGGTAACATCCCCCAAAGATCTTTACTTGTAAAGATCTCCCTCCCTCCCTTCCTGGTCCTGGGTATGCATGGGGGCCCTGTTCCTTTCACCTTGGCCCCTCCATGTCCTTAGACAGCAGGGGACGGAACGTCCTCCCTAAGATAGTGGTCGCTAGCTGAACATGGATACCTCATCCCACCCCATATTTTCTATCCCTGTTAGTTCTTTTAGCGAATTCCCCTATAGGGAAGAAGCTATTACCGTAGGTCTCATGGTAAGACTTAAGCCCGAGACCATGATAATTTTTTGTTTTGAGGTCCCCAAATGACAAAAACACTATTCGTTCAAATTTATATATATGTATATGTTTATATGTTGTTGTTAACCTATTTTGTTTATTTTTTTATACAATAATGTACATATTTATACACCTTATTTTATATTTATCTCATGAAGTTCACCAGATGAACGAAAATTAATAAAGATTTTAAAATTTGAATCTGGAGAGAACATTTCTACTATATATATATGTATATATATGTATATATATATATATATATATATATATATATATATATATATATATATATATATATATATATATTGTGTGTGTGTCCGTGAATGCGATAACTTGAGTAAAAAACGTCCGATTTCGATGAAATTTGGCTCAAATTTTTAAAACAACATTCATGACTTTAAGTTCGAAAACCAGAAAAATCGGACCATAGGAAAGGGGGTTTATGGGAGTTTAAAATTTTCCAAAAATGAGTTTTTGCATTTTTTACCCTACAATGTTTAAAAAACTTAATCTTAGTTTTGACCATGTTATAGAGCTTAGAAAAAAAAATAATATAGTATTTTGAATCATTAACCTAGGTTAAGTGGTTGCGGAAAATCCAAAAAACCTACTCATAAAATCTCCCATGTTAATCTTATGGGAAAAAGGTTTTTGGCTTTTCCTCAGTTTATTTTAATGTAAATTTCATATTTGCTCTTAGAAATCTGTTCAGTTCCACAAAATAATCATTTTGGTGTTTAAATTGTGATTCTAAGCCCAACCGTTGCTGAGATATTCAAAGTGCTAAACACAGTACGTTGTCCAATGTTATCCTTATGGAGAATAAATAAAATTTGATATCTCTATTATTTATGAATGTATGTTGATGAAACTTGGTATGTGGCTTCACGTTGTACTGGTTTATTGATATTTGCACAAAAAATTGATTTTTTTTTATTATTCCCGTAGCAGCATACCTGCGTACTCAGCCCCCATGTTATTCTTATGGAGAATATGTAAAATGTAATGACTCCCTTAATTTTGAACATAAATTAATAAAACTAGTATGTAGCTTCACTTGGTTGAGTTATATTGATAATTGCATAAAATCCCATTTTTTTGTTCCTTGTTGCAGCAAACCTACGTACTCATTACCAATGTTATTCTTATGGAGAATAATTAAAATCGCTTATATGAGAATATATTTTTATGAAACTTGGTACGCGGCTTTATGTGGAATTCAGACAAATATTATGCATTGGAAATTCGCTGTGTACGCAGGTTTGCTGCGACGGGGGTATTTCTTCTTGTGACCTGCAAAAATTCCCAAGTGGAAGACGTCCCTAGCTGCTCAACGGGGGTAGGAACCCTTCATCCATCCATCAACTTAATCTAACAATTGAGGCATGATTACAATATAGGCCTAGTCAGTATTATCTTAGAATTCTGTATTTTACAACCAATTTTATTAGTTCTCAACTTTTATCATGTAAATTTTTTTTGAGATTTGGAAATATTTAAAAAAAGTCCTAAATAACAAAAGTAGAATACAATTGTAGAATCTACTTCGACACCTGCCCATCTTGCGAGTCTATTACGTTCACTGCGGTTGCATGATTTGACCTAAGGCTTTTACCACTAAAACGTTTGCCAAGTAAAGTGTTGGAGGTCTAATGGTATTTGCCCACAGTCCAGATTGGCAGGCACGCAGTGTGTTTACACTAGACTCGTGTCCTCAGTGCGGGACTCGGGCGTTAGCACTCCTAGACTGGGTGTGGGCTCGGGTCAATGGTTTCTTTGTTTTTCCGAGTGCTCTGGTGTAATCTTTAGTTATGCAGACGTAAATTTGTTATATAACTTAGTTAAATGGCTAAACTTTACTATCATTTAATGTTATTTCACAAATACCAAATTGAATTGTTCTGTATCAATAGAATAACATGCATTTGGTGTAGACAATTATGTATAAATTTAACCTGTTTACATGTTTTTTTTCACATTGGAGAACACTTTAATTATTTACTCTTTCTGCAGCTATTCCGATAAAGCAATTAATTTGCAGTTGATTCTAAACAAATTTTACAATCAATAATGAACGAATTAAGTAGGGTGTTGGTGTTATAGTTGTTACTTAAATAAACTATAAAGAGTAATTCACTGTGCAATTTAATAAATAACAAATATTAAAATATATTAAATGTTTAGTAACTGTTAACGTTACTAAACCCGTGACAAATTGGGCAGGAAATTATAATATTTGTATAGATCCATTTTATTTTATTTTTTAATAATCTGTGATAGATATTTTGGTTATAATATTTTTATATAGAAATTTTTTCACATGTTGTAATAAAGAAGAGATGTTTGAACGCGTAAAACCTGTTTAAGCGTGTAGTTATGGAAATCAAGAGCAATGATGACAATTAGGGGCTCAGTATTTCCTTTTTTTTACAAAAGTTTCATAGTTTTTAGTGTAATGATTGTGTTATGACAGCTACCGTTATGCCGAAACAAGAATACTGCGATCACTCTATACATACATTTAATAAATAAATAAATAAATTACTAACTATTCTACCGAATCTTATTTTCTATTTAAAGGAGGAGTAAAACTTACTCGTGAATCTCTTGATTATCTTACCCTGGGACCATTAGATTATGTAAATAATTTTTGTTACAAGTTTATAGCAGTTCGAAGATTTGAATTGAGTACATATTCCTGAATATGTTAAGCCATGTTAGATGGTAGTTTGGCTATCTGTTGAGTCATGAAATACCTTTTTTTGTTATATAAACGCCAGGGGAGTTTTGTACAGCTATTTTCAGAGGCCAATTTACGCATTTAGAAAAATATTTCAAACCCAACAACAAGTCTTAAGCCGTAAATTAAGAAGTGGGAGTCAGTGAATCCTCGACCAAGGTCAGAGACGTACAGCACTAGGCTATCCAGGAGCCTGATGATGCTAGCGGTCTACTTACACCATAGTTACGCCATGTTTAGAGACACCAGTCCATGTTGAAAATTGACACTTCGTTAATTATCATTGGATGGCAGGGTCAACAGACGTCAAGGCATTTCCTCAGTTGGCAGCTACGTCAACCTTTGGCAGCTGCGTCAACCGTTGGCAGCTATGTCAACCGTTGGCAGCTACGTCAACCGTTGGCAGCTACGCCAACCTTTGGCAGCTACGTCAACCGTTGGCAGCTACGTCAACCGTTGGCAGCCACGTCAACCCTTGGCAGCTACGTCAACCGTTGGCAGCTACGTCAACCCTTGGCAGCTACGTCAACCCTTGGCAGCTACGTCAACCGTTGGCAGCCACGTCAACCGTTGGCAGCTACGTCAACCGTTGGCAGCTACGTCAACCCTTGGCAGCTACGTCAACCGTTGGCAGCTACGTCAACCGTTGGCAGCTACGTCAACCGTTGGCAGCTACGTCAACCCTTGGCAGCTACGTCAACCCTTGGCAGCTACGTCAACCGTTGGCAGCCACGTCAACCCTTGGCAGCTACGTCAACCGTTGGCAGCTACGTCAACCGTTGGCAGCTACGTCAACCCTTGGCAGCTACGTCAACCCTTGGCAGCTACGTCAACCGTTGGCAGCCACGTCAACCGTTGGCAGCTACGTCAACCGTTGGCAGCTACGTCAACCCTTGGCAGCTACGTCAACCGTTGGCAGCCACGTCAACCGTTGGCAGCTACGTCAACCGTTGGCAGCTACGTCAACCGTTGGCAGCTACGTCAACCGTTGGCAGCTACGTCAAGCCTTGGCAGCTACGTCAACCGTTTACAGCTACGTCAACCGTTGGCAGCTACGTCAACCGTTGGCAGCTACTTCAACCGTTGGAAGCTACGTCAACCGTTGGCAGCTACGTCAACCGGTGGCAGCTACGTAAACCGCTGGCAGCTACGTCAACCGTTGGCAGCTACGTCAACCGTTGACAGCTACGTCAACCGTTGGCAGCTGCGTCAACCTTTAGCAGCTACGTCAATCGTTGGCAGCTGCGTCAACCGTTGGCAGCTACGTCAACCTTTGGCAGCTGCGTCAACCGTTGGCAGCTACGTCAACCGTTGGCAGCTACGTCAACCGCTGGCAGCTACGTCAACCGCTGGCAGCTACGTCAACCGTTGGCAGCTACGTCAACCGTTGGCAGCCGCGTCAACCGTTGGCAGCTACGTCAACCTTTGGCAGCTGCGTCAACCGTTGGCAGCTACGTCAACCGTTGGCAGCTACGTCAACCGTTGGCAGCTACGTCAACCATTGGCAGCTACGTCAACCGCTGGCAGCTACGTCAACCATTGGCAGGTATGCCAACCGCTGGCAGCTACGTCAACCGTTGGCAGCTACGTCAACCGTTGGCAGCTACGTCAACCGTTGGCAGCTACGTCAACCGTTGGCAGCTACGTCAACCGTTTGCAGCTACGTCAACCGTTTGCAGCTTCGTCAACCGTTGGCAGCTACGTCAACCGTTGGCAGCTACGCCAACCTTTGGCAGCTACGTCAACCGTTGGCAGCTACTTCAACCGCTGGCAGCTACGTCAACCAACCTTTGGCTCCAATATGATTCAAATTTCAGGTCAAAATGTCCATGTGTAATACCTACCTGGTATACCTACCTGGTACCTGGTAACTTGTGGCACTGCCTGGTAACAGTTAGTATCGAACGATTATGTTGGGCCAAGAGACCCGGACAAAGGTAAAGATAGGATAAAGGTTACTCATAGTTTACCCGAAGGAAGGAAACATCAAATATAAAAAGTGCAGAAGTTGGTTAGAGTGACATTTAGGCAATTACTAATATGTTATAATAAATAAACCGTATTGCTTTGAAACGTCTTTGCATCTGCATTACAAATGATTACTTAAATCTAGGCATGGTAGTTTTTAGCATTGTAGATTATATTTATTCGTACTATTTTCTTTGTGCTGTATTGTTCTTCTTTTACCAAATGTATAAACTTCAGAGGTGATTTTGATCATTAAAAAGTGTATCTATTGTACAGAACTTTTTTAAATTAACATATGATTTTAATTTTAATTTTAATTTTCCAGAAGTTCAATTTATAAACTGGTAGGCATTTTATTCAGTAATTTTATTACATCGTATATTAGTTGACGTTTGTATTTTTTCTATGGTAATTAATAGGAATGATATTTGAACATTTAAATTAAAAGTGTTTAAAGTGTTAAATGTTTTGGACAGATGATATATAGTTATTGGCGAAAAATAATGTTTCCAATTTATATTGACCAAAATATCAATAATTTGTTTTCGTCAAATTTTTTGGGAAGAAATATTTTGGTTTCATGTTAAATAAAATACGTAAAGCAGCTTTTTGCAGTTTAAATGTATGATATACTTTCCAATTATCCATACCCAACATCTGGATTGAAATGTAATGTGTGGTAGGAATAAAGAATGGTAAAATTTAAAAGTATTTGTCTGCAAACAAATTGGGATAATCTTCGTAATATAAATAAATGTGTTAGTAATTTATTGACAAGTTTATAAATTTACTTGCCAAATTTGAGATGTTCATCCACCAAAATATCCAGATAGTTAATGGAGTCAGCTTTTCAACATTCTTATTTCGTGGGGTTAAATGTAGTACACTTTGCTGTTGTTTGTGTTTTTAATTGAAAGTTCTAAATTTTTTCATCTGGAAAAATTATTACCAAGTGGTTTTCTTCAAACCAATTAAATATTTAATATAATTTAATTTATAATTATATTCTAAATATTTCTTATTTTCATTTGAAATTTGATAATGAATTGTCAACTGATAATAGGCTTGATCTGATGACTCTAAATGATTAGTTAAATTATTAATATAGATGATAAATAGTATGAGCCTAAGAAGTGATCCTTGTGGTATTCCAGATTAGTTTTAAGGTTAATTGAATTTGTATAAATCATACAGATCTCTTTAAATTTGCGCGTAATTTGAACTTAATGAATTCAATGAGATTGATAAGATCTAAACTATTCTAGAGCAATCCTCTTATTGTAAATTTATTTAGTTTCTTATCTAAGAGATAATGATTTAACATGTCAAAAGCCTTTTTTCGGGTCAAGAAATATACGGAATCTATCTTCTCTGATATAGTTGTAAAACAGTATTTGATAAAGCTTGGCATAACGCATACATATCAAACGTCTAAAGCCAAATTGGTTGGACACTTGCATTTAATTATCTTCTAAAAAAGAAAGAAGCGTTAAAATTACTAATTTTTCAAAGATTTTACTTATTGTAGAGAGCAATGAAATAGGTCTATAATTACTGCAATCATTAGGGTATCCTTTTTAACACAATTAATGTACAATACTGACACAAAAACTCCAGGAATGGGAGTAAAATGAACCACAGGGCAGCAATGGATTCAAATTCTATCGCCACTACACTTGACCATTACGCCAACGAAGCACCTCAACACACACATATACCTAGAGATAAAACGAGGCTCTTAACTTATTACCACCGGCCTAAATCGTGACAAACAAGGTCTGAGATTCAACAGTAGAAGTAACCAAAACAAAACAAGTGAGCAAGAGCAACAGGGCTCGTTGTGGCCGCCCCCGCAGCACAGACATGAATGGGGGAGCCCGGCGTGAGCACCCGATCAGATAGCCGGAGTTACCGGCCCAGGAAGCCGTATACAACTGACCGAGACACGGCGAAATTTGTAAATCCGAGCCCATCCAACAAGTTACTGAGGTATTCCATTGACTGGTGCGGACACCAGTCAAAATGTTGGAATTTGGATTTTATATAGTAATCAAGCTCTTAAACTTTAGTATGTATCAAGAGCTTCTAAATTTTTTAGAGTGGAAAACGATTTTCTTTATTTCATATCAGAGAGTAGTTACACAACGGAATTATCACTCGTATAGCCTAGGAATTTTACAAAATATGCAATATGCTATGCAGTATTTTATGTATCATTATCTAGTCTGTAGTCTGGTTTATCTAATAGTTTAGGACATTTTTAAAATCCTAAATATATTTTGTAGTCATCTATTGTGTCTCATTGAAATTGAAATTATTTATTCTGATATTTACACTGAATAAAAATAAACACTGCATTATTTCCCCACATGGGCAGATGCCTGTGTTGGGAAAGAGTCTATCAGCTCTCACCTGCTTGAAATAATCGCGTAAATAAAACCACAAAAGAAAACCATGAAACTAAAATTTAACATCACTGGTTAAACTAAAATAAGTAAAATAATCTAAAAAAAATAATTTTTGCAAAATATAATAATAAATACATAGTTGGTATCAAATGAAAAAATTAAAAGATTATAAAATAATCAGTCTATGATTTTTTCCAAAACCGGTTGTATGTTGTGTTGTCTGTATTGTATCATAACATATGAGGTTTCCTATATCAGTAGTCATTGTGTCTCATAAAATATGAGGTTTCCTATATCAGTAGTCATTGTGTCTCATAACATATGAGGTTTCCTATATCAGTAGTCATTGTGTCTCATAACATATGAGGTTTCCTATATCAGTAGTCATTGTGTCTCATAACTTGGAGGATTTTAAAAATCAGTAATCTGTTAAGGTACCTTGGGAATGTGTATTCTGACGAGTGTGTGTTAGTAACAAAAAACGTAAAGTCAACAGGGAATATTTGCTTGCACATAATGTCTTAGTATGATTAAACTCCCAAGACAAATAAATAATTATCTAATATTTAAAAATTGAGACGTCAAAGTAAATTAAGCAAATTGCTGTTAACAAGTAAATTAACATGGTAGTGATGGCCAAAATATTAAACTTAACCTCGTGTGGAAATATGAATGTACTTTATACGAATGCAAAATAACATTTAATCAATAAAACATTGAGTCAGTATCTTTCGTGGCACTGGTATCAAGGCATTCTTGAAATTGAATCTTCCTTGAGATATGCTTCGTTGTTCTTTCGTAAATTCATTGATTACTAAGGTCCCTGGAACCTTTGACCGTAAGCCAATTGTATACTTTAATTCCCAGTCCCCTTTCACGTACAATTTGTATTTTAATTTTTGTGTCTACAAGACATTTTGTTTTATTTTTACCTGCCACTTATTCTGTTTCTCTGTTCTTTCGCAATTTAATTAGTTTAATACTTGAATCATAGGTACTACCCCCTATTTTTCAAAAAATATAATTATAAAAAGAGTTAAAAACATTAAAATTATTCTACTGTACAGCTCCTTTTCTTGTAAAATGGTAAAAATCTTGAATTTAAAATCGGTACCTTATTAACTTTATTTCAATATAAACATGATATTATAGGGAGGGGCCCTTTTTATGTAATTTTTCCGCAACAAATGCGTCAATAATCTCCCATCTGTGTGTGGATAGTATCAAGAAAAGCAAGGGTGGAGCCATTACAGTACAAGCTACTGATATAATTTACTATCCAAGATCGGGATTTGAATTGTAACCATTGACAGGGCCGCTGCCACGGTTACTAAGTACCACCATACAACACATCAGCCACTCACCAACATAACCAAAGTGGTAAATAATATGAAATGTATCGGGGCAAGTGCAAGAATACAGTAGGACTAGTTATGACTATCTACTAGATTCCTTACTTGTTACTCAACACATAAAGTTATAAATTAAAATGAATTGAAATGTGAGTCATTTAATGCTATCTTTAATCTTTATATTCATTGAACAATCGTAAAATATTCTCTAACATTTCCTGTTTGGAGAAATGCCAAGTTTCCCGTTAACCAATAAAGGTTATACGCTACTCTAACTTACCTCGCTTCGTTGTAATAGCTTCGCTTCGTTGTTTTGTACAGTTGCATGATCAGTTGTATATGCACAATGGCGCATTTGACTGTGTGACATTAATTTCCCGAGAGAGGACAAATTAAGGAAGTCAGGTGTAAAAGACTTATTTTTTCACGTTATGGTTCAATCAATAAATGGTTCTGATTAGTGCAATTACTTACCTTTCAGGGATGAACCCCTGACAGGATTTATATTAGAAATATGAAGTTTTAAAATTAAAATATTTAGCCTCTTTAACCACACCCGTAAATTCAGGGAAGTTACTGAATTCTTAAACAAAAATCATCCCTAGATTTAGAATCGTGAGCTCATAAGGGTGAACACTTTTGGGGTTCTGACGATTTATTTAAAGCCAACCGAAGACATTGCAGGAAAAATTGACTTATTTTGACACATTGAATATGGTGCCACAGGACTCAGCCCTGCATGATTTACCAAGCACAATATACCAAAGAGTTCGAATAAGTTTATATTTGTCCTATGATTAGCTCTTTATCACTAATAATATGTTTTTTTACACAAATATGTTTGGCCAACTTGTTTTATTTTACACCTATTTACTGTAGTATCGTTAGTATTTTATTTTTGTTTCAGGGCTATGCTGTTTAAAATTAAATATAAAAGTAGTTATAGTACATTTATTAGCTAAAAGTGATTGGTTTGTACTGATAAAACCCGAATTAACTCTGAATTTATTATAATTTTTCCACTTTTCCTATAAAACCCCAGCGAGTTATGTAAGGTTTTTTTATTGGAAAGGTTCCATTTACAGAAAAATTGTATGTTTGGTGTTACTCTTAATAGATAGACTGCTGTGGTTCTAAAATGTAGGTAAATTTATTAAATAAGTTTCATACTTTTTCTCTGAAACACTCTGCCTTTTAAGGAATCAAAAATCTAAATTTTATAGTGGCTCGCTTGTTAATTTATTGTTTAAATTTAGATATAATGAAAACATAAGCTAAGCATCATCCATGTTTTTTTTCTGTAAATATTAAATATTATATCATACGGTTAAGATGTTTTGATCCGAAATCTTGGTAAAACCACTTGCAAAACCAATTGCAAAACCACTTGCAAAACCACTTGCAGTGGAATTCAGAGATGTTTATTAAACGTTACTAGGTCTCAGGTTTTACTACAAATTCTTAATGAAGGTTGCGTTACCTGATTTATATTAACTAATTAGTACCGGGGGGACAGAGCCATGCTCGATGTTTGATTCCGCAGAAGAGGCATTGAATTTGTTTTATTTTAAATACTCGTTCATTTTCAATATGAGCTCGTTCGCTACGCTCACTCGCCTATCGAAACAAAATTTGAGTTGCCATTCAAGTAGTGTTTTTATTTACATTATGAGAGTTACCATTCAAGTAGTTTTTTATTTACATTATGAGAGTTGCCATTCAAGTAGTTTTTTATTTCCATAATGATAAACAGCTGTTTACAATATTTTTAAGTTATAGAAGCTGATTTAATGGTTTGTTTTTGTTATTCATAGTAACCGGTGTTATCATTTTAAACTCCATAAGCCCAATGTTAAAATTTTATATTTTCAAATGAGTTGTTAAGAAAAATACGAGTTTTCCATTTTTCAGACCCAAAAGCCCCTTATCCCAAACTTTCAGCAAAATCCTTACACTGGATCTCGAGATAAATTTTCCAAACAAACAAACAAACAGACATAGCTCGTATGATAGTATAGGATCTTAGCTCTTTTAGTTTTTACATTATAAGAACAAACTACTGGCTATAATGTATATATTGCACCATATGATGGAATTGAGGTTGAATTAAGAATCGATTTATTTACAAAACATTTACTATAATTTATACTGGCCTTGAGGATCCCAATCATCAGACAACAAACAATAATCACTATCGAACAAATAAATATATGTATATTCATAATTTACAGTTTTATTTACAATATAATGTACGCACTAAAGATCACTATTGCAGATTCATTATATCAGCCTAGCTTCTTTTAATTTTGTTGTTGAGGATAAAACCAACAATGACAAACTTTGATGAAAATATTCCTTAAAATGAATAATTTGTCAATAAATGAGTTTTTAATTTGGAACGCAAAAATTGAATATCATACTGGACTCTCAGTCTCTACTAAGAATAAGGACCACGATCAATATAATAATTAATTCCGAGTTCGTTTATTGCAAATACATGTGAACACCATAGCACAATGCAAATTATCTGTATATTCAATTTTAATATTGGTAAAACAACCAAACAGAAAAAATGTTGGTTTCTCAGTCAATTGCGTATTACCAATTACAAATCAGATTTCTTTCTCTTTTGGGGGTGCTATTTTTAATTTTATATTCTTTTATCATTATAAACACCTTTTGGAACACAATATTTTCCTACTAAGAAAACTTTTATATGAATACGTGAAATGTGAAATGTGTTTAGAATAATAGTGATCTGCATTTAATAAGCAATAACTGAACTGGAGTATCTCTTAATTGAAAAAAAGTGTCACCCGACCTTATAAAACAACAAACAGTCAGACTTAGTCATTGTACAAAACACGCACAGAACAATACATGTTGAGCTTTCCTCGGAGACTTTGAGAGCCCCAGCAATTAATTGTTTTTTGAGCCAAACTCATAAGTCATCATTATAGTTGAAGCACACTTAAACATAAAAAGTACATATTTTAAAGCGAAATGATCGCAGGTTGATTTGAGCGTAAAGTTAGTAGTACACTCTCCCATTGCTTTCAAACTATTTAATTTCGTTCATTATTTCGTGTCAGTAACGATTTCTATTGTAATTTTAGTCCTAACATGATATGAGAGTACATAGTTTTATACATTTATTGTCCACAAGTAAGGGTCAATGTAAGGGTTTTAGACCATCTAGTATGTAAACAAAAATACTACATCAAACGTACTCTTAGTCAAGCTAATAACATTTAAAATTTGTTAGAAAAAATAAAACAAGTGTTCTGTCTCTTGTTTGGGAGAGCGGATCACTGTAACTTATAACATTATTTGTAGCTCAAGTCAGAAGTTGAAGATAATTATTGTAAGAAACATTTATGTGTCCAATTTGACGTCACAGAATAAAACTTTGACTATCTAACAAAGAGTAAAATTTAAAAATAGGTTCCTTAGAGTTTCATGGTCATTTTTACAAAATCATAAAAAAACATGTAAATGCTTATTATACAGTGACTTATCTAAAATTACTGTTTTTGCCATCATGTTTTACAAGCCATTAAAGATGAACGGTCATAATATGTATAATAAACCGGTCAGGTTCTAAAATCACAGTCCGAAATGGGAACTGATACATCTAAGTCAGTCTGTGGTAACACTAAAACACACTTTCATCATGACTTTGAGAAGGTCAAGTCTAAAGGTGTCTTTTTAAGACCCTCCTCGCTCTCCTTCGAACTGCTTTCTTCACTGACTTCGACAATGTTACTGTTTTGGTCCTGAATTTCAACTCCTCCGACTTTATCACTCCATGCACTTTTTTGATTCCGACAAGAAAGATCCATAGGAGTCTCTTGCACAGGACCTAAAGATCTTAAAACTTCTAATGACTTATGGGTCAACTCCGAAGGTGAACTTGCTCTAGGAGATTTAGATCTTTCGTTACTCGGCGAGGGTGATGGTGAAGGTGACGAAGAGTTCGAAGACTCTGAGAGAAGGGTGGGTGCATTCGGAAGCGAGGGCCTCAAAGGCATGAACGGAAGAAGAGAGAAATTCGGAGGTGGGGGCTGGTGGAAAGGCGGGTTCTGGAGAAAAGACGGTGGGAAAAATGGAAGCCCCGAGGGATGAGGGTGCACCGGTAGAAGAGAACTTCTCGCGGCCCAGAAGGCAGCGGCTGCCTCGGGAGACCCGTACCCGGGGGGGAGCACCATCGGCGACAGAGCCCGCTCCTGGGCATCCTTCACCGTCGTGGAGTTGTTGTTGTCAGCATCCATGTTGCCACTCATTTGCTTCCCGGGGAAGGGAAACCCGTCCCACATCTTCCCCTTGGGGGGCAGTAGAGGCAGCTGGGTCTGCTGCTGTTCCTGGAGGAGACAGTGGATCTTGAACCAGTTGGACCTCCGGCCGTAGCGAGAGCCGCTCTTGGACATCCCTACCACCAAGCACTTCCGGAGTCTGCACGCCTTGCAGGAAGTTCGGTTCTTCTTGGTTATAACGCATTTCCCGTTGTTCTTGCACTCGGAGATAGAACCTAGGTTGTTGTAGGTCCTGCCAAAGAAAGACTGAAACAGAAGAGACCACGATGTTACAATTGTGCAACTTTTAGTTAAAACCTATATAATATACGCACACCCGCACTGCACAGGTCCTTATATCATTTACATTTCTTTATAATTTTAAAAGCTATTTTAGCCGTAAACATTACCATTAACAAGTTAATCGGTTTCTAAGCTAAAATATTGTTATTATTGTGTAAACGCTCCGAAATTACTGTAGTTTCCGCCTTCAGTGCATGTGTAAATAATACAATGACGGAACTTAAAAAAATACAAGCTAAGGAACACGTATGGTGGATTCTGAAAATGTAAAACTGGTATTAAAAACATCTTTAGTTCGACAAAAAACAACAATTTGTTCGAAAGAAATAAAATAAAGTGAATAATATTTTAGATGTCAACAAATTTAAAATGGTTGATTATTTAAATTATGAGTTTAATTTTAAGTCAGCATTATTAGAACTGTAGCCTGATTTAAAAAAGTTGTATTAATTGTTTTTAAAGGCAATATAGAATCAAAGTTTTTACTTTCTCCACTTTTTTGAACTCCTAAATTTCATTTTGAAGAATTGTCTGATTTATATATGTATTTTAAAGCCTTATATTCATAAAAACCTAATATAGCAATATTATTGTGAATGTTGAATATTATACTAGAATAAAAAATTCATTAAACTTTATTGCAACTATAATTCTCTAAAAACTAGAAGTAGTATTTTCTGAAATATGCTGTTCTAAGTTAAAAATGTATATATGGAGATTAAGAACCAAAACTTTGCCAAAATTTTACCAACAGACGATAGTTAATTTCTGTAACAATCATTGACTCTTAATTATTAATACAATTTTTCAAAATAGTGGGCCAAGAATCTCTGTCGAAGCTTTAATTTTGTTCTCATAAATTATTGTTAGTTGTGTTTCATTTTGAAGGTGTTATACATTTTTGCCCTTTGAAGCCTTTAATAAGTAATTTGTTTGTATAAGTAGTGTATAAATGGTGTAAGCGCAGTGTATATAGCTTTACAATACTGAAGTTTACGTAGCGTAGTCAACTATAAAATAACCATGATAAATAAATAATTTGTGCAGATATTTGTTGTTTTTAAACTTGTAGCTCTTATTTATCAATGATCTTTAACGTACTGGCGTTTTTTAATCATTCAACACTCACTTTTATAATTATATTTCATTACACAACTTTTAACTTTTTGTTTCTAACAGTTTGGTAATCAATTAATTGTCTTTCACTTTTAAACTGAAATTTTTCTTTTTCTTTATTTAAAACTAATAAACAATAAACATTACTTAAACAACTTAAAATGTGGACCCCCCAGAAATTGTAATTATTAAAGCCGTATTTCTAAGAGGCGATATATGTTTTATACTTTAATGTAATTATTAAAAGGATATTAAGGTTAAGAAACAACTACCCAATGCAAAAATCTTAACGAGATTATCTTACAATGAAACGGTTCTTGCCTATAAAGATTATTAGTTTAACTTTTTCATATTAATTTGTATTAAGTTTTCCTTAAAGGCTGCATTCAATTAAAGTATAATACTGATTTAATAATAAGATATGACATTATAGTTGTACAGGGTGATAGTTTAATAATTGTGTTTAGTGAAATGTGTATTTTGAGAAGCAATTCATTAAACATATTTTTATTGATTATTATTTACACTATCAAAATTTAGCCTACTGGCATTGGTTGGTATTTTTGTGATATTAAAAATGAGCCATGAATCAAATATGTCAGATAATCTATTGAGAAGAAATGGCTTTCAAAATGAACATCGCCTTATGGAGGAAGCAGACAGAAACTCAAAATATTTCGTGACTGGAGCCCACTCTTAATTACGTGTTTATTTCTTTCATGGAACAACTATTTAACATAAAATGTTTGTGCTAAACCTAACAATATAATTAAAATTAACAAAAAATTATAATTATTTTTGTTTGCTATTCAAAACCTAGTACCCTTTCTTAATTTTGTTTACATTGTTCCAAACTAATTCTTAACCGTCCTTTACGATTGTAAACAGAAATGTCTTCAGGGCCAAGTGTGAAAAATTAAACTAAATGTTAAAATATAATGACTTTATAATGTTACACTACCAAGAATATCTCAAACAAATCATCTATACATGAATTAAATACAAATTTGTAATAAGAAACCGTCACCATTCCTGAAGCGCCTGCCAACTAGTAACCGTGCGTTCTTTTCCCTCATTTGAATCCAGCAAGTGGCTAACTTGTCCGCGGATGCAAATGGTGAAATGGTTCAGTATTTATACCGCCGGTGCACAATGGGACATGCCCGCATAGCCGCATAGCTGTGTGATTGTCTAATTACCGTACCTTGCATCCCTCACAAGTGAACGCCCCGAAGTGGAAGCCGGCCGCTGGCTCCCCACACACCCGGCACAGCTGGTTCATCTGCAACAGGTCAGCTGATTAGAAATGTCAGCTGATCAGAAATTTCAGCTGATCAGAAATGTCAGCTGATCAGAAATGTCAGCTGATCAGAAATGTCAGCTGATCAGAAATGTCAGCTGATCAGAAATGTCAGCTGATCAGAAATGTCAGCTGATCAGAAATTTCAGCTGTTTTGTCACCACGTGACAATAGTAGCGGTTACAACCAACGAGTTAAATCAATCTAGAGGTCTTGTCTCGTGTGTGAGATTTTTTAATAAACAACTTTTTGATTAGCAACTTTTTGATTAAACAACTTGGATTTTTTATTAGTGGATGGGGGCGTTCACCATACTCCCCGGCTTTCACAAGCCAGTAAATTATCTCAGTTCACAGCGAGATTTCGTTGTCCCAGTGATTCTAACAATACCTTTTTAATTTAGTTTGTTATTGTAATACAATCTCAAACACACCTTCAACGTCGCTTGTTTTACTATTTACAATTTCAATCATCGTTAAATATTTTAAAAGTTTATCTGCGAAAAAGTCTTTAAACTTGATATGTTGTAAATTATTCTCAGAAATGTCATGCTTTATCTTCTCATTTATAATTCAACTAGCTGCCACCGTACCCAGTTTAACCCGGGGGAAAACTGTTGTGTGTGCTTTATTCTGAGGTTAACCCATAGATCTATTATGAATCAAAATCAGCTGTTTGAATTTTCATCAGGTCAAACTAAATTAAATGTCAGCAATAATAACACTGAAATAGAACTTTGACCCCCTGTGGGGCGGAGTCCTATGGGAATTTCTTAAAATAGTTTTGTATTGGTTATCTAAGTCATGGAAAGAGTATACGTGCCAAATTTCGTGGTTATAGGTGTAGAGGTTTATGACCGGTTCTTCGAAAAAGTGAATGTCGATAAAAATAGTACTGAATTGGAACATTGACTCCCCTTGAGACGGAGCCTTATGGGAATTTCTTAAAATCCTTTCTTAGTGGTTATCTACGTCATGGAAAGAGTATACGTGCCAAATTTCGTGTTTTTGAAGTAGAGGTTTGGTCTGGCGTAAGATAGTTTTTTCACATTTACAGATTTAAATTGCGTGAATACGTTAATACAAATTTAAACGATTCACCTTTACAAGAATATCTATATAAAAGCTACAACCCTAGCTAACCATAAAGACCACAATTCTGATGTAATCAGCTTAACGTGGGAGGGCGAGGGCCGTGTTGACGCTATCTCCACCGACACCCCCGTAGCAGCGCTATCTGGGCGCGGACATGCGCATCACCACCGCCAATATATCCCCTCAACGATTATTGTTATGCGCGCTATCGGCCGGTGCGCTAGCAGGCTATCATTACCGGAGGAACACTCCTACAGGCGCGTTAGTCACCAAGAGTCCAAGAGTGCACGCTATGTTGTGCGACCGTACGCCAGAGTCGTGAGAGACCAGAGTGAGTGGTTAAATTATGGATTCAAGTGCGATAGAAATTAGTTTGACCAAGTTATTTGCAGCATTTTAATAACCAAACAGCATCTGAATTAAAATTAATAATCTTTAATGTGACAGTTCTCACACTATAAAATAGTGTTATAAATTAACATAAGTGTAACTTCCTAAACTGAATAATCCTCTAAATTATAAAAAAAAATCCTTAAATTTATAAACAAATTTCTCAATTAGGTGTAACCATTCCTCTGTCAATAAGTTTTTAATCCTGCAAAAAACAGTACGTCTGTTATGTGAAGCTGGGCCGAGAGAGCACTATAAACCTCTTTTTATACAGTAAGGCTTCTTCCTCTTCCTGAAATATATGTCTTGAACTTACCTAGTTTATGTCAAAACGAATATTAACAATTTCTTGCTTTGTAATAACTTGCGTAAATTGTCCAGTAGGCAGAAAAACAACGTAAAGTCCAAAAAATATTCTATAATTGTGAAGAGTTTTGAGGCCATTAATTTTAAATGTACAATGTGCTTCCTACTGAAAACAACCATCTGCCTTAAAACAAGTTAAACAGAGACTGAAAGGCTTCGTGATTGCTAACCCTATTTATAGTGCTAGAGAATATTGTGACCAGAACTATGTGATTGATAGTCTTCTGCATGTATGTTTAAATTGATTATTTAATAAGTTTGTACTTTGTTATGTACTGCATCATTATGTTGAACTATTTAGAAGGCGAGACTTATTGTATTGTATGTCATGTATTTTTTAATATGGTTAGTAAAATTCTCGCTTCATTATTCTTGATTCATAAAAGCTGCTTTAATAAAGAAAGCTAAGAAAATAAAGGCAAATTAATTTTACAATCGAATTAAAACTATAATCTTCCATACAAATAAGTTGAATCATAAATAAAAACACCCAGAAGGAAAACAAGGTTAAATGTTGAACCCTGCAGTGAACCCAATGAACACTCCCCATTGATGGACGAGTGGTGGTAAAACTCAAACTTGAAATACAAATTTGGTAAAGACTTAAGTGAAACTGATATTCTGAAAACATTATGAAATATTTGGTACAAATACCACAACCGCATTTGCTACCAAACATTAATGCATTCATGGAGAACAGTCTAAGCAAACAGTTGGAACGAAACCTGTTGCAAACCATTTATTGTTTTTCAGAACTGTTTCAGATCAAACAATTGCGGTCTACCAAAACCACCTGGTTAACCACCATTATAACAGGTGCATGATTGTACATTCACGAACATTTAACATACATTACTACAACAAGAAATATATATAAAACGATATAATCTAGCAGTATACATTTCTTTACATATTATAATCTTGAATATTAGTATGTTTATTACTTTAGTTAAAAGTAACTTCCTGGGTCGGTCCTATACCATTAATAATTATAAGACTTTTGATTGAGGATTCCATTGTTGTAGTAAAGCTAAATGTACTTTAGGAGTTATATCTCGTACTAGCTACTAAATAAATTGAACTAAAATGTTTGAGAAATATAAAAAATACTTTAAAAAGTAGAAGCCTAGTCAAAATTTTCATAATTGCCCAATGATGAACACTTAGAGTATCTACATACAAGTAGACATTATTTTTAATTGTTTTATTTATATGCATACTTTTGACTATTTTACAATAAATGCTCTGTTTACTAAGCTTTGCCTTTGAAGGCAATTCATTTTTTCACATTAGAAAAACTCTGCTCCCGTCCCCAGTATGATTAGGGGTGATTTTTATGGCAATGGCACCGGCGAAGTTATTATTTTAAATGTTTGTTTGGATGTTATTTGAAAGCTCTTAACGTCTAGATTTGATTTTTAGGATTTTGGAAAAACTTCTACTTTCTGGACTCCACCCTCTGGGCTATAAAGGTTCCGGTATTAAAATAACAGAAGAATATAAATAGGTTTAATTAAACTTTAAACAGCTTTTAATACTAACAAAACATAGGGCTGTATAAATTTCAAATGTTTTAAATTAAACTTATGGAATGACATCACAATAGTTGTTTTGATCCTATTATACCTATTTTGATCTGCAACTGAGGTGGTTAATAGAAAAACAAAAATACTTGCTATGTTTCGAGCAACTTGATTAGCTTGCCTCTATAGTTAATTTAAACCCTCATCACACACTTTTTTGAGGAAACCCTATGAAATATTCCCAAAAGTTGGGTAAAAATGTTAACAATAGGAAAAATGAAATGTTTTACAATTAATGGCTAGACAGAAAAGAATGCTTCGAATATTTTGAAATTGTTTACTTTAAATATACCCAAGGATACGATATCTGGATGTAATTATATGTTTAAGGATATATACTATAGGAATTGGTTTTTGTTTAACTGGTGCTTTATAAGTTAAATTTGTATTTTAAAAAATTTAATCCAAATTGTAGTCAGTACTGTTTAAACAAGCAGTAATATAACAGAAGCAAGGAAAGGTTCATTAAGGCACTCATTAGGCATCATAGTCTTTACGGATGAACTTAAAACCACAACTTATAAGCACAATTTAAAAAAAATATCAGAACAGACCTTAAACCGACCAATCAGTAATATTCAAGGACATCAGCTATTCCTGACGCAGTTATTTAATAAACTGAATCTTTATCAACTCCTAAGGAAAGAAATTTGAATAGTACCGTATCCCATATCCCATATAGAACAGCCCATATCCCATATTTGACGCAATTCTAAATAAAATAAAACTCATCAACCCAATAGGAAAACAATCAATAATAGTAAAGTGACTCAAACAGCCCCCCAGGGATCTTCAACAGCCTTAGATTTAGCAGTGGTGGGTCCCATGCCTCTGGGTCTGCGGGACTTACGTTGGAGGTAACAGTAACCAGAACATCACGGCACCCATTTCTGACACAATTATATCCATACAAACTCAAATTCACAACCTTAAATCCATACAAACCCAAAAGGAAACAAACATTAAAAGTAAAGAGTCTAAAATAGCACCCATCCCTCAGGCAGTACGTAAGAACCTAAATCCATATCAACCCAAAATAAAAACAATCAGGGGGTTTTAGATACGTCACCCATTTCTGAGGTAGTTCTTTACTGGTCTAAGTCTATACCAATACATATGAAAACCATCTGTGACAGTGACACCCTGTTGGTGTATTTAGGAACCTTAATCCGTATTATCCCGTATAAAACACAACCGGTAATAGAACCGGTCAAGAACGGCACCTTGCGGTAGCCCAGACCTGGTCACGTGGTCAGCAACCTCGGCCAATCACCATTCATCCTTCGCCGGCCGATTATTGATTAAGACACTAATCTCGCGTTTACGGTAAGCAGCCCCTAATGAGGCAGCATTCTTGCGGGCAGATGCTCTCCGATTTGCATGGAAACAATCGGCCGCATTCCGCGCCGCCGGCATAATGATTAATTAAGTTTTAAATATCCGTATTGCCGCTGCAGCCACTTAGCGCGATTGATTTGTATGGCTGTGTCCTGTCGGCAGGATATAGTGTGTCGTGCGCGCGGGGCCCCGCAGGAATCTGTTCTGGGGCAGGATACGCGTCCGGAGGGAATTCAAGGGAAATCGAGGAGACGTCGGTGTATATCACCGTCAACGTGGAATTCCCTTGGGGGTGATGAGTGCAATTCGGTTACGTTTGTGGAACTAGGGTCCCAGTTGTGTTTGACTATTTGCAATAGATTTTTTGCCTCAAGATCATTGATGCTGAAAGTTGTTATGGATTAAAATATCACGGTTAGCATTTTTCAACCAAATTCCTAATCTAGATATAATAACCACATATATATCAATTTGAATTTAAATTGGGTTTTTATTAAATTTAAATTGAAAAAAATATGAAACCAATAAATTATGAATAATAAATCAAATTTGAATAGTCAGCACTTATACAATTTAACATGAAAATCCCCACAGAAGATTTACATGGATAAATATGCCAGAGCCGGGAATAAAAATGGGATAAATACGATGTTAAAATAATGAATGAGAGTTAAGATTAATTAAATCAAATGTTGCATATATTATAATATTAAATTTACCCCCAAAAAATTAATTAATAAATTAATTAATTCATCATAAAATATTCATTAATATTTTATTAATATTTATATTCATTAATATTTCATAAAATAATTAATTCATCGCAAAGGTGTTTAAAAGACTCATTGTAGCCTTTTTACATTTGGTGATAAACCTAACGAAATCTGTTGTTTAGTAAACATATATTTAAGTAATTGGGGCCAACCATAAACTGAAAATTATTCCAAATACCTCTTTACAATTTGGGGAATGAATAATTGTCATTTAAATTAGGGTGAAGGAAGCCGGTCTCATAGGCGATAAATATTTGCATATTTAAGGTAAGGTTCGGTTAGTGGTAAACACCTTGTAGCTCAATAGAAATATAATATATACGTTTATTGGAAAACCTTTGTTGTGCCAATTCCACAACATTTATTAAATATCTGAAACACCATTGTATTGCGTAACAATACCCATCGCCGGACCAACAAGGGCAGCCCTGCCTCAAGTAGGTCGAGTTGACTTACTGCACGGTAATGTGCTTCTTTATGCCCCATAAAGCCCCGCGTCGCCCCCGATTCCCACTTGTTTATAAGACTTTGTATTCTAATGTAACGGCTCGTCGATTGGCCGCCGATTCGCCCTTTTCATCGGGTCGACCCGTTTTCCCCACCGTAAACAACACTTAAGTAAGTCATGCGTTTCTGAAGACATCATTCACCTATGTAAATAGTTTCTCGCCGAAGCCAGAATGGGTGCACCTACGGGTTAACCTCTTGCGCTGTTTGCTCGGCTTTTAGAGTAGGTGTTAGTGCGCTTTGTCAATGTTTACGGTTTTAGCAGGAGAACGGCGTCATTGAGTTCGCATTTGGGTATGAATCAGTCGGCACTAACTGTCCTCGTCTTGCGGATGGGAACGTTGTGTTAGGTGTATGGCTCCACTGAGGCTAAACCAAAGTGGTGCCTTTATTGAAGCTGTAGTAACAGTTTTCATTAATTACAGCAGTTTTGTATATACAATTGAAATAGTATATACTGTTACTAATAATAACAGTAAAATAAAATTGATGTTTCAATAAGTTTTATAATTTCATGTCCCGTTTAATATGTGTATAATTTAAATTGCGAAGGTCATTGTTACTTTCTAAAGTTACAAATACTACTGTTATTTTTAATTTCTGAATTTAATATTGAAGGAAATCCATTTAATTAATTTTAGTTACACCCATTACACACATTTTATTAAATAATTTGTTTCAGTTATGAATTTAAATTACCAAATGTTTGAATAATGTTGAGTTTAAACCCATTTCCTATTAATCTCTTTCATCCAATTTAAGGAGTCCCATTCGCAATAGATTTCGAGTTTCTTTTTATTTGTTTACAAAAGATCTATGATAACTGTAATTATATTTGTTGTAAATCAAAATTTATTTACTGAATACCATTTCACGCATGGTTTTAGTAAATTGTGTATAGTACTGCTTTCATATATGTTACCTGTTTCACGTCAACTTTAAATTGACTTTAACTACGTATCCCATACGATACCGTCCTTCGCACATACAATAACGTCCCATCTCCTAGTACGAGATGCCTGCTCCGATAGTGTGCATAATCGGCGTAACAATGGTGCGCAGTAGTACATAGCGCCCAATACCGCCGCAACGACCGACCCTGGCATCCCGACATTTGCATAAATTGAAACAAATTGGCACATAAATACAACCTGATTAGGAGTATATGGGACTCCGTTGTAGCCGATGCCGCGTATAGATTCGATCTAAACTCCGGTATCAAAATTCAAGTTCAGGAAGACACGCATCCGTAGAATACAAAGTGCGGGCCGTTCTACATTTAGAGAATAACAAGCAGTAGGTAGGTACGGCACCGAAGCCAAGGTTATGGCTGGCGTTGTCGGGGGGCTTGGGTATGGTCAAGGAGTGGAAGCCTTCACGAAAATCAGGGAAAGCTTCTTTAGAGCAACCTAGGGGGCTCCAGCCATGTAACGTTTCGTGTTTCTGCTACTTCTCCCATAAAACCAATGATAACTTACAAAGTCCGCCATCAGACTATCCGAAATTGTTGATTTGTAATTAATTTTAAAGAGAACAAAAATGCCGAGCAATTTCAATGGGAATTTTTATACAACATATAGTTCACACTGATATTGAACGATTGTCATTTATGATATCAACATTTTTCTCAATGAAATTGCTAAGCATATTTTCACTCTTTAAAATGAGTCATAAACTAATGATATTGGATAATGCTTTGAGGAGGTACGGGCTCTGAAAGTAAACATTGGCCTTATGTGAAAAGCAGATAGAAACTCCAAATGTTTCGTGACTCGAGCCCACTCATAAGCATCGAAAAACGAGTATAAATGTTAGAAAATCGAAAGTACAAGTTTAATGATGGTATTATTGCTATAGATTTGGTTTAATATGTCTTAAACGTATTATACGATTCTGTCAATATCGCCAAAATAACTAAACAGAACATGGTGGATGTTAATAGTCACATTGAATATTGTCTAGTACAAAACAATCTGTCTAGTAAAAACTGTTGTTTATAGCTAATATTTATAATAACTAAATGCTTCATTAATATTACGAATCAGGCGTACTTTGTTTTGTTATATTTTATAGAAAATCGTTAACATTAGTTAAAGGTGTTGCAAAGCATAGAAGTATATGCAGTAGCTGTGTATAGGCATACACGTATTTTGTATGTGTATGTTGCATAGCATTATATATAAAATACCCCCGTAGCAGCAAACCTGCGTACTCAGCGAATTTCCAATGCATATATATGTATCCTAATACCACATAAATCCACATACCAAGTTTCATCAATATATATTCATAAATAAACGATTTATGACATTTTAATTATTCTCCATAAGAATAATATGGCGGCTGAGTATGCAGGTTTGCTGAAGCAAGGAACAAAAAAAATGGGGTTTTATACAAATATCAATATAACTCATATAGGTAAAGCCACATACCAAATTTCATTAATTTATTTTCATAATGAAGGGAGATAACACGTTACTTATTCTCCTTAAGAATAACATGGGGCTGAGTACGCAGGTTTGCTGCTACGGGAGCCTTTCGTAAAAATCGTTTTTTTGAGCAAATATCAATGGTCCACAACCAGATGAAGCCGTATACCAAGTTTCGTTAGTATACTTTCATAAATAAGCGAGATATAAAATTTTTATTTTCCTCCATAAGAATAACATTAGACGACGTACTGTGCTTAGCACTTTCAATATCTCGGTAACCAATTGACGTAGAGAAATGATCAAAATACCAAATTGTGTGTTTTTTTTAAGCTGAATCAAATGGAAAAACTAAAATTTGACTATTTCCAAAATTACATGTAAAAATTTCGAAAAACCCCCCCAAAATACCCATTCGGATAGAGCAATCTGGCTGGTTTTCGAAATTAAAGTCATACATGTTGCTTTACACGTTTATGGCAAATTTCATCAAAATCGGATAATTTTTACGAGAGTTATCGTGCTCACGGACATATATAGTTTCGAACGAATGGTGTTTTTGGGGTCTGTGGACCTCAAAACGAAAAGTTATCATGGTCCCCGGCCTAGGTCTTACCATGCCGACTACGGTAATAGCTTCTTCCCTATAGGGGAAATTCGCTAAAATATATTAGACGTTTCATATAATAAGAATTTTTCTGTACGTTCATTGAATTTAGATTTATAAATATGAAAATATATAAATATTGTTGTATAAAGCGAAGCAGAACAAAGGGTTTCGTTGTTAAATTTGGCTTACAACTATGTAGACAATTACGTGTTAACACTTCTAAGGTTGGTAAAACCGAATTAATACGTTCCAAAATCGCCAAACTGATAACGATTTATTTTAATTAAGTTACTCCGTGAATAAAGAAAACAAGTCATGCCACAAACAACGGATTATACATTACTTCTCTTTGTTACTGCGTCAATGATCCGTACATATTAAATTCTGATCACTCATCGATATTTTTACTCTGTGTGATGTTTTTCTGTTTTCTATTATAACCCTTTCTAGGTCACAAATTGGTTGTAGTTATCACCTCGATATAGTTCATAGATGTTCAAACAACTTACAAATGTTTAAAATAAAAATAAATAAACGAAATTGTAAGCATTCTTAAACAACCACGTGAAAACAACAGTTTTATACGAACCGAGATAAGCGATTCAACTGCACTAGTTGTTTATAACGTTTAATTTCCAATACACATTTTTTTACTGACTCAAAAACATACAAGTTTAATCTTATTTTCTACAAAATAGTTATATTTTTTGTCATTCTTAACAAATTACTTCGACCTCTATAGATACGTATAATTAAAACAATAAATAACAAACTAAAAAGACTACAAAAATCTCCTACTAGTACTGAACGAAAGCTGAAGTTAAAGGTGTGGCTTATTTGTATATTGACTTTACGGATTTTGAGTTCACATAAAAATGAAAAAGCACTTCATCCTTTAAGGCTGTTATAGGCACTACCTCTTCACTTGTAGCTCCTCAACGTCACCCAGAGCGTGACCTACTAGATGAATGCACTTACAGACCGGCCTACGTCCTACGGCCTACGCCCTCCCACTGGCTGCATGCTGCGTCCACCCGCACTGCCACGTTCACGAACTCACCTGGATACTAGCGATCTTTATACATATTATTTCACACCATCTTCATTTATGAGACACAACCTTCTTTGCGAAAGGTAGATTGTTTATTGAATGTCACGATAATAAACTACCTGGCTACGAACTATAAAACTTCTAAGTTAGATTTATCCCACTTCACTACTTGAGTAATTCTAATGAAGCTGACATAAAACTTTTGTGAAACTATTTATTATTATTTAGGTTTTGTTTATGAACTTTGAAATAATTTTCGAGTATCTGATTGAAGGACTCTTTCTCACTCTTAAACCAATGGTCTTCTGAAATATATTTACATGTATTTATGTGTACCGAAAATAAATTTTTATTTAATTTGAAAATAAATATCTCGCACTTTGTATATTTTTACATTCTACTTCCCTAAAAACTGCGTAAAGACGAACTTATTAAAAACTATTCTAATTAAAAATTATGGCTAGATAATAAACCCTAAACTAATGTTAATACAGAAAAGTATTCTACTTTCAAAACAATACTTGAAACAAATAAGTAAATGTTATTAGTTTTTACCAAGTTCTTCTTAAATCTATATCACACAACACTGTGTTAAGCATGTAGGGACAGCATAGTTGGTGGCCGCTCTCATAGAGCCGCCACCAACTATGCTGTCCCTACATGCTTAACATAGTGTTGTGTGGTATAGATTTAAGAAGAACTTGGTAAAAACTAATAACAGTTACTTATTAACTTACTTTAATAAGTAAGTAATACTTTTAACTGGATAATTATATCGGCAAATGTTTTATTTCCTTTAATCGTGACTTATAAATCACAACGTCTCTTTGTAAATTAAAACGTTTTTTAATAAAATACGTTTTGTTGTTTTTATATTCACAGCTAATTTTGTACCTACAGTTTCAGTTACAACCCTCAAAACGCCTTTTAAATCATACGTTTGAGAAAACCAATTAAGGATTGTTTTTGGACGAAACCTGTTTTCCCTTCGTAAACTATATCAACAATTTTGAGACCTCAATAGAGAGACGCAATAACTTAATTTTCATTTGATACCTTCTAATGTTGAATTTATTTCAGCTACGTACACTTAGACAATGTAATACAGAATCAACTTAACATTAAGCTGGCTTATACTTTTTAGACGTTTATAGTAGCTATACAATGTAGTAAATAAGCTATGAGAACTAGATATAAACTTGAAAAGCTTCTGAAACGTTTAACACATTTGAAGGCTTTGAACCGCTTTCCCTAAAAGTTTTTGTGTGTCCCATAAAAAAATGTCATTGGCGATGAAATACAAAATACAAAATGTAGAGACTGCGTTCATATACTTTTATTTTAACTATCCCGAAAACCGTATAGCCTACGTAATTATTTTGTCTTAGATAAGTTAACTAATTCAACAATTTTATAGAGACACAGCATGTTTATCATTGTGGGTTATTTTTATGTGATATATATTAATACTTTTTAATTTTAAACAACAACATAACAACTTTAACTGTCTTAAACATTGCAAAACGTATTATTTAATACAAAATGATTAGTGATATTCATGGGCATGGCTATTTTATATCAGTGTGGCTTATGACCCCTTTTGATTAGGTAATACTTTTAACTTTGGCTGCCTCTGGCGTTATACGATAAACTATAAGTACCCTCCCCAATGAGCGTCACGATAAGGAAATACACCATTGGAAATACCAATACCCCCGTCGCAGCAAACCTGCATACTCAGCGAATTTCCAATTAATTATAACATAACAAATTAAGCCACTTAACAAGATTCATAAGAAATATTTCAAAAACAAGCGATATTTAAAATATAAATTATTCTCCATAAGAATAACATTGGGTATGAGTACGCAGGTTTGCTGCAACAAGGAACACAAAATAATGGGTTTTTATGCAAATATCAATAGAACTCAGCTAAGTGAAGTCACCTACCAAATTTCATCCATATACATTCATAAATAAGCGATACATAACATTTTAATTATTTTCCATAAGAATAACATGGGGACCGAGTACCTAGGTTTGCTGCTACGGGAACCATAGGCGAAAAATTTTTTTTGTGCAAACAACAATAAACCACAACCAGATGAAGCCATATACCAAATGTTGTCAGTTTATGCTCATAAATAAGCGAGATATACAATTTTTCTTTTCCTCCATAAGAATAACATAAGACAACGTACTGTGTTTAGCACTTTCAATATCTCAGTAACCAATTGACGTTGAGCAATGATTAAGATACCAAATTGTTTGTTTTTTTATGCTGAATTCAATGGTGAAAATTAAAATTTGATTTTAATAAAAGTTACATGTGGAAACCCCAAAAAACCCATTTTTGGGGTACAAAACCCCCCCAAAACCCCCCTTTGGATGGTGCGATTCGTCTGGTTTTCGAACTCGTTCAAATAAATGGTACTTTACACGTTTTTACCAAATTTCATTAAGATCGGACCTTTTTTACGAGAGTTATCGTGCTTACGGACACACACATATATATATATATATATATATATATATATATATATACATATATAAAAATTTGAACGAATGGTGTTTTTGGCATCTGGGGACCTCAAAATGAAAAGTTATCATGGTCTCGGGCTTAAGTCTTACCATGAGACCTACGGTAATAGCTTCTTCCCCATAGGGGAAATTCGCTAATATCAAGCGGTTCTATGGGCAAACTACTGTTTCACAGCCAGTTTAGTTGTCTTATTGATTCAAATGTTTTTAGTCACGATAATCGTTTTTATTTTATTTACAGCAGTAACAGATTGGTATCGGATTATTTATGCGAAACATGTGAAACAGAGGCGACCTGTGAGCATTGGAATATAAATAAAACAAGACGGTCTTAAGTCGTATATCGTGTACAGACAACAGGCGATGGTAACCCGATACTGGCACTAGCTACCGTCCCGTGAGGAGGCCAGTAGGCAGAGTGGCCGTGGGTGTACATTGAACATTGGCAGTATTGGCGCCACTGCCACCGACGGTGTTCTCATTTTCTATTGAATTTCACAATGAAAAGTTAGCGATGAGCATCATATTTTGCTAGGAAATTCCTTTCATGTAGAAAGTTAGGGAAGTTCGTTTGCAAAACTATTTTAAACCCTCAGCTCCATTAAGAAGTTTGTAATAAAGGTTTCCTTTTCATGGTTGATTGGAATCAAGTATTCTCACAGTATAAATGTAATCTACGCAGAAACTGGCAGATTTTGTGTTCAAATATTATAAAACTCTTCCAGCGTTCTGACATATGAATTTTGAGATATATAAGATAAATTTATTTACTAAATACTAAATATAAGTGCGTTAAGAAGGAGGACAGATGCTATTTTAAAATAAAGAGATGTTGTATTAACCTCAATAATACCTTTACGTTATAACACTTGAATAGTCCACCCCACAACATGAATTAATAACATTTGTTGAATAAATAGAACAATAAGGGGAGTTAGAACAGAAAGAGTTCAAAGCGTTAAACTTGTATTCTTTTCGTTTTATGATTTATATATATTTATTTATTTTACATATAAGAATTTTTTTATTTTTTAAGAGTCAGAATATATATAATAAAAACATAACCAAAATTATAATTATTTTTACCATCGCCAAAAATTAATTTAAAACAAAGTCAACTTTGATTTCTTAATTTACAATTTCATGCACCTATGTTTATCAATATTTTTGTTTCTAATTGTAACTATAATAGTAACCTCAATCTATAAATAATTCATAAAAAAATGTTTCGCTTGCTCTAAACAAATAGTGGAGGTCATATTCTCCCCTTGGTGGGTCGCATCTAAAAGTTATATATCGAATTAGTTATTCAAACAATTTTGCTTTTTAATTACATATTTTAAAAGTCTATATGTACTTATTTTTAGGACAGTAACGAATTACAAACATTATCATTTAAATCTGCAAACATATGTAAGAAGTTGGTTAAATTGTTTAACAAGTTCAGTATTAAATAGATTATAATTAATTTAACCGTTCAAAAGAGTTTAATTTGTCCTTATGCAGTTTTACTATATACCAGAACGTATATCTTTGTCATATATATTTAAAATCTTGTTGTGGGCTCCTCTGTCACATCTTTTGTTACAGCACACTAAGTATTTATTTCTGGCCACGAACATTAGGATTCACTGGCAACCTACACTTAAGAACATAAATATAACAGGCCTTTGCACGAAAGCACGAAAGCATGGAAATTTAAAATAAACATGTTTAGAAAGTAGTTGTCTACGATGCGACCATTACAAGAGAACAATTGCCACCCTGATTAGTATCATCCCTTAAATGCCTGCATGTGGAAAACATTTAAACAAATTCCCTCTTATTAAAATTTTTGGGAAGCACGGAGTAAGCACAGCAAAAGATAAACGATTTCAAGCTATTTGTTCCAGAGGTACCGTATTGTAGAAGTTGTCAAAAAAACTAGATAGCCACTGCTACCGTCTAGCAGTATGGGAGGAGGTTGCATCACCTGCCCGATCACGTGCACACTATAAACTGTAGCCCTGGGGCATAGCAAGTGTCAGGACCTCGAGTGTTGCTGGTGAGGGACCAGAGTGGCGCCGTGGGGCAGGAGATGGTGGGGCCTCTGTTATAGCATTTGTCAAAGACATCAGATAGTCGCTGCTACTACCTACGAGTGTAGGAGGAGGTAGCATCACCTGGCAAATCACGAACACTGATAACTGTAGCCCTGGGGTATAGCATGTGTCAGGACCTCGAGTGTTGCTGGCGAGGGACCAGTGAGTGGCGCCGTGGGGCAGGATATGGTGGGGGTTCCGTTCTAGCAGTTGTCAAAGCCATCAGATAGCCGCTTCTACTACCTACGAGTGTAGGAGGAGGTAGCATTACCTTACAGATCACGTACACTGTAAAATGTAGCCCTGGGGCATAGCAAGTGTCAGGACCTCGAGTGTTGCTGGCGAAGGACCAGTGCGTGGCGCCAAGGGGCAGGAGATGGTGGAGCCTCCATTGTAGCAGTTGTCAAAGCCATCAGGTAGTCGTTGCCACTACCTACGAGTGTAGGAGCCGGTAGCATCACCTGGCACATCACATACACTGTAAACTGTAGCCCTGGGGCATAGAAAGTTTCAGGACCTCGGGTTTTGCTGGTGAGGGACCAGTGAATGGCACCGTGGGGCAGGAGATGGTGGGGCCTCCGGTGTAGCATTTGTCAAAGCCATCAGATAGTCGCTGCTACTTCCTACGAGTGTAGGAGGAGGTAGCATCACCTGGCAGATCACGTACACTGTAAACTGTAGCCCTGGGGCATAGCATGTGTCAGGACCTCGAGTGTTGCTGGCGAGAGGCTAGTGGGTGCCATGGGGCAGGAGATGGTGGGTTCTCTGTTGTAGCAGTTGTCAAAACCATCAGATAGCCGCTGCTACTGCCTAGGAGTATTGGATAAGTTTGTATCACCTGGCACAGCACGTAGACTGTAAACTGTAGCCCTGAGGCATAGCAAGTGTTAGATCCTCGGGGAATAACGAGTAGTGTCATGGGGCAGAGTATGGTGGGGTCTTTATTGTAGCAGTTGTCGTAATGACTGAAAACTTAAAGATTAAAAGACAGACACCTTTTTCTAAGATTATCTCTAGAATTCTTACTATAAATTTTCTTTTACTTTCAACTAAATAAGAATTTATGAAATGTTGGTATTATTCCCACGACGTACTCTGTATCTATTACCTGCTGATGAATCTTCAACAAACAGTTTTTAAACCCACTCGCGTTAAAATTGAAAATCTATATCCTGTAAGATGATACAGTTTCCAAACAAGCTTTTAAAACAAAAGGACCTCTCGCATGTACTTTGGAGGACGTCGCAACACAGGGACAGTTTGAAAATGCAACGTTTGACCTCGTTGTCCAAGATGTCCTGCAATCTGTTTCAAAAACAGCATGTCCTGTCCTCTTTTGGGTCCAGGCCACCACGGGACGCGCGTGTAGGCTTGTTGGCATATAGGCCTGTTGGCTTGTAGGCTTGTAGTGATGTTTCGCGACGGGGCAGCTTGTATACATGGAACGACATCTCCTCCTAACTGGTGCTGATGAACGAGCTGTCCAACTGGACCAAAACTGTAACCGGAATATCGCCATATTTGACTCATAGCGTTCATTTAGATAGACATTTATTTCATAATAGATGATAAAAATACAAAACAAAATATTTGTTTATATAAATATATATATATTAATAGGATAAGGAAATTCCTGTCGTAACGATTGGTCTGAAATTCAGCATTGTAGTATAATTAAACTTGGCACACTTATCTAGTTTTATTAGGAGATTTGTCGAATGGAAATAATTTTGTGTTTGGGTGTGTAGGGTAATACTTTTTGGCTTTCAAAATTTACATGTCATCCTTATGGGAACTTCTGTTCTGCTTTTTGTTATGCTTTTGATTTAAGAAGCAGCTGCGTTGTAATAATCAGCAAAAACAGATGATTCATAAATAAAAAAATATCCCTGACTACTGGAATGGTAACACCCTTATCTTAACTGCTTCTCCGTTTTAACTCCACATTAATCAAATTAAACCTGTTTGTAAGGGGGATGGACGAGGGGCGGGGAGATGATGAGGTAGAGAGGTTTTAGGCATAAACAAAAATGCCACTGATTACTGGAATGGTATATCGCTCTTTTGCTATCCGTTTTAAATTCACGTTAAAAAATTACCTTATGATGAGGATGGGGGAGGGAGATCGAGAGATAGAGGAAATAGAGAGGGAGAGATAGATTAGTGCAATAGAACCCATTTCATATTAACATTTTTAATTTAGTTTGTCAACTTTATATTCAAATAATATCTCGTCGAATTTCGACCATAGGGTGGTCTCTAGTATTATAGGTGGAGAACCGGGTAATGGCGAACAGAGGTTAATGCCGAACACTTCTCTATGACTGGCCAATAGTGTATTTTCTTAGCTCGTGAGGCGCTGCAACCTGGTGACTACAACACGAAACAGCAGCGCCAACCTCGCCATCTTGCCAGTTTATTTGAGGCAGTGGACGATAAAAGTCTGTTTTTAGTGTTTCTGATGTAAGAACTTAACCCGATATTTTGAGGAATGTATGCGTTATTGTTCATCACAGATGTTTTATAATAGGTCCACAGCTTAGCATAAACATACAGAATAAGGAATATACATTACATTTAGGTAAACAGCCAGTCATACCTTATTGAGGTGTTTTCAAACACAACAACTTAGTTTCGGGTAGTGACGTCCACTGTTCGGTATTCACCGCCACGGATACGGTATCATACTTTTCTTATCTAAATTTGTTTTTGGATTTGATTTCATTGCTTTTTTAGTTTATTTTTCATGTTTTACCTGTTTCTTTATGTATTCTACTATGTTAAGGTAATATGCAATAAACTCTTGAAGTTTTAAAAACAATTTTGTGAGTCTTTAATTTCCTATGTTATTTATATGCGGAAAAAAGTGTACGTCATTACCCGACATGTCGAGTAATACCGAACATTTTAAAGATTTAGTTAAATTATTCTTATTTATAAATTTATAAAACAAACATAACATCAAACATATTTTTTTTTTTGATGTATTATACATGTACTTCAATTAGGTCAAGTATAATTGTATTTTGGCTGAGCCGTTTAGAATTTTAAGCCCCTACTCTCCCCTATACGATACGATAGGATAGGGTGGAAATAAATTCAATTGAGCATTTGACACCTGTTGATGGTAAAAAAACACAGTTCAGAAGCAAGATCAGCTGTATAAGCTAACTTCTGGAATGTAATCACAATTTAAACTAATAATTTTGTATATGAGCCCAAAAGGGAGAAGTATTCATATTTACTCGAATTTGAGCAATTGGATGTGCTGGTATTAAATATTTCGCTGCCAATTAGGTATCGATAATGCCTGCCAATATAATCGATTATCATCAGTAGTTTTTCAGTCCTAAATTATTGTTTCTAATAAAGCCAAATTCCCGCTCCCCTAAAAAAGAGTACATACCTATAATTTTAATAATCACGATAGAGTTTTCGAAGGAAAACAAAAATAGGAATCGTATATTTTACAGTTATATAGTTAAGTGTGCAGTTTATGTAGTTATACATTAACGCCACATTTACACATGCGATTCCTTGCACATATAACATACATCAAATGTATCATGAGGCAATCATTTCAACCGGTAAATACGATACTCAACTCGTTCGATGATTTGTTTCCAATTATTTTCTACACATTATTACTGCTATTGATATTTTATTCCAACATAATTAGCAGTAACAAAAAAGAGGTAAAACTTACTTCTTAAAAAAATGTTTCTGTGATACGTGTGTGAAAATCTAAAGTATAAAATATTTGGAAGACCATCAATTAGACAATTGCAATCTAAACCAATCTATGTAGAGTCCCACTTACAATTCATACATCCAATTTTCAATTTGTATGCAACCAAAAATCAGCTTTTGTTAGTAATCAAAGTTATTATTATTTTTCAGATACTTGGTTATACATACCTAATTTAATAACTAATGTAAAGTAAAAGTAAAAGTAAAGTTCGTGTATCATTCTGGCCAAGGTATGTTATTTATTTGGCATCTATTACCTTTTTTAAGTCAGGATAAAACTGATTTTTGTATTTAAAAAAATCAAATAAGAAGTTTACAAACTTTGTTAAGGTAGAAAAAATATATATCTCAAATAGTTTGTGTGACTGTATTACATAACATGGTATAATCTATAGTACTGACTGAATAAAATATTTCAGGATTAATGAAATTGTAAATGTAATATTTAACACTAACCTCCCAATGCATAGAGACCAGTTGTGTGAGTTTGAACGACTTGAGAACAACTAATGACTGACAATAGGCAAAAAATAGTCCAGTTTTGTTGCTTGAGCTTACACAACTGAATCACCATTTGTTGGCCATTGTTTTAAGTCGACACCATTCTTGTTTGATGTTGGTATTGCTTCAAGTAAAATATAAAAGACAATTTTGAACATTTGTTATTAACCTTTTTAGCATTGGTTAGCCACAACTCAAATTGAACTCTTAAAATGAGCTGAATTTTAAGTACATTTATACTTATACGTTTTTTATAAAAAAAAAACTGTAAAATACATGATAATCCTATTTAATTTTAACTCGTCTTAAAGTACCCACCAATATGTAAGTGAAGAAAATAAAAATCATGTTTGACTGCAATATTTAATATCCAAGACTAATTGTTTTCTGGTACAGGAAACACAGGAAGGTTGCAGGGATAAATCGAATATAAACCACGTTTGGGTTGATTGCTCTATCAGTTAAACTTCTAAGATTACTTCCCTCCTAAATAACTCATCATACCTCTTTCGTCAACGATATTCCCTTCTACTTCATTAGTTTATGAAATACTTATGTTAACAGTAGTTAACTCAAACTAGACAAACACTCTGCTTCCTTTTGAAAGGTTGTTCCATCATCATAAAGTCTACAACACGCTGCATCGAACAGTCACTTGAACAATCGACTAAGCAGACCCAATTACTGCTCTGCTCACAAAACAACCACGAGGACAACCCCTCTTGGGCTGAGAACTAGATTACGATATAATTGCTCCAATTCTTTCTTAGCGGATGTCTTTCGTTTTGAGCCTAAACTGTGGTCGTGAAGGTCAGAGCCTCTTCGTTAAACCGCACATCACCGTGACTCGCGTATTGGGAATTTTATTAGTACTTATTCCCTCAAGTGGAGGTGATTTTCTATCACGATCTAGTGAATAGGTGTAAACCTTCTCAGCTCGTATTACCTCCTTGTTTTATAGATTGAGATAAATTAAACAAGTTAAATCGTTAGTAAATATACCAAGGAAATAAAAATTGGAATATCCTTTTAAATCTCTTTTAATGGTACATAAAGTTCTCCATAGCATTTTTATTAACCATTGAGCAGAAGAACAAACAAAAATATTTTTTACAGTAATGTACACTTTTCAAATTCAGAAAGGTAACAACTTCTATGACAAGTAAAGGAATACTGCAACAGAAGTCATAATTTACCCTGATTTCCCGACTAGACTTCTATTCATATACTACATATAATATCGAATACAGTTCATAGAACAGAAAAATAATTATTTTTCTAAGTTCTTTGGTATATTTTAAAATATTATAATAATTTCCAAGTAGTTACTTCCTTTCTTTAAGTATGCCGTCAGTAGCTTACTATAAAACAATACAATAAGTAATGTTATTGACAAAGAGTTTTTAAAATTATAACTCCATTAGGTTAAGAGTGATGGACTAATGCACTGTATTAAAGTTTATAGAAAATGTGATTGACTAGAATACATGTTTATACATTATGTATTATAATAAAGTTAAAAAATGCAAGTAAATGTCTTAAATACGCGACTCTTTAAGAATAATACAATAAAGCTGACATTTTGTGTACGTTTTTTCCAAGCACCTCCTGGCATTACTCCATCCAACCAACATTACCCACGATTATTACGTAAAAAAACTAATTCAATATAAGTCTTAACTACTTGTGGAACTTAAACATATGATATTATTGTATTGTTAACTCACTGTTAAAGCCAATACCGCAATAAATAACTAAAGTGAACAAATCTATAATTTGTATATAATCATTTAAATATTAAACATGAAGTCAGTTGTCACTAACTTACATAAAACATCCTGGAGTCCTCAAAACCGACACTCACGCATCGAGTGTTTGAGTTTTTCCCAATCCTTTTAAATTTTATTTTTTGTTTTAATGAGCTATAATTTTTGATTTCGCTATACGAAATATTTTTGTTGGAACTAATTTTAGAAATGTATCTTCATATTAAAACGCGAAAAGAGGATTCGAGTTTTATTTTGATGTGAATATTTTGCTGTAAAATGTAAGTAAATTAAATTTAAGTTGTTTTTTTTAGTGAAGAAAAGTAAGAAAGGTAACAACATTCTAAAAATATAAAAAAAACATGTTTTTGACATTACCATGCAATAACTTGTTGACAGTTAATATTATGCGCATATGAATACATAGTATAGCATAATTAAAAAAGTATAAAATGCATGTCAATATGCATTTTATCTGGATAAAGTTGGTTGATTTTAGTATTCAAGTTTTTCAAATCTCTCGTAACTCAAAACGGGAAGGTAAAGTTATCAAGTTGGCAGCAATTAATTTTTTAATTGGTATTTAATGTGATAGTGTAGTTTAAAAATCGGTATTAAAATATTAATTTATATTGAAACATAAAGTGTATACCAATTATCCCAATTGATATAATCCTGGAAGGATATTAGTTTAAAACTAATAAATGATTAATAAATATGGTTTCGTATGACTTTTATAAGAGGCTTTCTCCATTGATAGCCTCGTATAGGTGACAAATCCATTTATATTTACTATTTATGTAGACGTATTCTTAACTGTGTCCCGAACCTCCAGGACGGAGCATTATCACCGTCTCACGCTTAAGTAATACACCATTCCAGGGCCATTGCAACGACTGAATGAACAACTTCGCACAATATTACCTAACAGATTCACTACTATAAGTTAACACTAAGCCAAACACCCGATCGTCCTTCTTCTTCACATGTAATAAACATCATTTGGCCATGTCCGATTCAATCTTCCTGAGCCTGAGTTCCACTTCCAACTACAGATATTAGTCTGGTTTATACACACGCGAGTACATATAATACACCGTGCGGTTGTTGTACTTATCTACAGTTGTGTATACAATACCTCACTCTGCTATAACAATAAACTTGATTTGCTGACGCTAAACCGGTGATCAGATGGGGCAGGTGGTGCTATCTGACGACTACTGCGAGAGTTACCGAGTTCCCAGGTCGTTCAGTAGCTTTCTGATTCCTGTAGTGATAGTTTTATGGTATTCCTGGAGTCTAAATATTACAGTGCTTGTAGCTTGTAGACCCTTTTATCGTATTTTATAAAATATTACGATTAAATGGTATCATTCTAGGATAAATATAAAAATATTAACTTTTCTGGGCAAAGACAATTTAAATCTTGTAAATGATTTACGCAAATTAAATAGAATCTAATCTGAAGGTTTTATTGAGAAAGAAAACCCCTAACATATTGCACATAAAAACGTTCGTTGGGATTCCTTAATGAACCAAAACTCATTAACTGTCCCAAATTTCATCAGGGTTTCAACCTAATACACAACACTTTAAAAGTAGGGAACCTTAAAAGTTTTAATATTTATCCATGGAAGACGATGATTTTCTTGATCAGGCGTTGATCAGGCGTATTATAGTAGTAAAGGTTCCAAGTGTCCCCCCAGAATGCAGCAAAACAAATGCTGTTTTGCCCTCCATCATCCTGATGTAACTTGATCGACCGGCCTAGTTATAATAATTCACGTTTTGTTATATTAGTTTCAGTCCAGTTCTTGGTATTAGGGCCTCTTAAATATAACAGTTTATTTTTATTTTATACGTACTATTTACTGACAACAAATAAAACTAAAACTCGATAAAAGTAACATTGCAATGTTGCATGGGGTGGAATCCAAAGGAATTGACGAAATGCGAACAGGCCTAATTATGGCACAGAAAGGATTTGAACATCAATCATGAACAGCAATGATTGTTAACAAACAAATAAAACAAACCGTTGAGACCATCAATCCAGTCACTTTGTTTCCAATGTTTCATGAAATGGACTACCGATGTAATATTCGACCACGTATGTCACACGTGAATGTATTCAGACCTTTCACTACTTATTGTGTTCATTCTATGTCATTCAAACATACCGATTCCTGTTTAGCAAATTTAAATTGATTCTTATGTACTTACTGTATACGTTAATATATTTAACTTATAATTATATACTTTTAATATATGATGAAAAACAACTATTTTGTACTAGAATTCGTGCTTTCACAGTTAAAAAATGTGTCCAAAATGTTGAAAAAGAAAGGTTTTAGCACTTGCAAATAAAATACAAATCATGTTTCCTATATTACTTTAGCCTGGTCGTATATTAGGATGAATGTCTTCGGTTGTATGTTAAATATGAGGTATTTATGTCCACCCTAGTCAACAAATTTTAAAACTATGATTTTTCGTTTACCCCACAGGTCTCAGAATTAATGATAAAAATAGTATTTAGATGATTTAATTCTATCATAACTTTTTTATTTAATCAAGAGAGTTCATTAGGTTCTCAGGCCACCTGAGCGTTCAAATCTTCGTTTAACAAATTGACCGCAGCAACTTCACTGTTGTAAACTGAAATTTTGAAAATTCGTAAACACTTAAATAATAACATTCATGTTAATAAACCGTTTACTTTTAGAGTTGTCATAGGTCACAGAACAGACTGTCCTGGAGAAAATTATGATGGTGGATGTATTGGAAACACACGGTGAAAAGCATGCGGGCATTGTTCCGGGTGATGACTGACTGACGATGAAATACGACAAATTTCCCAAGGAATAGCAACGTCCGACACTGACATTCCACGTAGGTTTTGACGTAGTGATGCAGGTGCAATTTGGCATTTATTTAATTTAAATTCAGAGTTTTTCAAAGACCTAGTACTCTATAAGTCCGTTTTTATACCTGGTTATGTATAACAAATTTAATAAATGGCATAGATAATCAATTTACATAAATTTAAAATGTCCTTTAATTAGGATCTTCTGTATTATTTATGGCTAAGAGTGATTTTATCGAAAAATATATGTATATATATTTTTATTTAACAACTTTTAACAAGGTTCAGCAACTTTCAATAAGGTTTGTAGTTGACAAGATGCAGAGTAAAGGTTTTCTCAAAGAATTATTTATCTGTAGATAACTATATTTATTTATAGTTCAAATATTGGGTTGCCTTAATATACAGTATGAAAATTAGTGTGAATCTTATGGAAGTGAATTCGAGTGCAACCTTGGCCAAATTCTGGTTAGCATAACTTTGCTTTAGAGTTTGATTCAAACAAAACTCTAGATAAAAATACATTCTAACAAGTAGCCTATATTTGGTTCTTGATTTAGTTGCCCATAATTGAGTTCTTAACCACTAATGAATTCATTATTATAACAAATATTTCTATATTAGTATATTTCGTCACTAGGATCAAAAGTGGATCTTAATAATACGAGCTCCAGTTTAACTGCCGAGGCGAAGCCGAGGCTGGGAAATGAGCGAGTATTAAAAAGACACTTTTGATCCGAGTGACGAACTATATTTTTCGTCATACTGCAAAAAAACTTAAGGTTTAAATAAAAACAAAAGTAAAATTTACGTACTGTGTCTTCATAACCTCAAATGTTTCTTTCAGCTTGTCTCTTGAAACAATCAGCTGTTGCGCATGCATAACTTCGGTTCATTCATATCTATCGGTTGTTGAGTCGATCACTTCAAACCAATCATTGTGGTTCGAATCAATCGGTTGTGCTTCAAAAAATAATAACAATACAACAATGAATGTTTCGATAATAACAATGAATCTTTCGATTATTTATAATCGAATGAATTTTAATCGATTTATGACGACCTCGAATCAAAAGTATCATCAACAATTATCTTTTAGCGAATTTCCCCTATAGGGAAGAAGCTATTACCGTAGGTCTCATGGTAAGATTTAAGCCCGAGACCATGACAAATTTTTTTTTAGGTACCCAGATGACTAAAACACGATTCGTTCAAATTTATATATATGTATATATATATCTATATATATATATATCTATATATATATATATCTATATATATATCTATATATATATATCTATATATATATATATATATATATATATGTGTCCGTGAATGCGATAACTTGAGTAAAAAACGTCCGATTTCGATGAAATTTGGCTCAAATGTGTAAAGTGACATTCATGACTTTAAGTTCGAAAACCACAAAAATCGGGCCATGGGAAGGGGGGTTTATGGGGGTTTTAAATTTTCCAAAAATCAGTTTTTTGCATTTTTTACCCTAAAATTTTTAAAACACTTAATTTTGGTTTAGATCATGTTATAGAGCTTACAAAAACAAATAATATGGTATTTTGAATTATTAAGCTAGGTTAAGTGGTTGCGGAGAAAATCCAAAAAAACCTGCTCATAAAATCTCCTATGTTAATCTTATAGGAAAAAGGTTTTTGGCTTTTCCTAAGTTAATTTTGATGTAAACTTCACATTTGCTTTTACCAATCAATTCAGCTCCACAAAACAATCATTTTGGTGTTTAAATTGTGATTCTACGTCCAACCGTTGCAGAGATATTCAAAGTGCTAAACACAGTACGTTGTCCAATGTTATCCTTATGGAGAATAAATAAAATTTGATATCTCCATTATTAATGAATGTATATTGATGAAACTTGGCACGTGGGGTCACGTAGTACTGGTATATTGATATTTGCACAAAAAATTGATTTTTTGTTGATTATCCCCGTAGCAGCGAACCTGCGTACTCAGCCCCCATGTTATTCTTATGGAGAATAAGTAAAATGTAATGACTCCTTTAATTATGAACATAAATTAATACAACTTGCTATGTGGCTTCACCTTGTTGAGTTATAATGATATTTGCATAAAAACCCATTTTTTAGTTCCTTGTTGCAGCAAACCTGCTTACTCATCTCCCATGTTATTCTTATGGAGAATAATTAAAATTGTATATATCGCTTATATATGAATATATTTTTATAAAACTTGGTATGCGGCTTTATATGGCATTAAGACATATATTATGCATTGGAAATTCGCTGAGTACGCAGGTTTGCTGCGACGGGGGTATTTAGTATTAGTACGATAATGATCATTAAAACATATGTTATCATCCAAAGACTAAAAAGAAGAACTTTTGACTCTCAACGCATCTGTCAAAAACAGTTCTTTTTGAAGCAGTATGGCGAAAAATTTATTATATTACCTGAAGAGACTAATATTTTTAGTGAATTTCCTATGAATAAGTGAACTATTAGCATGACCCGCACGGTAAAACTTAAGCCCGATACCACCATAGAAGTTCCTAACGTGACCCCCTGAACACATATTGAGGGGTCTCTAAAAACATTATATATATAAGGAATGTCTCTACCAAATTTGAAGTAAATCGGACATAAATTGCGACCACTAGAGTGCGAACACAATATATATATATATATGTATATATACTGTATGTACTGTATGTAGTACTGTGTGTTCGCACTCTAGCGGTCGCAATTTATGTCAGATTTACTTCAAATTTGGTAGAGAAATTCCTTTTTATAATCAGTTGAACAAGATCGTTGGGCATAACAATCGGAAAACTCTAACCCCCTTTTTTGGGGATTTTAAGTTTTCAAATTTTGGGTTTTTGGGCCCAAAAGGGTCAGAAAGGCCCTAAATGTACACTTATTGCACATTAACTTATTGCACATAAAAATACAAAGACTGTAAGCCTAGTTTCATCATTCTAGCATAAGTACTTACCGAGTTATTGAAGAAAATGTTAATTGTCAAAATACAGTACGTTGTCTTATGGGGATTTTACACTGGAAAAGGCTGTTTTTAATATCTTAATATCGTTTTATCACCCTCCATACCCCTATACCAACTTTTTATCCCGACCAAACCTCCTTCTAACTTTATAATGTACAACATTGGCATCTTGTTAGTGAATTTAAATATAACCAAGAGCATCAAAACGGCCAGAAATTTTACAATTTTCAAATAAATGTAAAACAGTGTTCGTTTAAACCCTTTATTTGATCTTTTTAAGGTTTGAATGCGGAAATTCACTTCCCTCACGTCAGCGTGCTGCGTGCAATCTCGTTTCCATTAAAAGGGTTTCAAACTAATTTTATAAATGTTTTTAAAGGGCCTAGCATGTTTCGGATAGTGCCTGGTGTTTCAAATGGTCTATTAGGTTTCAAATGGTCTATTATTATCTTGATTTACTTATAACTCAAGTAATTAACTTGATTAACTTATTATAGATTCACGTAAAATGGATAAAAAATTTACATTGTATAAAACCAGGTGCCAAAACTGATGACAAGCTCTCATAAATGATTAGTCAAAACCGATCTCATTGATTTAATAAGCATTTCTAAAGTTACTGAATAGAATAAAGTACCAGCCTAGACAAATAAGCTTACGTTTGTTAACACACTTTTAGTTTCCTCAAATAAGCAATGATGTTTTATGAAATACAGTATTTGGGTGTATTAAGTGTCTCAGTTAGATTGATGGAAATCATAAATGAATATATTAAACGATTATGAAGTTGCTGGTGATTCAGGTAAATCAAAACTTACTGAATAACTTTTGTTTTTACACGAGCATGTAGGGGAGGTTCTCAATTTACTTTAAACAACAAACTATTTACAATAAATGTTTCAAAGAATTTATTGAAAAAGTTTAAAATTTCAAAGGGAAGTTTGAGACCGAGTCTCCATTTAAATTACGATTTGAAGAGCGTATTTTCCCCTTTAAACAACTTGTTGTATAGTTTAAATTTTAAAAAATACATCACGCTATAACATACGTGTAAGCATAAAATCCTAATGTGGAATGATCTCTACAGCAATTTTCAGATTTTGTTGGCGGTCCATTTAAACTTTCTTCTCATCGCCAGATCTAGTTTTTGTACTTTGTGTATTTGTTTAAACTGATGTATTTATTTAGATTTGTTCATCATGTTTACCTTTTTTATAAACTTTTGATATAGTTTTTACGATTCTTAAAACTATGTGTAACTTATAAGACAACCACAAATAAATCTCATCCATGTATTCAACGATACTTTGATACATTTGTCGTGTATTAACATTGGTTATCACTAATCGCAATTAGTGTCTTTCTAATTTTACATCTTAACTAATTAATTTATGATTTGCTAAGCGGTTTACTGATACCACATTGGCATAGAGTTACTTTTCGATCTGCGGCTTATACATATTATAAAGCATGTGGTTGGACACAAACCTATTTTATATAAATTTAAATGTATTTTTTACCACCGAGACAAGTTCCTTTACAATTAATAAGAAACTAAATAAACTTTTTTGTTATTAATATGTTTAATTGCTCCCAATGAGGTGTAAGTTACAAAACTTCCTCACCGATCATCACAACGAGTATATATTTGGTACTTTTTATTAAAAACTAATAAAAAGACTGTTTAAAACAATAATAATCCATTTTTCGATAGGTATAACCAATTGAATTGCTTGCAAATACCGTGGAAAACCTTTATTTAAACAAAATTGATCCAACATACAATAAATAATGCTACCCATTATCAGTTTAACTGTTATAAATAAATTATTACCGGAAAATCCCTTCATAAATCTGAATTAATACAAATTTAACCTCTAGTACATTAATAACTCATATGTACCACCTACTATGTTTAGGTAAACATAATGCTATATCTCAGTTAACAGCATATGTTTAAATATCAATCGGATGAAACATAATTTTCTCAATTAAATTAACGTTTGAAAAGACCAAAAGTCCAACGGGATAGAGCCCTACAATGTTGAATTACTCTTGGTTTAGGTTTTATAAATTTATATTCATAAATATTTAAAGTAATATTTAACCAAGCAACTTGGCTGCGGAGGTGTAATGGAACGCCCTGAGTTTCTTTATTTTTTATATAAACTATGATGAATCTTATCGATGTTTGTTTTACAAATAGTCAAATAGTCAATATACTTCATAGTTTCAGCCCGAAATGCGTTAATTATATATCTCTTATTTAATGAGGTATTTTAATACATGTTTGGTATGATTGGGTATTATCGGGTTCCTTTTGTTAAATAAATATATTACTACTTAAACTGACGTAAAAAATAACGTAATTTTCGCAATATTACATGTAATTTTGATAACAGCATTACAATTAATACCACCTTATAGTTTTTATCAGTTAAAACCAATTAAGATGATATTGTTTGTAGATTTTAACAATGAGGATACCTGTAATAATATTTTGGAAAGAGAAAACAATCCATGCAAAGAAATGTGTTTTCATATATGTTTTCCAATACTAACAATCATTTAATAGCGAGTCCTACAAGCTCAAATCACCAAACATAATTTTAGAATAGACTTTCAATCCACGTTCGATCAAAATTACAATATTATAAGACATTTTTTGTAATGCTATTAGGTAAAATGTAATAAAACAATTTACGTTTCCTTCAACTTTCCACGCTAATACTCTTTATTATGTGTCCGGCTTACATGAAATGTTGTCTAAAAAGCTTCTGATGCGGTGTAGCTTCATGTGTAGGTAAAATACCCTTTATTATGTGTCATATTTTTCATATAAGGTTTTTTAAAAGGCCTCTAATGCGTAATAGCTCATGTGTGGGTAACAGCGGTTTCACTCTCAGATGGTTTCATGACTCTAACCTTGATATTCTTGCAGACTCAGTCGCCTCAAGGGTGGGATACAGATAGTTTAGAGCAAGGTGGAGTGCGTTAGTAAATGTTAATGGGGATCCGACCTTTCCTCTGCTGATGGGACGAGCGTGATCTGAGTTTTTGAAGGAGAAGCTTCTGATATGTTTCATCTGTTGTTTTCAACGCCTCGGTGTCAATTTCAGTTCAAAGTGATATTCTTACTAATAAATAAAACATGTATAAAGTCTTGGATCATAGACTAAAAAACAAAATTATAATTACACGTCTATGACTATTTTCTAGCTTTTTCCACAAAAACAAATTATTGCTAACCCACGCAGATGTTTTAGGGACTATTTTACGTCGTTAATGCATAACCCATTTTAGATATAGCAAAATTGCAGCTATCTCCGCATATTACAGTCTTATAAATAGTTGAATAGCTTTATTTATTTGAAACAGCATTTTTATTGCGTTATGGTTGAACTGTTACTGTCTCAACTTTTAAAGTTGAACAGGATACAATAAATTATGTCTAACAACACTACACCATATCTATTACACTTAAACTTTACTTACATAGAATACGGTAATAATTTGTTATTTATACTTACGGCTTTGTATGTAAGTACAAAATTAATGTAACCATATTTTGTAGTATTGTGAGGCGCAATACTTTGTTTCCTGCACAACAAATCACCAATACCAAAGCAATCTATATATTAATAAGCTATGGGGGTTTTCTTCACATTCATAAATCGATAACGGTTTGGCGGATTTTAACGTTTTAGGCCCAAATTAAAGGTATTTTTACGTAGATTTGCCAATACGTCTCATAATTTTAAGAAAATACATCACTTAAATACAGTAAAGGGCTGAATCTTTGGAACAGTTGCGCTATCCGATGGTGGAAGTCTAAACTGCGTGTTGCTTGAAAGTACGTTGTTATCATCTCTTTGAATATAAGATGTTTTGTTATGTTTGTTTACAGGTGAAGAAACCTTTCGTTGGGTACAAACATGCTCGGATTCGAGCAATAGGCCAACTAGTGCTATCTTAATAAACGATTGTTACTTAAAAATGCACCGTTGTATTTATCCTATAAGGTTTAGTCATGGTGGTTTTGTGCTTCATCATTTCACACGGAATGGTGTTAAGAGTAAGTTTCCACACATTAACATTCGACCTGAACTATCCGGGAATGACTAGAGTAAAATCGACCAAAAAAAGTACAGGAATCACATCGAATAGTTAAAGAGTACTAACATTAACAATATAACAGCCGGCAGTTTTGTGCCGGTACAACTTCCGGCTCAATATTCCTTTTTAGGTCGGGCTTTAAGCATTGAAGACTTTAGACATTGAACAAAATTATTTATTTATAAATCAAGATATATTAATATTTAACATACCCTACGACTGAGAAATATCAAACATCGAATGTTTTATTTTTAGTAATATTACCAATCAGAAAAATCATACAATGCTTTAGTGATTTCAAAATATTGAAAGTGGTAAAACCATTCTTTTAACCACCCAATCCCTTGATTTTCATAAAATGTACACATTTGTTTAAACAAACCACGTTAATTTATATTTATTAATTACGGATAAATCAGTTTTTGTGGTTCGTAACTAACTTGTAAAGTTTTATATTTTTAAATCGCGCTCTTAGATAGCTGTTGTAAGGAACATTTCTTTACCATCGTTTACAACTTTAGCATAAAATAACCTAACTTACGGATATTAAATGTAATTAGTACATCATTTATGTTGAAGAATAAGTGAAATAATGAATTTAACCACGTATTCATTACTTTAATCAATTTTATATTTTATAGCTTTAAGATTTTTTGAGAACTTGAAAATAATTCTGCTTTTCCTCTTGTAAATAAGTTTTCCAGTAACCTTTTGGTATCATACAAATATACTATATTAAACCTCGTATTTATGGAAATAATAAACAACATAAATTGTACCGTATACTGTTTTCTAAACTTATTATAGCAACAGATAATCAATAACCAAAATTATTAAAAGTTTTAAAAATAAAAGAATATGTTAATTTGATTATATTGCATTTAAAACTAAAATCCTATTTAGTTATTACCTAAAAAAAATATAATAATTCAACAATGCTATATCTATATTTCATAGTCAATTTAATAATTTATTTAATTTTTATATCATCAAAAAAAGGATTTTAATATCGTAAACTGATTAAAAGCTTAATGGTCATATATCGTTATTAAATCACGAATCTTGTTTCGAAGATGTATATAAATTGTGTAAATCCCTTACAATATAAAAACTGAACCTGCAATAAAGTGCTTATTATTAAGTTCACAGTATTAAATTCTTCTGCACTGTCACATATTAAACATTTCGACCTGAAATGTCCATACTCCGTAGTGCTGCCTACTCCACAGACACACTCCCATCAGTTATCAGTGTTATCACTACCACTCACCACGTCCGAGGATGCCGAGGGTGCGTTGGTCGGTCCCCACCATCTACCCTGAGCCGCGTGAGGGGTAGCAGCGTGCTGGTCCATCACCGATGCTCCATCCCGCCCTCTGCCTCTGTTATCACTCTTCTTATCACTCGTCTTATCACTCTTATCTATCCAGTTCACCCCCGGGTCCGTCCGCCGGTCAAACCGCACGTTAAAGTCTCTTTCTAAAATATCAGTTTTTGGCCTCACACTTTCCAAAAACTTTTTGATAGGTCAAATACCGTATTGTAGATTACATTTATTTAAATTTAACGTGTTTTCTTTTCCCGTATGAACTTCTAGGGGTAACGACACCGTATACTGTTTAAACCCCCACTACACCACTTCCGCCACAGGTGGAGCCCACCCTGGTTTTCCCGCCCCGGAAACACGTGATGCGGAAGTGCCGACCGCACGTGGACGCGGTTCTGGAGACGATGTCGACGGATAAGTGTCCGGGCTCATCTTCGCGAGGTTCCTCATCGATCCGCGAGGAGGCAGCATCTACCGTCTCCCTCCCACTCCCCTCCCCTTCCGCACTCCCTCCCCACGATGTCATTGGCTACTCGGCTAATTATCGAGTCTCGGCCATCTTATGAGCGATCATTAGCGATTCATCGGGAAAGCGGCGCATAAATCGGCGAGGGACCGGCGATCGCGACACTTCCCCGATCGATTTCACGCCCGCCGATAAGACAGGTGTGATCGCTGGAAGTGTGTATCTTTCATCTATATGCAAATGCAGCCGCGGGGCTCGGCCGTGTTCCCATGGCCCGTTTACCCCGGTCGGAGGTTATTTCAGCTATTAGTGACAATTAGACGAAGCGATACGGACAATGCGGAAAGCGGACGGTTTGCGATTGGACCCGCTCTTGTCTTTGGCGATGTGGAATTTCGAAATAACCGGTTGTGTGGATGTGAGCAGGGTTTTATGGGTGTGTAATTATGACTTGTTGGTGCTACTGTTATCTCTCAGAGTCAACGTGGAGTAATTTTCGGTACAAATGTAATTAAATAGGTCGTTTTACTTACTTTAAGTTTGAAAAATTAACTGTTGAAAAAATTGGCGTGTACATTTTTACATTTAGTCCTTATCGTATAAATTGTTATAGTGTTATGTTAGGAGCATTAGGAGGTTGTTGTAAAATAAACGCCATCAAATATCCTATACTCTAATATTACAATGTCTTGGGGCGCAATGGATTTCGAAAAGATATTTTACTCAAAATTAAAAAACAGGGATTGTTGGGAATTAAAAAATTGGCAAAATCAATAACCCCAAGAAAATATTTATTTGAGCATGTATTAAGACCATTAAGTAGGTATTTTTCGATTAAATAAACCACGCAGCGCGTAGCGGATCGCGGTAATTTTCCGACATCAAGGAACACCCTTAACACTGGAATTACAAACGCAATTTTTCCTACTGCAATTTAAGGCACCCTTCAACATAAAAATGTAAATTATTTCTTCCATTTTTATTGAATTCACGAGATTGAGGTTATAAACACCAAGTCAGTTAGTTTTGTCCAGAACAAAAATCAATCGGCTGTTTCTACCCGTCAGTCAAAAAGAAAGTTGCATCGAGCAAAAAGTATTTTTCGCTTGCTAAACAGCTGTTTTACGCTGTTCTTTCAAATAGTTTTGTACCACAAAAATGTTTGTTTAAGTGTTTATATATAATTCTTTTTAATCCCAAATTTTGGTTTACACCATTAAATTCAGCTTAAAAAATACACAATTTGGCATTTTGATCATCGCTCTACGTCAATTGTTTACCGAGATTTTGAGAGTGCTAAACACAGTACGTTGTCCAATGTTAATATTATGGAAGTAAGTAAAATTGTATATCTCGCTTATTAATGAACATATATTAATGAAACCTGGTATGTGGCTTTATATGGTTGGGTTTCAATGCTATTTGCATACAAAACTAATTTTTTGTGGTCCCCATGGCAGAAAACCTGCGTACTCAGCAGCTTTAATGCTTTTTCTTATGGAGGAAAAAAAGTGATATCTTGCTTGTTTATGAACATAAATTTATAAAACTTGGTATGCTGCTTCATCTAGAGGTGATCCATTGGTATTTGCATAAAAACCAGATTTGGTGGTCCTTGACCTGCATACTCAGTCCTAATGTTTTTCTTATAGGGAATAAATAAAATGTCATATCTTGCATATTTATGAATATGCTTTGATTAAAGTTGGAAGTGGCTTCATGACTTACTGAAGTACCATTTGAAATTCGCTGAGGATGCAGGTTTGCTGCAACGGGGGTATTACTTAATACCCATGTAGTTATTCATAATTATACATCAGCTTCAAGTGTTTTTTTCAACCAATCACGAACTAGTAAATAAAGTAAGTATTATTAAATTCAGTAATATATTTCGCCTAATAATATAAACAGTTGTATGCAATAAATTATGTAAAGCATTATATTGGATCCATCGTAACAAAAGAATACATCGTAACAATGTGTTTAAGAATATGATAAAAGTAAAATCCTATCCAATGAAATTAAATGTCTACAACATTAGAAATGAACTTCAAAGCTTTATGAAATTTGAGCTTTAAAGCTTTTTAAAAATGGAATAAGCTGTTATGATTTGTGTGTACTGTGTAATGTACTACATTCATTCAGTTAAATATGTTTATTAGGTTGTGCATAGGTGAGCAAGAATAAGGAGAAAAATTTTGTATAGTAGTTTTTTATATTTAGTAGCAACCATTAGTCATAATACCAGTCACTATCTTACCATTATATTTAACACATTCCGCTGCGGCATCCAAGTGTTTTACTCTATTCCAAGCCAGGTCGACCGCAGGTGTCCAGCGATGTTCCGGGGTAAGAGGGCAATTTGACAGATTAGCTTGGGACGACGACGACACGACGCCACCAATGCAAATATTATAATCCCCAGTAATGCACGAGCCCTCAGCTGATTGCCACGAGATTACATTGGCTGTTGAGTTACGCTTTTGGCGGGAAAAACGAGCTCGCTCTAAAACCAGCTATTTGCTCTCGTCCCATCTCGGCTGCGGTTTTGACAGGCGAATTGTCGAGCGCCCGGCGCCGTCTACTGGCCAAAATTCGTGCGATGTTCCGTTTCTGATGAGATCAGTGCTTTGTCCAGGCAATATGAGTCCTCGTTTTTCAGCAATTTAAAAATGATTTGTTGAGTGAATGAGAGTTTGAACAAGGATGAGGGGTCAAAGCGGTATTCGAGTCTAGTTGTTTTTTATAATTGATTTATTGATTATGATTTGTTAAAGGTAAAGAATAGGTATTTCATTTTGTAAACAAAATCATTTATTTCGTAAATTTTACATGGAATTCCATTTATTAAATATAGAGTTTGCTTTCACAAAATAAATTAAAATGTATATTTGAAATATGACAATTGCTTTAAAATATCTGCTATTTATTTATGGAGTTGTTAATCTACATTATACTGCTATAAGGGTTAGTTTGGACAGCAAATTTACCACCCACAAGTTAATGTTTGCTTAAGGCAAATAATAATTTTACGAAACCACGTAAACTCTGAAAAAATCATCCTGCAAATTCACCCATAATACGTCATAATAACGAAGCAGACAATAACAAGACAAGTTTTTCTCTAGACTGTTGAAGATCACATATTAAAACAAAACTACGTTTGAAAATTTATATGAAAAGGCAAAGCTATTCTTCTTTATAAAGTGGTCAACTGGTCGGATGGACAAAAGTAATTAAACAACCAAAAGTTGTGTTTACAACAATACAGGTACAACTATATTTGTAATAATACCTATATATCAGGAACGGGAAATATAATTTATGATAATACCAAACTCACTGTAACAAATAATTACCCTTTCTGTTATTCTCACCCCATCGTCATTGTTTCACAATGCCAGTGAAATAATTCCTGAAATTTTTGTTGGCCAATTAAAAAAAAATATTTTTACACTTATACTTTAATCACAAATAATATCGCTGTAAGACGTACTTTTATTTATTTGCATCCAGTATGTTTTTTTAAAACAATACACTGCATAGGATATATTCTAGTCAAAACAAGAGCTCCTCGACCTTTCCATTTAATTGTCCCTTTCTATTTAAATACCACAAAGGCGCGGAGCGTGCGGGACAAATTAGCACGCGAATAAGGCGCTGGGTCTCCCAATTACAATATGGGGATGATCTCGACATTCCCGGTGACCGTGTCCGCGCCAATTTATGGTTATTAGCCGCCTGACAGTACGCATGCGCAGTGCATTGTTCTGGCGGCGCAGTGCGCGGGGCTCGCTCTGTCCCATTCTCATTCGCACACCGTCACCGAGCGCTCGTCCGCTCGACCCCCTGGCGAGTCATCTGATTGTATGGGAGCATAACTAAACCGGCGTATATGAGAGGGCATTGTGGGCTAAATTTATTAAGGTGATGGTGATCTGGTTTTGTATTCATACGAGCTTATAGCCGCTATCTCGTATTAGATTTACAGGGTGATATTGAAGTAGGTTAATTCCATTGGGTTTTCCTATCCAAGATTTTATGAATGAATGAAATGAAGTTTAACCCCCAACAGTCTACAAGGTAATAGAGTGTTTTTTGAATAGCCTAAATCAAATCAAATAATTTACATCCTACAGAAGATTTCCAAAATGTTACATCAGAAGAGCCTACCTGGGTGTAAATAGCCTGTACGAAAGGTCATAGATCCAACAAAGTTGGTCAACTAATTGCCGCTGTAGCTTCTGTTTGAATAAAATAAAGTTAAATACAGATACTGTACTAAATAAATTTATTTAAAATTAATTAGTAGTATGCATATTTTTTTAATCAAAATAAGAAAACCTAATGTCTAATTCAACAAAAAGTTACAATAAGTAATACATCAATATATATTTTTGTTCTGGAGATACAGTTTATTCAGTGACAAACCCATACAGCGGAATTGACCAAATGGTGCGGAATTCCATACAAATTTACCCAATATTTTGTTTCCTTTAAGGTGTACAATCAAAAAAATAGACAGCCAGTGCACCTTTTAAGTGACATCCTGACATGTTTTAACTGACATATTTTATACCTTTGTTTTACAAACGTCGCTTTGTCGTATAAAAAAGCACATTCCTGTTAGTTTGATTAATAAAGGGATAACAAAATCGTCATCACAAAACTTAAGATTTTTCTTACCATTTTTTATGCAAATTTATTTTACGTCCAATATAGTAATTCCTTCATTATAAATGCAATAATATTTCATGAATAGGTTCAAGATGCTAAAACTCCGTATAAAACATTTCCCATGGAATAAAAACAGCAAATTTATTTTGCAAAACAAAATAAAAAACCATAAATGATACTAAAAACGGTGCACCTGAGTAGCGCGTACCCCATACCCCATGTGCGGGCGTACAACACAGAAGCCGACGAACGTCACATTTCCAAATGCGCCTTAAATGGCGCAGCTAGAAAGCGCCGCTTGTTAGACAAGGCGGTTTAGGTTATTCGGCGCAGCAGCATGTGGGATGCGGTCCACGTCGCCGGTGTCACCAGTTTAGCGGAGATTGGTCCAATTAAAGTCTGTGATCGGTGCGGTACTGCCGCCGCATCCCACGAGGGCCGCCTACGGGGAACCGCACGCCGCAGCCGCATGTCTCCCCGAGCTGTCAGTAGGCTCACTGTGCACTAGCTCACTGGGCGTCAGATGTGGCAATGTATACTTGGTCAAAACGCAGGAAATCCTTGCGCAGTTTTTATTGGTTGTGCAACATTGCGAGATGGTTTTGGGATTACAATAGTGTACTTCGTACCAAGGGCCGAAAGTGGGGTTTTGCTGGCCCGAGATCTTGTTTTGGGAATGAGACGCTTTCGAGGCTTTAAAAACGTCCAAGGGCCTGCAAATTCACTTCCGCCCGAGGTACGAACGCTATTTTTCACCATACTACAACATAAAACTAATAATCTTATATTGTAAATTTATGCAATATAAAGTTAAAGAAAGAACAAATTCAGAAAGCTTACTATAAAGTTATCGTGGTGGTTCGGTGTTGACATATATATTAAATATACGGTTTTTGTCTGTTATTTGAAAAAAATATTGCTTTTGAATAATCAACTGCTTGGTTCTCAGTTGCTTTCAAGTTTATATTTTGTGTTTTACGTGGATGTGATTGTTAAACAGCTGATTTTAGAGGTATAGGGCCGCAATATTAATTTTGCTGGACTGGTCTGCAAGTTGAAACTTTCCGCCATCAAATGACGTTCCGAAAACAGCTGATAATATTGTAGAAAGGTGAAAAAATATATACACTGCAGCATCCGGATGTCTCTATGAGTTTAAATTAGGCAAACTGTGGCATCAGATTTTTACTTTTAGTATTCTTAGATCAAAATTATTTCAAAAGTCACTTTTAGCGAATTTCCCCTATAGGGAAGAAGCTATTACCGTAGGTCTCATGGTAAGACAAACAGCTAAATTTGCCCGAGACCATGATAACTTTTCATTTTGAGGTCCCCAGATGCCAAAAACACCATTCGTTCAAATTTTTATATATGTATATATATATATATATATATATATATATATATATATATTTATATATATATGTGTCCGTAAGCACGATAACTCTCGTAAAAAAGGTCCGATCTTAATGAAATTTGGTACAAATGTGTAAAGTACCATTTATTTGAACAAGTTCGAAAACCAGATGAATCGCACCATCTGAAGGGGGGTTTTTGGGGGGTTTTGTACCCCAAAAATGTGTTTTTTGGGGTTTTCACATGTAATTTTAATTTAAATCAAATTTTAATTTATACCATTGAATTTAGCTTAAAAAAACAAACAATTTGGTATTTTGATCATTGCTCTATGTCAATTGGTTACCGAGATATTGAAAGTGTTTAACACAGTACGTTGTCTAATGTTATTTTTATGGAGAAAAAGAAAAATTGTATATCTCGCTTATTTATGAACATAAACTGGCAAAATTTGGTATATGGCTTGATCTGGTTATGGTTTATTGTTGTTTGCACAAAAAAACAATTTTTCGCCTATGGTTCCTGTAGCAGCAAACCTAGGTACTTGGTCCCCATGTTATTCTTATGGAAAATACTTAAAATGTTATATCAGTTATTTATGAATGTATATGGATGAAACTTGGTATGTGACTTCACTAAGATGAGTTCTATTGATATTTACATAAAAACCCATTATTTTGCGTGCCTTGTTGCAGCAAACCTGCGTACTCATCCCCAATGTTATTCTTATGGAGAATAATTAATATTTTAAATATCGCTTGTTTGTGAATACATTTCTTATGAATCCTGTTAAGTGTTATGTTATATATTCATTGGAAATTCGCTGAGTATGCAGGTTTGCTGCGACGGGTGTATTTAGATTTTGCTTGGTTACGACAGATTTGTAAACCCTTTGGGTTTTTGTTAACTTTTTTTCTAAGTGTAACGCACAAAATTCTAACAACAAATATAATGTAAGGACACCATTTTGTTAAAATATTTTCATTCATAAGCCTTGCTAATCTATAGATTTAGCTTCAAAATCAACTACAGTTACTTTTGTGTTTGTGTCAATTTGAAGTATTAACATGTAGAAAAAAAACTACGAAATTCAACAGCCCTTGATTAAGAGCAAATTAAGGTTTAAGAGCCACATTTCAATTTATATTTAATCTCTGCTAATAAAAAGAACTCCTTCCATTTCGTCATAAATGATATCTATTTGTTTGTACTATTGTTGTTTTACCGCCAAACTACGAGGTGTATGTGATTATTGGATTTTAAATCCAAAAAATTTATATCTCATGCAACATTAAACATGTTTCCTCCCCCACATGTGTCCTGCATCTTAGCTATGTTTAAGGTATCGTACCATTCAAAAATAAAAACTGTTTTTAGGTTTTGTTTAAAATATGAAATAAAAATCCAAGAGTTCGTTAGCTCCATACCGTCGATTTCCAGAGGAAAAAAGCAAAAGATAATCGGAGTTCATTGGGAAGTAAAACTTAGTTTAACAACATTTCACTATTAAAACACCTTTACTTACACAACCGGCCTCAAACACAACTAAGATATACGACTATAAAAAGTATTGCACGACACGTTAGTAAATATACCGCTAAACCCTAGCCTTGCGGATGCTCATCCGTCGGCAACACTCAATATAATATCCCGTTATAGGGTAAAGTGTTATATGTGCAACCTTGGCGAGTTAGTACACATGCGTGATAGAGCATAGTGCATAGATGGCTCTGGATGATTACAATGTAAATACGGTCTCTGGCCGATTAATATCATGGAGCTGTAATTTTACCGTCTTGGCAGCATGGATGACTTTTATGTTTGAAAACCAACAAAATCGACTTACACAAAAAGGAAATTTGAGGGATGTTTTTATCCCAAACTTTTTTCATCAAATCGTATATATAGAGTGTTTTACAAATATTATCTGACACCAATGGATTCATTGCATTCAGTATAAAAATATATATTTAGTATATTCAGTCATTGGTCTACGTGAATTTATTACTGGGATGTTGAGAGTATGAATATTTACAGTCAATCAATCAATCATCACTTTTTTTTTATTTGTTCTGTCTTTATCAATGTTGATTGAGGATGTTATTAAAAAACAAAATTCACATTTCGGGATATAATGTAATTAAATTAGCCCCAGTTACTATTAACGTGTCACAATTTTAAACTCTTAATATGGATGCGAACAGAAAATGTATTTTCACAATAACTGTAGTATATTAATAACATTACAATAATACGTTCACTGAATACGCAAGTTTGTTGCGAGAAAAATATTGTACAAGTATAAAGAAAACTATAAAAGTGATTTTAGTGAGAACAAAAATCACATCTAGGAAAGAAAATTGTATGTAAATAGAGACTTTACCAAATAGAGTGAAAACTAATTTTGTTCTATTTTATTCAGTTTTGATTTGCTGCTGTTATATAAAGTTATACTCTTTAAAAATTGCATCTTACCCTGGTTGACATGAAATAATACATAACCTACTTATTTTGTTGTCTGTTTTAACATGTGTTTGATAAGTTTAATAATTCTGTTTTAAGACTAGCAAAAAAACATAAAGTTTTAGTCTAAGATTTGCAATACAAATCCTAGAACACGACTGTGAGTGCGAAAATAATTACGACAGGGCCGGCGAGAACAGCTAGTCCCAGCGGTCCCCCCCTGGCAGGTAGAGGCCCGAGTGCCGTATACCTGTTTTTCGAGGCTTGACAGAAGATCCCAGGACTAATGAGGGCTAGGGAGGGGACCCTGAGTCAAGCCTCGTCAAAATATTTTACGACCGACCCTTGATCGGGCTACTCTGGGATCTTCAGTCCTACAATCGGAGGAACAACTACAACTGTTGTGTATCAATGTCATAATATCCGTCGGTTAATGTTAAAATCATAACGCTTTTCTTGTTCTATAATGTTTAAGAAATAGTACTCCATTAAAGAGTTGATTATAGCCTATGTTTCGAAACTTAACCGTTCATGCTTATAATCTGCAGTTTCTTTTTAGCGAATTTCCCCTATAGGGAAGAAGCTATTACCGTAGGTGATAAGACTTAATGCGCGTGATGTAGGTGATAAGTCTTACATGGTAAGACTTAAGCACGAAAGCATAATAACGTTTTGCTTTGAGCTCCTCAGATGCCAAAAACACTATTCGTTCAAATTTATATATGTGTATATATATGTGTGTGTGTGTGTGTGTGTGTGTGTGTGTGTGTGTGTGTGTGTGTGTGTGTGTGTGTGTGTGTGTGTGTGTGTGTGTGTGTGTGTGTGTGTGTGTGTGTGTGTGTGTGTGTGTGTGTGTGTGTGTGTGTGTGTGCGTGTGTGTGTGTGTGTGTGTGTGTGTGCGTTACCGTGATAAGTTTTGAAAGAAGCGCCTGATTTTGATGAAATTTGGCACACATGTGGAGAGTAACATTTATAACTTTAAGTTTGAAAAACCAGATCGATCGGTCTATGGGAAGGAGATTTTATGGGGGTTTTAATTTGTCCAAAAATCGGTTTTTTGAACTTTTTCCCCTACAATTTTAAAAACACTAGATTTTGGTTATAGCCATTTTATAGAGCTTAAACAAAAAACAATTTAGTATTTTGTATAATTAAGCTAGGTTTAGTGGTTGTGGAGAAAACTAAAAAAATACATCCATAAAAATTCCCATGTTAATCTTATGGGAATACGGTTTTTAAATTTTCCTTTTATAATTTCACTAAAAACTCCACATTTATTTATACCAATCAGTTTAGCTCTACAAAAACAATCATTTTGAGGTTTTAATTGTTGTTTTACGTCCAACCGTTGCAGTGATATTGCAGTTTTTTAAGTTTTTACATGTAATATTTATTGAAATAAAATTTTTGTTTTCACCATTGGATTCAAGTTTTAAAACACACAATTTGGTGTTTTGCTCATTTCTCTACGTCATTTGGTTAAAGAGATATTGAAAGTGCTAAACACAGTACGTTGTCCAATGTTATCCTTATGGAGAATAAATAAAATTGTATACCTCATTTATTTGTGTATTTACATTGATGAAACTTGGTATGTGGCTTCAACTACTTGTAGTATATTGATATAAGCACATAAAAATTGTTTTTGTTGATTTTCTCGGTAGCAGAAAACCTGCATACTCAGCCCCCATGTTATTCATACGGAGAATAAGTAAAGTTTTATACCTCCCATAGTTATTAACCTAAGTTAATAAAACTTGGTATGTAGCTTCACCTGGTTGAGTTATATTGCTAATTGCAAAAAAAAACACATTTCTTATCTTCCTTGTTGCAGCAAACCTGCGAACTCAATTATAATGTTATTGTTATGGAGAATAAATAAAATGCTATATATCACTTATTAATGAATGTATTTTTGTGAAACCTGGTAAGTGGCTCTAGGTATTAGTGATTCCCATATATATGCATTGTAAATTCGCTGAGTACCCAGGTTTGCTGCGATGGGGGTATTTAGCTTTTACAATGCCTGATTTTAAATTGGATGGATATAACGTGAACAATTTAATTTATTTTCAGATTCCACTTGAATGTCCACAGAGGACGAATAAACTGCATAAGTCTCTTCTATCAGGCAAAATCATAACAGTTTATGTTATTAGAGAAAACATTTCAAATGTTTGCAATTATTGACTAAGAGATACTGATCCCAAAATGTCGTGAAATTTTGTTTATAATAATTAGTGATTAAAAACGTCCGCAATTGAGTCTTAAGTAACATAAACTTACCATCACCAACAATGAATTTTTAACCAAGATAAAATATGTATTTGAATTTTTCATATTTAATTTTGTGCAACAATGGTCAATGTGCATCATTGATATTTATAATGGGTTTAAGGATAAATAAAAAGCATTGAAGGTTGTCAAAGTTTATATAAATCCCTGTAGCTGTTCATGCGTTATCTTGACCATCTCCGCCTCCACCTCCTCCCTCAGTCGGTCTCCGTTAATGGGGATCATCCGCGGCAGGTCCATCAGACTGTAGGCCTCGTACGTTCTGAAAGATAACAAATATAACTTATGTCAAAACATGTCTCTAACTAACATATTATACTAGGCCTCCAAGTTAGTACGTTCTGGAAGATAACAAATATAACATAACTTATGCCAAAGCGTATTTCTAAGTAGCATATTATACTAGTCCTCTAAGTTAGTACCAGGACCACAATAGTGGTAACAAAAGGTTTCAAGATTGAATTACCAAAAGTAGGACGTTCGTTTGATGAAAAAGATAAAAGATGAAGCGGGTTGATATAATTTTATTTCAAAAATTAAAAAAATTTTAAAAATAAGCTATTTGAGTTTTTAAAAGTGAAAAACCATACACACCGACAACACAAAATAGGAGTTTTATCCATTGAGCAAATGAAAAGTCATCGCAGTCCTACGTCATCATAAATTATTATAAAAGTAACAATAATTAATACAATTCAATCATCTTGTAAAATGTACATATATTATCAATATAATACCAGAAAAATCTCTGAAATATCAAGTATTTCAAAACCTATGTAAAGCAAAACAAAATGTTTGTAAAATTATAACAATATTACAGGTCTCTTCATATACTGGAACATAGGAGAGTAAAGTACCTATTTAAATTAGTTCACTACTTTAATGGGATCTTATTAAAAAGTGTTATGGGAAATGTATTTTACTGATTATGTATTATTTTCGCAAAAATACCAACAACGATAAGCGAAATTAGCTGTTCCAGATAACTTATCATTTTTTAAGACTAATGAAATCTCTTTGGGCATGTTTACGTTATTTTAAAAAAAAGGTTATACTATAGTGTATCTGGTATTTGTAAAGATCAACTGATGCACTTTTGTTACTCAAAACTTTATATCTTAAATCATAATGTAGAACAACGCAGGCTCTATGAGTACACCCACAACTCCATACCCATCCCCCCACGTACTCTTGATCTCAAAACCACGTGATTTTGTATGGATTCTGTTAAAGACTAAGTTTATAAGCCAAAGGTTTCTTTCAAGAACAAATTTAATAATGTTAATATAACATTTGCAACATTAGTGGTGAAATGGGCCATATATTGTTGCTATTGTTGGGTAACCGAACTGGTTACGTTTGTGACAATGGAAACTACGAAGAAAAACAGAAAAACTTATATCAAAGAGAACTCAAGAACGTGTGTTATTTCAATTCCGGACATTTTATAAATGAGTCGTGATCATGTAATTTCACTCCAACAATGTTCAGTTATTTTTTTTGTAATGTGTTTTGTCAACTATAAAAACTTACGACTCCCTGAAGACCTTGGAGGTGGCGGGTTTGCCGGTGTCGGGCAGCTTGAAGAGCCGCCTCTCGTCGTTGGCGGCAATGAAGAAGCTGAGGTCTGGCATCAGGAGGTCTGTGGGGAAGTTGTAGATCGGGGACCCGGGAACAGGAAGGTTCTGTCGGATGCCCGCCAGCTTGGCGAGGGCGAACGCCGTCAGGCCGTGCCAGTACCTGGGGAGAGACGGGGTGGTAATCTCTCCAGTGCCTGGAGTCTCATAGCTGTGACTATGCTAGAGTTACAACCCTATGCGGGAATGAGGGGAAGAGTATGTTATGAGTGAGACGGAGGGAGAACATAATGCTGCCTGATGTGCCAGTACCTGGGGAAGAGACGGGGTGGTAATATCTCCAGTGCCTGGAGTCTCATAGCTGTGACTATGCTAGAGTTACAACCCTATGCGGGAATGAGGGGAAGAGTATGTTATGAGTGAGACGGAGGGAGAACATAATGCTGCCTGATGTGCCAGTACCTCGGGGAGAGACTGGATGGTAATCTCTCCAGTGTCTGGAGTCTCATAGCTGTACTGTGCTAGAGTTAATACAACCCTCTGCGGGATGAGGGGAAGTTAATTTGTTGTGTGAAGCGGAAGGAGAACATAATGCTGTCTGATGTGCCAGTACCTGGGGAGAGACTGGATTGTAATCTCTCCAGTATCTGGAGTCTCATAGCTGTACTGTGCTAAAGTTAATACAACCCTCTGCGGGATGAGGGGAAGATAATTTGTTGTGTGAAGCGGAAGGAGAACATAATGCTGTCTGATGTGCCAGTACCTGGGGGAGAGACTGGATGGTAATCTCTCCAGTGTCTGGAGTCTCATAGCTGAACTATGCTAGAGTTAATACAACCCTGTGCGGGATGAGGGGAAGTTAATTTGTTGTGTGAAGCGGAAGGAGAACATAATGCTGTCTGATGTGCCAGTACCTGGGGGAGAGACTGGATGGTAATCTCTCCAGTGTCTGGAGTCTCATAGCTGTACTGTGCTAGAGTTAATACAACCCTATGCGGGATGAGGGGAAGTTAATTTGTTGTGTGAAGCGGAAGGAGAACATAATGCTGCCTGATGTGCCAGTACCTGGGGGAGAGACTGGATGGTAATCTCTCCAGTGTCTGGAGTCTCATAGCTGTACTGTGCTAGAGTTAATACAACCCTATGCGGGATGAGGGGAAGTTAATTTGTTGTGTGAAGCGGAAGGAGAACATAATGCTATCTGATGTGCCAGTACCTGGGGGAGAGACTGGATGGTAATCTCTCCAGTGTCTGGAGTCTCATAGCTGTACTGTGCTAGAGTTAATACAACCCTGTGCGGGATGAGGGGAAGAGTTTTTTGAGAGTAGTGGAAGGGGATAGACAATAACGCTGCCATCTTTCATCTTTTTTATCTACAAAGTACAGTCAATACCTAAATAAATAACGATACTTCTTCTTTCTTCCCCTCACCACGCCCAAGGTTTAATCATCTTTAGTTTACTTAAAAATATTACGATAGAGATAGAGATAAAGCATATTTAGTAATCATGTGAACTTGGGATACTGTGTTGTGTGCTAACATAACTAGGCCTGATGAGTTTTATCGGGGAAATCTCTAACCAGTAAGTCATTTTTGTGCTGCATTCTATAGTGAAATTATTAAGGTTTTGGTGGGTAAAAATAATCACCTGATCATATATAATTCTCATCTTAGATAGTTACCAAAGGGGTGAAGCTAAAGTGACAAAATCTGTCTATAGGGTGAAAATGTTTATTGAAGGGAACGTTCCCTTAAAATATATTATTGGAAAATTAGTATGTCCAAACGACTCTCGTTCTTTTATATAAATTTAATATACCTAATCCGGCGAATTCGAACAAATATTTGATTTTCTGTTTACCCAGTGATGTCATTCCAGAAACTGGCTTAAAACTGCTGATATTGCTTCTAGATTGTGTTTCGTTACTATCAACAGCTGGCAAATGCTCAATTTAATTTATTTGCCTTATTTTGTAAGACTTAACATTGGAACTATCAAATTACAGGGTATATAACGGTATACTGCATTCACCATGAACTCCCAGACAATAAGACGTATCAAACCTACTGATCCATGACGACCAGTCGCGTTTTGAGGATGGACTTGACCAGTTCAGCCATGAGGTAGTTGTTGAGGGCGTGATAGGCGCTGCGGACGAGCCGCGGCTTCATGGACATCATCCCCCTGATGTTGGCCAGGTAGTCGGGCGGGCTGCGGAGGTAGGTGCCGTTCAGGCGCTGCGTGTAGAGGCGCGCCGTGGCGGACTTGCCTGCAACATTCAGGGGATATACAGAGTGGTCATGGGGTAGATGTTGACAGCGCTGTGGACGAGCCGCGGCTTCTTGGACATCATCCCCCTGATGTTGGCCAGGTAGTCGGGCGGGCTGCGGAGGTAGGTGCCGTTCAGGCGCTGCGTGTAGAGGCGCGCCGTGGCGGACTTGCCTGCAACATTCAGGGGATATACAGAATGGTCATGGGGTAGTTGTTGAGAGTGTGGTAGGCACTGCGGACGAGCCGCGGCTTCATGGACATCATCCCCCTGATGTTGGCCAGGTAGTCTGGCGGGCTGCGGAGGTAGGTGCCGTTCAGGCGCTGCGTGTAGAGGCACGCCGTGGCGGACTTGCCTGCAACATTCACGGGATATACAGAGTGGTCATGGGGTAGATGTTGACGGCGCTGTGGACGAGCCGCGGTTTCTTGGTCATCATCCCCCTGATTTTGGCCAGGTAGTCGGGCGGGCTGCGGAGGTAGGTGTTGTTCAGGCGCTGCGTGTAGAGGTGTGCCGTGGCGGACTTGCCTGCAACATTCAGGGGATAGAGTCTCCAGTAATTGGTATCCCAAATCTCGCCAATTTATTCTACAGGTCAAAACAAATTAAATTAATCTTATACGGTGAAGTCATATCCTGCTTAATTTTCTGTATGCATGTGATTTTAGCGAAACATTTTTCTCCTGTGTAGATTTGAGGTATCAGATTGTTTTTTCTTAGTAATATTAATTTTATAAACAAATTTAAAATACATAATATATTTGGTTCCAAAATGGATTATTAATATCGTAGAAATGAGAACATTTCAGAGCTTGAATTGTTTTTCAACAGCAAATTAATTTTCAGAGAGAAGTATATTTTTCGAAAACTCCATTCACCCGAATCAACTTATAGATACAGTATGTAATGCATCGATAAACACGAGCAGTAGATCTCATCATGAGAAAAATGAATTTCCGATCGAGATTATAAGCTAGTTTTTACACTTAGAGTTTCCTTTACTTTAGAGTTTGACCATATAAAGCATTCTTTAGATTAGATTTGGCTGAAACAAAAGTTTACATTCCTATAACAATACGGTTTTATCTTGAAAACCTATATTAGAAATTAATGCGTTTAATAGTTTTAATTTTTTAAATGGTCCAGTTAGACCAAACAAGTACAGTCCAACCAGTCCTAAACTTTGCACTAGCCAGGTTGACCATTTTCCTCACCCGAGCCCTTGATGCCCTCGATGACCACGAAGGGCCGACGGTCCGGGGTGCCGTCTCGACCCTCCCGCGGCCACTGTGTCAGCTGGTTGTTGAGCATCTTTTGGTAGAGGTCCTGCACTTGGGGGATGGACATCAGTTCCTCCTGAAACGATCATGTGTTCAACGGTCAGCTGATACCTCAAATTTTAGTAATATGGTACACTTAATTTCACTTATTATGTATCTCATCTCACTAAAAACACTACATTAAAAAATGTGTTTCGTATTTATTTATTACTATATATACTTGCTATATAATCAGGCACAAACTCAATACAAAATTTTGCAGTAAAAATAATATTCACATTTTAAACTCTTAGAGTAAGCCAAAATCATAAATCCAAGCTGGATACCACCATAATGCACAGTCACACGAGCACTAGTTTTAAGTGGTATTAAGTTAATATTAAGTTAAACTAAATAACGCAATTCTATTAAACTCGGATATTTTACATTACAGATTCCGAAAGAAAAAAATAAGAATAAATAAATAAATAAAACCACTGTCGAGAAATACTGAAGTAGACTTCTCATTGTCATTATAAAAGCTCTCCCTAGTTTTGTGTGTGCCAGGATTACAAGAGGACGTAGTTACACTAATCACCAACAGAGTATACTTCTGTCAACTGTTACTTATCCTCTCATGGAAGGGATAGTAGTTGGTGTTTCGGGAAGCAAACATATGTTGATTATAACTTGTTAGTTGACAGCAGTACAATCTGTCGGTGACATAATCAAATTACGTCTACTTCAAATCCTGGCTAACACTAAAAGTGAGACAGCTAGGCCATATAGATGAGATATCTCCTTCAGTATATATAGTAAATAATTAAACATTGAAACAGAGCAGCAATTAGGTGTAAGTTATTATCATTATAAAAAAATACAAGGTACATACATAATACCAGAACACATGAGGTCTTACGTGTTAGGTATTTTGATAGCATTTAGTTTAGGTTGCTGAAGCTAACATAAAAAAATATCCACTCTCTCTGCTATAGAATCGTAAGTTCTCATCATAATGTTGACTGGCGAGCTATAACAATTACAAGTACGGTTCCATGGGACTGAGAAGACCATTCATGATCAATTATTAAATGCATGAACATACAAATTAATTTGAGATAAAATAAAAGAATCAGAACCATCCTTATTGAAGTTAAGAAAAACTACTGAAGATATCCTACTTAACCACATGACCTTGTTTTTGTCAGACTTTCCATTTGAAACAAATTTAATAGTTCATAATGGACCACAATAGTTAATTTGTTGTATACAATTCTCAGAAACCTTTTTTTAATCTTTTCAAGAGCATTAACAAAATAAATACCCCCGTCGCAGCAAACCCGCATACTCAGCGAATTTCCAATGCATAATATATGTATTAATACCACATAAAGCCGCTTACCAAGTTGCATAAAAATATATTCATAAATAAGCGATATATACAATTATTATAATTATTCTCCGTAAGAATAACATTGGGGATGAGTACGTAGGTTTGCTGAAACAAGGAAGACAAACAATTGGTGTTTATGCAAATACAAATATAATTCAACTAATTGAAGCCACATACCAAGTTTGATCAATATTCATTCATAAATAAGCGATTTATACAATTTTAATTATTCTCCATAAGAATAAAATGGGGCTTGAGTACGGAGGTTTGCTGCAAAAAAGCACACAAAAAATGGGTTTTTATGTGAAAATCAATATAACTCAACTAGGTGAAGCCACAAACCAAGTTTTATTAATTTATGTTCATAATTAAGGGAGACATTACATTTGTACTTATTCTCCATAAGAATAACATGGGGCTGAGGTCGCAGGTATGCTGCTATGGGTATAATCCTTAAAAATTTGTTTATGCAAATAACAATTGACCACAACCAGATGGAGCTGTAAACCAAGATTCGTTATTATACGTTTTTAAATAAGCGAGATATAATTGTTGTCTTATTCTCCATAAGAATAACATTGGACAACGTACTGTGTTTAGCACTTTCAATATCTCTGTAAACAATTGACGTGGAGAAATGATCAAAACACCAAATTGTGTGTTTTTAAAGCTGAATCCAATGGTGAAAACTGAAATTTGATATCAATAAATATTATATGTAAAAACTTCAAAACAAAATGTTTGGGTAAAAAAACCCCCCAAAATACCACTTCGGATGGGGCGGATGGGGATCTGGTTTTAAACCTTAAAGCCATAAATGCTGCTTTACACGTTTTTACTAAATTTCATCAAAATCGGCCCTTTTTTACCAGAGTTATGACACCCACAAACACACACACACACATATATATATCTATATATGTTATTTTTAATTAGGTATATATATATATATATATACATACATATATATATATATATATAGAGAGAGAGAGAGAGAGAGAGAGAGAGTTTCGAACGAATGATGTTTTTGGGGTGTGGGGAATTCAAAACGAAAAGTTATCATGGTCCCGGGCCTAGGTATTACCATGCCGACTACGGTAATAGCTTCTTCCCTATAGGGGAAATTCGCTAAAAGTAACTGGATTCCAAATTTTACTGCCAAATTCCAACAGAAGTGTAACTAATGAGACATAAAGCAATGTTGAAATTATCTGAAAATTGTTAGACTGTATAATATAAACTAAATTTGTATATGCTCTGTTGACTGCACATTAAACATAGGTAAAGAATAACAGCAACCAACCGAAGAATTTGTATTCATGCATGCATTTTAATGTTGCGCCTACAAAAAAGTAAATACTAACTCCAGAACACTTTTTAAATTGAGAAAGTTATAACAGCACTTATCAACATTAAAGAAGAATTTATTATGTACTCTCTAATCAGAAACCGTATTCAAGTTTTCTTGTAAAGTCGCATCATATTCAAAGTATTAATTTATTTCTATACATTTACTAGTAAGAAACGCCTAATAAACTTGTAAGACAAAAGTACTACAGAAGCACTAAACTTATGTGTCTTAACGTCTGGACACCTTTTTCTTATCTACTCAATTCGGTACAGATAATAACATTCATTACCACGTGTCACGCGCAAAACAGTAAGTTATCTAGGTACCGTTATGTTTTAATTGCCGATTATTAAATTACAGGGTGTTACTGTGAACATGCGATACCCTGCTCGAACTCTGCTTGGAACGGTAAGTACTTACGATGTCCTTCAGAACGTTGAAGATTTCTGGGAGGTTATGGAAAATCCCAAAAGTTGACACTTGCGAGGGGTCGAAGTGCTGAACACCTGAAATATTTGTTTGTATTAATCGTCACTACCCTTCTCAGTTTTGTTGTGAACCGTTTAAATCTGTTAAAACGCTGGTAAAGTAATGTAACACCTAGTGGCATTTATGTGATATATCTCCTAATATTTGGTTTTTGTGTTTGTGGATATTCTTTTTTTATTTGCTGAAGAAAATAAATCAATATCAATACAAACATAAAGGTATCTTAAATCCTTAGTATCTTAAATTACATTATAAATAATTACAGTTGATCTTTGGTTAATCATTTTAAAGTTTTTACATAATTTTAATTACCTTTAAGAACATTTTAAAAAGACAAATTTGATTCAATTTAATGTTTCTATGTAATGTTCTCAGTTTTACAATAGCCTCAGAAACCTGCGTAAAGACACACGTTTATCATATTTTCCTTCCTAGTTTATAAGACAGGAATTAGGACCTACATTATGGACTTGTAGTTATTGAGAGAATTGTAAACTTAAAACTAATTTACACTTGCCATAACTTTTGTTTTGTTTTAATTTAGTTTTGTAATGGTTCTTAGCAACTTATGATAACTGTCCACACATTAATAAATGTTTGGGAAAATAAAGACTCTGATTTCTGATATATTACCATATACAGTACTAGCTGATGTACCCGTCCTTCGTACGGGCTGTATATAAATGGTAGATTAACTAAAAATATTAACAACCCAAATAATTTTACAATATTAAAATTACATTTTACACTTTTAAAGTAGAATTAAATTAAAGTTAACGAAATATACTATGGCAGATAGTTCGGGTACTGTTGCCAAGTCGAGGAACTCTGTCGGGTAGTGAACGGTGTGGTTTTTGGGACTCCAAATACCGATTTGTACCGACACGTAATACTTTGGATTCGATTTTAGAAATAAAAGAACTCAAGTACAACAAAATATTAACCCCGTTTAATTTAACATTTAAAATACTTTGATACATTAATCTTTACATTCCAATAAATTAATAGTAATGTAACGAAACATTAAACTTTAAAAACATTGACAAACCACTTTTAAAATCACCATTCTTGCCAGGTCCTGTTTTCATTATAATTGTAAATAAACCATTTAAACTTGGAAAAATCATGTTTTAAAAACATATGACTACTTGATTTTATTTAAATAAATGTAAATCAATATATACGAACTTTTCTAACAGTGGTCATGGTTAAATGAACGGTATTAAATATTGTATATGTTCGTTCCTCCCTTTGGAATAGACCTACATTTGTGTTGATCTCCGTTGCTTGTTCATTGGTGGACGTGAGGATGGCACAATCACAGAGCCAGGCACTTTCCAGATTAAACTGTTTATGAACCTCGGTGTAAAAAACTGTAAATCAATAAATCCTGTGATTCATCGATAGTGCCGAGTGAAGGATAGATGTTTCTGAGACCTTAATTTGTTTTTTCAATGTCCCAATCTTAACTTTTAAAAGCGCATAAGAAAACTGATCAACCCCTTAATCTTCTCAAAAATACATTTTCATATTTACTGTTAAGTTCAGACACTCAGTGGTCGGCTACATAAAATATATTTTTAGAGAGGCGTAGACTCGTCCACTCATGTCTCACTTACGACAAAGGGTCTGTGTGAAATCTCCAGAGAACAACACCGTGACTCCCCATTATGTTGTTTCTTATTTCCTTTAAGGCATCAAATTTCAGCTCTACTGGTTGAGTAGTTGGTGTGTTATGACTAACGCGCTTATATTAAAGGCTATTGGGCCAGAGTCATTGAGTATATTTGTGTCTGGAGTAGGTAAATGCCTGCACTGAGCTATCAGCTACATTCCTACAGAATTTCAGATCCATCAGTCCAAGAGTATGTGCAAGATTGTTAAAATATTGTATTTTGAAATTCCGGGGGGCGAAGCCCTTAAACATTTTCGTAACAGGAATAGGCTTGCGTTTTTTCTGATGAATTAGTTATGTTCCTACCGAAAATTAACTTACAAAGGTCCAGTAAGTACTAATACTCATAAAATTGCCATAAACGTAAATTAGCGAAGAACCCTATAGGACTTTTTTAAACGTATTCTTATTGTGAATCTGCAGCATAAGGGGAACCACGATCCAAAATTTTATCTTCAATAGACATTGTCGTTTCTTAAAAAAAGTGATCACTATGTCAGTGAGTGCATGAGACAAATATAGATTTAGATCATATATCCACTTATGTTATTTATTACCAATCTTCAACGTTTTAAAAAAGAACTAAAAAACCTATTTATAGAATAACTATGCCATCATCTGGTTCAATATAAATAAATTCTTTGTCTATAAGAATAGCATAGGATCTTTAAAACCCTATGGGGCAGTGTCCTAAGGTAATTTAAAACAATCCAATTAGCCTAAAACCTTCTAACGCACATATAGAACATAGAAAATAGTTGCATACAAATCGGTGCACCCGTTTTCCTGTGAAAAGCGAACAAAACATGACCAAAACCGCACAAAATCACGTTTTTGAGCGGCCGCCATTAGTTTTAAAAAGGCGTATGCCAGTTTATAGTGCCCTAAACCCTTCTCACGCATATATAGAACAAAGAAACAAAGTGTTATTAATGTCAGTGCACCCGTTTTCCAGTGAAAAGCGAACAAAAACCCGTCTTTGAGCATTACCGGCAGACAGACAGTCAGACAGACAGACATAAATTGAGATAAGATTTGTTTTGGTTTCCCTAGGGTGCAAAACGTGAAAATATGCAAACATTTCATAATTCCAAGCAATGTACAGACAAAACTCTAATTTTATTTATATAGATTAATTATACGGTATATTGAAATAAATATATATAATCTTGATGTACACGTTCTTCGCACAGGGGTTTTCCTTACCCGTTCTATAGTCAATGCAAATTTCATTTTAGTTAGCTTGAAACAGCTGTTGTTCTTGCTTCTGCTCTTTAATCTGTCAAATGTAAGTGCCCTCAGCTGTTCGCATTACAGTTTCTGAATGTTTACTTTCTTATGAAATGTAAACATTGAAACTTCAAACGTTCACGGGGCGTAGCCCGAGGGGATTTTAAGGAAGTGAATAGGCCTATGTGTTGCATGGGTTCAAGATCTACCTTTGTGTAAAGTTTCAGCCCAGTCGGTTAAGTAGTTTTTGCGTTCACCCGGAACATCAGACAGACAGACAGACAGAAACCACCTCTTCTTTATAATATTATAGATATACACCACGGATGTGTTACTAAGATTTTTAAAAAGATTTGTGCTTTTAAACACCCTGAATGCCTACAGCGTGTGATGTTTTCCTATAGGATACTTCATAAGCTATAATATCTTGTATTTTCAGTGTGTTTTCGTATCCTGGATTCTAAAGGAGCTAAAGGAAACAAAGGTTCAGAATTGTCATATGTTTACACTCTGTTAAATATATTTTAAAATTATTAGTAAAAATATGAAATGGCCAGGTAAGAAAAAATAAAATTGTAAATAAAACTGTCTAAATTTTAAAACATGTTTTACGTAATCTCGTATACAAATTTCTATTAAGTATGTTTAAATTTGAAATTTGAGAATTCAATGGATGTCTATAGGAGTTAAAGGATGTGATGTAAAAGGTTATACATTTTTGTTTCAATATAAATATACAACGTGAATGTTTAAAATTAACCCCCCCTCCCCCCCTATACATGTCTACATTTTTTAAGATATTGACTCCGGATACCACCGATCATTGTTAATCTAGCTTATAATTAATTTGTAATTAGTTAATATTTTGGCCCCCATATTCCATTCAATATTTAATTTATTTGTTGTATGTAAAGGCGGAGCTGTGACCAATCATATTGAACTATCATCATTCATCATTGTTGCGGATTAGCAAACCCCAGCACAGATGCTAGGCATATCTTCCACAAGCGGGAATATTTCGTAGGTTACCGGAAAGATAGGATATAGCAGGAAAGGAAAGGGTGGGATGGGACAGTAGCCAAATCGACCCTTCAGAGGACCAACTCCCGTGCCCCTGTGACAGCTGGAATGAAGGTCTTAAACAGGGGACCCGCATTCTGCCCTCCAACTGGTCAACTCAACTGACAGGGTATCCATGTACAACAGCCAGGGACCATCCATTCTCAGTTTGGCAGATTGGGCACCAAACCCGGAGATTTTGTCCCTAGCCGCTGCAAATGGAGGGACCAAAGGTGACAGGGAAGTTTCATAATGGACAGTCAAAAGACTTTCCATATGTATGAAAACTTCATTTGCTGTACCCAAATGAAGTTGCTATTACATATGGTAACTTAATGACAACTTCATTTGGGTACAGCATATTGAACTAGTGTTTTACTGTGAACTAAATTTGTTCAAACCATTTTTGAGTCATTATTCCTTCCCAAGATACTGGTGATTTTTGAAAATTAATTTTTAAGTGAGTTTTAAATGCCTCAACCTTAGAATATGTATATATTCTTCTAATTTTATCAGATAATTACTATAAACTGATTATAGTAGATCCAATCAATTTATAATATAGTACCTGGGGGCCGATATTTTCTGGGAGAAAAAGCCATACTGATGCTTCACCCCAAGATTGCAATGTTAAAACCTCATTTGATATATTTTTCTCAGCTGATATATTTTTTACGATTTGAAACTTCATAAGCAAAATTTTAACATTGATAAATAGATTTTCAGAAAGATATTAGTTTTGCTGCGGTATCTTTCAAATCCATCTGTGGTATTTTTCATTGTATTCTTTATTAGAATTGGTCTTCATGGTGGCTGTTGATTACATTAATTGTATTGTTCTTAACGCATCAGTTAGTGGTATTGATAGTAGATTGTTCATTAACTATATTTAAACCTTAATCATGTTATTTTCGTTCGTGTCCCCGTCTACGTGTCAATGTGGCATGTGTATTTTTATCAATTTTGACTATTAAATTTTAAGTGTAGATTTAAAAATGGGGCAGCAGTCCCAAAACTAGTCATCTACTAGTAATTCAGGACTAACAATGCTTAAGGTGCGTAACCAATTACTTCAAAAGTATTTAACCTATCTGATGTTAGTAGAGTCCTTTTTTATACTCGTCAGCCAATAAAGCATCCATGGTGTAAAATCTGGTATCTTCAGCATTACTTTGCACCAGTATCGTCAATTTATACGATGAATTAAAAATATTTGTAACCCAAAAGTTAAACTTTTACAAATATATCAGGTCTTACCAACTCCTTTAGGTCCATCAGGGGAGGCGTATCTACTGGGGCCGTCAGGGGGTGGTCCATAGTCGTATGAGGGTGAGGGCTGCGACTGGTAGGTTTCATTTGAAGAACCTTCTGGATTACTGTCAGAGGAAGCTACCAATACAGTGAGAGAAGCAAGCTCCACCAGAAGAATCAAATGAGACATCATTGAGATCTGTAACAGAAATGATCATATTTACTTTGGCCTTCACTCAAACATTTCTTACTAGCCCATAATTGTATCATCGCAAGTTCCATACAAGAATGAATAAGATTATTGTAGAATCTCTGAGCTTTCGTTAACTGTATATTCTTCAATATAATCAATGATTTGTATTACATTTGTTACCGCCAAAATCTTAAGGGTAAAGAATGTCCAACCATTATGATTGACGATAAAATTCTGGAAGAGATTGACTGCACCAAGTTTCTAGGACTCAATATTGATAGAGGACTTACTTGGACATATAATTTAAATATTTTGTGTTTAAATGTATCCTCAAACATGTATGTTTTGCGAGAATTGTCGAATTACTGCCATTAAAATATGCTAGTGATAGTATATTATGGTTTAATATATCCATATTTGTCGTACGGTATTACTCTTTGGGGTAGCTGTAACGAAAAGGAATTTGAAAGGCTTTTTATCCTTCAAACAAAGTCTATCAGAATAATTGGCAATTTAAAATTCTGGGAGACTTGCAAAAACACTTTTAGGGATTTTACGATTTTAACCCTGCCATGTCTTTACATTTCAATATTATATTCCAAATTTAAATGTGAACAAATTTTTGGAAAGGTTTTAATAATTATAATACTAGATATTCTAATTTCTCACGGCTCCAACAACATCGACTAAGTATTTTTTATAATCTTCCTTCACAAGCAGGTCGGACCTTTTTAAATAAATTACCCAAATTTATAAAGTTAGAAAGTAACTAAAATAAATGTATAAAATAATTGAAACAATTTTTAATACAGAATTTATTTTATCATGTGTCTGAGGACATGGACCACTCTTGATTAAAATAGTAATTAAAAGTATAAATAACCTAATTTAAATTAGCATTTATTGCATATAAGGCTCTCCCATTTCTGAGATTACTATATCATTTTGTTATTTTATTTTGTATATATTTACAATGTTAATCCTAAATTTCTGTTTTTTTTTACATTGCTACACAACATTTTGTAGACGTCATTTTAATAAAGTGATTATTATTATTCAAGTAAGCTTGAACATGCATGTTATTTTGATCTTTCATTCATCCAGTTTATCCAGGGAGAACGTAAACAATAATGTACTTCCGCTTCCGTTTCTACTGTTGCGCTTTAATGAGCTCGATCACTCATATTGCATTACAATTAAACACTATAGCATAGGGACACGTGGTGCTTCATTTTTCCATCATTCAGATACGAATATTTGTATTTGATGTTCTTGTTAATCTATCCACAGTTTCAGACATTTATAATTTCGTACAAAGGTTCAAAATCATGTTTTTTTTACGAATTCTATTAAGGTTCTAGTCACCTACTACGAGAAATGTTTGTTATAAATGTTATAACAAAATATTCATTATCGATTATTTTTAGCTTTTGAAACAAAATTAAATATAAGTGAAGTGCATAAATAGCTATACGAATATTAATATTGGGATCCAACAATTTTAAATTTAATAGTTACTATAAATTAATTTTGTATTAAATTAAATTTTGATTTTAGGATAAAACTTATATTGTAGCTTTGTTAGAAATCTAAAAGAATAATAATTAACTCATAATCAATACATAAATTTGTTGTTTCAACCACACCCTTTGATGATGTTTTGTCCAGTTATCATAAATAACTTTACATTATCGTTGATCAATTTCAATGCCTATTACATTTGTTCTATATATTCTTTCAATTCCTAAGCTCAGGTTCAGCCTTCAAATTGTTTTTACACTGAAATTATTCCCAAAATTATTGGGAATATTCATTATTGATTGGGAATTATTGGGAAAATTATTATTGGGGTTTTAGTAAATAAATTCCATTAACATATTTTTGGTTTTATTAAATTTGTTTAGGTTTTAGGAACATATTCATAATAGATATTGTTTATGTATAATATATATTGAAAAATAAATCAAATATTTCAAATGCAAGAAATTATAATTTTATAAGCCATTTGTAAAATATGTATGATTAATTCTAACATTTTAAATATTTAGTATTTCTACGTAAACTGATGCTCGTTTATAAAGTACTATTGTTTTCTTAAAAACTTGCTTGATAAATACAAATATTTTATGCAATCACAATTTTTTTTTAATTCTACTCTCTTATACTTCCATTAAAGTGTAATATACGAATATATTTATACAAAGCCACTTTCGAACTGTCCATAAACATATTTTGAAAAATTTTAAAGCCCTAGGAATAATATATACTATTTATATCCTCACATTTATTTACGTTTCTAAAACAAGATATTTGTAAAAAAGTGTTTCTACTTACAGTGAAGTCTTTAGACGAAGGGTTTAATAATCTCTCGGCTATCTAATCTAGCCACAATCAACAATACTGTCGTTATGTGACGTCGAGACACACACACTTAACACCGGCTATTACAACGAGTTGTTAATCTTAAATGAAGATTTATACAAAACTTTTGTAAAAGGTTTGACAAAAGATGGTGTATTAGTAGATCAAAGGCATTATTAAAACAATCAATTGTTAGAGTGGCTTTGGTAACGTTTACACGTTGCGCTTTAGGTATCTAAAATTGGTATTGTTTTTATTATTTTCTCTAAATGAGTAGGAAATACAGGCCAATACTACTGAAATATTCTGAAGAGAATGTTAATAAATAATAACCAAACGATATTTTGCTCATTGTAGAATTCAAGTTGACCTAAATCTAGGATCTATTACTAACACCTACTGTTAATCTTATATTTTATTTATTTTATAAATTTACATATTTTAATCTGTTTCTTTAACCCGCATTGTGTATTTACCGTATTTGAATTAACTAAACTAATATTTTAAACGAGCATTACAATTGTTAAAATTACAACATTTTTATTAGCATATTACGTGTTGTTATTACTTACGGGATGTAATAAAAGACGTCTTACAAAACCTCAGACATATTTACACTTATACTGATTCACATACAGACGGAATTATATCTTAAGTGTTGTAAGACGTGTTTTATTACATCCCGTTAAAATTACGTAAAACTTAGTCCTATCATCCTGTTATTTTATACGATTGCCCTATTATATTGATATTGCACTTTTCCGAAGCACAATCAAGGTAAAATATAATTAGTAAGTAGTCGCCTAATTATACTAACCGGTAAGAGAGTACAGAGTGAATGTTCAAAGTCTTGAATACAGCTGTTGCATTTGGAGTCAAAAGTTTGAATCTGACAGCCTATCAGCATCACACTTAGCCTATGAGACCCGCTGGTCTTAAGGTTTATACGGATAATATTAATACATACAAAGAACACATAGGCTTATTACCTTTTATAAAATATGCGTTCAAAAGTCAAAATCCCTCAATCTTACTATACAGCGTCAGACAATTGCTTAATAGTTGTTTGTTTGAGATGGCTTAAAAGATTCGCTAAAGAATGCAGCCAACACATTTTTTCTAAATGGGGTGAATGAATCCCCCCCCCCTATTTATTCAAGAAAAACAAAACATACAAGATGTAATTCTAATTTTAAACAAATTATCTCCAAATGGGCTGATCTTGTGGTTGGGGAAAGAACCAATCAGTATACCAGAGTTCCTATACATCAAATTCGAATAAGTAATTACTAGCAAATCAAGTAGCTCGAATTCCAGCAAATATGTTTTTATTCTTTTTGGGATTATCGAGCTCATCGATTTATTTATTTATTTTTATTTCAACGCCGACACCATTTTTGTTATGATATCACACAAACGATTTTAGGGAAAGCGGTCCAAACCCCTCAAATCTTTGTGGACACCCCGGGATTTGAACCCGTGACCCCTTGAACCGAAGTCCACGATGCTAACCGTTAGGCTAGGCGAGATGGAGCATATTAGTTTATTTTGTGAACCCTTCCCATAAGTTAGCTTGAAGCAACTGCTCATGATGCTGTACTGTTTTTTTACTTTCTTCCCTTATACATAGTAGATGGAGAAAGTATTGTTTTCGTCAAAATTGTCGAATTTGAGTTGTTAGTGGAAATATTCGTTTTGGTGCTCCCCGAATCAAAAAAGTGATTTTTACGTGATGTCTGTGTGTCTGTCTGTCTGTATGGATGTGTACAGAGCTAGAGACAACACCAGTGGACCGATTTTGATGAAATTTGGTATGTATGTACTAATTCACGATATCTCCAGGTGATTTTTTAATTTTTGATTTTTTAAGGGACAAAAATCAAAAATTTATCAAATTCGGCTCTAAGGATTTGAATTCAACTTTAGTGGTTTGTAGACCTTTACGTTTCCAACAAATTGACACCATCCGCATTCCTGGAAAAATTCGGGTTCAGAAATTACAGGACTTAAAACATAAAAGATTCAGTTTCTTTGATTATCGATAAAAATTATAATTGCCAAAAAAGATTACTATTCACCATTGAAAATAGTTCAAAAACTAAAAAATTTAGTATTTTTAATTATAATTCTACAATTACTGGTTGCGGGGAAAATTTTAATTTTAATTTTTCAGTAAACGCAGTACCTTGTCCAATGCCATTCTTATGGGGAATACACAAATTGCTATTTTTTTCTTATTTACTGATCAATATCATTAAAACTTGATATGCAGGTCAAGTTACCATTGGCAAACAGAGTATGTTCGAAATATGTTGCCACTTAACCCTGTTTGGGAGACGAGGGGGCATTTCCCCTTTTTTATCCACTGTGTGTAGGAAAGGATACTGTAGTGCCTCCATAAAAGGAATTTGGATGGATATTTTTAAAACCACTTATTTAGAAGATTTTCTGTATATTCACATAAATATTATTTATTTAGTAAATACAACGTTTTTTTCATTAAAGTTGGGCTAAAAGGGAGAAAGTATGTGTCAGTTTCCTGGTACCGTTTATTGTCATTATAAACAGCAACTGTTAATGTTCAATTAAACTTATTTGATTGGAACTTGAAACTCCAAGGGGCGGAACCCTGGAGATATATATTTTATGAAACCCCAAAAGGTACATCTACTCGTTTAAGGGCTAACACATAAACCATGAATTAATATATAATACGGTTATTATTATAATTGCATTAATTTGTTAGGGCTACAAATATAATAATAACCCAATGAAACATTATTTCAACTAAGTACCCTTATAAGAAGGAATTTCCTTATTTTCCAGACAGCATGTTCCGGGACTTTCGCCCATCTTCACGGTCAACAAAATATCTAACCTATTTTAATTTATAAAAATAATCTAAATCAAAACATTCATGCAATTTGCAGGTGTTTCATTTTCATGGATAAACTGCCTCTGTATATTTAGTTTAAGCTTCCTTATTTTTATATAAAACTATAAAATTATAAACGTATGGATGACAACTTAAAGATCATAAGCTACATGTGGAAAGGAGCAAAAATGAACTCTGCATAATAATCTAATAAATATTCAGCCTATAAAGAACATCCTCAAAATAAATGGTTAATTCACAAATAAATGTGAATAAACCTATATTTTAAAATATAAGGAAGCTTAAACTAATATATAGAGGCAGTTTATTCATGAAAGTGAAAAACCTGCAAATTTCATGAATGTTTTGATTTAGATTATTTTGATAAAGTAAAATAGGTTAGATATTTTTTTGACCGTGAAGATGGGCTAAAGTCCCAAAACATGTTGTCTGTAAAATAAAGAAATTCCTTCTTATAATGGTACTTAGTTTAAATAATGTTTCATTTGATTATTACAATATGGTTAATAAAACCAGAAGCTTTGCACAAAAATTGTCTTATTCTTTTAATTATTAGATGGATAAATCCTGCACCTACTAAAGCAGGGCTTAATTGTTTATAAACCACAACTAAGAGAATAAAACAATTTACACTCTTATTATAGATAATTTAATATTTTAGACCATCATTCAATATTGTAACAATGTATATTTCAAAACCAGACTGAACACGTATTGGTATAAAATAATGAATAGTATTGGCTGTAAACGTATTCCAAATATTTTAATAAATGATCGAGTAAAGAAAAAAAAGAATAAAATGGTGAATTTATGTATTTTCATACGTTTATGAAGCTATCGTACGACATAGAACGCTAAAATATTATTTTATTCATTGTTGAATGCCACCAGAAGAGTTATGTGACAATTTAAATATATGTTTACGTACCTTCAGTCAACAGTTCAGTTTCCAATAGATTATTCCTACATGTTTTGGAACTCTTGTTCCATCATCAGGGTTTACAAAAATGAGCTGTCGGTGCTCAGTCGGTGTCGATTGCCGGCCGGCAGAACAAGTGTTTCATGTTAAAATGTGCATATGTGTATGTGTTGTGTTTTAATATTTAATTTTAATTTTAATCGTTGTAAAGATATGTTTCTACAATAGAAGAAAGATATTTTTGTAAACCCTGATAATGGAACAAGAGTCCCGAAACATGTAGGAATAATCAATAGGATACTGAATTGTTGACTGAATATACGTGACCTTATATTTCAATGTAATATTCATAGAAAATTAGTTGAGGAAGGTCTCATGGAGACAAGTTTGTTGGCACTTACTTGTCTTTAAAAACCCTGTTAAGTTGCACAAAAAAGTCAAAACTATAAATTAAACTAATGATTAGCTGTAACTATTTATTTTCCCGTAAAATAATCACGTGGAAATGGAAACATTAGTATTGTTTTTTTCCAGTAAGCAGCCTTTGTTTTTGCCCTTTATTTACCTTAAAAATGTCCTTAAAGTAAATAAAACAATTAAATGTCAAAACTGTAAAATGTTCTAATATCAGCTATAATCATTTAATACATATAATAATATATTATGTCATTAATAACATGAAGTTTGAAATAAGAAAGTATCAATCTATCATCCAGTAAATAGTACATGCAACACAACTTACAACAGAATGTTACAGTCTATACTTACAGCCATACTAGTGTATTGTAATTTACTATTATTTCAAATACATGGTTGAGCTTTTTAGTTGAAACTAAGTTACAAAATATTAATAACACACTATTAAGCCAAGGTGTGTTTGTTCTGCGACAGCGTTGTCTTCATAAAACACAATTACTGTAAGAGTATTACGTTTAATATACTTTATGTTATACAAAATGAGTACCGTAGAGACCGAGCTAGACTAGTTGGTATTTGATTAGTTTTGCGGGAGAAAAATATGTCTATTTGCAATCTTTATTCAATGGTTCTAGTTACTGTTTTCAATAAATCTAATATATATACAGCCGCATGTGTAACACACCCAGACAGGAATTCTAGACCACTTCCAGACGAACTAGAAGCGTGATATTTAGCATGCAGGTAGCTTATACCTTGAAACCCCCGGTAAAATTGCCAAAATATACAATTTTTAACTTTAAAACCACTAATTTTGATCTTGAAAATTGGATATTTTAACATTGGGCTTATGGAGTTTCAAATAAAAACAAAAGAAATCGTAACAGCTGTAAACAAATATCCAGTAAACTGTCAAAGCAACTTTCACATGGTAGAGTATAAACAAATTATAGAACTATTGAAAAATGAAAACATCTAGAGTGGATTTAACCATAATGAATCTAAATAGTATACTATATAAAAAATACTAAAATACTAAAATATGACCAATAATAACAACCGGAGCGACCCCAAGCGGGGGTCTGGGGGCGGAGCCCCCAGCGAGCAAAGCGAGTCATGAGTTTATACTTTACCTTGTATAAGTGCTACTTTGAAAGGTTACCGATTAATTCATTCACAGCTGTTATGAGTCTTTTGTTTTGATTTGTAACTCCATAAGCCCAATGTTAAAATCAAATGAGATTTTCAACGAAACTTGAATTTTCCTGGGGTTGAGGTTTTTACCAATCATATTTTTAGGGCCAAAAGCACCTAATTCCAAAGTTTTAACGAAATAGTTCCGCTGGATTCCGAGATACATTATTCATTCAACCATTGCTCGAATAGAGTATAATTAATTCAGGTTATGGAAGTTGTTCAGCATAATCCCGTGCTTTGTATTTGTTTTTACCTAATAGAATTTGTCATCCTCATATTTTTAATAATAGTAAATCAGAAATTAAATCAAATTAGTCAAAACACATTTCTAGACGGTAAAAAACAGTATTCAAGTTTATACACGATTTATATTTTGGTAACTAAAAGTAACTTGTAGGTTAAGAATTTTAATTTTGCTTCTTTATATTTGAAAGTAACTGTAAAATAACCATGCTGGGCTCATATTTGAAGAATCGTAACGGGTGTGTTTTAATCGTAACGCCTCCTCTCACATTATTGCTTATATCAAATTTTATTTACAATTAAAACAACGGGTGAGAAAATGCTCATATATTATAAAATACCACTATTGCAGCAAACCTGCGAACTCAGTGAACTTTACAAGGCGCTTCACTATCACATTAAGCCATTTACAAAGTTTTATCAAAATATTTTCGTAATTGAGCAAGATATGACATGTTTTATTTTCAATAAAAATGACTAATGTATGCAGACTGGGTATGCAGATTTTCTGTTTAAAATTGAGGGCGTTATGCAAATATAATTTGACCACAACCTGGTGAAGTACCATACCAAGTTTTATTAAAATATGTTCATAAACAAGCGGGATATACACTAGTTCTTATCCAACTTAAGAAATAAATTAGACCTGGTTACGCAGGTTTGCTTCCACGGAGAAGACAAAAAATGGGATTGTATGCAAATATCAACAGACTTAAACCATATGAAACCACATACCAACTTTCATCGGTATATGTTCACTAACTAGCAGGATAAACAATTTGACTTTTTCTCCAATATTAAACATTGGACAACGTACAGTTCATAGGAACTGTACACGTACAGTGTTGAGCACTTTCGATACATTAGTTATCAGTTGACTTAGAGCAATAATAAAAAATGTTGTAATTTTTAAGCTGAATACAATGATTAAAACTAAATAATAAGTAAAATAAAATTATATGTCAAACATTTTAAAAACTCATGTCAGTGGTACAAAACCCCTCCAAAATACCCCTTTGGATAGAGCAAAAGGATAGAGTATTTATTTCTCTTGTTTTTGAATTTATAGTCATAAATGCTGCTTTACGTGTTTTTGCTAAATTTAATCAAAATTTAACGTTTTCTACGTAGATTAACCTGACTACAGGTATACGATTTTTAACTATGATGGTTTGGCATTTAGGAACCTCAAAACGAAAAATTATCAAGGTCCCGGGCCAAGTTCTTACCATGCTTACAACGGTAATAGCTTCTTTTCTAAAGGGAAAATTCGCTAAAACCCTATTTCGTTTAGTATAACAAGCCAAATCAAATTAGATACAGACAGGTGCATGGAAATGCAAATAACCTTAAATTTTAGACATTTTAATCAAAAGACATCCATTAAGACGAATGAACCTTTTTCCAACTTAATATTTTCTGCAACCACTTCAAGACCCAAAGTTAAAATTGTACAAGTCATACTTCAATTTATGACGTCATAGTTAAATTTATGAAGCCATAAGGCATTTATGAAGTCATAAGGCATTTATGAAGTCATAAGACATTCATGAAGTCATAAGGCATTTATGAAGTCATAAGGCATTTATGAAGTCATAAGGCATTTATGAAGTCATAAGGCTTTTATCAAGTATTAAGGCATTTATGAAGTCATAAGGCATTTATGAAGTCATAAGGCATTTATGAAGTCATAAGGCATTTATGAAGTCATAAGGCATTTATGAAGTCATAAGGCATTTATGAAGTCATAAGGCATTTATGAAGTCATAAGGCAATTTATGAAGTCATAAGGCATTTATGAAGTCATAAGGCATTTATCAAGTATTAAGTTTAGAAAAAGTGAAAAGTTTACAGCGTCTTGTATTACTATGGCGCTGGAGGATGTAGTATCGGTTGGGTGGGTTATGAAATAAAAGACATGTATTTACAATAATCCCTGTAATATCCTGCATGTCATGTTCCTCAACTCCCCCTCCACCTCCTCTTGGGATCGGTCTGCAAAGATTGGTACCATCCGAGGCTTGAAGAACTTGCTGTAGGCTCGAAACATGCTGGAGAACATAAAAGCGAAACATCAAGCATTTTAAAATAACTATGCAATACCTAAAATAACCATAAATATATATTCATAATTTTTTTTAAAGAAAACTTAAGAATAATGAATTTAGCTTATCTGATTTGCATGGTGCCATTTATTTTAAACCAAACGGAAACCAATTTATTTTTAGAGAATATGAGTTATAAGGCCTACTTCATAATAATAATATTTTTGGCAATGGTAAACATATTGGGATGTGCACAGTTTTTAATATTTTAAAACTGCAATTCTTTAGGCCCAACTAGTTACAAGAAGTGAGGTTTTTGAGCTGCCTGCATAAAGGGAGGAAGCACACCGCAAAGCAGGAAAGCGTGCATTTTGCAGTGACATGTTTTTACAGACGTTACGTACATTAGAACACTCACGGTAAGAATTTAAGTTTGACGTTAAACTTTTACAATTTAATTTTAATAAGTATTTGTTTGAAATTAGTTTACAAATTATATTTTTAACAGCGAAATTAAATATACTTAATTAATGAACCGTCGGTTATTTCTACAATTTTGTACATTTACACTTATTTATGTATCATAATTATTTGTTTGAGCTTTTCCAATGATTTATTTTAAACATTTCTCCAGTGAAAGGGGTTTTTATGTAATAAGTTTAAATGTAAGTAATTATGAACTAAAAATGCATATAACGCATATTTCACTACATATAACGCATAATAGCAACAACAATTGTAATAAGGCTTCGGCGATTTAATTTAGAATATTTATTTCGAAGTTAAAATATTGGATTCAAACACTTTGGATTTTTAAGGATTATAATCTATAATAGTGGACACATAAATCGACAGTTGGGCTGTAGCCAATAGCATGGCTGTACGCTGTCAATGTTGACATTTTGTCATATAAAAATATCACTCGAATTGCAGCATATCTACTATTGGCTGATCTTGGTTGATAGCCCGGTAAACCACGCCCTCAACTGGCAATTTATTTGGCCGGTGTTATAGGCTATGAGGTCTAGTACCAAAGGTTTAACTTACAACATTTTAAAACAATTGATAATTTGAATAAAGCACAACTTTCTACTTAACCATCCTCAATGGTAAACTTTTGGTAAACGATAGTCGTTATATACACTTTAAATATTATTTCGTTAGATAAATGTAGCCAATAAATAGTTAAAATTGAATTAATTTCGCACAAATTATAAAATATAATCAGTAACTACCTTAATGGGTGCCTAAAAAAATTTAATGGTATATTTTTGTATTACTATATAATGTAATATGAAAAGAAATCCGCTGAAAAACAATAACAAACATAGAACTTCGTATTACTTTCCTAAGTGATTGTTAAAATTTTTCAATTGAGAATAAAACATGTATAACTTTCGGCTTTGGCAATATTATTCCATTAATACTGCATTTAATTGTTGTCGTTCAACCGAGACACTTTCCATTAACACAATGACGTCATTGTTTTGCAACTGCTGCGTAAAGGAACTATGGAAGGTAAATAAAATATTAATGTAACAATGACGAACCACAAATATAAAATGAACTCCTAAGTTATTCATTCAGCGTTGTAACGAATAATAACAAACACCAGCAAGTATTCCGATAAAAATCCACAACAAAACAAAAATACGAAAGAAAATCCCAGAACTACCGTACTCACATTTCCCTGATCCTCTTGCTGACCGCGGGTTTGCCAGTCTCCCGCTCTCGGTAGTATCGCTGTTCGTCGAGGACCAGCAGGTAGAAGGGGATGTCCGGCACGAGGAGGTCCTCGGGGAACTTGTAGACGGGGGAGGAGGAGACAGGGAGGACCCCGGTGGAGCCGGAGAGGCGACTCAGCTCGTAGGAGACCAAGCCGTGCCAGTAGCTGGGGGCAGCGGACACGTAACTGATAATGTGGTTAAAGATAACAGGTTGTTACAGAGCGGAAGACAAGGAATTATAGGTTATATAATTAAAATACAATGATTTGGATACAATGATTTAGAACTGATAACATATTCCTTTTTTTTAATGGTTCCTAGTAAGAGCTATGTTAAGTATCAGTGCCCTGGCATTGACAGTGGTTTCTTATCTAATCAAGCAAAATAACTAATCTTTGTGAGTTTGTTTGAACGTTACATTTTTCTGTGAAGTTATGTGTCAAATTTCTGCCATTGATTTTCACCACCTCACTCCTGGGATATTTTCCTCGTTTTATCCCTCGGACTTTAAAAACTAAGTGGCGCCCCCTTATATAACCGCTACTGCGCTCTGTAGAAAATACAATTTTTAACTATACGAGCAACTTGAGGCCAAAGTGTAACAAAGAGGAATCTATAACTCTGCCCGTACTTAACTTCATATTATCTTAACCTACAAATTATGCGAGACCCACAGGCCCATGAGAATCATCCTGGACTACATCCTAACCTAACTAAGAGGAAGCTAATTCTATCCTAACTCTACTCCATCTTATCGTTACCTACAAGCCATAGACCTACAGGTAAAGTCGATGATAATTATCCTGGTTCCATCATAACCATCCATTCTAAATTAAACATGAGGAATCTAGCTCTACCCATACTTAACTTCATTAAGTCTTAACTAACTTAATTGCAAACAATAGGCCTATAGATGCAAGCCCAATAGATCCTTAGCAACCATCCTGGCCTCCAGCTTAACAATCCATCCAAGACAAATATAATTATTGCCTCGCTACATCTTATCTTAACCTAGAAACCATAGGAAAATAAATTAAAGACCTACAGGTCAATGACGATAATCCTGGTCAGTATAACTATCCTGACCAGGATCTGTTAACCATACGAGTTAACCGAGTGTAATCTAAATGTGATTAACTCTACCTTATCTGCATTTACAGATCATAGACCTATAAATGTAAGATCTACAGGTACGGGAAGTGAAGTCAATTTTGGTCATTATCTTAATATATCTTTAAGACATCGATACAACCTGGGCGTATTTTAAGGCGAATATGAATTAATGATGAGTGTACAATGGGTAAGATGCCTTGTGCAGCCTTGTTACTGACTAAGACCGACCGATTCTTTAGCCAGGATCATTAATTAATAGCCCAGTAACCAATTGCAGCTGGATCCACTATCGAGCCTTCAAAACATTTTCTCAGGATTTTGCTCAGGATCGAACCGGCAAACTTCAGATTATGAAGCGAGCCCGCTAACCATTCATCCTAAATTAAACAAGAGGAAGCTAACTCCACCCGTCCTTAACTTCATATAATCTTAACTTACAAACCATAGACCTATAAAGGAATGTCCTACAGGTCAAGTAAGACGTCCATCCTGGTATCCATTCTAACCTAACCAAGAGGAATTTAACTCTACCCGTACTTAACTTCATATTATTTTATCCTACAAACCATAGACCTATCAAAGTGAGACCTACAGGTCCATGACGACCATCCTGGTCTCCATGAGCCGCTTCGCCTCCTCCGCCAGCAGGTAGTTAGCCAGCGCGTGGAACGCGTTCCTCTCCAGCTTGTTCCTGGTCTGCACCCAGCCCTTGAAGGCGGCGAAGTACTCGGGAGGCGCCCTCAGGTACGTCCCGTTGAAGCTCTGGGCAAACTTGTGCGCAAGGGAGGACTTACCTAGAATTGTATGGATTTGTAGGATTCTTGTACAAAAAAGCTGTTTTTGTGTACTTGAATACTTACACAGTATTGTAAGCTTATCTTTCTAATCATACTAATTAAGGTAGTGAAAGTTTAGATATATCTATCTATGTATAGAGGTTAGACTTCCATCACGCTAAACACTACTGGACCGATCAAGCTAAAATGTTGCGTGGCCATAGCTTACATATCACATTAATATATAGAACTGCAAATGTCTACATCCAACCTTAGGGCTCTATCCCACCGGCCCTGTAAGTTCCAATGTAAATCTATTGGAGGATATTGTTTATTAAATTACCAGCTAGGTAATAAAAAATAAGCCAGTTACTAAAAAATAAGTTATGTGGCGAAATATAAAGAAAGATTTGATAGTGCTGATGCTAGCGAAGCCGCGGTTAATAGCTAGTGAATATATATTTACAGATATATGTCTGAATTTGTCATTCATTACTTTATCTAAGGTAAAACTATCCTTTTTTACTTCGACAAAATCGAATCAACTAAACTGTCGAAGTTGGTTCACTATTAAAAGGTTTTATCAGTGTACTTTTTTTTAATTAGGGTTTATCAGCGTCATCGAATTCTGAAAGAATTTATCGTAGAAATTCGTTTAACTAATTTGTGTTAAAAAAGGTAAAATCCTATAAAAACAAACTATTATCGGTAATAATATACAATTATTTAAAAGCTAAATTTTTAATATAATTTTACCTGACCCCTTGACGCCCTCTATAACGACGAACGGCTTCCTCGGACCCCGAGGCAGCTGGACTATTTGGTTTTGTCTCATTTTCTCAAAAAGCTCATAGACTTGAGGAATGTTCATAATTTCTGGCTAAAACACAAAAAAATTAAAACTTGCTTACACAATTTTGATCTTTTTTAAACAAATAAACACTATTTTTCTAAAAGATTAGGTGTAAACTGGTTTATATTTTCAACATTAGAAAGACTAAGAAATTGAAAATATAAGTTTTCACTTACGATATCTTTTACTATATGATGTATGTCCCACAGGCTGTGGAATATTCCAAACGAGGAGGGAGGTACAGAGTGGTACGACTGGTCTGAAACAACGGAATAAGGTATATGATGTATGTCCCACAGGCTGTGGAATATTCAAAACGAGGAGGGAGGTACAGAGTGGTACGACTGAACTGAAACAACGGAATAAGGTATATGATGTATGTCCCACAGGCTGTGGAATATTCCAAACGAGGAGGGAGGTACAGAGTGGTACGACTGGTCTGAAACAACGGAATAAGGTATATTATGTATGTCCCACAGGCTGTGGAATATTCCAAACGAGAAGGGAGGTACAGAGTGGTACAACTGGTCTGAAACAACAGAATAAGGTATATGATGTATGTCCCACAGGCTGTGGAATATTCCAAACGAGGAGGGAGGTACAGGGTGGTACGACTGGTCTGAAACAACGGAATAAGGTATATGATGTATGTCCCACAGGCTGTGGAATTTTCCAAACGAGGAGGGAGGTACAGAGTGGTACGACTGGTCTGAAACAACGGAATAAGGTATATGATGTATGTCCCAAAGGCTGTGGAATATTACAAACGAGGAGGGAGGTACAGAGTAGTACGACTGGTCTGAAACAACGGAATAAGGTATATGATGTATGTCCCACAGACTGTGGAATATTCCAAACGTGGAGGGAGGTACAGAGTGGTACGACTGGTCTGAAACAACGGAATAAGGTATATGATGTATGTCCCACAGGCTGTGGAATATTCCAAACGAGGAGGGAGGTACAGAGTGGTACGACTGGTCTGAAACAACGGAATAAGGTATAATATGATGTATGTCCCACAGGCTGTGGAATATTCCAAACGAGGAGGGAGGTACAGAGTGGTACGACTGGTCTGAAACAACGGAATAAGGTATATGATGTATGTCCCACAGGCTGTGGAATATTCCAAACGAGGAGGGAGGTACAGAGTGGTACGACTGGTCTGAAACAACGGTATAAGGTATATTTAAGTCATGTCAGTTCAATTTGTTTTACTTTTTTATAACTGTTCAAAACTATTCAAATGCATGTATTTATATTTTACAGTGACAGTATAGCGTTCATAATATTGCTATTTATAACTTTAACTCATATATAACCAATTACAATGTATTTTGTGAAGACATTTAAGTATTTTGCTAATTTTGAAATTTCTAACCGGTTTTTGACATATACTAAAACATTAAAGTTGTATATATTTACCGTCAAAAATCGATGACAACCTTAGTTAATAACTAGTTCTTACAATGGTGTCAATGGCTTAGAGAAATATTTCGCAATACTCGAAGTACTTATACAATTTCACAAACCTTGTTTAAGGTATCCTGGAATTGGGGCTGTGACATGTCTTACAGCAGCGAACCATACGATAGGAAGAGTAAGGTATAACCCGCATGCCATTTATGTACCTAAAAATGAAATACAGCAATTAATTGGTAATTTTTTTGGTATTAAATACCAGTTATAATTGTTAGTTACAATAATTGTAAGATATATATATATATATAAATGATAACACCTAGTTAAACAATTTAAATGTCTTGAAGGATATCTTAAATGACGAGTTTTTTAGATAGAATAAATCAATAATTGTGAGAGAAAATGCTCTAGAAAATAAAATAAATAACGGTCTACATTCAAAGTGATTTAAAATTTGATAATATTAGTAATTAATATGTGTTATTTGCATGCGTCAAGTTACACCTTTCTTGGTTGCAATGCAGAAAGTTATGTTTTCAAAATGAATATGCAAAGCTGCAATAAACCTAATTTTATAAAATATTCAAGGTGTCAATTCTCTATTAACTAGAGAACTAATAATTATATGGCTCTCATTTGTTCAGGGTAAATGTTACATATGGAGCAATTGTGGTGACTGAGCATGATTTGTATGTAGATATATCCTTAGCTAGAACTAGGAAATTGGATTTAGTTAAATATAATAAAATATCTTGATTGACTAAAATTTACTTACGGATTGTGATGAACGGATTACAGATTTATATACTTCCGTTATCAACTTATTTCATCTTACTATCTAATCACTAAAACGCTGCCTAATTGATAAAACGTGTGTTCTTATTCGTAGTTCGGGTTAGACCTCCAAAAAATCCAAAGTGATTATTTATTTCCTTTAAGTATATTTGTCTTTTAGAGTTGCAAATAAAAATCGTTTGATGTTTTACAGTGATAATTCTTTAAAGTTAAGAAACCAATGAGATGATCCTTAATCGTTAAAATGTATACAACTATTTCTGGCTGCAACTGTTTAATGTAAGTTATCGTTTAATTTATGGTGTGTTCTTTTACTAAATCCATCGATGAAATGTTCGTAAAGTTAGTTTTTTAACGTACTATTAAACTTGAGGAAACAGTTTAAAATGCAGACAAACTCTGGAGCCTTCGCAGATAAATAGATCAAATTATGAGTTTAATTAACCTGTTTCTATAGTTTTTAACAGTTGTGTCTAGAAAAAATAGTAACTACTACCTATCATATTCACGACTTCTACCTGTCTATAACACAAGTTAGACCTGTCTTTTGATAAGTTAGCCATTGAGTTGGTGGGTAATGATTCCTTGATGCCGCTAAATTACATTTAACTCTAAACGTGTACGTCGCCCGACAGCTTTGTTAAATAGCCAATGTTTTTAACAGGTTAGGGATAAATTAGTTTTTTAAGAAGTCCATGTTATCGTTATAGACCCACTTAGTACAATAACAGATAACGTAAACACAATCCTCAGAAGACTTAAAACACAACAAATAAGTAACAGAAGGATAAAACCATAGAAATACACAATTCAAAGTTTCAATTTACTTTTATTTTGGTATAAAAGTATAAAAATACAAATTTCAGTCTATTTGTTTCAAGCGGTCAATTTAAGTTTCTCCTCCGCGAAGATGGTTGTGGCGAACTCCTTGTATACCCTCATGGCGATCTGACTCTCCACGTTCATCCTGTTCACGTTCCCGTTGATCCTCCACAGCTTGGGGTACCTCATCCTGAGCAGCGCCTTGTGAATGCTGGAACATTAGGATGAAACACTGTCAAAACTGGGACGTTATGATACTCTAAATTTGGTCTGTCTTTCAACCAAATGGGGAGTAACTTGCACTTTTATTATTGGTGGAATTTTACACCTTTTGAAGTGTTAATTACAAATCCTGTGTGTACACTTACACTTTTTAATCAGAAGATCAAAGGTATAATGTTACACCAAGAGATTAAGTCATACACCTTTTGCACTGCTTCAACGTAAACTCTAGTAGGGTAGTTTATATTTTATTCAGATAGGTACAGTTTACACTTTTAAGGGTATAACTTGACCTGTCAAGTGTAACAAGATAAACCCCACTCTAACTGAAGTGTAACATCGCTCTTTTTAGGGTAGCAACCCAGCTGCCACCTTTTGTGGTGTAGGCTTTCTCTCTTCTATTTACATTAAAGTTTAACAAATTAAAAGAAGTAGAATAATTCAATAATTATTATTGAAAGACAGCCTATGCAGGTGCCCTAATCCATGAATCTCGCCATAAACTGCTTTGGTTGAGCTTGACTAGCTTAAATATTGAATTTTACAGAATTAATTTGGATTTAATTGGACACATCTTTAATTTCTCATTGCAATAATAATTTAATTGATAGAAATAAACGTCAAAAACGTTCCTACTACCAGTATAGCTGTTGATCAAGAAAAATCATGTTCTATATCGTATTTGCTATATCGTATTTGATAGTCATACAAAGTAAAGGTCATGGGTTTTTGTGTAGTAAAATATTCCCACTGATTTCTCCCACTGTACCAACCACAATTCTTAACAAACAAAATAAAAATGTAAATGTGATCGATATTAAAAAATGTACGTACTTATCTCTAAAATCCTTTGGGTAGACTCTCTTAGGTGACTGATGAAATCTGAACCTGAGAATGTCCTCACTGACGATGATGTAGAAGGCAATGTCGGGCATTAGGAGGTCCTCCGGCCAGTAGTAGACTAGGGAGGATGGCTGGGGGAGGTCTATACCACGGTCCTGAGCGTTCTTGGCGAGGTTGAACGCTGTGACCCCGTGCCAGTACCTGGTGGGTGAAGTTAAATACAAAATAAGATTACTATTTTTGAAATGATGATCTAAAATATAGATTAAATCTAAGTTCACTTTTAATCAAGTAGATTTTTGATCACATATATTACAGACATACTCACTTGTCCAGCACGACCGGCATGTAAGGCAGCAGTTTCTTCACCTGCTCGGCCACAATGTAGTTGCCAATGGCCATGAAGGCGCTGCTGACCTGGGGACAGTGGTCGTCCAGGTAGGTGTACAGCCGCTCCATCACTCGAGGGGGGTTCTTGAGGTAGGTGCCGTTGATGGCCTCTGCCAGACGCTTGGCCAACAGGTTCTTCCCTGGGGAACGTCACCCATGAGACACAACATGGATGGGTTCAGGTTCAGATTCTATTTTGTGCCAAAATATACATCTAAGAGAGAGCTCCAGACCTCTGCGTCTAGCTGCTTCTCCCATAAGTATAATGTTAACTTTCAAAGTCCACCCCTCAGCAACGAATTATCCTAAATGGGTGTTTTATGGTTAATTTTAAAGAGCAAACAAATATCTAGCCATTTCAGTGAGCAGAATTTTGATATCATAGATAGTTAATCCATAAATTAATCGTAAATATTTAATATTTTGAAATTTTTTTTTAGATTATTTTTTTTTGATAAGCTCATTGAAATCGCTAGGTATTTTTTTCTCTTTAAAATGAGACATAAATCAACAATTTCGTGTGAACCATTGAGGAAGGACGGGCTTTGAAAGTTAACATGGTTCTTATGGGGGTGCAGGTAGATACGTGAAACGTTTTGTTACTGGAGCACCCTCTTAAGTACACGAGCACTAGTCAACTAAAACCAAGATTACACTACAAAATAATAACGAGTTCGCACGCAGCACGCTGACGTGAGGAAAGTGAATTTCCACAAAAAAACTTTTAAAACTCAAAATCTGTGTAAAAAATACATTTTTCCAATTTTGATTGAAATCTGAAAACATTGATTTTTTGGCTGACCTGATGCTCCTGGTTTCATTTACCTGCAAAGCTGGGAATACAATTTTGCGCATTATAATGTTAGGAGAAGGTCCAGGTAGGCTTGAAAGTAGGCGTGAGTTGCTGGGGATGATAAAAGTACTCTAACAAATGAATAGCAGGCTTTTCTAGTGTAAAACCCCCATAAGACAACGTACTGTGTTTAGTCGAAACACGTTTTCTTTAACAACTCGGTAAATATTTATGCTAGATTTACGAGAAAGGGCTTAAAACTTTCGCCTTACTAATTACCATCTTTTTACATGCATTAATTTTACATCCGGGGATTTTCTGCCCTTTTTGGGCCCAAAACTCGAAATTTGAAAGATTAATCCACAAAAAAGGGGTCTAGAGTTTTCCGATTATTTGCCCAACGAACTTGTCCAACTGATTACAGAAAGAAACGTCCCTACCAAATTTGAAGTTAATCGGACAAAAATGCGATCACTAGAGTGCAAACACAAATATATTATACGTGCAAAACACACATATAAAATATGTATATATATATATATATATATATATATATATATATATATATATATATATACAATTTTGAACGACCCCCCAAAACGTGTTCAGGGGTCACGTTAAGAACTTCTATGGTGGTCTCGGGCTTAAGTTTCACCGTGCGGGTCATGCTAATAGTTCACTTTCCAAAGAAAATTCGCTAATAATATCCACAATCTGTAAACATGTATGCCTAATTAAATTCAAAACTATCTCCCTTACAGGGAGCCGTGTCAATTACAGCATACTTCAGATTGCATTAGAAATTATTAATGCCAAGTTCTTTTAAAGCTTTTTACAGTTAAGAATGTATCGACTCAGGCCAGAGCTACTGCAGTCATGTGTCTCGTTTTATGTCACTTAAATTTGTTGGTCCTTTTCCTCTATTGGCTAGATGACACCAATTTTTTCCGCTATTAACTATATAATATTAATTATAACCTACCTAGGTGACTAGAATGAATAAGGCTCTTTAGTAGGGACAAAGTAATGTAACATCTAAAAGCTCCAGTTTCTGATTACAGGCGAAAATCGTATTTACTTAAACTGAAAATTTGGCTTTCATATTTTCCTGACATAGTTGAATTGCTAGTTGAAAGGTTCATGCAGCATTTTCGATAGTTTTGTATTATTTTGTATTCTACGTATACATCGTTGAATCAGTGCTCGTTCCTTAGAAGATATTAATAAGATGACATTTCATTTGTTTATAACTATGAAGCTAGTTGGTTGTCTTCATTTAACAATAAAATAACTTTATCGTGTAGCAGATATGTTATTTGAAGTGCGTTCTATTTTGGTGCCTCAAAAACACCTCGATGTACTTTATTTTGGATTCATTGTTTGGTTCTGGTAGGTTTATGATGGTCAAAAATATTTCTGATATTTTTCACCTCAGATAACATCATTTAGCGTTTTATATGTAGTAGTAGTATATTTATAACAGTATAAATTAAATTAAAAAATTTTACTTACTGGTACCCTGAACTCCCTCTAGGACAATAAAAGGTTTTCTGTTGTGAATTGGCAACACTGCTTTCATCACCATCGGGTCCTTGTGGTACACCTGCATCACTTCAGGGAGAGGAGGCTGCTGCTTCTGCATCAGTAAAAATTAGTTACTCTTTAACGTTCGTTTCATTGCAAACAACTTTTAAAAGCACACTAAACGAGAGTTTATTGCATATTGCAATGTTGTAAATTCTTCCTAGGAAAACGGTCTCTATTATAAATAATTATTCGTATAAAAGTTTGGTCTTTGTAATATAACGAATACAAAACTTAATGTTATGGACATTAGCCACACAAGATCGGAATAGCTTTAATATAATCCTAGCGATTTTATTTTGAGGAGTTACTTTTAAAAAGGAATATATCCTCTTAGTACTTTAATGATAACCACTTGTATGTGGATGGTATAATTACTTTTAGAAATAGTTTACTAAATATAAGTAACAAATTGATATGAGTTACTAAGGTTTCTTACCAAAGCCGGGACCAGGATATCGAGTACTTCTTCAATGTTATGGTATACACAGTGCGAATGATTGCCTTTGGCTGAAAAGAACAAAATGTAATTTACAAAGTGCAGTTTGTCGCTCTGTAGAGTGAGTTGAGAGATGTAGGGAAACATATTAAATTAAAGTTAATTTCGTTTAGAAAGAACTAGCAAAAATGAAGACATAATTTAATTATTCAAATGCCCCCTCTGCTTGGGCTCGAACCTGTGGGTGCGAAACAAGTTATTTTTCACACCATTATTTTAAATATAATTATTATAATTTGTATAAATTAATGAAATCAATACAATTTATAATGGAAAGTATATAAATCGATGTAATTTTTACATATACACGTACAGATCTTGATTGTTTCGACATTTCTCGTTAATGTGTACAATATGAAGAAAAAAATGTGAATAGAAAGAAAATATTCATGCACATAGTCTTTCTTATTGGCACCATACACTATATAGTTTCATTCTGTCGTAGTTGGTTAAAACCGCCATCAATGTTGTATGCAGGATTTGTAATCAAAATAGTTTTGTCTTTGTTTATCCAAATTTGGTATGGTATTCAATTGTTATTAGTGAATTTCCTATGGAAAGTGAACTAATTAGCATGACCCGCACGGTGAAACTTAAGCCCGGGACCACCATAGAAGTTCCTAACGTGACCCCCTGAACACGTTTTGGGGGGTCGTTCAAAATTTTTTATATATATATATATATATATATATATATATATATATGTGTGTGTGTGTGTGTGTGTATGCACTCTAGCGGTCGCATTTTTTGTCCGATTTACTTCAAATTTGGTAGGGACGTTCCTTTCTATAATCAGTTGGACAAGTTCGTTGGGCAAAACAATCGAAAAACTCTAAACCCCTTTTTTGGGGATTATTCTTTCAAATTTCGAGTTTTTGGGCCCAAAAAGGGTCAGAAAAGCCCCGAATTTGAAATTAACGAATGAAAAACGGTGGGAATTAGTGTGGAAAAACGTTTAAGCCCTCTCTCGTCATTTTACCATATATATTTACCGAGTTATTAAAGAAAATGTGTATTGGCCAAACACAACACATCTTATGGGGGTTTTACTTCAGAAAAGCCTGTTATTCATTTGTTAGTGTACTTTTATCATCCCCAACAACCTCACGCCTACTTTAAAGCCTGACTGGACCTTCTCCTAACCTTATAATGCGCAAAATTGTATTCCCAGCATTGCAGGTAAATATAACCAGGAGCATCAGAACAGCCAAAAAATGGATATTTTCAGATTTGAATAAAAATTGGAATAATTGTATGTTTTTAACTGATTTTGAGTTTTTATTGTTTTTTATGTGGAAATTCACTTCCCTCACGTCAGCGTGCTGCGTGCGAACTCGTTTTTCATTTTTTGTGTGAATTAATTTTCCGGATTTTTATATTGCTGACCATTCATACAAAGTAGTTTGGTGGATATGATGTTCTGTTAAACTGATTTTCCTTGTTACATACTTGTATACTTGATCTGATTAAGTAACTTAGCTTTATTTAAGAAAGATTGGTAAATAATGTATTTACAGGCCGAATACAGTTATGATTTTATTAGTGAATTTCCTTTGGAAAGTGAACTATTAGCATGACCTGCACGGTGAAACTTAAGCCCGGGACCACCATAGAAGTTCCTAACGTTACCCCCTGAACACGTTTTGAGGGGTCGTTCAAAATTGTATATATATATATATATGTATATATACCATATATATATAGACATATATATATATATATACTATATATGTATAAGTGTATATATATATATATGTGTTTGCACTTTAGCGGTCGCATTTTTTGTCCGATTTACTTCAAATGAGGTAGAGACGTTCCTTTCTGTAATCAGTTGGACAAGTTCGTTGGGCAAAACAATCGGAAAACTCTAAACCCCTTTTTTGGGGATTAATCTTTCAAATTTCGAGTTTTTGGGCCCAAAAAGGGCCAGAAAAGCCCCAGATGTAAAATTAATGAATTTAAAAAGATGGGAATTAGAGAGGCGAAAGTTTTAAGCCCTCTCTCGTTATTCTAGCATAAATATTTACCGAGTTATTAAATAAAATGTGTATCGGCTAAACACAGTACGTTGTCTTATGGGGGTTTTACACGAGAAAAGCCTGTTATTCCTTTGTTAGAGTACTTTTATCATCCCCAGCAACCTCACGCCTACTTTCAAGCCTGTCTGGACCTTCTCCTAACCTTATAATGCGCAAAATTGTATTCCCAGCTTTGCAATTAAATGAAACCAGGAGTATCAGAACAGCCAAAAAATCAATGTTTTCAGATTTCAATAAAAATTGGGCAAATGTATGTTTTTACACTTATTTTGAGTTTTAGAAGTTTTATGTGGAAATTCACTTCCCTCACGTCAGCGTGCTGCGTGCGAACTCGTTTATATTTAAACTAGTTGTAACATTATCCTGTAAGCCGTATTTTGTAAATAGTTCTGATATATTGATTTAGATTTATGAAAATGTTTGTTTTATTGTAAGATGGAGGTTTAACTCAATTCAATAAAAATGTAAAATGAAAATCCTTGAGTACTTGTGTGACAGCTATTCATCAATGATCCATTAATCCATGATAAAGATGAATGTTTTAAATTTATTTACCTAATATATTTCTAGAAAATACTTACAAATGGGTGCTGTAATAGATTCCTCACTTTTTAAGGCGTCCCTAAATGACAATAAATAAATAATATTTATATCCGTAAAATATATAATTATTAAAAGGTTTAGTAAATTACATTATTTATTTATTTGTAATTTTATATATACCTTTAGTAATAGCGTGGATGTTGTGATCACAAATCCCTTTAAGAGTTGAAACAACGAATCCGATCACGAAAACAATCAGATGGAAACCTACAATAGAAAATAAATACATCTTAGTTTACAAAATAACTAGTAATAAGATTTAAAAGTGTATTTAACACTCTACATTGACTGTTTACAAATTTCAACACTTCTTAAGGACGTGAGTTCATTTTGACAGGGGTTGTTGAGCTTTATATGGACTGTTTTAAGATTAGATCGGTTTCCAGATTAGGTTTCTTGTTAGCCCACGCCGATGTTATCTTAATTGCTGACGTCTTGCGCGCTTTTGTTTAGACTAATTACATTTATATCTTAACGGGATTGCCACGTAATTTTATAATCTAGAAAAATAAATTTATACAGAAAAGTTACACTAAAAAAGTGAAAATACCGATTTATAAATAAATCATACGCTTACAGCGTTTTTGTTGATCTCAAGCTCAAGGGTCTATGTGTTTTAGCGAATTTCCCCTATAGGGAAGAAGCTATTACCGTAGGTGGCATGGTAAGACTTAAGCCCGAGACCATAATAACTTTTCGTTTTGAGGTCCCCAGATGCCAAAAACACTATTCGTTCAAATTCATATATATGTATATATATATATATATATATATATATATGTGTGTGTGTGTGTGTGTGTGTGTGTGTGTATGTGTGTCCGTTACCGCGATAACTTTTGAAATAAACACCCAATTTTTATGAAATTTGGCACAAATGTGGAGAGTAGCATTTATGACTTTAAGTTCGAAAACCAGATCGATCGCACTATCGGAAGGAGATTTTATGGGGTTTTACAATTTTCCAAAATCGGTTTTTTGCAAATTTGACCCCAAAATGTAAAAAAACACTCGATTTTGGTTAAAGCCATTTTATAGAGCTTAAAAAACAAATAATTTAGTATTTTAATTCGTTAACCTAGGTTAAGTGGTTGCGGAGAAAATCCAAACAAAAGTGTCCCATGTTAATCTTATGGGAAAAAGGTTTTTAGATTTTTCTCAGATAGTTTTACTAAAAACTTCACATTTCTGTTTATTAATGTGTTTAGCTCAACAAAACAAACATTTTGGTTTTCAATCTTTGTTCTACGTCCAACCGTTGCAGAGATATTCAAAGTGCTAAACACAGTACGTTGTCCAATGTTATCCTTATGGAGAATAAATAAAATACTATATCTCGATTATTTATGAATGTATATTGATAAAACTTGGTATGTGGCTTCAACTAGTTGTGGTGTATTGATATTAGCACAAAAAAAACTAGTTTTTTGTTGATAGTCCCCGTTGCAGCAAACCTGCATACTCGACCCCATGTTATTCATATGGAGAATAAGTAAAGTTGTATATCTCCCTTAATTATGAACCTACGTTTAGAGAACTTGGTATGTAGCTTCACCTGGTCAAGTTGTATTGATAATAGCAAAACAAACACATTACTTATCTTCCTCGTTGCAGCAAACCTGCGTCCTCAACCCTAATGTTATTCTTATGGAGAATAAATAAAATGCTATATAGCACTTATTTATGGATGTATTTTTGTGAAACTTGGTAAATAACTCTGAGTACGCAGGTTTGCTGCGACGGGGGTATTTTGTTTTAAACTCGTTATTAGTGAGATTCTTTTCGAAATTATTGCGGACATTTGACAACACTTCTACCACATATACAACAACAAATACTAATGGATTATTGGAGCTATAGCTCCTGTAAATGCAGAAATAAAAAATAGATGTATTGTTTACATTCTAAAGAAAAATATCAACATGAAAGTACGAATACATGTTAGTTTTTAATTTGGCCTGATATATAATAATAAAAAATAAAAAAATAACATTTCCTCCAAGTCTTGGGCCAAGACTAATTTCCCACATCCTGTGATTTTATAAGCGTCCACAATTTATATTAAAATATATCAAACAGAATAAGGAAGATATAAATAGACATGTTTTACATTATGTGTATTTTAGCAAATTTCCCCTATAGGAAAGAAGCTATTACCGTAGGTCTCATGGTAAGACTTAAGCCCCAGACCATGATAACTTTTTGTTTTAAGGTCCCCAGATGCCAAAAACACTATTCGTTCAAATATATGTTCGTTAACACGATAACTTGAGTAAAGAACGTCCGATTTTGATTAAATTTGGCACAAATGTGTAAAATAACATTCATGACTTTAAGTTCGAAAACCAGAAAAATCGGACCGTGGGGGTGGGTTTTAAATTTTACAAAAATCAGTTTTTTTCATTTTCACCCTAAATTTTTTTAAAAACTTAATTTTGGGTTTCGCCATGTTATACAGCTTAAACAAACAAACAATATGGTATTTTGAATTATTAACCTAGGTTAAGTGGTTACGGAGAAAATCCAAAAAACCTACTCATAAACTCTCCCATGTTAATCTTATGGGAAAAAGCTTTTTGGCTTTTCCTCAGTTTATTTTAATGTAAACTTTACATTTGCTTTTACCAGACTGTTCAGTTCCACAAAACAATCATTTAGGTGTTTAAATTGTGATTCTACGCCCAACCGTTTCTGAGACATTCAAAGTGCTAAACACAGTACGTTGTCCAATATTATCCTTATGGAGAATAAATAATATATTTTATCTTGATTATTTATGAATGTATGTTGATAAAACTTGGTATGTGGCTTCACGTAGTACTGGTATATTGATATTTGCACAAAAAATTTATTTTTTGTTGATTATTCCCGTAGCAGCAAACCTGCGTACTCAGCCCCATGTTAATCTTATGGAGAATAAGTAAAATGTAATGACTCCCTTAATTATGAACATAAATTAATAAAACTTGGTATGTAGCTTCACTTGGTTGAGTTATATTGATAATTTTATAAAAACCCATTTTTTTTCCTTTTTGCAGCAAACCTGCTTTCTCAGCCCCAATGTTATTCTTATGGAGAATAACTAAAATGTTATATAGCGCTTATTTATGATTGAATATTGATTGAACTTGGTATATGGGTTTGCCTAGTTAAATTCTACTTATATTTGCATAAAAACTAATTGTTTGTGTTCCTTGTTTCAGCAAACCTACGTACTCATTACCAATGTTATTCTTATAGTGATTAATTAAAATCGCTTATATGTGAATATATTTTTATGAAACTTGGTATGCGCCTTTATGTGGTATTAAGACATATATTAGGCAGTGGAAATTCGCTGAGTACACAGGTTTGCTGCGACGGGGATATTTAAGGCTTATCATCAGGTTTTTACATGTTTTAAGTTTATCCTCACTTCTGTCAGTCATACTTATTATAAATATGCTATTGTCTGAGTTGTGTCGTTACTGCTATGCACATAAACGCCCATTTAAGCCATTTCTATATTGAGGCAGTATAAGAACTCCCTCGCCCCCCACATCCTCGGTTCTGATGGAAATATATATTCTCTCAAGTGATTACTTATATTACCAGGCTATCCTGAGATGTATCAACGTCCCAAGTTGTGTTTACTTAATAAACAAACGAGTTCGCACGCAGCACGCTGACGTGAGGGAAGTGAATTTCCAAATACAAACCTTTTAAAACTCAAAACCAGATTAAAAAACATACATTTATTCCAATTTTACTGAAATCTGAATCTGAATCTGAAATCTGAAATCTGAATTTTATTGAAACTGTCATCAATTCCTCCCTTATTAGTGAATTTCCTTTGGAAAGTGAACTATTAGCATGACCCGCTCGGTGAAACTTAAGCCCGGGACCACCATAGAAGTTCCTAACGTGACTCCCTGAACACGTTTTGGGGGTCGTTTAAAATTTTATATATATATATGTGTGTGTGTGTGTGTGTGTGTGTGTGTGTGTGTTAGCACTCTAGCGGTCACATTTTTTGTCCGATTAACTTCAAATTTGGTAGGGACGTTCCTTTCTGTAATAAGTTGAAAAATTTCGTTGGGCAAAACAATCGTAAGACTCCAAACCCCTTTTTTGGGGATTAATCTTTCCAATTTCGAGTTTTTGGGCTCAAAAAGGGTCTAAAAAGCCCCAAATGTAAAATTAATGCATGTAAAAAGATGGGAATTAGTGAGACAAAAGTTTTAAGCTCTCTCTGTCAATCTAGCACAAATATTTACCGAGTTATTAAAGAAAATGTGTTTCGACCTAACACAGTACGTTGTCTTATGGGGGTTTTACACTAGAAAAGCCTGCTACTCCTTTGTTAGAGTACTTTTATCATTCCCAGCAACCTCACGCCTACTTTCAAGCCTGACCGGACAATCGCCTAACATTATAATGCGCAAAATTGTATTCCCAGCTTTGCAGGTAGATAAAACCAGGAGCATCAGAACAACCAAAAAATCAGTGTTTTCAGATTTCAATAAAAATTTGAATACAAGTATGTTTTTACACTGATTTTGAGTTTTAAAAGTTGTTATGTGGAAACTCACTTCCCTCACGTCAGCGTGCTGCGTGCGAACTCGTTTTAAGAGGAGCCGGATTAGTGTATTGGCCACAAAGTGTCATGATCGTTTAGGCTCTGGATCATAAATTAGCAATGAAATAGCTTTGTCTTAGCTGAGCGTCAAGTTTTCCTTTGCAGGGTGAAAATTACAGCTGGTTTGTTGAGAACGTTGTTAAAAGTCTCACATCCTATTGTATGAGTTTGTTAATCCGCAGATATGATCAACGTGCACGAAACAAGGATTAATTGACACACAGGTAAAATAAAAATTAATCATTAGGCCTACAATATTTCACTAAGAACACGAAACTTTTGGGTTTTAATTGTTTATCACTTTCGTCTAATGAAGATCCAAGGAAAAACATTCCTATTTACCAACCTAATAAAGTTCAACCATTAATTTCCAATCATTCCACGTATTACAAAAAATTATATATTTATATTTAAAAATCTTGTATATTCAATTACAACATGCATTTCATAACAACTTACTGTTTTGTTTCTGATATATTTGTATTTGAAGTTTAGTATCAACAAATTTATGAATGAAATATTTTATCATTTGTTTAAAGATAACTTTATAATCGTAGTGAAGTTATAGACGCGACTCTTAGTTATTTTACTTAGATAGTTAGTTAATTTAGTCTGAAATATACTATCTGTATACCCCTCCTTCGTACGGGTAGTATGTATAAGTAGTAGATTCATTAAAAAAATAACAACCCATAACATGTTACAATATTAAATTCACATTTTAAAAGGTTTAATGTACAATTAAATACAAGTTAAACTGTTTATGAATCTTGGTAAAAAACATTTTGCCCTGTAAATCCTATGATTCATAGATGTTTCCGAGTGAAGAAGAGATATGCGACTACATTTGTTTTTCAATGTCCCAATCCCAACTTTTAAAAGGGCATAAGAAAACTCCTCATATCCTTAATTTTCTCCAAAATACATTTTCATATTTACTGTTAAGTTCAAATGCTCAGTTCACGGAGCTTTTGGCGGCGTGAGGCGACAGCAGTGAGTTCTCACGGCGCTGCTTTGTGCCGAGCCGCCCAACGTCACCCGCTCCTGCCGCCCGCCGCCCGCCGCCGCGCCGCCCAGCTCATATGGCATATTGCAGGGGTACCTCTCCGACACCAAGACATTTCCCAACTGTTCACAGTTTCAAAGAGAATCTCCTTGACCAATGACCGACCGTTAATTACAGTTTAAAAAAATTACTATATTCTTGTGGATGAGGAGATTACTTAAGCGGCTTCCAGACATTAATACGAAGGCAAGGCTTACCAATTATAAGGCGTAAGGGACATCAAAATCTGAAACAAGATTGAAAGGATTTTCATCGTACTTACACTGATCGTACCTGCATCGTCATTCTTATTGATTTCCAACAGTTTTTTAATGTTTATGATGATCGATTTCGTCCGCTTTAAACCATAATTTCTTTCTAAAAGAGAGATAGGTGTTGTAGATACGGGGGGGGGGGGTGAGGGGGGGGTTGTTACTTAATCTAAGCTTAGTCTGACTCAAATACTCTTAATTATCTATAAGTCTGCTTTATTAGTGTTACATTTGTACTCGTTTTTTACAGTAATGCCAGTAGATTTCAGAAATGGTTCTGTAGCATATTAGGAGTTTGATACCTGCTAACTACAAAATAGCTTCAAAACTAAATTTTCTACCGTTGTGCAAGGAAAAAACTTTTGAAATTGAACGGCGTCCTTCTTACAGAAATACCCAAGACGGTTAACTTAGAAAGTTCGATTAAATGTTGGTATATTTATAATTGTATTATATATTTACATTCTGTCAACTACCGGATTAAGCTACAGTGCGAGAAATGCATCGAATCGTTCTCAGGAAACTGACCGCTGCCAGTAGACTCTACAGAAAGGAACAATAAATTATACACCCTTGTAAAACGGAATAGCCGGATGATGTGGAACCCTTTAACGTTTCATCCATCCCCTTCTTCCGTTATAGTGGTTTTATTCAGTGTTTATTGTGTCATTTGACAAGCACCGCCACACCCACCCGCACCGCCATCTGCCGCAGCCAACCGTCTGCCCCTCACGTCTCACGGAACCTAGGTTTCTGCCCCTGGTCTCTCACACCATTAGACCTCTGTCTCTGGATTCTCACAACGCTAGACCTCTGCCCCCGGTCTCTCTCACAACTCTATACCTCTTCCCCTGGCCTCTCACAACACTAGACCTCTGCCCCTGGCCTCTCACAACACCAGACCTCAGCCCCTCACGTCTCACAACACTAGACCTCTGCCCCTGGCCTCTTACACCATTAGACCTCGGTCTCTGGACTCTCACAACGCATCACCGGGGGACTTCTGCCCCCGGTCTCTCTCTTGTTATTAAAAAAAACAACCCATAACATGTTACAATATTAAAATCACATTTTAAAAGGTTTAATGTACAATTAAATACAAGTTAAACTGTTTATGAATCTTGGTAAAAAAAATTTTGACCTGTAAATCCTATGATTCATAGATTTTTCCGAGTGAAGAAGAGATATGCGACTACATTTGTTTTTCAATGACCCAATCCCAACTTTTAAAAGGGCATAAGAAAACTCCTCATATCCTTAATTTTCTCCAAAATACATTTTCATATTTACTGTTAAGTTCAAACGCTCAGTGTTCGGCAAGATAACAAATCTTTTTAGAGAGGCATAGATCTCGTCCACCCATGTCTCACGCACGACAAAAGGTCTGTGTGAAATCTCAAGAGATCAACACCATTACCCCCCATGATGTTGTTTCTTATTTCCTTTAAGGTACCAAATTTCATCTCTATTGGTTAAGTAGTTGGTGTGTGATGATTAACACGCTCATATTAAAGGCCAGCGGGCCAAAGTCCTTGAGTATATTTGTACCTGGAGTAGGTAAATGTCTGCATTGAGCTATCAGCTATATTCCTACCGAATTTCAGATCCATTAGTCCAGTAGTAGGTGCAAGATTGTTAAAAGGTTGCTTTTTGAAATTCTGGGGGGCGAAGCCCTTAAACATTTTTGTATCGGGAATAGGCTTGCGTTTTGTTCTGATGTATTAGTTATGTTCCTACGGAATTTCAACTCCAAAGGTCCAGTTAATAATACTCAATACTAATACTAATATTAATACTCATAAGATTGCCATACAAGTAAATTGGGAAAGAGTTACAGGACTTTTTAAACGTATTCTTATTGTACGTCTGCAGCATAAGGGGAACCAGCATGCAAAATTTCAACTTCATAGACATTGTAGTTTTTTAGATAAAGATATCACTATGTCAGTGAGTGCATGAGTCAAATATAGATTTAGATCATATTCCCACTCTGTATAATCTTTATGTTACAAGTCCCCAAGCCTCACTCAACGTTTTAAATAAGATTTACAACATTTATTTATAGAATAAATATTCTTAAGTCATCATCTGGCTCAATGTAAATAAATGCTTTGCCCTTAACAATAACATAGGTTCTTTAAAACCCTGTGGGGCAGAGTACTAAGGTGATTTCAAAAAACACAATTAGCCTTCTAACGCACATATAAAACATAGAAAAAAGTTTAATCGAAATCAGTGCACCCGTCACGCTGCCAGGAACTATCTCCAGCACAGCTCCACCCCTCGACTCATGTGGTTCGGAAACCAAATTTGTTCCGCAGTGGATTTCTTTTCCTCCTGCCTTCGAGACATCAAGCGTACTGCTGTGGACCCTAGCTTGGAAGATTAATAGAAGATATCTCATCCTGTGTTGGATTTTCATAGTCACCATATAGGTCATTGTTACTCTGTCCTGTTAATTCTCAAATTTTTTACAGTTCTGATTTCATATTTATTTTGTTATTAATTCACATTCTATATATGCTATTTTGTCTGTTATTTACACACATTTAGTCACACATTACACATATTTACACATTTAGTCACAATTTATTGTTTTTTGTTTATTTTTTTAGCCATCATACTTTGTATATGATGTAAAGTGTATTATGCCGTTGGAATGTAAATAAATAAATACAAAATAAATAATACGTTTCCCTGTGTAAGCGAACAAAACATGACCAAAACCGCACTAATTTACGTTTTTGAGCGGCTATCATTCTTTTTACAAAAGGCGTATACCATTTTAAAGTGGCATAAAACCTTCTCACGCATGTGTAGAACAAAGAAACAAAGTTTCATTAAAGTTAGTGCACCCATTTTCCCGTGAAAAGCGAACAAAAACCCGTCCTTGAGCGTTACCGACAGATAGACAGACAGGCAGACAGATAGACAGACAGACAGACGGATAGATATACAGACAGACAGAAATTTAGATAAGACCCGTTTTGGCTTCCTTAGGGTGTAAAACGTGAAATTATGCAACAATTTCATAATTCCAAGCAATGTACAGACAAAACTCTTATTTTTTTAAATTAATTATTCATGCAATACACTCTGCAATTTCAGATATAAAATATAATTAAAAGTGGGTATGAAGCAATAAATTTCAATCGGCCAGACTAAATGCCATTAAAACCATTATAAAAGTTTCGTATATATGTAATAAGGTATTGTTGTTATTGTTTTCAGACTGTGTAGGTGTGGTTCTTGTTAAATCCCGGAAGGTGCTGCTACCTTGTGAGGAGCGGCAAAACTACTGCCAGCAAAAATAAACACAGTACGGTCGGTAAAGCAGTTTGACGACTTTAAGAAATACTAGCATGTATCCCGTTCTTCACACGGGAATCTCCCAGGAATAGTTTCAGATGTTCTGAACTGTTCATAATTTTTAATCAGCTGTTAATAAATCAAATACAACTTCATAAGGTTAACATTGTAAGTTTAAAAGCCCATAAGGCAAAGCCTTGAAGGTGATTGTTTGGAGGTTTTTCGAAGCCCCAAAAGAGCTTTCAATTGATGTCAAAAATTTTAGAAAAATAGTTTTAAGGTTTTCTGAGCGTTGTAGACCAAGTTTTGCACTGAAATAAGAGACGCGTCGGCAGGCGTGTTTGGATCAGCTGCTGATTCGCGCCCGCTATACAGTTTCTTAAGTTCACAAATACGTAACACTGATGAAAGCTTTATCAGAATGTTGCTCATCAGACCTAAACCTCTTACTGTTTGTGTATACAGCATACTAATGTTATAAAGCTGAACGTTTGTGCGTTTGTTTGTTTGTGGCTCAATCACGGTCCAACTACGAAACAGTTTGAGCTAATATTTGATAGGATGGTAGCTAATATCATAAAGTAATATATAAGCATATTCACGTTTTAACATTTATTCAGGATTTTGTAACAGTGACCTATAAAGTTCCTATGTTAATTTTATGGGTACTAAAAATAACTGGATAAGATGACAGCTAAAACAGGTGTCCTCCATTTGAGGTTTAACAAATATTTAGTTTATTTATTTGTTTATATTTTGGGTTACACTTTTGTTGCACGTATCACCACGAAGGCACCTGCATTACAATGATGCCCGGGAAACGTAAATTAAATTTGTCTCAAACTTCAAAAAGCCCGATTTGAATAAAGTGGGTAGAAGTCAGGAAACTTAAGCAAAAATGAAAATTAGAAGGCTTCAACAAGCTCTACGGCAGGTAGCACACAGATCAGAAGAAACTCCTGAAGAACAGCAACTTGGACGTGAAGAGCAAGCTCAGCGGAAACCCAGTTTGAAGGCAACTGAAATGGCAGAGCGGTAATCCACAGAAACTGCCGAGGAAGCTGAAGCTCGCAGACAAGCTATTGACGTAAGGGCTGCCCAGTGGTGGCAAACGTTCACCAGAAATACGTGGGGAGTCTTTGAAATTGTTGCCTTAGACTACGAAGCGACTCTTAGATAGTTAGTTAGTTAATTAGTCTTAATATATCTTACTATCGCTATACAGTGAACGCGGGCGAAGCCACGAAAGACAACGGCTAGTTAGAAATATCTTACATATACGTTTATAGTAATACCATGCTAGAAGATCAAATTATCAATTCCTGAAGTCTCGACACTTGATAACTTATAACAAATTAGTAATAACGGGTAAATAAAAGAACAAGTATTTACTATACGTTTATTTCACCGTGTCAAGCTAAGTAATGTCCATTGTTTTATATTTAATTCACTCTAAATGTAATATTCTTACTTTGGTGGTAATTTGATTTGTTGTTATTTGTAAACTTCTTCAAGTCAGGATTAGTTTTCTTCAGTTGCTCGCAATAAGTTTTACAATTTTTCATGATTGCTGAAAAATTTTAAGATTTTGAAATTAGTATTCTCAACGCTTTTATGAATAAGGACAACTGGATAGCTGAATAAGGACAACTGGTATAAGGATAAGGTGGTATAGGGATAAATAAAAGTAGGAGTGGCGATCACAATTACACCGGTAACATTCACGAAGAGCAAAAAATATTCTGCTTCATTCTGTGGAAAGGCTAATGAACTTTTACGAAAACAAATATTCATATAATCATCTGACCAAATAAAATAACCGTCTGCGTTAGAAAAACATTGTAAATATTGAGGCACTTACGGAATCTTGGTAATTATCTGAAATAAAACACATGTAAGAATATTAACGATCATATTGATATGCGTCTTGCTGAGGTTTTGTAACGGAAAAACGATTACATTTGGTACAGAGGATTTCCTGTTTAAATACATACATTCAAAAATTGGTGTATTAAATATAGGATTATATGCATGTTGAAAGTTAAGACAATTACTATTCAAGAATTAATTAGTCAGACAAGCAGCTCAATTTACTGATATTTTTCGTTCAAATTACAAATAGTGTACATAAATTTATTTTTTTCCTACGTTTTCTATACTTTTTTCGGAATGACAAATATTTATTGCTGTATTCTTTTCGTTTAACCCCTTACGTCACCTTAAAGTTTTTAACCAGGCCTTAACCAGGTAGAAACATTTTCAAATCGATTCAAACAACATATTAAACCTGTTTAAAAATGTTCTTTAACACCATTAAATAACGGAATAAGCTTGATTAGTTTTAGTTTTTACCAACCTAATATATGGCGTACGATAACATCCCAAATTATATGTTAAGTACTTTAAAAATCATAAAACTGTAGACGTATTTATCGATTTAAAATAAATTAAAAATACTCTACAAAATACAACAGATAAAATTCTCCAAAAATGTTTTTGGTAGGTCCTAAAGGTTTTCAGCAAGCAATAGTGATAATAGACATATTTTGAGCAATAACAGTAAGAACGTACCCACAAATACTCAAGCTTTTCTCAGGTCATCGCAAACGCTTTCAGTTCTGCCTCACGTGCCAGATCAAAACCTTTTTCTTCTCGTCACGATCACCAATCAACTGCTTCATGTTGAACGTCAACTGAAACTCTTCTTCCCAAACTACGTACTCTAAACCTAATGTCCACGGCACTGCTTATATACACACGAGATTACTACAGATCGTTATCGTCTTGTCTAGCACGCAGTTTAGATCTTATCAACAAGTTGGTCATGTAACATCGCTATTTTTGAACCGATTTTCAAATTATATGTTTAAAAATATATTTATAACGGTGTATTTTATGTAAATAGGTTTTCGATAATGCGTCGTAATTCATTAACTTTATGGCATAGGAATTAACCTTAGGTGGAGTCAAGAATGAGTACAAATATTATATTAAATGTTTGTCGACAAACCTCCGGTCACTAGTTTACACTTATGACACAGTTTAGTTGTTGACTGAATCTGTGTGAATAAACATTAAAAAGGGTTAAATAGCTCTACAGGTTTAATAAATTGAATTATTAAAAATAAAAATGTGGATAGTAGCTTTAAGTCAATTAAACTATTGACTTATTGTAATTGTGCAAAAAATTAATAACACTTTCACAACCTTGTGTAACCTGTTTTAAATATGCTGGTTGGTAAGGAATAGGTTTCTTATTTTTTGGTTATAGATTTTCTGAGAATAAAGAGTAAAAATATTTCTAAGAATAATATCTAGAATAAGAAGGACCTAGCTTACGGTCTAGTAGTGGGTTGAAGTGGGCTGAAGCTGTGGCGAATTTTGTTTTACGTCTCACTACTTTTCGACAGATTTCACTTTGACGTTGCCGTTGCCTAAGCTGCAGTATAAAACATAATTTGGATAATTAGATAGCATATCTGTAAAAACCTACAGCATAGTCATAATAAGACCATAATAATCTCAAATTACATTAAAAGGTTTAAAAACGTATCCCCTCTATAAGTGGAACAATTAATATTCTTTAAAAGCTCATTTGTAGAAAGTTTTAGTGGGATTAACATTTTAATGGCCAGATATTAGTAAACAAAGTATTGTAAATTCATCCCAACCTTTATAACCCTGTAGACTTAGAAAACAGTTTGAAAATGTTTACAATATTTTAGTTAGTACCAACATAACGCCACGTTGACCTAAGTGCTTTTAAGAAAATGTTTTGTTGACCTATTCAGAATCCTTAAACAATATTTTTTTTACTATCCACTTCTCTTCGAGCTGCTTACATACTTATAAACTGTATTATTATGGTTCAACTGAAGACTAACCTACTACATTCTATGTTTAATCTGGATTTTATAGGGCGAATTACATGCAATTGATAATGAGAGCGCCTAGACCCCCATATGTGTTACTACATTGTTGAAATGCAATTATTTAATATTTATTATTTTTATGGATATTATGAACTGGGGATGATTTAAGTGAATAAACGAAACGAAGGAATAAAAACCAAACTTGAAGTAATAGGTTAACGTACCTTATCCGTCATCAATTCTAAATTACTTGTAGATGACTAGTTTTGGGACTGCTGTCCCATTTTCAAATCTACATGTCGAAATCTAGTTGAAAAAACACGTAGTCGTTCTTAAAGTTTAAAAAGTTGCACATGTCACAAACACACACGGACGGGGACACGAATACAAAACAAACAAACATTTAATACGGTTAGCGTGGCCGGCCAAGGACAAATCCCGAAACCTTTAAACCTTTCCTGTTACTTCAAGTCGATTTTCAATCCAGGAGAAAAATTATGAATAAAAATCAAACTAATGTTCGGCAATAAAATTGGCTTATATGAATACACGACGACGTAAAATTTCAGTCAAAACAATTAATTGGCTAAATTGTTACCCTCTTCCCCCTAGTACTTCTTCAGGAATAGTCTCCTAGAAACCTTTCGAATGGTTAAATATGTGTTTATATATACTATTTCATAAGTAGGTTATGGTTATTCAGTTGTCACAAATAACTTCATCATAAAATCAATCTCTCTAGTGGTCTATTCAGGGTTCCCAACCAACCAAGGGTTTGTCTAGCTCAGGGATATCTTAGAACTCAGGGATATCTTAGAACTATAGCTTGCTTTGACTGATCTTAGTCAGAACTTTAGTCACAGATAAACCAGAGCTAACATCCTACGTGCTGTACATGACCATTCTCAGCACTCTCTGGGGTGAGAGTGAAACAAAACACTCTCTGTTTCTATAGTACACTAACTTCTGAAGTTTACTCTCATAAACCCAAATTTCTTCCATTACAAGGCTCCCTGTTATTGTCACGCCTCTCTGTTAGTTTAATACAAATAGGACGAAATAAATTATGTTCCACACAATTGAAAAATAGAATTAATTTACAATTAAAAGGTCCGTACGGAGAGGACGGCAAAACATACATAAAATGTGACACAGGGCAATCAGTTTTGACCAATAATACTGATCTTCAATTTTCCGTAAAACTGGTTGAAATTTATTTCCCTGTACTAAATGTATCCATATTTATCCGATTTTATGTAAATACGGTATAACATGTAGGTACACACACTCAAAGAATATAGATGCTCCATTTGAGTGTATTGTTCGTATTAGTCAACATAGATTAGTTTATTATGCTTAGTTAATTAGAACAACACAACTCTTTTATCACGCATTCAAGAAATTGTTTTGTTTAATATAATCAGTTAATAACACAATATTTGAGTAACCACAAAAAGTGCACACTGCTATACATTTAAGTTGGTTCACAAGAGTGGTTCCAAGTGAATTTAGCCTTCCTTGCTAGACGAAAAACTTGACAAAGTCCTACTGATTTAAGGAATCATCAGTAGGTTTGGCTTTTCATCAAGCCTCTAGTAACATAATATATAGAACTAACTCCCAGTGCAACAGTTTCACACAGTCTAATACAACCTCTCATTATAACAGTTTCACACGATCAAGAACTACCTCTCAGTCTAACAGTTATACACAGTCTAGGACTACCTCCCAGTCTAACAGTTATACACAGTCTAGGACTACCTCCCAGTCTAACAGTTATACACAGTCTAGGACTACCTCCCAGTCTAACAGTTTCACAAAGTATAGGTTTACCTCCCAGTCTAACAGTTTCACGAAGTCTAGGTTTACCTCCCAGTCTAACAGTTATACACAGTCTAGGACTACCTCCCAGTCTAACAGTTATACACAGTCTAGGACTACCTCCCAGTCTAACAGTTTCACAAAGTCTAGGTTTACCTCCCAGTCTAACAGTTTCACGAAGTCTAGGTTTACCTCCCAGTCTAACAGTTTAACACAGTCTAGGTTTAGCTCCCAGTCTAACAGTTTCACAAAGTCTAGGTTTACCTCCCAGTCTAACAGTTTCACACAATCTAGAACCACCTCTCGGCTTAACAATTTCACACAGTCTAGGTTTACCTCCCAGTCTAACAGTTTCGCACAGTCTACTAGGTTTACCTTCCATTCTAACAGTTTAACATAATCTAGGACTACCTCTCAGCCTAACAGTTGCACACTCTCTAGGACTACCTCTCAGCCCAACAGTTTCACACAGTCTATGTTTACCTCCCATTCTAACAGTCTCACACCATCTAGGACTACCTCTCAGCCTAACAGTTGCACACTCTCTAGGACTACCTCTCAGCCTAACAGTTTCACACAGTCTATGTTTACCTCCCATTCTAACAGTCTCACACTATCTAGGACTACCTCTCAGCCTGACATTTTCACTCAGTCTAGGTTTACCTCTCAGTCTAACAGTTTCACGCAGTCTAGGTTTACCTCTCAGCCTAACAGTTGCACACAGTCTAGGTTTACCTCTTAGTCAAACAGTTTCACACAATCTAGGGCTACAAAACAGTTTCAAACAGTCTAGGTTACCTCCCAGTCTAACAGTTTCACACAATCTAGGACTACAAAACAGTTTCAAACAGTCTAGGTTACCTCCCAGTCTAACAGTTTCACACAATCTAGGACTGCCTAACAGTTTCACGCAGTCTAAGGTTACCTCTCAGTTTAACAATTATACACAGTCTAGGACTACCTTCCAGTGTAACAGTTTGACACCGTCTAGGATTACCTCTCAGTCCCAACAGTTTCACATAGTAAAGGACTACTTCTCATACTAATAGTTTCACACAGTCTAGTAATACCTCTTAGTCCAACAGTTTCCCACAGCCAAGGACTACTTCTCATACTAACAGTTTCACACAGTAGGACTCTCAGTCTAACAGTTTCACACAGTGTAGGACTAACTCCCAGTCTAGCAGTTTCACACAGTCAAGGACTACTTCTCATACAAACAGTTTCAAAGAGTCTAGGTTACCTCCCAGTCTAACAGTTTCACACAGTCTAGGTTTACCTCCCATTCCAACAGTTTCACACAATCTAGGACTACCTCTCAGCCTAACATTTTCAGACAGTCTAGGTTTACCTCTCAGTCTAACAGTTTCACGCAGTCTAGATTTACCTCTCAGTCCAACAGTTTCACACAGTCTAGGACAACCTCTTAGCCTAACAGTTTCACACAGTCTAGATTTACCTTCCAGTCCAACAGTTTCACACAATCTAGGACTACATAACAGTTTCAAACAGTCTAGGTTACTTCCCAGTCTAACAGTTTCACACAATCTAGGACTACCTCTCAGCCTAACAGGTTCACGCAGTCTAAGTTTACCTCTCAGTTTAACAGTTATACACAGTCAAGGACTTCCTCCCAGTCTAACAGTTTCACACAATCTAGGACTACCTCTTAGCCTAACAGGTTCACGCAGTCTAAGTTTACCTCTCAGTTTAACAGTTATACACAGTCAAGGACTTCCTCCCAGTCTAACAGTTTGACACCGTCTAAGACTACCTCTCAGTCCAACATTTTCACACAGCCAAAGACTACTTATCATACTAACAGTTTCCAACAGTCTAGGACTAACTCTAAGTCTAATACTTTCACACGGTCTAGGGTGCAATGAACTTGGCAAGTATTATAATGTTGCAGTAGCCGCTTTATTGGAAGGCCGGAAGTAGCCCATGGCGTCGTAGGTGTCCTGGAGGTGTTTCTGGGTGATGTTGGTCAGCGTCTTCAGCGTCGTGTAGGTCTTAGTCTTGAACGCCCCGCCGTCCACGTCTATGACCGGAGGGTCGCGCATCCTGATGTAGCTCTCTACCATTCTGGAGTAAACATTAGAAAATTAGATTATTGAAATTATTATTAACTTAAATACAACAAACTGGAAATAAGTTACGTATCTTGAGTATTGCTTGGTGCAATATTAACTGCAAATATAATTAAAGTGTATTCATTCCGATTTGTGAAATTTATTTCGATTTCTATTTTCCTTTTTACTGTTGTAATATGTATTTTGTTATGCTTTACGAATAATTTATTCCAATATGTTCTCTTATTACTCAAAAACATTTTACTATAGGTACCAAATTTTGTTAAACTTGTTAAAAGGACTTAAAAGGTTTACTGGCTAATAATTAGGCCTAATTACAATATTTAAATTAAAATCAGGAGGATTTCAGTGTATGTTTTTTCGTAATAGTACATTCCTATAAAATCGATCTTCAAATCTTGTTTTGAGTTTCCATATACAGTTAGTTTATAGCGAAGCGTTTAAAATCCACCCTACTAAGGCAATATATATAATATAGAATCTTTCAAAACTCAATATACTATAATATATACAACACTTTGCGTGAGTTTAAAATTTATTTTTACTTGTTAAAGTGTTTTAAGTTTTACCACATAAAAAATGGTACACTTATTCTTTCCAGACAAAGGTTAATTGTTTGAAACTTACAGCAGTATTTTACTAATGACACTGTTTTTAGACGCTGATATTGTTTAAAATCCCCCAAAAAGTACTTTAGTACCAGTCAGCTAACAAATAATAACCCGTTATACTTACAAATCGACAAACTGTTTGTTCATGGCACCCCTGGAGCCGATGACTATGGGGTTGTGTATTATCTGGGCCTTGGTGAGGAAGAAGATGATGTCGGGCACAAGGAGGTCTCTCGGCCACCGGTACAGGGGCGAGTCCCGGGGGGGCAGACCTCGGCCTTGCATGGCTTCCTTGGTCAGCGTCATGGAGGCGTGGCTCTGCCAGTACCTGGGGGCAGAGGAGAGTGTTCGTGCAACGACTGGAGCTTACAAGTTCACTCCAGGTGTCGTTTGCTGTAGCTGCAACCCTCCCACTTACCGGAAAATGGAATGTGAAAATGAAACTTGGAAAGTTATGAAAGGAGGTAGGGAGGGAGCAAAAACAAGAACCGAAGTGAAGAAGAAATTATGGAAAATTTAGCAGCAGGAGAGGGAGGATGACTCAGGGTTATTTCTTTATTGCTTCCGGAAATATATTGAAAGAATAATTTAGGAGGTGGGAAGAGGAACCTGGAAAAGACATATGGAACACTAATTAATACTGTAAGACACAAAAAGAATCAAACGATATATTGCCCTTGGGTCTTCCGCATCCAGCTAACTTTGGTATAATAAAAGCTTATTTATTATAGGTGATAGAAACGTTAGAAGGGGGGAGAAGGGAGAGTAGGGCTCAAACACAGAAAGGCTAGCAACATGAATTGGGAAATGCTAATAAACGAAATATTAGTAACTAAACATAAATGTAATAGCTTTTAGGTGGACACTTAGTAGTATAAGGGACTAACTAAAGAATATAAGGCCACGGAGGCTAGTAAAACAGATCAAATGCCATTGTTACTAATGACATTTTGTATTGTTGTAATCTAAATCTAGCTCTTAGAGCTTTGTAATTAGTCATACTGCTCCACTATCAGAGTGTACTTCCCTGAGTAAATTATGTTGTGACAATAAGACGGTCGTATGGGTGTCAGTAACATATGGAGGATTATATAATTACCGATTGTTTTATTCCAATAGACTACAAAACTGTAAATAATTATTAAAGATGAGTGTAAAACACCATCCTGCTCAAACCCTTATTTAAATTGATTAAGGGCCTGAATAATGAAATGCAAATGTTCTGTTCGTGTGTTATTTAATACTCTACTGATAGGTAGGTTCATGAAGTAAGAGTGGATACCATTTCTCTGCAGTATCATTACAATTTTAAATATGATTCACTAACCTAAAATTGCTTGTTTTGTGTTTTTACAAATACCTATAATCAGTTAATTGTTTAATTTATCACATATACCATTTTTATTTTGTTTATTTTTTTATTTTTTTTAAACACACCGTTCCAATTTTTTTTTAAAGTAAAGAAACATATTTTCCTTGTATTTTTCGTTATTCTGAAGTATGTTGAAGCCTGAAGTTCTTGTTTGAGAATGGAAATAAATTAAAATATTTATTGATTGTAAATTTAATAAACTTTTGAAACCAGAGTCTTACAAAAGGACCACAGATAAATAAATGTTCTTGTACGACATTACACTGTTAAAGTCGATATTCAGGAGTTTAATTCTGATAGTTTACGCCCCTTACAAATATTTAACAAATATTCTACTAGTACCTGTTTACAACGACGGGCTTGAAGAAGTAGTTTCTCTTAACGAGTTCAGCCACAATATAGTTTCCTAGGGCGTAGAAAGCTGAACGTAATAAAAAGTCTTGAGTGTCGAAAAACTGGCGGAAAACCGAGAAACAGTTGGGGGGAGACATGATGTAGGTTCCGGCCAGAGTCTTCATAAGCTTCATGCTGAAATACCTCGACCCTAGAAAAGGTACGAAACGGTGATATAAGTATGAAACTGACCAAGGATAACTATAGTTTAAGGTATAAAGTTATTAATACATTTTATTTCAGGGAACTTTAGGTTTTTAGTTTTTTTTACGCTAAACAAATTTAATATGTTGTGTTTTTTAGTTGTTTAGTTGTATATGCTTTCTACAAGTCACCTAGATTTACTAAATTTAGGTTGATTGTGAATACTTCGAAAATACCTAAACGGTGTTTTCGAAACTCATAATAGTGATGGATTTTAAGTTATTTGGACTTTACCTATCAGTTCTAGTGTTTCAGCAGGTAAGGAAACTCCTCAAGTTACCGAGTGAACACTACTTACATCTAAATACCAAATAATTATACCAAACTAGCCTTAATTTTTTGTATTAACAATTTTACTAATTTAGTTATTACAAATTTTTATTTTACAGTTATAATATTTATGTTGGTTTTGCTATAGTGTAAATTAAAGTTTAATTATTTAGGCTAGTTAGTAACAATTGTTTGATATATATTAATAACGGAATGAGTTTCCCCACCTCCCAAAACGTAGTGTAGTTGTAAACATTAGAAGCGATAGGTAAAGTCCGAGGAGTCAAGAATAAATAACTAAATTCAAACTGCGCTACTTTTATGTTTGTAGATTTTACCGACATTGCACTAATAATTTAGTACTGAAATCACTAGTTCTACAAGTAATAAATAGCGTGGTGGTTTCTTAAGGAGATTTTGTTCATTCTAAACATACTTTGAATATTTTTATTATTCTTTCAGTAAGCTACATGTTTTTATTTTTATTTTTAGCGAATTTCCCCTATAGGGAAGAAGCTATTACCGTAGTCGGCATAGTAAGACCTAGGCCCGGGACCATGATAACTTTTTGTTTTGAGGTCCCCAGACCCCAAAAACACCATTCGTTTGAAACTGTATATATATATATATATATATATATATATATATATATATATATATGTGTGTGTCCGTGTGTGTCCGTGGGTGTGATAACTCTCGTAAAAAAGGTCCGATTTTGATGAAATTTGATATAAACGTGTAAAGCAACATTTATGACTTTAAGTTCGAAAACCAGCCATATCGCTCTACCTTAAGGGGTATTTTGGGGGGGTTTTGTACCCGGAAAATGGTTTTATGAGCTTTTTACATATAATTTTTGAAATAGTCAAATTTTAGTTTTTACCATTGGATTCAAATTAAAAAAACACACAATGTGGTATCTTGATCATTCCTCTACGTCAATCGGTTACTGAGATATTGAAAGTGCTAAACACAGTACGTTTTCTAATGTTATTCTTATGGAGGAATAGAAAAATGTTATATCTTGCTTATTTATGAACGTATACTGACAAAAATTGGTATATGGCTTTACCTGGTTGTGGTCTATTGTTATTTGCTCAAAAAAATTATTTTTTTTCTAAAGGTTCCCGTAGCAGCAAACCTGCGTACTCAGCCCCTTTGTTATTCTTATGGAGAAAAATTAAAATGCTATGTCTCACTTAATTATGAACATAAATTAATAAAACCTCTTACATGACTTCACCTAGTTGAGTTATATTGATATTTGCCTAAATACCCACTTTTTTCGTTCCTTATTGTAGCAAACCTGCATACTCATCCCACATGTTATTCTTATGGAGATTAATCAAAATGGAATATATCGCTTATTTATGAATGAATATTGATGAAACTAGGTATGTAGCTTCACCTAGTTGAGTTATATTGATATTTGCATAGAAACCAATTGTTTATGTTCCTTGTTTCAGCAAACCTATGTACTCATCCCCAATGTTATTCTTATGGAGAATAATTATAATAGTATATATCGCTTATTTCTGAATATATTTTTATGAAACTTGGTATGCGGATTTATGTGGTATTAATTCATATATTATGCATTGGAAATTCGCTGAGTACGCAGGTTTGCTGCGACGGGGGTATTTATATTTCCCACCGTTGCTTACCGGAGCCCGGTGTTCCCTCTATGACGATAAATACATTCCTATGTCTGTTTCTCATGTACTTCTTCCCCGATTGGAACTGGCACTGGCGGTCAAACATGTCCAACAAACTCTGTACCTCCGACATGTTCTTGTACTGTTGGTTTAAACATATAACAAAATTTCTATATGAGAAGTGAGCATAGGTAAATGGGTAAGTGTGTGGGGATCGTATGCTATACAGTTTTCTTAAATTTTAACAGCTTTACTTTCCTCTACTCGATCCAGTAAAAAGTGAATGCAGTTGTCAGAATAATGAACACACACACAAACTTGGCAAACTCGTGTACGTGTGGTCCTGATGTTTTGCGAAGTCAAAATACTCTTTGCTTAATCACCGAAATTCCATAAACCGCTAGTATAATGCACTATTGATTATGTACTTTATGTTTGTATATGTGAGTGCTCACTGTGCTTACAACACAAGCGAATTCACGAAGTTTAATTGAACTAAACATAGATGATTGAAGCCCAAATCATTCAAACAACCTTTATTAAATATCTAACCTAAAATTTGTGTCATTCAGAATTAACAAACTGTTTTTCAAGCATTTGTTTCAAAGAAATATCATTACCCATACGTTTAATTAAGGTTCCTTATATTGATAACAGCTTATCAGCCCTTAACAACTGTTTCAGTTCATACAAGTTTTAAAGATGAATGATTTGAACCTGTCATTTACCTGTGGCATGTTAAAAACTTCAAATATCGAGTCGAGGGAGTGGAAAACTCCTCTTGTGTAGTCGACGGGGTCAGACGCATTCTCGATCCTAACGCCTGAAACTGGTTAGGAAATGGCATTAGGAATGGTTAAAAATTACTATAATTATATTATAGGTCATTGTCACCCTCTACAGCAACATTGAGTTGATTGAAGAATCCTAATACTCGTATACAATTGTTTAAGAGAAAAATTTAAATTTTGTCATGCGCAGGTTTACTGTTTGTCTCTCTTAAGACCTAGAAGGCAGACACTTGTAACAGTCATAGAAAATTACATGGGAAAGAACACTAAGGGTCCAGATTTTACCCCCTTTTTCATTAAAAATATCCTTTAAGCTCATAAACCTATTTTAAAATGAACTATTGATTAGCTATAACTATTCATAATGTCACTGAGCTTCTGGTTTTTTTTATTAACATTATTTCTTTATATATTCATGTTGATTTATTTAAATAGAATATCCAAATACAAAAACCAAAAGAAAGGGGCTATATCCACTAATAAACCATAAAAACATCGCACAATTAAATAAAAATGTAAAGCTAATAGTCATCATTTTGAAAGAAAATAACCATACTTCCATGAAATAACGTTAGTATTTACAGTATTTCATTGTTCATCCATCCATTGTTTACGTGATCCATACCTGTAAAATCACTCGAAGTTGTCAACAGAAGCAAAAGCTGTATTAACATACCAATCGTGAACACGAAAGACGTCTGTTATTTATAATTGTTCACATACTTGGAATGTTTTTAAATGTTTAACGTCAGGTTCCACAGCACTGTATTCAACCTCATCAACATATTTGATTCTCAGTTATCTTTTGAACAATCAGAGATAGACGTGTACAATGTGGGGTCAGTGGTCCCGGCCCAGTAGGGATATGAAACCGGTCTAATGATAAAATTAATATAATTTTAAGAAGTTTAATTAACATTCTGTAAAGTCTTAATAAATTCAGAAACATTTAAAAAAGAATCAAATCTAAATTGCAGGAACTGAAAAGAACACCAATTTAGAAGCTTTACTTTTAACTATATTTACTTCGTATTATTCTTATGGTGATATCATTTCATGAAAAAGCTCAAACGTATTAGAAAGATAAATAATACTGTACAATTATAAATTATGTTTTACAATAATTAATTGTTTAGCGGGTAGGATCGCCAAGCTAGTATGTTGTTATAACTCCTGAAATAATTACTCTTTTTACCCTTCCAAATTTCATAAAAGGTCTCGAAAAACTACTGAAGTATCTTTAGAAAGTAAATAATATGATATGTAGGCAGTTTAAAGTACACAAATGCAAAATATATTTTAAGAAATTTACGCTAAATCCGATTAAATAAATAAACACTCTTGATTTTTTCACAGATACTAAAGGTATTCATTTCATTAGGTTGTTGTGATTAATGGCTAACAATTGAATGATTCCTATTAATAGGAATAAAATAATTAACTAGTAATAACTTATACGGACAACCAATTACAGCTGAAATTTAGAATATAACGTTATATATGATCCATAAATAAAATTTTAATTATTTTAACAGCTATAAAAATAGCAATTAATTACATTCGGCTTAGTGACACAACCGAAGTCCGTCATGTTGTGATGACAATGTATCGTTAGCCGTTGGTTTGGTTTCCCTGTTCATTGTGGACAATGCTGTATAACATCGGGCCAAATGAGGCACAGTCATTATCACAAACATGCACGATCGTATTTCAGTTTGAACCAATACAAACCGAGCTGTCAGGGACCAACAGGCTTATCACAACGGCCAAATGTCCCGTTCAGTGATCTCACATTACATAAATGGGCGTGGAAGATAGTACCAGTAATTAGTTAACAACACAAATCAAGATGAATCAGCTGATAACTGCGGCAATTGCATTACTAATCTTCAACATGGCCATTATTGAATAACAATCCTGTATTAAAAAATTTTGAGTTTTTAACTTTTTTAATAAAAGAAATGAAAACGTCAATTATTTTTACTCTTTCAGTGTTAGTGTGTTACGGAGTAGTTGCATGTTCAGGTCTGACGACGTCGGAGGAGTACGACGATGACCCTGATGAGGAGGACCAGGAATCTGATGATAAGTCAGAAGAGGAGGAGGAGCCGATACTGTACCACGAGGATGATAACACAGGTTGGTAGAAGATCCGAACGAGTTGCACGTTTTTAATATATAAGATCCCAAACTGTAATATAAGAGGTCTTTGAAAGATACCAAAGGAGGTCTTTGGAAGGTACTTTGTGGACAGGTGAAGTACGTAAATATAATAAAAACGAGTGAATCGAATCCAATAACCTTTTGACACAGTCAGACATGTATTCAAAAGATTAGTAATGCAACGATTTGCTCTGAAGTATTGGACAATCAAATAAAATTAGAATTTTATTGTTATTGTGTTTTAAAGTTTATCGCCGCATTCGACTATTTACAAACATCGTTGACTGGCGTCAGGTTTGTTTATCCAGTACGAACTAAACCATGGCAATAAATATCTCACATTACTAAAATAATGAATGACATGAAAAGTTTTACTGCGATAAATGAATGGTCCAATCAAAATTGTGCCAAGTTGTCATAATCTTGACTAAAATATAATTGAGACAATTAATCAAATAACACTATCTCAGATATCTGGTAAAGTGTGTAAGTTCATAAGATATACAGTGTTTTTTTTAGTGAATTTCCTTTGGAAAGTGAACTATTAGCATGACCCGCACGGTGTAACTTAAGCCCGGGACCACCATAGAAGTTCCTAACGTGACCCCTGAACACGTTTTGGGGGTCTTTCAAAATGTTTTATTTATATATATATATATATATATAGACATATATATATGCACATATATATATATATATGTATATATATATATATGTATATATAAATGTGTGTGTGTGACTCTAGCGGTTGCATTTTTTGTCCGATTTACTTCCAAATTGGTAGGGACGTTCCTTTCTGTAATCAGTTGGACAAGTTCGTTGGGCAAAACAATCGGAAAACTCTAAACCCTTTTTTTAGGATTAATCTTCCAAATTTCGAGTTTTTGGGCCCAAAAAGGGTCAGAGAAGCCCCAGATGTAAAATCAATGGATTTAAAAAGATAGGAATTTGAGAGGCGAACGTTTTAAGCCCTCTCTCGTCATTCTAGCTGCATATTTACCGAGTTATTAAAGAAAATGTGTATCGACTAAACACAGTAAGTTGTCTTATGGGGGTTTTTACACTAGAAAATTCTGTTATTCCTTTGTTAGAGTACTTTTATCGTCCCCAGCAACCTCACGCCTGTCTGGACCTTCTCCTAACCTTATAATGCGCAAAATTGTATTCCCAGCTTTGCAAGTAAATGGAACCAGTAGTATCAGAACAGCCAAAAAATCAATGTTTTCAGATTTCAATAAAAATTGGACAAATGTATGTTTTTACACTGATTTTGAGTTTTAAAAGTTTGTTATGTGGAAATTCACTTCCCTCGCGTCAGCGTGCTGCGTGCGAACTCGTTGTTTTATTCAAGTAGCTCAATTCACAAGCTTCTAAAAAATACTATAAATATTGAAAAGTTTGAAATTTGATAAAGAAGACTATAAAGGCCGGTATACACGTGAGAGTTTTCTACACTCAGAGTTTGTGCTAATAAAAATGTGTCAAGTAAACGGCGCCGAGAGTCAGCTCTCCAATAGTGTCCGAGAGACGCAGGAGCTCTCCGGGTCGCCTTGCGAGTTGACTCTTGACGTGTACATGGGATCAGCTGTTGCGTCGAAACAAATCACCCACAGTGTAAATGCTTCTGGGGCTAGCGTCTAAAGGCGGTCCCACACTTCTCGCGAATACGCCCGAACATTCGGCCGAACTCCGAATGTTCGGAGCATTCGCGAGAAGTGTGGGAGCTGCACGAAATTTTAAAACCATACTGTAACCATACTGTGTTTTGTAACCATACGGGACGGAATGTTCAGTGAATATTCGGGAGAATGTTCGGCCGAATGTTCAGGCCTGTTCGCGAGAAGTGTGGGACCACCTTAAGAGTACTAAACTGTCTGAGATTAAAATACTCTCATGGTCTTAAAGGTGTAAAAAGGCTAAGGATGCAGAGTGTTGAAAAATTCCAAATAAATCTTCCTTTGTTTCGTTAATCAATACGGAGATTATTAAACGTAAAATGCATCATTGGAGGCAATTAATATAGTTGATTCCTAAATACGACACATATCAAAAGACTAAAATTTGAAACATATCAGGTGTTATTGACAGTTATTATAGTTGATAATTTGTTACAGAAGCGCCAAAGACACCCGAACGCGAGCAGTTTCTGAAGCGGATTCAGGAACACGGAATTTACCACTCTCTCCAGTCCATTCTGGAGGCTCTGGATCGAGAAGAGGTATGGCACTGAAATGAAACCGGTTTTGTCACAGATAGTGCTAGTAATGCCTCTTGAATGAGCTATAACTATATTGTACGTTCCAAACACTGCTGGGTGTGAGTTTATAGATAATTGTAAATTGACATCATTAAGATTGGGAGCGGGCTAATGTGAACGCGTGACGTTGGTCCAAAAAGTTCCGGGTTCGATTCCCACCATTCTCCAAAGTTGATGTGAATTGCCGCATCCGGTGGTTTGGAACTCACCTTAAGGTACAGGTCCACCTATGAACAAATCTGAGACTAGGAGTCGAGGAGAACTCTATCTGTAATACAGACAAACATAAAAACTAATCTATAAACCAAATTATTTAATATTTATATTAATTTTAAATAACTTACAGCTATTTTATATTCTTTGTTAAGTTGTTGAATCATGTATTTGTGTTTATTTGTGTTGCTCCTTTTGCTTGGCTAACAGTTATTTTTCAGTATAGAGACAAGATAGAGGTGCGACAGCTGATCAATTCTTACCAAAATGACTGCTCTGATGGAAAAATCGACGTTCCTCCAGTTTACAATAAGACTGGACTGTGGCCGTTTGTAGTTATAGAGGGGGTTCAGACTTCAGGTGAGGTTAAAATAAACTAGCTATAAAACGTATGAGATGGCAACTAATATTTTTACCATTTTATTTTATATTTGTGTTTTAATTGCATAAAAGAGAGTTAATTGCATTATGGAGTATAATTAGTAACTATAAACAGCTTGAATCTATCTAATACATAAAAGCCAAATCCCTGGGGTAAGATTTTCTCAAACTTCCCGATATGCTGGAGAGGTCAAATTTGGTACACTGATTTTTTATGTATAACATAAGAAAAATAAAGGCTTTGATACCGATCGAATCTTAGGTCTCCAACCCTCGGATCTTCATAGTTCCAATGTTATTCTTTTGGAAATTGAATATACTTGGTCACACAGTATCTCTTCCGTTTCTGTCTTATTCTGATATCCTGTAGCTATTGTGAGGATTCATTCTGATAGTAGTTATTTCTCTCCTATTCTGTTTGTGTCTTAAACGGATGTTACTTATTCAAAATAGATCAAAAGGTTAACAACTTACACAGCTGTTGTATTTTCGGGGTGAAACCGGGTATTATAGCGTCTTGCTAATAATGGGCTTTTATTTTTTCACATGACAATATAATATACCCCCGTAGCAGCAAACCTGCGTACTCAGCGAATTTCCAATGCATATATATATATATATATATATATATATATATATATATATATATATATATATATATATATGTATATTAATACCACATAAAGCCACATACCAAGTTTCATCAGTATACATTCATAAATAAATGATTTATGACATATTAATTATTCTCCATAAGAATAACATGGCAGCTGAGTATGCAGGTTTGCTGAAGCAAGGAACACAAAAAATGGGGTTTTATACAAATCTCAATATAACTCATGTAGGTAAAGCCACATACCAAATTTCATTAATTTATTTTCATAATGAAGGCAGATAACACGTTACTTATTCTCCATAAGAATAACATGGGGCTGAGTGCGCAGGTTTGCTGCTACAGGAGCCTTGGGTAAAAAATTGTCTTTTTGAGCAAATATCAATGGTCCACAACCAGATGAAGCCGTATACCAAGTTTCGTCAGTATACGTTCATAAATAAGCGAGATATAAAATTTTTATTTTTCTCCATAAGAATAACATTGGACAACGTACTGTGTTTAGCACTTTCAATATCTCGGTAACCAATTGACGTAGAGAAATGATCAAAATACCAAATTGTGTGTTTTTTTAAGCTGAATCCAATGGGAAAAAATAAAATTTTACTATTTCCAAAATTATATGTAAAAAATTCGAAAAACCCATTTTTGGGGTACAAAACCCCCCAAAATACCCCTTCGGATAGAGCGATCTGGCTGGTTTTCGAACTTAAAGTCATAAATGTTGCTTTACACGTTTATACCAAATTTCATCAAAATCGGATCATTTTTACGAGAGTTATCGTGCTCACGGACACATATATATATATATATATATATATATATATATATATATATATATATACAGTTTCGAACGAATGGTGTTTTTGGGGTCTGGGGACCTCAAAACGAAAAGTTATCATGGTCCCGGGCCTAGGTCTTACCATGCCGACTACGGTAATAGCTTCTTCCCTATAGGGGAAATTCGCTAAAACTAGTTATAGATAACTAATCATATTTCGTAATTAGTTATTTATGTTTGTTAATGCAAGAAGACATAATATGGAACAGTTTTTTTTTTAACTTATTATTGTATAACTGTAAATATCCACGAAATATTTCATACCTGTATTTAATTTTTCTGTTCATGGGAAATCAATAAAAAATCGTAAAGGTTGTTAATAACAGCCAAAACGACAATTTAAAACTTGCTATCATTAAATCAATAAGTCTTTTTCCTTGCTGGAACATTCTAAATAACAACATTACCATTTATTTTTGTATTTTTAAGTAGGAAACGTAAACATTTAATACACATTGACGAAGGCAAGTTTATTATTTCTTTGTTTAAAATTCATTGTTGGTGATGGTGAGTTTATGTTGTTTAAGAGATTATTACGGACATGTTCCATCACTGATTAGTAAAAACAAGTTTCACATCGTTTCTGAATCTGGAATCTGATCCCGTCTTCAGGTGAGAAAAACCTAGAGCATAACAAAATTACGAAAAATTTTAAAGGCACAGTCCAGACAAGGCTGGAAAAAACACAAAAAGCTAAAACAGAGAACTATAAAATCTTTAGTAGTCGCGCGCGTGCAGACCTGTTCCGCAACGTGTGTTCTGTTTTGTGCCTGGCTTTTGTGTTAGGTTTGATTTTTCCTTTTGCATTTTGACTGCTTTTACAGTTCTCTGTTTTAGCTTTTTGTGTTTTTTCTAGCCTTGACTGGACTGCGCCTTTAATATTTTGAGTAATTAGCGAATTTCCCCTATAGGGAAGAAGCTATTACCGTAGGTCTCATGGTAAGACTTAAGCCCGAGACCATGATAACTTTTCATTTTGAGGTCCCCAGATGCCAAAAACACCATTCGTTCAAATTTTTATATATGTATTTATGTATATATATATATATATATATATATATATATTATATATATTATATTATATTATATATTATATATTATATATTATATATTTATATATTATATATATATATTATATATATTATATATATATATATATATATGTGTGTGTCCGTAAGCACGATATCTCTCGTAAAAAAGGTTTTCACATCTTAATGAAATTTGGTAAAAATGTGTAAAGTACCATTTATTTGAACGAGTTCGAAAACCAGATGAATCGCACCATCCGAAGGGGGGTTTTTGGTTTTTTTGGGGGTTTTCACATTTAATTTTAATTTAAATCAAATTTTAATTTATACCATTGAATTCAGCTTTTAAAAAAAAACAATTTGGTATTTTGATCATTGCTCTACGTCACTTGGTTACCGAGATATTGAAAGTGCTAAACACAGTACGTTGTCTAATGTTATTCTTATGGAGAAAAAGAAAAATTGTATATCTCGCTTATTTATGAACATAAACTGGCGAAATTTGGTATATGGCTTGATCTGGTTATGGTTTATTGTTGTTTGCACAAAAAAACAAATTTCGCCTATGGCTCCTGTAGCAGCAAACCTAGGTACTTGGTCCCCATGTTATTCTTATGGAAAATACTTAAAATGTTATATATCGCTTATTTATGAATGTATATGGATGAAACTTGGTATGTGACTTCACTAAGATGAGTTCTATTGATATTTGCATAAAAACCCATTATTTTGTGTGCCTTGTTGCAGCAAACCTGCGTACTCATCCCCAATGTTATTCTTATGGAGGATAATTAATATTTTAAATATCGCTTGTTTGTGAATACATTTCTTATGAATCCTGTTAAGTGTTATAATGTGTTATGTTATATATTCATTGGAAATTCGCTGAGTATGCAGGTTTGATGTGACGGGGGTATTGTTATGTTCTAGGTTTTTCTCACCTGAAGACAGGATCAGATTTCAGATCCCAAAACGTCGTGAAACTTGGTTTTAGTAATCATTAATTGAAAATGTCCGTAATAATCTCTTACACAAGTTTATTATTTTTGTTATACTAAATCTAAACCCTTATAAAACGGTGGAAGTCATAACTGAGTGGGTTCAGTACTGGGCCTACTACCCAAAAGACCCGGGTTCAAATCATGGGGAAATCCATCTGGTTTTTGAAACTCAGACTGCCATCGTGCTTCGGGGGCCAGGTTAAGCAGTTTTTTCTCGGCTACTTGTGACACGGTAGTCAATAGGTGATGTCAGAGGCACTAGTGCGACAATAAAACGTTGACAACAGACCTTAGCCAGAATTTTACACGAACTTTACTTTACTTTAGCACTTATAGTATTTATAACAGAAACCCCTGTTGACCCCAGGCAAGCTGACGGTGAGTCGCCGCGTTACGGAGATCCTCCAGGCTGACTTCCTGACAACGCCCCCTGACTGTCTATTCCACTTGCGACCCGCCTTCGAGGCGTTCAACGGTACCCTCCGCAGCCTCTACTACTCGCTGTCCATGTACGCCCTCGCCAACCAGGCGATGAAGAGGTTGAGGACCAGGACCGTCGTGGCCAACAGGTAATGGTTTTCTCTAATTATTTAGGTTACTATCACATAGAGGTTAGTTCAGACAGTGTTGCAAACCAAGAAGATTGCACCCTTGCACACATACGCCGTCATAATCAAAGTCCTGTTAACCTCCTGGTGTTTTTAGTAAATAGCAAGGTTATACTGGAACCAGTAATTGACCAGGTGAAAAATAGGCTATTTCGTTTTCTTCTTAAGTTAGGAAAGTGTGTTTGAGACCTATCTCATCATTGTGTGTTTCTCCTTGTTACTTAACACTTGACATGTTTTTGTGCCAAGTGATCTCCAAAAAACTACCAACTTGGCTGGGCTTGGCTTTGGCTTTGTAGAGTGTGCTTGAGCTGCTCTACAAAGACAGTGAGGTTCTAATGTTACAGAAGGGAGCTTTAAAAGCCGCCATCACCGGATGTTGCCGGACACCATTGCAGAGTTTAGTTCCATAAGACCAATGTTAACTTTATGCCTCCGTTACTCCTCACCTGATCATTTAGGTGTCAAACTGATGGTTTCGTCGTCCTCTAGTGAAATAAAATTTAGAAAGTAGAACTTTTTTTACAAATTAATGATAAAATGTTAAGTAATACAAGTGAGTATTAAGTAGTTTATTATGAAACCATAATGTTCAAATTAAGGAAATCGACAATGTAATTCCATTCAGAACAACTACCCTTTTATTTTCACACCTAAACGAATGTTTTGTGAGAAGTAACGGAGGCACAAAGTTAACATTAGCCTTATGGAACAAAACTCCAAGATGGCGTCTGACATTATCCAGTGATGAAGTCCTTTAGCTCAAGGATGATGACCTTTAGCGACCGGCAACACCTTCAGTCAAGCGATGCCATGGTTCGAAATCCGTCACCTTGGCCACTAAGCCTGCGACTCATCAGCTGTAATTAAGAATTAAACTGGTTTTAAAACATAAACCTCGCCCCCAAATGTAAAACTGTCAGGAAGGAATATGAAATAATATTACGGCTCAACACATTCAAGGAAACCGTTAAACAGATCAGACGGAAATTACAGTTCTGCACTGAAACCAATCACTGGTATTTTACAATCACCGTTTCGCTTTTCACTGATACAAAATATCAACGCTTCACAGAACGTTGGAGACACTTTCGTAAGTTGCAATGAAACTCGGAACTAACTTAATCATATGCTGCGCCGCAGAAGACGTTACACACTACAGCAAAAAAAATGCAGAGCCGATCTAGACAATTCCTATCGTGGTAGGGCTAGGGTTTTAATCCTAAATTAAACCTTGGGGCCATCTATGTATGTGAAAACAGTACGGTTGCTGGAATAAAAAGTCTGAATAATACATAATGTATTTGAATTTTATTTGACACACCGGCCAAGAAATAAGTATTCCTACGGGCCGAAAAGAGAGTATTTTTTGTAATAGGCCAGCTGATGGCATTCTAACCAGCGTCCACTTTAATGTCGATTTGCGCTTACATGTATTTACTTACATCATATTATTGTTTTTATTAAAAAAAAAATTAAAAGCATTATTTTTTTCGATTTTAGCGAATTTCCCCTATAGGGAAGAAGCTATTACCGTAGTCGGCATGGTAAGACCTAGGCCCGGGACCATGATAACTTTTCGTTTTGAGGTCCCCAGACCCCAAAAACACCATTCGTTCGAAACTGTATATATATATATATATATATATATATATATTTATATATATATACATATATGTGTCCGTGAGCACGATAACTCTCGTAAAAATTATCCGATTTTGATGAAATTTAGTATAAACGTGTAAAGCAACATTTATGACTTTAAGTTCGAAAACCAGCCAGATCGCTTTATCCGAAGAGGTATTTTGGGGGGGTTTTGTACCCCAAAAATGGGTTTTTTGAATTTTTTACATATAATTTTTAAAATTGTCAAATTTTAGTTGTTACCATTGTATTCAGCTTAAAAAAACACACAATTTGGTATTTTGATCATTTCTCTACGTCAATTGGTTACCGAGATATTGAAAGTGCTAAACACAGTACGTTGTCTAATGTTATTCTTATGGAGGAAAAGAAAAATTTGTTATCTCGCTTATTTATGAACGTATACTGACGAAACTTGGTATACGGCTTCATCTGGTTGTGGACCATTGATATTTGCTCAAAAAAACAATTTTTTGCCAAAGGCTCCCGTAGCAGCAAACCTGCGTACTCAGCCCCATGTTATTCTTATGGAGAATAAGTAACGTGTTATCTCCCTTAATTATGAAATTAAATTAATGAAATTTGGTATGTGGCTTTACCTAAATGAGTTATATTGATATTTGTATAAAACCCCATTTTTTGTTTTCCTTCCTTCAGCAAACCTGCATACTCAGCCGCCATGTTATTCTTATGGAGAATAATTAAAATGTCATAAATCGTTTATTTATGAATGTATATTGATGAAACTTGGTATGTGGCTTTATGTGGTATTAAGATACATATATATGCATTGGAAATTCGCTGAGTACGCAGGTTTGCTGCTACGGGGGTATTATTTAATAGTTTTTTATTTTATTCTTGAACAATTTTAATTCAAGTTTTGACATAAAACCGTTAAAAATTAAATAACAAGTTGTTATTGTTTGTAGGAAGCACGCTATATTTAATGGAAAACATCACTAACAGTCAAAATGGATACTTAACAGACCTTTAATATGAGATACAATTCGTTTTCTGATTACAAATAAATGAGATACCATGCATTAAATTTAACATTGCTTTTTTGGAGTAAAAATCTATCATGTCTCTAAAGTTTGCTTATACTTAATTGTCTCTTAGGTACTGGCACAGTCAAGCGGCCTTCGGCCTGGCCGTAGCCGAGCTGACCGAGAACATGCAGCTACCCCCGGACTCAATCCTGTACAAGTGGCCTGAGGACCTGCTCAAGCCCGACCTCGCCTTCTACCTCCAGTATTCCCATGGGAAGTACCACCGAGGAGGCGCCAAGACGGTCAACCCCCAGCGGAGCATATCCAGGAGGTTCAGAGACAGGTAACTCAAGAGTCTTCGTCTGCAGTTTAGTATGTGTCTCACATTCATTCGATTGAAATAAATCTATCAGAAATATCGATTTTATGAGCTATTGCCGATTGAAAATAATAATATTAAGAATTATCGTATCCAGTAATTCTATATTAAAGATGTCATGTGATCTTTTAAACTAAGAAAATTAAAACTTTTATAGACACATAATGGATACAATTTTTGTACTGGTTCTACAAAATTATGAAAGGATTCCTGTTGGGCAGTTTAATTTCTTCATTGCAAACTTCATTGGGGTTTTCGGGGTTAAATCTTAATCTTGCATCCACTTGAAACACGATTATGTATTAATTCATGGTTTGACACAGCTCTTGGTAGTTTAAGCTACAATTCATTGCATTTTCAGTTATTTCCTTTAAATATAATAGTGTAAACAAAAAAAACTAACATCAATCTAACCGATATTTGTAATTGATTTTTCAATCAAATGAATATGGTATGCATTCTAAACTGCAGCCGGGTCTGCATCATCGGAAATCACCTTAGAGCTTTGTGTAATTATTTTGTTTGAACTTTCCCAAATGTTATGGTATATCATAGCTTTTGCGTTCTTTCTACCTCTTCCTGCCCTCGTTTTAGGTGCTAAACTCTAAAATCCCAAATTGAGCATGTTTGGTAAAACCTAGAGAAAATACAGTTCAATAAGTGATGGGAACTCCGTCAGTCAAGCAGGAGAGAAGGGGGAGAGGGTCGGTCTCACAAGAAATATTTTTCTCACAGGCCTATTTATGATGTAAAATAAGAGTAAAGTACTCGTTAGAAAGCTAATACATTTTTAATGTGGCCCTAAAACAAAATATATAAATGGTTGGGCAAGTTGTGAAAGTTGACTATGCTCCGTAGTGCATTCTTTAACTTGAACACCTGGACTTTTAATATCCGAAAATATGGTTACGGAGGGGAATTTTAACAAGGAAGTAAAGATGGCAGCTTATTCAGATGGAATAGCCAATAGTCATCTCTTTTGGCAGAAGAAGAATTATGAAATCAGGTATGGTACCAGTATCAGGTATCAGATATCGCTCCGCGGCAAATACAAAAGTTTTTACTAATGCAAAAGGCTTTCTTACCCCTTACAGGACAGGTATTACTAAAATTGATCAGGATTGTACAGATTTGATCAGGCCTGCTCGAGTTTGGTATCTTTGATCAAATTTGAACAAGGGTTATAATCAGGTCTGATCAAGTTTGGTAATCCTAAACAAATTTGATATAAAGATGACCTAGGATTCATATCAATTGATTCATTTTCATTAAAATCTGTAACACCTTTTATTCAAACCTAATTGATTATTTTCATCGGGGTAGTATTTTTTGGTGGAGTTCATATCCTTATTATAACGTTAACGATGTGAATAAGGAAGCAAGGGAAAATTGTCAGATTGCCGAAAAGGAAGCTCATGATAAATTAGGTTCAGTAAACTTTGGAGAGCTATGACAAAAATACTAAGATAATTTTTCCATTATTATTAAATTGAATTGTTCTAGTGGAAGATTTTGTAGTTTAGTCAAATTAATCTGGTTATTGGTAAAAACTGTCCATACAGTACACAATAACCTTTAGCCTTTAGGTAAAATTTAGTCATGTAATTTCTAGTTATTCAATATTTTTTTAAATAAACTAAACCTAACAACTACTTATATGTTTTAATATGATTTTTTTTAATTTTATTTAAAAAAGATAACGTCAGGAAATTCTTCGGTCAAACTAAAAGCAAATTTTAAAAAAAGCGCATCAATCAATATTTATTATATATGTACTTAATTACTAATATTAATTTAACATTACCAGTCCAAAATTAATCTACCACACAATCATAACAAATGAAAATATATTGGATCGAATGTGTACAAGTATTTATGCGCAGAAATGTCCGCATTAAGGGAAAGAACTAAATTTAGAGCCAGAGCAAAGTATTTCTGACTTAAGAGGTTGTTCAACCAGGCCTACATTCACAAAAATGTATTAATACACAATCAGAGAACTTGTATACTCAAACCGTTAAAAGAAATCACATTTTCATTTTCTTATTGTTTCTATAAGTGTTTGCAAGACAGAAATCTGACACCTTGTTCTGTTCTAGGATGGGCAACCAGTATTTGAGATTTACGGACAATATAAGGGTCCTAGAGCACCATGTTTTCGAAGAAGTCTCTAAAATAACAATGATAATAAGCAAAACATTTCCAAGCTATTATGCTTCCATTGGTGGAAAACACTAAAATAAAAATGTAGGTTGGGATTATTTTGATTTTATAAATATATAAATATATAACCCGAAATAACTGACGCATGACATAATATACGTAACTATAAGACCTACTGAGTTAAAATTTGGCACGTACGTTGCTCTTTGGTCCTACGTGCTCGCTAGGAAATTGTTTAAAACAGGCCTCCACCCAATTGAACTTAAATGTTTAATTATTATTATTATTTTTAAGAGAGTTAATTTAATTTCAACAGATGATAACATATAAAATATATTCATTATTCGAAAAAGTTCAAAAGGTCTACCATAGAAGGTAACGCACAGCGCGCACAACTGTTGTTACTCTCCTAATGAAGCCAGGTGCTGCAACATCTGGTTAATTTAATTTTAAAGAATCAGTTTAATTAATTATAGAATTAGAATTAAATAAATATTTACCGCATATGGCTAGGGAAATTAAATAAAAATATGACTATTTGGTGTTTTACTTATTTTATCATGCTGTATTAAAAGTTGATTGATGTGCTTTTTTATTACCACTACAAGATTATGGTTCAGTGGTGTTATTAATAGATATTTCTCATTTTTGTTGTTTTTAATATTTATTTGTTTTTATTTTCACTGTTAATTTACTTCGGTGAAAATGGGCTAATAATTAAAAGTATTTTTGCATTAACTATTAAGTAGAATGTTTTGTATAAAGTATTGTTTTGCTTGTATAGATAACAAATATATAATTGATGGGTAAAAGTTGCTGGGCCAATAATAAATGTTGACGTTTTTATCGTTGTTAATTGATCGAGTTTGCTCAATCAATTTTAGCCGTAAATTACAACAACGACATCTATTGAGTTTTGGTTTGCTGTAAAAAAATATCGTGATATAAAAATATATCCTGTAGTAAAATATTGTCTGTCTACTAATTGTATTTTAAAATATTCTTTTTTAATTATTGTATATATTTTTTTAAAGGTTTAAGGTTTAAAATAATGTTTTTTTTTTCATTTGATGATTTCATGGTTTCCTGACTTCTGCAAAAAACAGATTTCCACTGCGGAACAAAAATATCAGTTGATGAATCAATTGACTAGTTTACTAACTTTACCTACGTTAAAAATTAAAATAAGTTATCCTTTGGCCTAACATTGCTTTATTTAATTTCAAATATGAAATAAACTTATTTATAGTATTTGTAAATGTATAACTATTATTTAGTTATTTTTTATGTTGAAATCATTTATGATACTCAAATAGATAAACATACTATGTCTAGACTATAGACAAAGTTTTGTTACATAGACAAATCATTGATGTAAATTATAAGTGAGACTTATAAATATAAAGATTGTAATCAGCTTTCATTACAAAAATGCGAAAGTTTAAGAACTCTATTTATTTTAGAGGAAGTCTTTCTTCTAATAGACGCCTGTTTATTTTAAATCACAACCTAGGATTTGGAAAAACAAACTACAAATATATTAATAACCTAATATTTATTTGATTTGACTTGGCACTAGCAAAAGGTAATTCATACAACTTTACAGTTTACAAATGTTATTGTTTGGACAAGACGCAGAAACAACATAGGCAACAGGCATTCATGCAACCGCCCACTCTTTCAGCACATTTTAAAAACAATATTTGGACTTTTAGTAGCATATCTTCCAAATAGCACAAAAAAATAAACAGCAACAATGCAACAATGCAAACCAGCTAACAGATTATAAACTAAAGGAAGTATGATTGCCAGCTTATGAGCTTGTAGCTATCTTAAACAGTGACTTTTGAAACAGAAGAGTATGAATTTAAAATTAAAACAAATAAAATATAAATACATAACTCATTGTTACTTTCTTTTACAGGATGATGACGCACTACACACGAATGAGAGAACCATTTTTGGTCGATATTTTTGAACAGTATACCCACTACCAGCTGGGGAAAATGGTGAAAATTATAGAAGACAAGTATCCGAACAAATACCCTTATATAACATCTAAAGACCTTGTCTACCAAAGGGCGATATCATAGCTCTTTCCTCGTCAATAAAATCTGATTTTTTATAATTTTTGTTTTAATGTCCAATATACAATCAATTATCCTACTGTAGATAATTAAGAGTCAAGAAAATTGTTATACCTGTTCCGATTTTTCCTAAATAAATTTAAGTTTATCGACTAAGTCTTGTTCTCAAGCCAAATCTGATGTTGTAGAGTACGAAATAACCCGAAGTTAATTATTTCGATTATTTGTTATATTTTTATATCCAGAGTTAAATGAGGTTGTTTTCCAACGAGTGGCAACCCTGGCTTTGAAAATGTGTTTCTACATCAGTCTCCCTGTTTAGTTTGGTAGGCCCGTGGTAACTTGATATTATTGTTATGAATTCTCCTTTATATTATTAACTGTTCCTTTTTCAAATGTTTCATTAAATTTTCTCAAAACAATCAATATGATATTAGATTTAACCAGGGTAAAACACAGATATATTTAAAATTATTCAAATTCTTTAAGGTTTGATTTGTCAGTAATGCTATTACTTTTGAACGAACAACAAAGTGAGAAAAAAAGGGTTAAACACGATTTAAAACAAATGAAACTTTAGGTTATTTTAATGTGCCTCTTACAGTAGATAACATCTCAAATTAAATTAATTTCCATAATTCCGGGTTCACCGATCCATTGAAATGACCAGGATCATCTACGTTAATCTACGTTTGGATCGTTTGTAGGGTCTTCCCAAGCCAAATTGGAATATGTTGAATGCAAACACATCCATGCGGCAAATTGCGTCTATTCAAAGGGAATTATCATGACAAGTCCAATCGTATTTAGCTAATTTTATTATTATTCAACGAGCCAACTAATGACACGAATTAAGGATGAGTTATCATTAATAAAAAAAACATTAGATTAAATTGTATTTACTCCCAATTGATACCAGAGAGAATGTTAATACATTTATTTGTGATTTATGATGAGTTATCATTAATAAAAACATTTAAATAAATTGTATTTACTTTATAACTACAAAATATCTAAAATAACTTTATTTATGTGTAATTTTTGCAAAAGATGGTTTAGCGAAATCGAGGTATGGTTTCGAAATAGTTTTTTTTATTTTATGAGTAACAAAATTTAACACGTATTTAATAGCAGGTTAATAAAAAACGCATTAACACAAATTGGCGATGACAAGGACGAAGAACGGCCAATGACCAATGTATTGGTCATAACCACCTCTCAGAAAATAAAATTACAATCAATGATTATACCAATATAAATCGATCGAATTATGAGTAATGTAACTATTATTTTTATATTGGGGAAATTTAAGAACAATCACTTTACATCCTGTGTTATTGATGAACTCGTAATACGACAGTAAATGAAACAAACGAAATCTTTAGGGTATGCAAACACAATTAATAAACAGTTAATGAACTACAGTATACACTGTCTTCAATCAACGTAAAGCAACTGCTATGACGTCAGTAGTGAGGTAAAATTAAACTTTATATGTGCGTTATGAGAGAGGTGTAGGATGGTAGATGTGAAGTTTTCAAAACGAGGGGATAAAACTTTTATTAGATGTTAAGGTTTAATCGCAATTAATGATTGAATATCGTGACACTCGTAAAGTGCCAGCTATTTTATTTGTTTAACAAAACACATCATTACCACGCACACATTTAGTATCTATGTAAGGCATACTGCCTCCGCTGTAGGTCAATTTTATGTAAAAACGAGTTCCAGTCATCCTTTGTTATTGCCATAATTGTGAAACTGACTCACAGTCAGTTTCATACAACAATAGGTTTCAAATTATTCTGTTCATAGAAAACATCACTGCTCCATTAAAGGTAGTAAATTTTGATAGTCTTATATATTTTAAGATTAGTATAGGCAATAACATTTATTATTTTAAAGTCTTGTTTCTTGACACAATGCCTACAAACCGGACCTCGAACGGACAATTGTAAAGGATGTAATTGCATATTAAAGTTTTAAAACAATACCTAAAGGCAAATTCGATCGGGTGGAATTTTTGTTTTCGGAATTTTGGTCTATTAGTTAAGAGCTTCAGTTTGTCTTATGATTTTATTAAAGATTTTCTTCCTTAAAAATACAATGATTTGTGGACCTTAGACAAGTTTAAAAATGTAGAATCTAATTTTTTGGGAAGCTTACTATGCTTGCCATCGTTTGCCAACTTTAAAAATATGGCGATAGACGATATAAATTAAGATAGGACCCCTACACTACTCTTTCCTTCTCCAAACCGATATTCTAACTTAGATCTAACCCTTTCTGAAGTATTTTTTTGCCCCAAAATCTCGTATATTTGGTTGAGTTTTAAAACAGCAAATAACTTCAAAATATACTTCACCTTAAACTAATACTAGGCCCTACTACGTACATAATACATGTATTTATTTAACATGTAAAAAAAGTAGCTCAGAATATTTGTAACACCCTGTTTATTTCCAGTTTAGATTTTACCAAACAATGCTGAATATGGAATTCTCATCGTTTGTAGCCTTGTCTTTAGTAACATCCTATCCAAAACTTCTTAAGACATAATTAACCTCCCGTTAGATCTTCGAAAACTTTCAGTGGGATAATAATTTACACTTCGTGTTATAAACCTCCCAATTACTTTTCAAACACATTACTTTAGTTACAAAAATGATGTTCTTCCCTATTATTATGATCAAATTTATATGATAGCTTATGAAATGAAACTATCAGTTTAGTTATCAACACCATTTTGGACAGTGGTATCCAGTGTGTCTGTTTCCTTAATGATATGAAATTATAGGTTAAAATGTAATAATCGCTAATCAACTTAAATTTATTTGATATTCGTGTGTTCGTGTGGTATAAATTCCTTGCATTTAATTGTTACTGTAATGTACCTGGAAACTCTCTGCATTGAATGTTTCGAAAACATCTGAAGTTCCTTCTTTCTTTTATCTGAGTTTAGTTTCATTTGCGAAGGCCAAAGTGAACTACTTTGGTGCGGAATTCATTTATATTTCAAAGCCCTGGGCCAGATGAGTGCTCCCATTCATGAAAGAAATTATTCAATTTAACAAATGAATAAATGAAAATATAAATCTTGTTTCCCCAGCATATAACGTATTAAACCAAAATTGAAGATTAAGAGTTAAAGATAGTGATAAAATATGATCGACGAGGAATCTTATAAATATTACAAGGTCCAAAATTAGTAATTATTACAAATTTAACATTACAGCTCTCTATTTTTTCCTGATTCTTTGTGTTTTGTTTATCTAATTGGACCACATTATAAAAATGCTTGATTTAACTGTGGTTGGTGTTAAAAAAAGGTTCCGATAGATTTGAAAAATACTTATTATAACGTTAAGAAACTATTTTAGTTTTAATAATAACAATTTATTTCGTGCTTACAAATTTACTATCGGTACATTATATCGTCTATAGTGTAAATTGCCATCGGCAAAAGAGCTGGTGCAAATATCAATAGGCAATATCGAAGGGTATAGAAATACTTGACCACCACACTCACGGCCACAACAAGGGCTCATAATAATGGAGTGACTCTCCCTTAGTGCTTGGTTGTCTATTAACATCCCTATCAATAGTTATTATAATATGATTTATAATTATTTAAATTATAGATTATTATTCTAAGACGTATAATAATTTGTTGTCATATCTAAAGCTATGTTTTAAGGGGAAATATCCTATTCATTAATAATTGAATTTCAAAATATTTCAAATACAACTATATCATGGAAATATTATATTTAACATGATTGCATGATTTTATTATGTAGATGAATAAATTCATTCCCTTGCTAAAAAAGTAATCATCTAGTTATGTAGTGTTTTTATAGAATGTAAATCTTCCCTGGATATTGATTATGAATTATCAAAGGATTATTACAGAATTTGTTTGCACTCAAAGAATATCGCTCCCAGATTGGTTTAAAGTATAAATTATTTATTTAACACACAATTTAAGAGTTTATTGTTCAAAAAAAGGTTTTTTAAACCAAACATTTAGTTTGTATAAATAATAGGCTTTAAGTTAAAACTGTGTTCTATGCCTATGCTTCTAAACTGTTGTATATAGAATATAAATAAAATAAAATACAACCTAATGCAGCGGAATTCCAAAAACAGAATGATGTGGTGATCAAGATGATTACGATACCTGAAAATTTAGACATTTGTGTAGTATGTTATAAAAAAATGCCAATTATAAGTACTAATAAATAAAGTCCCTTAAGGAGTACTGGGAAAATTCTTTGAGGGTGTTGACCTGCATCGTCATTAATATGTTCATAACAATATTTTCTTTTCAAAATTTAAGACGGCTAAATATTTACTTTCTGAATATTTGGGGTCCAAATTTCTGAACTATTGTATTATTTAATGTGGAAGAACGAAATTTCAACAACGTACATTATACAATTTTTATATTGTACAAGTTTTTGGTTCTTACCTGGTTTTTAAATTTTGTAAAACTTTAAAAAAATTATTACAAATTTAATTTTTCAGTGCTAAAATTTTCATTTTATAAAACTCATTCTTACATCAGGTGAAAGTTTATCTATAAATAATGTGTAGAGGTTTTCCTTTTTATACACCCATTGTTGTTTTCAAAATTAATTTCTGATAGCTTAGGGCTCAAAACTCTTAACCTAATTTATCTTAGGAAATTTTCCTTTATTAGATGTACGAGGACAAGCTTAAGGTATGAAATAATTAATTTATACGTAAGGCCTGCTGAGAGCTAAAAAGGGCTTCATGAAAGCGTCTGCATTTATGACATAAACCCTGTTTTAGTGGTAATAGATTAATTTTGATTTATACACTTAGATGACCAATTATTTGTTTTCTGTTTATCAATTATTTAAATTAGCAATCCTTTCCTCTAAAACTACTATGGAAGTATATAAAAAATGGTTTTTATTTACAATGGTGATGTCGGTTCGTCATGACAAAGGATTCTATACCGTACAGAATTAATAAGTGGATGAATTTTAATCATTTTCAATTTAATCTAAATTTCACATCAAAGTTAGCCCAAAGGCTGCGACAGTATTTAATTACAATGACTTGGTGTAATATTACTGTTTAAATATTATGAACGTCAACATTCAAAACTCACGTGCTGTAGGACGTTTTAATCTGACTTTTTTGGGTTGATTTCAGCTTATCCAAATAAATTATTGACACCTATTAGTTACTTTCTAGACCTGTTCAAATAGATCTAAAATGTTCCTGGGAATAAAGCTGATTCGAAGGGTTGGAACGACAACTAACTCACTTCAAACATATTCTTTCTTTAATAATTAATTTGATATAGCTTAGACTATTTAACAGGTCATCCCCTATCATAAGTTTATATTGATAATAAATAATAAAATTCAATTATTTAAATAAAATAAATGACTTTTATTCCTATTCCTTCAAGTAAATACAAAATTTTCCAAAAAATACATAACTATGGAATTATGCTAACCTAGATCCACTAGTTGGTCAGCATTTTTAAATGAACAAAAAACGAGTTCGCACGCAGCATGCTGACGTGAGCGAAGTGAATTTCCACATAAAAACTTTTAAAACTCAAAAATCGTGTAAAAACATACATTTATTCAAATTTGTATTAAAATCTGAAATCAATGATTTTTTGGCTGTTCTGATGCTCCTGGTTTCATTTACCTGCAGTGCTGGAAATACAATTTTGCGCATTACAATGTTAGGATAAGGTCCAGAGAGGCTTGAAAGTAGGCGTGAGGTTGCTGGGGATAACAAAAGTACTCTAACAAAGGAATAACAGGCTTTCCTAGTGTAAAACCCCCACAAGACAACGTACTGTGTTTAGTCGAAACACATTTTCCTTAAGCTTAGTTAATATGTATGCTAGAATGACGAGGGAGTGCTTAAAACTTTCGCCTCACTAATTCCCATCTTATTACATGCATTACTTTTACATACGGGGCTTTTCTGACCCTTTTTGGGCCCAAAAACTTGAAATTTGAAAGATTAATCCCCAAAAAAGGGGTTTAGAGTTTTCCGATTGTTTTGCCTAACGAACTTGTCCAATTGATTACAGAATGGAACGTCCCTACCAAATTTTAAGTAAATCGGACAAAAAATGCGACCGCAAGAGTGCAAACACCCTGTATATATATATATATATACAGGGTGTCTCTGAACTCTCTACCAACCTTTTCAGGTATTATTCCTGGACCATAGACAAGCCAAAATATCATATTACAAACTTCGAAAACTCAAAAGTTACTCGTATAGCAGCCATTTTGTTTTTTTTCACATAGGAAATATTAATTCAAGAACGGCTAGATATAATTTAATGAAATTTGGTATTTAGCTTTATCCCCTAAAGACCTAATCAAAGAAAAAAAATTATTTTTTTACAATCATTAATTTAAAAATGGCGGCTGACTAAAGATTTCAAACGTAAATATCTTAAAAACCGCTCATAGTAAAAAAATTACATAAATTACATTGTATTAGAGAATTTAATTTAAAATCTAATGACACAAATTCACGGGAATCGGTTCATAAACAACGGAGAAGATCCATTTTTAAGATATTGCATTCTTGTCAATATCAACTGTTATCATGTGACATCGCTGCTAGTGAGCCACGTCGATCAGCTGTTTCAAGTATAATTCCACTAAACATGGATTTTCTCCGTTATTTATAAACCGATTTCCGTAAATTTGGTGTCATTAGATTTGCAATTACATCTTATAAATAAAACGTAATTAATGTACATTTTATACTATGAGCAGTTTTTAAGATATTTACGTTTGAAATTTTTAGGCAGCCGCCATTTTGAAATTAATGATTGTAAAAAACATTTTTTTATAATTAGATCTTTAGAGAATAAAGCCAAATACCAAATTTCATTAAATTATAACTAGCCGTTCTCGAATTAAAATTTCCTATGTGAAAAAAAACAAAATGGCGGCTATACGAGTAACTTTTGAGTTTTCGAAATTTTGAATATAATATTTTGGCTTGTCTATGGTCCAGGAATAATACCTGAAAAGGTTGGTAGAGAGTTCAGAGATACCCTATATATATATATATATATATATATATATATATATATATATATGTATATATATATTAAAAATAACAAAGTGATTAGGGCTACTAATATGTTAGTTGTAAGCATAATTTTAAAAACAGAGTACTATTTTAGGTTTTAACATAATATGTTTTTTTAGACGACACATGTTAGGTTACAAAAATAATGTAAGACATGACTATGACCTAAAGGTTTGAAACCAGTCGTCTAATAAAACATATTATGTTAAAACCAAAAAGGGTACCCTGTTTTTAAAATTATGCTTACAACTAGTATATATATATAACATTTTGAATGACCCCCCAAAACGTGTTTAGGGGGTCACGTTAGGAACTTCTATGGTGGTCCCGGGCTTAGGTTTCACCGTGCGGGTCATGCTAATAGTACACTTTCCAAAGGAAATTCGCTGAAAATGATAAATACAAATATTTATTTGTTTTAATGAGGTAATATCGTATTTTATGTAGTTTACGCAAGAATTTATTATTTACCAAATATTATCAGGTTCCTAAAATAACTTTAATATAAATTACCCATATAAATAAGGTAAATATTATTTTTGTTTTAATTCTAACGCACAAAAAGAGTTAAGCCCAGGATTTCCATTGGCAACATTTACAGGCTTAAGTTTTAAAGCCGAAGATATATTTGTTTGGGTTTTGCATTGAGCCCCCAGTTTTATAAAACGGTTACAAATTATCCTAGACACTCAATAAAAAACCAAGCGAGGAAAATATGTAAGCTACTATAACTGAGACGCAATTAAATGAGATTTAAGTTAAATTGAGAAAATTATTTTTTTGTATTCCACCCACGTAAAGCAGAATAAAGAATACAAATTAGTCGCAGTAGATTCGAAAGACCATTAATTTGTACGCTTCATTTGATAAGGGAACAACTTACAAATCCAAAATTACTTTTTATATTGATTTTAAAATTTATTTTTGTATCTTTCATATGGAACTGAAATATTAGGAACTGAAAGAGATATAAGATAATAAACAGAAGGCTAAAGAACGTCTAATGTCCGACCATTTTCTTGCAATTACTCTCATTATACAACATTTTAACATAAGGAATAGTTCAAAACATTTGCAAGCTTTAGACGAATATCGATATCAATATCTGTTGCCCTAAATATGCCGGTATTGGAATAGTTGCGCACTCCAGTCTGGACCACAACAGGGGCTTTATAATGACCTACGGCCCTACAGCCACCATCGGGATTACCCGAGCATGGTTTTTATTAGCGAATTTCCCCTATAGGGAAGAAGCTATTACCGTTGTTGGCATGGTAAGACCTAGGCCCGGGACCATGATAACTTATCGTTTTGAGGTCCCCAGACCCCAAAAACACCATTCGTTTGAAACTGTATATATATATATATATATATATATATATATAAACGGACTGTATATATATGAATATAATATATGTATATATATAACAAATTTAAAATTTAAAAAAACCATTTTTGGGGTACAAAACCCCCCAAAAATACCCCTTCGGATGGAGCGATCTGGCTGCTTTTCGAATTTAAAGTCATAAATGTTGTTTTACAAGTTTATACCAAATTTAATAAAAATCGGATCATTTTTACGAGAGTTATCGTGCTCACGGACACACACATACATATATATATATATATATATATATATATATATATATATATATATCGAGAGCACGATAACTCTCGAAAAATTATCCGATTTGATGACATTTGGTATAAACTTGTAAAACAACATTTATGACTTTAAGTTCGAAAACCAGCCAGATCGCTCCATCCGAAGGGGTATTTTAGGGGGGTTTTGTACCCCAAAAATGTGTTTTTTAAATTTTTTACATATAATTTTTGAAAAAGTCAAATTTTAGTTTTCACCATTGGATTTAGCTTAAAAAAACACAATATTTGGTACTTTGATCATTCCTCTACGTCAATTGGTTACCGAGATATTGAAATTGCTAAACATAGTACGTTGTCTAATGTTATTCTTATGGAGGAAAATAACAATTTTATATCTCGCTTATTTATGAACGCATACTGACGAAACTTGCTATATGGCTTCATCTGGTTGTGACCTATTGGTATTTGCTCAAAAAAAAATATTTCCAAAGGCTCCCGTAGCAGCAAACCTGCGTACTCACCCTAACTTACTGATAAAGGATATATGATCATATTTCAACTATAATCTTTTTGAGTTTCCAAGATAAAAATCAAAATTGCTTACATTGTTATAGTTTACTCCCATGTAGCATAAAATATACTAAGGAAATAACGCTTATCCTTCCTACATTTACGTTTTACACTATTCGCATGACAGCAGTTCTCTTTTAGCGAATTTCCCCTATAGGGAAGAAGCTATTACCGTAGTCGGCATGGTAAGACCTAGGCCCGGGACCATGATAACGTTTCGTTTTGAGGTCCCCAGATGCCAAAAACACCAATCGTTCAAATTTGTATATATGTGTATATATATATATATATATATATATATAGGTATAATTGTGACAGGTATATAATTGTGATAGGTATATATTGGCTGCTTGATTGTAGATATATATATATATGTGTGTGTGTCCGTAAGCACGATAACTCTCGTAAAAAAGGTCCGATCTTAATTAAATTTGATACAAATATGTAAAGTACCATTTATTTAAACGAGTTCGAAAACCAGACAAATCGCACCATCCTAAGGGGGGTTTTGGGGTGGTTTTTTACCCCAAAAATGGGTTTTTTGGGGTTTTCACATGTAGTTGTTATCTAAATAAAATTTTAATTAATACCATTGAATTCAGGTTAAAAAACAAACAATTTGGTATTTTGATCATTGCTCTACCTCAATTGGTTACTGAGATATTGAAAGTGCTAAACACAGTACGTTGTCCAATGTTATTCTTATGGAGAAAAAGAAAAATGTTATATCTTGGTTATTTATGAACATAAACTGACGAAACTTGCTATATCGCTTCATCTGGTTGTGGTTTGTTGTTGTTTGTACAATAAATCTATTTTTTCGCCTATTGTTCCCGTAGCAGCAAACCTAGGTACTCGGTCCCCATGTTATTCTCATGGAGAGTAATACAAATGTTATATATCGCTTATTTATGAATGTATATCGATGAAACTTGGTATGTGACTTCACTTAGATGATTTCTACTGATATTTGCATGAAAACCCATTATTTTGTGTTCCTTGTTGCAGCAAACCTGCGTACTCATCCCTAATGTTATTTTTATGGAGAATAATGAATAATTTTAAATATCGCTTGTTTATGAAAATATTTCTTATGAATCCTGGTAAGAGGCTTAATGTGTTATTAAGACATACATATTCATTGGAAATTAGCTGAGTATGCAGGTTTGCTGCGACGGGGGGTATTTTGATGTAACGTCAAATATGTTTACCACTTGTGTGCAAATAGCTAGATTAAACAAGCTTTTAAATAATAAAGCAGTCGACTTATTATAGGCAGTGTAAAAGGAAAAACATGGGACTGAAAAGCGTTATAAATTGGATGCATAAAGTAGCTTTTTCAAATGATAAAACAAATAGGATGGCTCAAATCACAACATTTAATTTCGCTTGAATGTTATTTAAACGAATCGTATAAGCGTATGTTAAGGAAAACAGTTTCATTCCATTCCAATCGAGGTATATCTAAAGAACTAAACGTAAGATATTGTAGGTATTTAGGCATTTATTCTTCTAAAAACATTATCCCTTACGTACGAAATATGTTTTAAATTATAATTACGTTATAAGTAATATGTTCAAATTGTTTTAGAACATCTGTATCAATTATATTTTTTACACAACGCATGGAACGTTTAACACAAATCTAAATAACTATATATTATATGCTTTCCTATTGCACGATTGATAAACCATCGAATGTTATAAGCTTATTTATATTTAATCAGTTCAACAAAGCAAACAAATTTAAAATAGGATATGTTAATTTGCATTGTGTATAAACTGAGACTGGGAATAAACATATTTCTGTTCCTTCATATAAAAAATGCAGTTAAAAAGAAATATATATATAGTAATAAAATTAATACCTGTATACCCAAACTGTACCTGGAACTTTTGAGAAACCTGTAGCATTATGTCCATAAACCAAATGCTTGAATGAAAGGTGATTGAAACTGAGGAAATCTAAGGTAAAGTATTAGTTTTGTGATAAATCCTCTCCTAATGCTAAAATAAATAAACGGTATCAGGAAACTAACACATACTTTCTCCCTTTTATCCCAACTTTAATGAATATATTATTTTTTATTCACTAAATATAGAATACAAAGTACGTTCGAATGTTCATAAAATCTTGTAAACAAGTCGTTTTCAAAAATATCCACCCAAATCCCCGTTTAGGAGGCACTACAGAATCCATCGCTACACATGTGGTCTAAGCAGGGGAAATGCCGCCTATTCACTCCCTCAGGGTTATTAAGGGGCAACATATTTCGACTTTCCTCTGTTGGTCATTGCTAACTTGACAATCATATCAAGTTTGAACGAAATTTATGAATAAATAAGGAAGAAATAGTAATTTTTGTATTCCCCATAAGAATAACATTGGACAACGTACTGCGTTTACTGCAAAATTAAAATTAAAATTTTCTTCGCAACCAACAATCGTAGAATAGTAATTAAAAAAACTAAATTATTTAGTTGTTTAAGCTCTTTTTAATAGTGAATGGTAATATTTGTTATAATTATTTTTTTAATGAAAAATCCAAAAAACTAAATTTTTTAAATTTTGAGTCTTGTAATTCCTTAACTCGAGTTTTTACAGAAATGCGGGTGGTTTGTTGGAAAACTAAAGTTTTACAAACGAATAAAATTTAATAAAAATCTTTAGAGCCGTTTTTGAGAAACCTTGAATTTTTTGCGGTTTTGGGGGGATATTTACCCTTAAAAACCAAAAATTCCAAAAAACGAAAAAATGCCTGGAGATATCGTGGATTGTACCTACATACCAAATTTCATAAAAATCGGACCAATGGTTAGGGATCTAGCTCTGTACACATCCATGCAGACAGACAGACAGACAGACAGACAGACAAACAGACAAACAGCAGACAGACAGACACACAGAAATCACGTAAAAATCCTTTTTTTGGATTCAGGGAGCACCAAAACGAATATTTCCACTAACAACTCAAATTCGAAAATTTTTACGAAAACAATACTTTCTCCATATCCTATGTATAAGGGGAGAAAGTAAAAAGAAAGTGCCCATTTAAAACACATATTAAATATTGGGATTTAATCAACTGCGCAGTTTAATTAGCTCTAAATCTGAAATAAGGTAATGAAGTTGGGCACAACTAATATTTATACATTTCTTTAATGCATTATCTCACTACACGTATGTTCTTACACCACACGTATTCAGTTACCAATAAGTTTATATATTTATACATACGACGAATTGATACATACATACGAGGATTTATACATACGACCGGCTATAGCCCCTCATATTTGGATTTTGTGTATGGGGAAATTATATTTACTGTTTGCTTGCTGTGGGAAATAAATCGATATGAAAGTATGAACACATGTAAATAAATATATAAATCCATTATCATTTATATATTAAGTTTTTAGGAGCATTAATTAGTTAATATTTTTCCATAAATTATCATTAATTATCACTCCGTTTGATCTCAATTATCCTAAAATTATTAACAATCATCAAACTATCAGTCGAGATATTGTTTTAGTTAAACATTTAGTTTACACGCAATTAACTCTCGTAAGAGAATGCTGATTTACTTGGAGCTCTTTGATGTCTTGACTGTAGTTAAGTCAATCAGAACCTCATTTTGGATGTAACGATAGTGCTATTGTCCCTCTTTGAGAATTATCTACAAAATGGATGAATCAGCATTTAAAGCAATATGGTTACATCAATTGAGTAAAGTATGTTCGTTTTCTTTGATTTTAAAGGATATTATTATTGGTTATTGATTATTATCAATCAGTAGATAGATACTTATTTGGTTTTTATACGTTATAAAGTGGCGTTTATAGACATTTTTAATTTTGTTTAGAATGCGCCACATATACCGTGTGTCCCAAAAGTCCTCCTCCCCTATTACTTTTTTTAACGACTGCATATATCGAGATTATCTTTCGGGGAAGTCTTAGTGACTTAAATCGGAAACTTTTGATGAGTCCAAATTTTCAACGCCCTCCCACAAAATAGGGGTTTTGGGGGATAGGTCAAAAAACTTGAATGGTAACCCCCTTGAGTGATATATCATTTTAAAGGGTGTACAACAAGAAGAAGAATGGCACAAAGTAGGGGTTTCTATCTTTGTTTTATCAAACACAGCTTTCATTTGAATTTTATGAATTTTAAAACTTCTTTTGCATTATTTTGTCATAGCAGTCATTACAAATAACAGTATTCACCAAAAACGTTTCGAAATAATAAGATTTTTCGATGGGAACATTTAAGCAACCAAGTCTTTTAGTGAGTGAACTAGTTTGGTCCTTCCCCTAACAGGGGTTTTTGGGGCTAAGTCACAAATGTTAAATAGCAACCCTCTCTGAGTGTTACCTCGTTTAAAGATCTTAATAAAAGAAGATGAATGGTGCAAATTAGAGGTCAGTAAGATGATTCTCGAAATCATAACAGCTTATTATATATAATTGTAAAATTTTACATTTAATAAGCTACCATATTTTAGGGGAAGATCATCGTAGAGATCTCTCGTTTGCACCATTCATCTTCTTTTATTAAGTCCTTTAAAAAGAGGAATCTCTCAGTAAGGGTTGCTATTTAACATTTTTGACTTAGCCCCAAAATCCCCCATTTTGGGGGATGGGGCCAAACTTGTTTATTCACTAAAACATAAAAGGCTTGGTTATTTAAACGTTCCCATCGAAAAATCGTATTATCTCTAAACGTTTTTGGTGAATACTGCTATTTGTAGTGTTATTTGTAAAAACTAGTGTTTATCCTATGCAAAAATAATGCAAAATGAAGTTTTAAAATAAAAAAACTCAATTGAATGCTGTGTTTGAAAGAACAAAGCTAGAAACCCCTAACTTGTGACATTCTTATTATTTTTGTACGCCCTTTAAAATGATACATCACTTAAGGGGGTTACCATCTAAGTTTTTGACTTACCCCCCAAACTCCCTATTTTGGGGGAGGGGGTTGAAAATTTGGACTCATAAAAAGTTTCCTTTTTGGGTCACCAAGACCTCCTCGGAAGACATTCTCGATATAAGCAGTCGTTAAACAAATTATAGGGGGGGTGAGATTTTAGGGACACACTATTAAGTTAATATTTGCAGATAAAGTACTAATACACCAACAATTCCAATACAAATTTCAGCAACTATTTTAGGCAGTAAAATATACTTTAATAACATAAGATTGCCTTACTGTGATTAATAATTACGACCCTTAAAATAGATGTTTCTTTGTTATTCAATGAGTTATTATTGTATTGGTGGTTTAGAAAGATTGTTAGACTATATTCAGGCAAAATTATTATAACAAACCTAAAACTCAAACTTGTTTGTTATTTAATGATGTTAGTACAGTTACTGAATATAAAACTATAAATCGAACTTTGTTCCATAATGGTTTTGTTTAAAACAATCAAAGGAACTAGATAGTATTTGGCCTTTGAATTGCTTGGGAAATTGGGTTGTAAAAACCGTGTACTAATTATGACCCTTACATATAGTTTACTATTTGTTACAGTAAATCTAAGTACTCCAACTATGATTAAGACCAAATGGCAAATATTTATAGTGTCAACTATTTTAATCAGGAATTTTTATGTTTTTTCCATCTTTTTTTAAGAACTAGATTTTTCTAAGGAAGCAATTTTAACATGTTAACTATTTTTAAAATACTCAAAGAAAATTTTATAAAATTTTGTTTTTTTGAAAATTTTATAAAGATTGTAACTGAAAGTTAACCATGTAAATAAAGAGTTTAGTTGTTGCTAGTTCAGTTTTTATTTTTGATTGTTTTAATTTAATTAAACTACTAGAAACTACACTATTAAACTAATTCCTTTTTAATCACATATTATTATATTATATTGTTTATGATGTATACATTTACCTAAAAAAAGAAAAAATTTATCACCCTAACTATTTTAAAGATCGCACAATTTGAAATTTATATGGCAATTCATTCAAATTTGTAAAATTAGCTTTTCTTTATCCAAGTATTTTGAGATCAACTAATTCCAATGTATTACTAGGATTAAAAATAATGCCTAATTGAGTCTTTTGCCTGCAAAATGTCTTCTTGAGTTGTAAGGGTTGAGAAACAACAACGCACAGGGAACTTACAACTGGTGGTATTTGATACCAACTTTCCACTTGAACGCTGCCAAGTAAAGTTTGGAGTTTGTGTGTGGTAGGCCTACACGTGAGGCTTGTCAACTGTGTTCTGAAGTACTAGCTCATCGGCCATCACGGACCTAACCAATCGCCTGATTGACTAGAGTGAAGCTGGCCGTCGGGAACACATGTAATGTTGAAATTATTATTTTAATTTAGCTAACAGAATATTTTATATTTAGCTTCTATAACCTAAATGTAGGGGAAAGGCAAAAGTATACGATTTCAAGTGTTTAATTTCTATCTTGACGTTACATTACTCCAATTTTAAACATACAATACTGTATAGTAACTTTGTATTGGTTCCCAAATATTGTAATTTATACAAAAAACATTATTTTCTTGTCACGTTTGAAATAACAGTTTTGAATTAATAGTAGAAAATCTGATGTAAATATGTTATATAAAGCAAATATGACATTTATTATATAATCCTTTTCACATGGAAAATGTTGATGAGTTTAAGTTCAGTACTAAAAAAACCAAAACACTTGAAAACAAATAAATTATTTAGCATGTCAGGTTCTTTTTGTTGCTATTTCCGTTATTGCAATAATGGAATTTTTTATTTTTTATTTCCCTGGTATAAGGACTCGTAATATTTAATACACAACTTAATATAAATTCTTTATAATGTACATCTTATAGATGATGTTATTAACTTGATAGATTATTTATTGTCATCTTCTTTATTATGTACATCTTAGAATTTTGAAGATCCTAGTCACTTGACGCTCTTACATTAAGAATCAACAAAAACTGGATATTCAAAATATGTTTATATTTTTTTTACTTTTATACACAAATGAACAAACTGCATAGATTAAAGCTACCAAATTTTAGGTGAAATACATACTTTCGTCGGATATTTAAGTAAAAAATTAGAAGTCTGAATGTAGTTTCAATTAAAATTGTAAACTAATTTACGTTAAATTTCTATTTGACATGACCGACACTTATATCTATGTTGTATTGGTTGAATAAATGAATTAATGAACTATAATAGTAAATGTATCACTTTTCTGTAAATTATCGCTCGGCTACAGCCTTGCAAAACATTTCCTTTTTTATGCGTTAAGTTTGTGATTTTTGTTTATAACATTTAAAACTATTGACTAGAAATACAAAACCAATATACAGAATGTGATATTGTCAGGAATCGAACAAAAACTAGTAGACTAATACATGACATCTATAAAAGAGTGTGAAAAGAGAGCATTATTCACTTGTTTTACTGCAGTGTGATTGAAAATTCAAAAACATAAAATTGTTCTTGTTGTTAGGTTGAAGCCCTCAATAAATATGGTTATGTTATATACTATTGACTATCACATGAACATTCAAAAACATACTAATTCCTTTGTTATAGTTTGCATAGTATAATCAAGAAAACTTGTAAATAACTTGTTCTGTGATAACTTTGAATAAGTTTGTGTTTTACGTTAGTAGATATGTTAGATAATGTTACTCAATAAATCAATACGTAGTTATAAAATAAACTGTCATGGATTTTAGGATGATAATAAAGTACATTTACTTTATGGGTGAATTTATTGTCTATGTGCATTTTCCAAGCTATATTTATTTTATGGAATGGCATTTAATGAACCCAATAACTCGACAAACAAGATTCTTTATTAAAGAATTCCAGCAACCTTTGTGTTAAGTTATTCGCTTTACTCCGGTTTTAATCTCTTTAATATTTAATAATTCCCCTTACAAAGGAGTTAATTTGTTGAATTAGCTATAATATTTGTTTAGCTTTAACGTTTTTTGTCATGAATGCATCAAGGCTCAAATCTTTACCGGGATTCCCGAATGTCCAGGTTTACGTAATAATACTTTAACCTTATTAAACCTCTGACAAATCTAATTTTCGTTTACAATTATGCTTTCTTTAACCTTGTATTATTTTATATGCGCTCTCAAAGAAACGTATGGCAGATTATTAGAGGTTGGTCTAATATTTTAGATACAAATCATAAAATAATTTAGTGTTTTATTTACCATAAGATGTAGGAAAGCTGAAGTATGAATGGAGTAGGAGTAGGCTTTATATCATCAAGTAGGTCTAGCTTTAAAGTATTTTAGTAATTTAAAGAAAATATTTTAATAGTAACATTCAAACTTCTGAAATTGTAAATATTATTAATTAAAGATGTAAAATTAATAAATTAAAACGTTGTTAATACAAACGTATAGGATTCCAAACTTAACCTGCACTTCTTTACCTAATCCTCTGTCGAAAAAAACACTCACACAGAAACTTCTATAAGAAAGTATTAATGAAACTTATTTGGCCAGGAATATAATTGCTGAAATAAATAAAGGCGAGTAAGCTTTAAAAATGATAAAGTGTGGTCATCGGTCAAGGCGACTGTGTGATGAATGTTTGACGTGAGAGGCTCAGAGCGGTGTGTCTTGCTGGGGAGGCTGGAGAGGCGGGGGTGATACGACAAGAAATGGAACAAATATTTCAACTGATTTACACAGCTTTGTTTTTATAAATTGTATTATTTAAGTTTTTATTATTATAAAATTTAATATTGAATATGTTTGTATTATATACTTTCAATTATGTTCATAGATTATTTAATTTAATAAATTATCTATAAATAAAGCAGAAACATCCAACAAACTTTTGAGAAAACCGTACGCTAACACCCATGAAAATATTAAAATTGAATTATCACATCTTAAAACATCCAACTTAAAAGAAAGTTCTCACGGGGAAAATCTAATAAAAATGATTCTTTATGTAATCTATCTTAAGAGAATAAATTAAATTAAGGGGACACATTTTAGATTCGAATTTTAATAACGGTGTAATTTTATTTGACTGTAAAACTGAAATCAGTTGAACATTCAAAGCTGTTGGACAGAGCTGATAACTATTCAAAACCCATTTAGTGACGACGTCTGATAACAGGATATGTAGTAATAAAATAAGTCTCGTCATAAAACCTAATGGATTTTTGGACATTTTAAACCAATGCAAAAGTCAAGAGTCTAAAGTATTGAGATTATAAATATATATTTCTAATTATCGAGATATTTAAAATATATTTAAATTTTTTTAAATCTCAAAATTGCTAGAAACAGTCTGGAGCTTTTAATGCATACTTCAAAGAAAATACCCGGTACTTTCGGGTGGAAAAAATAATTGTTGAAAGGAAAAATACCCCCGTAGCAGCAAACCTGCGTACTCAGCGAATTTCCAATGCATATATATGTATCTTAATACCAAATAAAGCCACATACCAAGTTTCATCAATATACATTCATAAATAAACGATTTATGACATTTTAATTATCCTCCATAAGAATAACATGGCAACTGAGTATGCAGGTTTGCTGAAGTAAGGAACACAAAAAATGGGGTTTTATACAAATATCAATATAACTCATGTAGGTAAAGCCACATACCAAATTTCATTAATTTATTTTCATAATGAAGGCAGATAACACGTTACTTATTCTCCATAAGAATAACATGGGGCTGAGTACGCAGGTTTGCTGCTACGGGAGCCTTGGGTAAAAAATTGTTTTTTTGAGCAAATATCAATGGTCCACAACCAGATGAAGCCGTATACCAAGTTTCGTCAGTATACGTTCATAAATAAGCGAGATATAAAATTTTTATTTTCCTCCATAAGAATAACATTAGACAACGTACTGTGTTTAGCACTTTTAATATCTCGGTAACTAATTGACGTAGAGAAATGATCAAAATACCAAATTGTGTGTTTTTTTAAGCTGAATCCAATGGGAAAAAATAAAATTTGACTATTTCCAAAATTATATGTAAAGAATTCGAAAAACCCATTTTTGGGGTACAAAACCCCCCCGAAATACCCCTTCGGATAGAGCGATCTGGCTGGTTTTCGAACTTAAAGTCATAAATGTTGCTTTACACGTTTATACCAAATTTCATCAAAATCGGATAATTTTTACGAGAGTTATCGTGCTCACGGACACATATATATATATATATATATATATATATATATATATATATATATATATATATATATATACAGTTTCGAACGAATGGTGTTTTTGGGGTCTGGGGACCTCAAAACGAAAAGTTATCATGGTCCCGGGCCTAGGTCTTACCATGCCGACTACGGTAATAGCTTCTTCCCTATAGGGGAAATTCGCTAAAATAGATTTTGAATAGTTCACTTACCCCATGTATTCATCAGTACAAGGCCTTAATAAATATATAAATACAAAATAAAAACTAAACGTAGTATTTGCAGAACCATTACTTTTTGATAGCCGTTTTAAGCAGTAAGCTGGTTCTTTTCGTACCCACAATTGAGTACAAGGCAGGCGCGCAGTCGAACATTAGCGTGGCCAGGGTTTTGAAAGAGGTTTTCAGGCCTCTGATGGCGACCTGAATAAAATATCTCTCTTTTCAATTGTGGTATTTTTATTAATCAATGAAATCTGTATGTAGCATAGCTAACAGTTTTGTAATGGAGTGTACTTAAGTCGACTCCTCTAGTTTAACACTAGATTAACGCTTTTGTTGAAACTAAGGTTGAAACTAATTCCTAATTAATTAATTTGTATATTTAAGCTATTTTTAATAAAGAATCCCAAACAAGTACAAAAATAACAGCTTAACACTCTAATAGTGTTAAGTGTTAATAGTGTTAATAGTATTAATAGGCCAGTGATACTGTCCTTATTTTTTACTCTATTGTTTAAACAAAATTAAACAGTATAATGTTAAATGTGCAACCAAATTAAAAGCCCATATAAAGTTAAACTTTGAATTATTCCAGAGTTTTAACAACCGTTGAAAGACGCAAACATATACCACAGCGAAATACATATAGAGATTATATTATCCATTCTACATTGTAATGAAGTCCAAAAGACAAAAGCAATTACAACCATTATTTATGATGCGGCCACTCGCCTTAGGGATCTTGATGTTCAACACTGCAAATTATTTTCCTTGGCTTTGGAGACAATATTTTGTTGAAAATTTTACATTGAGTGAGAATGTTTGATAAGTCGAGTTATGTTAAAATTAACCTAAAAGATGCAAAGAGTGTTTTTTTATCATTCGAATATCATTATTGATTGCAACCTTACAAATATATTTTTTTCTATTCAGTTTCATTTAATACAAAGAATAAGTGATTTTCCTTAGTTACTCGGTATAAACTAACATATATTAAACAAATAAATAAATAAATAACCGCACCAATTTTGTTGTATTCTTAAAAAAAGTAACTCCGTTATTTTTATAAACTAGTTTATAAAGCAAGAACGATTTCTTGTTTTAATTTACAGTAACCGAAAATAACCAAAGAATACAAATTCAAAGTAACAGTTATAATTTAACGTTACACAATTGAGATGCAGATGTCAATTCCAGTCTCAAAATGTGTTTTATTTCAATAAACAGTTTTCTTTCCAACACAGCAACTACCACCAACAGTCGCGTGCTCGTCAATATAGTGTGTCATGCAATAGTCTGTACAACGTCGACACTCAACTAGATGTCCTGAATAACACATAAACTGATATCATCTCCTTTAATACCGAGTAATTAGCACCATCCTCTTTAAGTTAAGTTCTTGCAGTTCCAACTTCAGTCGCAACTGTTGTATAGTGAACCAAAAATCTCATTACTATTTACTTGGCAACGGTATAACTTTTCATAGCATATTGTAAGTATTATTTAATAAATTTTTGTATAATTTGTTCCACCATTTTAGGCACAGTGAAAACCGAGTCATCTCAAAATCCCCAAATTTCAAAGGAACCCTAATTATATTGGTTTCTACCTGGTCATCGAGTCTCAAAATCCCCTACGCCCGCTCGAGTCACTAGTGTCCCAAGCTACGACCCAATACAGGTATACAGAGCACAATGCAGGATAAAACCTTTGAAATACCTTAATTTCCTCTTATAAATTAATTTAGTTATTCGTTTTGTGTTCGTACCTTAGCTCATTCAACAAATATAAATCAATTAAAATAAATGTTTGATTGTTGCTCAATCACACAAAAGTTACTGGGGAGAACGATCTAAATTTTCATCGGATCGCCCTGAATATTTAAAATATTAAATTTGGGCATATTATGGGCACATATTTATTTACTGATTACTATGTCAATTTTATCTATAATGTCAAATATAAGTTTCAATTACGCCTGTTTATGGAACCACTAACAAATCATTTATTTTTAAACCAGAGGGTTCTTGTAAACATACGATATTATAGTGTACATCATTGTGATCTCGATGCTAGTTGAAATAAACGTTACCAGGAAACTTATATTCAAAACCCCCTTTTTGGAACAATAGTCAGTTACCCTGGGAAATAAACAATTAAAATATGTATGATTAATTGGCCTCTTTAGGCCTTTGCACTCCATATTCATACATCACCTCAAAAATCACTTTTTGGGATTATGGAGCACCAAAACGAATATTTCCACCGATAACTCAAATTCGAAAATGTTGACGAAACAATAATTTCTCCATAATATACTATTTGCACGGAGCGAACGTTAAGAATATATGATTCAATACTATCTTCTGCAATTCGCTTCCTGAATTCAAACCAAAATCAAACATCTCATTTTAATTTCCTCTCTGACTCAGATAACTGCCAGCTGGCGGCACTGTGGCCATCTCCTTCAATTAATATTAGTAGTTTCTTGCAGCGGTTGTCGGAGTCAGAATTCGCCTCGAGATAGGCTTGCACTGTGAACATAACGTTAACGAATATACTAAGTTCACTGGTGCCGTAATTTATTAAAAAATAATATTATTTTTATTTTAAAATGGGGCAAACATTCTTAACAGTTTTATTTTTACTGTAAGTATATGTTGTTTGGATATGTTTTTTTGGAATCACACTAATATTAAAGAAATGTAACATATTTGAAGTTATGATTGTATACATATATATTTTTTTAGCTATAAGCTGAATCATGAAGCTGAATACCAGCACCGCGCGGGATGCTGGCGTTAGGCTCGTGAGTGCGCGTGCGGTAGTAAAGGAACCTCCAGCCTAGCTCCAAGGGATTTTGAGACTCATTAGCTTATCTATTGCAGTTTCTTGTTCCTTGTGGGGATTTCGAGACTGTTTTTACCATTTTCACGCTTCGGAGTTTTTAGACGCAACCAAATATATCAATCTATTGAGACTTGTACATACCTACTTTAGACAGCACTTTCTGATTTACAGTGCACGGTAAAAAATGTAAAGTTAGTTGACTTGGTAAGTGATATCTATTATTTTATTCATCTAAAGAATTATTCACCCTAATATGTTAAAAAAATCTCATCCTAAAGCAAAAACAAAAACACAGCCTTTGATATTTTGTCATAGCTTCCGCCTTCCAGGACCACGTTGTCATTGTAGCTTGCAATGTAAATCTTTTCTAAAAAACATTTTAAACGTTTCGATTTTTCCACAATTACTTGCTAAGAAGGTGCCAGGTTTTAGGAAGTGGATAAACGAGTAAACAATGTATTATTTGTTGATGTATCTTAACAATAAATATAGTAAAATATACATAACAAATAGAATGTCATGTAAAGTGAAAAAAGTGGATTAGGCCTATAACGAATTGTTTTAAAAGGTTACGATTTAGCAACTAACCAATTATTAAACATATCAGTGTCACGATTTTTGACAAATAACCACACAGGATTTCTTATCCTGTTTGCATCAAAATAAATAATTTATATAATAACAACTAGTAACTGATATTACTAGAACTGTCATATAACCACACATTGTTGGATTTATGTAAGTAAATGTGCGAAATTTCTTCAAAATACGATCTTAAATCAATGTTATTACCTAATAGTAATATACTTAATGGGTCACAAAAACTTTAATTTATAATGGAGGAACACAGAGGACGGCTTCCCCCATTCCCACGTATTTCTCCCTCAGGAGTCGCGTGTGACGTAATACGATATTAACACGCGACGTTCGGTGTTAAAGTCACTAGAATTTATGATGGTATGACGTACTTGAAACATAATACGTAACATATTCCTAGGAATTATTTTGTTTTGGCAGAAGAATACGGATGCATAGAAAATTGTATCTATATATGTAATGCTTTTAAACTATTATGTTTTTGAACATTTTTCAATGGTTGATTGCTAAAGTAATAACAAACAAGATGTACCACAATAACTGTGATTACCAATTTGCCTTTATCGTAACCATATATTGGTTATTTATAGGTTTTAAATCAAACTATTAAACTCCCTGAAGCCGTCGTTATCGTTTCTAATGTTGCCTGATCACTGATTACTACAGTTTGAACTAACAGGGTAATTTTCGAATAGATTTTTCCGACCACACATATTCGTTTTACAATAACAAACATTGGGTCGTTGTTGACGTTGAGTCAAATTGAAGATATTACATCCCGCTAATATTGAACTAACTTAAATTTCCGGGTTAGGATTATTTTATTTTTAAGAAGCAAATCTATACAAAAATCGTTAACATATTTACATTAGCCAAGGGCACGTGGGCAGGTAACTAGTTTGTTAAATGTGTTAACTTTCTAAACTATATCAAATAGCTTTCAGGTCTGTTCTACTATTTTTTTTTGTTTAACTGTAAATCATTTGAACTTCTCATCAACTTCTTTCAGTAGTTCTCAAAGGCTTAGAGGATAAATATGCATGTTTCGTAAACTTGCACTGTAGTATTTGGATTTCTTACTTACTGCATTTTGCGGAATATAATACCCCCGTAGCATCAAACCTGCGTACTCAGCAAATTTATAATGTATATATATGTATCTTAATAGCACATAAAGCCACATACCAAGTTTCATCAATATACATTCATAAATAAACAATTTATAACATTTGAATTATCCTCCATAAGAATAACATGGTGGCTGAGTATGCAGGTTTGCTGAAACAAGGAACATAAAAATGGGTTTTTATTCAAATATCAATATAACTCAACTAGGTAAAGCCACATAACAAGTTTTAGCGAATTTCCCCTAAAGGGAAGAAGCTATTACCGTAGGTCTCATGGTAAGACTTAAGCCCGAGACCATAATAATTTTTTGTTTTGATTTCCCCAGATGACAAAAACACTATTCGTTCAAATTTATATATATGTATATATATATATATATATATATATATATATATATGTCTGTGAATGCAATAACGTGAGTAAAAAAGGTCAGATTTCGATGAAATTTGGCTCAAATGTGTAAAATGACATTCATGACTTTAAGTTCGAAAACCAGAAAAATCGGACCATGGGAAGGGGGGTTTATGGGGGTTTTAAATTGTTCAAAAATCAGTTTTTTGCATTTTTCACCCTAAAATTTGCAAACAACTTAATTTTGGTTCTGACCATGTTATAGAGCTCATAACAACAAATAATATAGTAATTTGAATTATTAACCTAGGTTAAGTGGTTGCGGAGAAAATCCAAAAAACCTACTCATAAAATCTCCCATGTTAATCTTATGGGTAAAAGGTTTTTGGCTTTTCCTCAGTTTATTTTAATGTAAACATCACATTTATTTTTACCAATCTGTTCAGTTCCACAAAACAATCATTTTGGTGTTTAAATTGTGATTCTACGCCCAACCGTTGCTGAGATATTCAAAGTGCTAAACACAGTACGTTGTCCAATGTTATCCTTATGGAGAATAAATAAAATTTGATATCTCGATTATTTATTAATGCATGTTGATGAAACTTGGTATATGGCTTCACGTAGTACTGGTATATTGATATTTGCACAACAAATTGATTTTTTGTTGATTATCCCCGTAGCAGCGAACCTGCGTACTCAGCCCCCATGTCATTCTTATGGAGAATAAGTCAAATGTAATGACTACCTTAATTATGAACATAAATTAATAAAACTTGGTATGTGGCTACAACTTGTTGAGTTATATTTATATTTGCATAAAAACCCATTTTGTTTGTTCCTTGTTGCAGCAAACCTGCTTACTCAGCTCCCATGTTATTCTTATGGATAATTATTAAAATGTTGTATAGTGCTTATTTATGATTGAATATTGATGAAACTTGGTATGTGCCTTCACCTAGTTAAATTCTATTTATATTTGCATAAAAAACAATTGTTCGTGTTCCTTGTTTCAGCAAACCTACGTACTCATCACCAATGTTATTCTTATGGAGAATAATTAATATTGTATATATCGCTTATATGTGAATATATTTTTATGAAACTTGGTATGTGGCTTTATATGGTATTAAGACATATATTATGCATTGAGTACGCAGGTTTGCTGCGACGGGGGTATTATTAATTTATGTTCATAGTTAACAGAGATAACATTTTACATATTCTCCTTAAGAATAACATGGGGGCTGAGTACGCAGGTTTGCTGCGACGGGGGTATTATTAATTTATGCTCATAGTTAACAGAGATAACATTTTACATATTCTCCTTAAGAATAACATGGGGGCTGAGTACGCAGGTTTGCTGCTATTGGCCAAAAATTGTTTTTTTACAAATACCAATAGACCACAAAAACATGAAGCGATATACTAAGTTTCTTCAGGACAAGTGGATAAATAAGCGATATATACAGTTGTTCTTATTCTCCGTAAGAATAACATTGAACAACGTACTGAGTTTAGCACTTTCAATATCTCTATAACCAATTGACGTAGAGCAATGATCAAAACACCAAATTGTTTTTTTTAAAAGCTAAATTCAATAGTGTACAATCAAATTTAATTTATTTAAACATTATACTGGTATATAAAAAACTCAAAAAAATTTCGGGTTACAAAACTCCCCAAAATATCCCTTTGGATGGAGCGATCTGGCTGGTTTTCGAACTTTAAGTCATAAATGATGCTTTACATGCTTGTACCATATTTCATGAAATTGGAACATTTTTACGAGAGTTATCACACCCACGGACACACATATATATATAGTTTTGAACGAATGGTGTTTTTGGCATCTGGGGACCTCAATACGAAAAGTTTTCATGGTTTCGGGCCTAGGTCTTACCATGCCGACTACGGTAATAGCTTCTTCCCTATAGGGGAATTTCGCTAAAAATTATGTTAAAAGTGGTATATGGATACAAAACCTTTTGCAAAAACTTATTCATGTTTTTTAAAGTTATTTATAACTTTTACGGGGTAAATGATGTCGTAGAGTCATATATTTGATTTCCTTTAATTGATCAGTTCTACTTGATCAGATTCAAGATTGAATATAACTATTTGGTTACCTCAGAGAAGTCATGTTCTATCACAGCCTGGTATGCATATTCAATGTCGCCCAATCAAACTCAGTGTTAATCAAGTCTTCATTACCTTCAATCAATATATCCTGTCAATGTCTTGGTGATAACAGATGTTGATAAAAGGCACGGTATTGAACAGTTATTGAGATGCGCGTAATAAGCTAATTATTTAGGGTCTAGTAAATTGTGGACCTGTTTATGGCACCGGACGAATATTAAATGTAGGCTATTGGTAATTTTACTACGAATAAATCGTACATTTTCATTTGGTTTAAAATCACTTATAAATTTATGATATTAATTATCCTTAATTATATCTTGACTTACGGATATGAAGAGAAGCATTTCAATCGGTTAACTTGCCACGTATATTTCAATACTAGGCCCTGTTTGTGTCTGCATTTCACCATTATTAATTCACATTTTATAAATCTTGTGTAGATATATTTTATATCACCATATTTGGGATTTTGAGAAATTATCTAAATGGAAGTATTTTCTTAGGCTCACTACAATGATAGCATGAGCGTACGCCAAACCCCGACGTTAGGTAAGACATGTGTCTTAGGCTCACTACAATGATAGCATGAGCGTACGCCAAACCCCGACGTTAGGTAAGACATGTGTCTTACCTAACGTCGGGGTTTGGCGTACGCTCATGCTTATCTTATCATCTTATGTACGTATCATCTTATGTATCATCTCATGCTCATCTTATGTAAGCCATTTCTTTCAGTTTAAGCTTTAACGCTGCCGTTTAAATCATTTTTTCAACTATCATCGTACAATTAATTGGAGATGCAATCTATAAAAAGTTGTTATAAATTAGTGAGCAATATTTTACAGCAATACTTAAATTATCGTTATTTTTTTATGCTGTTGTAGGTTTATAAATAATCTGAATTAGTCCATTAGTTCTGATAAAAACCCTGTATTTTTAAACAAATACAGTCGGTGTTTGAAAAGAGATATGCCAATAATTTTAAATTTGCCTTTGAGGTGTAATTTACACTTATCATGGTTACACGAAATTTGCACTGTTTTGTTCAACTACATACTAAAGACCTGAGAAGGATATAAATTCCGGAAATCAATCGACTTCGAAAGTTCCAATATGTAGTAAATTTAGCTAAGTAAGATGAAATATTACTGAGGTGCACTTAAAATTCATCCGACATGTTTAATCATATTTCCGCTCTCAATCTTTGTTAGGACGCCTAAGCCGGCAGAAAAGCGAGATAAGATTGTACACCGAAACATCTGCTCGTCTCGCCGAGATCGTGACGAGGGGGAATGACAGTGACACACTTTCGTGGCGTTGTGGAAGCCCACTGCTGTTAATTATGAATCTATAAATATTAAACAGAGTTGTTATAACGGGGCTGACGACTCTGATACAGAGCACGACTACATTTCTCTATATTCAAATGTCATTAGGAAATGCAAAATGTAAAATGTAAAACATGATAACAGTGTTTATGTTTTAAATTGTAAAGTGGAATTTGTTTAACCAGCAACATTTCACAATGACGTAAATTGATCGAATCGCAGTGTATATGCACCAAACACAATGCCGTTATTATTCCCACGGTAGATTTTTCGGTTGATGATTCAGGCTATGTACTTTATATTAACCAATTAACTTATGACTAATTAAACAATTTTTAAACCTACTACTTTAATTTATAATGTCTATAATACGTATTTTAATTTACATTTTCTGGCTTTAATATTTTTCTTTGAAAATCAGAAACTATAAAATTCTACATGTTTAATTAGGGATTGACAAAAAGGTATAGTAACCTTTTGAAAATAGAAGTAACCCTGATATTGGTCTCGCCTGGCCGTTTGGAGTGGTCCCCTAATTGGCCTTCTAATTGGTTGACTGACTGACTAATTAAGTGTAATTGTTATCGACTGCTCACACCAGTGGCGGATTCAAGTACCTCATAATGCTATAGGAACCGTTATAATTGTTCTGTACGGCTCACAAAGTAACTACTTTGTTAAACATTCTTGGGACATCCTCTCGCGCGCGTGAGTTGAGCCTGTAAGGCCTCGTTTTGTTTATATTTTCTGGTTATAACGATATTTTTCCTGCAGTTCCTACAGTTTTAGCAAGGAAATGATGTATAGTTAAATTTTACTCTGTGAAGTTATAGAGAAAGAGAGGGGAGAGTAATTTAACATCCTGCATTGAGCAAAATTAACATTGCATTTACTTTAATTAGTTCATTTTGTTTATTTAGCCTCCGGATTACTGAGAAATACTAACATCGTTTAAATACGTGCTGTAGACAAATTGTTGCAAGACCAACTAGTTTTTACTTCTTAAAGTGAAGTCATCTTCAGGCTGACAAGAATGTGTATTCCCTTCATTTGGAGGTCGTCATCACGTAAAAGTACAATCACACACGCAAGCAGTATAGACTCCAATTCCACCCGGTCGCGTCACAATCTGTTCCGGGAATAAATTTTAGTGTTTCTACGAATGTTAGAAGTGTCCGTCATGTCCGTGTCTGCGTGTGTGTTTAAATGTACTTTTACGTGATGACGACCTTCAAATGAAGTGAATACACATTTTTGTCACTCTGAAGATGACTTCACTTTAAGAAGTTGAAACTAGTTGCTCGTGCAGCAATTTAAACTACTTTAAACCAGTTAAATTAGTTAATACTTCAGTAAATTATATTCGTAATAGTTAACATATTAGTCATAAGGTATAAACTATATCATGAACCAACATTAATTAATAGGATATCCATTGTAAAACATATTTGACCACTTTTTGGCCTGTTACTGATTGTGCACGTGTTGCGACATAATTTTTTATTTTATCTTTGACAAAGACAAGTTCTGAGACAGAAAGTAAGAAGACAGACTGATTGACACATGTTAAGTACGATCTGATAGGCAAACCATTGTCAGGTCAAAATTCAATCAGTTTTCAGCAAATCTGCCTAGAATTAAATAAATCAAACTTATCTTAACTTAAGCTTTAAGAAACTTTAGCACTTGAATAAGTAAATTCGTGTACATTAGTTTAGTTTGTAAACATTTGAAATTTAATTTTTAAGTATCATTTCAAATATTCTTTATTGTTTCTTTTGTTCACTTGTTTTACATTTAATTTGTAATATTTTGAATTTAATTTCAGACAAAATATCTTTAGTAATTTTACTAAAGACGTAGGGCTCATCGGTAGGTAGTGATAAAAATAAACTATTTAAAAATTGTTTTCGTCATACTGCTTCAAAAACAACTGTTTTTGACAGATGCGTTGAGATTCAAAAGTTCTTCTTTTTAGTCTTTGGATAATAACATATGTTTTGATGATCATTATCGTACTAATACTAAATACCCCCGTCGCAGGAAACCTGCATACTCAGCGAATTTCGAATGAATATATAACATAACACATTAAAACACTTCACAGGATTCATAAGAAATGTATTTACAAACAAGCGATATTTAAAATATTAATTATTCTCCATAAGAATAACATTGGGGATGAGTACGCAGGTTTGCTGCAACAAGGCACACAAAATAATGGGTTTTTATGCAAATATCAATAGAATTCATCTTATTGAAGTCACATACCAAGTTTCATCCATATACATTCATAAATAAGCGATATATAACATTTTAAGTATTTCCCATAAGAATAACATGGGGATCAAGTACCTAGGTTTGCTGCTACAGGAACCATAGGCGAAAAATTGTTTTTTTGTGCAAACAACAATAAACCACAACCAGATCAAGCCATATACCAAATTTCGCCAGTTTATGTTCATAAATAAGCGAGATATACAATTTTTCTTTTTATCCATAAGAATAACATTAGACAACGTACTGTGTTTAGCACTTTCAATATCTCGGTAACCAATTGACGTAGAGCAATGATCAAAATACCAAATTGTTTGTTTTTTTAAGCTCAACCTAATGGTATAAATTAAAATTTGATTTAAATTTAAATTACCTGTGAAAACCCAAAAAACACATTTTTGGGGTACAAAACCCCCAAAAAACCCCCCTTCGGATGGTGCGATTCATCTGGTTTTCGAACTCGTTCAAATAAATGGTACTTTACACATTTGTACCAAATTTCATTAAGATCGGACCTTTTTTACGAGAGTTATCGTGCTTACGGACACATATATATATATATATAAATATATATATATAAATATATATATATATATATATATACATATATAAAAATTTTAACGAATGGTGTTTTTGGCATCTGGGGACCTCAAAATGAAAAGTTATCATAGTCTCGGGCTTAAGTCTTACCATGAGACCTACGGGAATAGCTTCTTCCCTATAGGGGGAAATTCGCTAAAAGATCATTGTTATGACGATTCGAGGTCGTCATAAATCGATTAAAATTCATTCGATTATAAATAATCGAAACATTTATTGTTATTATCGAAACATTCATTTCTGTATTGTTATTATTTTTGCGTTCGTTTCCCGTACACCACTGGTGAGTGACAACTGTGAGTGACACGATGGACGAAGTTAGTAGGCCTAACGATTCGTATCGAAATATAATAGAAAAAGCCCAAACAATCATATTTCCATGACAACCGTGCCCAAATCGAATGTTTGTTTTGAAGAACAACCGATTGATTCGAACCACAATGATTGGTTTGAAGTGATCGACTTAAAAACCGATAGATATGAATGAACCGAAGTTATGCTTGTGCAACAGCTGATTGTTTCAAGAGACAAGCTGAAAGAAACATTTGAGGTTATGAAGACACAGTACGTAAATTTTACTTTTGTTTTATTTAAACCTTAAGTTTTCTGGCAGTATGACGAAAAATATAGTTCGTCACTCGGATCAAAAGTGTCTTTTTAATACTTGCTCATTTCCAAGCCTCGGCTTCGCCTCGGCAGTTAAACTGGAGCTCATATTAAAAAGATCCACTTTTCATCCTAGTGACGAAATATACTATTCAAGACATTTAAATTTCTTAATAACAAATCCTTTGAAATTTGGAGGGGTTTAATAAGTAAATTGAATATTTATAAGGCACAAATGATTTAAATTTAATTTCTATAAGATTAAACACCCTTCCTCAAAAGAGACAAAACTTCCCCGATCTTTAATAGAGAGTTTTAAAAGTCTGATAATCGCATTAATATAATAAACACACATGATAAACAACACGTATAACATTGGTTGAATGTGTTTAAATATAAAACTCTGATTTATTTTTACCTAGTATATGAATGCGTTGTCTTAAAGTTAAATTAACCTTAACGATCTTAGCGTATGCTTCATCGGTCTTTATTTTGCGCTTGATGAAATCAAATAATAAAAGGTCTTCATCATATAAATTCTAATAAAAGTGTTCATATGTAAATATATATTAGTAAGTTAATGTCCCAGAGCCAATATGATTCGTGTTTTCAATCGAATTGACATGTTTTGAGGATATAAAATTTGTCACTTCATTTGTCAATGTCAAAACTTTGTTTCATTTGTCAAATCAGAAGCCAGGTGTGGGATTCCCAGGACGTTTAATAATATTTCGTCAATAAAGTTTTGCTTACTTTATATTGCCTTATCCCTAAAGCGTTTATAATGATTTAATTTTATAGACGTCACATTTTATTTAGTAATGTAAATATTTACAGTTTATTTATTACGATCGTTCCACGTAATGAAAGAAGTCCTTTTTATTTATGGGGTTTAAATACCAGCATGACTTCGTAATGTTCGTGTCCGTCATCACGCATATTTCTAGTGTTGTTGAATGTAGTTTATTGGAATGAGGTTCTTCTAATAAAGATACATAAAACCTTCGACAGCCTTAAGATAACTTCGTCAGAAAGTCTCAACTAGTGTCTGGTACAACAATATGTAACAGGTGACTCAGTTCATTGCTAAATTAAATACATTTTAATAACAATAAATGACAAAATGACATGCCACAAACTTTTGAGTTAGTAAAAATGAAATATCTTAAAAATTATGAGTCCAACTGAAATAAAAATCATACAGGAACAAACTATATGAAATTCTCTAGCTTGTGTGAAAAAACTATAAAATTCTATCAAGAAATAAAAAAGTCAATTTTTAACAGTTGAGACCAACAGTTTAACTATTGTGTAATAATTAACTTCTTAGTAAAACGGGAATATCTTTGAAACTAAGCGTTCAATTAAAATTAAACCTACATAGGAATAAACCATATGAGATTCCCTAGCAGCCCTGAGAAAATTATCAAATTCGGTTAGAAAATAGAAAAGTCGATCTTTTAATGAGTAAATATGTCAAAATTAATAAAGAGGGAAACCGGCCATATTGGCGAGGTCTACCGCGCAGAAACGCGGGGCAGTTTAGCCCAAAACCTGGTGGCGTGATCTAGACAGCCAATCAGATTGCTTGGTACGAGTGAATCATCCTCTCACATAAATAGAAGGAGAACGCGCAATTCTTGGTCTTTTGTCATTTTCATCGGTGCGTGAAGGTTCTGTTAGAGGCATTCTGAATCTAGCTGATAGACGCTAAGATGGCGTCTCCGGTGTGTTGTGAAATCCGTTAAAAAGGGCATTTGTGAACGGTGTATTATCTGTGACAGTGTAATTAGTGTCTAGGCCTTGTGGAAAAAACATCGAATTGATAAGTATTTAACTTAATCAAAATGATTTATTGTTGATACTTCTGACAAATTTACTTAAATTAATTGAAACCTAGGGCTGAGGATAACCTAGTTTGGGTTATAAAAAGACATAGCCTATCTCGTTGTGTTAACTGAAACTATTTGGAAATAGTATAACCTATTCTGAACACTGAAATTATCAGAGGCTAGGGCTCGGTCAGGACCATGCTAGGGCTGATTAATACAGAGAGGCATAGCCTATCCCTACTAAAAGAAGGACTATAATCAAAATCCAGTTAGTCAATATCTAACTGAAAACAAATATTATCTAGACAACGGCATAATATTTAATGGAACTTAAACAACAGTAAAAAAATAAACAAAACTCTACAAGAACTTTTATAAATAAATTGTTTTATTCTCAGTGACATTATTTTGTTTCACAAATAAATTCACAGGTACAAGATAGTTATTAAATTGTCTGATGTGATTAGGGTGTATTAGTTTTATCTGTATTTAAGGACTAATTGAACTTTTTTACAACCTTTGTTAAGTTAAGATGTTTATAAATAAATAGATGTGTGTTCAGAATCATATACTTTTTTATTATCAAGGCCTAATTTCCAACAAGCTCCACACGAACTCACAGGATTTCACATGTGGATAAGATTCAACATGGGTCCACCCTGTCGTTAAGAATATTATGTTTTGCCGGCTGAGTTAGTAATTAATAAATCAATGAACCCTGAGATAAATTAAATGGAACCCTGAGATAGCTTAATTGAATATCATTGATTTTTGTTGTTTGAAATATTAATTAAAATTAAAAAATAATAATTAATTAAAGAAAAAAGAGATTAATTAAATAATTAATAAGTAAAATAAAATAAAAAAGGTATAGAGGTTACAAAGTGGCGCGCCAAGTAGTGGGGCTTGTTGTTGAAGATGGCTAATGGTGATTGAAAGAAAATGAACTAGTTATTGTGAATTTTATTATTAAGCGGGTGTTAGTTTATAACTTGATTAAAAAATGTCATCTGAAGATTTGAGTAAAATGGAGGAGGTAGCAGATCACAATGTACTAGAAAATAATAATCAGAGCCCATCTAATGTGTCTTCAATGTCTGGAGAAGATTGGCCTGGTTGGGATTTAAATGGACTAGGTGTAGGCTCAGTAACAAAACAAAATGTTGTAGGCCCCGTAACAATGCAAAATGAAGTAGGCCCGGTACCAAGCCAAAGTAATGTAGACCCTATCCCAGACCAAAATAAGGAATTTCAAAGCCAGTTAATTAAAATGTTGCAATCAATGAGTGACAATATGAATACTAAATTACAAACAATGAGTGATGGTATTAATGATAGGTTTGAAAAAGTTGAGGCTAATTTTAACGCTAGGTTTGACAGTATGGATCAGAAGTTTAGTGCTAGGTTTGACAGTATGGACCGTAAGTTCGAGAGCATTGAGGTAAAACTAAACGAACATAGTAACAGACTGGACGAGATTGACATTAGAATAGGTGCGGAATGTAAAAAGCTTGAGTGTAAAATGAGTAAAGAGTTAAGTGAGGTAGAAGATAAGGTTAATAAAATGCAGTCCAAAATCGTAGAATCTGATGGTACATTTCAACAGGTAAGTGAACGCACTGTTGCGTTGGAACATAGAGTTAACACTAATGATGGAGAGTTAAGGAAAATTGAACGACAATTTAATGAAGGTGAGTCAGATAGTAAAATTAGAGTTGAGGAATGCGTTAAAAAGCAAGACAGATTTGAAGAAAGATATGATAATGAGGCTGTTGTTGTAACAAATAGAATAAAGTCAGTTGAGGTTAAGTTAAATGATATGGAATGTGAGGTAAATGACCTTAGACAAAAAACTCAGCCTACATATGTAGTAAGCCAGGAAGTCAAATCAACTAAGCCTAGCACCATAAGTGCTAATGCAGAGTTGTTTTTAACAAAATTTAGTAATGAGCCTAACTCGGTACATCCTATGATTTATTTAAAGTTTGCAAGGAAGTTTGTACAAGTATCAGGTGATAACTGGGAAGTGCAGTTATTACATTTGATTAAATACTTGAAGGGTGAACCAGAGACTTGGGCTAGACAACAGGTAGATAAATTTGATAATTTTCAATATTTTGAAACTGAGTTTAAGAGGAAATACTGGGGTAACACTAGGCAGCGGGAATTTGAATGTGACTTAATGAGCAGTGGTAATTTTAAAATTGGTAAGATGGATTTGCAGACCTATGTAATGAATTACTATGAAATCAATAAAGTATTAGACAAACCTATCAGTATGGAAATGTTCTTAAAACATATTTGTAGGCACTTACCAGAAAGTTCAGCCGCAGCTGTTCAAATGATTATGACAGTAAAAGAGATTACGACGGAGGGTGAACTAGAAAATATGTGTAGAAACCTGGGAACGATACATGATAGGGAAAGTTTACCGATAAGCTACGGTAACTATAATAACAGGAACAGAGATAACTTGGGATTCAGACAAAATAGTCCTAGGGCAAATGTAGGCCAACACAATCAGAACTCGGAGGTTAGGAACCAGGCAGATAATGTGGGGGGTGGAGCTAGATTAGATGACAACAATGATGGTGATAATGGAGGGTCTGGTAGGTATGTTGAGAACAATAGAAGCAACTATAGGGGAAGTTACAGAGGTAATAACAGGGGTAACTATAGGGGTGGAATAAATAAAGATTGACTAGTTGAACCACATGTTAACTGTATTACTTTGGATAAGCCAGAAGTAATAACAAAACCAGTCTATAATGGTTATGAACTATTGGGGGATTCTCAATTAGTTAGATTTTCAAGACAATGTATGAATTTTCAATCCCAGTTAATATGTGGAAAATGGACAGCAGGCTTATGTAGGGGTGGACAAACGATTAAGAAATTAAATGGACTAGTGAACCAAAATATTAAAAAAATAAATGAACAGGTAATGGTATTAATAGGGACGAATGATTTTTTGAAATGTAGGTCAACTAACGAAATAATAAGTGATTATAAATTACTCATTGAAACATTAGTGAGGGCAAACAAAAACATAATAGTGTTAACTATCCCGCCTATTCCTAAGTTAGCTTTGAGTGATGTTGACCATTTTAAAAAATTAGAACAAGTAAATGCTTTTATTCATAGCCTAGCCTACATAAACAAAATCAAAATCATAGATGTAACAAACCCATTAATTGATAGTAGAGATGAATCCAGGTGTAAGAGAAGCCTATATGAGGAAGTGATTTTTCTAGGCAATAAACAAGTTTTAGACCTGGTACATTTAAATAAGAAAGGATTTTTTGAAATTAAGAACGTTATAGATAGCTATACCCAAGTCAATAGGACAGATCAGATAAAATCAGATAGGCCTAAAGGTCAAATAGACAAAGAAATGGGGGGTAGAGAAAAGGGAGTTTGATAAATTATTGAAAAAAGTAGGGGAACAACAGAGGCAGGATGAGAGATTAAGGGAAATTTTATTTAGATTAAACAGAGGGGAAGATCACAAGGTAAAGAATAACTTCATGATACATAACGATATATTATTTCAAAAAAAGAGAGGGAATGATGAACAGTTTAGAGTTTGCATACCAGAAGGGATTAAAAGTAAATTAATTGAGTTGTCACATTTAAAGTATGGGCATATGGGGGGTAACAAGATATACTTGTGCTTGAAAGAATTTTGTGTATTTCCTGCTATGGAAAAAACTATTAAGGATCAGCTGAAAAAATGTATACTATGTCAAAAAGCAAAACAAGTCACTGTTAAACAGATAGGTAAATTAAGGCCTATAGTTCCAGAAAGAGTAAGGCAGCTAGTGTCAGTTGATCTCATAGGCGAGTTACCCACAGGAGTAGGAGGAGTAAAATATATCTTTGTACTAGTTGATGTTTTTTCAAAATATGTAAAACTGTATGCAATCAAGAGAGCATGTACGAAAACATTGTTAAATAAAATATTTGATAGGTATATCCCTGAAGTAGGCCCAATCGAAGCTATTTTAAGTGATCATGGTACACAATTTACCAGTGACATGTGGTATAGTAAATTAGAAGAGGCAGATATAAGGGCAGTTCACACCTCCGTGTATCACCCACAGTCAAATCCAACAGAAAGAGTCAATAAGGAAATAAATAAAATGATTAGAATATATTGTCATAAAAAACACACTAATTGGCCAGCAGCATTGGAGTTTGTTGAGGAATGTTTGAATAATTCAGTTCATGGAGTAACAGAACATTTACCGTCAGAGGTTATGTTAGGTAGAGTAAATAAACATTTCTTAGAAAGTGTGATTGAGTTTCCTTATAATAGACAGTTGGATTACACTGAGTGTATCAAATTAGTTAAAGATAAACTTAAAAGTAAAGCTGAAAAGAGGAAAATTAAGTTTGATAATAAAATCAATCCAGTAAAGTTTGAAGTGGGAGATAAAGTGTTAGTAAAAACGCATCCTTTATCAAGTAGGCTAAAAAAGAAAATTAAAAAGTTCTTTTTATTGTTTGTGGGTCCGTTTGAAATAATTCAAATCAAAATGGACAATGCATATGTAGTCAAGGATACAAAAACAAATGAAATTATAGGAACTTACAATGTTACACAGCTTAAGAAATTTTTTGAATAATTTGGAAAATACAATGGATTAGTGATATATCTGTCATGCTTTTTTCTGGTACAAAGTAAAAAAGGATATTACTATAGTATGGGCCGTTTGTGTTTATGTTACAATTTCTGTTTTTGGGCCCTAATAATACAAAAATCAAGAAAAGATACAAATATTATTTTGGTCAAATATGATCAAAATAATAGGACAAAATGTAAAGTATGTTATTCCAATACAAATTATATAAAAAATAATTGTTCAAGGAGTCATATAGTAAAATCATCTAAAACCATACAATTTTATTGTAAGTTAATTTAAATTCTGTCTTGTAACAGAATAGTAATGTTGTTTGATTATATCTCATCAAGTATAAGTAACTGTTAAATTTAATAGAGGAATTTATTATTAAAATGTGAAAATTGGAAAAACATAATTTATAATAAATTACCTGAATTTGTCGATAAAAGTATGAATACCTGAAAGTTGATGAATGAGAAAAGAAGAATGCGCTGATCACTCAACGGAAGGCCGAGTATGTATGTGTTTTTATATTTTAGGGTTAAGGATATGTAACGGTGGGTTGATTCAGTCTAGGCAGAATACCTAGCTGAATCGACGATAATGTTTTTGAACTTTTTTGACCATATTGAACAGTGAAGCGAACGTGCCGTTAGGTAACGATTGGCGTAGGGCCTTTGAAGAAAAGGTAACCTATTGCCTACGGCGTGGAGTGATCAGTCAGTCCCCAAAAATAAAATATGCTCTGTAACCCGTCCCAAACATTTTCTAAAAATGGAGCATAGTAGTCAGTGTAAAAACTGACTAACAATTAAATTCACCAATATAACCTCTGTGTCTATGGTGCACATGTTAACAATTTTCAGCCATAGGAAACTCTTCATTCTTTCCACTACCTCTGTGCTTGTGTGGCAGCACATGTTAAGGTTCTAGCCACTAGTATTAATTATCATCCATTCATTATCATGTATTTATATTTTAAGTGTGTTCAAAATAAATAAGTTGTTTATGTTAGAATATAAAGGCCTCAATGCGGTTGTACCACACGTTTTAAGGTAAGTGTACATAAGAAACTAGGTATCACATTTGACGCAGTATGTTTGATAAAAATAAAAATAATAATAAAATATATAAAAAATACAAAGTAATAGAAAATAATAAATAAAAATAAAATGTTATAAATAAAAGGTATAATGAATATGGGGTAATGTTGCTGTTTCTTGCTCAGCTGCTCTCTTGTCCCTTAGTTTATTTTTGGAAACAAGGAGAGGTTGATTTCTCGGAGTAGTTATTGTTATGTTATATCTCTCTTTGTAGTAGTTCATATAGGAAACTTGAGTTCCATTTTGATCAAAAGTCGATAGAGGAGTCTCATCCCAATTCATATCTGATATAAGTCTTGTTGTTGTAATTAGTAAAAACGACTGTTCCGACAGACATTTAGTGAGTGCATTCTAAATTTGTAGTAATTTTAAGATTTATGGTTTATTAAAATTGAATAATTAATGCATTGTATTGTAAAAAATGTAAGTAGGAATATTGATTGTGTTAAAATTTTTAGTGGTGTTTAAATATTAATTAATTGTAATAATGTCTAAAAATGTCTTAATATCACATCATGAAAAACATTAGTCCTCTTCGAACAGTATATCTTGTACCTGTGGTTTAAATGGTGTTAGTGAAACGTGTGTGTGCATGGATGAAGGAACAGCATAGTGCAACACAGTAATAAACAAACCGGAATCCAACAATGTACTTAAGATGAGAAGGAAGAAGTTAAAAATACCATATCCAAATAAATACTGTATTCAAAAAGATGTTTAAGAAGAGGAATCCAGTAATTTACAGAGGTAAACTACAAACATCTTGGAAGGTATGTGGAATCATCAGTGATATATGAACTATAAAGAACATTTTGTACATGAACTTTTACCATGATGTAATTTTTAGATTTTAAGATATCAATTTAAAGTGTGTCTTTTATTTTAGTGATGATATGTATAAGAATTGTTAGATTTAAGATTTTGTAATAACTTGAACACATTTAAAACGTAAGGTTTTATAATAATTTGAACAAATTAGGGTATTAAAAGTTTTATTTCATAAAAGTCACAAAAGTAAATAGTAGGCCTATACAATAGCATTCACTGTGCCATTAGGTGGTGAATTTTGCAACACGATGCAATCGGGTAGCAAAAATCAAGGGGGTTTTGTAACAGGTGACTCAGTTCATTGCTAAATTAAATACATTTTAATAACAATAAATGACAAAATGACATGCCACAAACTTTTGAGTTAGTAAAAATGAAATATCTTAAAAATTATGAGTCCAACTGAAATAAAAATCATACAGGAACAAACTATATGAAATTCTCTAGCTTGTGTGAAAAAACTATAAAATTCTATCAAGAAATAAAAAAGTCAATTTTTAACAGTTGAGACCAACAGTTTAACTATTGTGTAATAATTAACTTCTTAGTAAAACGGGAATATCTTTGAAACTAAGCGTTCAATTAAAATTAAACCTACATAGGAATAAACCATATGAGATTCCCTAGCAGCCCTGAGAAAATTATCAAATTCGGTTAGAAAATAGAAAAGTCGATCTTTTAATGAGTAAATATGTCAAAATTAATAAAGAGGGAAACCGGCCATATTGGCGAGGTCTACCGCGCAGAAACGCGGGGCAGTTTAGCCCAAAACCTGGTGGCGTGATCTAGACAGCCAATCAGATTGCTTGGTACGAGTGAATCATCCTCTCACATAAATAGAAGGAGAACGCGCAATTCTTGGTCTTTTGTCATTTTCATCGGTGCGTGAAGGTTCTGTTAGAGGCATTCTGAATCTAGCTGATAGACGCTAAGATGGCGTCTCCGGTGTGTTGTGAAATCCGTTAAAAAGGGCATTTGTGAACGGTGTATTATCTGTGACAGTGTAATTAGTGTCTAGGCCTTGTGGAAAAAACATCGAATTGATAAGTATTTAACTTAATCAAAATGATTTATTGTTGATACTTCTGACAAATTTACTTAAATTAATTGAAACCTAGGGCTGAGGATAACCTAGTTTGGGTTATAAAAAGACATAGCCTATCTCGTTGTGTTAACTGAAACTATTTGGAAATAGTATAACCTATTCTGAACACTGAAATTATCAGAGGCTAGGGCTCGGTCAGGACCATGCTAGGGCTGATTAATACAGAGAGGCATAGCCTATCCCTACTAAAAGAAGGACTATAATCAAAATCCAGTTAGTCAATATCTAACTGAAAACAAATATTATCTAGACAACGGCATAATATTTAATGGAACTTAAACAACAGTAAAAAAATAAACAAAACTCTACAAGAACTTTTATAAATAAATTGTTTTATTCTCAGTGACATTATTTTGTTTCACAAATAAATTCACAGGTACAAGATAGTTATTAAATTGTCTGATGTGATTAGGGTGTATTAGTTTTATCTGTATTTAAGGACTAATTGAACTTTTTTACAACCTTTGTTAAGTTAAGATGTTTATAAATAAATAGATGTGTGTTCAGAATCATATACTTTTTTATTATCAAGGCCTAATTTCCAACAAGCTCCACACGAACTCACAGGATTTCACATGTGGATAAGATTCAACATGGGTCCACCCTGTCGTTAAGAATATTATGTTTTGCCGGCTGAGTTAGTAATTAATAAATCAATGAACCCTGAGATAAATTAAATGGAACCCTGAGATAGCTTAATTGAATATCATTGATTTTTGTTGTTTGAAATATTAATTAAAATTAAAAAATAATAATTAATTAAAGAAAAAAGAGATTAATTAAATAATTAATAAGTAAAATAAAATAAAAAAGGTATAGAGGTTACAAATATTAGATATAGAAGCAGGTATTTACACCATATTAATATTTAGGACAATCCAGAAGGACAACAAAACAGGAATTTTCTTTCTATCCATACTTATTGATTCTATACTTTCATTGATCATTGACCAGCCTCATTGCTTTGATTTGTCCATTATATAATAAAACTAAGATTTAATTCTGATATTTATTTCTGAACTGTGAATATTAACATGTCTCATTCATAAGTAAATGTATATCACTGTTTAATTTTACTTGTTGTGCTTATTCACTGTTTTTTCTCATACCAGTGTTTACGAGCCTAACACTATTGTAGTATTATGTGTATGGGTGCAATGATACATGGATCACAATTTTTATATTATTAACGATGTAAGTATGACCCAAGAAACACAATCGGGCATCAAATTACAGTTTTTCCCAATGGTTTGTGAAAATAAATCTAGTTTTGACTGTAACTCCAAAGTGATGAGCCCATCTTGTGTTAAGTCTTTGTAAAAATTCGTACCAACTACTTTGACTCCTGACAACTAAACATACATTATACATATATAAAAACAAGCATTTAACATATTTAAAACTTAAAAACGATTTAGTTAAAAAAGTAAAATTTAAATATGTCTAATTTATTCATATAAGATCAACATTAATTTTTATATAAACAAAAATGAAGTCACGCTGTATGAACCAAACATATTATGAATTTAATTGTTTACTGATTAGTTTTTCCTTGAGAGACACGATATGTTTAGTTTCAGCACTAAAAATAAGGGAGAAGTCGGCTTAATGGAAGTTCGTTGTAAAGAAGAATAATACCCAACAGATGCTGGGTGCAAAACTTTTAAGCTGAGTATTAGGGTCAGGATAAAACTCCCTTACTTTGTTATACTATTACACTACATTAGTAACAACCAAACAAACCTATTATAATTTCAATTTTGTTCATCCATATTGTTTGGTTGAACGTTGTAGTCTAACTAAGGTTTAAGGGTTAATTTATCCTTGTAACTAACAATAAAAATAAACAGATTTAATGAAGATTTCTAAGGCATTATTTGCTAAAAAAATCAAACTGATGTTTATAATTGTTAAATTACAAATTTGATCATACCTGTAAAAATACTTCCTACAAATATTTTGTACTGAAGAATACATAAATATTACGTATATGTTTTGAAGATACGAACTCTGTAAATGAAAATATATCGTGTGTTCTGATTACGGAACACGCAATCTATTACACAGGGTGAGTTTCTACTCGCTAGATTAACTTCACCAGTGGGTTCTACTCACTAAAAGGAACAAAAGTTTTCTTATAGACCCATGTCCAATGCTTAACCGTTTGGCTGTAATAGGAAATTTTGCATTTTTTATAACGTATTTGACTTTGCCTTATTAATTGAGCTATACAATTGTAACCCGTTATTCTACCCAATTCTACTTAACACCAATAGAAAATGAATTAAATTAGCAATAAATCGGAGGTTATACAAAAGGTTAAGCGGAAAACACCAGGTTTAACGAAAATAAATTAAAAAATACTCTTGAATAATCTTTTTATTGCAATTTCAAGGCCCCATTTTATCACCTAAGAGTTATGCTGTGTGAGAACAACTGCTGTGAGTGAGTTATGCTGTGTTATGAAGTTAGACGAAAAACTTCCTTATTTGATGTGCTAAACTTTAAAATGATGTGCTATTATAAGGTGTTGTTCTTCAAAAATATAGTATAACTACCTAAATAATTGATAAAACCCTTTTTTACCATTTATTATTTCATTGATATTAATGGATTTAAGTACATTTGGACATTTACCTAGTTAACAAGTTATTAAACTATTTTTACTAAAAGAGATTTTTTTTACTTTATTTTCGTTACAACCTGGTGTTTTCAAACACACATCCTTTTGTATAACCTCCGATTTATTGATAATTTAATTTTTTTCCTATTAGTGTTAAGTGGAATTGGGTAGAATAACGGGTTACAATTTTATAGCTCAATTAATAAGACCAAGTCAAGTACGTTATAAAAAATGCAAAAATGCCAAACGGTTGAAAATCGGACATGGACCTATAGTAAAATATGTGTTCCTTTTAGTGAGTAGAACTCACTGGCGAAGTTAATGTAGCGAGTAGAAACTCACCCTGCATATGGTTGTAAAACAATGTGATGTTTTAGAGTATTTAACATTTTATTATTAAACTAAAAATTCTATAGTAAAATTATTACTTGAACAGTCATCTATTTTAAAACTATTTAGCAGTTTAAAATAATAATCAATAAAACTATGGGCCTTAAGATACCTGTCGGAAGTAAAGCTAATACGTTAGTTTATGGCACAATTAGTTTATTGTTAGATTTAATATGTTATAATCGAGTATCACTAAGAACTACTAACCCCTCCGTTGTTGTTATTTGAACTGGTTAATTGTTAACAATGTTTCTAAGACCTATAGCTATTTTTATACGTTAGGCATTGTACGAACAACAAATTATATGCAAAGATTATGTTTTACCATTTATGTTATTGTTCGTAAACAATTAACAATATTAAGGACTAAAGTTAAAAAATAACAGACAAATTGTCATACTTTTAGTAAGTGATTTTGTAATTACTTCGACTATGATTAATTGTAAAACATTTAAATATAAACTAGTGAAATACGACCAAAAGCCTGTATTAGTAATAATTTAGATGTAATTTTACCATTAATTTTGACTAAACTTATATATCACATTGGTTATATTTAATTTTGGGTCTGCATTTGATTTGTTTTTAGGAACAAATAATAATAATTTAAAGTAGTAAGAAATTTAAAATAATACACCGTTTTAAGAATTAATAAAGCTCATTAAATAAAAAGTTGGTTTGGCAAACTTATATTAGTTTGAATAGTCAATGATTATTCCGAGATTAAAATTAAATTAGACTTCGTTATATCATTTAGATGGATAAATCTAACAAGTAATCGAACAAGTTATTTGGGACAAAAAATAAATATTATTGATTAAGTTTTAAGTCAACGAGTGGTTTACTGACTATAAATATACTTGAGAGCTTTCTATAAAAAAATTCTGTAGGCTTAAAGCTTTACAGAGATATACAGTTAAGCTACAGACTGCCAGTGTGACAGCTGCTTGACAGTTTCAATTTCGAGTGTAAATGACAGATCTTTTATTCATGTCTCTAGAGGTACATGATGCCCTTCGATAACTTGAAACGGAAAGTCTTTGTCAATATTGTTAATATCTGTAACTTAAGCTCTTATTTCTTTATACAAAACTAGCCGATGTACCCGTTCTTCGCATAGGGGTTTTCAGTTATATAGTCAATGCAATTTGCATTATTTTAGTTAGTTTGAAACAGCTGTTCTTGCTTCTGCTCTTTAAGCTGACAAATATAATTCGTCCTCAGCTGATCGCATTACAGTTTCTGAATGTTTACTTTCTTCTGACGTGTAAGAATTGGAACTTAGGACGTTCACTGGGCGTAGCCTGATGGGATTTTAAGGAAGTAAATAGGCCTATGTGTTGCATGGGTTCAAGATCTACCTATGTGTAAAGTTTGAGTCCAGTAGGTTCAGTAGTTTATGCGTTCACCCGGAACAACAGACAGACAGACAGACAGACAGACGGAAACCACCTCTTCTTGATAATATTATAGATAATAAGTAAGTAAATCCAATCAATATATATATTTTCAAAATCTAATATTAACTCTATCTAATTCCTTTGTGGATGCGTTTTCAGGAAAGTTAGATTTTTTTATATAAAATTGAATAAGTTTAAATGAGATAAATATAGTTGTCTTATTATACAAAGTCGTAAAGTTGTCTAATGTATTTTTCTAACATCAGGTGTTCGACTGATAGCAATCCTGAATATCTAGAAAAGAAACTACAACGACCTCATTGACGAATGATTTTGGCGTTAAACTTTAGTGAATGGTTAATTTTATAGCCATGTAATAAAGTCTTGCAGGCCTACATTAGTTGAAGTTATAATCATATAATATTTTAGCACAAAACATTTGTATCTATAATCAATCATTTTAAGTTGCACAATAGACGTTTTAAACTCTCTTTTTGTTAAATCGTACATGTTATTTGTTAGTCATATACTCTGGAATTACCTTGGATGAAAGACAAATTTGCATATTCAGAAGATACTGGAAACAGTTTGATATGATGAAATTAGTTCAATCGCAAATCTCACATGATCTACAGAAGCTCCACGTCAGCGATTTTGACTCTTTGTCTGTTCCATAACGTCTGAAAAAACTTCCTAAATAATAGTTTAAAACTAATACTTTATATACAAATTTTGGATTCTAATATAAGTTTGCTTTGTGTATTTATTTAGAAACATTTAATACATTTATTGAGTAACTTAAAGAATATTTAAACTAAAATGTACGATGGTTAAAATGTTACATCGTTGTTACGTTATTTTTCCAAGTGGTTGGCAAATTATAAAACCCTTATTCTTAAAAAAAAACCTAGTAACTAACCTAGTTCATCTTATTGTAAGATAAATATCCAAATATCTTTGTTTATAGTTAAGACTTATAGTAATGTTTTCAAATTTGTATATTTGATTTTACGATTTTTTTTTTTCAGCCTCCAAGAAATAAGAAGAAAATCGTAAATAAAAGCATGGGTCAAACTGTTTATAAAAGTGAAGGTCTTACTCTAAATAGTAGACTGGAACGCCCCAACCCACTTCAAACAAACCACTAAGTCATAAATGACAGCCGGTAAAACACTTCTTCATAAATCATTCACAAAACTTTAAAATGTGATTTATATTCGTTGCAATCGGCCTTTTGTGACCAACTTTTAGGAATGTAAAAACATAATAAGTACAAGTATACCCTAAATAATGCCATTGCAATTATATATAATATTATTTGTACTTACCTTAAGATACAAAATACTTTATCTAATGAACAACTATAATTATATTTGTTTAATGCATTAAGGCAAAGGTAATATTTTACATATAACGTTAATGATGTCATATAGAATTTAACATTCATAAAAAGTGGACCGTAAAAGGACTATTGTAACTGATACAATCGCATTTTAAAATTCTGTGAAAAGCATATACAGAAAGGTGTGACCGGAAGCCATTTTTGACTCAATGCTCCATATATTGGAGGTCGGGTTTGCCGTTGTTTTCTATTAGTTAGTTAAGACCTTTAATTTGATTTACAGTTTAAAATATGCGTTTTTTAAAGGTTGTCTTCTTACTCCTTACCGTTGGACCGTAAAAAAATTAGAGAAAAATAGACAAACTATTTTTGTGAAACTTACTAAGGTAGGTGATTAAATTCAGGTGAGTTTTTTCTTTCAACAGAAAACGAAACTCGTTTTTTGCAACAAATAGATCTTCACTATTATCAACGTAGTCAATTAAATACTATTAAATCTTTAAATATATTTTCATGCAAGTTAATATTGCTCATTAATTTACCTTCTTTGCTAAATATAACTATATGAGTAACTCAATTATATAACTAATTAAAACGAGTAAGACATCAACGAACGTGAACACGGGGTTGTGAAGGGGGCAGTATGGGGGGGAGCGTGCTCTAATGTTGTTAAAAACACTTAATGAGGTCGGTTATAGTTTATTTCCTGGACTGATGCAACGAACTTCCATTGTGCCAACTTCTTCCTCCATCTTAGTGCTCAAACAAAACATACTGCATCTTTGTTGTAATATAAACCAAGTAAAATTGTGAAGAAGATGTAACTTTACTGGAATAAAAGTTTTGTTTTTGTTCATTGTTTCATCTTAGTTTTATTAGTTTGACAATTATTCAACGAGGAAAAGAATGAATAAAAAGTAAATCTTATTACCATGAAAGATCTCAAAATCTAAGAGATCTTGTATTATGAGTGAAAAATATGCATTATCTATACGAAATGCAAATTCTCTAAAACCAAACCAAATAAACACATTAGGGACAACACAATATAAAGCAAGCAAATATTTTATGAAGTACTATTCAAGCTCGTGGGAATCCCACACCTGACTTCTGATTTGACAAATGAAACAAAGTTTTGACAATGACAAATCAAATGACAAATGTAGGAACCCAAAACATGACAATTCCATTGTAAAGAGGCAAAATTATTATAACAAACCTAAAACTCAAACTTGTTTGTTATTTAATGAAGTTAGTACAGTTACTGAATATAAAACTATAAATCGAACTTTGTTACACAATGGTTTTGTTTAAAACAATCAAAGGAACTAGATAGTATTTGGCCTTTGAATTGCTTGGGAAATTGGGTTGTAAAAACCGTGTACTAATTATGACCCTTACATATATTTTACTATTTGTTACAGTAAATCTAAGTACTCCAACTGTGATTAAGACCAAATGGCAAATATTTATAGTGTCAACTATTTTAATCAGGAATTTTTATGTTTTTTCCATCTTTTTTTTCAAGAACTAGATTTTTCTAAGGAAGCAATTCTAAAATTTTAACTATTTTGAAAATACTCAAAGAAAATGTTATGAAATTTTATAAATTTTATAAAATTTTGTTTTTTTGAAAATTGTATAAAGATTGTAACTGAAAGTTAACCATGTAAATAAAGAGTTTAGTTGTTGCTAGTTCAGTTTTTATTTTTGATTGTTTTAATTTAATTAAACTACTAGAAACTACACTATTAAACTAATTCCTTTTTAATCACATATTATTATATTATATTGTTTATGATGTATACATTTACCTAAAAAAAAGAAAAATTTATCACCCTAACTATTTTAAAGATCGCATAATTTGAAATTTATATGGCAATTCATTCAAATGCTTAAAATTAGCTTTTCTTTATCCAAATACTTTGAGATCAACTAATTCCAATGTATTACTAGGATTAAAATTAATGCCTAATTGAGTCTTTTGCCTGCAAAATGTCTTCTTGAGTTGTAAGGGTTGAGAAACAACAACGCACAGGGAACTTACAACTGGTGGTATTTGATACCAACTTTCCACTTGAACGCTGCCAAGTAAAGTTTGGAGTTTGTGTGTGGTACACGTGAGGCTTGTCAATAGTGTTCTGAAGTACTAGCTCATCGGCCATCACGGACCTAACCAATCGCCTGATTGACTAGAGTGAAGCTGGCCGTCGGGAACACATGTAATGTTGAAATTATTATTTTAATTTAGCTAACAGAATATTTTATATTTAGCTTCTATAACCTAAATGTAGGTAAAAGGCAAAAGTATACGATTTCAAGTGTTTAATTTCTATCTTGACGTTACATTACTCCAATTTTAAACATACAATACTGTATAGTAACTTTGTATTGGTTCCCAAATATTGTGATTTATACAAAAAACATTATTTTCTTGTTACGTTTGAAATAACAGTTTTGAATTAATAGTAGAAAATCTGATGTAAATATGTTATATAAAGCAAATATGACATTTATTATATAATCCTTTTCACATGGAAAATGTTGATGAGTTTAAGTTCAGTACTAAAAAAAACAAAACACTTGAAAACAAATAAATTATTTAGCATGTCAGGTTCTTTTTGTTGCTATTTCCGTTATTGCAATAATGGAATTTTTTATTTTTTATTTCCCTGGTATAAGGACTCATAATATTTAATACACAACTTAATATAAATTCTTTATAATGTACATCTTATAGATGATGTTATTAACTTGATAGATTATTTATTGTCATCTTCTTTATTATGTACATCTTAGAATTTTGAAGATCCTAGTCACTTGACGCTCTTACATTAAGAATCAACAAAAACTGGATATTCAAAATATGTTTATATTTTTTTTACTTTTATACACAAATGAACAAACTGCATAGATTAAAGCTACCAAATTTTAGGTGAAATACATACTTTCGTCGGAAATTTAAGTAAAAAATTAGAAGTCTGAATGTAGTTTCAATTAAAATTGTAAACTAATTTACGTTAAATTTCTATTTGACATGACCGACACTTATATCTATGTTGTATTGGTTGAATAAATTAATTAATGAACTATAATAGTAAATGTATCACTTTTCTGTAAATTATCGCTCGGCTACAGCCTTGCAAAACATTTCCTTTTTTATGCGTTAAGTTTGTGATTTTTGTTTATAACATTTAAAACTATTGACTAGAAATACAAAACCAATATACAGAATGTGATATTGTCAGGAATCGAACAAAAACTATTAGACTAATACATGACATCTATAAAAGAGTGTGAAAAGAGAGCATTATTCACTTGTTTTACTGCAGTGTGATTGAAAATTCAAAAACATAAAATTGTTCTTGTTGTTTGGTTGAAGCCCTCAATAAATATGGTTATGTTATATACTATTGACTATCACATGAACATTCAAAAACATACTAATTCCTTTGTTATAGTTTGCATAGTATAATCAAGAAAACTTGTAAATAACTTGTTCTGTGATAACTTTGAATAAGTTTGTGTTTTATGTTAGTAGATTGTGTATACAGATAATGTTACTCAATCAATCAATACGTAATTATAAAATAAATTGTCATGGATTTTATGATGATAATAAAATAAATTACTTTGTGGGTGAATTTATTGTCTATGTGTATTTTCCAAGCTATATTTATTTTATGGAATGGCATTTAATGAACCCAATAACTCGACAAACAAGATTCTTTATTAAAGAATTCCAGCAACCTTTGTGTTAAGTTATTCGCTTTACTCCGGTTTTAAAACTCTTTAATATTTAATAATTCCCCTTACAAAGGAGTTAATTTGTTGAATTAGCTATAATATTTGTTTAGCTTTAACGTTTTTTGTCATGAATGCATCAAGGCTCAAATCTTTACCGGGATTCCCGAATGTCCAGGTTTACGTAATAATACTTTAACCTTATTAAACCTCTGAAAAATCTAATTTTCGTTTACAATTATGCTTTCTTTAACCTTGTATTATTTTATATGCGCTCTCAAAGAAAACGTATGACAGATTATTAGAGGTTGGTCTAATATTTTAGATACAAATCTTAAAATAATTTAGTGTTTTATTTACCATAAGATGTCGGAAAGCTGAAGTATGAATGGAGTAGGAGTAGGCTTTATATCATCAAGTAGGTCTAGCTTTAAAGTATTTTAGTAATTTAAAGAACATATTTAAATAGTAACATTAAAACTTCTGAAATTGTAAATATTATTAATTAAAGATGGAAAATTAATAAATTAAAACGTTGTTAATACAAACGTATAGGATTCCAAACTTAACCTGTACTTCTTTACCTAATCCTCTGTCGAAAAAAACACTCACACAGAAACTTCTACAAGAAAGTATTAATGAAACTTATTTGGCCAGGAATATATTTACTGAAATAAATAAAGGCGAGTAAGCTTTAAAAATGATAAAGTGCGGTCATCGGTCATGGTGACTGTGTGATGAATGTTTGACGTGAGAGGCTCAGAGCGGTGTGTCTTGCTGGGGAGGCTGGAGAGGCGGGGGTGATACGACAAGAAATGGAACAAATATTTTAACTGATTTACACAGCTTTGTTTTTATAAATTGTATTATTAAAGTTATTTATTATTACAAAATGGAATATTGAAATATGTTTATACTATGTACTTTCAATTATGTTAATTTTTATTTCATAAATTATCTATAAATAAAGCAGAAACATCCAACAAACTTTTGAGAAAACCGTACGCTAACACCCATCAACATATTAAAATTGAATTATCACATCTTAAAATATCCAACTTAAAAGAAAGGTCTCACAGGGAAAATCTAATGAAAAATGATTTTGCTATGTAATCTCTCTTAAGAGAATAAATTAAATTAAGGGGACATAAAATACATTTTATATTCGAATTTTAATAACGGTGTAATTTTATTTAACTGTAAAACTGAAATCAGTTGAACAATCAAAGCTGTTGGATAGAGCTGATAACTATTCAAAACCCATTTAGTGACGACGTCTGATAAGAGGATATGTAGTAATAAAATAAGTCTCGTCATAAAAACCGAATGGATTTTTGGACATTTTAAACCAATGCAAAAGTCAAGAGTCTAAAGTATTGAGATTAGAAATATATATTTCTAATTATCGAGATATTTAAAATATATTTATATGTTTTTTTTAATCTAAAAATTTCTAGAAACAGTCTGGAGCTTTTAATGCATACTTCAAAGAAAATACCCGGTACTTTCGGGTGGAAAAAATAATTGTTGAAAGGAAAAAAATAGATTTTGAATAGTTCACTTACCCCATGTATTCATCAGTACAAGGCGTTAATAAATATATAAATACAAAATAAAAAACGAAACGTAGTATTTGCAGAACCAATACATTTTGATAGCTGTTTTAAGCAGTAAGCTTCTTCTTTTCGAACCCACAATTGAGTACAAGGCTGCCGCGCAGTCGAACATTAGCGTGGCCAGGGTTTTGCAAGAGGTTTTCAGGCCTCTGATGGTGACCTGAATAAAATATCTCTCTTTTCAATTGTGGTATTATTATTAATCAATGAAATCTGTATGTAGCATAGCTAACTGTTTTGTTATAGGGTGTAGATAAGTCGACTACATTAGTTCAACACTAGCTTTTGTTAAAACTAAGGATAAAACTAATTCCTAATTAATTAATTTGTATATTTAAGTTATTTTTTAATAAATAATCCCAAACTAAGAAAAAAATAACAGCTTAACACTCTAATAGTGTTAAGTGTTAATAGTGTTAATAGTATTAATAGGCCAGTGATACTGTCCTTATTTTTTACTCTATTGTTTAAACAAAATTAAACAGTATAATGTTAAATGTGCAACCAAATTAAAAGCCCATATAAAGTTAAACTTTGAATTATTCCAGAGTTTTAACAACCGTTGAAAGACGCAAACATATACCACAGCGAAATACATATAGAGATTATATTATCCATTCTACATTTTAATGAAGTCCAAAAGACAAAAGCAATTACAACCATTATTTATGATACGGCCACTCGCCTTAGGGATCTTGATGTTCAACACTGCAAATTATTTTCCTTGGCTTTGGAGACAATATTTTGTTGAAAATTTTACATTGAGTGAGAATGTTTGATAAGTCGAGTTATGTTAAAATTAACCTAAAAGATGCAAAGAGTGTTTTGTTTATTATTCGAATATCATTATTGTTTGCATCATTACACATATATTTTTTTTTCTATTCAGTTTTATTTAATACAAAGAATAAGTGATTTTCCTTAGTTAATCGGTATAAACTAACATATGTTAAACAAATAAATAAATAAATAACCGCACCAATTTTGTTGTATTCTTAAAAAAGTAACTCCGTTATTTTTATAAACTAGTTTATAAAGCAAGAACGATTTCTTGTTTTAATTTACAGTAACCGAAAATAACCTAAGAATACAAATTCAAAGTAACAGTTATAATTTAACGTTACACAATTGAGATGCAGATGTCAAATCCAGTCTCAAGATGTGTTTTATTCCAATAAACAGTTTTCTTTCCAACACAGCAACTACCACCAACAGTCGCGTGCTCGTCAATATAGTGTGTCATGCAATAGTCTGTACAACGTCGACACTCAACTAGATGTCCTGAATAACACATAAACTGATATCATCTCCTTTAATACCGAGTAATTAGCACCCTCCTCTTTAAGCAGAATTTCTTGCAGTTCCAACTTCAGTCGCAACTGTTGTATAGTGAACCAAAAATCTCATTACTATTTACTTGGCAACGGTATAACTTTTCATAGCATATTGTAAGTATTATTTAATAATTTTTTTTATAATTTGTTCCAGCATTTTAGGCACAGCCAAAACCGAGTCATCTCAAAATCCCTAAATTTCAAAGAAACCCTAATTATATTGAGGAACCCTACCTGGTCATCAAGTCTCAAAATCCCCTACGCCCGCTCGAGTCACTAGCGTCCCAAGCTACGACCTACTACAGGTATACAGAGCACAATGCAGTATAAAACCTTTTAAATACCTTAACTTCCTCTTATAAATTAATTTACTTATTCGTTTTGTGTTCGTACCTTAGCTCATTCAACAAATATAAATCAATTAAAATAAATGTTTGATTGTTGCTCAATCACACAAAATTTACTGGGGAGAATGATCTAAATTTTCATCGGATCGCCCTGAATATTTCCAATATTAAATTTGGGCATATTATGGGCACCTATTTATTTACTGATTACTATGTCAATTTTATCTATAATGTCAAATATAAGTTTCAATTACGCCTGTTTATGGATTAAGCACTAACAAATCATTTATTTTTAAACCAGAGGGTTCTTGTAAACATACGATATTATAGTGTACATCATTGTGATCTCGATGCTAGTTGAAATAAACGTTACCAGGAAACTGATATTCAAAACCCCCTTTTTGGAACAATATTCAGTTACCCTGGGAAATAAACAATTAAAATATGTATGATTAATTGGCCTCTTTAGGCCTTTGCACTCCATATTCATACATCACCTCAAAAATCACTTTTTGGGATTATGGAGCACCAAAACGAATATTTCCAGCGATAACTCAAATTCGAAAATGTTGACGAAACAATAATTTCTCCATAATATACTATTTGCACGGAGCGAACGTTAAGAATATATGATTCAATACTATCTTCTGCAATTCGCTTCCTGAATTCAAACCAAAATCAAACATCTCATTTTAATTTCCTCTCTGACTCAGATAACTGCCAGCTGGCGGCACTGTGGCCATCTCCTTCAATTAATATTAGTAGTTTCTTGCAGCGGTTGTCGGAGTCAGAATTCGCCTCGAGATAGGCTTGCACTGTGAACATAACGTTAACGAATATACTAAGTCACTGGTACCGTAATTTAGTAAAAAATAATATTATTTTTATTTTAAAATGGGGCAAACATTGTTAACAGTTTTATTTTTACTGTAAGTATATGTTGTTTGGATATGTTTTTTTGGAATCAAACTAATATTAAAGAAATGTAACATATTTGAAGTTATGATTGTAAACATATATATTTTTTTAGCTATAAGCTGAATCATGAAGCTGAATACCAGCACCGCGCGGGATGCTGGCGTTAGGCTCGTGAGTGCGCGTGCGGTAGTAAAGGAACCTCCAGCCTAGCTCCAAGGGATTTTGAGACTCATTAGCTTATCTATTGCAGTTTCTTGTTCCTTGTGGGGATTTCGAGACTGTTTTTACCATTTTCACGCTTCGGAGTTTTTAGACGCAACCAAATATATCAATCTATTGAGACTTGTACATACCTACTTTAGACAGCACTTTCTGATTTACAGTGCACGGTAACAAATGTAAAGTTAGTTGACGTGGTAAGTGATATCTATTATTTTATTCATCTAAAGAATTAATACACCTAATATGTTAAAAAAATCTCATCCTAAAGCAAAAACAAAAACACAGCCTTTGATATTTTGTCATAGCTTCCGCCTTCCAGGACCACGTTGTCATTGTAGCTTGCAATGTAAATCTTTTCTACAAAACATTTTAAACGTTTCGCTTTTTCCACAATTACTTGCTAAGAAGGTGCCAGGTTTTAGGAAGTGGATAAACGAGTAAACAATGTATTATTTGTTGATGTATCTTAACAATAAATATAGTAAAATATACATAACAAATAGAATGTCATGCTTATGTAAAGTGAAAATACCCCCGTAACAGCAAACCTGCGTACTCAGAGAATTTCCAATGCATATTTCCAAAATTATATATATGTGGTATCTTAATACCACATAACGCCACATACCAAGTTTCATCAATATACATTCATAAACAAACGATTTATGACATTTTAATTATTCTCTATAAGAATAACATGGCGGCTGAGTATGCAGGTTTGCTGAAGCAAGGAACACAAAAAATGAGGTTTTATACAAATATCAATATAACTCATGTAGGTAAAGCCACATACCAAATTTCATTAATTTATTTTCATAATGAAGGGAGATAACACGTTACTTATTCTCCATAAGAATAACATGACGCTGAGTACTCAGGTTTGCTGCTACGGGAGCCTTTGGAAAAAATTGTTTTTTGAGCAAATATCAATAGTCCATAACCAGATGAAGCCGTATACCAAGTTTCGTTAGTATACGTTTATAAATAAGCGAGATATAAAATTGTTCTTTTCCTCCATAAGAATAACATTAGACAACGTACTGTGTTTTGTCACTTTCAATATCTCGGTAACCAATTGACGTAGAGAAATTATCAAAATACCAAATTGTGTATTTTTTTAAGCTGAATCCAATGAAAAAAACTACAACTTGACTATTTCCAAAATTATATGAAAAAACTCGAAAAACCCATTTTTGGGGTACAAAACCCCCCCAAAATACCCCTTTGGATGTAGCGATCTGGCTGGTTTTCGAACTAAAAGTCATAAATGTTGCTTTACACGTTTATATCAAATTTAATCAAAATCGGATAACTTTTACGAGAGTTACCGTGCTCACGGACACGATCGGACCTAGGCCCGGGACCATGATAACTTTTCGTTTTGAGGTCCCCAGACCCCAAAAACACCATTAGTTCGAAACTGTATGTATATATATATATATATATATATATATATATACATACAGTTTCGAACTAATGGTGTTTTTGGGGTCTGGGGACCTCAAAACGAAAAGTTATCATGGTCCCGGGCCTAGGTCTTACCATGCCGACTACGGTAATAGCTTTTTCCCTATAGGGGAAATTCGCTAAAAGTGGATTAGGCCTATAACAAATTGTTTTAAAAGGTTACGATTTAGCAACTAACCAATTATTAAACATATCAGTGTCACGATTTTTGACAAATAACCACACAGGATTTCTTATCCTGTTTGCATCAAAATAAATAATTTATATAATAACAACTAGTAACTGATATTACTAGAACTGTCATATAACCACACATTGTTGGATTTATGTAAGTAAATGTGCGAAATTTCTTCAAAATACGATCTTAAATCAATGTTATTACCTAACAGTAATATACTTAATGGGTCACAAAAACTTTAATTTATAATAAGGAACACAGAGTGACGGCTTCCCCCATTCCCACGTATTTCTCCCTCAGGAGTCGCGTGTGACGTAATACGATATTAACACGCGACGTTCGGTGTTAAAGTCACTAGAATTTATGATGGTATGACGTACTTGAAACATAATACTAACATATTCCTAGGAATTATTTTGTTTTGGCAGAAGAATACGGATGCATAGAAAATTGTATCTATATATGTAATGCTTTTACACTATTATGTTTTTGAACATTTTGCAATGGTTGATTGCTAAAGTAATAACAAACAAGATGTACCACATCTGTGATTACCAATTTGCCTTTATCGTATATTGGTTATTTATAGGTTTTAAATCAAACTACCAAACTCCCTGAAGCCGTCGTTGTCGTTTCTAATGTTGCCTGATCACTGATTACTACAGTTTGAACTAACAGGCTAATTTTCGAATAGATTTTTCCGACCACACATATTGGTTTTACAATAACAAACTTTGGGTTGTTGTTGACGTTGAGTCAAATTGAAGATATTACATCCCGCTAATATTGAACGAACTTAATTTTCCGGGTTAGGATTATTTTATTTTTAAGAAGCAAATCTATACAAAAATCGTTAACTTAGCCAAGGGTTCGTGGGCAGGTAACTAGTTTGTTAAATGTGTTAACTTTCTAAACTATATCAAATAGCTTTCAGGTCTGTTCTACTATTTTTTTTGTTTAACTGTAAATCATTTGAACTTCTCTCATCAACTTCTTTCAGTAGTTCTCAAAGGCTTAGAGGATAAATATGTATGTTTCGTGAACTTACACTGTAGTATTTGGATTTCTTACTTACTGCATTTTGCGGAATATAATACCCCCGTAGCATCAAACCTGCGTACTCAGCATATTTATAATGTATATATATGTATCTTAATAGCACATAAAGCCACATACCAAGTTTCATCAATATACATTCATAAATAAACAATTTATAACATTTGAATTATCCTCCATAAGAATAACATGGTGGCTGGGTATGCAGGTTTGCTGAAACAAGGAACATAAAAATGGGTTTTTATTCAAATATCAATATAACTCAACTAGGTAAAGCCACATAACAAGTTTAAGCGAATTTCCCCTAAAGGGAAGAAGCTATTACCGTAGGTCTCATGGTAAGACTTAAGCCCGAGACCATAATAATTTTTTGTTTTGAGGTCCCCAGATGACAAAAACACTATTCGTTCAAATTTATATATATGTATATATATATATATATATATATATATATATATATATATATATATATATATATGTGTGTGTGTGTGTCCGTGAATGTGATAACGTGAGTAAAAAAGGTCAGATTTCGATGAAATTTGGCTCAAACGTGTAAAATGACATTCATGACTTTAAGTTCGAAAACCAGAAAAATCGGACCATGGGAAGGGGGGTTTATAGGGGTTTTAAATTGTTCAAAAATCAGTTTTTTGCATTTTTCACCCTAAAATTTGCAAACAACTTAATTTTGGTTCTGACCATGTTATAGAGCTCAAAAAAACAAATAATATAGTAATTTGATTTATTAACCTAGGTTGAGTGGTTGCGGAGAAAATCCAAAAAAACCTACTCATAAAATCTCCCATGTTAATCTTATGGGTAAAAGGTTTTTGGCTTTTCCTCAGTTTATTTTAATGTAAACATCACATTTACTTTTACCAATCTGTTCAGTTCCACAAAACAATCATTTTGGTGTTTAAATTGTGATTCTACGCCCAACCGTTGCTGAGATATTCAAAGTGCTAAACACAGTACGTTGTCCAATGTTATCCTTATGGAGAATAAATAAAATTTGATATCTCGACTATTTATTAATGCATGTTGATGAAACTTGGTATATGGCTTCACGTAGTACTGGTATATTGATATTTGCACAACAAATTGATTTTTTGTTGATTATCCCCGTAGCAGCGAACCTGCGTACTCAGCCCCCATGTTATTCTTATGGAGAATAAGTAAAATGTAATGACTACCTTAATTATGAACATAAATTAATAAAACTTGGTATGTGGCTACAACTTGTTGAGTTATATTTATATTTGCATAAAAACCCATTTTGTTTGTTCCTTGTTGCAGCAAACCTGCTTACTCAGCTCCCATGTTATTCTTATGGATAATTATTAAAATGTTGTATAGTGCTTATTTATGATTGAATATTGATGAAACTTGGTATGTGCCTTCACCTAGTTAAATTCTATTTATATTTGCATAAAAAACAATTGTTCGTGTTCCTTGTTTCAGCAAACCTACGTACTCATCACCAATGTTATTCTTATGGAGAATAATTAATATTGTATATATCGCTTATATGTGAATACATTTTTATGACACTTGGTATGTGGCTTTATATGGTATTAAGACATATATTATGCATTGGAAATTCGCTGAGTACGCAGGTTTGCTGCGACGGGGGTATTATTAATTTATGTTCATAGTTAACAGAGATAACATTTTACATATTCTCCTTAAGAATAACATGGGGGCTGAGTACGCAGGTTTGCTGCGACGGGGGTATTATTAATTTATGTTCATAGTTAACAGAGATAACATTTTACATATTCTCCTTAAGAATAACATGGGGGCTGAGTACGCAGGTTTGCTGCGACGGGGGTATTATTAATTTATGTTCATAGTTAACAGAGATAACATTTTACATATTCTCCTTAAGAATAACATGGGGGCTGAGTACGCAGGTTTGCTGCTATTGGCCAAAAATTGTTTTTTTACAAATACCAATAGACCACAAAAACATGAAGCGATATACTAAGTTTCTTCAGGACAAGTGGATAAATAAGCGATATATACAGTTGTTCTTATTCTCCGTAAGAATAACATTGAACAACGTACTGAGTTTAGCACTTTCAATATCTCTATAACCAATTGACGTAGAGCAATGATCAAAACACCAAATTGTTTTTTTTTAAAGCTAAATTCAATAGTGTACAATCAAATTTAATTTATTTAAACATTATACTGGTATATAAAAACTCAAAAAAATTTCGGGTTACAAAACTCCCCAAAATATCCCTTTGGATGGAGCGATCTGGCTGGTTTTCGAACTTTAAGTCATAAATGATGCTTTACATGCTTGTACCATATTTCATGAAATTGGAACATTTTTACGAGAGTTATCACACCCACGGACACACATATATATATAGTTTTGAACGAATGGTGTTTTTGGCATCTGGGGACCTCAATACGAAAAGTTTTCATGGTTTCGGGCCTAGGTCTTACCATGCCGACTACGGTAATAGCTTCTTCCCTATAGGGGAATTTCGCTAAAAATTATGTTAAAAGTGGTATATGGATACAAAACATTTGCAAAAACTTATTCATGTTTTTTAAAGTTATTTATAACTTTTACGGGGTAAATGATGTCGTAGAGTCATATATTTGATTTCCTTTAATTGATCAGTTCTACTTGATCAGATTCAAGATTGAATATAACTATTTGGTTACCTCAGACAAGTCATGTTCTATCACAGCCTGGTATGCATATCCAATGTCGCCCAATCAAACTCAGTGTTAATCAAGTCTTCATTACCTTCAATCAATATATCCTGTCAATGTCTTGGTGATAACAGATGTTGATAAAAGGCACGGTATTGAACAGTTATTGAGATGCGCGTAATAAGCTAATTATTTAGGGTCTAGTAAATTGTGGACCTGTTTATGGCACCGGACAAATATTAAATGTAGGCTATTGGTAATTTTACTACGAATAAATCGTACATTTTCATTTGGTTTAAAATCACTTATAAATTTATGATATTAATTATCCTTAATTATATCTTGACTTACGGATATGAACAGAAGCATTTCAATCGGTTAACTTGCCACGTATTTTTCAATACTAGGCCCTGTTTGTGTCTGCATTTCACCATTATTAATTCACATTTTATAAATCTTGTGTAGATCTATATCACCATATTTGGGATTTTGAGAAATTATCTAAATGGAAGTATTTTCTTAGGCTCACTACAATGATAGCATGAGCGTACGCCAAACCCCGACGTTAGGTAAGACATGTGTCTTCGGCTCACTACAATGATAGCATGAGCGTACGCCAAACCCCGACGTTAGGTAAGACATGTGTCTTAGGCTCACTACAATGATAGCATGAGGGTACGCCAAACCCCGACGTTAGGTAAGACATGTGTCTTAGGCTCACTACAATGATAGCATGAGCGTACGCCAAACCCCGACGTTAGGTAAGACATGTGTCTTAGTGTCTTAGGCTCACTACAATGATAGCATGAGGGTACGCCAAACCCCGACGTTAGGTAAGACATGTGTCTTAGGCTCACTACAATGATAGCATGAGCGTACGCCAAACCCCGACGTTAGGTAAGACATGTGTCTTAGTGTCTTAGGCTCACTACAATGATAGCATGAGGGTACGCCAAACCCCGACGTTAGGTAAGACATGTGTCTTAGGCTCACTACAATGATAGCATGAGCGTAAGACATGTGTCTTACCTAACGTCGGGGTTTGGCGTACGCTCATGCTTATCTTATCATCTTATGTACGTATCATCCTATTTATCATCTCATGCTCATCTTATGTAAGCCATTTCTTTCAGTTTAAGCTTTAACGCTGCCGTTTAAATCATTTTTTCAACTATCATCGTACAATTAATTGGAGATGCAATCTATAAAATGTTGTTATAAATTAGTGAGCAATATTTTACAGCAATACTTAAATTATCGTTATTTTTTGATGCTGTTGTAGGTTTATAAATAATCTGAATTAGTCCATTAGTTCTGATAAAAACCCTGTATTTTTAAACAAATACAGTCGGTGTTTGAAAAGAGATATGCCAATAATTTTAAATTTGCCTTTGAGGTGTAATTTACACTTATCATGGTTACACGAAATTTGCACTGTTTTGTTCAACTACAGACTAAAGACCTGAGAAAGATATAAATTCCGGAAATCAATCGACTTCGAAAGTTCCAATATGTAGTAAATTTAGCTAAGTAAGATGAAATATTACTGAGGTGCACTTAAAATTCATCCGACATGTTTAATCATATTTCCGCTCTCAATCTTTGTTAGGACGCCTAAGCCGGCAGAAGAGCGAGATAAGATTGTACACCGAAACATCTGCTTGTCTCGCCGAGATCGTGACGAGGGGGAATGACAGTGACACACTTCCGTGGCGTTGTGGAAGCCCACAGCTGTTAATTATGAATCTATAAATATTAAACAGAGTTGTTATAACGGGGCTGACGACTCTTATACAGAGCACGACTACATTTCTCTATATTCAAATGTCATTAGGAAATGCAAAATGTAAAATGTAAAACATGATAACAGTGTTTATGTTTTAAATTGTAAAGTGGAATTTGTTTAACCAGTTAACATTTCACAATGACGTAAATTGATCGAATCGCAGTGTATATGCACCAAACACAATGCCGTTATTATTCCCACGGTAGATTTTTCGGTTGATGATTCAGGCTATGTACTTTATATTAACCAATTAACTTATGACTAATTAAACAATTTTTAAACCTACTACTTTAATTTATAATGTCTATAATACGTATTTGAATTTACATTTTCTGGCGTTAATATTTTTTTTTTGAAAATCAGAAACTATAAAATTCTACATGTTTAATTAGGGATTGACAAAAAGGTATAGTAACCTTTTGAAAATAGAAGTAACCCTGATATTGGTCTCGCCTGGCCGTTTGGAGTGGTCCCCTAATTGGCCTCCTAATTGGTTGACTGACTGACTAATTAAGTGTAATTGTTATCGACTGCTCACACCGGTGGCGGATTCAAGTACCTCATAATGCTATAGGAACCGTTATAATTGTTCTGTACGGCTCACAAAGTAACTACTTTGTTAAACATTCTTGGGACATCCTCTCGCGCGCGTGAGTTGAGCCTGTAATGCCTCGTTTTGTTTACATTTTCTGGTTATAACGATATTTTTCCTGCAGTTCCTACAGTTTTAGCAAGGAAATGATGTATAGTTAAATTTTACTCTGTGAAGTTATAGAGAAAGAGAGGGGAGAGTAATTTAACATCCTGCATTGAGCAAAATTGACATTGCATTTACTTTAATTAGTTCATTTTGTTTATTTAGCCTCCGGATTACTGAGAAATACTAACATCGTTTAAATACGTGCTGTAGTCCAAATTGTTGCAAGACCAACTAGTTTTTACTTCTTAAAGTGAAGTCATCTTCAGGCTGACAAGAATGTGTATTCCCTTTATTTGGAGGTCGTCATCACGTAAAAGTACAATCACACACGCAAGCAGTCTAGACTCCAATTCCGCCCGGTCGCGTCACAATCTGTTCCGGGAATAAATTTTAGTGTTTCTACGAATGTTAGAAGTGTCCGTCATGTCCGTGTCTGCGTGTGTGTTTAAATGTACTTTTACGTGATGACAACCTTCAAATGAAGTGAATACACATTTTTGTCACTCTGAAGATGACTTCACTTTAAGAAGTTGAAACTAGTTGCTCGTGCAGCAATTTAAACTACCAGTTAACCAGTTAACCAGTTGAATTAGTTAATATTTCAGTAAATTAGATTCGTAATAGTTAACATATTAGTCATAAGGTATAAACTATATCATGAACCAACATTAATTAATAGGATATCCATCGTAAAACATATTTGACCACTTTTTGGCCTGTTACTGATTGTGCACGTGTTGCGACATAATTTTTTATTTTATCTTTGACAAAGACAAGTTCTGAGACAGTAAGTAAGAAGACAGACTGATTGACACATGTTAAGTACGATCTGATAGGCAAACCATTGTCAGGTCAAAATTCAATCAGTTTTCAGCAAAACTGCCTAGAATTAAATAAATCAAACTTATCTTAACTTAAGAAACTTTAGCACTGGAATAAGTAAATTCGTGTACATTAGTTTAGTTTGTAAACATTTGAAATTTAATTTTTAAGTATCATTTCAAATATTCTTTATTGTTTCTTTTGTTCACTTGTTTTACATTTAATTTGTAATATTTTGAATTTAATTTCAGACAAAATATCTTTAGTAATTTTACTAAAGACGTAGGGCTCATCGGTAGGTAGTGATAAAAATAAACTATTTAAAAATTGTTTTCGTCATACTGCTTCAAAAACAACTGTTTTTGACAGATGCGTTGAGATTCAAAAGTTCTTCTTTTTAGTCTTTGGATAATAACATATGTTTTGATGATCATTATCGTACTAATACTAAAAAGATCATTGTTGATGATACTTTTGATTCGAGGTCGTCATAAATCGATTAAAGATTATAAATAATCGAAACATTTATTGTTATTATCGAAACATTCATTGCTGTATTGTTATTATTTTTGCGTTCGTTTCCCGTACACCACTGGTGAGTGACAACTGTGAGTGACACGATGGACGAAGTTAGTAGGCCTAACAATTCGTATCGAAATATAATAGAAAAAGCCCAAACAATCATATTTCCATGACAACCGTGCCCAAATCGAATGTTTGTTTTGAAGAACAACCGATTGATTCGAACCACAATGATTGGTTTGAAGTGATCGACTCAAAAACCGATAGATATGAATGAACCGAAGTTATGCATGTGCAACAGCTGATTGTTTCAAGAGACAAGCTGAAAGAAACATTTGAGGTTATGAAGACACAGTACGTAAATTTTACTTTTGTTTTTATTTAAACCTTAAGTTTTCTGGCAGTATGACGAAAAATATAGTTCGTCACTCGGATCAAAAGTGTCTTTTTAATACTTGCTCATTTCCAAGCCTCGGCTTCGCCTCGGCAGTTAAACTGGAGCTCGTATTAAAAAGATCCACTTTTCATCCTAGTGACGAAATATACTATTCAAAACATTTAAATTTCTTAATAACAAATCCTTTGAAATTTGGAGGGGTTTAATAAGTAAATTGAATATTTATAAGGCACAAATGATTTAAATTTAATTTCTATAAGATTAAACACCCTTCCTCAAAAGAGACAAAACTTCCCCGATCTTTAATAGAGAGTTTTAAAAGTCTGATAATCGCATTAATATAATAAACACACATGATAAACAACACGTATAACTTTGGTTGAATGTGTTTAAATATAAAACTCTGATTTATTTTTACATAGTATATGAATGCGTTGTCTTAAAGTTAAATTAACCTTAACGATCTTAGCGTATGCTTCATCGGTCTTTATTTTGCGCTTGATGAAATCAAATAATAAAAGGTCTTCATCATATAAATTCTAATAAAAGTGTTCATATGTAAATATATATTAGTAAGTTAATGTCCCACAGCCAATATGATTCGTGTTTTCAATCGAATTGACATGTTTTGAGGATATAAAATTTGTCACTTCATTTGTCAATGTCAAAACTTTGTTTCATTTGTCAAATCAGAAGCCAGGTGTGGGATTCCCAGGACGTTTAATAATATTTCGTCAATAAAGTTTTGCTTACTTTATGTTGCCTTATCCCTAAAGCGTTTATAATGATTTAATTTTATAGAAGTCACATTTTATTTAGTAATGTAAATATTTACAGTTTATTTATTACGATCGTTCCACGTAGTGAAAGAAGTCCTTTTTATTTATGGGGTTTAAATACCAGCATGACTTCGTAATGTTCGTGTCCGTCATCACGCATATTTCTAGTGTTGTTGAATGTAGTTTATTGGAATGAGGTTCTTCTAATAAAGATACATAAAACCTTCGACAGCCTTAAGATAACTTCGTCAGAAAGTCTCAACTAGTGTCTGGTACAACAATATTAGATATAGAAGCAGGTATTTACACCACATTAATATTTAGGACAATCCAGAAGGACAACAAAACAGGAATTTTCTTTCTATCCATACTTATTGATTCTATACTTTCATTGATCATTGACCAGCCTCATTGCTTTGATTTGTCCATTTTATAATAAAACTAAGATTTAATTCTGAGATTTATTTCTGAACTGTGAATATTAACATGTCTCATTCATAAGTAAATGTATATCACTGTTTAATTTTACTTGTTGTGCTTATTCATTGTTTTTTCTCATACCAGTGTATACGAGCCTAACACTATTGTAGTATTATGTGAGTAGTGGTGAAATGATGGTTTAACATCACTTCCGGCGCTTTTTCCCCATGTTATTCTTATGGGGATCAGTTTTTGCGCCGACGCCAGCTCCCGCCTATAGAGCTCCCGCGCGTTGGCCTGTACTAATGTCCAACCCTTGCCTATATTAAATATATTGTCCCCATCCCCATCCCTCCTCTATATTTTTTAAAATTAATTTTCAAATTCTAAAAAACTATCTTTGGTGTTTATGGTCCGATTTGTCTGCAATTTGGATATGTTATTGTCCTAGGCAAGTGTTTTAATAAATTTCACTTACATTTCCCAAATTCACTATAACGGTCAAATTAAAAAATATTTTTTTGAAAATACTGCCAATTGCCACCTTCTTTATTTACTGCCCGATTTGTCTGCAATTTGGATATGTTATTGTCCTAGGCAAGTGTTTTAATAAATTTCACTTACATTTCCCAAATTCACTATTACAGTCAAATTAAAAATTATTTTTGAAAAATACTGCCAATTGCCAACTTCTTTATTTACTGTCCGATTTGTCTTCAATTTGGATATGTTATTGTCCTAGGCAAGTGGTTTAATAAATTCCACTTACATATCCCAAATTCACTATTACAGTCAAATTAAAAATTATTTTTGAAAAATACTGCCAATTGCCAACTTCTTTATTAAATGTCCGATTTGTCTGCAATTTGGATATGTTATTGTCCTAGGCAAGTGTTTTAATAAATTCCACTTACATTTCCCAAATTCACTATAACGGTCAAATTAAAAAATATTTTTGAAAAATACTGCCAATTGCCACCTTCTTTATTAACTGTCCGATTTGTCTTCAATTTGGATATGTTATTGTCGTAGGCAAGTGTTTTAATAAATTACACTTACATTTCCCAAATTCACTATTACAGTCAAATTAAAAATTATTTTTGAAAAATACTGCCAATTGCCACCTTCTTTATTAAATGTCCGATTTGTCTTCAATTTGGATATGTTATTGTCGTAGGCAAGTGTTTTAATAAAATCCACTTACATTTCCCAAATTCACTATTACGGTCAAATTAAATAATATTTTTGAAAAATACTGCCAATTGCCACCTTCTTTATTAAATGTCTGATTTGTCTTCAATTTGGATATGTTATTGTCCTAGGCAACTGGTTTAATAAATTCCACTTACATATCCCAAATTCACTATTACACTCAAATTAAAAATTATTTTTGAAAAATACTGCCAATTGCCAACTTCTTTATTAAATGTCCGATTTGTCTGCAATTTGGATATGTTATTGTCCTAGGCAAGTGTTTTAATAAATTTCACTTACATATCCCAAATTCACCATTACGGTCAAATTAAAAAATATTTTTGAAAAATACTGCCAATTGCCAACTTCTTTATTAAATGTCCGATTTGTCTGCAATTTGGATATGTTATTGTCCTAGGCAAGTGTTTTAATAAATTACACTTACATTTCCCAAATTCACTATTACAGTCAAATTAAAAATTATTTTTGAAAAATACTGCCAATTGCCAACTTCTTTATTAAATGTCCGATTTGTTTAAAATTTAGATATGCTATTGACCTAGGCAAGTGTTTTAATAAATTCCACTTACATATCCCAAATTCACTATTACGGTCAAATTAAAAAATATTTTTGAAAAATACTGCCAATTGCCAACTTCTTTATTTACTGTCCCATTTGTTTAAAACTTGGATATGTTATTGTCGTAGGCAGTTGTTTTAATAAATTACACTTACATTTCCCAAATTCACTATTACAGCCAAATTAAAAATTATTTTTGAAAAATACTGCCAATTGCCAACTTCTTTATTTACTGTCCGATTTGTTTAAAATTTGGATATGTTATTGTTGTAGGCTAGTGTATATGCACCATCCACATTTTACAAATATTGCGGTTAAATGTTAAAAAATTTTGGAAAAATACCGCCAATCGGCAACTTCTTTATGGTCTGATTTGTTTAAAATTTATGTCATTATTCTAGGCTAGTGTATATGTACCATCCACATTTGACAAATTAACTATAATGGTCAAATTTAAAAAATATACTAACAATTTCAAACTTCTTTATTTATGGATATGTTATAGCTCTTATATAGGTAACAAGACCACACTACCACACGCTCCACTACCCCCATACAATACAGTATTTTGCTGTAATCCCAAAACTGACTGTTTATTGTCCGATTTGCCTACACTTTGGATATTGTCCTAAGCATTTATTGTCTGATTTATTTTTTGGATATGTTATAGCCCCCAACTATTATATCTAAAATTACAATATTATTTCCACCTATAATACTGTTGTTTGTTTTGCTGCAACCTAAAAACTAACATTGGTATTTGTGTTTTTACAAAACTATATTTTGTAAATTACTACCAACAACTCCTTTATTTACATTTCGACTTGTTATATCACCCTATATCTAAATTTACCATATATTTTTTTCCCTTTTAGCGCTGTTTTGTCGTAACCAAACTTTGAATATGACTGCAATATATTACTGGCCATTGCATAAGTAAATACCCCATTTCCAAATTCAATATTACGGTTCGATTAAAAAAATAAATGCAAGCTTATTATATTTGCCACAAGCTTATTATATACATCCAGCTGTTATATTTGCCACATTTCCAATATTGTTGTGACCCTCTCAACTACCTCTCATTGTAATATAATAAGCAATCCACAAAATATTTATGGAACTGCCTAAACTTTGGATATGTTTTAAGCCAATGCAAAAATAAATTTTTAAAACCCAAAACAACTAATCTTTCTTTGTGCTTGTTTGGAGTAGTCTTTATTTTATCCAACTTAATTTTAATTTTGTAGTTAAAATCAAACTTCCCACATTCTAGCTCCCTTTCCAGCCAGTGACATAAAGGTTACGAATATTTTCAAACAATATATCTTTTTCTTCCCCTATGTTGGACTTGTTTAATAGCGCACCATATTCCAAATCCTCCAGTCTACTACATTCTTTAAATTTAACATTGCCTTTAATATCTCTATGTCTTCTTGTCCATTGTTACGGAAACTTAGGTTTTCTATTTTTGGAATCGCCACAAAATGTTGCGGTTCCGTTAGTGTTAAAGCTTGCAAGTGGCTCGTTGGTAGGTAGATAAATAATGTCCATAAGACTGTAATAAATATCACTGCATTAACACGGAGGTGACGATTTCAGAAATGAAATATGAAACATATTGATCAGTCCAGCGACGATTCATTTTCCAAATAATCCGCAGATTAAAATCCACTCACTCAAACTATGTCTATCTGTAAATTAATGCATTTCAACGTAAATATTTGGGGTTATAAAATTGATAGCCACCTCTTTATGAAGACATTGCAGATATTTATTAATGAGATGACCGAGCTGCTTTCATTACAGTTTAAAATGAGCCTTTGCAGTACCGATAAAACAATGTGTTGGCTTATTCATGATGAGTTGTTGGCTTATTCATGATTGTTGGATTTTTATAAATCTATTTTGTGAGGGAAGACCTGTTCGAAGGAAAGCCATTAAAATTGAACTTAAAATCAAATGCAGACTTTGACAGGATAGAAGTTGAATTTTTGAGCGGTAAGGCTATGCTAAATAGCGGATTCTCTAAAGAAATGGTTATAAAAAAGTAGCTAAATTCTCCACGATGAATTAGAATATAACATTTATTTTGACGATACTTTTAGCGCTCTTTATTCTTAAACGTTAACTTCACTCTACCTCGGTCACTTTTGAGGTAAGACCTTACGTTGCTCTGATCTGTTCTATTGCACGATACTTGATATAAAATGTCTAACTTAACCTCTTATATATTTAATGATCAATCTGTTACTGTACTGTTTGACAGTGAAAATAATCCTTGGTTCAAAGGAAAGGATGTTGTTAAAATCCTGGGCTATCAAGATTCAAAACAGGCATTGCGGATAAATGTTGATGAAGAAGACAAGTGTAAGGCTATAAATATACTCTCTAAAGGGGGGTGTATCGATACACCCCCCCTTTAACTTCCAATATCAGTCTAACTTCATCAATGAATCTGGTTTGTATTCTCTTATTTTGCGCTCATTGAAACCAGAAGCTAAAGCATTCAAAAGATGGGTTACAAGTGAAGTCTTGCCTTCCATTAGAAAGTATGGAGTGTATAAAATCAAACATGAAAATAATCAGTTAAAAAATCAAAACTCTCAACTCTTGGCTGAAATTACAAGGTCTCTGGAAGACAACCAAAAGCTCACTCAAATTAACTCAGAATTTAAAACTAAAAACGACATATTGTGTAAAGAGAACCGGTCACTGAATGAGTTGTTGAGTTAAAGTTTTCTGTAAGATATTGGCACATTTCCTCTTTATTAAATATTCCAGCCAAATCTAGTGTTATATCGAAATCCATAAGATCTTGCAGTATCTTTGGAAGGTCTTCCAACAAATCCTTAATTTTAACATTTGCAAGCTCTATTTTATAGGGAATTGCTATAGGATCATCATACTTTTGTTTAATTTGGTCAATATCTTTCTTTATTATTTGTAACACACCCTCGCTTTGGGAGAATGGTAGTTTGGCCACAACACCATGTCGAGCTAAATATTTTAAATATTCCTCATAAGTAGCTATTAAACGAGCCACATATTTCCTTCTTAACTTTAAATTTATTTCGAACGTCCCCATCACAATCCGCAACATTGGTTATCTTAACTAACATTATGTTATCACAAAACGCATCCGTTATAGATGTTATTTAATTTTGGTTCACCCTCGCAATAGTTTATATTACCTATGTCTGTAAGAAGGTTATTATTACGTAGATTTTCTAATAAAAACCATATACCAAATCTTTCGTTAGTAGGTTTAATACAATTCCCCAATAAATGGCTAACAGAGTACATTTCTTTTATACAAAAGTAGCGGAAACATGTAAACAGGACAGATTACACCATAGGCATATAGAGGTTGTAAATATATATTGTATATAAACACAGGCGAGCGGTAAGTGTAACATGTAAGTGGACACCCACATGCAAATATGGAATATCCACAAATTCGACTAAATAAGTTTATAGTCTCAATATAATTAACATATTAACATTAGTACCCAAATTGTCGAAATTCTATAATTCTATTCTTAGTCCTTGTATTAGGTTTTGTACTATTAAACCCAACACCCCGCGCAGTAGAGTAATATATGTATTTAATACAGATACGCACATTCTACAAGACCCATACATCTGTTGTATAAGCAGCAGAATAGACGTCTCATTGTGTTGTTGTAAAATAAAACATAAATTGTGCTGGATACAACCGGCCAGATATTAGACAGGAAACGTGTTGGAAGTGTATTGCCAAAGACAAACACCACATAGTGCAGCATGTAATCAATCCATTACTATTTAGACAAAGGTCAGTATTGGTACAACATCCGATATATTAGCCAAACCCACAATCAAACTTGGAAAACAAACAGTAAAAGATAAATATTATAGTAACACAAATAGTAAGAGTATAAGGACATAGTAATATTTAAAGTTTATAAAACAACACAAATGCAGAGACACAATAACACACTCCAACACATTTGGACACAGGCACAGATACTGGTTTACATCCATTTAACACAACTTTACACGTTCTGTCAACCGACACAAAAATAGTTTGTAAATTGTGTAAGAAATATATGTAATATAAACAAATTTAACACAATCATAACATTGTGGACAATGTTATGATTGTGTTAAATTTGTTTATATTACATATATTTCTTACACAATTTACAAACTATTTTTGTGTCGGTTGACAGAACGTGTAAAGTTGTGTTAAATGGATGTAAACCAGTATCTGTGCCTGTGTCCAAATGTGTTGGAGTGTGTTATTGTGTCTCTGCATTTGTGTTGTTTTATAAACTTTAAATATTACTATGTCCTTATACTCTTACTATTTGTGTTACTATAATATTTATCTTTTACTGTTTGTTTTCCAAGTTTGATTGTGGGTTTGGCTAATATATCGGATGTTGTACCAATACTGACCTTTGTCTAAATAGTAATGGATTGATTACATGCTGCACTATGTGGTGTTTGTCTTTGGCAATACACTTCCAACACGTTTCCTGTCTAATATCTGGCCGGTTGTATCCAGCACAATTTATGTTTTATTTTACAACAACACAATGAGACGTCTATTCTGCTGCTTATACAACAGATGTATGGGTCTTGTAGAATGTGCGTATCTGTATTAAATACATATATTACTCTACTGCGCGGGGTGTTGGGTTTAATAGTACAAAACCTAATACAAGGACTAAGAATAGAATTATAGAATTTCGACAATTTGGGTACTAATGTTAATATGTTAATTATATTGAGACTATAAACTTATTTAGTCGAATTTGTGGATATTCCATATTTGCATGTGGGTGTCCACTTACATGTTACACTTACCGCTCGCCTGTGTTTATATACAATATATATTTACAACCTCTATATGCCTATGGTGTAATCTGTCCTGTTTACATGTTTCCGCTACTTTTGTATAAAAGAAATGTACTCTGTTAGCCATTTATTGGGGAATTGTATTAAACCTACTAACGAAAGATTTGGTATATGGTTTTTATTAGAAAATCTACGTAATAATAACCTTCTTACAGACATAGGTAATATAAACTATTGCGAGGGTGAACCAAAATTAAATAACATCTATAACGGATGCGTTTTGTGATAACATAATGTTAGTTAAGATAACCAATGTTGCGGATTGTGATGGGGACGTTCGAAATAAATTTAAAGTTAAGAAGGAAATATGTGGCTCGTTTAATAGCTACTTATGAGGAATATTTAAAATATTTAGCTCGACATGGTGTTGTGGCCAAACTACCATTCTCCCAAAGCGAGGGTGTGTTACAAATAATAAAGAAAGATATTGACCAAATTAAACAAAAGTATGATGATCCTATAGCAATTCCCTATAAAATAGAGCTTGCAAATGTTAAAATTAAGGATTTGTTGGAAGACCTTCCAAAGATACTGCAAGATCTTATGGATTTCGATATAACACTAGATTTGGCTGGAATATTTAATAAAGAGGAAATGTGCCAATATCTTACAGAAAACTTTAACTCAACAACTCATTCAGTGACCGGTTCTCTTTACACAATATGTCGTTTTTAGTTTTAAATTCTGAGTTAATTTGAGTGAGCTTTTGGTTGTCTTCCAGAGACCTTGTAATTTCAGCCAAGAGTTGAGAGTTTTGATTTTTTAACTGATTATTTTCATGTTTGATTTTATACACTCCATACTTTCTAATGGAAGGCAAGACTTCACTTGTAACCCATCTTTTGAATGCTTTAGCTTCTGGTTTCAATGAGCGCAAAATAAGAGAATACAAACCAGATTCATTGATGAAGTTAGACTGATATTGGAAGTTAAAGGGGGGGTGTATCGATACACCCCCCTTTAGAGAGTATATTTATAGCCTTACACTTGTCTTCTTCATCAACATTTATCCGCAATGCCTGTTTTGAATCTTGATAGCCCAGGATTTTAACAACATCCTTTCCTTTGAACCAAGGATTATTTTCACTGTCAAACAGTACAGTAACAGATTGATCATTAAATATATAAGAGGTTAAGTTAGACATTTTATATCAAGTATCGTGCAATAGAACAGATCAGAGCAACGTAAGGTCTTACCTCAAAAGTGACCGAGGTAGAGTGAAGTTAACGTTTAAGAATAAAGAGCGCTAAAAGTATCGTCAAAATAAATGTTATATTCTAATTCATCGTGGAGAATTTAGCTACTTTTTTATAACCATTTCTTTAGAGAATCCGCTATTTAGCATAGCCTTACCGCTCAAAAATTCAACTTCTATCCTGTCAAAGTCTGCATTTGATTTTAAGTTCAATTTTAATGGCTTTCCTTCGAACAGGTCTTCCCTCACAAAATAGATTTATAAAAATCCAACAATCATGAATAAGCCAACAACTCATCATGAATAAGCCAACACATTGTTTTATCGGTACTGCAAAGGCTCATTTTAAACTGTAATGAAAGCAGCTCGGTCATCTCATTAATAAATATCTGCAATGTCTTCATAAAGAGGTGGCTATCAATTTTATAAACCCAAATATTTACGTTGAAATGCATTAATTTACAGATAGACATAGTTTGAGTGAGTGGATTTTAATCTGCGGATTATTTGGAAAATGAATCGTCGCTGGACTGATCAATATGTTTCATATTTCATTTCTGAAATCGTCACCTCCGTGTTAATGCAGTGATATTTATTACAGTCTTATGGACATTATTTATCTACCTACCAACGAGCCACTTGCAAGCTTTAACACTAACGGAACCGCAACATTTTGTGGCGATTCCAAAAATAGAAAATCTAAGTTTCCGTAACAATGGACAAGAAGACATAGAGATATTAAAGGCAATGTTAAATTTAAAGAATGTAGTAGACTGGAGGATTTGGAATATGGTGCGCTATTAAACAAGTCCAACATAGGGGAAGAAAAAGATATATTGTTTGAAAATATTCGTAACCTTTATGTCACTGGCTGGAAAGGGAGCTAGAATGTGGGAAGTTTGATTTTAACTACAAAATTAAAATTAAGTTGGATAAAATAAAGACTACTCCAAACAAGCACAAAGAAAGATTAGTTGTTTTGGGTTTTAAAAATTTATTTTTGCATTGGCTTAAAACATATCCAAAGTTTAGGCAGTTCCATAAATATTTTGTGGATTGCTTATGATATTACAATGAGAGGTAGTTGAGAGGGTCACAACAATATTGGAAATGTGGCAAATATAACAGCTGGATGTATATAATAAGCTTGTGGCAAATATAATAAGCTTGCATTTATTTTTTTAATCGAACCGTAATATTGAATTTGGAAATGGGGTATTTACTTATGCAATGGCCAGTAATATATTGCAGTCATATTCAAAGTTTGGTTACGACAAAACAGCGCTAAAAGGGAAAAAAATATATGGTAAATTTAGATATAGGGTGATATAACAAGTCGAAATGTAAATAAAGGAGTTGTTGGTAGTAATTTACAAAATATAGTTTTGTAAAAACACAAATACCAATGTTAGTTTTTAGGTTGCAGCAAAACAAACAACAGTATTATAGGTGGAAATAATATTGTAATTTTAGATATAATAGTTGGGGGCTATAACATATCCAAAAAATAAATCAGACAATAAATGCTTAGGACAATATCCAAAGTGTAGGCAAATCGGACAATAAACAGTCAGTTTTGGGATTACAGCAAAATACTGTATTGTATGGGGGTAGTGGAGCGTGTGGTAGTGTGGTCTTGTTACCTATATAAGAGCTATAACATATCCATAAATAAAGAAGTTTGAAATTGTTAGTATATTTTTTAAATTTGACCATTATAGTTAATTTGTCAAATGTGGATGGTACATATACACTAGCCTAGAATAATGACATAAATTTTAAACAAATCAGACCATAAAGAAGTTGCCGATTGGCGGTATTTTTCCAAAATTTTTTAACATTTAACCGCAATATTTGTAAAATGTGGATGGTGCATATACACTAGCCTACAACAATAACATATCCAAATTTTAAACAAATCGGACAGTAAATAAAGAAGTTGGCAATTGGCAGTATTTTTCAAAAATAATTTTTAATTTGGCTGTAATAGTGAATTTGGGAAATGTAAGTGTAATTTATTAAAACAACTGCCTACGACAATAACATATCCAAGTTTTAAACAAATGGGACAGTAAATAAAGAAGTTGGCAATTGGCAGTATTTTTCAAAAATATTTTTTAATTTGACCGTAATAGTGAATTTGGGATATGTAAGTGGAATTTATTAAAACACTTGCCTAGGTCAATAGCATATCTAAATTTTAAACAAATCGGACATTTAATAAAGAAGTTGGCAATTGGCAGTATTTTTCAAAAATAATTTTTAATTTGACTGTAATAGTGAATTTGGGAAATGTAAGTGTAATTTATTAAAACACTTGCCTAGGACAATAACATATCCAAATTGCAGACAAATCGGACATTTAATAAAGAAGTTGGCAATTGGCAGTATTTTTCAAAAATATTTTTTAATTTGACCGTAATGGTGAATTTGGGATATGTAAGTGAAATTTATTAAAACACTTGCCTAGGACAATAACATATCCAAATTGCAGACAAATCGGACATTTAATAAAGAAGTTGGCAATTGGCAGTATTTTTCAAAAATAATTTTTAATTTGAGTGTAATAGTGAATTTGGGATATGTAAGTGGAATTTATTAAACCAGTTGCCTAGGACAATAACATATCCAAATTGAAGACAAATCAGACATTTAATAAAGAAGGTGGCAATTGGCAGTATTTTTCAAAAATATTATTTAATTTGACCGTAATAGTGAATTTGGGAAATGTAAGTGGATTTTATTAAAACACTTGCCTACGACAATAACATATCCAAATTGAAGACAAATCGGACATTTAATAAAGAAGGTGGCAATTGGCAGTATTTTTCAAAAATAATTTTTAATTTGACTGTAATAGTGAATTTGGGAAATGTAAGTGTAATTTATTAAAACACTTGCCTACGACAATAACATATCCAAATTGAAGACAAATCGGACAGTTAATAAAGAAGGTGGCAATTGGCAGTATTTTTCAAAAATATTTTTTAATTTGACTGTTATAGTGAATTTGGGAAATGTAAGTGGAATTTATTAAAACACTTGCCTAGGACAATAACATATCCAAATTGCAGACAAATCGGACATTTAATAAAGAAGTTGGCAATTGGCAGTATTTTTCAAAAATAATTTTTAATTTGACTGTAATAGTGAATTTGGGATATGTAAGTGGAATTTATTAAACCACTTGCCTAGGACAATAACATATCCAAATTGAAGACAAATCGGACAGTAAATAAAGAAGTTGGCAATTGGCAGTATTTTTCAAAAATAATTTTTAATTTGACTGTAATAGTGAATTTGGGAAATGTAAGTGAAATTTATTAAAACACTTGCCTAGGACAATAACATATCCAAATTGCAGACAAATCGGGCAGTAAATAAAGAAGGTGGCAATTGGCAGTATTTTCAAAAAAATATTTTTTAATTTGACCGTTATAGTGAATTTGGGAAATGTAAGTGAAATTTATTAAAACACTTGCCTAGGACAATAACATATCCAAATTGCAGACAAATCGGACCATAAACACCAAAGATAGTTTTTTAGAATTTGAAAATTAATTTTAAAAAATATAGAGGAGGGATGGGGATGGGGACAATATATTTAATATAGGCAAGGGTTGGACATTAGTACAGGCCAACGCGCGGGAGCTCTATAGGCGGGAGCTGGCGTCGGCGCAAAAACTGATCCCCATAAGAATAACATGGGGAAAAAGCGCCGGAAGTGATGTTAAACCATCATTTCACCACTACTTATGTGTATGGGTGCAATGATACATGGATCACAATTTTAATATTATTATCGATGTAAGTATGAACCACAATCGGGCAAGAAACACAATCGGGCATCAAATTACAGTTTTTCCCAATGGTTTGTGAAAATAAATCTAGTTTTGACTGTAACTCCAAAGTGATGAGCCCATCTTGTGTTAAGTCTTTGTAAAAAATCGTACCAACTACTTTGACTCCTGACAACTAAACATACGTTATACATATATAAAAACAAGCCTTTAACATATTTAAAACTTAAAAACGATTTAGTTAAAAAAGTAAAATTTAAATATGTCTAATTTATTCATATATGATCAACATTAATTTTTATATAAACAAAAACGAAGTCACGCTGTATGAACCAAACATATTATGAATTTAATTGTTTACTGATTAGTTTTTCCTTGAGAGACACGATATGTTTAGTTTCAGCACTAAAAATAAGGGAGAAGTCGGCCTAATGGAAGTTCGTTGTAAAGAAGAATAATACCCAACAGATGCTGGGTGCAAAACTTTTAAGCTGAGTATTAGGGTCAGGATAAAACTCCCTTACTTTGTTATACTATTACACTACATTAGTAACAACCAAACAAACCTATTATAATTTCAATTTTGTTCATCCATATTGTTTGGTTGAACGTTGTAGTCCAACTAAGGTTTAAGGGTTAATTTATCCTTGTAACTAACAATAAAAATAAACAGATTTAATAAAGATTTCTAAGGGATTATTTGCTAAAAAATCATACTGATGTTTATAATTGTTAAATTAAAAATTTGATCATACCTGTAAAAATACTTCCTACAAATATTTTGTACTGAAGAATACATAAATATTACGTATATGTTTTGAAGATACGAACTCTGTAAACGAAAATATATCGTGTGTTCTGATTACGGAACACGCAATCTATTACTCAGGGTGAGTTTCTACTCGCTAGATTAACTTCACCAGTGGGTTCTACTCACTAAAAGGAACAAAAGTTTTCTTATAGACCCATGTCCAATTCTTAACCGTTTGGCTGTAATAGGCAATTTTGCATTTTTTATAAGTATTTGACTTTGCCTTATTAATTGAGCTATACAATTGTAACCCGTTATTCTACCCAATTCTACTTAACACCAATAGAAAATGAATTAAATTAGCAATAAATCGGAGGTTATACAAAAGGTTAAGCGGAAAACACCAGGTTGTAACGAAAATAAATTAAAAAATACTCTTGAATAATCTTTTTATTGCAATTTCAAGGCCCCATTTTATCACCTAAGAGTTATGCTGTGTGAGAACAACTGCTGTGAGTGAGTTATGCTGTGTTATGAAGTTAGACGAAAAACTTCCTTATTTGATGTGCTAAACTTTCAAATGATGTGCTATTATAAGGTGTTGTTCTTCAAAAATATAGTATAACTACCTAAATAATTGATAAAACCCTTTTTTGCCATTTATTATTTCATTGATATTAACGGATTTAAGTACATTTGGACATTTACCTAGTTAACAAGTTATTAAACCATTTTTATTAACAGAGATTTTTTTTTACTTTATTTTCGTTACAACCTGGTGTTTTCAAACACACACCCTTTTGTATAACCTCCGATTTATTGATTGATAATTTAATTTTTTTCCTATTAGTGTTAAGTGGAATTGGGTAGAATAACGGGTTACAATTTTATAGCTCAATTAATAAGACCAAGTCAAGTAGGTTATAAAAAATGCAAAACTCCCAATTACAGCCAAACGGTTGAAAATCGGACATGGGTCTATAGTAAAATATGTGTTCTTTTTAGTGAGTAGAACTCACTGGCGAAGTTAATGTAGCGAGTAGAAACTCACCCTGCATATGGTTGTAAAACAATGTGATGTTTTAGAGTATTTAGCATTTTATTATTAAACTAAAAATTCTATAGTAAAATTAATACTTGAACAGTCATCTATTTTAAAACTATTTAGCAATTTAAATTAATAATCAATAAAACTATGGGCCTTAAGATACCTGTCGGAAGTAAAGCTAATCCGTTAGTTTATGGCACAATTAGTTTATTATTAGATTTAATATGTTATAATCGAGTATCACTAAGAACTACTAACCCCTCCGTTGTTGTTATTTGAACTGGTTAATTGTTAACAATATGTTTCTAAGACCTATAGCTATTTTTATACGTTAGGCATTGTACGAACAACAAATTATATGCAAAGATTATGTTTTACCATTTATGTTATTGTTCGTAAACAATTAACAATATTAAGGACTAAAGTTAAAAAATAACAGACGAATTGTCATACTTTTAGTAAGTGATTTTGTAATTACTTCGACTATGATTAATTGTAAAACATTTAAATATAAACTACTGAAATACGACCAAAAGCCTGTATTAGTAATAATTTAGATGTAATTTTACCATTAATTTTGACTAAACTTATATATCACATTGGTCATATTTATTTTGGGTCTGCATTTGATTTGTTTTTAGGAACAAATAATAATAATTTAAAGTAATAAGAAATTTAAAATAATACACCGATTTAAGAATTAATAAAGCTCATTAACTAAAAAGTTGGTTTGGCAAACTTATATTAGTTTGAATAGTCAATAATTATTCCGAGATTAAAATTAAATCAGACTTCGTTATATCATTTAGATGGATAAATCTAACAAGTCGAACAAGTTATTTGGGACAAAAAATAAATATTATTGATTAAGTTTTAAGTCAACGAGTTGTTTACAGACTTGAGAGCTTTCTATAAAAAATTTCTGTAGGCTTAAAGCTTTACAGAGATTTACAGTTAAGCTACAGACTGCCAGTGTGACAGCTGCTTGACAGTTTCAATTTCGAGTGTAAATGACAGATCTTTTATTCATGTCTCTAGAGGTACATGATGCCCTTCGATAACTTGAAACGGAAAGTCTTTGTCAATATTGTTAATATCTGTAACTTAAGCTCTTATTTCTTTATACAAAACTAGCCGATGTACCCGTTCTTCGCACAGGGGTTTTCAGTTATATAGTCAATGCAATTTGCATTATTGTAGTTAGTTTGAAACAGCTGTTCTTGCTTCTGCTCTTTAAGCTGACAAATATAATTCGTCCTCAGCTGATCGCATTACAGTTTCTGAATGTTTACTTTCTTCTGACGTGTAAGAATTGGAACTTAGGACGTTCACTGGGCGTAGCCCGAGGGGATTTTAAGGAAGTAAATAGGCCTATGTGTTGCATGGGTTCAAGATCTACCTATGTGTAAAGTTTGAGCCCAGTAGGTTCAGTAGTTTTTGCGTTCACCCGGAACAACAGACAGACGGAAACCACCTCTTCTTGATAATATTATAGATAATAAGTAAGTAAATCCAATTAATATATAGATTTTTTAAATCTAATCTTGAGTCTATCTAATTCCTTTGTGGATGCTTTTTCAGGAAAGTTAGATTTTTTAAATATAAAATTGAATAATTTTAAATGAGATAAATATAGTTGTCTTATTATACAAAGTCGTAAATTTTTTGTCTAATGTATTTTTCTAACATCAGGTGTTCGACTGATTGCAATCCTGAATATCTGGAAAAGAAACTACAACGACCTCATTGACGAATGATTTTGTGGTTAAAATTTAGTGAATGGTTAATTGGATAGCCATGTAATAAAGTCTTGCAGGCCTACATTAGTTGAAGTTCTAATCATATAATATTTTAGCACAAAACATTTGTATCTATAATCAATCATTTTAAGTTGCACAATAGACGTTTTAAACTCTCTTTTTGTTAAATCGTACATGTTATTTGTTAGTCATATACTCTGGAATTACCTTGGATGAAAGACAAATTTGCATATTCAGAAGATACTGGAAACAGTTTGATATGATGAAATTAGTTCAATCGCAAATCTCACATGATCTACAGAAGCTCCACGTCAGCGATTTTGACTCTTTGTCTGTTCCATAACGTCTGAAAAAACTTCCTCAATAATAGTTTAAAACTAATACTTTATATACTAATTTTGTATTCTAACATAAGTTTCCTTCGTGTATTTATTTAGAAACATTTAATACATTTATTGAGTAACTTAAAGAATATTTAAACTAAAATGTACGATGGTTAAAATGTTACATCGTTGTTACGTTATTTTTCCAAGTGGTTGGCAAATTATAAAACCCTTATTCTTAAAAAAAAACCTAGTAACTAACCTAGTTCATCTTATTGTAAAATAAATATCCAAATATCTTTGTTTATAGTTAAGACTTATAGTAATGTTTTCAAATTTGTATATTTGATTTTACGATTTTTTTTTTCAGCCTCCAAGAAATAAGAAGAAAATCGTAAATAAAAGCATGGGTCAAACTGTTTATAAAAGTGAAGGTCTTACTCTAAATAGTAGACTGGAACGCCCCAACCCACTTCAAACAAACCACTAAGTCATAAATGACAGCCGGTAAAACACTTCTTCATAAATCATTCACAAAACTTTAAAATGTGATTTATATTCGTTGCAATCGGCCTTTTGTGACCAACTTTTAGGAATGTAAAAACATAATAAGTACAAGTATACCCTAAATAATGCCATTACAATTATATATAATATTACTTGTACCTACCTTAAGACACAAAATACTTCCTCTAATGAACAACTATAATTATATTTGTTTAATGCATTAAGGCAAAGGTAATTTTTTACATATAATTTTAATGATTTCATATAGAATTTAACATTCATAAAAGTTGGACCGTAAAAGGACTATTGTAACTGATACAATCGCATTTTAAAATTCTGTGAAAAGCATATACAGAAAAGAGTGACCGGAAGCCATTTTTGACTCAATGCTCCATTTATTGGAGGTCGGGTTTGCGGTTGTTTTCTATTAGTTAAGACCTTTAATTTGATTTACAGTTTAAAATATGCGTTTTTTAAGGTTGTCTTCTTACTCCTTACCGTTGGACCGTAAACAAATTAGAGAAAAATAGACAAACTATTTTTGTGAAACTTACTAAGGTAGGTGATTAAATTCAGGTGAGTTTTTTCTTTCAACAGAAAACGAAACTCGTTTTTTGCATCAAATAGATCTTCACTATTATCAACGTAGTCAATTAAATACTATTAAATCTTTAAATATATTTTCATGCAAGTTAATGTTGCTCATTAATTTACCTTCTTTGCTAAATATAACTATATGAGTAACTCAACTATATAACTAGTTAAAACGAGTAAGACATCAACGAACGTAAACACGGGGTTGTGAAGGGGGCAGTATGGGGGGAGCGTGCTCTCATGTTGTTAAAAACACTTAATGAGGTCGGTTATAGTTTATTTCCTGGTATAAAGGGACTGATGTAGACAATATTTGGGTGTTACAAATTAATATTACGTGCAACTGTATAAAGCGGACCCTAAAGCCTAAAGCTCTGCTAAAATGTGTTCCCCAACATCTGTTGGGTATTATTCTCCTTTACAACGAACTTCCATTGTGCCAACTTCTTCCTCCATCTTAGTGCTCAAACAAAACATACTGCATCTTTGTTGTAATATAAACCAAGTAAAATTGTAAAGAAGATGTAACTTTACTGGAATAAAAGTTTTGTTTTTGTTCATTGTTTCATCTTAGTTTTATTAGTTTGACAATTATTCAACGAGGAAAAGAATGAATAAAAAGTAAATCTTATTACCATGAAAGACCTCAAAATCTAAGAGATCTTGTATTATGAGTGAAAAATATGCATTATCTATACGAAATGCAAATTCTCTAAAACTAAAACAAATAAACACATTAGGGACAACACAATATAAAGCAAGCAAATATTTTATGAAGTACTATTCAAGCTCGTGGGAATCCCACACCTGACTTCTGATTTGACAAATGAAACAAAGTTTTGACAATGACAAATCAAATGACAAATGTAGGAACCCAAAACATGACAATTCCATTGTAAAGATGAATCACACTGACTGAGTGACATTGACTTAATAGTGTATGTTTACGTATGTAAATTATTGTACACAAAGATATAAATAATTCTTTTTTTGTCATTTGTATTTTACTTTCTCCCCCTATACATAGTATATGGAGGAAGTATTGTTTTCGTAAAAAATTTAGAATTTGAGTTGTTAGTGGAAATATTCGGTTTGGTGCTCCCTGAACCCAAAAAAGTGGTTTTCACGTGATGTCTGTGTGTGTGTGTGTGTGTGTGTGTGTGTGTGTGTGTGTGTGTGTGTGTGTGTGTGTGTGTGTGTGTGTGTTTGTGTGTGTGTGTGTCTGTGTGGATGTGTACAGAGCTAGAGCCCTAACCAATGGGCCGATTTTTATGAAATTTGGCATGTAGGTACTAATCCACGATATCTCCAGGTTTTTTTATTTTTTCGAATTTTTGATTTTTAACGGTAATTATCCCCCAAAAACCACCAAAATACATGAAAAATCCAAATTTCTCAAAAACGGCTCTAACGATTTTGATTAAATTTTAGTCGTTTGTAGAACTTTAGTTTTCCAACAAAACGACACCACCCGCATTCCTGTAAAAATTCGGGTTCAGAAATTACAGGACTTAAAACATAAAAAATTCAGTTTTTTGGATTTTTCATAAAAATACATAAATATAAAAAAATACTATTCACCATTAAAAAGAACTCAAAAAACTAAATAATTTATTACTTTGAATTACTATTCTACGATTGCTGGTTTCGGAGAAAATTGAAATTTTCATTTTGCGGTAAACGCAGTACGTTGTCCAATGTTATTCTTATGGGGAATAAAAAAATGACTATTTCTCTCTTATTTACTGATCAATTTCATTCAAACTTGATATGCTTGTCAAGTTAGCATTGAATTGACCAACAGAGGAAATTTGAAATATGTTGCCCCTTAATAACCCTGGGGGGGAATAGGGGACATTTCCCCTCTTAAAACCACGAGTGTAGCAATGGATTCTGTAGTGCCTCCAAAGCAGGGATTTGGGTGGATGTTTTTTAAAACAACTTGTTTATGAGATTTTCTGTACATTCGACCGTGCTTTGTATTCTATATTTAGTCAATAAAAATTTATTTATCCATTAAATTTGGGCTAAAAGGGAGAAAGTATGTGTCAGTTTCCTGATACCGTTTATTTTATTGGAATTTGTTTTCACAATCGGGCTTTTGATAACTATCTCAGTTAAACATCAGGCAGGTTTTTCCTCTGGGGGGGTGTGTCTAGTATTACAGAGTAAAATAATGTGTGCCTTGTAAATTTTCGAACCCTCTCTTAACTCCCAAAGACGTGTTATGAATTTATCCGTTTCATTAAAGGTCTTGCATGAATGTATTTAAAGTTTTTATTTCTAGCTACCGATTCCAAATACAAAGAAGTATTTAACCTATTTATTAAAATTATTAAAGCGTTTTGTATGAAATTTGATAAATAAAATCATTAGAAATAAATGTAAGTGAACAAAAGTCCAAATAAAAACGTTTGGAATTAAATTAAATTACAAACGTTTACAAACTGTACGCCATTGACATACTTTCCACGTATACACGTATACGCATACTTTAGCTTACACGTATTTGCTTGTTTTAAATTCTCCAATTGTCATAAATAGTTTAGGACCAAGAGAATTTGCCTACATTTATGTTAGGCGGATTTTCCGCAACGCAGACTGTATTACGAGCTGGTTGTTTGTCAGTTCAGATTTAACATATGCCCATCCGACTGTCTTTTTGATTTAACCTTAGAGCAGACTTTCCCATAAAATAAATACAAATTTCATCGTTATATATTTTTCTGTGCAGTTATCAGATAAAAAAGTGTTTAAATTACTTCTCACGATATATTTTCTATATATCAGCGTCGATCCATGATATAAGTTATCCTTGATAAACAATATTTTTGCCATTACAAAAATTATTTATTATGAAATAAACTAACTCAAATAAATACAATTATATTTATTTTGTTCTGTGCAAGAAATTATATGACTTTCACCCTTTCTTATATTATTGTTCACATATTATTATTAATGACATGATGAAGATATAAAATTAAAAATAAGTATTAAATATTAAATAAATCCCACAAAAACTCGAATCACCCGTGCGATAGAATGTCTCAAGAATGAGTAAAACAAAGTTTATTGTGAGCTGTACTGAACATTTATAACTGTGTCTATATGAGTCGGTATAATTGGCTTGCCGCCAGGTGCCCATGCCGGTGTGAACAGCCTAAAACAATTAAACTCAATTAGTTAGCCAGTCAACCAATTATTAAGCTAATCATGGACCACTTCAAACGACGGAGGCCAAACCAATATCAGGGGCACTTCTGCTTTCGAAAGGGATCATAACTTGTTGTAGAATTCGATTTAAACATTTTATAGTTACTTATTTTTAACAGAAAAAAATAGTGCCAAATAATGAAAATTCTAAGACTTTCAGTTAAACCGATTAACATTGAACACTACCTGAATCATCAACCGAAAATAAATTAACGTGGAATTTATGACGTTATTGTTTCTAGTGTATATACATTTGTATTTTATAAATTTACGTCGTAGTAAAATGTATATTTTTGACAGAAACTGGATCATTAAGTACACTTTACAACGTAAAACATACATCAACATATTATGTATGCGTCATATATGTTACTGTTTAGAGTTTATAAAAAATCCTTTTATGGCATTATCATTTTATTTTATAGATTTGTAACTATGTAATAACTAAAATTTTAAATGTAGTTGAGAAATATAAACCATACTATATTATTTGCTTTTAAAGTAATTATAATATATATTTATATTTACAGACATAATGTTTGTTTAATGAACAAGATATAGTCAACAAATCTATAATCAGAGTTATTTTGGTCAGTACAAATTTAATTTTATGGCTGTCTTTGATATTTATAGCAAACACGTTTTATTGAAGAAATACATACTGTTAAATTCTCTGCTATGGAAACAAACATATTTACCCAGACCACTAACTATCATAACTAGCTGTTTCCCGCGGCTTCACTCGCAACAAATTAAAACTCATAAAAATATTAACCACGCCAGCACAATTACATATTTGTTTAGTTTTTCCATGTATTATGACTTCCTTCGCCTACAGACACACAACTACAGCTGGTAATTTTTTAAATTATATCCTCCCATAAGATTTGCATTGGAACTTTCAGGACCCATGGGGTGGAGCCCTAAGGTTGGGTGTAGACATTATCAGATCTATGTGCTAATATGATATGTAAGCTATGATCATGTAACGTTTTAGCTTCATCAGTCCGGTAGTTTATGCGTGATGGAACTACGAAAATTCATACGTACAAACAAACATACAAATTTTCACATTTCTAATATCAGGAGGATTAACAAAGTCTCCTCAGCACTTTATCACCTCAGTTTATTTTACCTTATCTTAAAAAAATAGTGCCAAAATATTTAAATGACTAACTTTTATATAATATGTTTATATAACTAAAGTGTGCTTCATCAATAAATGAAAATCCATAATATTAAAATTATTTACGAGTTAAAAATACCCTTTTAAATATCTTGTTAAATACCAATACGAATAAACGTACTGCACTTGTATAGTTTGTTATTAAATATAATTTTGTATTATATTTTAAGTACATGATTTCACAATGAAAAACTAAACACGAGAAGGTCTTACTCTGACATAATGCTCTTAGCTTACAATTTTAAATCCCGCATTCGTGGAGTATTACTCATCCCCGCAACAACAGCCCTTATTACAACAAATCTCCATTACTCCAACCCCCTCTCTGGGGAATTATAGTTTGTTAAAAATAAATAAAATTTAATACTTCCAAAAGGGTCTAAAAATGAACTCAGACAGCAAGCTAGTTTTTTATTCATTCGCGATTGGCCAGCCTAAGTAAGTGTCGATGATTGTCAGAATAAGCTTATGAAATAGGAATTGCGTTTACCTGTTAGCAGGTTCTTATCTGGTGGTCGAGCTTAACTGGAAGAACGGCACGTTTTAAGTAAGTGGTCAGACTTTGCTTGAATTACTCTTGGTAAGAGGATTAGTTTGAAGAGGTTAAGTCAGAATTGTGGTTAAGTTAAGCAAATGAAAAGGCCCGAAGAAAAGGAAAATAGGTAAATTAGTATTATAAATAACGCAATTATCAATTTTAGCGAATTTCCCCTATAGGGAAGAAGGTATTACCGTAGGTCTCATGGTAAGACTTAAGCCCGAGACCATGATAACTTTTCATTTTGAGGTCCCCAGATGCCAAAAACACCATTCGTTCAAATTTCTATATATGTATATATATATATATATATATATATATATATATTTATATATATATGTGTCCGTAAGCACGATAACTCTCGTAAAAAAGGTCCGATCTTAATGAAATTAGGTACAAATGTGTAAAGTACCATTTATTTGAACGAGTTCGAAAACCAGATGAATCGCATCATCCGAAGGGGGGTTTTTGGGGGGTTTTGTACCCCAAAAATGTGTTTTTTGGGGTTTTCACATGTAATTTTAATTTTAATCAAATTTTAATTTATACCATTAAATTCAGCTTAAAAAAACAAACAATTTGGTATTTTGATCATTGCTCTACGTCAATTGTTTACCGAGATATTGAAAGTGCTAAACACAGTACGTTGTCTAATGTTTTTCTTATGGAGAAAAAGAAAAATTGTATATCTCGCTTATTTATGAACGTAAACTGGCAAAATTTGGTATATGGCTTTATTTGGTTGTGGTCTATTGATATTTGCACAAAAATCCATTTTTTGCCTGATAGTTCCCGTAGCAGCAAACCTGCATACTCAGCCCCATGTTATTCTTATGGAGAATAATTAACGTGTTATCTCCTTTAATTATGAACATAAATTAATAGAACTTGGTATGTGGCTTTACCTAGTTGAGTTAAAATGATATTTGTATAAAAGCCCATTTTTAGTGTTCCTTATTTCAGCAAACCTGCATACTCAGCCGCCATGTTATTCTTATGGAGAATAATTAAAATGTCATAAATCGTTTATTTATGAATGTATATTGATGAAACTTGGTATGTGGCTTTATGTGGTATTAAGATAAATTAATATGCATTGGAAATTCGCTGAGTATGCAGGTTTGCTGCTACGGGGGTATTATTTTGTTATTTTGCTCAAAAATTGAATTTAACTTTGACGAGGTTTTAAAAAAATGAAATTTTAGTTAATATTTACAGTTGTTGTGTGCAGTGACGAGGTATGAACACATTTTGAGGAAACTCTTGTAGCTGTTTTTGGATGTTCATTCCCATGATGGTGAAATGGCTCGGGTAACCAATGGGTAGTATACAAAAATATGACGTATCATTTTATTGTACTGTAAATTTAATCCTGTGCCACTGGAATCTACTGAAAATTGTATTAGCAATATACAAGTTTGGAAAAAATTGGTTACATGTTCCGAGGAAGTACACATTTCGGCTGGTATTTGCTTTATTGTTTTCTTATTAGCGACTAATTACTCCTAATCTATTATTCAATTGATCTGAGTTTCAATTATTGAACACTAGTTTACCTATATCTACCTATACAGGGTGTTAAAAAACCTTTCAGGACTTTGGGATATGATTCTTCATACAAGAAGAAAGAAAAATTTTATATTAAGGTATGTCCTAAAACGCTTAATTTTCCGCCTATCTGTCTGTATGTGTTTTCTACTTAATACGGTATATCTTCGGAATGCCTGAAGATATGTCAACTTCAAAATCAACTTCAAACATGTATTACATCTAATAAGATCCATTTTGGTATGGAATATCAACTTTCTACGTTCTACCATTTCAAAATGGCAGCTATTTTTTTCAAAGCTAAATATCTTAAAAACTGTAATATTTAGTAAAAAACAGTAAGAATCAAAAAGGCTGTCTCAAATTGTCCTAAAAGTAATGATATGAATATACATTTACCGCAAGGTATAATACATGTACCATGTTTGAAGTTGATATCTTCATATGTTCGTAAGAACACCGTATCAAGAAGAAAACACATAAATACAGATATACGGAAAACTAAGCGTTTCAGGACATACTTTCATATGAACTTTTTGTTTATTTTTGTATGAGGATTCATATCCTAAGGTCCTGCACAGTTTTTTAACACCCTGTATATTATGTTTTTTTATTTTTATTTAATAAGTAAGAAATATTGTCGTCTGATATTTAGTATAAATTACAATTTGGATAATAGATTGTCCAACAACTTGAATGCCAACGGTTTGTTCAAAGTTAAATCTATGAAACAAGATTCACAAGATAAGTTTGTATTGAGTGACTTATAGACTTGTTAAATAATACTAGACTTGTTAGACTTGTTACGCTTTAAAATAATAATAAACTTATATGTAATTCGCAGGTATCTGTTAGTAAAATACTCTATAATCATATTAAATTAAGTAAACAGGTGTTATTAATTGAAATAAGGAAAAATTGAACTTTATTATAGGCATGATTGTTTGAAAAAGCTAGTCATATCTCACACGACCGGACACTAACTGCTCCAGCTGTTGAATATGAATGCGAGCCTTAGCCATAGCAATTGCTTACCAGTCAGTGACGTCACCTGGAAGCTTGTGTGAAATTTACATTGTACACAAAACGCACAATCCAAAGCTGAATTGCGCACTGAAGTCATATTTAACAACTTATTGAAGAACAAACATGTTTTTCCGCAAGTAGAACCACTTCTGATTCAGTGAAGTTCATAAATACAATTGATTCTTTGTTGTCTACATGATACATTTAATTTAGGTTGTTAAATTTATTTTATAATGCAAAACTAAAGTAATCCGAATAATTTTCCTATTTGAAGTAAATTCTAATAGTGTATTTTGCTGGTCTATTTCAGTTTTCGCAAGAAGGCATTTTTATTACTAAGTTTGTTGGTTTCTTTTTTAAATCTAAGTGCGGTTTTAAATAGCAAAATAATTGACAAATGCAGAAGATTGTTACATTGTGAAGATTGTGAATGCAGATTATGTTACAGAAATAAACTGTACCTCTAATTTTAGCGAATTTCCTCTATAGGGAAGAAGCCATTACCGTAGGTGGTATGGTAATACTTAAGCCCTAGACCATGATAAATTCTTGTTTTGAGGTCCCCAGATGCCAAAAACACTATTCGTTAAAATGTATATATACATATATATATATATATATATAAATGTATATATATGTGTGTGTGTGTGTGTGTGTGTGTGTGTGTGTGTGTGTGTGTGTGTGTGTGTGTGTGTGTGTGTGTGTGTGTGTGTGTGTGTGTGTGTGTGTGTGTGTGTGTGTGTGTGTGTGTGTGTGTGTGTGTGTGTGTGTGTGTGTGTGTGTCCGTTACCACGATAACGTTTGAAAGAAACGTCCGATTTTGATGAAATTTGTCCCAATTGTGGAGAGTAACATTTATGACTTTAAGTTCAAAAACCAGATCGATCGGACCATGAGAAGAGGGTTTTATGTGAGTTTTAAGTTTTCAAAAAATCAGTTTTTTGAGTTTTTACCCTAACATTTTTAAAACACTCAATTTTGGTTATATCCATTATAGAGCTTAAAAAACAAATTATTTAGTATTTTGAATCTTAACAACTAAGTTAAGTGGTTGTGGAGAAAAGTAAAAAACGCGTCCATAAAATTTCCCATGTTAATCTTATGGGTAAAAGGTTTTTGGATTTTCCTCAGATAATTTTACTAACAACTTCACATGTCTTTTTACTAATACGTTTAGCTATCAAAACGATCATTTTGATGTTTTAATAATTGTTGTTCTACATCCAACCGTTAATCAAAGTGCTAAACACAATACGTTTTCCAATGTTATCCGTAAGGAGAATAAATAAAATTTGAAATCTTGATTATTTATGAATATTATTTATTGATTATTTATTGATGAAACTTGGTATGTGGCTTCAACCACCTGTGGTACATTAATATTTGCACAAAAAATATGGTTTTTGTTGATTTCCCCGAAGCAGCAAACCTGTATACTCGGTCCCATGTTATTCATATGGAGAATAAGTAGAGTTGTATATATATATATATATATCCCTTAGTAATGAACATAAATTAATAAAACTTGGTATGTAGTTTCACCTGTTTGAATTGTATTGATAATTGCATTAAAACATATTTGTTATCTTTCTCGTTGCAGCAAACCTGCGTTTTCATCCCTAATGTTATTCTTATGGAGAATAAATAAAATGCTATACATCACTTATTTATGAATGGGTTTTTGTGAAACTTGGAAAGTAGCTCTATATAGTAGTGAGACACACATATATGCATTGTAAATTTGCTGAGTACGCAGGTTTGCTGTGACGGCGGTATTTTTTTTTTGTTTGTTGGTGGTCGACCAAAAGGTATGGTTGTTACGTTTCAATTTAGCAATATTTCATTAAAAAACTTTAAAGCCAAATCAAAATGAGTGAAAACTAAATTGACAGGTATAGTGTGGTAATTTTAAAAAAATATTCCCTAATGACTTTTTTGCATAGGAAAAAATCGTTGTGCTCTATATTAGAGTTGGCAGCACTGTTATAACAACTCTGTTTAATATTTCCAGATTCATAATTAACAGCTGTGGGCTTCCATAACGCCCCGGAAGTGTGTCACTATCCTTTCCCCTCGTCACGATCTCGGCGAGACAAGCAGATGTTTCGGTTTAAAATCTTCTCTTGCTCTCCCTGCCGGCTTGGGCGCATTAACAACGGTTGACAGCGGAAATGTGGCCAAACATGTCGGATGAATTTAAGAGCATCTCAGTAACATTATGTCTTGTTTCGCTTAGCTTACAACGAGTATGTTGCAGTTATCTAAAACAATTTCCGCTCAAAATCTATCCTTCTTAGATTCTTATTCTGGAGTATACAGTGCACTAGTGAATATTGAAGATATTATATCACAACTTTTTGTAACAATGTTAACTGAAAAAACATCTCAAATAAAATTATAAACTAGTGTGATTCTTCTTAAATAAACAACGATCAGTCTGTTTGTTTAAAGAGACAGGGGGATGTTTACCAGCACTGATGTACTAATACAGTCTATTTATAAATACAAGAACAGTATTAGATAACTAAAACAAAACAATTTAAGAATTGTTGTAAAATTATGTTTACTAATTTAGAACTAACAAATTTATATGGTGCAAGTTTATTTAATTTTACGATGATAGTACAAAATATTTACACACCATAGCTGTAGACATATACTAAAGGCTATCGGGTTAAATATTTAAATTTAACTTTGGGGTTGGGTTTACGCTGATTTTATCATATCATACTGTGACGCTAAGCAAGAACCTCCATTTTAACGATGTTTCAAAAAACCAAATACGGTGGTAAAAAAGTATGCATCTACATAAAGCGATCCAAAACATATCCGTAATAAACGATACCAGGAAACTGACACAAACTTTCTCCCTCTTAGCCCATTTCAATGTATAAGTTATTATTTATTTACGATATATAGAATATAAAGTACGGTAGAATATACAGAAAACCTAAAAAAATTGTTTCTGAAATTTCTGCCCAAATCCCATTTTTGGAGGCACTACAGAATCCTCTGCTACATACAGTGGTTTTAAGAGAAAAAATTCCCCCTCCTCCCCCCAGGGTTAAGGGGCAAATTTTTTCAAATATCCTCTATTGGCCAATGCTAACTTGACCTGGATATCAGTTTTTAACGAAATCGATGATTAATTAAGAGAGAAATGGTAATTTTTGTATTCCCCATATGAATAACATTGGACAACATACTGCGTTTACGGCTAAATGAAAATTTCAATTTTCTCCGCAACCAGTAATCGTAGAATAATAATTAAAAGTACTGAGTAATTTAGTTTTTTAAGCTCCTTTAAATGACAACTAATCTTTTTTAACATTTATGGTTTGTTATGAAAAATCAAAAAAACTGAATTTGTGATGTTTTAAGTCCTGTAATTTCTGAACCCGATTTTTTCAGATATGCGGGTGGTGTCATTTTGTTGGAAACCTAAAGCTCTACAAACTACTCAAGTTTAATTAATATTTTTAGAGCCGTTTTTGAGAAATTTGGACTCTTCATGTTTTTTAGCGGTTTTGGGGGGATAATTACCCTAAAAAATTAAAAATTAAAAATATACCTGGAGGTATCGTGGATTAGTACATACATACAAAATTTCATCAAAATCGGTCTACTGGTGTCGCCTCTAGCTCTGTACACATCCATACAGACAGACACACAGACATCACGTAAAAATAAGTTTTTTGGATTCAGGGAGCACCAAAACTAATATTTCCACTAACAACCAAAATTCGAAAATTTTGACAAAAACAATACTCTCTCCATGTTATACTATGTATAGGGGGGACAAAGTAAAAATCGTGTCATATATACACAGACTGAAACTGGTATTTGGCAAATATGTGAACAAATTCCACTGTATAAACAAATAAGTAAAAGAATAGAATTAACATAAAATATAATTTTTAACTCAATGCTAAATTCTGATTTATCCGTCGGAAAATTTACGAATAATCTACATTAAATCTTTATACCATAAATAGGGCCCATTATCTACTACCAAAATTCCTTAGTGGATTACTACCTGAAAACTGCTGATAAAATATCGAATGAAAACAATCGAATGAAGCAATCGAATGATACGAGTGCGAGGTAGTACTATTTCATTTATTACTTTAATGTTTACATTTCTTTTTATTTACAACAAGTTATGTTTCCAATAATTTATGTTTACAATAGTTCCCCGTTGTTCGTCGTCATCGATGTTGTTGATCCGGAGTCGCGGCCGTCAGACGCAGTTTTCAAGTGCTGCGCTTGTTTGTCCAATCGGCCCATCCCGACTGTGTGTTCCTTGCCTATTTATGTGACCGCAGGGAACACACAGTCGGGACGAGCAGCTCGATGTTCACCGGTCGAGAGCCGGAGAAATACTGGCTATTCACAAGCTAGCGTTGTAATCGTACTAAATGGTGGGGGTAAAAGTGTGGTGGGGCGGAGCAGATGGCGGACGGCAGATGGCAGGCGGCAGATGGTAGGCGGCAGGTGGCAAGTGCGCGGCAGATGGTTGCTACTCCATTCGCCGCCAAAGTAATGCAAGCCGTCGCCGTAATTCTTGTATTTTATCTTGTCGGTTCATTTGATATGTTTTACATCTACATATGCAATAGCTGAAACACCTGCACTTACGACAAGCTTTCCCGTCAACTTGATCGCCTGGTATTTTAAAACATTGCAACTCGCAACAATATGTCTTCAAATTGTTATCGAAAAATAAATTGTTCATCGGTGGCACCGACATGTTAGCTGCAGCGTGTGTTAGACAAGACTGAGACTAACTTTACTGCTCCCTCTCTTTTATACCCCTTCATAAGTTAACCCTGAATGAAAGTTCAAGGTCATCCATTTGAATTTGAAAATAAAACAACACAGCAGTATATAAAATAATATACTGCTATGTTGCTGTTTTTTTTGTTTTCTTTTTCTTTTAATGTTATTCTTTTTTTTATTTTTCTTTCTTTATTAAACAAACATTTTACAATACAATAAGCTTAAGTCTAACATTGATGAGTAGAAATACAAACAGAGAAATACAAACAGAGACATTATGTACAAAGATGCGTGATGTGCAGAGTGAGTTCCGTAGAGTTGTTGCCGCTTACACCGTGTGATACCAAATACAACGTCCCCGGTTGAATATCTCGCAAATCTTCATTTTGTAGCAGTTGAACAAATCGTTTTGGAAGAAATACTTGAAACTTCGGCTCATCTCCTGGAGTGAAAGGTCCTTCGCTCAATGAAACTAGAATTGCTTCTCCATGTGTGGTTTCCACTTTCTTGATGTTATGAATAATGTAGTGTTTTTGTTCTTTTAGTTCTGAACACTTTTTAGTTAGCAGAAGGTCGGATTTTGAATGAGTGTTGAATTGATCAACCAGTGTTTGTAGAAACTGTTGTGATGCCATCTTCGTCAGTGGTGGTTGTGGTGTCTTCTGTGATGTTGCCTCTTCGGAGTCTCGAATAATACTCGTGCTGGAGCGGTGCTGTCTCCTCGTATTTATAGGCCCCGCTACCCCCACCACATTTCTGTTCTCCGCTACCCCCACCACATTCCTGCGTTTGTTTCAAGTAAGCAGCCAAACGATATGCGTTGTACAATGCACAGTTTGTTTGACCGTGTTTAAGATCTTTTGCAGCGACACAAATATTACCGAGATTAATGTTAAAGTCCTTACTGATAGTTATATCGAAAACATTACCGTGCGTATACTTTTGTATCCAGTTCTTTTTTTCTAATCCTCTTGTGTATATATGCGAATATTGTTTACAAAAGTTAAACATAATACTGTGCAGATTACTGTAGCTTATAAATCCTTCATACCAATGTATGTGATGAAAGTAGTTTGTTATCCATTTGTTTGTACTTTTTGCTTTGGTGTTAAGTTTGTTAAAAGAAAAAGGAGCTTCAAACGTGAATGGGTAGGCTACAAATGTAAGCAAGTCTAAAATTACTAATTCCTTGATAATAAACCTATCGTTATTATTTCGAAATGCTTGAAATTCTATTACACAAGGCTTTACACTCACTTCTTCATCCCCTCCGCTCATCATGGCACCTAGCGATCAACTAAACTGTTTTCCACACCACGGTAGGTTAAATACCAGGCCGTACAGTTGCAGGCGCGTTGGTGTATATTTAACGTGGGCACCGTCCCCAATAGGCCTACCCCACGTGTGTTCTTCTTTACTAAGTCAAACTTTAGTCTTTTTTAACTTCTTCTTCTTGTGTTTCGTTTTCTTCTTCTTCTTGTTTCTCCATTTCTTCTTCCTGTGTTGTTTCTTCTGTAGCTTCTGTAGCGATTTCTACAAGTGGTTCAAAATCCTTTAACTCTCTCCACATGCAAACTTCATGAGGTATTCTATTAAAAATAGATGTATCCACAGGTCCGTACACGATGGTGCTATCAGGTTGTTTTTCCAAAGTATCGACCAAATATTCTTTAATAATAGCGCTTGCAAAAACCAACTGTCTCATGTACCTTGTAATAGGTTCTGTTGCGTAGTTTAAAACGTAGAATTCTTCACGTGACAGTAGAATCTTATTTTCATGTTGAGTCAAGTCTCTAATTCGCACTAGTAGTGGGCATTTGAGGCTGCTAGACCGGAAGTGACGTCATCCGGTCACGTGACCGGATGCGCTGAGTCATTAAACACGTCATCTGAGCCTCAGCCAGTGACGTAGGCGGTTTTGTGACGTAATGGGGGAAAGGTTAAAGTTCAAGGTCACCGGGAGGTTATTTTAAAAAAGTACTACCTCGCACGCGTAAAATCCGATTGTGATTCGATAGTTTTCATTCGATAAAAATATCGAATGAAAAAATCGAATGAAGCAATCGAATGATACGAGTGCGAGGTAGTACTATTTCATGTATTACTTTATTATTTACATTTATTTTTATTTACAATAAGTTATGTTTACAATAGTTCCCCGTTGTTTGTCGTCATCGATGTTGATGATCCGGAGTCGCGGCCATCACTTCGTTTTCTGATGAAAGGCGGTAGATACTTTGACCCCTGCGCAGAGTCTATGTTGTTTGTTGCGATCAGTTCTAAAGATAAACTGTAGCCATTCGCTAGGAGAAGTCGTAACTCCTCTTTAAAAACCTCCAGGTCCGTAGAAGTTGATAGATAAATAGAGTCATAATAAATACATCGAATCTTGAGTGACATGACAATGTTATTTTGTGAAGAGTGCGGAGAGAGGATGATGTTCACCAGGCGAGAGCTGGAGGTGTACTGACTATTCACAAGCTAGCATTGCAATCGTACCAAATGGTGGGGGTAAAAGTGTGGTGGGGCGGAGCAGATGGCGGACGGCAGATGGTAGGCGGCAGATGGCAGGCGGCAGGTGGCAGGTGACAAGTGCGCGGCAGATGGCAGCTGACGTGGGGAGGAAGACTTTGAACAAAATATCCATTAGTTACCCATCAAAATATTTGTGGTTCCATGTGCACCACGCAAAAGTTGGTCTGCTCGTTGAAGTTCCTCCTCTAGTTTAGTAACCAGCCGAAAATCCGCTTCCATTTCATCCTCCTGCTCTGGACATTGCGGCTGCGCACACCACCTCTTGCAAGCATAATCATACGCGTTCTTATATTCCTCCAGGACTTGTTCATATGTCCTAGGCTGCTGAGATATAGTTTGCATCGCCGCTCCTTGATTAACCTCGGTAGTCTCAAGAGTTGCCACCAACTCCTTCTCACTAATCACACCTCCCCAAATAATGTCATTGCCACGGCTTATGATGTTGCTTGTTGGCTGCTGAGATGTAGTTTGCTCAACCTCGGTAGCGTCAAGAGTTGCTATCAACTCCTCCTCACAAACCGCATCTCCCCAAATATTGTCGTTGACGCTGCTCATGGTGTTGTCTGTTCCAATGATTGTATAGTAATGCAGCGTTTGAGTGTAGGTTAGGTACTCGTCCCTTCCCCCACCACATCACTCCCCCCACCACACCACTTCCCCCCACCAAGTTTGTACATCGCGCACTAACTAGCGTACACGCATTAGTTAGGGTCTGACTCTTACACTGTCAAGACCGTAGCTCCTTAACTGAAAACTTCAATTAATTTGTCTCAACACTATATGTGTATAAATATTACAGTCACTATGATCTAAACTAGTGCATGTTTCCATGTGTTGCTTCTTGTGCAGCAGACAACTGGCTAAGAGTGTTTCAACCTTGGCTATTCTACGATGGAACCGCTCATTGTCCGCTAAAAGCGTAGACATTCTATCTGCATCGTCGGAGAAGTAGAAGGTGGTGGCAAGCGGGCTACTGAAGGACACCTTACTCATATTCCTGTAAAACTGTGACATGTTCAAACGTTAACACAAACTATATAGGTAGATGTTCATCCGACAACAGCTGGAAGTATAATGATGTAGCGCTAGCTTGTAGGATAGACACCTATCCCCACCACAACGTTTCCTTGTCCTTCAAACAGTTGTTTTTCACTACAGTTGCTATACCCTTGGTCGGATCTGAATTCTGTTTGCACCAACTTGTTCGTCTGATCAATCCGCGTAATTTGAGTACCCACTTGATATACTTTAATCCGTAAATAAAGAAGTTATTTAGGTTTAACCTCCAAAATAGTTGTTTTTAGCTATTACTGCTATACCCTTGGTCGGATTTGAATTCTGTTTGCACCAACTTGTTCGTCTGATCAATCCGCGTAATTTGAGTACCCACATGACATACTTTGCACAAACTTTGTACCCCCCCCAAAATGGGTCATGTTCAAGGTCAAGTCAAGGTCAAGGACCTTGGGACTTAGAAAATTTCACAAAGTGGGCTGCAAACAAACATGAGACTAACAGTCTCCTGCCTATGTACAGGCCAAGTCCCTAACTTGAAATGCTTAGGGTGGTCCTGAAAAAGACCGTTTGTGTTTGAACGAGATGGTGGATAAGGAGCGGTGAGCGGTGGACAGTGTTTATTTTTTCTTCGTAACCCACTTTACTTGTCCCTTCTGCCGTACTAAAAACAAGTCGCACTTGGTCTCAGGAGGTGGCAGAGTGGACCTTGGAAGGTGGACCTTGACGTAACGGCCGCCAAAGAGGTGTTGGAGTAGGTACTCATCATCGCTGATCTTCCCCACAAATAGATACTCCACGTTTAATTTCAACTGCGCAAACTTCACGGTGACAGACTCCAGCGGCGTTACCAACTCGGTAAGTTTCACCGTAGCCGTCCTCTTCATTATCTCCTCAACAGTTGGTGGCGGCGATGAAGGTCGAAGCGATGAAGGGCGAGGCGATAGCGATGGCGAAGATGCAGTAGACGTCGAAGGCCGTTGGTCAAAGTAAAGTGGGTGGTTTCGAAAATTCTTTTGTATGCAAGATCTAAAAGAACTAGGTCTTTTGAATCCGCTCCTTTTTTCCGAAGACTTCTTCAAAGTCTCCTTCAAACGTTGCAGTTTCTCGGGTGTGATGGGAGAAGACATAGCGCAGAGGTGTATACAGTTCGCAAGGCAAAGCTGGAATGAGGTACCAGACGGAGCAAAGCGGGTCGCCAAGTGTAACCGTGACATTTCCATATACGGGTAGAAAGCTAAAGACCGGTCTACATCCTGTTCCCCTTCCACCGTGACGACACAACCCCCCCCCCCCTTACGTCACGGGGCGGAGCCCCCCCCCTTACGTCACGGGGCGGAGCCCCCCCCCCTTGACATAACCCCCCCCCCGATTTGGGTCATGTTCAAGGTCATTCCCCCCCCCCCTTCGACCTCCCCCCTTCCGCTTCGGTGACGTCACTTTGCCTTTATAAGCGGGAGCAGTCCGCAGTCTCGTCGCAGTAGCTTGCCGCCCGCTGTTTGGATATACGTCCCAGTGGGTTGCACTCTGCTGCAGCGTAGGTCTGTTAAGTGTGCGTTGGGCCCGACGCGCAATTAAGAGATCCGCACTCTGCGCAGGGGTCAAAGTATCTACCGCCTTTCATCAGAAAACGAAGTGATGGCCGCGACTCCGGATCATCAACATCGATGACGACAAACAACGGGGAACTATTGTAAACATAACTTATTGTAAATAAAAATAAATGTAAATAATAAAGTAATACATGAAATAGTACTACCTCGCACTCGTATCATTCGATTGCTTCATTCGATTTTTTCATTCGATATTTTTATCGAATGAAAACTATCGAATCACAATCGGATTTTACGCGTGCGAGGTAGTACTTTTTTAAAATAACCTCCCGGTGACCTTGAACTTTAACCTTTCCCCCATTACGTCACAAAACCGCCTACGTCACTGGCTGAGGCTCAGATGACGTGTTTAATGACTCAGCGCATCCGGTCACGTGACCGGATGACGTCACTTCCGGTCTAGCAGCCTCAAATGCCCACTACTCGCACTTGTAGTTGTCCGCGATGTTTAACAATATCGATTTCATTGTCACAATCCAAAAGTCGAATATGTGTTTTCCTTCCACACAAACTGTTAGTTAAATAACATTCTATTAAATGTACATGTTTCAAAAATGACTCCCAAGCATTTTGCGAAAATAAAACCTTTTTTGTTCCATGGTGTAGTATTACTGTAGGGGAATAATCCAATGATTTCATCAATCCAACTGATACACTTTTACTGATGCATGCTGAGATGGGGTAAAAGATTCGCAGAAAAACTTCAGTTAAAATGTGAGGAGGAATATTTTCTTCAACTTTCTTCTTCCTCTTTGGTACTACCTTTGATGGGTCCGCATTAATTTCCTCCTCTCTATCTCTTTTACCAAACTTTAAAAATGCAGTTATTTCCTTGATGATTTCTGCTTCACTAGTATTATCACGTTCCAATAACGGTGCTACCTCTGCATCACCTTGTACAACAGATGGAGAACTCATTTTGTAGAAGATGTTACCCATGCGCCGATAGACGATCAACTGAATACCTGCATTGCTGCTCCGCTATTTATAGGTTAGCGACAGTGGCGGTGCCGGTGGTGGTACAACGTTTTACAATACTGTCTTTACAATACCGGTCAACGGTGTGTATGTAACAATTTTATCGTGCAAAATTAAACAATACGCAGATGTATTTGCAGGTACGTTTTCTTGAAATTCCATTTCTATTTTTATATCAACACTAGACGATTTTACAGATTCATTTTGTTTGGAACAATCAATTACAACAATCGGAGCTTTCGATTCAAACTGAACGGGAGATAGTAGAGGTGTATTTGTTTTGCCGTAATATGAATTTTGGAACCTAGCGTACATGTCGTATAAAACACTGTATCTTTTCTTATCAAAAGAAATATTAAAGTTGTCGTAGGGAAAGAATTGTGAATTCAGGAACACTTTACAGTTTGTTAATTTACAATGGTCAAATTCACCAGCATTTTCAGTTATTATACTTTTCTTCTTCGTTTGTAATCCAAATATTACATATCTCGCTTTTTCCAAATGAGTAGAAGTTTTTACAGTCCATGTATGCCGTTGTGTTGTAGGTAAAACGGGGTATTCATGAAACTCCCAGCTTCTGAATGGCATTGCAATGTCTCGATCTGATTTTAACTTTCTTAATAATGTAATCCTGTGTTCATCATTTAGTCGCACATGTGGTACTCTCCAAACAATCTTGTCTAATGTTAATTTCCAGTCTAAATTGGCATCAGTTGTTCCAGTAGCTGCTTTAATAATATCTTTATCGTTTGATGATCTTAATAAAACTAGTTCTTGTTTTACATTTATTATTATTCTTCTGTAGTCTTCAGCAAATCCTAGGAGTAATCTTAAAGGTACGTAGAAATCAAAGTTTCCCGAAGAGTCAGGAGCGATTGTACTTTTGTCTGGTGCAACCCATCCTGCAACAGCTAACAGATTCTTCTCATTTGGTGTTAAAGACGCTAATCCTTTCAATGTACTGGAAATTCCAACCTTTTTTGTTGAATCGACTGTAACTCCTGAAATTTCATATCTAATCTCGTCAAACAAAAATGCCATAGGATTATTTATGAACGGAACAGTGGTTCCAGCAGTACCATCATTTTTTGTTACTTTTCCTTCAATATATAAATAACTTTCGCATGGAAGAGTATAAATGTCTTGTTGTTGTATAGGAATCCTAATTTCATCGTTATTGTTTAATTTGGACGAAGCGTAAGGGTTGTGCGTGTGATATTCCTTTTCCCATAAGGTCTCGTCGAATGTTGGACCCTGCGCTATATCCAGTATATCCATTGTTAATGACCTTTAATCCAATTTCTTCTAGAAAACGAATGTTGTCACTTGTTAATCCTTCTACAGCTGATGAGCTACTGACCTCTTTGCTTGTTGGCTCTCTCTTTTTAAATGATAACCCCATTGTCTAAGCGGATGATTTTATATGTATTCTTACAGTAATAGCTTCTCCTCTAAAGTCAATAAGGTTTCCGTCTTGATCCACTATGTTCAGCACGATGTCTGAAATGAAACTGGTGTTTAACGGTAGGTACACAAGGTTTTGAGGCTTTTCTACTATCTTGAAACCCGGTGCAACTGATGGGTAGAATGTGTGTAATATATGACGATTCTCTCCATCTCTGTAGGATCCTTGTATAATGTTACATGTAATGTCTATGCTATTAACTTTGATGATCGTCACAGTTTTATTCCCAGAATGAGTTTTATTAGGTTCTAATACTTTTATTTCCTTAGAAAACCCCAATAAACTACCAATTGAATGTTCTTGACTAAAATCAATATAATACTTAGACTAATTTCGGCTTTCATTGTATTGTTATTGCCTTTTATCGTTATATTTTCTTTTCCCATATGTTTTTGTATAACTTCATTTATATTATCAATTTCATAAGCTCCTGTTGGTAATCTGAATTCTTCCAAAGCTGAATACTTTCCTTTATCATCTTTTGTCTTGTAATAATGTATTTTGTTATTAATTCCTTCACTAACGTTTGGAATAGAGTTATATGTTGTTAAATCCAATAATGCGGCTTCCCATAGTCTTCCTTTTTGCAAACGTAGCGCTGGAAACAGAATACTGCGCAAAGTACATGAGTTACCGGTTAATGACACTGTATACGAGGACATCTTAAAGTTGACTAACACTTTTAGCTAAAAAGTCTAAACATAAATGACCGCAAATGGATGTATCATCAGGTTGTTTTCTTGTATGATTGTAAAAAACATTTTCTGCCGCACGAAAGTATTGTTGAAGTTCTTTCGGTGGTGGAAGGTCTCCAAAACTGTCGAAATAATAAATGGTTTTACCAAGTTTCTTGTAACACACCCAATGAGTGCCTAATCCTTCACTATTATCCAAATTTACAATACCAGTCTCATTTTTCCACATTTTAACCGGTAACTCATCTTTCATAAATACTCCTCTAAAAAATGGGATTTTCAAACAAGAAGCATATGTAATCAGTTCTTCATTGGTCAATTCTTTGTTTTTAATTATTAATTGCTCTTTCTTATTTAATACACACGATACGGTCTTAGGTATAATCCTCCTCCCTTTTTTATCATTGACCATATTGTTGGTTTCTTTTTAGCTTTACCACTGGTAGATCGACGTTTTCTTCTGATATTACCTCCTTGTTTTTTAGCGGGTTTTTTCCCACGCCTTCTTCTCTTTCCTCCTCCAAACGTAGTTTTTGCTTTCATTGCTGCTGTTACTGCTAAAGACGCTGCTTTTTCACCAATACTCGCGTCACTAGATTTTACTCTTTGCCAAGCTTTCTCAGCAAGTGCTTTATCCGCTATTGATCTATTTTTAGTATCACCAAATTTGGAATACGCTATATCGTGCTGTTTACAAGCCTGATCGAGCTTATTTATTCCAGGATCTCCTCTAGCAAGACGTTTCTCTAATTTGGTTCCAGGACCACAATATTGATATCCTCCAGGTAAATGTAATTCCACAGGTAATAAATCAATCGCCTTGTTAACTATAGCTCCAACCGGTTTACTCAATAGAGAAAATGCTGTTGATGCTATTCCCCTTCCTCTCTGTAATCTCTCTCGATTATGACTGATGCGTTTAACCCTCGACATGACTATTTATAGCAAAACTTACAATCAGTAGGTGCACTCTATAAATGTTTTACAATGAATGTAATATCAGTTTTGGTTTCTTGTATTATATACTGTTTAAAATCCATTTATTATATCGAAATGGATTTATTAATTAAATGTAGACATATTAAATAAAAGTAGTAAAAATAGAAATAAGGTGTAATTGAAGATGTTCCAGATGTTTCTCCGCTGGTGATGGTATTGTTGTCTTCGGTAAAATGAATAAACTTTAAATAGTTGTCATGTTCCCTTAGAAACTTGCCACTTAATCGTTGATAATTGAATAACACATCCCAGTCTAGTTTATCTTTAAAATTGTCAATGTAATTCTCAGAGAGATTTTGATATTTACTTATTACTTCCCAACAGTTATTAAAATTTGATGTCATCTCTACGAGGAAGTCTTCTGAAAACTGTTGTCTTTGTAAAATATGGATCCAGTTAACTCTGTGAAAATAAATTCTTAACATAGTCATTGTAAAGAGGTAATGTATGGAAAGTTGTTCCCAATCCACATATCTATCAAACCGTTGAACAAAACCATCTGTCAACACTCCTTGGGGAAATCTCGGCTCTTGACATATTAAACTCCACGCAGTAATATTGGATTCCATCATCCTCTCTGTATCGTCTCTCGAATATGACTGATGCTTTATCCCTTATCATGGGGGGTATTTTAAATTCTTTTTTCTCTTATGTAATCTTCATTGTTTTCTGTTGGTTCATTAATCACATTCACTTTATCCTCCTTTCCTAATGTCTTGACTTTAGAAGGCTTAGACGGTTTATCTCGTTGATTAGGTTTCTCTGGATTGTGTATATTTTTCCAGTCTAAATAATTGTGACTGTCAACATCTGAAGCTGCATCTCTTCCTGAAGCCCGATGGATATAATGGAATAGAGCTGCACCAAACCTTTCCAAATGTTTTTCATATTCCGTAGTCCATTTCTTGTGTACAATATCAAACATTTTCTTATTTACAGCGTCTCCATCCTGCTCACAATCACCTACATTTGATAATTTTAATTTTTTTACATCATAGCTTGTGTCAGTTTTATTCCTTTTGTAAATCGTTAACAATTTTAGAGTAGCTAAATTTACTGCTTCACCATCATAAATGGGATATTGTATATCGCTTAACCTTTTACCGGAAAACCCCCAATGATCTTCGTGTACAGTTGGGGTTCTTTTTTTCATGTACTGTACCGTAACCGCATCAGACGACATAAGCGGATCACCAACATTTTGAATTACTTTTCCTTCAAAATTATAGTTGCCGTCAGGTGTTAACGGAAACCCAGCTCTTTTTTCACTATATCCAGATTTTACTCCAAACTCGGAATACCGTCCAAACTTGTCCACACTCATGATGTATCTGAATCGCTATCGTTTAGGTTCTTATTATATATATATATATATATATATATATATATATATATGCGTCTACTGAACAATTATTCCTTGTTTTCGCAGTTCATCAACCAAAGCTACCCATTCGTTTTCTAAACCAGTGTGCCCGGCTTCCATGGCTTCATGTAATAATCTCATTCGATCAACTAACTTATTTATATCGTTGTAATATATTATATTAGTTTTATACAAATTTTTCAATAATCCCTTTCCAGATGTGGTAGGATCAGTTGTTTTTCTCTTTTTATGCAAAACATTTAATTCAGCAGAAGATAAAGCTCTTCTTTTAATTTGAGCTTTTTTTGATTTTGAGGGGAAAAGACTAGATATAATACTTGTATATTTTATTGACCGATTTCTATGAATAGGTAGGTCTTTGGAATACTTTTTTCTATGTGCATTTGTATACTCTAATATATTTTTAAACAATTGTAAATCCCTTTTAGTATATTTACCAGGATTATTTTTAAAGATAAGTTCAAACAAACCTTTTGTACCTTTATATTTCTTATCTCCAATAACTATATCATCATTTTCGTTTATATCTAACTTGCTATCTCCAATCATTAATCCTTTATCCTCTATTCTAGCTCCATAGGTATGATAACTTCGATTAGCATGTGCGGCGTGTAACATTTTTAACGTATATGTTCTTCCAAGTGTTCCTTTAAACATAATATCCGTGCCTAATTTGCTTAAGTTGGATGGGTTAATATCCTCTTCTTCTGCTCTCGTATCTTCTACACTTGTATCTTCTGTACTTGTATCTTCTGCAATATCCTTTTCCTTTAAATCCTCTATATCTCCGCTTTCTTCATACTCGTCGCTTTCTTCAGATGTATGTAACTGGCCAAAACTTTCATCATTCTGAAATTCTTCTTCATATTTGGAAATTGGTAGCATTTTGTCTCCTTCGAAGCGAATTGAAGGTTTTTCCATATTTTGTGCTAATCGCTTTAAAGGTTCAGTAACAGGTTTGAATGTTGTTTCTAAAAATTGCTCTCTTTCATTTATACCTGATTTTAAAGCTCGGTTTTTTTGTCTAATAGAATCACTAAGTGATTTTATTTCCTTTAATAGCTTTTCCTGGTTAACCATCTTCACACCTTGACGACTTGTACAGTAATACCGCTAATCAGTGTATTAAAACGAATTTATCAAAACCTATTCTATAACGACCATCTTTTATAGCATGATCTTTCATAATAACCAAAAATCCATACTTTTCCGCCCATGCTTTTCCGCAAAGCTCTTTAAACTTTTCAAATGGCATATCCGCATTCACATGATCGTTATATATATGTTTTAGGTTAGTATCATCTTGTTTGAATACAATTAGAATATTTGCATTATCTCTGATAAGTTGTTTTGGGATTTTGCTATAGGTTTGTCCTATATATATGCTGTCGATGTTATTATGTCTTCCCATGGCAAAGTAGTTTCTAATAGTATCCTGATTTTCACAAGATACATCGTCAAATATAAATACAGAATACGGTTTCGCTTCGTTTGGTTGCATAATGCTATCACTAGCGTTAAATTTGTAAAAATTAACATCAGACACATCAGATAGGATTTTATCCAGCAATTTATACTTTGGTTGATTTAGAGACTTTGAAAAAATATATAGGTTATTAAACCTTAATCCCTGCGGATTAGTGATCAAATTAAAGACGACATTGGTCTTTCCACAGTTTGAGGGGCCACTTACTATACATCGAACAGTGTTTGGAAGTAAACTACCGTGTTTACCATTGTTGATTTTAACGTTATCCACAGTTAAATCATCTATGTTATTAATATTGAATCGATCTTTATGGTGAATAATCTCCATCCCGCTCAAAGGTAAACGATGAAATGAGTTGCTTGCATTACACCAAGTCCTTTATAGGTATCCATGAATCCTCAGTTTTGTTAAACCCTAACCACCGCACTTTAACCGCGTCCTTTTTTCTTTGTAACACTTTTTCAACAAGATATACATCACCTACTGTTGACTTTAACATTTCATGTCCATAAAATGCACCTTGCAACAAATCTCCTTTGTTATCTTTTAAGATATACGTTTCAGGTACAGTCGGTTGTACTTTATACACTGTAAAAACTTCATTCGTCCAATTGGGAAGGTATTTCTTGGTAAACACTCCCTTATATTTACTAATCCGTACTTTATCACTTACATTAAATTTTCTTGGCTGCATTTTTTCTACTTTAGGCTTTGTATTTTTCTTTATGCGTTTTAATACATCTTTTGCATTTCTTCTATTTACTTTGTTAGGTTTCATACCGATAGTTCTATGAAACCTGTTGTTATAATCATTTATTAATTGTGGTAAAACATCATACCATACGTAAGAACCTCTTTTTGAAAATTGTTTATACAGTGCTCCTTTTAAGGTTCTATTGAATCTTTCTACAATAGCTGCTTTTTTCTCTGAATTTGTAGAATAATGATTTATTTTATATTTATTCATTAACTGTGCAAAGTTTGTATTAAAGTATTCTGTTCCATCATCAGTTTGTAAATGTTTAATTTTGTTTTTATCTCTTTTTATGGCTATTTCCATGGCTTCTGTTACGCTTTTACCAGTCTTGTCCTTTAGAGGCAAAGCGTCTGCAACTTTTGTAAAACAATTAATAATTGTGAGTATATATTTAAATCCTTTGTTTATTCTGCTATGCGGTCGCATTTCAATTAAATCCGCTTGATATAGATCATTTATCCCTTTTATAACAGTATTTCTTCTTGGAAACTTTATTCTTGCAGGTTTATGAAGTTCATCAATAATTTTCTCCTTTAGATCCGTCATGATGTTTCTGCTAACACAGCTACGATAGTATTAAATATTCATTTTTAATACATCACCTTATATAGGTCAAGGTCATTCCAAACTAATGTATAAAAGGGGGAAGACAGCAAAATACTGCTGTGTTCCCCCTTTTATACGGAAAGGAAAAGGAAAAGGGATGTAGGACGATGAAAGGGTTACTCGTCAATAGGGTTGAGGGAGTAGTGGCCGAATGGTAGAGTGTGGATGTTGTCTGCAAGTATGTGGCGTTTGTCATCATTTGAAGAGAGAGCTTTTTTTACCTCCGTCACGCTGTACAGCTGATGGTTGAAACTTCTGATTGTGTTGAATTTTGCTGTTATATCTTGATCTTCAAATAAACATTTCTTATAGTGATTAAAATGCACATTCTTCTTTAAATACAAACTTTTTACTCCTTTAGCTTTCTTAATGACTTGGTTTTCATTTAGTTGTAAAGAATATAATTTTGACATTAGTGCAACAATTTCTTGAAGTATAACACCATTGGCTTCATCTTTAAATTTGCCAAGCACTTTTTTGTTTCTGTAATTGTCGTAGTTTGGATGATCTTTTGGATAGTCAGAAAAGTCAAAATCGTTTTTGTAATCAAATGTCCGAAGGTCTTCATACATATCGTTAGTAATTATCCAATATATAAAAGCGTCTGTATCCATGTAGGAGATGCCGATGTTTTCTCGTCCATAAAAGGTGACCATCTTTTTATAATGAAAATCGTACATATGAGTCTTGGAGATATCCAGGATTGACATACCTATATACAAAGGACGATCCATATTCACACTTGTTTTCTTTATAGATACAGCTACAATATTTTCGTTAATAATTATAGATGTTCCAAAATTTGGCTGTTGTACAAGTTTCTGTAGTTTGTTTGGATCTGTAACAAGTTTAACATTTTTATGTCTTCTTTTGTTTTCCAATGTTTTACCGAATATTGCATTGTTCATCAATTTAAAAAAGTCTTTTTGAAAGGCTGATGTAGCGGCTGCTCGTCTGGTAGTATTCGAGTCTATGTACGATTTCAACCAGCACGATTGGGAAAATTCCACAGCTCTATTAATTTTAGTAAGACGTAAACCTAATTCGATAGCTTGTTGAACAACCCAATAGTGAGCTACGTATCGTTGTTTATTGTTAAGGGTCATCATTAATTTGGGGTGTTTTCCAGTTGGTGAAATTTCTGTTCTTGCAAGGAGTGGAAGGTCATAATGAAGATCATGTAAATGTTCTGGATATTCAAAGTCGCAATCCAAAATATATCCGGTATCTCCATGTTTTGGAATTTGTGATATATCGCCAATACAGTCGGGATCAACCCATTTAAAGTTGTCAAATGGAAGTGGGTTCGACATGGCCCATCCATACAGATTATTCGCGTCGAAATATCCCAAGTACGTTGAAGGTTTCTCTTGATCATGGTCAGGTAAATATTTGTTGTTGGCTTTAACATGTCTTGTCACGCTTTGAGTTAATCCACCTCTAACACCCGACTCAACCATTAAAACCATATCTATATCTGTTAACAGCTGAAGTTTGCATTTTGTTTCTTTCAGCATTGCTTGCCAAGCTAGTCCTGGAGATGTATACGAATGTAGAGGGTCCAAACCGTATGCTGCAAAACAGGTTCTTCGGAATTCTTCCATAACATCGCAGAGAAGAGTCACGTCAAGTTTTACATAAAAGTCTGAGTATTCTCCTAAAGTCTTCATATCCAACTCGTTCCATACTCGACATGCATGTTGATAATCTTCAAGTGAAATTTCCGAATCATTAAGTTTGTTGTTAAATTGTTCTGGTGGAGGAAGTGATGTTTCATTAAATCTATGCAGTCCATCGATGTAATCGTAGGGGAAGACCCCTTTTCGAAGAACCAGATCCATTTTACTACTGGCTACAGTTTTGCTTGTTTCTATCAGATCTTCTCTTTTTAAATTCTCAGTTAATTTCATTAGGCAAGAAGGCATAAATCTAAACGAATCAATAAACCTAAGTTTTATTTTGCCAACCTTTTTAGAGAAGCTTATAAATTTTTCCATTGTTGTTGCCAAAACATCTACTGCCCCATCATCTCTTCCCAATTCGGGAATTATAAAGTGAGAGTCATATCCACTAAGGTTATGTAGAACAACAGGTATAAAAGATGGAAGTTTGTAATTCAAGTTGCAAGCGTTACAGGCTGCTCCTCTGTAGACTCCTGTAAGATGGTCGTGATCACGAACTTTAACGTTATCTGGTGTAAATATGTTATTACACAGATAACATGTTGTTGCCAGATTGTGATGTTGAAGTTGATGTTCTTCCATAGGTAGCATCGTTATTTTAATTTTGTAGAGTTCTTCCACCTTAGAGGCAATGTAATACAAATCGTCTACAAAGTGTTTCGCTGCTTGTTCACCGCGATAAATCTTCGGAGCAGAAGATAGTCCAAATTCTTGAAGATGTTCTTCAGACAGCGTGGATTTTGTTAGTATAGAATAACTGTTTGGTGCGTGTTTTTGATATTTGCTTCTTTTTGCGATATCCTCTTCTTCTTGTTCAATTGGAAGTAAAGATGCTTCGAAATCCGCGTACACAACAAATGGAATAGGGTATTGTTGATTTACTTTGTCAAATTGTACGTATGATCTGCTAGGATGTGGCAATTTAATTCTAACCTCATAGTTTCCACTACATAACCTTTGGTGTTCTAATAACCATTCTGAACCTCCTCTTCTTAATGGTTTGTTCACATGGCAAAAGCATCTCTTACATGTTGTGATTTTTCTTTTATGTTTTGTTAACTGTTTACATACGAGCCCTTCAAAATCTTTTACATACACGTAATGAGATATCTCTCCTTTATTGATTAATAACAAGTCAGGATGATTGTTGCGCTCATTCGATGTTATGCGCAAGGGATACACATTATTTGACGAATCCAAACCAAATATGTTGACTGAAGCCGACGGATTTTGCTTTTCAAATTTTGATATATCAGTAATTGCAACAGGGTAAGTCATTCCCTGGAAATTATACTTATGTTGAACTTCTTCATATTTTTGACTCGGTCTTTTTTGATGGTCTTTGTTTACATATTTTACCAACATAGCATATTTAAAACATTCGTTATCTTCATTTTGCACATTAATACAGGATTTTGTATCACTTATTTTTTTCGGGAGAGGAATGTAACTACTTCCTCTCATTCCATAACCGTGTTTATGAACTCTAACATCCAAACTTGTTATACTTAATAAAGTCCATCCAGATCCTCTTCCTTCATGCTCTTGTAGTTTCGTCAAAAGTTCCTCAAAACATTCTGTTACGATTTTTTCAATATCTGACGCAGCCATGATGGTTCGGTTTTTTGTCATGAAACCTCTTGGTGATGTTTCGTTTTGAATGTTAGTGAATATGGCATCTAGCAACAGTCCAAATTTGATAAAATTTAATCTTTTTTGTTCATTCTTTAGTGTTTTGGTTACTAATTTTTTGGCGTTATGTAAAAAGTTTTCAAGTTGTAATTTTACGTTGTCAATTTTAAAATGTGTTACTACCTTACCAGGTAGTGCTTGAGCGTGTAGTTCCACATCTACTGCTGTTGATGTTGAGGGTCGGTGAATTGTAGACATAGCAGCTGTTGATGTTGAAGGACGGTGAAGTGTAGACATAGCAGGCGTTGAAGTCGATGTTGATGGTGTTGATGATGAAGGATGGTGAAGTGTAGACATAGCAGGCGTAGAAGTCGATGGTGTTGATGTTGAAGGTTGGTGAAGTGTAGACATAGCAGGCGTAGAAGTCGATGTTGATGGCGTTGATTGTGCATAATGAATGACACTCGGTCTTGAAACTTCATTTTCTTCTTTTTCTTCATTTTCTTCTTTTTCTTCGTTGTGTTCTTCTTCATTTTGTTCTTCTTGATGTTTTGCTAGTTGTTGGTCGATTGAATCTAATTCTTCTTCATTTGGTTCTTCTGTATTTGTATTGGTGTTATGTTTCAATTCTTTATGAATGGTTAAAAGCCATTCATCTCTGAAAGAAGCTTTACAAATATCGCAGCGATTCATAATGTAGGCGTACTCTTCACAAGGGTCAACGCAATAATGAAAAAACACTGCAAATGCACCTCTATTTATACCCTAGAAAAAGTGGTGGGGGTACGTTTTAGGTTAAGTTTAAGTTTGTAGCTGGAGGCTACAAAATTCTGTATTTTGGTCAAGGACATTGAGCATATTTGCCAAAACGGGAAATAGAGCAGTAAATGATTTCATTTTAAACCATAAACTGATCTATTCCCCGCTTTGTATTTAACAAGGACAATTTTCTCCAACAGGAAAATTTAATATATTTTAAACTCGGATGTGAAATCGGATTGTACACATTGCATCTCGATCAACTAAAAATTTCATAAAACAATAGGGATCTTCAGTTGTAGATTCATCTTTAACATATTCGATGGTCAACATTGCCGAACGAAGATCTTGTGGAATTACGTCGACTTTTATTAGTCGCCTTTCCATTTCAAACCGTTTTGTTATTGATGTAAGTTTTATCACATCATCGATATCGATGAGGGGAAAGCTGTAACAAACGGAGTTTGCTGGTGGGTTCATAATGCCGATATGAAAAATATACACTGTGTCATCGACATTAAATAGACGTTCCCCCACCATTAAATGTATAAGTTACCCCCACTTTTTCAAAACAAAAAGGGATTGAATGCCGGTACATATTTTCTGTCTTGTAAATGGGTCAAGGTTATACAACGATATTACCAAAACGGGGAATAGAGCAGTAAGTAGTTCTCACTTTGACTACAAACTGATCTATTCCCCGCTCTGTATTTAAAGTTTGACAGTTGACAAGAAAAAACAACACTTAATCAGACTCATTTGATGAATCGGAATCAGTTGTATCAGAAGCATCGGAAAGAAATAGTCGTCGACGAATATGATATACCCCTCGTGCGCTATCTAAAAATAACCCATCCAAACTACTACTAGTGGTTGGGCTTTCATCATGTATTTCTTCAGAATAGAGAAGATGCTGATAGATTCTATAGGTTTCAGATTCCACGTCACTTAACGGTTCAATTTGTTCCATATATCCTGCTTCAAGATCATCACTGTCCATATCACTTAATAATTCAAGATCTTCCATTGCATCCATCTCACTTAATAATTCAACATCTTCCAATTCGTCTTCATTTTCATCCTCACTTTCAATCACAATATGTTTTATAATTCCCACGATTGATTTTGCAGAAGGAAATATATTATCCTTTGGTGACATAGCTGCTATATATCCTAGTGCTAACACAAGTAGCAGAATGAGATAAGCAATGATGAAAAACCTCTTTTTATACCCCCCGATTTAAGTGGTGGGGGTAATTAGTGATAGGGAAGGGGTATTATTGTAACAATATATGAACAATTTAATACTAACAGAGTATAAAGTTCTGTAAGTGGGTCAAGGTCACCTTAAAGTCTGTTATCTAGGTCAAGGTCGTTGTATCATTGTAAAAAAAAGTGTGGACAATCTATTTACACTCTGCAGCATATGCTACAAAATGTAAATAGGTTGTCCACACTTTTTTTTTTTATTTGGAAAAAACTTTAATTTTTAATTTAGAAAAACTGTTTGAACGTTTTTTTTTTTTTTTTTACTGTACTGTTTTCCACACAGTGGTCCCTGAATCAACTCGGATTAAATAGTCTTTTTTGGTTGGGCGTGGAGGATGAAACATGCCTCTAGGTAATTTTAAAATGTAGCGTTGATCTCCACACTTTAAAAGTACTTTTGCAAAGCCCATTGTTTTAACAAAGTAGTATTGTTTATTTTTAATAAGCCTATTAATCCGAATCTTGGATGGTTTCACTGTTAGGTGTGGTGAAGAAAGAGAAACGTTAGCATTGTGTTTTAAATGAGAACCGCACACTTCCTCATTTAAGACACAGGATTTAGCACAACGTTGACCTTTCTTTGCACCTTTTTTAAATACATAACCACATTGTTGTGCAGGAAGCATACACTTCCTCCTCAACGATTTTAGCTCATTAAATTTTTCTGAAGGACGGTTAATACTTGTGCAAATTACTGAAGGACGAAGACTTGTAGAAGGTGGAGTGACGATTGGAGAAATGATTTTTGGTCCAGTAATTAAAGGCTTGGTGGGTGTTGTAGATATCTTTGAGCTCGATGTCGAAGAAGACCCTGAGCTTGATGATGAACAAGATGACCTCGAAATCGATGAAGATGAAGAAGAAGATCTTGACCTTGGTGATGAACAAGATGACCTCGAACTCGATGAAGAAGAAGACCTTGACCTTGGTGATGGGGAGGATGGCGAAGACTTTGATGGAGAAGATGGCGAAAACTTTGATGGAGAAGACTGCGAATACTTTGATGTAGAATCGTGCGGTGAATCAGTCATCTTCTCCGGAAGAATTAAAGATAATAATAATGACTGGCGGAGTATATCTGAAGGGCCGAAGGATGATGTAGAAGGAGGCGATGATATAACCTGGCGGAGTATAGACGGGGCAGAAGAAGTTGATGCTGAAGAGGTAGTGGGTAAAACCAGCGGCGTTTTCTTCACGTTAAATTTCATCGGTTTGGTGTGTTTTCTGATATGCGCCATGATCCTGTGTGAGCAAGCACAAGCAGCAGAATGATTTTACCAGTGATGGGGAACTTATTTTATACCCGAGTCAGCCAAACCAGTTGAGCCCCCACCCAAATGGTTCTGACCTTGAGTAGGGGGGGGGTTGTAAGAAATAAATACATCTTCCAATATCTTACCAAACAATGATTTTCTAAGTCCCGAAGTGGGTCAAGGTCATCTGAACATGTTGCCAAAACGGGGAATAGAGCAGTAAGTGATTCCCACTTGGACCACAAACTGCTCTATTCCCCGCTCTGTATTAGGGAAGTGAATTTTGAAGAAAGGTCACAGTTATAGGCAATAAACCTGATAACAGAACCTTTTATTAATTTATCCAAACAAAAGGAAGTTACAAATGGTTTGCAGGGAGTATTTTCAAAAGTTTCTCGAGGGTAAGATGGGTAATGTCAATCGGTTTTCGTGCCATATTGACAAAGGTCGGTTTTCGGGCCATACCTTTTTGTAAGGGGTTAGGAAAAGGATGAGAAACATACTGATCAGTTAAAGTTAATTTTACAAAGACCAACCAAGGTCGGTTTTACAAAGGTCAACAGCATCCTGAAACCCAGTCGGACGTTGGTCAGTAACGGGCGCCAGGCAACTGTGAACCAAAGTTTTGACCAAGGTTAGTTATAGCGTGTAAGAAAAGGACATACCAACCAAGGTCGGTTTTACAAAGGTCTACAACATCCTGAAACCCAGTCGGACGTTGGTCAGTAACGGGCGCCAGGCAACTGCGAAACAAAGTTTTGACCAAGATCAGTTTTAAAGCGTGAAAGAAAAGTACATATTTCATTAGTAAATAAAAACACTTCAAAGACACTTTAAAACCAACACCAAACTAACTACAGTTAAACTAACTACATTTACTAGCAGCAAACTACAAGCGTTATTCTAACATGCTTAATAATAAACAGACATGCCTTAAGCTAAGGTAGCATCTCTAATATACAGTGGTACCAACTCTATACTAGAGATACTATTGCGGACAGCGCGGGCAAACAGCTAGCTAGGCTGTCGGCCTGCGACTGCGAACCCTCTGCGGGCTGCTCCCGCTTTTATAGGAATATATCATGGGGGGGGGCAAAGGACTTCGACTGTAGTTTGTTCCAACACTGTATCGCATACTCTGAATTGCTCCAAGTCTGGTAACTGGGTCAAGGACACGATAAAATATTTTGTAAAATAGCAAAGGTGTTACCTTTGCCATTTTACTTTGGAAGCAAGCTGTACTACGTTTAAACAAGGGAGACTATTATCCGTTTTACATAAAACTCCTTGCACGATCTTTTGATAAAATGGAAAAGATTAATGCCGGAGGGCGATTCCCATTCCACCAAAATACAATGCATATCATTTCTATGCAACGGTCTCAGCTCTATCTTTACTTTTAGTTTAATGCCTCGGAACTCATAAGTAAGGATGGACAGAAAGGCTTCTGAAATAGCAAGCTCGGAAGGAACAAGCCAAGTGTTTACACCTACAGCTTCCATAGCGATATGATGATTTTTACCACGCTGTTGCAGTATATAAAACATTTTCCCCTCCAGTTTTTATTTTTAATACAACATTTTTGTGTCAACCTTGTCCGCATGAAATATCTCTAAGTTCACATTTCTTCCAATATTTGATCAAACGACGGTTTTTCTAAGTCCCGTCAGTAGGTCAAGGTCATCTGACATAATGCCAAAGCGGGGAATAGAGCATAACATACTGCTCTATTCCCCGCTCTGTATTGGGGAAGGGGACAAAAGACAACAAACAAGAGACTGATTTTAAACAAGAGACTGATTTTAAACAAGAGGCTGATTTTATATTTCACAAACGTTTCTCAGGCTAAGATGGGTAATGTCAACCGGTTTGCGCGCCGTAATGACATAAGGTCGGTTTGGGAGCCATACCTTTTTGTAAGGGGTTAGGAAAAGGATGAGAAACAAGTTACATTACTTTTAAAATAAAGACTTTACCAACAACTATTTAAACAAAATTAATCAGTTAACGTTACTTTTACAAGAACAGCCGAGGTCGGTTTTGCAAAGGTCAACAGTATCACTGAAACCCGGTGGGACGTAGACCCAAACACCCGGCGTCAGGCTGCTGCGAACCCAAGTTTTGACCAAGGTTGTTGAGGGACCTGTAGGGCCGGGAGTACATATGTTATTAGTAAATAAAACACTTCAAACCAATACCACACACTAACATATATATTAGACTAACTACATTACCTAGCAGCAAACTACAAGCGTTATCTAACATGCATAAACAAACTAACTAAACATGCAAGGGCGCGGATCTCTTAATTGCGCGTCGGGCCCAACGCACACTTAACAGACCTACGCTGCAGCAGAGTGCAACCCACTGGGACGTATATCCAAACAACGGGCGGCAAGCTACTGCGACGAGACTGCGGACTGCTCCCGCTTATAAAGGCAAAGTGACGTCACCGAAGCGGAAGGGGGGAGGTCGAAGGGGGGGGGGGGTGACCTTGAACATGACCCAAATCGGGGGGGGGGGGGTTACGTCAGGGGGGGGGGCTCCTCCCCGTGACGTCAGGGGGGGGGGGTCGTCACGGTGGAAGGGGAACAGGATGTAGACCGGTCTTTAGCTTTCTACCCGTATATGGAAATGTCACGGTTACACTTGACGACCCGCTTTGCTCCGCCTGGTACCTCATTCCAGCTTCAACCATTGACTGGTACACTTCACAGCTCTCGCTCTCTCTCTTCTTACAAAATGACTTCGCCGATAACCAACGAGAAGCTGAAAAGGATTAAGGAATCCTTGAAGAAGACGGCTCCAAAGACAAGCGGATTTAAACAACCTTCTTCCCTCAGAATGAGGCTAAAGAGGGATTTTAAAAACCACCCTCTTTACTACAAACAAGGTTCTTCATCAACAACGGAACGACACTCTTCATCAACAACGGAACGACACTCTGCCACACGGAATCATCTGCACGTGTTGCAGAAGATGAAGACCTTGACGGAAGACGAATTGGTATCTCCCATTGAAGTTACCAAAACAAAATTCAGACATTTGAGAAGAAACTTCCCGTACAGAGCGGTGCTGAAGAACGGAAGCACCTACTACTTAACTGCCGGTGAAGTTCTCTTTGAGGTGGAATTGCCACGATCAATTCCGGCACCACCAGAAGTGTCATACAAGCAGACCTTGTCCTTGGTTAAAGAAGAGAGTAGAGTGAAGTGGACTGTAAAGTAAAATCCCTTACCATCCCACCCTCCCTCCACAAACGGTCCTTTTCAGGACCACCCTAAGCATTTCAAGTTAGGGACTTGGCCTGTACATAGGCAGGAGATTTTGTTAGTCTCCGGTTTGAGTACAGTCCACTTTGTGAAAATTTCTAAGTCCCAAGGTCCTTGAACTTGACCTTGACCTTGAACATGACCCATGTTGGGGGGGGGGGTACAAAGTTTTTCCAAAGTATGTCATGTGGGTACTCAAATTACGCGAATTGATCATACGAACAAGGAGGTGCAAACAGAATTTTGATCCACCCAAGGGTATAGCAGCAGAAGCGAAAAAAGTACAAAGTTTGTCCAAAGTATGTCATGTGGGTACTCAAATTACGCGAATTGATCAGACAAACAAGATGGTGCAAGCAGAATTCAGATCCGATCAACGGTATAGCAGACATAGCGAAAAAACAATGTTTTCAAGGTTACATACTAATAACTTCTTTATTATTGGGTTAAAGTACAGCGAGTGGGTACTCAAATTACGCGGAATAATCAGACGAACAAGATGGTGGAAACCGAATTCAGATCCGACCAACGGTATAGCAGAAATAGCGAAAAAACCAATGTTTCGAGGTTACATATTAATAACTTCTTTATTATTGAGTTAAAGTATAGCGAGTGGGTACTCAAATTACGCGGGTTAATTAGACGAACAAGATGGTGCGAATAGAATTCAGATCCGACTGAGAGTAGGGAAGAAATAGCGCGAAAACAACACTTTCAAGGTATAAATACTTTGTTTATGGATTAAACTACGACAAGTTATTTATAGTTTACAGTATACCGAGGTAACGTTGTGGTGCGGGTAGGTCGGGTGGGTATCATACACGCTAGCGCTATATCATTATACTTTCAGCTCTTGCAGGATTAACATCTACCTATAGAGTTTGTGTTATTCTAAAGATGTCACAGTTTTACAGAAATATGACGAAGGTGTCCTTCAACAGTCCGCCTGCCACCACCTTCTACTTCTCCGACTGTGAAGATAGAAGGTCTACGCTGTTAGTGGATTGTGAGCGATTTCGCCGTAGAATACTCCAGGCTGAAACATTCTTAGCAAGTTGTCTGCTACGCAAGATGCATCATATGAGTACATGCAATAAATTAGATCACAGTGACTGTTATGATTGCGCAAAAACAGTGTCGAGCAAGAATTGTTAATGTTTTCAGTTACGGAGCTCCGATCCTCACAGAGTCAGAGCTAGACCCTAACTAATGCATGTCCCGTAGTTATTGTGCGATGTGGAAACTTGGTGGGGGAAACTGGTGTGGTGGGGGGTAAAGGCGAGTGCCTATCCTACATGCTTGTATCACTTCAGTATACCTGCGGCTCTTGCATAGTTCACATGGATTCGCAAATACAAGGCACTACTGTTTCTTCCACATGTTCTTCTTTTAATATTGAGCAAGCTGACAATACAAATGATGAAATACAAGTACATGAAGTTTCTAGCACAATATCTTCTGATGCAGAAGCAATAATGTCATCCCTAATAGGGTTTGACTAATGATGGTGGATGTAGTAGCAACCATCTGCCTCGCACCAGCTGCCACCTGCCGCCTGCCATCTGCCGTCCGCCATCTGCTCCGCCCCACCACAATTTTACCCCCACCATTTTGTTTGATACCAAAACGCTAGCTAGCGAATAGTCAGTACACCTCCGGCTCTTGACCAGTGTACATCGAGCTCTCTGTTGAAATGTCCATCAAAATTAGGTGTATTCATTATGACTCTATTCATCTGGCGACTTTCCAAGACCTCGAGGTTTTTAATGAAGAGTTAAGACTTCTAATTGCGTCCGGCTACGATTTATCTTTGGAACTTTACGCATCAAAAAACAACATGGACTCTGCGCAGGAATCGAAGTATCTACCGTCTTTCATCAGAAAGCGAAGTGATGGCCGCAACTCGTCCGGATCAATAACATCGATGACGACGAACAACGGGGAACTATTGTAAACATAAATTATTGGAAACATAACTTGTTGTAAATAAAAAGAAATGTAAACATTAAAGTAATAAATGAAATAGTACTACCTCGCACTCGTATCATTCGATTGCTTCATTCGATTTTTTCATTCGATATTTTATCGAATGAAAACTATCGAATCACAATCGGATTTTACGTGTGCGAGGTAGTACTTTTTTAAAATTACCTCCCAGTGACCTTGACCTTTAAACTTTCCCTCATTACGTCACAAAACCGCCTACGTCACTGGCTGAGGCTCAGATGACGTATTTAATGACTCAGCGCATCCGGTCACGTGACCGGATGACGTCACTTCCGCCCCAGCAGCCTCAAATGCACACTACTAAAATCCCTTAAAATAGCTCATAAGTAAGTTAAGTTTATGGAAACAATTTTGTATCTTTATAAAACAAAATTCGTACCGTTGTTTTACTTAATTCCTATTGCGAAATGTACAGTTATATTTAGTAAGAGCCCAAAACATTAGACTGTCTATGTAAAAATACATATTAATTATATAAGCCTTTGAATCCTTCTAATGGAACTTTATGGGAAGTTGGAAGTGGGTTTGAGCTAAAATAATATTAAATCACATCCCAGAGTTATTTTAAGTATTTTTTTATCGTTTATCGTGCCAAGGCAAACATGTTTGTATTATAAATGTGGTTCTCATAGTTTTCAATACTGTACTCTAACACGTGTATTTATTTTTAAATTATAAGCAAAATATAACACACGGATATATATATATATATATATAACATATTTAAAGCGAATATCTTAAAACAACATTTATTTCAACTTCACAAGGTTCCTTGGATAGATACTACTGTTCGTTTAGTTGCTTTTTCAACAGGCCAGATAAAACGGATATTGCTAATATTAATCAGTTAATTGACCTTTAAAAGTAACAAATTAACTTATTATAAGAAATTTACAATGAAAAAGTATTTTCGTATTTCATTCTTTATATTATTAGTGACACACTAATTATTTCACAAAATGTATTATTTACTTCGTATCTCATGAAGTATCTCGTACCCCGTATCTCGTATCTCGTTAATGTATTTAACTTATGATACCACCATCGCAGCAAACCTGCGTACTCAGTGAATTTCTATTGCACATATATGTGTCTCAATACTACGTAGTGGTACTTACCAAGTTTCACAAAACCCATTCATAGAGAAGTTATATATAGCATTTTATTTATTCTCCATAAGAATAACATTAGGGCTGAGTACACAGGTTTACTGCAACGAGGAAGATCAAAATTTGTATTTTTGCAATTATCAATATAACTCAACCAGTTGAAGCATCAAACAAAGTTTTATTGATTTAGGTTCATAACTAAGGGATATATAAAACTTTACTTATTCTCCATATGAATAATATGGGGGCCGAGTATGCAGGTTTGCTGCTACGGGAATAATCAACAAAAAATCCATTTAGTGTGAAAATATCTATATACCAGTACTATGTGAAGCCACATACCAAGTTTCATCAATATACATTCATGAATAATCAAGATATCAAATTTTATTTATTCTCCATAAGGACATTGGACAACGTACTGTGTTTAGCACTTTGAATATCTCTGCAACCAGTACTATGTGAAGCCACATACCAAGTTTCATCAATATACATTCATGAATAATCAAGATATCAAATTTTATTTATTCTCCATAAGGACATTGGACAACGTACTGTGTTTAGCACTTTGAATATCTCTGCAACGGTTGGACGTAGAACAACACTTAAAACACTAAAATGTTTGTTTTGTTGAGCTAAACCGATTGGTAAAAATAAATGTGAAGGTTGCAGTAAAATTATCTGAGGAAAATCCAAAAACCTTTTTCCCATAAGATTAACATAGGAAATTTTATGGACGCGTTTTTTTTACTTTTATCTACAACCACTTAACCTAGATTAATGATTAAAAATACTAAATTATTTGTTTTCTTAAGCTCTATAAAATGGCTATTAACAAAATTGAGTGTTATTATTTTTTTTATTTTAGGGGGGAAAATTCAAAAAAACTATTTTCGAACAATTTAAAACCGCCATAAAACCCCCTTCCCATAGTCCGATCTATCTCGTTTTCGAACTCAAAGTCATGAATGGTACTCTAGACATTTTTGCCAAATTTCATATATATATATAAATTTGAACGAATAGTGTTTTGGCACCTGGGGACCTCAAAACAAAAAGTTATCATGGTCTTGGGCTTAAGTCTTACCATTCCACCTACGGTAATGGCTTCTTCCCTATAGGGGAAATTCGCTAAAAGGTTCGTTTTTAATGGTTTATTATTTCCCAGCTGACGCAGTTTCACCTAAACAGGCTGATTAATAATACAAACAGCTTCTTATACCTATAATCAGAGCACACAATTAATGTAAACCAGTACAATTAATATACAAACAGATAGTTATTACCCGAACTACAGTAAAAATACATCGACAGGGCTGAGGTTACTTTATTATGTGTATTTAATAATGTAGCAGCACAAGTGTTAGACCTGTGTTTCTCTAAAAATTTAAATTAAAAGCTGTCAAGGCTTAGGGGGTAGAAGTCTAAAAGAATTACGACAAACAGATAGCCTATACAGTAGGAGCACAACCTCATAGATTTTCTTTTTCCAAAAAAAACTTAAATTGCATATATTCCCCAAACCGCCGAGTTTACTCTGTGCTTCGTTTTTAAGATACAATTTTCTTTAGTATAAAAGTTTACACCATTATTTACACTTCACACCAGAATTCAGATTTGTAAACTGTTTTTATGAATATGAGTATCAAGGATCGAGAAGAAAACTTCATTATCAGTCGGACATTTAACAATGCATATTTTATAGTCATTAATTCACAAACATACAGGTAGAAATTTTCTGTCATGCCAAATATGAGTCCATTTTTTCCTTATGCAATTCTAAACAAGTCTCAATTAAACAAGTCACTTGGATATACAGGGTGTCACAAAAATGCGTAGCGCGCTATGCAGAACCGGATTCTACATACAAAAACAAGTCGAAAATGTACAGTAACATTTTTGCGATTTCGGATTAGTTTAGTCGTAATCCGCCATTTTGTATTTGTTTGAAAATAATTAATAATTCAAAAACCCTTCGAGATATTTTTTTGAAACTTGGTATAAACTTAAGTTTCTGGTTTTTAACATTTTCCAAAGACAATTTTTATTTAACTTATCAAATTTCAAAATGGCGGCCATTTAAATATTTCAAAGTCAAATTCCATGAAAAATAGCAACTGAAACAAAATTTTACAAGACATAAAATTTAAAGCACTTTGTAATCCGAATCTAATGACATTTTTACTGTAAAAATCGGTTAATAAATAAAAAAGTTATGGTGATTTTTTTATAAAAAATTTCAAAATGGCGGCCATATACAAATTTCAAAGTCAAATTCCTGGAAAACTAGCAACTAAAACAACATTTTACAAGACATCAAATTTAAAGGACTTGGTCAAATGCACTAGTAAATTTGGCTTTGAAAATGTTATATGGCCGCCATTTTGAAATTTATTATAAAATATTGCCATAACTTTTTTGTTTATGAACCGATTTTTACAGTAAAAATGTCATTGGATTTGGATTACAAAGTACTTTAAATGGTATGTCTTGTAAAATTTTGTTTCAGTTGCTAGTTTTCATGAAATTTGACTTTGAAATATTTAAATGGCCGCCATTTTGAAATTTGATAAGTTTAATAAAAATTATTTTTGGAAAATGTTAAAAACCAGAAACTCAATGTTTATACCAAGTTTCAAAAAAATATCTCGAAGGGTTTTTGAATTATTAATTATTTTCAAAAAAATGCAAAATGGCGGATTATGCCTAAACTAAGCCGAAATCGAACAAATTTTACTCTATATTTTCAACTTGTTTTAGTATGTAGAATATGGTTCTGCATAGCGTGCTACGCATTTTTGTGACACTCTGTATAGTAACTAAAGTTTTTATAAATATAAATAATGTACACAATACACATAAAATAAAAATCATAGTAATAATATATAAATATGTAACTTCAAGATGTAATAGATTGGACTAGACCGGCAACAATGGGAGGATTACTCAAATCGTCTACTTGGTCTTTAACGCGAGTGCTCGTAGTTCTGCAGAGGGGAGATGGAACAATTCACTAACTGCATTCAGTGGATTTATAACTTGGTTTATATCAGTATTTTCTGTTAACCTCAATCTATTAAATCACGGGAAAGTACGATGTCAGCACAAAATTTGACGAATGAAACAAAGTTTGACTGTGATGAATGACACTTCAGTTAATATGAACTTTATTGGTTTATAAACCGCTTTCATAAAGATAAGTTATTTCACTGAAACCAAATGCAATATTTCTTTTAAACTGGATTGTCTGATTGAATGTTGGTCCTTAAAAATATCTATCCATATGGCTATGATTTTTTCACACATTTTAACAAGGATATTTATAACAGACAAACCGTTAAAGCTTAAAAATTAAATATTTGTTTTTAAATTTAAAATTTGTTATTGTAAACAAAAATGTATTGTTATTTTAATTTTATAATCAAATATTATGATAATAGTAGTTAACTAGTGGCTTAAAGGGACCATAGTCCCTAACCCTGCTGGAATACTCTGGCTCATCTGATATTTATACTATTTACTTGCAGAGGACACAATAACAGTAACAATAAACAATATATGTAGGGGTGCATGTCAGTTCTTACACAAAGTAGACATTTAACAACACGTATTAATGTAAACAAAGCAGACTTTTTTAAATGTAAATTCTTATCTTATGAGAAATGGTTTACATTATTGCTCTAACTTTTTAGAAATACTGCTGATTTGTTTTAGAATCCCTGGAAATATCACCTTTAATTTGAGCCCTCTCCCATCATCCTGTCATTTTACAAACATCCCACAGTTTGTACTTTAAAATTTCGCTTAAATAATTATATCAAGATAGTATATATATTGTGATACATGTTATTGTTTGATATTTCTATAGAAATTAAAATCATTACAAAATGTTTAAACAAATAAAAATAGTTGAAGTATAATATTTATTTTAACAATTTCCTACACATAAGAATTCTTGTGCTAAAAAAATAATTACTAGGAATATGTTGTGTAATACGTTTCAAGGGCGTCTTCCCGTCATAAGTTCTAGTGACTTTTACACAGAACGTCGCGTGTTACAACTGTATCACGTCACACGCGACTCCTGAGGGAGGAATACGCGGGAATGGGGGAAGCCATAACGCTATTCCTCATAATAAATTAAAGTTTTTGTGTCCCATTAAGTGTATTACTTCAGGTAATGAAATTAATTAAGGTGTTACATTTGAATGGAAATTCGCACATACACCTACATAAAGCCATCCTTCAAGTAGTTCAATTAAAAATAGTAGCTAGTTGTTATTTATTATATTCATTATTCGTTTCGGTACAAACTGGAAACAGCAATTTCGTGTCAATTATTCGTGAAAACTTCTTGATATACTTTAAAATTAAAGTATAAGTAAGTAAGTATAAATTTTAAGCAATATTATTAAGGACTGAGATGTCACAACATCGTTTAATTGAGAAATAATACAATTTGTTATTATTTAATACAATCAACAATAAAATCAAGACGTTATTTTTATCTTATTTCATATATTTATATGAGGTTGGCAAATCGTTGCTCAACACCGTTGTGAATGCCATTTTTCAGGAAAAAACTAGTTATAAATTGTATTTATGGTATGCGTGGCTTCCTCTCAGATTGTAATTTTTTTGAAAACGATTTGGGACTGCAATTGACATTCACCTTTAATAAACCTGTTTTCGCTAAAATTTCAATTACATCTGCATCTAGAGCTTCGAACTTGTATGATAAACTTATTTCTGGTTGTTATAAATTAAAATAAAAAATGGCTTGCTTTATAAACTCGTGTATAACAATTTGGATCGACTTATAAAGCATGTAAAAATAAAATATCACTTATTCCTTTTATCAACTAGAATAGAAAAGAAAATAATTACTTTTAAATCTTTAAGGACCACCTCGATAATGATATTCCAAAAATAACAATTAAAAATAAATGTTACTTACATTTTGCTACGTTTATTTTGACAAAACTCAACTTATCGTTACTTTCACTCACAGTATTTTGTTTTCAACGTCAAGGAAAATAATCTACAGGGTTTTTAATGGAATTCCCTAAGGCTGTAGCATAAATATTGTTATGCTTATAATTACTTTTCGACTTCATTGCAATTTAGAATTGATAATAAATTTCACTGTATGTATTTCAATGAGGTAAATGATGCTGTATTTTCAAAAATCGTAAATTCAGCGTGCTAATAACAAATATTTATATGAATATAAGTTTTTTTATCACATATTTAATATCATACTGTACTGAAGTTTATTTGTTTACAATGAAAATAAAAGGATACAAAAGTGTCACTGACATCCAAATTATAATTTAAAGCTGCTATTTTCTGGGTTTTTCCAACATTTTCGGGGTGTATTTGGCTTGTAAACATATATTCGTATTTTATATATATATATATATATATATAATTTTTCAAATCAAAATTGATATAATCACAAAGTAAACTGATTAACTTTAATAGCATTATTTGTTTTATATAAATACATTTATTAACACAATTTATACAAACGAAAACAGTGTAAATCGGTTAAGACATTTGTACCATTTCTTGTATCACCCCCGCCTCACCCGCCACCACAGCAAGACACACCGCTCTGAGCCTCTCACATCACACAGTCGCCATGACCTATGACCGAACTTTATCCTCTTTAAAGCTTCCAAGTCTTTATTTATGTGGGCAAACATATTCCTGTCCAAATAATTTGTAATACTACTTTCTGTGGAATTTGAGTGATTTATTCAAACAGAGGTTTGGGTAAACGAGTCCAGGTTTAAGCTTTGAATTGTATAATGTTGTTATAATATCAGTTACTATTGTTCATAACTCTTTAACATTATTTTAATTGTATATTTTATTGACATTATCTCAACTAAGATTTATTTTAGTAAGTAAAATTTAAAATTGTACAACTCAGCAATATGTACAATTTCTGAATTTTAATCATTAAATTATTTTCCTATAGTAATAATAACGAGTTCGCACGCAGCACGCTGACGTGAGGGAAGTGAATTTCCACATAAAAACTTTTAAAACTCAAAATCTGTGTAAAAATATAAATTTATACCAATTTTTATTGATTTCTGAAAACATTGATTTTTTTAGCTGTTCAGATGCTCCCGGTTTCATTTACCTGCAAAGCTGGGAATACAATTTTGCGCATTATAATATTAGGAGAAGGTCCAGGCAGGCTTGAAAGTAGGCGTGAGTTGCTGGGGATGATAAAAGTAATCTAACGAAGGAATAACAGGCTTTTCTATTGTAAAACCCCCATAAGACAACGTACTGTGTTTAGTCGAAACACATTTTCTTTAATAACTCAGTAAATATTTATGCTAGAATGACGAGAGAGGGCTTAAAACCTTCGCCTCACTAATTCCCATCTTTTTACATGCATTAATTTTGCATCCGGGGCTTTTCTGACCCTTTTTGGGCCCAAAAACTCAAAATTTGAAAGATTAATCCCCAAAAAAGGGGTTTAGAGTTTTCCTATTGTTTTTCCCAACGACCTTGTCCAACTGATTACAGAAAGGAACGTCTCTGCCATATTTGAAGTAAATCGGACAATAAATGCGACCGATAGAGTGCAAACACACACATATATATATATATATATATATATATATATATATATATATGTCTATATATATATATATATAAAATTTTGAACGACCCCCCAAAACGAGTTCAGGGGGTCACGTTAGGAACTTATATGGTGGTCCCGGGCTTAAGTTTTACCGTGCGGGTCATGCTAATAGTTCACTTTCCAAAGGAAATTCACTAATAAACTTTACAGATAGACTCTCTTGTAGGTATTCATCCAGCTTCCCTTGGTGTATGGTAATAAAACACTTGGCAATTTTATAATTTAATCTTAAAATGTTGTTTTGCTTAAATTATGAAGGGTGATTGACCATATTTAAACCATTAACAATAATCGGCCAAACATTTCTTTGTTTCTTTGAAAGCGCATCTAAATTGAGTGTTCAGGCTTAATGAAAGCATAATTTTGAACGGAAATATGCTACTTCAGAGGTATAATACAATGAGTACGTAATATAATAATATAATAAAGTATTAGTACGTAGACCTGGACATTCGGGAATAACGGTAAAGACTTGAACTTGATGCATTCGTGATAGAAAAACGTTAAAGCTAGATAAATATTATGGCTAATACACAAATGTAACTCCTATATAAAGGGACTTATTACAGATTAAAGAGATTGTAAATAGGAGCAAAGAGAATAACTTAACACAAAGGTTGCTGAAATTCTTTAATAAAGAATCTTGTTTGTTGAGTTGTTGGGCTCTTAAAATGCATTCCATTTATTTTAACAGGAGTCTAAAGAAAAAAATAAAGAAAAAATTGCAATGTTAAGTCAAAAACACTAAACCAGTTTATGATATACTAAAGCCTTATAAAAATAATAGACATTATTTTGTAATTAAGTATTGATTAATTGATTTGGAAATAATTTTCGTTTAAAATTCATACTTTGAATACGTATTTAAAGCTATTACTAAATATACTATCAACAATGTTTTTACACTTAATAATGAAAACTGTAAAAAGGTAATATTACTTACTGAACGCTTATAGTTAACAGTAGTTTTGTACAATACTGTGCATTTGTATACAAATTGTACAGTATTTTCGTAAGTGTATCCTGTATTATATGTTTTGTCTCACCACTATTGTTTCACCGATCTAGGAATCAATTTTTTCACCTAGTCACTAAAAAAATAAGAATAAAAATGCTCTAATTCTTAGTTTTATTTTAAACTACCATCAAACACATGAATGATAAATCATTTTCACATGCATTTATATACATCATATGTATATTATTTTCCCCTGCACGACGGCATAATGTTTTTATTTTTTATCTTGTACAGCTCTTATCGCGCACACTTTCTGTAAAAGTTTACAGCTTGAAAAATGATAACGAACGAAATAAATACAGATAAACAGACAAACAGATCTTCATTAACAGACAAACTCTTAAACATATTTGTCTAATACTACCTTCAAAATAATGACGAGAGGTTAGTTCACTGCTTCCCACTGTAGTAGTTGTGGGTGAAACCTTTACTCTAAATAGATGTTATTGGAGAAAGTTCTCCAAGTCAAACTGAACTGTATCCACCCAACTTCAAAATGAGATTTGAGTTGACTTAAGCCCAGTGAAGACATCAAAGTGTCCCGACACACAGCAAAGTGTACTATAATTGGTTGTTGTTTCATAGCTGTCTACGTAGGTATTTGCAAAATTCGGACTGAAATAAAACCCAAATACGTGCACCCAAAAACTAGTACGCATTAAAACTAAAAAATGTAGCTATAGAATACTAAAGATAAACTTCAAGTTATAAAATAAATTATATAATGAATAATTACATTGTACATTTTTAAAATATTTCTACATTAATGTACATTACATATAGGGGAACATTTATTTAGAATTTCACTACCTACAATATCAGGAGATTATAATAACGGATGTAAACTAATAGTTGCAATATTAAAGACACAGTTTTTAAATAACCGGTCCAAATAGGTGCATGCATGAGGATATTTTCAAAAGCAGAACAACTTAGTCCTAAAGATTTTCCATACATTATTTTATTCACCCTAATCACATAATTATAACATTAACAAAACATATACATCTATAGCATTAACATTACATAATTCTATTCATTCGAAGATAAATACAAAATTTTAATACTGGCAATATAATCGAATGCCAATTATGGTAACAATGGCTATCATGTTTTTAATAAGATGCATAGATTTACTAGAGTAATTGTTGCGATTTGTTTTTTAACATTAAGACATCACAAGAGCACATTTTAATTCAAAAATATTTTATTATTTGAAAAACAAAATGAATAGTAAAACAATAAATAAAAGGCCCCCGTAGCAGCAAACCTTTGTACTCAGCGAATTTCCAATGCATATATTTGTATCTTAATACCACATAAAGCCACATACCAAGTGTCATCAATATATACATTCATATATAAACGATTTATGACATTTTAATTATTCTCCATAAGAATAACATGGCGGCTGAGTATGCAAGGTTGCTGAAGTAAGGAACACACAAAATTGGGTTTTATACAAATATCAATATAACTCAAGAAGGTAAAGCCTCATACCAAATTTTATTAATTTAAGCTCATAATTAAGGGAGATAACACGTTACTTATACTCCCTAAGAATAACATGGGAGCTGAGTACGCAGGTTCGCTGCTACGGGAACTATCAGGCAAAAAATGTGTTTTAGTGCAAATATCAATAGACCACAATGATATGAAGCAATATACCAAGTTTCATCAGGATAAGTTGATAAATCAGCGAGATATACAATTTTTCTTAGTCTCCATAAGAACAACATTGGACAACGTACTGTGTTTAGCACTTTCAATATATCGGTAACCGTTTGACATAGAGCAATGAACAAAACACCAAATTGCTCGTCTTTTTAAGCTGATTCCAATGAAACAACTAAAATTTGACTTTTTCAAAAATTATATGTAAAAAATTTAAAAAAAAAACATTTTTGGGGTACAAAACCCCCCAAAATACCCCTTCGGATAGGTCGATCTGTCTGGTTTTCGAACTTAAAGTCATAAATACTCCTTTACATGTATACAAAATTTTGTCAAAATCGGATAATTTTTACAAGAGTTATCGTGCTCACACACACACCCATATATATATATATATATATATATATATATATATATATATATATATATATATATATATATATATACATATATATATACAGTTTTGAACGAATGGTGTTTTTGGCATCTGGGGACCTCAAAACGAAAAGTTATCATGGTTCCGGGCCTAGTTCTTACCATGCCGACTACGGTAATAGCTTCTTCTCTATAGGGGAAATTCGCTAAAAACAAAAATAAAACTCGCAGAATACAGTACTGGACAGAAATCAAAACACTGTTAAGCATAAAATCAATCCCATTTGCTTTCTCGTCTTCATGTGTTGTGTCGATGTCGTCATTTCCGGCGGTGTTCATCTCTGACGTTCCTCCAGGCGATATGCCACACCAACACACCACCACTCCACCACTGGCCTCTTTTATCCTCGGCATTGTATGACTTTTACAGTGTACAGTGCCCAGTGATTGACCAGTGTATCCTGACTGTATCCTGTTTTTAATTCGTACGTAATGTTTAGTTTATTATTTTTTTTTGCATGTAAATTGTAGGTCGAAACCCAATATCAATGTAACTCCTGTATATATTTTATTACATAACTACATGGTAGCATAATTGAACAAAATTAATGTCGATTATATGTAGGCAAACTGAAATCAAGAAAATAGACACTTATGAATGATTTTTTGTGTTTATACTTTACTATACTTCTACAATCGCCATGATTTTAATTACACTTAAAGCAGTTGATGCTTGTGTTAATACCACCGCCACAGCAAACCTGCGTACTAAGCGAATTCCCAATGTCTTCATACCACATAAAGCTGCATACCAAGTTTCATAAAAATATATTCACAAAAAGCGATAGTTACAATTTTAATTTTTCTCCATAAGAATAACATTGGGGATGAGTACGCAGGTTTGCTTCAACAAGGAACACAAAATAATGGGGTTTTATACAAATATCAAAACAAATCATCTAAGTAAAGTCATCTTGTTGAGGTTTGTTGTTGTTTGCACACAAAAAAACAAATTTTCACGTATGGTTCCCGTAGCAGCAAACCTAAATACTCGGTCCCCATGTTATTCTTTTGGAGTAATTAAAATGTTATGTATCGCTTATTTATAAATGTATATTAATGAAACTCGGTATGTGACTTTACTTAGATTACTAGTGGCTTGAAGGGGCCATAGCCCCTAGCCTTGCTCCAATTCTCTGCCTCTTCTGATTTTGTTCACTATTTACATGTCAGTTCACAAACAAAATAGTCACTTAATCACATGTTTTAATGTAAACAAAGCAGACGTTTTTAAATCCCCATGTTGTTTTAATGGGAAAAGTTTTATTCTGTTGCGAATTTATGGTAAAAAAATAAGAAAAATGAATAGTTTTCCCTCAAAATTCACGTCAAGACCTTTAAAATGATACCCCTCCCATCCTTCTACGGCCATCCAGTCACTCACAATTTCTTTACAAAAATTTGACTTACGGAATTATATATAGAGATGAGTTGTTTTGATATTTGCATAAAACCCCATTATTTTGTGTTCCTTGTTCATCAAACCTGCGTACTCATCCCCAATGTTATTTTTATGGATAATAATAAAATTGTATTTATCGCTTTTTTGTGAATATATTTTTATGAAACTTGGTATGCAGCTTTATGTGGTATGAAGATACTGGAAATTTGCTGAGTACGTAGGTTTGCTGTGACGGGGTATTAATGTAGATAAATACAATTTTAATTATTCTTCATAAGAATAACATTGGGGATGAATATGCAGGTTTGCTGCAACAAGGAACACAAAATAATGGGGTTTTAAGCAAATATCAAAATAACTCATCTAAGTAAAGCCACTTCCAAGTTTCATTCATATAAATCTATAAATAAGCGATACATAACATTTTAATTATTCTCCATAAGAATAAAATGGGGACCGAGTACCTAGGTTTGCTACTACGGGAACCATACGTGAAAATTTTTTTGTGCAAACATCAACAAACCACAACCAGATGAAGCTATATCCCAAGTTTCGTCAGTTTATATTCATAAGTAAGCAAGATATAAAACTTTTCTTTTTCTCCATAAGACATTAGACAACGAACTGTGTTTAGCACTTGAAGTATCTTAGTAACCAATTAACGTAGAGCATTGATCAAAATACCAAATTGTTTGTTTTTAAGCTGAATTCAATGGTATAAATTTAAATTTGATTTAAATTAAAATTTCATGTGAATACCCCAAAAAAACTTTTTTGGGGTACCCCCAAACCTCCCTTCGGATGGTGCGATTCGTCTGGTTTTCGAACTTGTTCAAATAAAGGTACTTTACACGTTTTTACCAAATATCATTAAGATTGGACCTTTTTTACGAGAGTTATCGTGCTTACGGACACACACATATATATATATATATATATATATATATATATATAATATATATAAATAAATACCCCCAAACCTCCCTTCGGATGGTGCGATTCGTCTGGTTTTCGAACTTGTTCAAATAAAGGTACTTTACACGTTTTTACCAAATTTCATTAAGATTGGACCTTTTTTACGAGAGTTGTCGTGCTTACGGACACACATATATATATATAAATAATATATATAAATAAATACCCCCAAACCTCCCTTCGGATGGTGCGATTCGTCTGGTTTTTGAACTTGTTCAAATAAAGGTACTTTACACGTTTTTACCAAATTGCATTAAGATTGGACCTTTTTTACGAGAGTTATCGTGCTTACGGACACACACACACATATATATATATATAATATATATAACTGAATACCCCCAAACCTCCCTTCGGATGGTGCGATTCGTCTGGTTTTCGAACTTGTTCAAATAAAGGTACTTTACACGTTTTTACCAAATTTCATTAAGATTGGACCTTTTTTACGAGAGTTATCGTGCTTACGGACACATACATATATATATAAATAATAATAATCAACAATGAAGCATTATTTCAACTGAGTACCCTTAGGGAATACCTTTATTTTTCTTCAATTCCTTAAGGGTACTCAGTTGAAATAATATTTCATTTGATTATTATTATATTAGTAGCCCTAACAAATGAATGCAATATAAATAAATATATATATATATATGTATATAAATGTTAACGAATGGTGTTTTTGGCATCTGGGGACCACAAAACAAAAAGATGGTCTCAGGCTTAAGTCTTACCATGAGACCTACGGTAATAGCTTCTTCCCTATAGGGCCTATAGGGGAAATTCGCTTAAAGTTTTATCTTAAAATACGTCATTTAACTAGCTATGCTCAAAGTGTTTGTGTTCAAGGACTCTAATGCTATGTTGTTAATTACCTTTAATCGTTTTACAAATAGTCATAATTAGCTTAGCTAGTAAAATGTACCTTTTGGGCTTTTAATATTGTTCCAAAACTTTAGGGTAAATGCCATTTATAAATGGTTTTGTCCTATTGTATACACAACTAAAATGAATTAATTTTATACTAACACATTGAAATATTATACTACATCTCTGAGTTATAGTAATACCGGTTATTACTTTTACAATTTTCTAATTTCAAATCTTTTTAATCAAGGTAGAAGCATTTTTGTGGCTGATTTTTTCCCAATTATCAGCAAAAGTATTTTGTTATAATCCTAACAGTCGAGTGGTGTGATATTGAAGTGAACGGTTGTTAACAATAAGCTGACAATAACCATGTGCAAATTGTGCAATCAATATGTGAGTTGACATTACAACCTATGAAATAAGTTAAACCACATATGACAAGTTATATTAGTATTTCTTTACGTTAATCCGGTATTTTGGTCAAATAGTCAAAATTTGTCAAAATTAATTAATAATTAATTAATAAAATTAATTTTGTCAAAAAATTACAACTTACTACACTTAAGCTGTACATATTTCTTTAGCTCTATATCAAATATTCGTTTATCTATGTGAAATTTCGTTGTTCTCATTTATTAAAAAAAAACTACTCACATTTCTAGTTGTCCTAATGTCCCATGTGATAGTTGGGGAAGCCTTACGTTAAATAACTGGTTCAAACTACAGCACACAATTGACAAGCCTCACGTGTTTCAAAAACCAATTCTAAACTTTCCTCAGCGCTCAAGTGGAAAGTTGGTATCAGCCAACACCTGTTCTAACGTCCCCTGTACGTTGTTGTTTCCATCCCTAACAATGCAAGAATATGTTTTGCAGGCAAAATTCTTGGCATTATATTTTATCCGGCAGAACAATTAGTTGTAGTTAGATGACTTCAGAATAATTCGATAAATAAAAACTAATTCTAAGCGATTGAATTATTTACCATATAAACTTTAAATAGAACAATCTTAAATAATGTTTATTTAATATATATATATATATATATATATATATATATATATTTGTATGTATCTTTATTGTTTCATTTGAATAAAAAAAGATGGACTTAAAGCTACGTACGAATATGATTGAAACAATAACCGCCATAGGTTATTAACTGTACTGGTGGATCTATCACACTATTTTAAAACACAATCCTGGCAGATTTGAAGAGGCGGTTGACCGATCACTATTTTATCCAAATTCATTATTGGAGTAGATAAATACCCACTTCGCTCTTCCTTGATATATATGTCACATTTACACATCACAGCTTCATAAATAAAAATTAAAAAAACATACAAACTTAATATAGTTTTGTGAATAGTTTTATGAATACATTCATTCTATGATCTACTTAAAAAAATATTTATAGACTAAATGTTTTAACAAATTAAAAAATGTATCCACATTTTCTACATCCAATGAGTACATCCATTATCGGTTTACAAATTCTGTTTTAATCGACAACAATCTTAGTTGCGCTGGTAGGTGGCTGTAAAATTTAGGTGCTATAAATAAATAACATTTTTTGAAAAATGTTAGGTTTGGTTTGGGAATACTGGAATTCTTATTTCTTAAGATTTCTTTTCTATTGCAAATAAATTTGCCATCATTACCCCTTCTGTCAAAAAATTCACGCAATACCTTAAAAATTTAAAAATTTCTAAAAGGTAGTATTTCAAGATTTTTAAAAAGAGACGCAGTGAAACAACAAAGGCACTTTGTAAGTTTATTAGTGGTTTCATTGATGAGAGATATGCTCCATCATAAATTGTTAGTCCATATTCTAGTTTTGAATTTATCTAGGCATAATACGCAGTTTTTAGAAGATGTCGATTATATACATATTTTAACAATATAAAAAATTCACGCAATACCTTAAAAATTTAAAAATTTCTAAAAGGTAGTATTTCAAGATTTTTAAAAAGAGGCGCATGTTCAATCTTAGTCTTATTTCATATTATCCTAACAAACACTTTTTGTAAGTTTATTAGTGGTTTCATTGATTATAGATATGCTCCACCATAAATAGTTAGTCCATATTCTAGTTTTGAATTTATCAAGGCACAATACGCAGTTTTAGCGAATTTCCCCTATAGGGAAGAAGCTATTACCGTAGGTCTCATGGTAAGACCGGCCCGAGACCGTGACAAATTTTTGTTTAAGGTCCCAAGATGACTAAAACACTATTTGTTCAAATATATATATATATATCTATATATATATATGTGTGTGTGTGTCCGTGAATGCGATAACTTGAGTAAAAAACGTCCGATTTTGATGAAATTTGGCTCAAATGTGTAAAGTCACATTTATGACTTTAAGTTCGAAAACCAGAGAAATCGGACTATGGGAGGGGGGGTTTATGGGGGTTTTAAATTTTCCAAAAATCAGTTTTTTGCATTTTTCACCCTAAAACTTTTGAAACACTTAATTTTGGTTTTGACCATGTTATAGAGCTTCAAAAAACAAATAATATGGTATTTTGAATTATTAACCTAGGTTAAGTGGTTGCGGAAAAAATCCAAAAAAACATGCTCATAAAATCTCCCATGTTAATCTTATGGGAAAAAGGTTTTTGGTTTTTCCTCAGTTAATTTTACTTTAAACTTCACATTTGCTTTTACCAATCACTTCAGCTCCACAAAACAATCATTTTGGTGTTTAAATTGTGATTCTACGTCCAACCGTTGCAGAGATATTCAAAGTACTAAACACAGTACGTTGTCCAATGTTATCCTTATGGAGAATAAATAAAATTTGATATCTCGATTATTTATGAATGCATATTGATGAAACTTGGTATGTGGCTTCATGTTGTACTGGTATATTGATATTTGAACAAAAAACAACTGTTTTGTTGGTTGTCCCCGTACCTACATACCCCGTAACCTACATACTCAGCCCAAATGTTATTCTTATGGAGAATAAGTAAAGTTTTATATCTCCCTTAATTATTAACATAAATTAATAAAACTTAGTATGTAGCTTCACCTGGTTGAGTTAAATTGATAATTGCATAAAAACACATATTTTGTGTTCCTTGTTGCAGCAAACCTGCATACTCAGTCCTATGTAATTCTTATGGAGAATAAATAAAATGCTATAGATCACTTATTTATTAATTTATTTTTATAAAACTTGGTAAGTGCCTTTATGTGGTAGTGAGAAACATATACATTCATTGGAAATTCGCTGAGTACGCAGGTTTGCTGCGACGGGGGTATTTAGAAGATGTCGATTACATACACTTTTTAACATATAAAAATCCTCACATAGTTTACCAGTTTACTTTTAACATAATTTAGATATGTTTTCCAATTTACTTTCCAGTCCAAGAATAATCCCAGGTATTTTATTTCATCCACTTGTTCAATGGATTGGTAATTACAATTGGGATTACATTTCATCTCATATTTTATCGCGGTTATAAAGTTATTATTCCTAGACAAGTTAAAGATTATATATTTGGTTTTAGGGCTCATTACCGTGAAATTTCTTGTAAACCACCATCTTAGAGCGTATACATCATACTGCATATTTAATTTTTAATTTTTAATTGAGTCAGCTTTATAAAACAAGGCTGTGTCATCGGTAAAAGGTACAAAATTTCCCTTAAAATAACCAGGGTGACTACACAGGGTCTATATATCTTTGTTTAAGGTAAATTAATACAATATAATATACTTAATAGGTAACACGTAGTCAGCAAATAATCAGTTTATTAGTGTGTGAGGCTCATAATTGTGATTGGTTTTTTCAACACATCTGTTAAGATCTTTTTAGGGAAATTTCAGTTAGTTCCACTGGTCGTTTTAAACAAAGCCATGATGGAATAAAACACGATTTCTAGTTTGATATTCAATCACTGCAATATATAAATAAGACTAAGATATGGGGTGTTTAAAATACATTTTTACTTTACTTCGGTTAAACAATTTCTGTAAACTACCAAACCAAACAACGATATTTAAACGTTGAATAAGAAACCAACACATATTTGAAAAGTCAGAATCATTAACTATATTTGAAAATTCAGAATCATTAACTAAAGTAAGACAATCTTATTTTGTTCAACCTAGTTTTTCCATCTTAAGCTTGCAAAATAATTGCTACCAATCATATGTTTTGAGACACTAATTAGTTTATTTTTAGTTTTGCATCTGTCAATACAAACTTAATATATTGTGGTGCATACTAAATATGGTTCAACATTTTAAGTGACGCTTAATGATTTCATGGGCGAATAAAAGATAGATCAAAATGTATTGCTCGGGAATAAGATTGGCATTACAAAATACTTGTAATAACCATTTATTTTCATTAAGTATTAAAAATAATTAAAGAATATCAAATAATGTATGCAAGCTTTTGTGTAATCTTCTAATATACGGTAGTTTATAAAACAAGTAATAGTAAATAACTTAAATTGTGTTAGCCGCTCTTGCTAATCAGGTTATGTTTAGTAAAGGATCGATAATGATGTTCTAAAATAACTTGAAAATATTAATATTAACCTATATTATAACCTTATTTTTTATCATATTTGATATGTAAGGAATGAAATAATTAATGAAAAAAAATGCAATAACTAAAATAACTCGTTCTCAGAGAAGTTGTATTTAATTCAAGTCCAACTTATGTATTTCGTTTTTTGTGCATTCAAGGTAAAAACGTATTATTTCCTTTGGAATTGCTTGCGATTTTACGTTTTTAACATAAGCTCTTACGCTTCGTTTGAACAGTTTACAAGTATCAATAAATGTTGTGTTTCCAGGCACCCTATTTTTTTATCGTTAGATAACGCTACTTTGTGCATCCGATTTGAACCTTATTTACTGTGAACACTTTTCAGATAATTTTTTCCCCTTTTAAAATTGTCTTTTTATTAGTTGAAATCCTTATTATTTACAAGACAAATTTGCAAACATTGGTATTTCTGTAAACTTCATGGACTGCTCTGATTGTCAGTAAATTCTTCATCAACTTATAAACATAATGACAATATCTTGGTAATTCCCCTGTATGTAACCGGTTTTTCTAATCTGTGACGAAACGAGGTATCTAGCTAAAGAATGAAATATATCGTCATTTTCCAGACAGAAAGAGAATAATAATATTTTAACAATAATCCACTGCTTTTAATTTTATCTTATCGAATTGGTAAGCACCATAAAAATTCACCTCATCACGGAGTCCGGCATGCTATCAGAATGATAATAGTTATCATCAAGGTTGTATTCCAGTGAGAGATATATGGTACGGTGACACCCTGCATTCGTCGTCTCGATGCATGCCTGCTAAAATGATCGCTTCAACCCTAAGACAGGTTTAAAGTATATGACTGTGGGAAAGGAATATGACCAATATAGTTTGAGGAAAACTCGTAGTGTCGTATTTTTCATCGAAGGCAAGCATTACGACTTTACAAAACTTGTCTTGTGATAAAGAACAACTCAGGTATTTTCTTTGATTTTAAAACTTGTATCATAGATTAAGATACTTCTTAGTACGCTTAAACTATGCTTTTATGCCCTTAGTGACACAATACTTAAATATAATCCAGATCGTGTTATATAAAGGTTCCAAAGGTTTCATCGTCAGACCTTTTATATAATGCGATCCTGTATTTATTGAAGTATTGTTACTATGGGGATGAGAACGAGTTATTGTTCTCTGAGAACGAGTTATTTTGGTTATTCCAATTTTTGTCATTAATTATTTCATTCTAGCATAAATATTTACCAAGTTATTAAAGAAAATGTGTTTCGACTAAACACAGTACGTTGTCTTATGGGGGTTTTACACTAGAAAAGCCTGTTATTCCTTTGTTAGAGTACTTTTATCATGCCCAGCAACTCACACCGACTTTCAAGCCTGCCTGGACCTTCTCCTAACATTATAATGCGCAAAATTGTATTCCCAGCTTTGCAGGTAAATGAAACCAGGAGCATCAGAACAGCCAAAAAAATCAATGTTTTCAGATTTTAATAAAAATTTGAATACATGTATGTTTTTACACTGGTTTTGAGTTTTAAACTTTTTTTGTGGAAATTCACTTCCCTCACGTCAGCGTGCTGCGTGCGAACTCGTTTTTAGTTAGAGGAAATAAAGATAAAATGCACTTACAAACGAGGTTTCTCAGATTAAAAAATTAATTCAACTAATATTTATCGACAAATTATTGTTAGAAATTATGTTAAGACTATTTAAAAGCTACTTTTTGTCAAGCACACTATGGCTAATATTGAATTATGGTGAGTTTTTTTTCATTAACAAAAACAACAATATGAACACACTATAATAATATTGCTTCACTTTTAAAAATCTTTTTTTAACCCTATTCCTGCTAATGTCCAAGCTATTTTAAAGTGTAAATAGTAGTGGTTTGGTAATCAGGTTATTTCCCCATAATGTAGTAGACATTCTAAGTCTTAGCACCAAATCTTCCATAGGCACATGTTTGCAACTGATGAGCTTATAGTTGAATCTCAACTGGAGTCAACTTCTAGACGGACTAAATCCAATATTTTCAGCTACACCTTGCACTTTTAAGTTTATGCTTGGATAAGATTATAATGTAACTTAAGTAGTGGGCATTTGGGGCTTCTGGGCCAAGTGATTTATGGCTTCCGGTCACGTGACCGGAAGTGCTGAGTCATGAAAGACGTCATCTGAGGCTGAGCCAGTGACGTAGGCGGTTTTGTGACGTAATGAGTGAAAGTTCAAAGTTCAAGGTCACTGGGAGGTAATTTTAAAAAAGTACTACCTCGCACTCGTAAAATCCGATTGTGATTCGATAGTTGTCATTCGATAAAATATCGAATGAAAACAATCGAATGAAGCAATCGAATGAAACTAGTGCGAGGTAGTACTAATACAAATATTACTTTATATTATTTACAATAATTCATATTACAAATATTACTTTATTTACAATAATTCATGTTTACAATAGTTCCCCGTTGTTTGTTGTCATCGATGTTGTTGATCCGGACGAGTTGCGGCCATCAATTTGCTTTCTGAAGAAAGACGGTAGATACTTCGATCCCTGCGCAGAGTCCATGTTGTTTTTTGATGCGTAAAGTTCCAAAGATAAATCGTAACCGGACGCAATAAGAAGTCTTAACTCTTCACTAAACACCTCGAGGTCTTGGTAAGTCGCAAGATGAATAGAGTCATAATGAATACACCTAATTTTAATGGACATTTTAATATAATGTTTTACGTTTGTGAAAAGCACTTGATGTTCACCAGTCGAGAGCCGGAGGTGTACTGACTATTCGCTAGCTAGCGTTTTGGTATCAAACAAAATGGTGGGGGTAAAAGTGTGGTGGGGCGGAGCAGATGGCGGGCGGCAGGTGGCAGCTAGTGCGAGGCAGATGGTTGCTACTACATTCGCCGCCACAGTAATGCAATCCTTCGGCGTAATTCTTGTATTTTATCTTGTCGGTTCATTTGATACGTTTTACATCTACATATGCAATAGCTAAAACACTTGCACTTACGACAAGCTTTCCCGTCAACTTGATCGCCTGGTATTTTAAAACATTGTAACTCGCAACAATATGTCTTCAAATTGTTATCGAAAAATAAATTGTTCATAGGTGGCACCGACATGTTAGCTGCAGCGTGTGTTAGACAAGACTGAGACTAACTTCACTGCTCCCTCTCTTTTATACCTCTTCATAAGTTAACCCTGAATGAAAGTTCAAGGTCACCCATTCGAATTTTAAAAAAGCAACACAGCAGTATATAAAATAATATACTGCTGTGTTGCTGTTTTCTTTATTTTTTTCATATTTTTTTTTCTATTTTTCTTTTCTTTATTAAACAAACATTTTACAATACAATAAACTTAAGTTTAACATTGATGACTAGAAATACAAACAATAAAATACAAACAGAGAAATACAAACAGAGACATTATGTACAAGGATGCATGATGTGCAGAGTGAGTTCCGTTGAGTTGTTGCCGCTTACACCGTGTGATACCAAATACAACGTCCCCGGTTGAATATCTCGCAAATCTTCATTCTGTAGCAGTTGAACAAATCGTTTTGGAAGAAATACTTGAAACTTCGGCTCATCTCCTGAAGTTAAAGGTGCTTCGCTCAATGAAACTAGAATTGCTTCTCCATGTGTGGTTTCCACTTTCTTGATGTTATGAATAATGTAGTGTTTTTGTTCTTTTAATTCTGAACACTTTTTAGTTAGCAGAAGGTCGGATTTTGAATGAGTGTTGAATTGATCAACCAGTGTTTGTAGAAACTGTTGTGATGCCATCTTCGTCAGTGGTGGTTGCGATGTCTTCTGTGATGTTGCCTCTTCGGAGTCTCGAATAATACTCGTGCCGGAGCGGTGTTGGCTCCTCGTATTTATAGGCCCCGCTACCCCCACCACATTCCGGTTCTTTGCTACCCCCACCACATTTCTGCGTTTGTTCCAAGTAAGCAGCCAAACGATATGCGTTGTGCAATGCGCAGTTTAATTGTCCGTGTTTAGGATCTTTTGCAGCAACACAAATATTACCGAGATTAATGTTAAAGTCCTTACCGATGGTTATATCGAAAACATCACCGTGCGTGTACTTTTGTATCCAGTTCCTTTTTTCTAATCCTCTTGTGTATATACGTGAATATTGTTTGCAAAAGTTAAACATAATACTGTGCAGATTACTGTAGCTTATAAATCCTTCATACCAATGTATGTGATGAAAGTAGTTTGTTATCCATTTGTTTGTACTTTTTGCTTTGGCGTTAAGGTTGTTAAAAGAAAAAGGAGCTTCAAACGTGAATGGGTAAACTACAAATGTAAGCAAGTCTAAAATTACTAATTCCTTGATAATAAACCTATCATTATTATTTCGAAATGCTTGAAATTCTATTACACAAGGCTTTACACTCACTTCTTCATCCCCTCCGCTCATCATGGCACCTAGCGATCAACTAAACTGTTTTCCACACCACGGTAGGTTAAATACCAGGCCGTACAGTTGCAGGCGCGTTGGTGTATATTTAACGTGGGCACCGTCCCCAATAGGCCTACCCCACGTGTGTTCTTCTTTACTTAGTCAAACTTTAGTCTTTTTTAACTTCTTCTTCTTGTGTTTCGTTTTCTTCTTCTTCTTGTTTCTCCGTTTCTTCTTCCTGTGTTGTTTCTTCTGTAGCTTCTGTAGCGATTTCTACAAGTGGTTCAAAATCCTTTAACTTTCTCCACATGCAAACTTCATGAGGTATTCTATTAAAAATAGATGTATCCACAGGTCCGTACACGATGGTGCTATCAGGTTGTTTTTCCAAAGTATCGACCAAATATTCTTTAATAATAGCGCTTGCAAATACCAACTGTCTCATGTACCTTGTAATAGGTTCTGTTGCGTAGTTTAAAACGTAGAATTCTTCACGTGACAGTAGAATCTTATTTTCATGTTGAGTCAAGTCTCTAATTCGCACTTGTAGTTGTCCACGATGTTTAACAATATCGATTTCATTGTCACAATCCAAAAGTCGAATATGTGTTTTCCTTCCACACAAACTGTTAGTTAAATAACATTCTATTAAATGTACATGTTTCAAAAATGACTCCCAAGCATTTTGCGAAAATAAAACCTTTTTTGTTCCATGGTGTAGTATTACTGTAGGGGAATAATCCAATGACTTCATCAATCCAACTGATACACTTTTACTGATGCATGCTGAGATGGGGTAAAAGATTCGCAAAAAAACTTCAGTTAAAATGTGAGGAGGAATATTTTCTTCAACTTTCTTCTTCCTCTTTGGTACTACCTTTGATGGGTCTGCATTACTTTCCTCCTCTCTATCTCTTTTACCAAACTTTAAAAATGCAGTTATTTCCTTGATGATTTCTTCTTCACTAGTATTATCACGTTCCAATAACGGTGCTACCTCTGCATCACCTTGTACAACAGATGGAGAACTCATTTTGTAGAAGATGTTCCCCATGCGACGATAGACGATCAACTGAAGACCTGCATTGTTGCTCCGCTATTTATAGGTTAGCGACAGTGGCGGTGCCGGTGGTGGTACAACGTTTTACAATACCGTCTTTACGATACCAGTCAACGGTGTGTATGTAACAATTTTATCGTGCAAAATTAAACAATACGCAGATGTATTTGCAGGTACGTTTTCTTGAAATTCCATTTCTATTTTTATATCAACACTAGACGATTTTACAGATTCGTTTTGTTTGGAGCAATCAATTACAACAATCGGAGCTTTCGATTCAAACTGTACGGGAGATAGTAGAGGTGTGTTTGTTTTGCCATAATATGAATTTTGGAACCTAGCGTACATATCGTATAAAACACTGTACCTTTTTTTTATCAAAAGAGATATTAAAGTTGTCGTAGGGAAAGAATTGTGAATTCAGGAACACTTTACAGTTTGTTAATTTACAATGGTCAAATTCACCAGCATTTTCAGTTAATATACTTTTTTTCTTTGTTTGTAATCCAAAGATTACATATCTCGCTTTTTCCAAATGAGTAGAAGTTTTTACAGTCCATGTATGCCGTTGTGTTGAAGGTAAAACGGGGTATTCATGAAACTCCCAGCTTCTGAATGGCATTACAATGTCTCGATCTGATTTTAACTTTCTTAATAATGTAATCCTGTGTTCATCATTTAGTCGCACATGTGGTACTCTCCAAACAATCTTGTCTAATGTTAGTTTCCAGTCTAAATTGGCTTCAGTTGTTCCAGCAGATGCTTTAATAATATCATTATCGTTTGATGACCTTAATAAAACTATTTCTTGTTTTACATTTATTATTATTCTTCTGTAATCTTCAGCAAATCCTAAAAGTAATCTTAAAGGTACGTAAAAATCAAAGTTTCCCGAGGCGTCAGGAGTAATTATACTTTTGTCTGGTGCAACCCATCCTGCAACAGCTAACAGATTCTTCTCATTTGGTGTTAAAGACGCTAATCCTTTTAATGTACTGGAAATTCCAACCTTTTTTGTTGAATCGACTGTAACTCCTGAAATTTCATATCTAATCTCGTCAAACAAAAATGCCATAGGATTATTTATGAACGGAACAGTGGTTCCAACAGTACCGTCAGCTTTTGTTACTTTTCCTTCAATATATAAATAACTTTCGCATGGAAGAGTATAAATGTCTTGTTGTTGTATAGGAATCCTAATTTCATCGTTATTGTTTAATTTGGACGAAGCGTAAGGGTTGTGCGTGTGATATTCCTTTTCCCATAAGGTCTCGTCGAATGTTGGGCCCTGCGCTATATCCAGTATATCCATTGTTAATGACCTTTAATCCAATTTCTTCTAGAAAACGAATGTTGTCACTTGTTAATCCTTCTACAGCTGATGAGCTACTGACCTCTTTGCTGGTTGGCTCTCTCTTTTTAAATGATAACCCCATTATCTAAGCGGATGATTTTATATGTATTCTTACAGTAATAGCTTCTCCTCGAAAGTCAATAAGGTTTCCGTCTTGATCCACTATGTTCAGCACGATGTCTGAAATGAAACTGGTGTTTAACGGTAGGTACACAAGGTTTTGAGGCTTTTCTACTATCTTGAAACCCGGTGCGACTGATGGGTAAAATGTGTGTAATATATGCCGATTTTCTCCATCTCTGTAGGATCCTTGTATAATGTTACATGTAATGTCTATGCTGTTTACTTTGATGATCGTCACAGTTCTATTCCCAGAATGAGTTGTATTAGGTTCTAATACCTTTGTTTCCTTAGAAAACCCCAATAAACTACCAATTGAACGTTCTTGGCCAAAATCAATATAATACTTAGAAGTAATTTCGGCTTTCATTGTATTGTTATTGCCTTTTATCGTTATATTTTCTTTTCCCATATGTTTTTGTATAACTTCATTTATATTATCAATTTCATAAGCTCCTGTTGGTAAACTGAATTCTTCCAAAGCTGAATATTTTCCTTTATTATCTTTTGTCTTGTAATAATGTATTTTGTTATTAATTCCTTCACTAACGTTTGGAATAGAGTTATATGTTGTTAAATCCAATAATGCGGCTTCCCATAGTCTTCCTTTTTGCAAACGTAGCGCTGGAAACAGAATACTGCGCAAAGTACATGAGTTACCGGTTAATGACACTGTATACGAAGACATCTTAAAGTTGACTAACACTTTTAGCTAAAAAGTCTAAACATAAATGACCGCAAATGGATGTATCATCAGGTTGTTTTCTTGTATAATTGTAAAAAACATTTTCTGCCGCACGAAAGTATTGTTGAAGTTCTTTCGGTGGTGGAAGGTTTCCAAAACTGTCGAAATAATAAATCGTTTCACCAAGTTTCTTGTAACACACCCAATGAGTGCCTAATCCTTCACTATTATCCAAATTAACTATACCAGTCTCATTTTTCCACATTTTAACCGGTAATTCATCTTTCATAAATACTCCTCTAAAAAATGGGATTTTCAAACAAGAAGCATATGTAATCAGTTCTTCATTGGTTAATTCTTTGTTTTTAATTATTAATTGCTCTTTCTTATTTAATACACACGATACGGTCTTAGGTATAGTCCTCCTCCCTTTTTTATCATTGACCATATTGTTGGTTTCTTTTTATTTTTACCACTAGTAGATCGACGTTTTCTTCTGATATTACCTCCTTGTTTCTTAGCGGGTCTTTTCCCACGCCTTCTTCTCTTTCCTCCTCCAAACGTAGTTTTTGCTTTCATTGCTGCTGTTACTGCTAAAGACGCTGCTTTTTCACCAATACTCGCGTCACTAGATTTTACTCTTTGCCAAGCTTTCTCAGAAAGTGCTCTATCTGCTATTGATCTATTTTTTGTATCACCAAATTTGGAATACGCTATATCGTGCTGTTTACAGGCCTGATCAAGCTTATTTATTCCAGGATCTCCTCTAGCAAGCCGTTTCTCTAATTTGGTTCCAGGACCACAATATTGATATCCTCCAGGTAAATGTAATTCCACAGGTAATAAATCAATCGCCTTGTTAACTATAGCTCCAACCGGTTTACTTAATAGAGAAAATGCTGTTGATGCTATTCCCCTTCCTCTCTGTAATCTCTCTCGATTATGACTGATGCGTTTAGCCCTCGGCATGACTATTTATAGCCAAACTTACAATCAGTAGGTGCACTCTATAAATGTTTTACAATGAATGTAATATTAGTCTTGGCTTCTTGTATTATATATACTGTTTAAAATCCATTTATTATATAGAAATGGATTAATTAATTAAATGTAGACATAATAAATAAAAGTAGTAAAAATAGAAATAAGGTGTAATTGAAGATGTTTCAAATGTTTCTCCGCTGGTGATGGTATCGTTGTTTTCGGTAAAATGAATAAAATCTAAATAGTTGTCATGTTCCCTTAGAAACTTGCCACTTAATCGTTGGTAATTAAATAACACATTCCAGTTTAGTTTATCTTTAAAATTGTCAATGTAATTTTCAGAGAGATTTTGATATTTACTTATTACTTCCCAACAGTTATTAAAATTTGATGTCATCTCTACAAGGAAGTCTTCTGAAAACTGTTGTCTTTGTAAAATATGAATCCAGTTAACTCTGTGAAAATAAATTCTTAACATAGTCATTGTGAAGAGGTAGTGTATGGAAAGTTGTTCCCAATCCATATATCTATCAAACCGTTGAACAAAACCATCTGTCAGCACTCCTTGGGGAAATCTCGGCTCTTGAGATATTAAACTCCACGCAGTAATATTGGATTCCATCATCCTCTCTGTATTATCTCTCGAATATGACTGATGCTTTATCCCTTATCATGGGTATTTAAATTCTTTTTTCTCTTATATAATCTTCATCGTTTTCTGTTGGTTCATTAATCACATTCACTTTATCCCCCTTTCCTAATGTCTTGACTTTAGAAGGCTCAGACGGTTTATCTAATTGATTAGGTTTTTCAGGATTGTGTATCTTTTTCCAGTCTAAATAATTGTGGCTGTCAACATCTGAAGCTACAGCTCTTCCTGAAGCCCGATGGATATAATTAAATAAAGCTGCACCAAACCTTTCCATATGTTTTTCATATTCTGTAGTCCATTTCTTGTGTACTATATCAAATATTTTCTTATTTACAGCGTCTCCATCCTGCTCACAATCACCTACATTTGACAATTTTAATTTTTTTACATCATAGCTTGTATCAGTTTCATTCTTTTTGTAAATCGTTAACAATTTTAAAGTCGCTAAATTTACTGCTTCACCATCATAAATGGGATGTTTTATATTGCTTAACCTTTTACCGGAAAATCCCCAATGGTCTTCGTGTACAATCGGGGTTCTTTTATCCATATATTGTACCGTAACCGCATCAGAAGACAAAAGCGGATCACCAACATTTTGAATTACTTTTCCTTCAAAATTATAATTACCATCAGGTGTTAACGGAAACCCAGCTCTTTTTTCACTATATCCAGATTTTACTCCAAACTCGGAATACCGTCCAAACTTGTCCACACTCATGATGTAACTGAATCGCTATCGTTTAGGTTCTTACTATATATATACGTCTACTGAACAATTATTTCTCGTTTTCGCAGTTCATCAACCAAAGCTACCCATTCATTTTCTAAACCAGTGTGCCCGGCTTCCATAGCTTCATGTAATAACCTCATTCGATCAACTAACTTATTTATATCGTTGTAATATATTATATTGGTTTTATACAAATTTTTCAATAATCCCCTTCCAGATGTAGTAAGATCAGTTGTTTTTCTTTTTTTATGCAAAACATTTAATTCAGCAGAAGATAAAGCTCTTCTTTTAATTGGAGCTTTATTTGATTTCGAGGGGAAAAGACTAGATATAATGTTTGTGTATTTTATTGACCTGTTTCTATGAATAGGTAGGTCTTTAGAATATTTTTTTCTATGTGCATTTGTATACTCTAGTATATTTTTAAACAATTGTAAATCCTTTTTAGTATATTTACCAGGATTATTTTTAAAGATGAGTTCAAACAAACCTGTTGTACCTTTATATTTCTTATCACCAATAACTATATCATCATTTTCGTTTATATCTAACTTTCTATCTCCAATCATTAATCCTTTATCCTCTATTCTAGCTCCATATGTATGATAATTTCGATTAGCATGTGTGCCATGTAACATTTTTAATGTATATTTTCTTCCAAGTGTTCCTTTAAACATAATATCTGTGCCTAATTTGCTTAAGTTGGATGGGTTGATATCCTCTTCTTCTGCTCTTGTATCTTCCGCACTTGTATCTTCTGTACTTGTATCTCCTGCAATGTTCTTTTCCCTTAAATCTCCTATATCTCCGCTTTCTTCATACTCGTCGCTTTCTTCAGATGTTTGTAACTGGTCAAAACTTTCATCATTCTGAAATTCTTCTTCATATTTGGAAATTGGTAGCATTTTGTCTCCTTCGAAGCGAATTGAAGGTTTTTCCATATTTTGTGCTAATCGCTTTAAAGGTTCAGTAACAGGTTTGAATGTTGTTTCTAAAAATTGCTCTCTTTCATTTATACCTGATTTTAAAGCTCGGTTTTTTGTCTAATAGAATCACTAAGTGATTTTATTTCCTTTAATAGCTTTTCCTGGTTAACCATCTTCACACCTTGACGACTTGTACAGTAATACCGCTAATCAGTGTATTAAAACAAATTTATCAAAACCTATTCTATAACGACCATCTTTTATAGCTTGATCTTTCATAATAACCAAAAATCCATACTTTTCCGCCCATGCTTTTCCGCAAAGCTCTTTAAACTTTTCAAATGACATATCCGCATTCACATGGTCGTTATATATATGTTTTAGGTTAGTATCATCTTGTTTGAATACAATTAGAATATTTGCATTATCTCTGATAAGTTGTTTTGGAATTTTGCTATAAGTTTGTCCTATATATATGCTGTCGATGTTATTATGTCTTCCCATGGTAAAGTAGTTTCTAATAGTATCCTGATTTTCACAAGATACATCGTCAAATATAAATACAGAATACGGTTTCGCTTCGTTTGGTTGCATAATGCTATCACTAGCGTTAAATTTGTAAAAATTAACATCAGACACATCAGATAGGATTTTATCCAGCAATTGATACTTTGGTTGATGTAGAGACTTTGAAAAAATATATAGGTTATTAAACCTTAATCCCTGCGGATTAGTGATCAAATTAAAGACAACATTGGTCTTTCCGCAGTTTGAGGGGCCACTTACTATACATCGAACAGTGTTTGGAAGTAAACTACCGTGTTTACCATTGTTGATTTTAACGTTATCCACAGTTAAATCATCTATGTTATTAATATTGAATCGATCTTTATGGTGAATAATCTCCATCCTGCTCAAAGGTTAACGATGAAATGAGTTGCTTGCATTAAACCAAGTCCTTTATAGGTATCCATGAATCCTCAGTTTTGTTAAACCCTAACCACCGCACTTTAACTGCGTCCTTTTTTCTTTGTAACACTTTTTCAACAAGATATACATCACCTACTGTTGACTTTAACATTTCATGTCCATAAAATGCACCTTGCAACAAATCTCCTTTGTTATCTTTTAAGATATACGTTTCAGGTACAGTCGGTTGCACTTTATACACTGTAAAAACTTCATTTGTCCAATTGGGAAGGTATTTCTTGGTAAACACTCCCTTATATTTACTAATCCGTACTTTATCACTTACATTAAATTTTCTTGGCTGCATTTTTTCTACTTTAGGCTTTGTATTTTTCTTTATGCGTTTTAATACATCTTTTGCATTTCTTCTATTTACTTTGTTAGGTTTCATACCAATAGTTCTATGAAACCTGTTGTTATAATCATTTATTAATTGTGGTAAAACATCATACCATACGTAAGAACCTCTTTTTGAAAATTGTTTATACAGTGCTCCTTTTAAGGTTCTATTGAATCTTTCTACAATAGCTGCTTTTTTCTCTGAATTTGTAGAATAATGATTTATTTTATATTTATTCATTAACTGTGCAAAGTTTGTATTAAAGTATTCTGTTCCATCATCAGTTTGTAAATGTTTAATTTTGTTTTTATCTCTTTTTATGGCTATTTCCATGGCTTCTGTTACGCTTTTACCAGTCTTGTCCTTTAGAGGCAAAGCGTCTGCAACTTTTGTAAAACAATTAATAATTGTGAGTATATATTTAAATCCTTTGTTTATTCTGCTATGCGGTCGCATTTCAATTAAATCCGCTTGATATAGATCATTTATCCCTTTTATAACAGTATTTCTTCTTGGAAACTTTATTCTTGCAGGTTTGTGTAGTTCATTAATAATCTTCTCCTTTAGGTCTGACATGATGGTTTCACGAAGACAGCTGATATGGTATTAAATATTCTTTTGTATAAATCTGCTTATATAGGTCAAGGTCATTCTAAACTAATGTATAAAAGGGGGAACACAGCAAAATACTGCTGTGTTCCCCCTTTTATACGGAAAGGAAAAGGAAAAGGGATGTAGGACGATGAAAGGGTTACTCGTCAATAGGGTTGAGGGAGTAGTGACCGAATGGTAGAGTGTGGATGTTGTCTGCAAGGATGTGGCGTTTGTCATCATTTGAAGAAAGAGCTTTTTTTACCTCCGTCACACTGTACAGCTGATGGTTGAAACTTCTGATCGTGTTGAATTTTGCTGTTATATCTTGATCTTCAAATAAACATTTCTTATAGTGATTAAAATGCACATTCTTCTTTAAATACAAACTTTTTACTCCTTTAGCTTTCTTAATGACTTGGTTTTCATTTAGTTGTAAAGAATATAATTTTGACATTAGTGCAACAATTTCTTGAAGTATAACACCATTGGCTTCATCTTTAAATTTGCCAAGCACTTTTTTGTTTCTGTCATTGTCGTAGTTTGGATGATCTTTTGGATAGTCGGAAAAGTCAAAGTCGTTTTTGTAATCAAATGTCCGAAGATCTTCATACATATCGTTAGTAATTATCCAATATATAAAAGCGTCTGTATCCATGTAGGAGATGCCGATGTTTTCCCGTCCATAAAAGGTGACCATCTTTTTGTAATGAAAATCGTACATATGAGTCTTGGAGATATCCAGGATTGACATTCCTATATACAAAGGACGATCCATCTTCACACTTGTTTTCTTCATAGATACAGCTACAAGATTTTCGTTAATAATTATAGATGTTCCAAAATTTGGCTGTTGTACGAGTTTCTGTAGTTTGTTCGGATCTGTAACAAGTTTTACATTTTTATGTCTTCTTTTGTTTTCCAATGTTTTACCGAATATCGCATTGTTCATCAATTTAAAAAAGTCTTTTTGAAAGGCTGATGTAGCGGCTGCTCTTCTGGTAGTATTCGAGTCTATGTATGGTTTCAACCAGCACGATTGGGAAAATTCTACAGCTCTATTAATTTTAGTAAGACGTAAACCTAATTCGATAGCTTGTTGAACAACCCAATAGTGAGCTACGTATCGTTGTTTATTGTTAAGGGTCATCATTAATTTGGGGTGTTTTCCAGTTGGTGAAATTTCTGTTCTTGCAAGGAGTGGAAGGTCATAATGAAGATCGTGTAAATGTTCTGGATACTCAAAGTCGCAATCCAAAATATATCCGGTATCTCCTTGTTTTGGAATTTGTGAAATATCGCCAATACAGTCGGGATCAACCCATTTAAAGTTGTCAAATGGAAGTGGGTTCGACATGGCCCATCCATACAGATTATTCGCGTCGAAATATCCCAAGTACGTTGAAGGTTTCTCTTGATCATGGTCAGGTAGATATTTGTTGTTGGCTTTAACATGTCTCGTCACGCTTTGAGTTAATCCACCTCTAACACCCGACTCAACCATTAAAACCATATCTATATCTGTTAACAGCTGGAGTTTGCATTTTGTTTCTTTCAGCATTGCTTGCCAAGCTAGTCCTGGAGATGTATATGAATGTAGAGGGTCTAAACCGTATGCTGCAAAACAGGTTCTTCGGAATTCTTCCATAACATCGCAGAGAAGAGTCACGTCAAGTTTTACATAAAAGTCTGAGTATTCTCCTAAAGTCTTCATATCCAACTCGTTCCATACTCGACATGCGTGTTGATAGTCTTCAAGTGAAATCTCCGAATCATTAAGTTTGTTCTTAAATTGTTCTGGTGGAGGAAGTGATGTTTCATTAAATCTATGCAGTCCATCGATGTAATCGTAGGGGAAGACTCCTTTTCTAAGAACCAGATCCATTTTACTACTGGCTACAATTTTGCTTGTTTCTATTAGATCTTCTCTTTTTAAATTCTCAGTTAATTTCATTAGGCTAGAAGGCATAAATCTAAACGAATCAATAAACCTAAGTTTTATTTTGCCAACCTTTTTAGAGAAGCTTATAAATTTGTCCATTGTTGTTGCCAAAACATCTATTGCTCCATCATCTCTTCCTAACTCCGGGATTATGAAATGAGAGTCATATCCACTAAGGTTATGTAGAACAACAGGTATAAAAGATGGAACTTTGTAATTTAAGTTGCAAGCATTACAGGCTGCACCTCTGTAGGCTCCGGTAAGATGGTCGTGGTCACGCACTTTAACGTTTTCTGGTGTAAATAGGTTATTACACAGATAACATGTTGTTGCCAAATTGTGATGTTGAAGTTGGTGTTCATCCATAGGCTGCATCGGTATTTTAATTTTGTAGATTTCTTCCACCTTGGAGGCAATGTAATACAACTTATCTACAAAGTGTTTCGCTGCTTGTTCACCACGATAAATCTTCGGAGCAGATGATAGTCCAAATTCTTGAAGATGTTCTTCAGACAACGTGGATTTTGTTAGTATACAATAACTGTTTGGTGCATGTTTTTGATATTTGCTTCTTTTTGTGATATCCTCTTCTTGTTGTTCAATTGGAAGTAAGGATGCTTCGAAATCCGCGTACACAACAAATGGAACAGGGTATTGGTGATTTACTTTATCAAATTTTATCTGCGCTCTGCTGGGATGTGGCAATTTAATTCTTACCTCATAGTTTCCACTACATAACCTTTGATGTTCTACTAACCATTCTGTACCTCCTCTTCTTAATGGTTTGCTCACGTGGCAAAAGCATCTCTTACATGTTGTGATTTTACTTTTATGTTTTGTTAACTGTTTACATACGAGCCCTTCAAAATCTTTTATATACACGTAATGTGATATCTCTCCTTTATTGATTAATAACAGGTCAGTATGATTGTTGCGCTCATTCGATGTTATGCGCAAGGGATACACATTATTTGACGAATCCAAACCAAATATGTTGACTGAAGCCGACGGATTTTGCTTTTCAAATTTTGATATATCAGTAATTGCAACAGGGTAAGTCATTCCCTGGAAATTATACTTGTGTTGAACTTCTTCATATGCTTGACTTGGTCTTTCCGGATGGTTTTTTACATATTTGGCCAACATAACATATTTAAAACATTCATTATTTTCATTTTGCACGTTAATACAGGATTTGGTATTCATAATTTTTTGAGGTAGAGGGATATAGCTACTTCCTCTCATTCCATAACCGTGTTTATGAACTCTAACATCCAGACTTGTTATACTTAATAAAGTCCATCCAGATCCTCTTCCTTCATGCTCTTGTAGTTTCGTCAAAAGTTCCTCAATACATTCTGTTACGATCTTTTCAATATCTGACGCAGCCATGATGGTTCGGTTTTTTGTCATGAAACCTCTTGGTGATGTTTCGTTTTGAATGTTAGTGAATATGGCATCTAGCAACAGTCCAAATTTGATAAAATTTAATCTTTTTTGTTCATTCTTTAGTGTTTTGGTTACTAATTCTTTGGCGTTATGTAAAAAGTTTTCAAGTTGTAATTTTACGTTGTCAATTTTAAAATGTGTTACTGCCTTACCAGGTAGTGCTTGAGCGTGTAGTTCCACATCTACTGCTGTTGATGTTGAGGGTCGGTGAAGAGTAGACATAGCAGCTGTTGATGTTGAAGGACGGTGAAGTGTAGACATAGCAGGCGTTGAAGTCGATGTTGATGGTGTTGATGTTGAAGGATGGTGAAGTGTAGACATAGCAAGCGTAGAAGTCGATGGTGTTGATGTTGAAGGATGATGAAGTGTAGACATAGCAGGCGTAGAAAACGATGCAGCTATTGATGTTGAAGGACGGTGAAGTGTAGACAGAGCAGACGTAGAATTCGATGCAGCTGTTGTTGATGGTGCATATTGAATAACACTTGGTCTGGAATGTTGGTGTTGGGCTAACATTTGATCTATTTCCTTCAATTCTTCTTCTTCATATTCTTCATCATGGTTGTTGTTATGTTTTAGTTCCTTATGAATTATTAAAAGAAATTCATCCTTAAATGAAGTCTTACAAATATTGCAGCGATGCATAATGTAGGTGTGATCTCCACAAGGGTCAACGCAATAATGAAAAACACTGCAAATGCCCCTCTATTTATACCCTAGCAAAAGTGGTGGGGGTACGTATTACGTTAAGTTTTCTATTTTTTACATTTTATATTTACTATCGTAGCTGGAGGCTACAAAGTTCTGTATTTAGGTCAAGGTCATTGAACATATTTGCCAAAACGAGGAATAGAGCAGTAAATGATTTCATATCAAACCATAAACTGATCTATTCCCCGCTCTGTATTTAACTAAGACAATTTTCTCCAACAGGAACATTTGATAGATTTTAAACTCGGATGTGAAGTCGGATTGTACACATTGCATCTCGATCAACTAAAAATTTCATAAAACAATAGGGATCTTCAGTTGTAGATTCATCTTTAACATATTCGATGGTCAACATTGCAGAACGAAGATCTTGTGGAATTACGTCGACTTTTATGAGTCGCCTTTCGAGTTCAAACCGTTTTGTTAATGATGTAAGTTTTATCACATCATCGATATCGATGAGGGGAAAGCTGTAGCAAACGGAGTTTCCTGGTGGGTTCATCATTCCGATATGATAAATATACACTGTTGCATCGACATTAAATAGACGTTCCCCCACCATTAAATTTATAAGTTACCCCCACTTTTTCTAAACAAAAAAAAGCAAAAAAAAAAAAAAAAAAAAAATTGAAAGCTGGTAAATATTTTCTGTCTTGTAACTGGGTCAAGGTTATACAACGATATTACCAAAACGGGGAATAGAGCAGTAAGTAGTTCTCACTTTGACTACAAACTGATCTATTCCCCGCTCTGTATTTAAAGTTTGTCAGTTGACAAGAAAAAGACAACACTTAATCAGACTCATTTGATGAATCGGAATCAGTTGTATCAGAAGCATCGGAAAGAAATAGTCGTCGACGAATATGATATACCCCTCGTGCACTATCTAAAAATAACCCATCCAAACTACTACTACTAGTGGTTGGAGTTTCATCATGTATTTCTTCAGAACAGAGAAGATGCTGATAGATTCTATAGGTTTCAGATTCCCCGTCACTTAACGGTTCAATTTGTTCCATATATCCTGCTTCAAGATCATCACTGTTTATATCACTTAATAATTCAAAATCTTCCATTGCATCCATATCACTTAATAATTCAAAATCTTCCAATTCGTCTTCATTTTCATCCTAACTTTCAATCACAATATGTTTTATAATTCCTACGATTGATTTTGCAGAAGGAAATATATTATCCTTTGGTGACATAGCTGCTATATATTCTAGTGCTAACACAAGTAGCAGAATGAGATAAGCACTGATGAGAAATCTCTTTTTATATTCCCCGATTTAAGTGGTGGGGGTAACTAGTGATAAGAAATGGGTATTATTGTGTCAAATATATGTAACAATGTTTATGAAACAAGGATGTTTAAGTCCTGTAAGTAGGTCAAGGTCGTTTTAACTTATTACCAGAACGGGGAATAGAGCAGTAAGCGATTCTCACTTTGACCGCAAACTGATCTATTCCCCGTTCTGTTTTCCCCCCCGTTCAGTATTTCCAAAACATCTTTAGTCAATTACGAATGCTAGAAGGTCTTCAGGAAGATCTTGTTGAAGTGATGCACCTTCTAACAACGTTTCAAACGCATTAATGTATTTTATCGCCTGTATCAAAATGGCATGCCTTGAACTTTTTTTATCCATAAACGGTAATTTTGATTGTAATAACTTATATGTTTGATTTATTTTTTTAATCCTTCCTCTTTCTCTAGCATTCCTTCTTCTTGCCTCATCATTCTTTTCCTTGTTATTTGTTGTAGGCTGCATCGATGTTGTAGGCTGCGTCGATGTTGTAGGCTGCATCAACTCTGCTGGGCTATTCATAGCTGAATAACTATACTCTAAAGCTGTACGCCTTATATATGTTTACCCCCACAATGGGGGGAGGGGGGGGGGTGCAAGTTTTAGGGAGGAGATATTTTTGTAAGAAATATATATATATATTTCAATGTTGTTTTTTACCAAACGAAAATTGTCTAAGTCCCAAGGTCATCTGAACAAATTGCCAAAACGGGGAATAGAGCAGTAAGTGGTTCTCACTTGGACCGCAAACTGATCTATTCCCCGCTCTGTATTCTAAAGTAAACAATAAATCTTCTCACTATTGAGCAACCTTTGCTCTTTGAAGCTCAAGTTCTAAGTCTCCAACCAGGCGAAAGTCTGCATCGTGCTCCTCCCATTGTTCAGGAGAACGCGGTTGTGCACACCACTTTGTAAAGGCGTACCTCATTGCCTCATTATACTCCTCCAGGATAACATGATAGGGTCTTGGTTGCTGCGTTGTAGACTGCATCGATGATGTAGTTTGTTGCGGATGTGACTGAGCATCATTCTCCGCAACCTTATTAATCTTAAAAACTTCAGTCATTTCTGCAGCCTCAGCAATTGCGTACAACTCCTCTTCGTTAATTTCCTTTCCCCATGTGTTGCTGTTGACGCTCATGATGATACAACTAATAATTATATTCCGAATCGCTCGCTTAAATACCCGCTTACCCCCTCCCCTCTTTACTGTTGAATAATGACTTTAGTATAATATTTCTCCTTTTTCCTTTTAAGTTTATCTTTGACTTAGTGTAAATTATCCAAGTCCGTTATCTAGGTCAAGGTCGTTGTAACATTGCAAAAAAAAGTGTGGACAACTTATTTACACTCTGCAGCATATGCTACAAATTGTAAATAGGTTGTCCACACTTTTTTTTTTTAATTTGGAAAAAATGCTTTATTTAATTTGGAATAAACTTTTGGTCTTTTTATTTATATTATTATTTTAATGATTTCCACACAGTGATACCTGTATCATTTCGAATTAAATAGTCCTTGTGGGTAGGTTTTTTGACGTGGAGGTCCATGGCTCTAGGTAACTCTACATAGTACAGTTTACCTTCACATTGAACCAACACCTTTGCAAAGTCCTTTATTTTAACAAAGAAGTAGCGTTTGTTTTTACAAAGCCTGTTAATTCGAATTTTAATTGGCACCACTGTTGCACGTGGTGAAGAAGGAGATGCGCCATGGTTTAATTTTAAATGAAGACTGCACGTTTCTTCATTTAAAATACAACGTTTAACACAGCGTTCACCTTTCTTAGCACCTTTTTTGAATATATAATTACATTGTTGTGCAGGAAGCATGCACATCCTTTGTACAGATTTAAGTTGTTTAAATTTCTCTGAAGGAGATGAAGTATATGTGCAGATTACTGAAGGTCTGGTTGGAGAAGATGATTGGGTGGCTGGTTGGCTTGGTCTCGAACTTGATGTTGATGAGGATGAAGAAGCAGACGATTTGGAAGACTTTGATGAACATGTAGAACAACTTGAAGATGTAGAAGGACTTGGAGAAACAGCACGAGACGTTGACAAAGGACTTGGAGAAACAGCACGAGAAGTTGACGGAAGAGGTGAAGGACTTGTGTAAGTCGTTGACGCAGCAGGTAGTGGTGGACAGTTCTCCGGGACGATGTTAGCTAACATCAGGGCTGTCCGAAGGATGGATGGAACCGCAGAAGACGGAGTGGTAGAGGCGGGCGAAGACGAAGCAGAAGGTTTCAATTTGAGAGGTTGTGTCTGCTTCCTAATGTGTGCCATGGTGTGAGGTATAACAGCACAAGAGGAAGAATGATTTTACTAGTGCTGGGGGACCCTCTTTTATACATACTGATAGTGGTGGGGAGTGCAAGTGTTATACGGTGGGGGTAATAATGTTGTAACGAGTAAATATATATTACAATACGGGGATTTTCTAAGTCCCGAAGTGGGTCAAGGTCGTTTGATCATATTATTAAAACGGGAAATAGAGCAGTAAGTGATTCTCACTTGGACCACAAACCGATCTATTCCCCGCTTTGTACGTGAATTTTCTAAGTCCCAAGGTCATCTGAACATGAAGCCAAAGCGGGGAATAGAGCATAACATACTGCTCTATTCCCCGCTCTGTATTTGGGAAGGGGACAAAAGACAACAAACAAGAGACTGATTTTAAACAAGAGACTGACTTTATATTTTACAAGGTTTTCTCAGGCTAAGATGGGTAATGTCAACCGGTTTACGCGCCGTATTGACACAAGGTCGATTTGCGCGCCATACCTTAGAGGGGTTAGGAAAAGGATGAGAAGCAAGATACATTACTTTGAAAATAAAGACTTTGCCAGCAACTATGTAAACAAAAATTAATCAGTTAACGTTACTTTTACAAGAACAGCCAAGGTCGGTTTTGCAAAGGTCAACAGTATCACTGAAACCCGGTGGGACGTAGACCCAAACACCCGGCGTCAGGCTGCTGCGAACCCAAGTTTTGACCAAGGTTGTTGAGGGACCTGTAGGGCCGGGAGTACATATTTCATTAGTAAATAAGACACTTCAAACCGATACCAAACATTAACATATATTAGACTAACTACATTACCTAGCAGCAAACTACAAGCGTTATCTAACATGCTTAACAAACTAACTAAACATGCAAGGGCGCGGATCTCTTAATTGCGCGTCGGGCCCAACGCACACTTAACAGACCTACGCTGCAGCAGAGTGCAACCCACTGGGACGTATACCCAAACAGCGGGCGGCAAGCTACTGCGACGAGACTGCGGACTGCTCCCGCTTATAAAGGCAAAGTGACGTCACCGAAGCGGAAGGGGGGATGTTACGTCACGGGGGGGGGATGTTACGTCACGGGGGGGGGGGTGACCTTGAACATGACCCAAAAAGGGGGGGGGTGACCTTGAACATGACCCAAAAAAGGGGGGGGGGAGGTTGTGTCGTCACGGGGGAAGGGGAACCGGATGTAGACCGGTTTTTAGCTTTCTACCCGTATATGGAAATGTCACGGTTACACTTGGCGACCCGCTTTGCTCCGTCTGGTACCTCATTCCAGCTTTGCCTTGCGAACTGAATACACCTCTGCGCTATGTCTTCTCCCATTACACCCGAGAAACTGCAACGTTTGAAGGAGACTTTGAAGAAGTCTTCGGAAAAAAGGAGCGGATTCAAAAGACCTAGTTCTTTTAAATCTTGCATACGGAAGAATTTTCGAAACCACCCACTTTACTTCGACCAACGGCCTTCGACGTCCACTGCATCTTCACCATCGCTATCACCTCGCCCTTCATCGCTTCGACCTTCATCGCCGCCACCAACTGTTGAGGAGATAATGAAGAGGACGGCTACGGTGAAACTTACCGAGTTGGTAACGCCGCTGGAGTCTGTCGCCGTCAAGTTTGCGCAGTTGAAATTAAACGTGGAGTATCTACTTGTGGGGAAGATCAGCGATGATGAGTACCTACTCCAACACCTCTTTGGCGGCGGCCGTTACGTCAAGGTCCACCTTCCAAGGTCCACTCTGCCACCTCCTGAGACCAAGTGCGACTTGATTTTAGTACGACAGAAGGGACAAGTAAAGTGGGTTACAAAGGAAAAATAAACACTGACTACCGCTCACCGCTCCTTATCCACCATCTCCTTCAAACACAAACGGTCCTTTTCAGGACCACCCTAAGCATTTCAAGTTAGGGACTTGGCCTGTACATAGGCAGGAGACTATTAGTCTTATGTTTGTGTGCAGCCCACTTTGTGAAAATTTCTAAGTCCCAAGGTCCTTGACCTTGACCTTGACCTTGAACATGACCCAAAAAAGGGGGGGGGGTACACAGTTTGTGCAAAGTATGTCATGTGGGTACTCAAATTACGCGGATTGATCAGACGAACAAGTTGGCGCAAACAGAATTCAGATCCGACAAAGGGTATAGCAGCAACAGCGAAAAACAACTATTTTCAAGGGCAAGCCTAAATAACTTCTTTATTTACGGTTTAAAATATATTAAGTGGGTACTCAAATTACGCGGATTGATCAGACGAACAAGTTGGTGCAAACAGAATTCAGATCCAACAAAGGGTATAGCAGCAACAGCGAAAAAACAACTATTTTCAAGGACAAACCTAAATAAATTCTTTGTTTTTGGTTCAAGGTCTAACATGTGGGTACTTCAATTACGCAGCTTGACAAGGCGAACAAGTAGGTGCAATTTAAATTTAAATCTAACCAACAGTATAGCATCCGTGGCGTAAAAACGATGGTTTGAAGGACAAGGTAACGTTGTGGTGGGGGTATATGCCTATTATACACGATAACGCTACATCATTATTCTTCCAGCTCTTGTCGTATGAACATCTACCTAGACGGTCTGAAAAATGTCGCAGTTTTACAGGAACATGAGGAAGGTGACCTTCAGTAGTCCCCTTGACACTACTTTCTACTTCCCTGACGATGAAGACAGAAGGTCTACACTTTTAGTGGACAATGAGCGGTTTCGTCGAAGAATAATTGAGGTTGAAACACTTTTAACCAGTTGTTTGCTACGCAAAAAGAACCATATGAATACATGCACCGGTTTAGATCATAGTAGCTGTTATACTTATACAGCGTTGAAGCGCAAACATTATTGAGGTTTTTAGTTACGGAGGTAAGGTCTTGACAGTCTAAGAGCTAAACCCTAACTAACACATGTAAACTAGTTATTGTGCGATGTAAAACTTGGTGGGGAGACTGGTGTAGTGGGGGACTGGTGTAGTGGGGGACTACCATCTGCCGCACACTTGCCACCTGCCGCCTGCCACCTGCCGCCGCCCATCTGCTGTCCACCATCTGCTTCGTTCTACTACACTTTTACCCCCACCATTTTGTTTGATACCAAAAACGCTAGCTAGCGAATAGTCAGTACACCTCCGGCTCTCGACCGGTGAACATCGAGCTCTCCGAGACGCTCTTCACAAAATAACAATATTATTTCACTCAAGGTCTGATAGATGTTTCTATTTCATTGCCGTCACGTATTCTTTCCTCCTGACAGCAATGAAATGCAAACACCTAACAGAACAGATAGGTGTCAAAAACACAACATGGACTCTGCGCAGGGATCGAAGTATCTACCGTCTTTCTTCAGAAAGCAAATTGATGGCCGCAACTCGTCCGGATCAACAACATCGATGACAACGAACAACGGGGAACTATTGTAAACATGAATTATTGTAAATAAAGTAATATTTGTAATATGAATTATTGTAAATAAAATAAAGTAATATTTGTATTAGTACTACCTCGCACTAGTTTCATTCGATTGCTTCATTCGATTGTTTTCATTCGATATTTTATCGAATGACAACTATCGAATCACAATCGGATTTTACGAGTGCGAGGTAGTACTTTTTTAAAATTACCTCCCAGTGACCTTGAACTTTGAACTTTCACTCATTACGTCACAAAACCGCCTACGTCACTGGCTCAGCCTCAGATGACGTCTTTCATGACTCAGCACTTCCGGTCACGTGACCGGAAGCCATAAATCACTTGGCCCAGAAGCCCCAAATGCCCACTACTAACTTACTAACCTAAATGTTGTCCACTATTCACACGACCTTAGAAGTATGTTTATATTTCATCCGAAAATAGCCGTCTAAAAACTCTAAAAGTGCAAGTAATAGTAAGGGTATTATTTGCAACAACCAGTTAACCTCTTTCAACAAAATGTGTATTATTTTTTGCTGATTACAGATATTCAAATCAATAACTGACTGTAGTCCACAAGTTGGAGTAAGTGAAATCTGAAATCGGCTTCACAAACAAAACGGAACGTATTATTTCAATCAACGGTTCCAGTGTTATCGCCAATCAATACAAACAGTTCCATCCATTGTTGTGACTATATATCCGGTTTGGCTATAATCTGAGTTACGATAATCTCCAAACGAGAATAACTGAAAAACTGCTGACTGTTGTATTTCTCAGTTCAAATACTTATTTAGTTGGTGGTTAGTAAAGTGTTTATTGTTTGATGATTTATATTTTAATTTACTCAGTAATTATTGTTGTCACGCTTTAACTGTGTTATAGAATTTTTTAATTTTACATTTACTTGAAAGTCAGTATGAAGAGTGTAAGAAAAGCATACTATAATATACTTGATATATTATAGACTTCAGTATCTATAGTCAATAATTCACGTGTTCCTGTTATTGGTGCACAAACAATTACTTTTTCACGACTTAAAAGAATGTTGTAGTAAAATTCAACCCCATATGTTTCTTAGACAGATTTTCATAATTTAAACGTAAGTACGAGAAGTATTGTTTTATAACCTCAATTGCCCATCTCCATGGACTATATGTACTCTAGTGGCAGCGAGCTTCCATAACAGCAATAGTCAAATGAGCAAGCCAGTGATGATGATATTTTGGAACGCTGAAGTAGTATCAAGTCATCAAATTTGTCAGGTGATATATGTCGCCGCTATTATTGGCCTCAGGCCAGAGTCGGTATATAGCCTCGTCACGGTTGACGCAAGCCGAGGGGGTGGTTCCAGGTCAAGTATCACTTCTCACAACGAGAGTGCAACCGCTGAAACCTTTTTATTAGATTTAGCTGCATTTTACGTTCATAAACTTGAACACGGGAAGGTTTGATCAAGGTTTACAAACTACACTGAGTAAGCTATTTTTTGTTTTAAGCATGTAGTGTCACTACAATTGAATTGCTATTAGTTATTCCATATACAAACATCAATTTATTATTCATTTTAGTGGAGAGTACGGGATGATACAAGTTGTAAGAAGGTAGAATCTTACATTTCAACAATCCCTCTACTTCAAGACCTCTCTCTCGACACTCGTTTCCAACGTAAATGATAGGGTGTCCAACGGGGTACTTACAATATTTATTTACAAACGGATAAAGGGAGCAAACATCGAAGTATTGGATTGTTTCACCTTCTTCACGTTTATGATGTTTTAGTATTGCCTGTCCTACCTTCAAAAAATAAATCTCTAGGATTGAGTGGAAGTGTGTTTAGAATGGACAGTTGGTACAAGTGATTTAGTTTATTATCTTTATTCAGTTTATTAAATTCACATTCCCACATTTCTACAACCTCATAGCTATTCAATTTGGAAATTTTGGACTTGGTTCTCTCATACCAGAGATTGAAATTGTCTGAAGGATCCTCCTGCAGAGGTTCTTCTCTGCTGAATGGATAACATTTTGGACACCCGTGCCAATAACACCCGTGAAACTCGTAAATTCTCTCACTGTCAAACCCATCAACTTTCATTCCATTAATTTTTACTTCTTTGCCCCGGCCCGCGTGCTCAATCCTCAAACCCCGTTCCTCCTCTTCCCATGTCAACCATTGTAAAGCAACGGCTGATTAATTGTCTGTCAGTCTGTACCCATTTTTAGGAATCAAACCTATAGTGTTTGGTTTTAGAAAGTTACGGCGAAAATCTAAGTTACATTCACTGGCGATTGTTACAGCTTCGAGGAACGGATCGACATTACACTCTTGGAGGAGTATCGATCTGAATTTTATACATGCCTGAGCTAAAATTTCCATGTCTGAAATACAATACTCCAAGATTTATTTTTTAAATCTAAGATATAATTACTCGCCACTTGTTCATCGTACCATATTTTAAAATCCTTGTAAGATTTTTCAAACATGGATTCTGGGCAATAATACTTTTTGTCAAGTATTAGGCCTACATAATTTTGGTTCGCTAGAGAGTTGAATAGATGTGGGAAATAGCCCTTCCTTTTCTCGGGAGGCAGATCGAAGGCTTGAGGGAGTGCAGAGAGGGCCATTCGGAAGTAGCTAAGTGAGTCAACAAACCTTAACCTTACATTGGCTACTTCGATCAAAATAGCTTTAATTCCCCGAGGAGTTATTTTTGGTGTAAATTTAGTTTCTTCCATGATATGCTGTAGAATGAATTGGAAATCAAAACCTTGCCCGTTGTGGGCAATCACACAAACATCTTTAAATTTCTTTCGAATTTCCATTACATGGTCCATGAATTGTTTTACTGGTTCTTTTTCAAAGACTCTTTGCCTCTCAGAATAATTTTCACACTCACCCCCATTAACACATTTAAAAAAGTAGTGTTGTGAGACGCACAAGTTAACTTTATGAACTTTTTATCAGGATCTGAGGGGAGAGACTCATCCTGCCTTGTTTCAAAGTAAAAAAATACGAAAAGAAAATCTCGGTCTTTTGGGGTTCTCCTATCTACTTAATGAAACACTGATGCGCGGGGTCTTTGAACGCTTCACAGGGTTACAACAAACTTCTCCGCATACATGAGCTGTCTTACGTTTTGTTGGAAAAATCATTTTCTTACAATCGCAGCAGAGTTTTATAGATTTACATACTTGCCCTTGATGGGCTATTAAACACCGCTCATTTTTGAAGAAGTGGTTGCAAAGACGGCATGTGATGCCTCCGTGTTCAAGTTTACAGGGCGGAGAAATAGAATGGCAAGAAGAGCAGTGGGATCTGTTTGAGCATCGATGCTCACCCTTGTTATTGTAGGGAATATGACAGGCTTCACAGAAATAATGACATACGAAAGCAGCAGATTAGTTTGTAATTACATTATAATGCCCGTTGTGAAAGAGTAGGTTAATTTTGAATTTAGCGTTTTAATTACCTCCCATGAAACAAAAATTCCGGCCTTTTTTTCGAAATTTTATACTGTTATTCTGTATTTTTTAAGATGGACTTGAACTTTTCAAGCTCGGGGATGCCACTTGAGATCTCTACATGGGCTTTTGCAATGAGCTTATTAGCTCTGAAAGTTTGTCTTTTCCCCTTGTCTTTTCGAATAGCGTAGATCTGAGGATAATTCTTTGCATACGCTTTGCCTACCACCAATGCCCTAGCCAGACACAAGTTGTCTTTATTGTTAATTACAACAATACCCTTCCTAGCTTTACACTCCTCGTCAAACGTGTTGTACATCTCTGGAATCTCTGTGTCAATTCTAAACGTGTCGCTAGAGGTAAAAGAATCAGAGTTACTTTGAATGATGCCCCCAAAAATATCCCAGAGAACATCACCGCTACCTTCAGAGACAGGTATCAAAGCTACATACACCGGTTCAGCACTTTTTAAACTTATAGACTGTAATTTAAACCCGAGATCGTCGGCTTTAGCCTTTTCAACAATTTGATTAAAACCTTTTCTTAGCCAATCAAACTCAGAGATACCTCTTGGCGGTTTAGTGAATTTGAAAACAGTTTCTAACCCGTACAATCTGAAGTGTTTCAGAGGGGCCAATAACATTTACTGGGTTTTGAGGGTCCTTAGAAAAAAATCTAAACTGTAATACACAACGTTTTAACACATAAAAATAGAAAATACACCACTCAGAGTCAAGCTCACACCGATATAACTGAAATAAAAGCGCAGAATCAACAAGACAATAACAATTTGTGCAAGAGAACACTTAACGATTACGCAGAAGCAGCATAAAACACGTCTGATCAGTGTGACGACTGAGGCAGATTGAGGTAATATAGTCTATGTTTAGAGGTATATAGTATGTAAGAGAGCACTGTACGTATGTATAATGTATAACACATGCCAAAAAAAAAACACTAACACACAAACTACACAAGTCAAAGCTGAGCTACAGGTTAAGTTATGATGAAAGTTAAGGTAATAGAGATAGCAAACAATACTCTAGCTGAGAACTGCTCTCACTATGTGAGTCTACTGTATTAAAGAACAAGAATAGAAAGTGAGATTAATGGTGTAAGGATATGATAGTCAGGTCTAGCCAGGTAAAACAATTAAATACAACACAACTCTAGCCAAGTCATTAAGCACGCAAGATTACTACAATACAGGAGAATTAAGATTACTACAATACAAGAACTCTAAAATAATTATAATACAAAGTAAGGTTATATTTGCCAAGTGCAAAATCAACCGGAGTAACCGGAGTATGGACCGCAGTAACGCAGACCCTCTGACCAGTGCGAATGCATGGGGCAGAGTGATGTTAACGCTTGCGAATAAAGAGCGCTAAAAGTATCGACCAATAAGAGAGTAGAACACGAATTATAGCCAGTGGGGTGAACTGAAGGAACGTTTCGTTGTGTACAAAATCGCTCGGATCTGAGCAACAGGACAACTAGTTTTAATTATTCTCCATAAGAATAATGAGGGCTGAGGTTGCAGGTTTGCTGCAGCAAGGAACACAAAATATGAGTTGTTATGAAGTTATATGTCTAACTAAACTAGGTAAAGCCACACACCAAGATTCATCAATACACATTCATAAGTAAGTGATATATGCCATTTTAATTACCCTCCGGGAGGTGAGTACGCAGGTTTGTTGTAACAAGGAACAACTAAAATTGGGTTGTCAGGCAATTCTTTTTAAACTCCAGTAGGTGAAACAACACACCAAGTTTAATTACATGTTCATAACTAAGGGAGACATATTATTTGAGTTATTCTCTGTAAAAATAAAATGGTGGCTGAGTACGCAGGTTAGCTGCAACAGTAACCATCGGTAAAAAATATTTTGGTGCAAATAACAATAGACCACAACCAAATGAAGCTATATACCATGTTTTGTCGGTATACGTTCATTACAAATCGAGATATAAATTCGTTCTTATCCTCCTTAAGAATAAAATTGGAAAACGTACTGTGTTTACACTTTCAATATATCTGTAACCAATTGACGTAGAGCAATGATCAAAACACCAAATTGTGTTTTTTTAAACTTAATCCAATGGTTTTTTCAAAGATTGTATGAAAATAAAATCATTTTAGAGGTACAAAACCTCAAAATACCTCTTCGGAAAGATCGATCAGTCTGGTTCTCGAACTTAAGTCATACATGTTGATCCAATGAGCAAAACTAAAATTTGACTTTTTCAAAGATTATATGTAACAAATTCTAATGACCCATTTTTGGGGTCCAACCCTCCCCCCCAAATACCGTTTTGGATAGGTCGATCTGTCTGGTTTTCATACTTATAATATATAAATAATTATAAGTGATAAATTTTGCTTTACACGTTTGTATCAAATTTCATCAAAAGCAGGCCATTTATACGAGAGTTAACGTGTTCACGACTACATATGTCTGTGTTTACAAATGTTTAAGTATCATTTATTTGAACGAGTTCGAAAACCAGACGAATCGTACCATCCGAAGGGTTTTTATTGGGAAGTTTTGTACTCCAAAAATGGGGTTTTTGGCGTTTTCACATGTACTTTTTATTTAAATGAAATATTTTAATTGTTGCCATTGAATTCACCTTATAAAAACAAACAATTTGGTATTTTGAACATTACTCTACGTTAATTGGTTATTTTAAGTGCTAAACACAGTACGTTGTCTAATATTATTCTTTTGGAGAAAAATAAAAAACAACTATATCTCGCTTACTTACGAACATAAACTGACGAAAGTCATTTATAAACTCTACTGTATAACAACAACTGTCTATACCAGTTTTGAGGCTGACATTTGGGTACAGCAAATGAAGTTGTCATTACATATGGTAAGTATTTTGGCTGTCCATTATGACAAACTTCTTTTCACCTTTGGTCCCTCCATTTGCTGCGGCTAGGGACAGAATCTCCGGGTTTGGTCCCTTCCTGCCAACCTGAGAATGAATTGTCCCTGGCTGTTGTACATGGATACCCTGTCAGTTTAGTTGACTAGTTGGAGGGCAGAATGCGGTCCCCTGTTTGAGAGCCTCAACCCAGCTGTCACAGGGGCACGGGAGTTGGCCCTCTGAAGGGTCGATTTGGCGCCTTCCCATCCCACCCTTTCCTTTCCTGCTATATCCTATCTTTCCGGTAACCTGAGCAATATTCCCGCTTGTGGAAAATGTGACTAGCAGCTATGCTGGGGTTTCCTAATATGCAACAATGATGATGATGATAACTTGGTATATGGCTTCATCTGGTTGTGGTTTATTGTTGTTTGCACAAAATACCTTGTTTTCGTCTATGGCTCCCGAGGTAGAAAACCTCGTTACTTGACCCCCATGTTATTCTTTTGGAGAATATTTAAAATTGTATGTATTGCTTATGTATGAATGTATATGGATGAAACTTGGTTTATGACTTCACGTCAATGAGTTATAGTTATAGTTATAGTTGCATAACAACCCATTATTTCGTGTTTATTGTTGCAGATAACATGCGTACTCATCCCCAATGTTATTCTTATGGAGAATAATTAATATTTTAAATATTTTTTGTTTGTAAATATATTTCTTATGAATCCTGGTAAGTGGATTAATGTGTCACTAAGACATATATGTTCATTGGAAATTTGCTGAGTACGCAGGTTTGCTGTGACGGGAGTATTATTCTCATTTAATTACGGTAAACATCCACAATAGTTTCTTAAATAACAATTAAAAGTCATTCAAATAACAGAACCGTCATAAAATTACTCCACTCCAATTATATTTCTATATCTGTAAAATCAAGAATGGTCGTTTTGCAAATATGGAGCCTAGATTATTTCACGCATTGTTTATGGTAGCTATACAGTTCGCTGGACAAGACATTTGATTGATTATTTAATGTATAGTAATGTATTAAATTTGTTACATTGCATCAATTGTTTTGCTGTGTTTTTTTTATAAATTCTATAATTTCTAGGTTTATATGTCGTCTAGTGCAATGTAGAATTATAATTAATTCTTTATCTGCTAGTATTACCCATAGATATATTCTAGTGTAGACATTCCAGCCATGGTGTTGGTCTAGGTTCAAGTTGACATCTCCACCATTATTTGTAGCTCGGTGATGTCTGTCTTTGTTCACCCGGAAATGGCACACTTATCTAACGTGAGTAATGCATTATTTATAACTAAAGCATGTGTGTGTGTGTGTGTGTGTATGTTTTGTCCTAAGTACGAATTATACGACGTTATGTGTTATCATGATATGTTCAGATTTTAAACCGGTAACCTTTCTGAAACTCCTGCTAAAATCTAAAGCCCTAGAAAATCAATCTTTGAAATGGTTTAAAAGTGTTAATAATTGTTTATCAAATTAATAACTTTGTATCAGGATGTATTAAACATAAACATTTTTGAATGTGTTTGTGGAAAAGTAACTTATTATTATTATAATTTGATTTCATTTCATCTCCTCTTTTTTATTTTCTCTCCCTCCTGGATTCCTTCAATTCCACTGAACAATAAGCAAAACATAAGTAGGTCAAGTTTATTTAGGTTAAAAGGTAGGCAATGTATTCATGGTGGTTAAAGCATTGCATTTGCATTTCATCGCATAAAAGCATTTAAGGATAAAAGTAGTCAACTAAATCCTGGATGCACAAGGTGCTATTAAGCTCTCTTGAAAACATTTTTGAAGTAGTTATAAAACAAATCAAATGTTTTATATAAAAGTAGAGCCTCCCTCACTTTATTTCGCGTCTTTCCTTCTATATATTTGATTTTCAATCAGTACATCATGTCTTAGGACAGATTTGTACTACTCACATGACACTTGGCATGTATAATACTTGGATGTGGTGATCAACTGCCTGTGTTTTGCTGTGAACAACTTGTTTTGTAAAAATATACGTTAGTTGTTACATGAATATGCACATTAGGCATTTATAACCAAATCCCTGTGGTAAAAATAAAAATATTTCAGAGATTTTATAAAAAAACGGTGATATAATTCCATACACACTGCTTTTAACAATGAAATTAATTATTAATTTTGTATCCAACTTTATTTTCTAAAGTAATTTAAATTTCAAAAAAATAACTGCACCAGTTAATGTATCAGTTACTCTCCAGTCGTTATAGAATTCCCAAACAAGAATGCTAAAATGCATTTTGTAACGGGGAGGGGGGGGTTACGGGAATACATTTGCCACTGAGAGGGAATGGTTAAACTTAGAAATAAATATCTGGATAGCATAATTATAACACATCGTGTTACAAAGCTATTAATTTGATAAACACTTTAAACCATTTCAAAGAGTGATTTTCTAGGGCTTTAGATTTTAACAGGAGTTTCAGACAGGTTACCGGTTTGAAAGCTGAAAATACCTTGATAACACTTGACGTCGTATGGTCGTACTTAGATCAAAACACACACACACACACACACACACACACACACACACACACACACATCACTCCCGCACTACTAGTCACTGAAATTTTCTAATTCATTGTTCTAGGATGATGTTGGCAGACTAAATTAATTTTCTTCATCTTCCTTCAAAACCCTTCCGCCCCAAAGCTGTGGATCGTTGTCATTGGCTGTCTAAGTATAATTTTCCATGGAGAGGAAGAAGGCTATTGGTTCAATATGATATGGGGAGGTCTTTAGTTGGAGTTAGTATTGTATCAGCATTTCTCAAGGGTACTGTGCAAAGTGGATGGATCTCATGGTGATAGGGTTCAGGGTCAAAAGGGATAGTTTTACTGGCTCTATTGTTTGAGAAAATAATTTGTTCTTGGAAAGGTTTAATGTCCGAGGAAGGAAAGATTCATTAGTTTGGTTGGAAATTGTAAGGGAAATGATTTTAGGAAAATTTAAAGTCTCATACACTCCCCAGGGACCGAAAATAATTCGTCCCGAATTCTATTATTGTGGTTCTTCTCAATAGTGGAAAGTTGAAAATCATGGAAGTGTGAAGTCTGCAGTCATCAGGATGTGTGGGTTGAGGTTCTCGAAGGTGGTCTTGAAGTCCTTGCAGGTCGTCTTGGAGTTCTTGCAGGTCGTCTTGGAGTTCTTGTAGGTTGTCTTGGAGTCCTTGCAGGTAGTCTTGGAGTCCTTTTAGATTGGGCCGGTCTGCTGATCCTTGTTGCTGTGTTGTGGGATTACTGCTGTCGGGTTGTTCTTTGATGAGAGTGTTTTTATAATAAGTTTTGATTGAAATGATTTGCAGAAATGTTTTTGTTGGAATTAACCTATTTATTTTATGGGTTTTTTCTGACTTAAATTAATATAGTGCACTGAATTAATATTTTTGTCTGAATGTCACATTGTAAACAGTAGTAAAAGGTCTATTTTACTAAATTGTTCTTTGTTAGTCTACCATATGTTGCTACTAAAATCTACATTAAACTAATACATCTAATACATTTTCTTTTTTTGTATATATATATATATATATATATATATATATATACTCTAACCCTGTTCAACTGAAAGTGGTCATGGCGGAAGATGATTATTTTTTTTTATAAAGCTTAGTTTTACAGTTAGTCTCACCACTATTATTTGTGAGTACAATGTTTCTATATTTCTTATGACACCACAAATATACTTTTTTTACTACTTACAACAGTTTGTTCTACTCTAAATCCTCAATATATTTTTGTGAATAGTTATATTTACATATTTATTTATGAACTTTAAAACTTCTAAACCTTTAAGTAAACGTGTTTCACTGTGTTATAGACTACTACGTATTTCTTTTGTGTATTATTTTCATGTTTTTCATGTAAGAGTAAGTTAGTCTCTTGAACTTTTAGAGATATTCTTTCTTAAATTCGGTATAATACTTCGACAATATATTAACTTTTACTTCCATTTGCGCAACTCATACCTTCCAGGCCCTAGAGAGCAAAATTCCACAAATGGAGTAAATATAAAAATAATTTTGAAAAGTAAAAGAGTATAACAACCTTTGCTACACTAAATAATAAAGTAAAGTAAATATTCATTAAGAAATTTAATTAAACAAATATCTTGATGTATTCAAGAGACAATAACGTGTGTTTTTCCACAAATCTATACATATACATTTTATTTACATTTTGTTGTATTATCCTTGTAAGAGACATTGACTTTCTTGTTTGCTAGCCAGCATTTTTTTGTTTATTTGTTTATCCTTTGACATTTATTCTTTAACGAATTATCTATCTACATAGGGGCATATTTATTATGTCCTTTTCATCTTCTAGCCCTTCACAGTTTGTATTTCTTATAGACATTCATATTTATACATAAACCCTTTTCATTTGCTATATTTGGAAAAACTATACTTACTATATTTCCTTATGTAAATCATACTTATTTACAAAAGTTACTGTAGCGTAGTTTATAAACAACTGCTATACTCATATTCATGAGCGAGTGTAAACAGAATGTGCTGACCCTGACCCTCTCACTGCTATCCTGTGCATAGATAAGCACTTTAGTAATGTTTGATAAGGCACTTCTTCTGGAGAACGCCTGCTAGTGTTTCTCCCACGCATTTTGCCTGGATTAAGTTTCTTTGTTGAAAGATAAGAGACTGCTTGTAAGAGAAAATTCAGGTTACTTATATACATGTCTTACACTATGTTAGTGTCTAATTGAGATTTCTAGTATTAGTAGCATGTTTGTTACAAAATCCTTGTGTTTGATATGTAATGTATCATTTGTTGTGCCATGTTGAGGTTGCATATTGGATATAATGCAGGAGTGAGCAGTTTTAAGTATGTTTTTTATGTCTTAAAATTGAAAATATTCATTCTAAAAGTTTAACTAAGTTAATTCTTTGCATTTTGATTTCTTTTAAAGTTAAAGTTTGGAATGTACAAATTATGAATCTACTTGCAGAAGTATGTTTTATTTTATGTTCTTATGAAATATTTTCATTCTAGAAACGTGAATCACTTCATGAGCAATTTTTCCATATTTAATTAATTGAACTAAATAAGTAATCTCGTTTAGTTTTCGTATTATTGGGAATAGACCTTTGAATGGTGAATAAAACTTGCCTTTTTTGTCATTTGGCGATCGTGGAAAATGTACCGTAACTTCATTACACAGTTTTAACTCTAAATACTTTTTCTGAGAACTTTGCGCTTTTTCTAAAATTGATGGTAAAGATTTTCTGACTTCTTCGATGATTTAAGCTGCTTCAACGATGTTTTGATCCGCGTCTGGACGAAGGTAGATGACATCTGTTACTAAAGGAGGCTCCATTCCAAATTTTAGGTAGTATGGGGAGAATCCTGCTGAAATATTCTTAGTTGAGTTATAGGTGAACACGATGTGCTGTACGTATTTTGACCAATCCGTAGGGTGTTCATTGACGTAATGGGAAATGCCGCGTACTAGAACTCCAGTTGAATTTTTGTGTTAAACCTTGGATATGCTGAGAATATGCTGGTGCGGCTCTTTGTCCTATGCCTAATTCTTGGCAAAAATCATTCATTACTTGACTCATAAAATGTGTTCCTTTATCATGAGTTATGATTGAGAAATATCCAAATGTTGTACAAAAATCTATTAAAGTGTTTTGCTACAGTCTTTGAGTCAGCTTGCCTGCAAAGATATGCGAATGCCATTCTGGTTGTGGCATCTGTTAATACTAATACATATTTATATCCATATGACGAGTTTAATGGTCCTAAGAAGTCAATAATAATTCTGAAGCGTGGCTTTACTGATGGAATTTGAGGTTGCAAAAGGCCATAATTTTTGTAAGTTTTAGGATTGTGTTCTGCACATGACACGCAATTTTTGCAATAGTCAGAAACATCTGTAGGCATATTTTTTCAGTAAAATCTTGACTTAATTTTTGATAGGGTCTGGAAATAAGAACTGTGAGCACCTGTTTTAAAGTCATGGTGAAATGCTTTTAGTATTTCTTGTTTCAGAGAAGTGGGCAATGCAATAACATTTTTTACTTCGTTGTTGCTAAATGTTTTGTAATACAAAACATTATCAATCAATCGATAGCTTCTTGATTCACGAGCGATTTGTTTGTTTGTAGGATCTATGTCCGTCAATGCTAACCTGATTTGTTTAAGGTATGGGTCATTCGCTTGCAGCAGTGGCAGATTTACATCTCTTATTACATTAATCGTTTCTTCATTTTGAATCACTCCTGGTTCTATGTATTTATCAATTGGATTTCGACTTAATACATCCGCTAGAGTGTTATGTTTGCCTGGTTTATATTTTATAATTAGATCATAATCTACTAATGTAAGTGCTAAACGGTTCAGTCGAGCTGAAGCATTTTTAAATTGTTTGTAATACTGAAGGCTAGAACAGTCTGTGAATGTTTCTTGGTCTTCTTTAAAATGTGCTAATATGGGGGATTAGTTAATGATTCTTTTATTTTGTTGAAAGCTATTTCACATTTTTCATCCCACGTACACGTAAATCTTGTTCCATTGCTACTTGATTTGATTAACTCTGTTAAAGGATAAGTTATTTTAGAGTACGATTTTATATATTTTCTATAAAACGATGAGATTCCCAAAAATTGGCGAACTTGTCGGATTGTTTTTGGGCGTTGGAAATCCAAAATCGAATCTACAGTTTTTCTCTGTGGTGTCGTTCCTGATTTTGAGATTGTAAATCCTAGTATGTCAATTTTCTCGTACACAAATTTGCATTTTGTTGTGTTTAACTTTATGTTTGCTTTATGGAGTTCTTGCAACACCGTATCGATGTTTTGTATAGCTTGATGTGTTTTATTGCCTGGAGAACTATGTTATCGAGGTAAACTAATGCTTTTGATTATAAATGTTTGCTTAATGCTTGTGACAGTCTTTTTTACCATATGTTTGAGCTTACACTTAAACCCATAGGTAGTCGCTATATCGAACTAATTTATCTTGAGTCCGAATTGTTAATAGGTTTCGAGATTCCTCTGCGACTGTGAGTTGATGAAAAGCCATTTTTTGCATTTAGTTCTGTGAATAGAGTGCAGTCGTTTAGGCAACATAGTATAAAATTGATAGGTGGTATTACCGAAATTTCATTCTTTAGTGTTTTGTTAATGAGCCTGAAATCAGTTACTAATCTTTGATTCTCTCGATTTTTTTCTTGGGTTGGTTTTGATTTTACGATGAAGCAAGGGCTGCAATTTTCTGTGAAGTCGGGAGATTCCTCTAATATGTTTGCTTTAATCAGTTTAACGATTAGGTGGTTTAATTCCTGTCTTTCCTTCAGAGATTGCTTATAGGGAGGAAGATTAACGTGTGTTAATCTTGCATTAACATACGTTAATTGGTTATATTAATTGAGTATATTAATTGGTTTTGCATCTTGCACTTGTTGTAATTTTACAGGAGGGAGATAAGCTGCATTTTGTCTTCAATTTTTGTTTTAAATATTGTTAAGTATTTCTGAAGGACTTTAACAAGCTCATTGTGTTCTGTAACAGTCAAGTGTGGTGATATGTCAAAGGAAACTTCATTCTTGTCACATAACGTTATTTTATCAAGGTGATTGGGTCTTTCGCTTTTACTGACGGTGGGGTTCCTTAGGTTACTCAAATCTTTTTGTTTATCTGGTTGTTTTAAATGTCCTAGTAAGGTTCCATTTTTTAGTCGACAGTGTGAGTTTGAAGCATTGCATACAACTAACTCGTTGCCATTTATTTCCTTATTCTCTGCTAAGTAAACATGATATTTCTTTTGGTACCTTACAATGTAGTTAGTTTCAAAGGTTAAATGTGAGTTTGAATTCGGTAGAGATTTTATTTTCAGATGCTGCCGAGGTGCTACAATTGTTTCTTAGTCAAGTTTTATTTCTGTTGAATCTAGGCTTTCTGTTTGGGAGATAGAGTTTATGTTCGCTAGTTTAAGCATCCAATTTTTATTCATTGGAATTTTATATTCCTTGTTTTGCTGAGTGAAGATGATATTATTTGTATTAAAGTTTAGAATTACATTATTTCTGAACAGCCATTTGTTTCCTACAACTAGGGGAGTGTTCATCTCACTTGAAACGTATAATTGATCTGTAATAGTTAAATCCTATTTGTAGAGTGACGTTGGTGCTTCCCAAAATGTCTAGGGGTGCATCGTTTGCTGCAACAACAACAGGTTTATCTTCATTGTTTACTGGCAAATGTTTTGCTAGATCAGATCTTATTAAGGCAATGTTACAGCCAGTGTCAATGAGTAGAGTTGCAGTTTGTTCAGGGTCTGATTCTAAGTTAACATTTATTGTTAGTGAAGGGAGATTTCGTTTAATGGTTTTCTCCTCAAATAATAAGTTATAAATGTTTGTCAAAAGCATATTTTTAAATTTTCTTGGTTGATGAATTCTTTCCGGAGTTAAATTATCCAACTTCATTGAGTTTATGTGATGTGACTTTATGTCTGAATTTATTTCTTGGAGAAGTGAGTTAGGGTATTTGTCTTTAAGTGTAGCGCCATAAACAATGTGAGTTCGAGTTATGGTTTCATTTTGTAATGTGGGAACTGGAGAAGTACTGTTGGTGTTTACTGACTCATGCTTGAGTATAGAAGGGGGAATAGGAAGGTCACTCAGCTGATGGTTGTGGCGGTCACATGGACTGGATTCTGAGGAGGAATGTGAGACTCTGACGTCATTGTGTGTACGTGCCTTGCTGATGTGTGAAGAGAGTGGTTTGTGCGGGGGTTATTGCTCTTAAGATGCTGATGCGAGTGTAACATCACTTTCTGTGCCACCTGGGGAAACTATCTGACAGTGGAATACTGGTTCTGGGCTTTTGTTGTGGAAGTAAACTGAGGTTTTTGTTTATCGTTTCCTGATTATCCTAATGGTGGGAAATCTTGATCGTAATTATAGGTAAAAGTATGCTTGGAAGAGGGTTTTTGATTTTGAACTCTCCTATCATTTACAAACTTTTACTGAATTAGGTAACGTTTATGTTTATACCAACAATCACTTGTTTTGTGACTATTTTTGTTGCAAATGTTGCAACACTGTTTGGGAGATACTTTATGGGATTTTCCTGATTTTTCAACTCTAGGGAAATATGAGCTTTTGTGCCAACACTGTGTAGCTCTGTGTTTGTTTTGTTACAATGAAAACAGCAATACTTTGTGTAATGATTTCTGGGACTGAATGAAGTTGAGTTTTCCTTATTGTACTTATTGTATTCTCTGTTATGATATTCAGTAAGCTTAAGAGTACTTTTTAGTTTAAAACTAGATGGTTGGGATGTTCCAAATTTTTGTAAGGTTTGTGTTACAATCTCACTTGTTTATCAAGGTATCGTATTGAGGGGATTTGCCTTGCTTTAGTAAAGCGTTCCAATCACGTTTTAGCCGATTTTGACTTTGTAACAAAAAGTGTGATTCAGCTAACTTAAGATTCTCTTGAAACTGTTCTAAGTTACTATTATCCATTGGTATTCCTTGGTCACAAATTTGTGGTTTAAGTCCCTGTATAGTGTGTTTGATTATAAGGGAATTTTGCATGTTAGGGTCAATTCTTTTACAAAGAGTTAATACTTCTATGAAAAAATAAAGTGATGGTTTGTCTTCCTTTTGGATCTTTTGTTCTAAGAGAGATTGTAGTTTAACAATTTTGTTTACGGGTGTAAAACCTTTGATTAACTCTTGAGCTACAGTTTCAAAATTTAAGTCTTCTTGTTGGATTTTGGTTTTGTAATAGTTATACCATAAAAGTGCCTTGTTAGATAAATGTGCTGGGAGCAATCTTAGTTTACTTTCATTTGTCCATTGATTTGCTTTAGCTGCTGTCTCATATTTTTGAATGAAGTCAAGGGGGTCCTCTGATTGTTGTCCACTAAAATGACCTGCTGATATTAGAGGTAACCTTTCTGCCATTGTGACTTATTTATGAGTTGGACTATTTATAATTATCAAGGTGATATTAGTTTTATTTAGATATCGATTATGTAATACCTTTGTAATATTTCTCAGTGCCTTAAATTACTTTATTGTATGCTCATGTTATGATTATTTATCACCAGTAATGGCTACGTTTAATTAATGGTGCTAAGCCTTATTTATGGGTAATGTGCTTTTGTCTTTAGTTAAAATGTTAACTTTAACTTTTTATTAGCTTTTTTGTGCTGCCCTAATTATGCAGAGATAGGATGAGGAGATCTTCTGTAGGTGTCTTGAAGCTCATTATTTATATAGGTAATATATTTTTAAGGCTTTCTTCTGTGTCGTGTTGGTGCGGGGTTTTATGTTGAGGAAAACTGAGTTCGAGGCTACTTATTAATATTATTATTGTTTGATATATATTTATTTAAAGTATATTCAGTGGAAATTAATAACGATTTAAATTGCTTAAAGCCGAAATTAGCAACTTTAAGCTGAACTGGATTCTAGAATGATCTGTAAATATGAATAATTAATTTACTGGATGTAATAAAATACGTCTTGCAACACTTAAGATATATTTACACTTATACTGATTCACATACAGACGGTAAACATATATAAAAGATGGTACTAGCGTATGTGAATCAGTATAAGTGTAAATATATCTTAAGTGTTGTAAGACGTCATTTATTACATCCCGTAAGTTATAACAACACGTAATATGCAAGTAAAAAATTTGAATAATTAATGTCCCTACAACCTATTTCTTAATATCTTCCGCCAGACCTTGCCTGAAATATTAGTTTCATAACATATTATTCACCTAGACTCTCCAAGTAAGTTTTGTTTTGTGCCTGTCCACCATGTAAGATAGTCCGCTTAGGTTGTACAAAATTAATACTTAAAATAAATTATAAAATTGAGAGCACTTGGCAATAGTGAGAGGTTACTACTACTGATCACTTGATTGGAGAGTTTAGGATCAGAAATAATTTAATGCTACGTTTCTGATCAATAACAAGTATAATATAAATCAAAATATAAAGTTAAAATAATTTGATAATTACGAACTCCTGTGAATGTTTTCAGAGATTATTTGATTGTTATTAGTATATTAAAATATATTTGCTTTATCAATGAATTAACTATTACAATTATTTTGTATACATATGAATAAAAATTGAAATCATCTTTAAAGTAAACTGTCTAATTAAAATGCAAATTAATGAATGTTTGCTTTTGAAACATTATTCTTATAACTATAAATTCTATTACACTTCTGTGATTTTAATATTACTTGAACAAACTATATAAAATTAAATGCAAATATAATAGAGTTGTTTCATATTTTCTGCATTGAGCTAAATCATGTAATTAATTTAAAAGGTTGAAAACTTAATTTTATTACTAAATCCACCAGTTCATTTTTAGAGAATGCGTTTAAATAAATTTAAAAGAGTTACTTGTATCTTTGGATTTATCCAGATTTTTCACTGCACAGACACTTCACTTAAATTCGAATTGCCCATTTTTGGCACAAGGCCATCACTCCCGCACTAATAGTCACTGAAATTTTCTAATTCATTGTTCTAGGATGATGTTGGCAGACTAAATTAATTTTCTTCATCTTCCTTCAATCCCCTTCCACCCCAAAGCTGTGAATCGTTGTCATTGGCTGTCTAAGTATAATTTTTTATGGAGAGGAAGAAGGCTATTGGTTCAATATGATATGGGGAGGTCTATAGTTGGAGTTAGTATTGTATCAGCATTTCTCACGGGTACTGTGCAATGTGCATGGATCTCATGGTGATAGGGTTCAGGGTCAAAAGGGATAGGTTTACTGGCTCTATTGTCTGAGAAAGTAATTTGTTCTTAGAAAGGTTTAATGTCCGAGGAAGGAAAGATTCATTAGTTTGGTTAGAAATTGTAAGGGAAATGATTTTAGGAAAATTTAAAGTCTCTTACACGTACCAAATGTTGGAGCTATAGAATTTATGGGCTAATAAATGTGTTCTAATCAGGCCTCATCCATGAACAAGTATAGTGTTGTATAGACTAATATTCGAAAAATTGGGGTTATGAATAATATTTTCAAACAAAAACAAAAGAATCATAGCAGCTGTTAGAAAGCAACCATTCAATTATAAAAATAAAACTCACTTGGTAAAGTATCATGTGATTTTTGTGAGAATAGTGATTAGAACCAATGTATACATAACTTTAAATATATACATGATTAGGTTATGTATAAATTGCGAAATCCATTCAAACTGAAGTTTAAATATAAAATATACATGCCCAAAATGAAAATAAACGAGCAAATAAGCAAAGATAATACGCTCCCTTTGGAGAGGAACCGTAAATATAAGTACTCTAGGCATTTTTAACAAACTGACTGGCTTTTTGAGCAAAGCTCAGTCCCCCAGGTGCTTTAACAAATTTAACTAACTTCTCAAACATAACATTGTACTGTGACACGAGCGAAGCCGCGACGGGCTACTAGTATCACTTAAAAGGTTATTTAGTTATGACGTTGTATACTTTGTTTGACAGTATTTACAAATAGTACTAATAATTTTCATACTTTATTTCAAAAATGGTCATGAGCCGAGTGGTCTTTAAAGGTTCATTACATATTTTTTAGCCTAAAATTAGTACTGTTTGTCAAAATATATACTTGAAATATTTGGCTCTTAAAAAATTGAAATGACTTCCTTTTAGAAAACAGAAAAAACTTGAAACACAACAACTCACCACAACCTAGGCTTGAAACACAAATTAGGCATACAAGATTAAAGTTCAGGTTCCAAGTTTCAAGGAGGTAAATTTATAGGTTCCCGAGTTGTGATGTAAGCTATAATAATCACATTACAGACGTTTATATATATTTTTTTCATTTTGACACCCTGTACAAAATATTACTACACCTATCCTTGAAATATTTGTATCTTATCAGTATTATGTATAATGTAGAGTTTTACAATGAGGACAATGTGTAAAATGAGAATAATGCAGGCAATGAGAACAGTGTAGACAATGTGGGCAAAGTGGACATTGTTTGCGATGTTGACAATATGGACAGACTGAACACTGTGAATAATTTGGACGATTTGGACGATGAGGACAGGGTGGACTGTGTGGACTATGTGATCAATGTGAACAATGTGGACCATGTGGACATTGTGGACGATGTAGACCATATAGACCATGTGGACGTTGTGGACAATGTGGAAGTTGTGGACATTGTGGATGTTGTGGACATTGTGTACGTTGTGGACATTTTGGACGTTGTGGACAGTGTGGACGTTGTAGACAATGTGGACGTTGTGGACATGTGGACGTTTTGGATAATGAGGACAGTGAGGATAATGTAAGCCATGTAGGCAATGCAAATAATGTGAATAACATGTCAATGTGGACAGTATGAGCAATGAACAAAATTTAGACAATAGGGACGTGGGCTTTAGCATTTCTCTAAACATTTTTAGCCAAACCAAGATTTCATTTCAATTACAAATTACTATTTTCATGAATGCTATTAACTAGACAAACACGACAAAAATACACTGCTAAAATAATCATAGACAATATTACTTTTACTCTTTTTTTTACTTGTTCGGACTAAAGTAGTCATAATGGGCATCGGGTTCACCGGAGTTCTAAACTTCCGAAGCTGGGAGAATCTCTACAGCATTTCACTCCTTAAGTATGGTATTTTTAATTAAGTGACACAATTTAAAAGTGAGAGTAATACGCAAAATACTATTATAATTTACTGCAAAAACAATAAACCCGATTGACCCCATTTCATCAGAGTCTACCTATCCCGATGCACCCATGATGCACCGTACGTGATGTGGTGTGTGCGCGCGCCTGCTGTTCGTTGGTTTGTGTGTTGTGTGTGCGGGTTTGTGCGCGTGCGCGCCCCAAAGCGTCGCTCAAGTTACCAGTTGCGTCGCGGCGGTCTTATCGGAAGCATTGCGACGCTCTTACATAGGATTTCTGCATCTTCGACGTATTTTAATCGATGTTAAAATGTAAGTTTCATATTCTAAATAGTTTAGTTACTTGTATGCATATTTCGCTTGTCGTTTACTTGTTTACTGAGCATCTACAATCCCTTGCGATTGGGTTTGGATGTCTCTTGGAAATCCCTTACAATTTGATGGGAACCGCCTTTTATTTGAACTTTGACCAACTTCGGGTGCAAACTTTCTGAAATTGTTCAAATATTGTGAAGTTTTACTGTTAGGCATAAGCAGTTGGTTGAAATGCTATGAATGGAAAAGTGACACGTTATACTTCTGTAGATATTTTCTTCATGTTTGTCCTTCTTTAAAATTATACAAAAAGATATTTTAATAAATACTAGATAAAATATTGGTTTATAATCAGTTACTAAGGCCAGCTGGTTAGCTAGTATTAGGTGATTCTAATACAGTTCAAGCTTATACTAAATTATCATAACATAATTGTTAACACAAATTCTTTGATACACAATATTTTTATTGTTTTTTCCTTTTGTTAAAATTAACGATCATAGCATTAAATATTAGTTAAAATATAATAAACCTCTTCAAGCAAGAATCGTTGCAGTTATAGATATAAAAAAATTATCTATAAAAGTGAAGCAATATAAAGAAACAATTTAAATAAAAAATAACATTTATTGCAAAAGTACCTGATTTTCTTAAAACTAACAAGAGTGTTTAAGTAAAATATTGTACAAACGTATAAACATGAACAATTAAAATAATTGTACAAAAGGGAGAGGTAGAGTAAATTACATGGGCCTGAATTACACGGAAACGCTGTATAATTAAGTTAAATGTTAATTAGTTCAACACATCTCTGACAATCAAGCCCTCATAGTATTCAGCTCCAGCATAGAAGCTATGGACAATGTTTGCATGATTTATCGTGTTTTGTGAAACTGAAAAACCAAGACATTTAGGCTATTAGTTAAAGTAATAAATTAATTATTGTTAATACTTCCCATACCGTAATGTTAAAACACAGTTTAGAGAAACAATTAAATACTGTCAAAATTATAATCTAATTATTACCTAATTTAAAAATAATAATTAACGATACTTTTTAGGAACCGGTGTTGTATTTTCTTATCAGAAAAAAAATAATATAATCATTTTGTAAAATTTTCTTTTGCACTTAATCTAACTCCATTCTTCTAAGTGATAAACCTATACGGTTAATGTTTATGCAACATAAATCTTCATAGATTAATTTTCAGGCTTCTTTAGTTCATTCATAAACAATTCAAATATTAGAATAATGTCTCAAAAGTATCACAAGCACGTCGTAAAAAGCACAAAGAAGGATGAATTGTCCAAATTAAAAACCAAGCATTACATTTGTTAAATAAGTCAGTAAATGTGTTGGATCGGTATTACAAATATTCTTGTAACAATTTTTTTTCACTTTTACTTTTGTCTTGTAATTGTGTTGATATTTAATTTAAAATATACACCAAAGATTAACTATTTGTAAGTAAAATACTTCAATTACAATACTATTACTTTACTGTAACAGTTTGAATTTTCACTCTGATGTTTTTGCTACTGATAGTAATGTGTCAGTAAGGTATACCTCATCTTCAACCGTTACATGTTATCTTTCAATAAACGCCGTACCTCTTGACACATAAAAACTTATATCGCAAAAATCAATTATTTACTTCCCATAAAACAAGTCAACATTATTAGGAATTTCGTCTTACCATAATTCTTACGTTTAAGGAGGTTAAGGCATTGATAAAACCTACCTTTTTTACCTTAAGGAATTGATTCAAAATTGTTTTTTCCCGAACACATCAATAAATTTGCAGGTGGACTTAGTTTAGTAATTTTTTTAATACGGAAACCATCAATTCTGATGCATTTCTCGCAGCTTACTATGGTTGTTTTTAACCACATCTCCTTCAGGCAGAAACAATTTTTGGGGTCAGAGAAAGCTATTGCAAGAATTTATATACAGTGTCATCCCGGTATTTCATATTCGTGATCAAATAATTATTATTTTAATTGTTTGCTAAACTTCCTCTTTAGTTAATTAGCCTATGTTCATTTCGTTAATTAAAGAGAAAGTTAAACAAAAAGTAAATATTTCAAAACCTTTGCAAAATTAAATGTTTTACTTCTATAGATTCACCAAATCTTTCCAACAACTGACCATCTTGCATTAATTTCACATATACCACTTTAACTGAAAATATTGAAAAAACTAGTCCGTCTGTTTACTTTTTCACGAATTTTGCCCCAGGCTGAAATATAGCTTTTGGAATACAATTTATTTATTTATTGTTTACAGTAGAGATGAGTAATTAATTAAGATATAATTGCAAGATTTGTCTTTACTATTCAAAAGTAGGTAATTAGAACTGTTTTTGGACTCAAGTGGTTTTATCACGAACATCAATGAATCTTGATGTTTTTGTAAATGCCAGCCAGTGATTGGTTTTAAAGCAATAAAGGAATTATTGATTAATTAGATCGGTTATTGTAGCATTTGCTTTTCCGATTGAATATTTCTATCCATTTTCTGTTTTCCTAAATGGCATTAAGTCACCATTAGACTAATATCATTATGATGTTACATTTTCTGCTGTTTAGCGTTTTTCAGTGGACTAAACTGCTGTAAAATGTATAAAGGGGAATTTATAATCCCAAACTGAAAGAGGAGAAGGGCTGAGGGCTTAAACGCCGTCTGAGAGCCCTTCACATGTGACAGCGGTCCATCTCCCATTGCGCGTCTAGGTTGTCACATGGCACTGCTATATATAACCTGGCCCAACGCCGGATCACTTGGCTCTTGTTTATTTATGCAATTGATCCGTTTACATTCAATGGAGACACATTTTATGTAAACACATTTTAACCACGAAATGTCTTCCATTAAACACGTTCTTGTTTGGCACATTATTCTCCACAATACCAAGTCAGTATGTTTTAAAACACACAATATGTAATTGCACTACACTGAAATTACATATAATTAGGTTATTCCATACAAAACGTTAAACTATGAAAAGTAATTTTGAAAAAGAAAAAACGTATAAGTCTATATCCGTCAACTGTGTATATCAATGAAATGTATGGACAATTTTACAAATATATTAGTGGTTTCAAGTTGGTAATTAGACTAAATGAAGCCAATGTTAGAAGTTAACCACTAACTTTGTAACACCTAATATATCGTAAGAAGTTATAGAGGTTAATCTTAATAATAACCTATAAGTAATCGTTAATAATTCAAAAATATGTAAGTACACAATTTGGAAGTGTTATTAAACTAAATATTTTAATCAGTTTTATATTTATTTTTTGTTCCAGAGAAACGTAAATTGTATATTTTCCTCTAGCATATTGAAGGTTATGAAATCATACGGCCGTAAAATCTGGTGCCCTAAATATAAACTTGGCGTGTAGTTAACTGTGATATTTGATGTGAAACGCGTGTTGTTAGGCCGATAACAAATATAATAGGCTTGCAGTTTTTTCCACTTATCCAAACGTGAAACTCGCATGTAACTCAAACTAAACTAGACATGTCATGCTTTAACAGTGATTTTACAACCTCTAGGGTTTTATATTATATTTTAAGCAGAAAATACTTTGAAAAGATGATTATATTTTACGTGAGGTAAAATCCATTATGTTCATAAATATGTGTGTATATTTGAAGTAGTCAGAAGTTTGACTTACCATCAATCGCGGATTATAAATAGGGTATTAACTTAATAATGTGCCCCGACAAGTAAACAAATTCTAGGGTTATTTGAGAAGACGTAATTTTTTACATTTAGTTTGTTAAAGGTATTTTATCACCTTACGTTATAATTCATAATATGCATCAAATTCCCTTCACTTATGATGAAAATATTAATAACGAAAAAGTTTTTAATGCACAATTCTTGTTATTTTTTCGTCTTTAAAAACATTTATATACATACAATTTTATGTAAAATTGCAAGGTAATAAACTAAATTACGCAGAAAACTGAACATAGTTATAATATAATTAATTTTCGTTTTTTCTTATACATTAAAATAAGAACAAACCTAACCTGACCTTTTTTGTCACGTTTAACCTCATCTCTTGGTTAAGGTTCTAGCGCATTTTTCAGAACACCCGGTGTTTTATTGATCAAACAAATATAAATTGTCTAGAATTACATTTCATTTATTTGGTTTTTCCTGTCACGAGGAAACCAAATAAATTGATGCTATTTTAGGCAATTTCATGTTCAGTGCTCAACTTCTCCCATGATCTGATTTTATTGGAATGTAAGGGGGAATAACAAATCACGTCTTGCTTTGTGTGTGATTATTAATGCACATAGTCCATTCAGGACCGGAAATGTAGAACTGACAAGTTTATCGTCTATAAATATAAATAAAACAAATTAAAACTATTATTTAACATAGTTATAAGCTACTCTTATTTTTAATGTGAGTATTAAGTTATTGTCAAAGTATAAGTTCTTCATTTGCCAAAACGGGCAAGTGTTGACACAAATAAAAATCGTACCTTCATACAAAATTGTACAAAACCTTTAAAACTAAATCAAAACAAACAAAACTTACAAATTAAAAGTTCCTTCACATTTTTCAGTCCTAGCAAACATTATCTTACTTTGATACTAAAACCCTTTTTAGGACTCGCCTTATAAAATGTAATCTTTAATATTTGTTTAGCAATAGGGGAAGAGTGTTACAGATTATACATGATTGGTATATTTGTTTCTTGGAAAGGGTTGTGTGATGGGGAGTTAGTGGGATTTTATTTCAATTTCGTAGGTTGTAGGAATGGGTAACAATTAAATTGCAAATAAAGTGATAGCTAGTTCGTTTCAAAAAAAGGATAACTTTCCTAGAAAACGTGGAAAGTAAACAACCTATTTAAGTCAAAATGAGATCTAGAGGAGTTTAAGTATATGGGACTACGAATAACTCCCGATGCATTACGAGGATGGAGTGGGTTTAACGCTCTCAGACCTCCAAGTTTGAGCGCAGAATGACAAAAAAGAATATAAAGGCAGCTAGAATATGCTGTTAGAAGTTCTTCAATGCAAGTAAGTAAGACAATCTGCGTAAAAATAAAATTCCTGTGCTCAACTCACTCAGCTCTTTTTATTATTGATTTGATCCCTAACGTTACATTTTCGTCAGTTATTAGTCTCAGATAACTTTTTAGTAAGGACTGATTCCTGCTTCACCAATTAGACGATTACGAAACGGAGAGGAGCCAATGACATTTGACAAATGAAAGTCCAAATGCTTTGTTCTGATAGATTTTACACATAGGAAATTGTTTGTCACCCATTGAGCTCCGTTTGGCAAGTTTCACTTGACCCAACATCACCCCGGCTTACGGCAACGCCACTGTAACGTCAGGGTTTGTCGCACACGGCTAAGTATAGACTCTGGCCTGAGGCCAATAATGCTACTGACACTTAACTATCAGCCACACTTCATTCAGTAGAATGAACAACGGATGTGTAAAGTATTTTGTACCGACCCCTTTCAGATCGTTGTAGACTCTTATACAGGGACACAGGGACTCATATCTTGTATTGTTTAGAAACTCTTTTGAAATGTTTTTCGTATACTTGTTTGGGTTCGGATTTTCGTACTAAACGGGTTGTTTTGAATTTAGAATACACAATTGTATCCGTCCATCTGCCAATAACATTCTACTTTAGTATTTTTGACTACATACAACAAATTGTTATAAAATGTTAAACTATGTATTTAATTGTATACAATTATTTGTGAACGATGCACATGAGGCACATACATATTAATAATAACCATTAAAACTTTTTTCAAATTTCCATCCCCAATAAATAAAATAATACATCTTAAAACATAGAGTAAAACAAATGAATGTTGATTGTGCTTCTACAGCACAATTTGTGAATTGTAACTATCCACAAATACAGAATACATTTTATATTCTGAGAAATTCCCCGTTCATCGGTTGTTGTTTGATATTCAGACGGTTCCCATTTGACTACAGGAGTTATCTGTTAACGTACACAAGCCCATAGAACAAGGATTGTATACGTTCTTCGTGGTTGTCAATCAACGTTAAATGTAAATGATAATTTATGGTTTGCAATTTTCTTGAACTCTGTGACATTCATATCCAATTATTTCACAGTTTAACGTATATTTGTTTAAGGAGTTATACAAATACAATTCATATGTATAAGAAATGCGATAGGTGCGAGGTCAAACACTAAAATATTTCATATAAATTAACAATTTCATCGAATTCATCCTCCAAAATATCACATTTAAGGTAATGTTTCCTGTTTTTAGACCGTTTTTTTCAGGGTTTGTATGAGGTCAGAGGTCAAATTACTTGCACGTGCATAAGATAGTTTGGTATACGCGTTACCACTTAACCTTGTATAATTTGTTTCAATGTGTTTACTAAACACGGTTTCCAATGGTGTTTATCGAATTAAACAATTCTGTAACTGTGAAGAATTTCATCCCATAACAATGCCCAGCCTCGGATCGTGCGTAAAATAAACTGTCAACACGCGCCTCCAAGAGTGATTCATTCTAGTCGCGGTAGATCAACAATCGTCATCGCGCATCCGAACGCCTTAGGAAAAGGTTAGATAATAATTTCATTTCAACATGAAAGTTCCTAAATTGATTTAATAGCTGCGATATCATAAATGGGGGAGTTGAAATCGATGTATTTAGCGTATACTGAAGTGAGTTTGTGTCATATGTGAATTGAATTTATTATTTGTTCACAAAAACTATGTATAAACTTATTCTTCGAGTTAACCTCTATTTAAAACATGTGTAATGAATTCGTGTTCCAATAATAAACGTACAGTATACGACCCGGTTACCCAGCTGGAGTTAAAAATAGACTCGGAGAATTCACAGATTGAGTCTAAATTGGGTTTTGATACAACAACAATGCGAGTACCAGTTGTAGCGGTGGCTGGTGGCCGAGATAGCAGGTGGACAGTTGACTGAACGACAATACAACAACAATGCGAGTACCAGTTGTAGCGGTGGCTGGTGGCCGAGATAGCAGGTGGACAGTTGACTGAACGACAATACAACAACAATGCGAGTACCAGTTGTAGCGGTGGCTGGTGGCCGAGATAGCAGGTGGACAGTTGACTGAACGACAATACAACAACAATGCGAGTACCAGTTGTAGCGGTGGCTGGTGGCCGAGATAGCAGGTGGACAGTTGACTGAACGACAATACAACAACAATGCGAGTACCAGTTGTAGCGGTGGCTGGTGGCCGAGATAGCAGGTGGACAGTTGACTGAACGACAATACAACAACAATGCGAGTACCAGTTGTAGCGGTGGCTGGTGGCCGAGATAGCAGGTGGACAGTTGACTGAACGACTTTGATACAACAACAATGCGAGTACCAGTTGTAGCGGTGGCTGGTGGCCGAGATAGCAGGTGGACAGTTGACTGAACGACTTTGATACAACAACAATGCGAGTACCAGTTGTAGCGGTGGCTGGTGGCCGAGATAGCAGGTGGACAGTTGACTGAACGACTTTGATACAACAACAATGCGAGTACCAGTTGTAGCGGTGGCTGGTGGCCGAGATAGCAGGTGGACAGTTGACTGAACGACTTTGATACAACAACAATGCGAGTACCAGTTGTAGCGGTGGCTGGTGGCCGAGATAGCAGGTGGACAGTTGACTGAACGACAATACAACAACAATGCGAGTACCAGTTGTAGCGGTGGCTGGTGGCCGAGATAGCAGGTGGACAGTTGACTGAACGACAATACAACAACAATGCGAGTACCAGTTGTAGCGGTGGCTGGTGGCCGAGATAGCAGGTGGACAGTTGACTGAACGACAATACAACAACAATGCGAGTACCAGTTGTAGCGGTGGCTGGTGGCCGAGATAGCAGGTGGACAGTTGACTGAACGACAATACAACAACAATGCGAGTACCAGTTGTAGCGGTGGCTGGTGGCCGAGATAGCAGGTGGACAGTTGACTGAACGACAATACAACAACAATGCGAGTACCAGTTGTAGCGGTGGCTGGTGGCCGAGATAGCAGGTGGACAGTTGACTGAACGACAATACAACAACAATGCGAGTACCAGTTGTAGCGGTGGCTGGTGGCCGAGATAGCAGGTGGACAGTTGACTGAACGACAATACAACAACAATGCGAGTACCAGTTGTAGCGGTGGCTGGTGGCCGAGATAGCAGGTGGACAGTTGACTGAACGACACGTTTTGTTTGTTCAACTGATTGGAACTTTTACTTCCTCCGAAACACAGAGGAGTAAAAAGGATTTATTACATTATAAATTTAAAGTTCTTTATTATAATTATAATCCAATAAAGTAAATAAATTGACTTAAATTCTCCCTTCAATCGTGTTTTTCAAAATGAAAAATTTGAGAATTTTATTAAAACGTATATTTTAAACTGTCGTCTAATGAAATTTTATGTAATTATTATAGTACTTAAATTTGAGTATTTCCTAAAACTCCAATGTTAAAATATCTAAACATGAGCTACCTTTCACATATGTTTAAGATGTACTTTGTAAATATGCGCATTATTTGCCCAGGCTGGTCAAGTAATAGCGTTGCTAAATGTATTTAATAGTAATGTATTCAATAAATAGTTTGTGATACGGATTTTTCTTAGGAGAAGTTGTTATATTTTTTATTATTGTTTGATATAAATATAACAACTTCTGAAGTTTACATGTTTACTTTACATGTATTCAGGTAGGTTAACCTCTCAAAATTCAAAGTTTTCATAAAAGAATGGTGGGTTTTGACTACTTATTAAGGAAGGATTACTATGCAGATTAGATAACCTAGTTTGAACTGGATGGTACAGCTCAAATACGTTTGTGTCTATAAACTGTAAAAAGATCTGTTTGATTTTTAATATTCAATCCTGTAACATTTTATGTTTAGGTTTTAATTGTACACCTTTTTAAGTCACGTTTTAAGGTAGATGGGAAGAGGAGGTTCCACACTACGGCCTCCTAGGAGCCCAGACCTTTGACCAAATGCGACTTTTTTGTGAAGATATGAGTGAAATAAAAAGTTTACTCAAAAAGAAATCTTAATATGGCCTTTTATTCTTTCGTTTTGTTTAAGAACAATAATATAAAAGGCAGTATATTCAGTAAAAAGGGACATTTTTCACCATTTGGGGGTTAAATTTCGGACATAATTTATTATTCATGGATATTATACTGTTTCTTATAATGATTTTAATCAAATAAATATTTTTTACCATTTCTGGTTTGTTAGGTATTAATGTAAAAACCGCATCATTAGTTTATTAAATATGTGTATTTAGACGGTAATAAATATTTAAGGTTAGTCATAATCTATTTAAAATAATAAATAACAATTTAAAACATATTTTCAGGACTATTCACCGTAAAACACATAGAGTAATTGGTAGTTGTTACTGGTAGTCACAAGTGTGCAACTGCCTTCAACAACCCGTTTATAATGAAGCAAAGTATAATTAAAGAAGAGCCTCAAAACGTGCTGAAGAGCGTGTGGCTCCAGGCAGACAAGCTTATCTCTTTAATTATGAAGCTCCGTGCAAGCGTTCTCAAATGTAAAGAATGTCTGACAAATTGCATAGTACATAATACATCATTTATCTGCAAGTTAAAACTCATTAGTATCAATTCACAGTTCGAAACGTCTTTACATGAATTATTGACATTGATATTAGGTGTCAGTCAACTCCTTGTGGTTTTTAAATTACTTTTGTGGTTGTCACGAACTGTAGTTTAATAGGAATATCCTCAATGTTTATTTGTCAATAATAAAGTAATTTTGAATTGAATGAAAACTATAAGGTAAAGTAAAGTTCGTGTAACCTTCAGGCTAAGGTATTTTGTTAGCCTTTTCAGGTCACACTAGTAGCACTGCCATGACTTTTCGACTACTTATGTAGCCGGGGATGGAAAGGGTGCCTTTGATCTGGTTACATGAGGCAAATTTTAATCAATTTAATTTTGTATAACACGTTGCAATTTTAATGTTATTTGGATTTACTATGTTGGCTATGTTGGCCCCTTTGAACATTTAATCAAAAGGAGTCAAATTTAATTTTAGTAGTTAAAATTGTATTGATCAGCTTTTATATATTTTATCATGTTCAGTTAGAACATGAAACATGAAAAACAATTCACTACAAATTAGAAGCTTTTTACTTTACAGAATCAAACAATAATTAGTTACAAATTATACTAACTACTAAGCACACAATAAAGTGCTTTAGTTTGTCACTATTTAGTTTTAACTAATTTGCTACTATTGATTGTTCAACACAATGTATCATGGTTTACACATAGTATTATTTTTGTTATATTTATAACTGTTAAGGTTTTTATTTTTATATTTTATTTTTTCACAAATTTTTGCACGAACATAAGAAAATCTACTCAACAATGTACAGGAATAATGAAGCGTAGAAGTACTATGTAATTTTGTTATAATTTGTTGAAGGAAGTTTTACCATTTATAAAAACCTGTAGCATAAAATACTTTTGAGAATATATGAGGAATTTCAATACGTTTACTAGGCAACATGTTTTTTACACTACAAATCTAAAAAAAAAATATTTTTAAAAGATACCAAAATATATAAAACTCCCTTTCTAAACTGTGTAATTTACATCAGTAGGCATTGCATATTATTAGTAAAGTTCTGGAGGCAACTTCCTGTAAGGAGCTGATAACGTACATTGTATTTAGCAAAGTTTGCGCGAACACAATTTCATGGACCATCGAGATTTACTGCGTGGGATTACCGCAGGTTAGGCAATAACAATAAGTATGAAGTGCGGTGGGGGGCACAGGGGCTTTGTAATGTACACCGAGGCTCAACTACGCATACATCAGCAGAGAACCTTCACTTCTATTATAATACTATATACTATATACTATTATACTTCACTTTTGATGAAACAGTTTTTAATCGGTTCACAAATTTATTACATAGATTATAATATATGAACATTTTTACCTTATAAATTTACGTATATAATACAGTCTTAGAATTCAAAATTTTACCTTTCTTTTTTTAATAACATGAAAAGTAGTATTAATTTGTAGAATATTATCTACACTGTTGGCTGATGTTTAAATATAAATTCCAACCACTAACAAATTAAATATTAAATAATCGAACCTCATTGTTAAAGTGTGCGTTCAACAAAGATTTACAGTGTATAACAGATACATTTTCTAGAAAAATCAAAGAAAAATTACAAAGTGAGTAACTAATTTATTGTAATAAAGATTTTTACCAAATTATTAGCTTGTAATAAAATATGTTCTATTTATCACAAAAGAGATATCTATAGTAGATTTAACAATTATATATTTGTAACATAGTATTTAACTTTTATATACGATATAATATTTAACATAGACAACTAAAATACCTGTTTATTGTAAAAAAGAAAATTACAATAATTACTATCCAACCAAATGTCAAACTTTGTCACTTACCTCATTGATACACATTTTAAATTTCAGTTTCAGATTTTCTATTTTGATCCTAATTTTATTATCTTAACAACACGGATCAAATGTATCGAATTAATTTTCCAATAGATCAGTACATTTTAAACGAGTTCGCACGCAGCACGCTAACGTGAGGGAAGTGAATTTCCACATAACAAATTTAAAAAACTCAAAACCAGTGCAAAAACATTCATTTATTCCAATTTTTATTGTAATCTGAAAACATTTTTTTTGGCTGTTCTGATAATCCTAGTTTTATTTACCTGCAATGCTGGGCATACAATTTTGCACATTATAAGGTTAGGAGAAGGTCCAGTCAGGCTTGAAAGTAAGTGTGAGGTTGCTGGGGATAATAAAAGTACTCTAAAAAAGGAATAACAGGCTTTTCTAATGTAAAACCCCCATAAGACAATGTACTGTGTTTAGTCGAAACACATTTTCTTTAATAAATATGTAAATGTGTAAATATGTATGCTAGAATGACGAGAGAGGACTTAAAACTTACGCCTAACTAATTTACATGCATTAATGTTACATCCGGGGCTTTTCTGAGCTCTTTTGGGCTCAAAAACTCGAAATTTGAAAGATAAATCCCCAAAAAAGGGGTTTAGAGTTTTCCGATTGTTTTGCCCAACAAACTTGTCGAACTGATTATAGAAAGGAACGTCCCTACCAAATTTGAAGTAAATCGGTCAAAAATTGTGACCACTGGTGTGCAAACACACATATACATGTCTAAATATATATATAAATAAAATTTTGAACGACCCCCCAAAACGTGTTCAGGGGGTCACGTTAGGAACGCCTAAGGTGGTCCCGGTTTTAAGTTTCACCGTGCGGGTCATGCTAATAGTTCACTTTCCATAGGAATTTCACTAATATAGGCTACATGAATTTTACACCACACAGTAACTAAAACGGTCGCACAAACCGAGTACCCTTTGGCTTTGCTTCTGTCTGTAAGAGGGCAGTAAGGGCTTAAAGGGTGGAATTCGAGTGCCCTTGAGAGGTAAAGCTCTCAAAAAGCTGCCCACAAAGGTGTTCCGTGTTCTGTCCTTTGAAAATATCTTTCATCATGAATTGTGTAACCGATAGGATTAGTTACAGTTACATACGTACTATGAAGTCAGTTCTTTTAATAGTAACTAAACGTTTTGGCTATTAATATTCAATGTTTTCCTTTTTAATATTGTTTACAACTGGTGATTTTAAACGTAGATTTTTTCGCATAAGTTCACTGTGATTTATACTTTTTGTATAGTTATTTGTTGTAATAGTGTTGTTATGCACTTAACTATTTATTGTGTATGTAAAACAGTAACCTATTTTTTATTAGATGACATACAAACATTTAAATAAGAAACAAATACTTAGAGTAAATTAATATGATTAACAATAACATGAAGGGTCTTCACAACAGATCACTTCTCACTGGGGGGAGGGGTAACATTAGGGAGGGGTAGTGTCCACCCCTTTTAGGTGAAAAGGCTACTTGACCTCATATTACCCCGTGTCTGTTAGACGCCTTCAGCTGAACCGTTTAGCACGAGGAGACTGTATAAATTGGCCTTAGGCCAAACACACCAACTAATTGAATACACATTTGGTCTACAGCCACATCTGTTGACGTTCCATTCACCTTAGGTCATAGAGGTGGGGCAGAAAGTTAGCAACTAAAATGGGTTTTATACTCAGTGATCATGTTGTTTTGGATATCCATATTTTACTTTTTACAAATGACAAAAGAGACAAATACAATAACTTGTGGTATAAAAGTTGAGAAAACTTTCGATTTAGTCACACTGAAGAATTTATCAGTTTTCATGCACACAATAATATGAGCGAGTGTTTTTTAAGCCATGTCACATTTAATCGTGAAATGGGAACGAGGGTTTAGGACCAAGAAAAACCGTTTAACCCATAGAAAAAAGGTTAAATTTACAAGGTTAATTATTCATAAAGTCATAACCATAAAGAAAATTTCCACACACTATTTAGTAACCATTTTTCTCCAGTAACCATGTTGATTGCATATAGTTACGATTACGGGTATTTAATTAAATTTGTAGTGTAAAATTCATGGAGGATTTATGGGAAATTAAATCAATTATTCCTGATTTCTGCTTACATTGAAGCTTTTATTAGAACCGTTTTCACTCAATCTTTAAGAAAACTAAAATTGGTAAAGTAATTGTGTGGTATATTTTCTCAACTTGTTGATAAATTGAAATGTCGTTTGGAAGTAAAAACCGTTCTAAAAGCTTTGTTGAAAAACTGTAATTTGAATGTTTGTCTATGGCTAATAACTGATAAGCAGCGGCCTACAATCGCAAGCGGCTTTGTTGTATTTGTCTTATCATTAACAATTTACCTATCATTACAAATCGAACTAGAGCTAGATTTATTATATTTTATTCGTTTAACCTAACAACCAAGAGGTCCAATTTATGATTGAATAAAAAACAAACTTACTTATGAGTACAAAATTATTTTTTATAAAACTTGCTCACTTCTCCTGAATCATTTCTGTTTCTTCTTACATAAAATATACATATTAAGTTGTATTCGTAAGTAATAAAATACAAACCTACGTAAAAAGTTTCATTTTTTAAATAATTCAATTGTCAACGCATACTTTAAATTAATTTATTCATGTAATTTGTTGATAATGCCGCAGTGACAACCCATGTACAATGCGACAATAGTGCTCCATGGAACGTCAACTTGTCACTGGTCGGTTTTTCACATCATTGTTGCCTCGGGCCCTTATCATTAGCATTATATAAACTTCACTGGTTTTCCAATAAATTGAAAATTTATCGGGTTAAAAAATGTTTCAAAACTAAAATATTGGACACGTATAAACAATTTGTATCATTATCAGTAACATTTTTGTCATATTTTGAGATATTAAGATATTAAGACATAAATAAAATAGCTGCAAATGTGTTCTATTTTTTTCTAGGTAAGTTTACTAAATTACATATTTACAAACCCTTTAATATAAATTGTACAAGCACTAAATTTTCACTTGATTTAGTTTCAAAAAATTATTTAAAATACTCCCAGGTTCTAGTTACTCCCAGATTATTCAAGTCTATTGAGGTTAGGTTAAGTAGCGACATCAGAATAAGTCGTAACTGAACTACAATCTTATACAGTTTTATAATTAATTATGAAAGTAACTGTGCAAATGCAGTAAATATATATTTTTACATATAAAAATCTAGACGAATATATGTACAGGACGGTCTTACAATTCCCGATTGATACATTTTGAATAAATGAGTTTTTCAGTACAAGAAATGTTTTATTGCATGGATACTGTTTTGACACAATCAACGCTTATATGCTGTATACAATTGACAATAAAGGATTATTTTGTTTTTGACTTTGAATGTGTGCACATATGGATGAAGATACAACTTGTAAATAAACTATACATAGTAAAAATACGAATTACAAAAATTGATTCGTCAATGAAATTATTTATTATTACAAAATTGACGTTTTATCTTTTGAAGTTTTAAGAGCCACATGACCCGGTAATGCCTTTATGACGCCAGCATTATTTAGTAAACAAGCCTTCCTAGATATTGGCCTTAGGCCTAACCTATCGACAATGTCATGTCCAGTGTACATCAAACGACCTTTGGTCATACAAACCTCACCCATATAAAACAACACTTTGAACAACTAATTATTTTATTACGTTATTTATCTGCTAAACGCATGTGGTTCTTTATAATAAAAGTATCGTATACGCTACATGAGCCTATAGACAAATCAAATTGTGGATTGTTTGTTGCTTGTATGAGGATAGTGTTACGTAAAGATTGTAATTGGTGAATATTTATAAACTATTTAAAATAATTTTGATAGCAAATATAAGTTTAAGAGATAGTAGAAGAGCATCTGGAGCTTTGGTTCTTATCTTCTTTAATTATTAGGACAGAGACCTTGTTAGCAGAGGGTGGTTCTGAGGTTGGTTTTGGTTAAATAAGAACTTATGGGGAGGAAAGAAGCTACAGGAAAGGTCGATGCTTAAATAGAAGGTAGAAGTCTTCAAAATTAAGGACCAGTTTGACAAATATTTCAGCATAGTAATGGTTTTTAAAGGTTATTAATATAGGTACTTGATTTCTTTTAATATAAGTGTGACGAGTTGTAGATTGGAATCTTGGATATTGCTCTTGTAATAACATCAACTTAAATACAACACTCATATTACAAATTGGCATATTATACGGATAAAGGTGTTACCATAAGGTATTATGGTAATATAAGGTATTATTCTAATATATATTTAAAATTGTAGGTAGTTATATTATTGTTTGTCTTAATTAATCTTGGCCAACATACTACGAAATATATAATCAACATTTCATTTCATTTACTAACGGAATGATCCTTTTTACTTTCTCCCTCTATACGTAGTATATGGAGAAAGTATTGTTTTCGTCAAAATTTTCGAATTAGAGTTGTTAGTGGAAATATTCGTTTTGGTGCTCCCTGAACCCAAAAAAGTGGTTTTTACGCGATGTCTGTCTATGTGTGTGTGTGTCCGTGTGTGTGTGTGTGTGTGTGTGTGTGTGTGTGTGTGTGTGTGTGTGTGTGTGTGTGTGTGTGTGTGTGTGTGTGTGTGTGTGTGTGTGTGTGTGTGTGTGTGTGTGTGTGTGTGTGTGTGGGTGGGTGGGTGTGTGTGGGTGTGTGTGTGTGTGTGTGTGTGTGTGTGTGTGTTTGTGTGTGTGTCTGTGTGGATGTGTACAGAGCTAGAGCCCTAACCAATGGGCCGATTTTTATGAAATTTGGTATTTAGGTACTAATCCACGATATCTCCAGGGTGTTTTTTCATTTTTTTGAATTTTTGATTTTTAAGGGTAATTATCCCCCAAAAACCGCCAAAAAACATGAAAATTCCAAATTTCTCAAAAACGGCTCTAACGATTTTGATTAAACTTTAGACGTTTGTAGAAATTTAGTTTTCCAACAAAATTATACCACCCGGAGTCCTGTAAAAATTCGGGTTCAGAAATTACAGGACTTAAAACATTCAAAATTCAGTTTTTTTGGATTTTTCATGAAAAGACATAAATATAAAAAAATTACTATTCACCATTAAAAAGAGCTCAAAAAACTAAATAATTTAGTAATTTGAATTACTATTCTACGATTGCTGGTTTCGGAGAAAATTGAAATTTTCATTTAGCGGTAAACGCAGTACGTTGTCCAATGTTATTCTTATGGGGAATACAAAAATTACTATTTCTCTCTGATTTACTGATCAATTTCATTCAAACTTGATATGCTTGTCAGTTTAGAATTGACCAACAGAGTTAATTCGAAATATGTTGCCCCTTAATAACCCTGGGGGGGAATAGGGTGCATTTCCCCTCTTAAAACCACGAGTGCAGCAATGGATTCTGTAGTGCCTCCAAAGCAGGGATTTGGGTGGATGTTTTTTTTAAAACAACTTGTTTACAAGATTTTCTGTACATTCAACCGTGCTTTGTATTCTATATTTAGTAAATAAAAAGTAATTTATTCATTAAAGTTGGGCTAAAAGCGAGAAAGTATGTGTCAGTTTCCTGATACCGTTTATTACAATATGGTTAACGAGAATTAGAAATAACATCAAAGAGAGTTCATATTCACTGTGATTTGTGCTTGGAGATGGAAAACATAGGCTAGGCTAACAGTAGATTGGTGAGTTTGAAAAAGGTTTCAAACTGAGATAACACTACTATTACACATGAGACAGTATAGTATACTATCCCTAAACGATTTAGGGAAAAACATTGTAATATATATTTGAATAATTAAGAACGAATAAATAGGAACAACAACAACAGCAAAATAAATTTCCAGAAAAATTGCTAGAAGAGCTCATCCATCTTTGAAATTAGAAACCAGATAAAGTGCTACCGATAAATGTTGATATGAACATAAATTGTTTTATGGATATTCAAACACGTTTGTTAACAACATGGTATTACAGCACTACAAAGTTGTGTAATGGTTTATAGATTACGTTATATACGTTACGTAATGGTATTACATCATTATACATATTTTGGAGGTAGCTGTTTGTTGTTTAGGCTACATCGGCAGCCCATCCTAAACGCGATAATTACACACAAGGGAGTGCTAGATGTTGGTGGTTTGTTTGACCAATATATCGTTGCCTCTGGTCATTATCATTAGCGTTTCCCCAAAATTAGGTTGGTTTTAATCCTTTTAATAATAAACAATAGTGGATCTAGTGTTCTAAATAAATAATTATAAACAATCTTAATTTACGTTTAAAGTTTTTTGTCACATTTTGTGATTCTAAACTGGCCGAAACCTACTTCACTTACTTTTTCGTTTTAAAAAACCATAAACATAAATAAGAAATTAATTTTTAAAATCTTTATATATTATTCTGAAAGCGAAATTTTAAAGTCAAAATTGTGGGAGTTTGGCTAATCGCAAGATAATCGGAGGTGGCCTTGATCCCAGGGACTCAGGAAAAATAGCAGTATTTCAATGAAGTTACCAGCAAACAAGAAATAACGCAAAACATCCCCCATAAGATTAAAAAACGTCTGCTTTGTTTACATTAAAACATGTAATTAAAGAGTCTACTTTGTTTACAAAATGACGTGTGTTCAAATCAAAGATGGGGCAGAACATTGGAAGAAGGTCAGGGGCTATGGCCCCTTCAAGCCACTAGTAATAAACTATAATTAAAAGATGTTAATTGGAAGTTAGGATGGTAAAGAAAACACCACTGACAGACGTTTTCAACCAAGAAGAGAAAGAACTAACACATGTAGGGATAAGATGGGGGATAAGATTAAAATGCTCCCTCGGGAAAACCAATAAATATATTCATGGCCTAAGGCTAGAACTGGAGAACTGGAGATGGCCTTCTCACACTTCTGGGCGGATGTGTTGAATATAAACCTTTTCACATTCTTAACATTTGTGGCTTAAAATTGTTAAACTTAACTTTACATATTTTATAACAGATTTGTATGTTAATAAATTTGGTTTCGTATTTTTGATAACCATCTATCTATAGGTAACTTTTATCTACAGTAAACCAGTAAAAATTTAAACAGATAATAGTAAATTTATGTGTTATAGTGATTGAGATGAACAGTATTAGTCTTTTATTAATTGCCTTCAGGAAATTCTATGGCAATTATTTCTTAATATACGTCATTTTAAAATAATTAAAGTTTTATGCAATGTAAAAGACATTGTAATTTTAAGATTTGATGTGGTAAGTTAAATTATCTTTCCTTTTAGGACATTTAGGTTAAAATTGTTAATAATAGAATAAGCAGTTGGTAATACTACGACCCTGAAATTTAGTATTAGATAAGGATTAACATTATGGGTGCATTATAGCAACTTTAATGATTTGTTATCAATTAAAATTCTCTTAGATCAATATTTTGTGTTTAATTTCATCTAGTATGACCCATTATATGTGTTACTAGAAAGTGGAATTGTACTAGCTTTTGCACTAAAAGACTTTTAAAAAATATTCCCAAAACAGAGTTTTGACAATCTTTTACAGACACCTACTTAGAAAATAAGAAGTACACTAACGTTTATTGTATTTCATAGGTATAATTTATGGTCTACAAGTACTAAAATAATTCAAATGAGAAGGAAGTTCTATTTGTCACTTTAAAATGCTGGCAATAACAGGCAAACATTTATGCATTTTCGTTAAATATATTAGAAAATTCAATGTAATATTTATTAGCGAATTTCCCCTATAGGGAAGAAGCTATTACCGTAGGTCTCATGGTAAGACTTAAGCCCGAGACCATGATAACTTTTTGTTTTGATGTCCCCAGATGTCCAAAACACTATTCGTTCAAATTTATATATATGTATATATATATCTATATATATATATATCTATATATATATATATATATATATATATATGTGTGTCCGTGAATGCGATAACTTGAGTAAAAAACGTCCGATTTCGATGAAATTTGGCTCAAATGTGTAAACTGACATTTATGACTTTAAGTTCGAAAACCAGAAAAATCGGACCATGGGAAGGGGGGTTTATGGGGGTTTTAAATTTTCCAAAAATCAGTTTTTTGCATTTTTTACCCTAAAATTTTTAAAACACTTAATTTTGGTTTAGACCATGTTATAGAGCTTAAAAAAACAAATAATATGGTATTTTGAATTATTAACCTAGGTTAAGTGGTTGCGGAAAAAATCCAAAAAAACATGCTCATAAAATCTCCCATGTTAATCTTATGGGAAAAAGGTTTTTGGCTTTTCCTCAGTTAATTTTACTTTAAACTTCACATTTTCTTTTACCAATCACTTCAGCTCCACAAAACAATCATTTTGGTGTTTAAATTGTGATTCTACGTCAAACCGTTGCAGAGATATTCAAAGTGCTAAACACAGTACGTTGTCCAATGTTATCCTTATGGAGAATAAATAAAATTTGATATCTTGATTATTTATGAATGTATATTGATGAAATTTGGTATGTGGCTTCATGTTGTACTGGTATATTGATAATTGCACACAAAATAAATGTTTTGTTGATTGTCCCCGTAGCAGCTAACCTGCATACTCAGCCCTAATGTTATTCTTATGGAGAATAAGTAAAGTTTTATATCTCCCTTAATTATGAACATAAATTAATAAAACATTGTAAGTAGCTTCACCTGGTTCAGTTATATTGATAATTGCATAAAAACTCATTTCTTATCTTCCTCATTGCAGCAAACCTGCGTACTCAGTCCTAATGTTATTCTTATGGGGAGTAAATAAAATGTAATAAATCACTTATTTATGAATGTATTTTTGTCAAAATTGGTGAGTGGCTTTATGTACTAGTGAGAAACATATCAATGCATTGGAAATTCGCTGAGTACGCAGGTTTGCTGCGACGGGGGGTATTTTTCATTATTGTTGCGAGTATAAGAGGATTGTAAAATAATCCACACCAAACTTGTTCAGCTTAAATACCTCTGCGAATACACTGCTTGTTTGTAACTTTGTACCTTGTTTTTCAAGTAAACCGTCTCGAAATATATGTAATTATATTAATTTTTAAACATATTATTTATTTTAAAAATAAACTCTAATGAAAGCGAAATGTAGGATTCATATAGGATGATGTTATATGTTTTATATCATGATAAAAATACCAAATCACTGAAACACTTAAATACAGTGCTAGCCAAACTGTAATTTCAATTTTAATTCTTTCACAAATCATAGTATATTAATGAATATTAATAACTGTTTTATATATTCTAAGCAAGTATAATAAGCCGTGGTTTGAGGGATGACAATTTTGATTCGTAAATAAACAGATAAGAAGAATAGAAAATGAAAAAAACATTGTTGGTTAAAATATAATTATTAAAACATGTTATAAACAATAAGATAATTGCAATAATACTAAAAACTAAATAAATCAACAAAACTAAACAATGCTAAATTAAATAACTATGATTAGTATGTGACGAAATATAATATTATAAGCATTAAAATTATGAACAAACATTAAATAACTAAACAAATCAACAAAACAAAACAACATAAAAATAAAGAACAATATTTATAATCCCACCATTACTAATAACAATAACGTTGTATTTTACTCTGTAATAAGACAAATAAGTAAATAGTACAATTTAGTTAATTATGTACATATATAGCTTAAACTGTATTAGTGAAGGTTATCAGGGACTGGTAAATGTTTGTAAACCAAGCAGACATCTGTGTTGTTTTACAGTATTAGCTTACACTACACCGTTATACGTACGTTCCATGTCGGTCGACGGTTAGAGGATACCATCTCGACATCTGTGTTGTTTTACAGTATTAGCTTACACTACACCGTTATACGTACGTTCCATGTCGGTCGACGGTTAGAGGATACCATCTCGACATCTGTGTTGTTTTACAGTATTAGCTTACACTACACCGTTATACGTACGTTCCATGTCGGTCGACGGTTAGAGGATACCATCTCGACATCTGTGTTGTTTTACAGTATTAGCTTACACTACACCGTTATACGTACGTTCCATGTCGGTCGACGGTTAGAGGAAACCATCTCATAACGTTCCTAAAACTTTTTAAAAAATGCTAATAATTATATCAAACAGGTTTCTTATATCACTATTTATGTTTGAAGTGTTTGCTAGTGTATTTTTTTATCTTTGATGAAAGTGTTTAATATATTGATAACTAGATAGGTTAAATAAACTAAGTTTAACAACACTTAAAAATATATTTAGAATTATACTATACTTACATACAAGACGGTAAATATAAACAAAAGATGGTACAGAGCATTCGATTTCAACAAGTTACACCGGTCGTCATCAGGTCCAAACAGAGGATGTCTGGTTAGGACTAATGACGACCGGTGTAACTGGTTGAAATCGATTGACTACTATTAAATTGTGTTTATATTTACCGTGTTGTGTGTAAGTAGGCCTAAAGTATAATTTTAAATCTAATTTTTAGTGCTGTGAGAAGTTTATTTATCCTGTTTATTTGTATCAACCCGTATCATACTGATCTAGAAATTATTTGATAAATAGACCACAAATAAACAAATATGTGACAAATTTGAACATACGATAAAACAAATGTCAATTTTGGTATTGTTTTCAATGGAAATACTAGAAAAAATATGATTAAATATAGAAAATACATCTTAGCAATTAACGAAATGAGATAATTGTCGTACCATAAAATATCATACCATTGTAGACAAACTGGCAGTTTCTATTAGTCAGTTATTTTCATAGGTACACAAATCATATTTAATGTCCAATGGAATAGCAATATAACCGTTTTTCAACAAATATTGTGATTGAGTTTCTGGTTTAATCGTCCCAAGCTTTTGCCCCGATTAAATCTCAATTCCTTGGTCCCATTCGGCTGCGGCCTCCTTTTCGTTTCTTAAGAGGAAATATTTTACATTTGAAGTTTATAAAACCTTTATCAAACGTCTAATAAATATAATTATTTTAAACCCCTTATTAAACTGTATTATTTATGATATTACTTGAGACCCTAATAATAGATTTGGTTTTGTAGCATTTGTTTTGCATAGTTGCTTTTATATTTATCAAGTTTTACGCTACATAAGTTTTGTTTCAAGATTATATGTATTTTTTGGAAAACAAATATTTTAAATTATAATCGTCATGTTATATGATAGAACCAAAGAATTTCTAAATCGAAGTAAAACTATTGAAAAGCTTATATGTTTCATTAATTTTAGTTATATTAATTATTTGCTGATAATCCTCTTAATTTAAATAGTGCTTTTAATTTCACATAATCAAACAACCGGTTAACAAAACCCATAATTTTCTTAGAAAATTTCTTTATGCACAAATTTAAAGCATTAGATAACCCAACTAATTTTCAAGAATAGGTATAAAACGTATGTGAGAACAACTTATACCGTAACGTTTTTAGGTTAGCTCATGTTACGTTGTTAGTTCAATAATAATAAAACTGTGGAACACTTTGTAATGTATGTGCCCTGTAAAATATTCAAATTGGTTTTTCAATTTAAAGTAACATGGTTTTACTTCGATAACACTATCTTTGTTTAGTATTTGTAGTTGATACGTATAGGAAACATAGTTTAAAATATTAGTTTAGCTATAATTAACATTCATGATTATACTAGTGATTATTTTTTCTGTAGTACCATAATTCGTAATTAAACACATTTGTTATACTCGAATAAGTAATAGAGAGTTAACAAACCTAGTTAAAACAGAAACCAACTCAACTTATATAACATATAACCAGGGACGAACATAGAGGATGACATAGGAGATTGTTTGTGTAAGGCCTAGTTGCCAAAATGCTCTTACACAAATCCGTTCACAGAACTTCTCGTTATGACATGTTATAATCAGAATAGACCGGCCACTCTTCCCGTTACAAACTCATTGTTGCATAATGTCAAAGGTTTTGTGTTGCACAATCCTACAAGCTACGTTGCAATGAATATGACAATCCTGAAATACTAAAATGTTCCGAACTTCATGCAACAACACTTTTATTGAATTCATTTGTAATAATAAAGTTATATTTATATAAATGCATATATATATATATATATATACCGGGTGTTTGAAAAAAAACTCCCTACTTATCGAGAACACTTTTAATGGTGATACATACAAAATTTCTTACTCATGAATACATAGTGTGAAATAAAATATCTTCAAGTTTTGGTTTTGTCCTAGTAAACATCGATGTGCGCATCATGTTTTGCTCTACACGGATCAAGACGATTTTCCACTTCTCGCCAAGATTGCAGGTATACTGAAGAACTGCTCTGATGATCCTTTGTCGTAAATGGTCAATGTCACGGATATTTTCAGCATAAGCCATATTCTTTACATGTCCCCAAAAGAAAAAGGCCAGGTTAAATCTGTGGTTCGAGGTGGCCAGGACAAAGGCTCATCGGAGCAGTCACACCTGCAATGTTGGCGAATAACTGGCGAGAAGTAGTAGTCGTATTGATCTGTGTATAGCAACTAGTTGTGATCACGTCGAAGTTTACTAGGACAAAACTAAAACTTGGAAATATTCTCTTTCTCACTATGTATTCATAAATGTAAGATTTTGTATGTTTCACCACTAAGATTGTTCTCGAAAATAGGGAGTTATTTTTCAAACACCCTGTACCGTATACATTGTTTTAATATTTATAAGAAATAAGGGACAAAGTGTGTAGGAAATAAGGTACATAATTACACCGGTTAAGAATTTAAGCATAAAACAAAAGTATATGCTTTTTAAATACTGTTGTTAGTACAGTTGTAAGGCTGTAAAAATAATTTAGTTATACATAGATATACATACATATACATAGATATTTTGCTTTTGTGGACAACAAGAAGGAAAATAAGGGTTCAAACACATACAGCTGTAGCTATCGAAATATTGTGTTAATGTTTACGATGACGCTTTCAAATATACTATTGAATATCATATTTACCATTTAATCCCTTGTTTGGTTGACGAGAGTTTACATTGCGTGTTTGTTGTCATGCCGGCCGCCTGAGCCTCAAAGATAACAAATAAACAACGTGGAGTTTAACAATGGTCTTATATATAGCTGAATCACAAAAACTGTGCTTTCCTTTTTACTATATTAAGATTGTTGAAATAATTGAATATAACACTAACGAAATAATAAATGTTATGACTATTTTACAGTTGATAAAAATTGGATTTAATAATTTTACGAATAAAATTGATATTTTAAAAAATATTTCAGAGTACCTTCCAAATTGTTTATTTAAAAAAATGTATCTCGGTAATAATTCTGCCAACTGTGATTTTAAAACCGTGAGTAGTGCCGAATGGAAACTGATATGGAATGCAAAATGAATGTTTCTTTGACAGGGGAATTTGTTTAGCTCTTTTGTAACATAACAAAAGAGTGAAAAGATTATTTTTGCGGTTATTAGGGGGTATTGAACTATCTGCAATTACTAGTTTCTGAAATAGTACGTAGGACTAGCCGAGACCTCAAATGCTCGGCAATTAATGGGTGAAATAGTTTTGGGAATTTAAATGTAACAAAATGTTCACTCGTAAATGTAAATTAAAAATTAGTTATCCACAGAGGGGGGAATATATCCGACAGTTGGTTCACTATGCCGGTGATGTGGGCAGTGTAGTCTCCCAGGTAGGCCTGGGTCTTGGCGTCTTGATGATGTTGAGTTGAGGAAACGGATTCGCACGAATGTCTACATCACTTCCTTCTTGCGCGACCGCGATACCTGTTGGAGGTGAATTCGCTGTATGTCACTTATTCCCGCGTACCACACACAAACGAAGTTCTGGAAGAGGAGCTGTAGCACTTGGACACTGAAAATGAGTTTATAAATTGAAATTACTTAAAAGGTTAGAGATTTGAAATTAACAAAATATATAAATCATGGGGTTTGACAAATTGAGTTTAGAATTGGGAGAGAAATCAGGACATAATAAAGACTATCATCAGAGAAAAATTTAGAGCTTGACTATCGCGGAGTTAATAGCAAGACCGCCCGAAATGAACTGTATTGAGGAAACTCCATTTGTGATCGGTTGGTTTTTGGGAGAGTCAATTTTCCAATGGGCGGTCGTAGAAAAGTGTCACATGATGTTTTGAGAGGTTTAAGGGGAATATCGTACGTCATTTTGCGACAAATAGAGAGAAATGCTCTGTCTCCAATCCCTCTATGCTCACAGAACGCTTTGTATTTCTTATTGCTAATGTTAATTGATTTAAATTTATAAAATAAAAATTACAGTAAATTCTCCTGATTAATTATATCCAATTAAACACTAAACATTTCTTATTTGTTTAATATCACATTCAAGCTACATTATGTTCAAAGGCACGTCTTGGATACAGTAGTAATTGACCTTTTACTACTAGTCAATGATTGGCACTTCGTTTGGCACCTTGAAGTGAGTCAACCTATTCGAAATCAATATAAAAATGTCGAAAAACATAGTATAAAAAATATATGTTTCCTAATTATAGTATGTATGTTTCTAAACCAAAAAATAATTCAAAAACTGACTTATTATACTGTATAGTTTACTGTTTAATACTCATTGTTTTTCATGGTGATTTTATGTTAAGACATGATTACGGACGTTTCAGGATCTGGAATCTGGTACAAATCAGAACTCAGATTATATACAAATTATACAATATATTAGTGGCCCAATAACTGAAATATTGGCAAACTCAAAATAAGATTAAAATATAGAAATATGCCAGTCTCCCTCGAGTGGTCATGCTGTGCAGTCCAGTGTGTTCCGTTCTGTGCCTGTCGTTTGTGATTTTTTTAGCGAATTTCCCCTTTATGGAAGAAGCTATTACCGTAGATGGCATGGTAAGACTTAAGCCCGAGACCATGATAACTTTGTTTTGAGGTCCCCAGATGCCAGAAACACGATTTTTTCAAATTTATACTATATATATGTCCGTTTCCTCGATAACTTTTTAAAAGAAACAGCCGATTTTGATGAAATTTGCCACAAATGTGGAGAGTAACATTTATGACTGTAGGTTCGAAGACCATATCAATTGGACTATGGGAATGGGGTTTTATGGGGGTTTAAAACTTTCCAAGAATGTGTTTTTTGAACTTTTTGCCCTAAAATTGTAAAAACACTTGATTTTGGTTGTAGCCATTTTATAGAGCTTAAAGTCAGGTCATAAACAATTTAAAGTCAAATAATTTGGTATTTTGAATCATTAAGCTAGGTTAAGTGGTAGTGAAGAAAAGTAAAAAAATGCGTCCATGTTAATCTTATGGGAATAAGGTTTTTAGATTTTCCTCAGATAATTTTACTAAAAACTTCACATTTATTTCTACCAATAAGTTTAGCTCTACAAAACAATCATTTTGGTGTTTTAATTGTTGTTCTACGTCCAACCGTTACCAGAGATATTCAAAGTGCTAAACACAGTACGTTGACCAATGTTCAATTCTCAAGGAGAATAAATAAAATTTGATATCTCGATGATTTATAAATACAAACATATATATATATATATATATATAAACACATATATATATATATATTGACGAAACTTGGTATGTGGCTTCAACTAGTTGTGATTTATTGATATTTTCACCAAAATAATTGTTTATGTTGATTTTCCCGGTAGCAGCATACCTGCATACTCGGCCCCCATGTTATTTATATGGAAAATAAGTCAAGTTTTATATCTCCCTTAATTATGAACCTAAATTAATAAAACTTGGTATGTAGCTTCACGTGCTTGAGTTATATTCGATAATTGCAAAAATAACACATTTTTTATCTTCCTCATTGCAGCAAACCTGCGTACTCAGCCCTAATATTATTCTTATGGAGAATAAATAAAATGCTATATATCACTTATTAATGAATGTATTTTTGTGAACCTTGGTAAGTGGCTCCAGGTAGTAGTTAGCCCCATATGTATGCATTGGAAATTCGATGAGTACTCAGTTTACTGTGGCAGGAATATTTTTATTATTGGCTGTTTTTATAGTTCTCTGTTTTAGCCTTTTTGTGTTTTTTAGGATGTTCCTGGATTATACCACGAATATTTTAAGTAATTTTGTTATGATTTAGCTATTTTTCTCACCTAATGACGGAATCAGAATCCAGATCCCAAAACTTTGTAAAACCTGATTTTACTAATCAGTGATAGAAAATGTCCGCCATAATTTTGTAATTAACATGTCGTAATTGTTACAAAAATAAACAAGAAAACACATTATTTGTATTTTTTGGGTTTCAAATATTTTAGGCCAATCACTATAAGAACTATTTTTATAATTACAAACCATAAACATAAGACCGTGTATCACAATTGAAATATATGTTTACGTAACTCCAGTCAACAGTTCAACTCCATTAGATTCAGTCACTACTTATGATTCAGAACTCTTGTTCCATCCTCAGGGACTTACAAATATGTCAATCTTTGTTTTAGAAAAATGCTTGTCAAACATTACAAAATTTAAAATGTAATATTAAAATCGCAACACTTACACACTGATTTACAAATTTCACTATTTTAATTAATAATCATATAATTATTTAATTAATTATTTTTATAAAACAGAAGAATGTCATTTTTATAAGTTCTTGAATTTGGAACAAGAGGCCTGAAACAAATGTAGGAAATTCAACTGTAATTGAACTGTTGACTAAAGGGACGTAACACTATATTTCAATTGACATATAACAGTTCTGGAGGCATTCAATAACAAATAAAATATAACTTTATGCCTCGATTTTTCTCGTCAATGAAATTTAAAACAACTAAATAATTTCTCAGCCTTCAACATTTTCCTTTCACAATGTGTATACAATGCTTACTGGAGTAGCATTTGCTTAGTCTTCTTTAATCATAAATTTTTACTAACGTATCATAAGTTAGAATATGTGGTTTATAAAACGCTTGATTACTCTTACAGAGTGAAACTGCTGTAATCCACAAAGCGGGATTGTTTCCATCACGTCAGAGCGTCAGAGCGAGTCACGGCAGCCGCGCCTGTAGTGATGGCTGAGTGATTACTGACGATTGGGCTTTGTTGTTCCAGCGACTGTTGTGAAATCGCTTGGTTATTTGTTATGGAAAGAGAAACGATGCACTCCATCTCTTATTGAAACACATACTCTTACGCCATTTCATTTCTCATTGGCACGGTTTCGTTTAAAATTTGACTCTTATAACCACAGAAATAAAAAATAACCTACTACAATGTATACCTATAAATGTATTTTGGAGCATTAATAGTATATTTAATCACTAGGGCCGAAAGTGAAGCTTTCGAAAAATGAGCGAGGATCGAAAAGCCACTTTTGGCTCACGTGATGAACTATATTTTTCGTCTTACTGCACAATACATTAAACTAACTGCTTTCTCAAACCTAATATTTTACAACTTGTTTACCTTTAAAAGCTTGATTCCAAAATGGCTTCCATCATGTTCTTGCTATTTAAAACAAACAGCTGTTACTACAGATGTTTTCAACTATTGTCTGTTACATTTGTGTTAGTGTTAGGTTAGACTAACTACAACGATAGGTATATAGAATGCTGTGGACTATCGATTGCAAGAAGGAATACTTTAGTCAACCGTTTCGAGCTACATCAGGAATCAGACTCGTAGCGTTTCCTAGATTTAGCTGGTAATAAGCTTTCTTGAATGTATTGAGCTTTTTGTAATATATATTTGTTTCCCGTGTCAATATTGTCGGACTGAAACACAACAAATATACTTAAACCGATAGCAATGCAACAATGAATTACAATCGATAAAATAATTTATTACAACTCTCGATACAATCGATTACTTACAATCGACGTACACAAGTTTGCAGATTCACTACATTGATATTTATAAATTACAGAAACGGACCAGCTGATGACCTCGACACCACCTGATTCTTTTCCGTCCTAGGACTGAAAAGAACTACTTTCGCCCGCAACGCATGTACTGAAAACAGCCGTTTTCCAAGCAGTATGACGAAAAATTGATTTTTATGCAGATTGATTGGAAATGTTAAGCGTACCTATATATGTCTTGATGTTAGGGTTGCCTCTAGGAATTAAATTTGTTGTGGGTCTAAGAGTCTGAGGGTTCAGGAGGGTTCGGGTCTTTTTGGTAATTTTAAAATGATTGCACGTTAAATACTCTTACTTTAGACTATATCAAGTAAAACTATAAAGCTTTTAATTAGGTTAAGCACCTTGACTGCGCATGATAAAGCCATTATAATATATATCAAGGGCAACGCTAGAAGGATAAATTTATTCGTATTCAACCCGTTTCCATCAATTTGAATTTTTTTGGATTCATACATGTTATTTAAAGGTTTCTGATAATCATGGTCAACTCTTTTCAGTAGACAACATCTACTGGCCTGTGTAACAGCGGCCTTCACAAACATATCCATTCGATCAGTAAGTAAACAAATAAACAAATAAATTTCTCTCAGAAAGTTTCACTAGCTTCATATGAATAGAACACAACACACTACGAAGTAGTTTAGATTAAATGAAGCTTTTAATTAAATCGAAGACAGCTAAAATAGTAAACAAAATAATTACTGCGGGAAAAACGTGTCACTAACATCAGTCCTCCCACCTGCTGTCATATCGACAGTGCTGCCAACTCAGACGAGATCTACTGAAACATTAAATTTCCCTCTCCTTATCATCTCGGCACTGTAGGTGGGATTTAGTGAAACGCGATGTTAAATCGTAGGGAAAACTAGATGTTTCCCGACGTGGTTACTCGCAGGCCCACTTCGACTCGCACTCTGGAGCCGTTTATAGAAAGGCAACAGAGATTAAGAAGCAAAATTGAAAAAAATTGTTTATGTAATAAATATCGTATGACAAGGATTAAGCAAACGTAGTTGAATAAAGGGAATAACTCCATAATGTATGCATTTCTAAAAAATATAAAATAATGAGCTACAAATAAATAATAAGGTCTTAGAAATCAATTAGTGGAAATAATCAATATATAGACTACCATACGCTCAACAAGGGCTGTTGATTAATAAAAAATTACACCAATTTATCTTTTAAACATTAAGATATTTCATTTTGAGAGTAAGAATAAAATATGATAAATGTGCACTTTATCCGATTTGAAATGATAATGAATGGTATTTCGTCAGTTTTATGTCCAAAGCGCTAAACCCTTTTGAAAGACGTTGAATATTTGATTATACTGAAATCAGCTCTTATCCCCTTTGTTATGTATTACGAATATTCTTTTTTTAACTTTGCAAGTAGCCTCGATTGCATAATAAGAGTCTTTAAAGAATTTGCATAAATACACACCCCAATAAATATTTAAAAAAATCCAAGACTTCAATTCCAACTAAGCAAATTATAAAGGGAAATTTAATTTAAATATATAATAACAACTGTTTTATACTTACAAATTTATTTTATTTTAGAAATGTTTTATAAATAATATTAAAGTATTAAAGAAATCGTTAATGCGATTTGTTAACAAATTATTTTTCTTTTCGACTTTGGAGTATTTATAACCATAAGGAAATCCTGTTTCAATATTTATTAACATGTTTAATTCAAAGACAATTTGTAGACTGTCTAAAATATTAAATTTGTTGATAAAATCAGTTGAATACCTTTTAGTTTAAAATGCTTCATGTTTTAAAATATGTATAAAGTGTAACTTTTCTTCACACTATTAAAGTAAACGTAAGTTTTGATGGCAGTAGTTTTTTTTATAAAAATAGTTGTTTGTATTTCATTTAGGAATTAAAATTGTGGCTTCAGTAGCAATTTGTATTATATAAAAATCTTGTTTATTAATCTATGTCGAGTTAAATGTATGTTTTTTTTAAATAACACGACATATATAGAGGTTTTAATAATAAAAAGTATGGAACCAGATGAATATTTCACAATACGTTTTGATTTTGTTCAGGAGTAGATGTGAAATGGCGGGGAGGCATACTATTCGGCGCTTTTTCCCCATGTTATTCTTATGGGGATCAGTTTTTGGACCGACGCACAGTGGGGTATTTTACCGTAAAACGTGGCATAAATTCAAAACGTCGCCGTAGGTAATCAAATTTTGGTATTGATTGCTATTTTATGGACCTGAAACAAAATCTATACAGAAAATATGAAAAACTTTACGAAAAAACTTCATTGTTAAAATTCTTAATAATACTATAATTCATAATACACCTTTTTTATGTTTTGGGTTTGAAGAAGCCTGATTGAAGATCAAAAGTGAATAAAAAGACAACTTATACATTGAAATAACATTTTGAAATTGAGATTTATTAATTTTCCAGTAATGAGCAAATTAAATTGTAACATAATTTTTAAGCATTTAAAATACAATATTTTAAGATTGAGCTAAAATTGTAATCTGCTTAAGGTAAGTAATTTTTGCGAATGATTACAAATGTGTAAAGTATGAGGATAGAATATACCACACTCTTTTTTTAACTGATATAATACAGATTTTAATACTGATTTAATAATATACAATCATTTTAAACACACTATGTAAATTCCTAATTAATTATATACACTATATACATGTCACTCACTGACCCAGTCATGTCTTTCTATGATTGCTCACTGTCACTATAGTCATCACTTTCACTTTCACTATTTTTTTTCGCTTTCTGTGTTCATTTCCATGTTTAAAATATTTCCGCTTGAAGCATTAGAGTATTTCACACGTGGTGGGCTCACCAAATCAAGAGCTTCCTTGGGTATATGCTGAAGTTTTTTTGCGGGAAGCTTCCTCTTAGATGTAATCACAGGGTCTGATGTTACCAGCAAGTAGTTAAACACATCTTGGTTGGTTTTTGCCCTGCTTACTTTTCTGGAGTAGTGTTCCCTGCACTTCTTGAAGTCTTTGTTCCTAGCTTCCAAGGCCTCTTCTGTCAATTGCCCAATAGGCAGCAAGGCAGACTTCACAACTTCAGGTCCGTGAATCAGGTATTTATGCACAGTCGGAGGCATATTGTACCATGGGTATAGTTGTACAAACAGCCTTGCTGTGCTTTGGGTAAATTCATATTGTTTTTCAAACTCAGGATTCCCACATGATTTCATTATTTCTAAGAATTGCCTTCTTGTCAGTTGAATGCTGTTCTTGTCCGGGCCTAGAATAAGAATTGAAATGAAATAACGTCCGTCATGTTAAAAGATAAAATTATAAAAAAATAATTTCTATTTTGTAACATGTTCATAATATTTTCATTTTTTTGTTAACAAATTTAAAAGTTTTAGAATTATAAAAAACACTTATAACAGCCATTATATTTGGTAGACAAACAATTGATTGGTATTGGAAAATAACAACTTAATGTTATCTTTATATTACGTTCAAGTTAACTAAGTATATATCTCTAAATTAAATCATTAATAATAAAAGTAGCATTTCACAAATAAAATACATTTTAAATTGTTCCATTTTTTAAGAAAAAAAAGCTTAATGTATAATTTGAATTTTTTTCTACTGCATTTTAAAGTCAAACTTATAAAAGGAATCATTGCTCGTTTGTACACTGAAATGACTACTACATCTTTATATAAAAAACTATATTTCTACTAACAACCCTAATCCTTATTTCCATCAAAATTTACTTTTTTTTGTCACTAAACCAAGTTTTATTCTCAACGGCAAATTCACATGGTAATAAATTGGTTTTTGTGTAGTAATTGTGATGGTTATTAATACACCTATTTTGGCAGTGGTATACAATGTTTCACAAAAAAATTAATATCCATAAAAGGTGCAAATATGTGCACGATTTGATTTTTATTCCAAAAAGTTTAAGAACAATCCTTTATATTAACATTAGAATTACAGCTTGATCTCATTTGGAACACTAACATAATACTTCAAATAAATCACAACAATAACAAATTAGCAATATTTTTGTTACATATTTTACAAAATTAATCAAAATTTATAAACCGTTATATTTAAACTTTACGAATGTATTTTGTTTATAGTTACCAGAGGTTGATGATGCCATGCTGGATCAATAAAAAAGTACTAAATAAGGGAGGAAAATAATATAAAACACGGCATTATATAACACGACCTTCTAGCTAACCGACTGCTTCCTTCAGAACTGAACTTGTACTGATGCGTTATCTAAGGAAATAATGTGTTTATCGGCCAGTCAGTAGTTGTTTTTTATTCTTTGGAATGTTTACTATCTTGATGTAATAATGAGTGAATTCCCGTTTCACTTTTATTTTTTTAATATATGCCAGGTTTTGTGGTAAAATACCCCACTGTGCGACGCCCGATCCCGCCCTACACAATTTCCTTATTAGCCTGTACTAATGTCCAACCCTTGCCTATATTAAATGTATTTTCCCAATCCCCATCCCTCCTCTATATTTTTTAAAATTAATTTTCAAATTCAGGCTAAAAAACTATCTTTAGTGTTTATGGTCTGATTTGTCTGCAATTTGGATATGTTATTGTCCTAGGCAAGTGTTTTAATAAATTCCACTTACATTTCCCAAATTCACTATTACAGTCAAATTAAAAATTATTTTTGAAAAATACTGCCGCCAACTTCTTTATTTACTGTCCGATTTGTCTGCAATTTGGATATGTGATTGTCCTAGTGTTTTAATAAATTCCCCCAAATTAAAAATACTGCCGCCAACTTCTTGATTGTCGTAGTGTTTTAATCCTAACTACGGTCGAACTGCCAACTGATTAAAACATCCGCCGCTTGCACACGCAACGATCCGCATCGCTGCCCACACAACAATCCACCGCTCACCGACACACTGACATACTAACACACTAAGTCGGTCATGCGCAAGCACGCGTCACATTGACCAGAATTTCCACCTACCATAGAAAGCCCAGCCAACGTCATTTCCTGGTTAAATTGAAAATCCGAGGTGTATATAAGGCGCCACCGACAACACACAACAACAGTGACCTCCACCACCAGCACCGGATGAAGACACCGACACGCCACCAGCGACCACCGGCACCAGATGACGCCACCACGCTGCACTCTGGCTCTCTCCACCTCTCTCGGCCTCTCCACCTAGGACTCTATGTTAGCTGTGAGTGTTAGCGACGGTAGTTGTAATCTGTCTTCAACGGAGGGAGACATATCCATCACTATGGCAATTTTTGAACTCTCGTAAACTTGTAAAATATAATTTAAAAACCGCTGTTAAATAATTTAAAAAAATTTAAAAATTTAAAAAATTTAAAAATGGTAATTTCTTGTTTATAAAAAGCAGAGCACGACATCTCTACAGTCATTTCAACACAAAATGTTGTCCTGTGCAATATGCTCCGTGCCCTGCTCCAACAGAAGCAATTTAATCAGACACTATCGCAACATTCACAAAGTTATTCCTAAAATTTGTAAAAAATGCCATCAAATATTTGATAATAACAATCATTTTAAAATGCACATGCTAGAAAAACACAATACTTGTAATGTGTGTAAGAAGGCTATTAACTGTCAAAAGAAACGCCACCACCTACGATGTGACAAACGACCTTACAAGTTGTATATTTTTAACGGTGAGTCCGTGGATATATTAAACACCCTTCAATCATGTCCTTTACCAATAAAATGGATTCTTATTAGGAGGGTAAAGTTCATCAAACACTCGGCGGACAATAATGGTGATTTAATCATTGACAAAGAATGTATTGCTGATTTTCGAAGTTTAACTAATTTATCAATTGAGAAAGCACAATTAAAGACTCAAATTAAAGAAGCACTTTTTAAGATCGATACCTCCATGCACAAGTATCAAGCCCAAGGCAGTGGATGGATATATGACCACACTAAATACTGGCAGCTGCATGTTTACAAATATAAGCCCCTAACTCCCAACTCATACATACCCACACCAGAAAATATAAAATCAAAACACGCTGTTTTAAATATTAAAAATAGTGATAATAAATGTTTCGTGTGGAGTGTTTTAGCAAGCCTGAATCCAAGGAATCGTAAAGAAAATGCAAATCGAGTATTTTACTACGAACCCCACATAGGCCAGTTGAATATGACAAACATAAAATATCCAGTAAAAATATCCGACATTGATAAATTTGAAAAACAAAACAACATAAGTGTTAACGTATATGGAATTGAAGGACAATTAATATATCCACTGAGAATAACTAAACTAAATAGTAATACACACGTCAACCTGCTGCTTCTACAACAAGGTCGGAAATCACATTACTGTTTAATTCGTGATTTTGATAAGTTAATGTTTAATTCTACAAAACACGACCATAAGAAATATTTTTGCAAGTTCTGTTTGTAACATTTTTGCACCAAAGATATATTGGAACGTCACACAACATATTGTAAAACCTTTGATGCCCAAAGAGTACAAATGTCTAAAAAAGATACACTACAATTTACGAATTACAAATATCAACTTAAAGCTCCCTTTGTGATTTATGCAGATTTCGAATGTTTTATAAACTGTGGCAAACACACTCCTTCTGGATTTGCTTATGTTGTGGTGAGAGATTCTAACATTATTTACGAAGAGTTGTACAGCGGTGAAAATGTGATGGATGTGTTTTTCGAAAAGTTATTTAAAACTTATGACTTTATTAAAAGTCAGATGGGAGTATATGTTCCCCTTGTAATGACTCCAGAGCAAGAGGCATCCTTCAAAAACTCTACACACTGCCACATATGCCAACAACCGTTACTGTGTGATAAAGTGCGCGACCACTGCCACCTAACAGGCGAGTTCCGAGGACCCTCCCACAACTCTTGCAATTTAAACTATAAAGTAACCAAGAAAATTCCAGTATTCTTCCACAATCTTAAAAACTATGACGGTCATTTAATAATGCAAAACTTGGGAAAATTCAATCGGAAATTGAATTGCATAGCCAAAGACATGGAAAAGTATATTTCGTTCTCTGTTGATGATTTGGTATTTTTGGATTCCTACAACTTTTTGTCTCTTCCCTTAAGCAAATTAGCTTCCAATTTAAATACGTTTAGATTTATAGACAATCCACTACTACAATGTAAGGGCGAATTTCCGTACGAATACATGACAGGACCAGAAAAGTTTTTAGAGCCCCTCCCACCCATAGAGGCATTTTACAGCAGTCTAACTAAAGAATGTATATCTCCTGCACAATATGAACATGCTAAAAACGTATGGAATCATTTTAATATAAAGAATTTAAAAGAATATCACGATTTATACCTTAAAACAGATGTGTTGTTATTGGCTGATGTGTTTGAGACATTTAGGGACTTGTGTTTAAAGGATTATAAACTCGACCCTGTCCACATGTACTCACTGCCTGGACTAACATGGGAGGCATGTCTTAGAGTGACCGGCATAAAATTAGAATTATTTCAAGACATTGACATGCATTTGTTTATAGAACATGCCATTAGAGGCGGTGTAAGCATGATTTCCATGCGCCACGCTAAAGCCAATAATAAGTACATGGGCGAACATTATGACCCAAATCAAGAAAGCACCTATCTTGTATACTTAGACTGCAACTCGCTATACTCTACAGCAATGTGCGAGTCGTTGCCCGTTGATGGCTTTAGATGGACAAATGAGAAAGATTATAAATCCAATCAAAATGAAAACTTTGGATTTATTTTGGAAGTTGATTTAAAATACGATAAAAGTTTACACGATTTGCATAATGACTACCCGCTCGCACCAGAAAAAATGAATGGAAAATTAATACCAAATTTAAATGACAAAACTAAATATATTTTACATTATAAAGCACTAAAAAAATACGAAGAACTGGGTTTGGTAGTTACAAAATACCACAGAATCTTAAAATTCAGACAATCAAAATGGCTCGCCCCCTATATTAATTTTAATATTGAAAAGCGACAAAAAGCTGAACATGATTTTGAAAAAGACTTTTACAAACTGTTAAATAACAGTCTCTTTGGTCGAACAATTATGAACCAACGCAAGTTTCGTGATATACATCTTGTAGACGAGTCTAAGTTAACAAAGTATGTTACAAAGCCAAGATTTGACTGCAGCAAAATGTTCGATAACAAGTTGCATGCTGTGCATTTAAATAAATTAATTGTAAAGTTTGATAAACCAATATATTTAGGAATGACCATTTTGGATATCAGCAAAGTAATAATGTATGATTTCCACTATAATTATATGTCAAAATTTAAGAATAAAAAGTTCTTAATGACAGACACAGACAGCCTTCTTTATTCTATAGTAACAGAGGACTTTTACAAGGAAATACAAAGTGACTTGGACCGTTTTGACACCTCTGCATATAGTAAAGATCATTTCTTATACTCTGATAAAAACAAAAAAGTTACGGGCAAGTTTAAAGACGAATTAAATGGTCAAATTATGTATGAATATTGTGGTTTAAGGCCAAAATTATACTCTTTCATTCCTTTACAATGGTTATACGAAAAAGAAAAGCAAAATGAGCTAGAGGTTAAGAAGGCAAAAGGAGCTGACAACGCTACAGTTAAACATCTCTTAACACACCAACACTACTTACACTGTCTTGCAACCGGAGAAGATTACTATGAGAATGTTACAAGAATTAAATCCACAAACCACCATCTGCAAACATTTACGATGAACAAAAAGGTACTCTCTTTTGATGACGACAAGAGGTTTATTGTGGATGGCATCAACACCCTTGCCCTTGGTCACTATAAAATTGGTCAAACATAAATCTGTATTTGCCATTATTCTTTGGCCTTTCCTTGTCTATTACAAAAAAGCCATATTTAGACCTATCCCAGCATTGATGGCAGAGATTTCTAAATTGGTTAAATGAAAAATCATTTCCCACATGATTGTTATACACATGTTTTAAATTTAAATCGTCTTGTTTAAATAATATTAGAAAATTAACATTGTCACGTAAATGTTTGTTTACTTTACTGTAAGATTGACACAAGTAAAAACTGTTAATATTTTTGTGTCTGCCCATTGAGAAAAATTGTGTGATATTTGGACTATTTATGTCGTCAAATACAACTATTGAGTGTGATTCTACATCATTTGGTGTGATTTCACAGTTTGAATATGTGTGTAATTTAACTTCATCACACAGACGGAATATTTCAATTATTTTTTTATATTTTTCTTGTTCTAAAGATTTGGATATTATATATAAATTTGTAAACTTTAATCCTTGTTTTTTTACAAATAAGTTATAAATTACAACAGTCTTCCCCGAACCACTGGGCCCTATTATAAGACAGCGAATATTATTAGGAAATAGGCCCAACTTCTTTGGTGTATTTTCTTTATGTGCTATTTTAAATTTGTTCTTTTGTTGAATAAATGACATTTTTTATATAATGGTGTATTTTCTTTATGTGTTATTTTAAATTTGTTCTTTTGTTGAATAAATGACATTTTTTATATAATAAAAATGGCAAAGAGAAAGTGTAAAAAGGTCCAAGGTAAGGGATTATTCTTAAAGCCATATAGAGGCCGTGGCTTGTTAAATACCCTTATAAACAACCTTCCTTTCCCTCTCCACATGCCTGGAAATTATAAATGGTGTGGACCTGGAACTAACGTGCGTGAAAATTTAGCCAGAAATGTACCTCCAAAAAATAAGCTAGACTCTTATTGTAAAGAGCACGACATATTCTACATGAATAATCCTGATACAGCCGCCCGGAACAAGGCAGATATGAGATTAGCGGACCAGGCTTGGACTAGGGTTTCGGCAAAGGACGCCAGTCTGGCCGAAAAAGCAGCAGCTTATGCAGTGACAAATTTGATGAAGGCTAAGGCAAAAATGGGAATGGGATTAAAATTTAATAAAAAAGATGGACAACTTTCAGCTGTTAGAGGCAGCAAGAGACGTGCCTCGCTTTCGAGGAGTGTACCTAAAAAACGAGCTAAAACATCTAAGGCCAAAAGTAAGAGAATGTGGAATTATTAATTTAGACAGTGACAGGGGCACACATTGGACAGCATATCGTAAAAATAAAGATGTTGTAATATATTTTGACCCTTTCGGAATACAGCCTACAAGAGAGGTAATTGAATATTTTGTACCATCTAAAATTTACTATACAACTGATCAAATACAAGATTTAAACAGTTCCATTTGTGGAATTTTATGTTTATCATTTCTGAAAAATTTTAGTTTATAAAAATGGATTCATTTACTATAACATTTACGGGTACAGAGCCAGAGTTGAAGTCGGTGTTCTTTCCTCCTATAGAATTAAATGGTGATTATGTAATTGGACTGGTAGATTTTCAAAGTTATAATTCTATATTTAATGTTAAAAAACCTCTAAATACTTTGACATATTACAAAATGCACAAAATTACAACCCCAAAAGGGGAGGTCACAATTGACGAATTAAACCGGGCATTAGATGGTAAAGTTGAAGTTATTATACAAAATAAAGTAGCATTAATTAATACAAAAGTCAAACTTATATTTTACAAAGGGCTAGTTCCAAAATTAAATAAACTTAAAGACACAAAATTAACTATAGACGAGGGTGAGGATGTGTATTATTACGATCACAAAGCTCCAAATGTAATTGAAATTGCTGAAGGTACATACGAAGTGTTTGAGCTTGCGAAGGAAATTCAAAAGCAACTCCCAGATTTTGTACTTATAGCCGATAATAAAACTATGAAAGCCACATTACATTCTAGCCATGTGTTTGATTTTACAAAACCGTGTTTAGGGTCTGAATTGTTGGGATTTAAAGGATTTTCTACTCCAGATATTGCGTTTAAATCCGTAAATAAAATCAACATAAATAATGTAAATGTGATTAGAGTAAAATGTAATATTGCGAATGGGTCTTATTTAAATGGTGACAAATCACACACCATACACAGTTTTTACCCAGAAGCTCCTCCCGGCTACAAAATTATTGAGGTCCCCAGAAATATTATATACTTCCCTGTAAATAAGAGAAGTTTAGATGTTGTTAGCATTACATTTGCAGATCAACACGACAAGCCAATTGACTTTAATAAAGAAGAAACTACAATTACTTGTCATATAAAAAAGATATGAGAATTTACAAGAACGGACTGAGTGTGCAAAATGCCAGGTTTCTGCGATCAATTGGGTTGAAGTTAAAATTTTCTATTAATAAAAATGGAAGATTTTCTAGACGTTACAGGAAAATTCCAATACGACGATAGCGTGGTTAAAATTACAAATCACTCCTATGTTCCACACAACACTTTAGCAATAAATAATTCCGATGAAATTCGAATATGCATAAATAACCAAGATTTACTAACACTCCCATGTAGGAGTTATCTGTATATTAAAGGAGAAATAGAGAATCATGATAAAGGACATTTTATAAATAATGCATTTGCATTTTTATTTGACGAAATTAGATACGAAGTTGCTGGTAAAGAAATAGATATTGTAAGAAATCCGGGAATTTCCAGTCTTATGAAAATATTGTGCTCTTACAATAAAACAACTAAATTGTCAAATGTAGCATTGGATTCTGATGAAAATTTAAAGGAGTTCCATAAAAGCGGCAAGTTTAGTACTTGTGTCCCGTTAGAGCTGTTAATGGGTGTGTTTGAGGATTTTAATAAGGTTTTAGTAAATGTTAAACAAGAATTGGTGTTGAAAAGATCCAAAAACGACTTAAATTGTATATTAACAACATCTGGTGTCGATCCTATTCCTAAAATTACACTTAAATCGATTCAGTGGGTGATGCCGCATGTGGTACCATCTGATGGGGAGAAGCTTCAATTACAAAAGATGTTATTGCAAAATAAAAATTTGCAAATTGCATTTAGAAGTTTGGAGCTACACGAACTCCCATCATACCCCGAAACCAAGAGACATACATGGTCAGTTAAGACGTCTTCGAGTTTGGAGAAGCCCAGGTTTATTATATTTGGTTTCCAAACTGGTAGGGACAACAGTGCACGAAAAAGAACTGATGAATTTGATCACTGTAAATTGAAAAATCTCAAAGTGTTTTTAAACTCTGAATATTATCCTTACAGTGATTTAAATCTCGACTTTGAAAATGGAGATGCCTCTAAAGCTTATGAGATATTTGTGAGGTTTAGGGAGAGTTACTACAACACCGTCCCCGATCCTATGTTTAACAGAGCTGACTTTATAAAGAAATATCCTCTAATTGTAATAGATTGTTCTAGGCAGAATGAATCAGTCAAAGAGGGGGTTGTAGATATTAAATTAGAAATTGAAACTGCAGAAAATGTCCCTTCAAACACATCTGCATATTGCCTAATAATACACGATAAGGTGTTTGAGTATAATCCTTTGACAAATGAGATAAATAAAATGTAAATAAAATGAAAACAAATATTCAACAAGAATTGGTAGAGTCTGCAAAACAAATAAGAGAAAAATATAGGGCGTTAAAACGTGGTAAATTTCTAGAGGCTGAAGAGAGGTTCCAAACATTCCAACCGTTAATAGAGCCTTTGCAAGAATTAAAAAATTTAGCCACAAAAACAGAGAGGCCAGTTCTCCCAATGATTTTAGAAAAGACCCCGTCTAGAATACCAAGAATAACACAAATAACACCACACAAATTAGATTTTGGTCTTTTAGCATCAGACTATTTAGGAAATTACCTTAGTAGAAGTAGTATGACAGACACCACATATGGTATTAGGCGAGAAGGAAATACATTTTTTATTGGGAATCAGGAAGTTCAAATTGCCAATGATGATGTTACAGTTGGAGAAACAATTTATAAGGGGACAAAGGGATTGTGGGATTTGTTAACTTTAAAAGAACCCGTAAACTATAGTCAGGCTGATTTGCAAAATTATAAAGAGATTTTGGAAGCTACAAATGCACATTTAAAGGGTTATAAAACAGGTGCGGCGATGTCAGGTAATAAACACACTAAATATCTTAATATAATTAAACCCCTGTTTAAGACTGTTGGTGAAGGTTTAAGGCAGGTAACTGGTAAAAAAATAGACTATGTTTATTGGGACGATCCTAATGAGCTTGTAGATAGGTTAAGACTGCTTTGGTTAAGCCGATTGGCGGGAAATTCTGGAGTGGATAATGAGATAGATTCTATCATAGAAGAATTGAGGGAAAGTGGAATTGTTTATTAAATAAAAAGATGATAGATAAATTTTATCGCGTATATAACCCGTATAGTAAACCAGAAGCTAGAAGTTTTAAAGAAACTACTTTAAATCTAAAAGATGATGGTTGGAATGCTTTAAATTATAAAATTAGTAGTGTTAAAGGTGGGGAGTTTACTGATGATGTATCGACTTTGGGGCAGACGTTAACCAGAAAAGGTGATGCTTTTGTACAAGGTAATACTAAATATAAGTTTTTAGAATCCAAGAGTAATAATTGGAACGCTAATAAACGCAAAATTACTAATGTTAAACGGGGTGAAAGCTCAACCGATGTACCCACATTAGAGCAAACTTTAATAAGAAAAGATGGTGTCTTTGTACAAGACAAAAATAATTATGAATTTTTGGAATCGGAGAATGGAAAAAATGGAAATATTTGGAATGCCAAAAAGCGAAAAATAAGTAATTTGTTGGCTGGTAAAGAAAGCGATGATGTTGTAAACGTCTCTCAAGTACCAAAAATGGATCTAAACTTTTGGGATTTTAATAATAAAAGGCTAGTTCGTGTTAAACCCGCTGTTGATGAGAACGATTGTGTTACAAAACATCAGACTGTGACTTTAGACGGTCTTAAATTTGATGGTAAAAATAAACAATTAACAAACATTTTACCTGGAACATTGCCAAATGATGTGGCTGTTGTTAATCAAATATTAACAAAGGGTGAGAAAAGCATAATAAAACAGGGGGATAAAAATTATAATGTATTAAACTTAGATAGAGATATGTGGGATGCAGAGGACAAATTAATAAAGAATGTACCTGAAGGCAAAGATAGGAGTGATATTTGTTTAATGTCACAGGTTTTGAGGTATGACGATAATATTAAAACTTTTAGACAAGACAATATTAAATTTGATATTTGTTTAAAATCACATGCATTAAGGTTTAACAATAAAACTAATAAATTTATGCAAGACAATAATGAAATCGATTTGATGATGTACAATCCTAAATTGTTGGTTGCAGACCCTACATCTTTAAGCGGATTTAAGACTTTAGATGGAGAGGCATATTTGCCAAAAAACTATGTATATCAAAGAATGAGTGATGGTATGTTAATTGGTAGCAATGGAGGTGTTTTTGAAACGACAGAGACTGGCAGATACGTTAACATTAAAAATAAAGAATAAAAAATGGAAAAAATTGCTTACGAATTGCATAAGCCCGCGAGAAAGAACTATGTTAGAAGGTCTTTTAAGGTGTTGGGTATAAACGAAACTGTTCAAATAGATTTAATAGATATGCGGAATTATGCTAGAGAGAATTCTGGAAATAAATATATTTTAACTTTAATAGACACATTTTCTAAAAAAGCTTATGCTGCTCCACTAAAGAATAAAACTGGATTAGTAGTCACAGAAGCTATAAAAACTATTCTCCCAAAGGGAGTTAAAAATATTCAATCTGATAACGGAAAAGAATTTTTTAATGAACATTTTACCAAACTAATGAAAATTCTAAATATTAATCACTACCACACTTACTCTACAACTAAGGCGGCTATTGTGGAAAGGTTCCAGAGAACTTTAAAGAATTGGTTGTATAGAGAGTTTAGTGCACAAGGGAGTTACAAGTGGTTGGATTTACTTCCAAAGTTAATAAGGATATATAATAATAAAGTACATAGATCCATAGGGATGAAGCCTAACCAAGTAAGTGCTAAGAACTCTAAAGATGTACATGAAAGGTTAGCATCTAAAGTACAAGTTAAAAAGCCAAGATATAAGGTGGGGGATAGTGTAAGGATATCTAAATATAAACATGTATTTAGTAAAGGATATACTCCTAACTGGACGGGAGAGCTTTTTACAATAGCAGAAGTTAAGAAAACAAAGCCTGTGACTTATATTTTGAAAGATGAAAATGGCAATATAATCAAAGGAGGATTTTATACAGAAGAATTGTTAAAGACTAAATATAAAGACATGTATTTGGTAGAGAAGGTAATTAGGAGGAAAGGTGATTTATTATATGTCAAATGGCTCGGGTTCCCAAGTAGCCAGAACTCGTGGATTTCTGCAAAGGATGTATTAAAATGAATTCAAATTTTAAAAATATAGGGGAAAAATATGGCAAGAGTCAAAAGGAAATTAGGGCGGGTGCAAAAATCAGTAAGTTGGCAGTTTTAATTCGACTGTAATAGTTAATTTGGGATTTATTAATGCATTAGATAAATTGCAGACAAATCCAAAGTTAATTTTTAAATATAGAGGATGGGGAAAATGTATTTAAGGCAAGGGTACTAGTACAGGAAACTTGTGTAAGGCGGGAGCTGGTGTCGGTCCAAAAACGGCTCCCCATTAGAATAATATGGGAAAAAAGCGCCGAAAGTGACTTCTCCCCGGTAGTTCTCCTCTACTTTCAGGTAATACATTCTAGCCATGTGCACTGTGGTATACAGTGCGATGAAATTTATTTCTTATTTGAAGAAAATTCATTCAGAAAAAATACTATTTCATATAGTATTCCAAAATGTTTAAATTTTTAACCGCACTGTAGTACGGTTGAAACATAATCATTCCCTTGCAAAAGCGTATCTTTCATTATTGGAACTTTATGGTTTCTCCGTGACGTTCACGTTTCAGGAGACAGAGTGATTTCACTTTGAGTTGGAATTTGATTAAACGAAAGAATGGCGAGGCGAAAATCAATTTCTCCTTCGGATCATGAAATAATTTTGTTATATTCTGGATATTATAACATCTGTAATTTAGTACTTGCAAATTGTAATTACTTTTAGGAAAATGTTCCTATTTTCGAATAGATATTTAAAAAATTAAAGATTTTTTAGTTGATAATGTAGCACCATAAATTTAATTCTTAATAAGGAACACCATATTTTTGGTATATTTAGGTAGATTGGATTTAATTCCAGAATAATATAAACTACCTTATACGTATCTAAAGAGAAGTGAAGTAGCGTATATTAAAATATTTAGTATTTGCATAATTTGTTCTTATAGTTTATTATAAACAACATATCTGTTATTTTTTATTACATGTTTTTAGGGATTGTATACCTATATAAAAAACCTGAAAATTTGGAAAATACGTATATGTTTGGAAAACAAATGTCTCTTATTTTGTATACTTGTCGACGTTTTTGGAAAGGTATAGCTGAACATATTTACGACATATATATGTTTGAACATTTCCTTGTTTTTTCCCTGCAGAGCTCTTCAAATAATAAAATATCACGAATAGTAGCAGAATAGTATCTCTTGTCATTGCAGACTTAAGGTTGATTGGGGTCCAGGGATATGGAAAACACAGTTAATCTATACACAAGAGAATAACGTTTACGATTTATTTAGTCCTACGCGAATATTACAGAAATATTTTTAGATAAATGATAAAACCTGTTAACGTTGTACTCGTATGTACTCATAAACAAATTAAAAGTATTCAAGTGGACTCTAGACCATGTTAAAAAACGAATCTATAAAGCAGTACTTTAGATATTTGTTTATGGCACTTGTAATTGTATGTGATTTTGCATTTATGGAAAGGAAATATAATTACCTATTAAACATACAGTAATTAATATAGATCATGTGCCCAATAATATACATTGCAACAACATTCTATTTATATACTACTACTACTACTACTACTAACATATTCAAACAAATAAAGCTGAGATTTACAAGATTTAAAAAATATTGATGACGTGTTTTATGGGACGTGGCATATAAATTCTATCGCATGCAAATAAAACATAAAAAATAATTACAAATTAATAATATAATAACATATGTTTAATATAACAAATCTGTAAACGAGATTAGATTTTAAAACTTCCTCGTTTTTGGAATGAAAGAAAACAATATGTAATAATTGAGTCAAGTTGTTATTAATCATAATAACTGAAGCTAATAAGTATATTTTAGTTTCAATCTAAACGAGGGGTTTCATCAATATAGCTGTAGTGAGACATTTGACGTAGAGTGAGTTTACTTTGAGGGCGAAATTCAATTATGACGGAGAGGCGAAACTGAGGTGAAATGAATCTGCGTTTAAATTATTCGGAAATTTTACCTCCTCGTATTTTTAAATAAAGTTATTTCTTATTAAGTAGAATTTTCTATTAATTGTAATAGATGGTTACGCATTTAGGTATAAAGATAGAATGTAATTTTATTTCTTATGTCATACAGTAAATACATTTCTATGTAACTTATTCAATGTTCAACTTGCAGAACTTGTAAATCTTTATACCTCATTTGAAAATTATTTTAAGTGCAGCATAAAACATTGTCTATTAGAAATTGTTATCTCTATCTGAAAATAATATTTTTTCCAAGAATAGTTTTCATACATAATCTTTGAGCAGTAACAATTTGGCATATTAAAATATGTGGTATTTAGAACAAATCTGTTATATATCTTTTATATGTGCAGGAACAATTTCGTTAAACTTCCTTTTGAATATACTATATTCTACGAGGTTAATCCACAAATCCTATTTGGAGAGAATATATAATGCACTCCTTATACCCAATCAAAAGCACACCTTATACCCAATCAAAAGCACACCTTATACCCAACAAAAATATTACTGAAAATATCCACCTGGAAGCATCCCTTATATCTTCTAATATAATTGGACCCCCTATCTGTCTACCTAACTTTTCTGCAGAAGTTACCTCCTATATCTGAAGAAAATGTTCCGGTTCTCAAAATATTGATGAAATGCCAATTTATATCTTTGTGGAACGTTGCTTGCTTGAATGAAGAGTTTGTTTACGTCCAGTGCCTAAACATAAGTGTTGGAGATGGTTTCCTTAAAGGTGCTTTAGTTTAAGCTGCACTTTTAGATAACTAGATGTGTTTTACATTTTAAACGTTTGGTATAGTTTCTTAAATAGCATGATAGTCCTTGTAACTGTAAAACTATAAAGGTAATGTTGGTAGTCAGTGACTGGATTAAACATAATATTTATTATGGGTTCAGCTGTATAATTATGTTATATATTAATATATTTATGATTATAAGATAAATAATCATATTTCACCACTAAAACACTATAATTTTTATAGTTGTATTCATTGCCAAAATTAGTTTCATCGCAATCATGGATAGTTACAATACAAAGGAAACATTCATAATCTCTTTTGGATGAAATTCAATACAAATTTGTCAAAGTCTTCTGTTTTCCCGCCCGTGAGCTAAAGTGTATTTTCAATAAGGGTAGTTCCATGATTGGAATATACAAACTTAAGACACACTTGTTTTAAGTGTAAATCATAGATAATGTTTATTTTTGAAAAAAAATTAACTTCTTGTTTATAAATATCTGAGTAAAATCTTTTAGCTTTACAAAAATCTAAAACTGGTGAATTCGATATAATATATCAACTTGTAATATATTATACTGATTCAGCAGAGTAGGTTTTGCCCTTGACTTTACTATTGTTGGTTTTGTGTCTTAAGACGTTCTCTAGTAAACTCAACCGATACCATAAATACGTCTTAGAGCAATCTTCTGTATTTAAAACTATTTTTGTCTTTAAATTTGAAGCTCTTAATTTTGCACAAATTCGTCGAAAAAATGTATTTTTAAATAATACAACAATAACTAATGGTCAGGACAAACGGATATTTATTTTTAAAACTTTCCAGTTATGGTTGGTTTAATTAAAATTGTTTCAAAATGTAATAATGATTAATTACATAAAAATAAGAAATGTTAGATTTTCCCACACACTGTATGCGATTTCCCGGGTGCACGTTGAGGGTATATAAAATTATTGATTGAAACTCCTTAATTTCAAAGTAGAAAATTATTCGATTAAAATATTTAATGGAATACAGAGTAAGTTGTCAATCAGTACGAAAGTCTCTAAATAATTAAGTTAAAGTTATATGGATCTTGCTTTTACTTGTGAATTATTTTATACTTTTATTTATGTAAAATACATTTTGTAACCAAATTAAACCTTATATTTCGGCCTTTTTCAAATATATAGGAGAGTGCAATTATCGTTAAACACTGGCCATATTTTCCACCAGTTACAATAAATAAATAAATTGTTAAGATTAATATTTTAAAATATTAGTTCTTTAAAATGAATTTACCATAATATATTATAATACGTGTCTATTAAAAACCATACCCAATATTTATTCATCTAATAACCTGGTTACTTCTCAGTTTAGTGTTCATCATACATTCTGTATACTCTTTAAATCTAGAACCATTCGTGCAAGACTCTTGATATATGACAAGTTATTTTGGAGACATTTGACATTAATAATTTGAATATTTTATTGCTTTACTGAATTCATTAGATAATTTAATAACTGTTTGATTGTTTTTGCAAACATTTTACGGCCATCTTACTATTAATTTACGCAGATGGTAAACCAAGCGTTAGTTTATATGATCTTGATTCCTTGGATTTTTTTTTCGTTTCAACTTGAAACCATAACTCGAATAACGAAAAGTAAAGTAATATATTTAGTTCAAATCAGTTTTTTTTTTTTTTTTGTAATAGTCTTTTATAAATTTGACTTTTGGGAAATCTAAACGGAATATTGTTTAATGTATTGCTATTAAAATTCCGTACTATTACTAAACTAATCCAATTATTAGTTGTAATTTGTATTAAAAACTTTAATACTGGTGTTCTGTTTCATCCTCAAAAATATTCTTTTTACGAAATCACTTGCTTTAATAACTATCCTGTGATATAGGACAGATGGAAAATAAATTACAAATTATGTATTAAAAATAGTATCTTCTGGGAAAATAGAATTATAAGGTAATGTGATTTATATTCTTAGTCCATAAAATGAGTTTGTGTTCTTATATCCGGGTCATGCAGCAAACTAATTGAGATGTTAGTTCCATGACGGCCTGATTTATGAAAATGTAAAATGTATGTTATTAGTGTATCTTTCGTTACCAACTAGGTTCATTAAATTCAACGTCAAATCTTATATCCATTATAACCCCTATACAAGACATGAGATGTTTATTGTAATTGATAATTATAATAAGTTTGTTACTATTACAACCTAACTACTTTCTACCTGTTTAAATTGTGCAGTGAATAAGTGGGTAAATACAATACACTTAGCTAGAATCTTTTTCAATTTAAACTTACAAAATTGAAGACATTTAACCATATGAGTTATTGTAAACAAATTATGTATCGGAAAGAAAATTTTAAAAACGTTAAAACTTTAAACAGTACAAACATAACAAATGGTTCAGAGGGTCAAGTTAAAACCCTATGGTGGTCCCAGGTTAGGTTTTACCATGCGATTCATGATAATTATACAATTTTCAGTAGCAAATCTAATAATATATACAGCCGCATGTGTAACTCACTGACTGACTGACTGACTGACTGATTGACTGACTGACTGACTGACTGAGGTATACGAATTCTAGACCACTTCTATATGAGTTAGAAACCTGAAATTCGGCATGCAGGTAGCTTTTACCTTGAAACCCCCAGGAAAATCTTTAAAACTTACAATTTCATATTTGAAACTCCGTAAAAATTAATATAAATAATTTAGTTCTCGTTTTTTTGAGGTTAACTGATGTCGCTAATTCAGTATGCAGTTCAATTGGAATGTTGTACTACGTTACCGGCATGCATTATTATGTATTTCAAATTTTCGGTGCAGTATACAAAAATCTACAGGGGTTTTTGCGTATAAGAGTTTTGTGACAATCCAGTCCCAATAAATGTCTTCCCTATCAAATATTTATAATTTTAAACTTAATTAAATATTCTTTCATGATCTCATAATTGCATCGACTGATAAACCTGTTGTTTATTCCTTAACGTCGAAAAATATAATTTTAGGTTCTCACTGGTAAGAAAACTCATTGTTTTAACCACCCTTTTGATGATTCGAAATCTCTTGAATCTTACGGTGATGACTTAGAGTCAAATTGATTACGTAATGTTTGTAGCAATGACAGTTTCATGCGTAACCGGTTTTTTGATTAATATTTGAACACAATTTTTAATTAGTTATAAAACAAATCTATAAATTACGTAAACTACGTTGTAGACATGCATTATTTTGATTTCAAATCTTATCGGGAATATAGTGAATGTAGTAAGCAGCTTTTGCTGTAATACAAATTTAACTATTTTTCTATTAAATCAATATATTCTTAACGCATTTTAAAGGAATTGGTAGTTACCCTACTACGTTATAACCTAAGGTTGTGTCTCGAGGGTAATATTTTCAAAATTCTGTAAGCAAGTACCCTTGAGGAACTCTGTATTTAATTTTGTTCAAGGTTGTATGACGGTTTTATTATCACTTACATTTAGTACTTGAGGCTTAATATTTGGCACACAATATCTTCGCATTAATCTTCAAGAAGCGGTAGTTAAACTATCATATTTTACTATTCAAACCCCTCAAACAAATTAAAAGAACCTAATTGTTTTATAACTTAACAATCTGATTTACCGACTTCTTCACGTAATGTATTCTTAATATAGCTCTAGCAGCCAAAGGAATGGTCCTAACGAACATAGCAGACCACCACGTGCCACGGATTTTAGACGATCTACAACTTTGTTCTTATGACCTTTTGCAGTATCTCGCCCCCTTCACCCTTGGGTAGCGCCAGATTTTTTTCATATTTACAGCTATTTTTCAAGATTTATTCGTGGTTATAGTTTGCCACTCTAATGGAGAACTTAATGGCCTAATATTTGGCACACAGTATTATTAAATTACATTAAAAAAGTAGCAGCAGTCAGCCATATCTGACCATTTAAACACCCAACCAAATTAAAGCCTTTGAACTTTTCTATGTTTGTTCGTGTTTTTTGGGTATATTTTTAATTTTGCGCTCTGCCAAGGGTAAAAACCCTCATAAACTATGCTCTATTTGTTGCAGAAGGCTTGTAGTATCATAAGTATATATTTATTGTGTATATATATTTTGTAGGTTACCCAAATACATTAAACGTCTTATAAAGTTTATATTACAATATCAGGGTAGGGTTTTACTTTTTTACAAGCACTCACGTTATACATACAGTCTCCATGCCACGTAGTATTCAGCATTAGGCATATGACTAGTTTTGATTATTTAAACCCCTTAATACAGTATGATAAAGCCTTCAAATTGTTTGGGTATTTAGGTCTAACTTGAATTTGGCCCAAGATAGATCCTTGAGGGACTCTATATTTCAATTGTTGAAGATTGAATTACATTATTTCTATAAGAGCATTATTTACTGGTTTCTTGTTTTATTTCCACGTATTCTTAGGATGAGTAGTAGTAATATGTCTGCTGATTTATCTGCTTTCTCAAGATGATGCCACTTATACTAGAGCTAGGAATGAGAGGTTTAGCATGCATGTTCCTTGTACTCTCAAATCTCCATAAACATTTCCTAAACCTACTATTTCAACGTACTTACAGGCTTTATATTTTGCACAAAACATGTCTACACGAAAGTAGATAAACAAAATTATTTTAAATTTAATGAATTTGAAGTATTTAAAACGCTAAAACCAAATAATTAGCACATTAAGTAGATTTGTTGGTCTATTGGTTGGTTTTGTTTTACATAATTTGTGGGAAAAACCCTACATAAATTAGGTTAAATATGTTACAGATGACTTTTATTCGCTACAAACATAATATTTTACTGTTGTAACTGTTATTTATGGAAGTCTAATCCATTTAAAAATACAAGTTGTCAAACGGTACTGTCAACAGCATAGGGAAAAACGAGAAAAAGTGGTATGCAGAGAAGGGATCTGCAGTATTATGTGATTCAGCAGTCCTTTTGTAAAAGAATTTAAACACCTGAAAAAAAACATGACATGTTATTATTTGTTGCTTAATGTTATTGTATTTTAGGCCCACTTAAAGGATTAAAAGCATTGTTATTTAGGAAACATTAACAACAGAACTAAGCTAAAGGATTAAAAGCATTGTTATTTAGGAAACATTAACAACATAACTAAGCTACCGTATTTGTTATGTTTATGTTGTGATGATTTAAATATTTTGAAATTAGAAAACTTCACATTTAAAATATATATATATTTGTTATACGGATGTAAATTATTTCTTTACCATGAAATGATACATGTAGGGTTGTACTTTGCCTCATACTATTTATTTCTTAGTTCATCACATCAAAACTCATAATTGTGATTGGATTATTCTTGTAATAAAAGCTTCTCGCGAACGCCACCGTATTCTAGACGATCTACAACGGGGGTTCCCCTACAAAATCAGAAATCACATTTTTCGGGTATATTTTTTATGTTACGCTCTGTCGAGGGTAAAATCCCTTATAAGTCATGTCATATTAGCTACAGAAGGCTTGTAGTTACCCAAAGTCATAGCATTTCAGGTTTTTATCGGTGGTCGTATTCCTCATAAGGTTCAAGAGACGATAGCATTTCAGGTTTTTATCGGTGGTCGTATTCCTCATAAGGTTCAAGAGACGCATTATATAGGCTACATTATACATCAGTTAAGGGTATTAATTTTTTCAAGCACTTAGGTAATACATGGAGGCTTAACATTTAACAATCTACGTCTCCATGCCAAGTAGTATGCATGAACAGGCATATGACCAGATTTTATAGGTTAAACCCTTAAAAATAATCAAAGCCTTGGAATATTTGTAGAATTTTGGTCTTAAATAGAATTTGGACAAATTTACATTAAACTGTGGTCAAACAGCGACCTGGGGGCGAAGCACCCCACAGGGGCCTGGGGGCGAAGGCCTACGTATTCTAGACGATCTACAACGGGGGTTCCCCTACAAAATCAGAAATCACATTTTTCGGGTATATTTTTTTATGTTACGCTCTGTCGAGGGTAAAATCCCTTATAAATCATGTCATATTAGCTACAGAAGGCTTGTAGTTACCCAAAGTCATAGCATTTCAGGTTTTTATCGGTGGTCGTATTCCTATAAGGTATACATCAGTTAAGGGTATTAATTTTTTCAAGCACTTAGGTAATACATGGAGGCTTAACATTTAACAATCTACGTCTCCATGCCAAGTTGTATTCATGAACAGGCATATGACCAGATTTTATAGGTTAAACCCTTAAAAATAATCAAAGCCTTGGAATAGTTGTAGAATTTAGGTCTTAAATAGAATTTGGACCAATTTACATTAAACTGTGGTCAAACAGCGACCTGGGAGCGAAGCCCCCCCCTGGGGGCGGAGGCGGAGCGATTTTGAAATTGTTATATACTCTAATATTGTACTGCTAGGCCTAAATTTGTTCACACAATAAGTCTACTTTACATTTTGGCTATACATAGGACCTCGGATTATTAGCGTAATTAGACCATGTGCCATAGGTACTACGACAGGGACCTTGGGGCGAAGCCCCCCACAGGGGTCTGGGGGCGGAGCCCCCAGCGAGCGAAGCGAGTCTATAATATATACAGCCGCATGTGTAACTCACTGACTGACTGACTGACTGACTGACTGACTGACTGAGATATACGAATTCTAGACCACTTCTAGATGAGCTAGAAACCTGAAATTTTTCATGCACGTAGCTTATAGCTTGTAACCCCCAGGAAAATTGCCAAAACTAACAATCTTTTATTTTAAACCCCCTAAAAAAATATTTAAAACCCCCCAAAAAAGGCTTATTTTAAAATTACAGCTTTTGAGCTCTAGCGGCCGAACGGATGGCCCTATCAAAAAACGGACACCACCACGTGCCACGGATTTTGCAAGATCTACAAATTTGGTCCTATGACTTTTTGTCGTATCTCGTCTCCTTCACCCTTAGATAGCTCTAGATTTTTTTAAATTTTGAGATTTTGTGGCGGTTTTTTATTTCCTATCACGTTAATATAGTTGATGGAGGGGTAATATTGGGCACGCAGTATACCTACATCACACTTAGTAAATAACAGCAGAAATATGACCAGTTTTTATTACTTAAACCTCTCGGAAAATCAAAAACTCTTAAAATCTATAGATTTTACCGTTTTCTAAGTATAAGTAGTAAGGAAATGCCGGTTCCGGAACAATTGTTATTAATTAGAATGCACGTATCACCATTTATACTTTAACTAGGGTCGTGATATATGGCTTGCATGTGCGTTGCACCATTTCTTCCCAAATCCTACTATTTTTAGTTTGAACTATCTAAAAAAGAAAATTTGGGAATACAAAATCAAAATGTAGTATTTTTTATTTGAGCTCTAGCGGCCGAACGGGTTGTCCTATCGAAAAACGAAGACCACCACGTGGCGCGGATTTTAGACGAACTACAACTTTAGTTATATGACATTTTGCCGTATCTCACCCCCTTCACCTTTAGGTAGCGCTAGATTTTTTAAATTTAAACTTTTTTCCTAGATTTGTTCGTGGGTTTTAATGGTGTGTCGCTCTAATATCGAGCTTAGAGGCCTAATATTTATCACACAGTATTCCTACATTACAATTAGTACCAAGCAACACTCGCACGTTCAGATTAAGTATCTTAAACACCAAAAACAATTAAATTTGTTAATTTTTGTAGACTTTTTCGTTGTTTTTCGGGTACATTTTTTATGTTGCGCTCTGTCGAGGAAAATTCTCTTATAATTCATTTCAAATTTTTTCAGAAGGCTTGTACTTACTCAAAGTCATAGTATTTCAGGCTATTAACGGTGGTCGTATTCCTTATCAGGTTCAAAAGACGCCTTATAAAGGCTACATTATACATGAGTTAAGGGTATTCATTTTTTTCGAGCACTTAGGTAATACATGGAGGCTTAAAATTTAACATACTACGTCTCCATGCTAAGTGGTATTCATCAACAGAAATATGACCAGATTTACTATGTAAAACCCTTAAAAATAATCAAAGCCTTGGAATAGTTGTAGAATTTAGGTCTTAAATTTACATTCAACTGTGGCCAAGCAGCGACCTGAGGGCGAAGCCCCCCACAGGGGTCTGGGGGCGAAGCCCCCAGCGAGCGAAGCGAGTCTATAATATATACAGCCGCATGTGTAACTCACTCACTCACTCACTCACTCACTCACTCACTCACTCACTCACTCACTGAGGTATACGAATTCTAGACCACTTCTAGACTAGCTAGAAACCTGAAATTTTGCATGCAGGTAGCTTATAGCTTGTAACCACCAGAAAAATTGCCGAAACTGACAATTTTTTATTTTAACCCCCCTAAAAAAAATATTTAAACCCCCCCAAAAAAGGCTTATTTTAAAATTACAGTTTTTGAGCTCTAGCGGCCGAACGGATTGACCTATCGAAAAACGGACACCACCACATGGCACGGGTTTTGCAAGATCTACAACTTTGTTCCTATGACTTTTTGTCGTATCTGGCTCCCTTCACCCTTAGGTAGCGCTAGATTTTTCAAATTTTAGTCAATTTCGACGTTTATTTTCGTGGTTTTTAATTTCTTATCACTTTAATTTAGTATTTAAAGGCTTGATATTTGGCACTCAATATGTAGACACATTACCCTTCACGAAACACTCGATAAACTAACATGTTTTAATAATTAAACATCCCAAAAAAATTAAAAACCCTAATTATTCCATAAATGACAAACTGCATTATCGACTTACTCAGGTAATTCTAGATAAGCTAGAAATATGGAATTAGGCCTACATGTAGCTTGTCCATTGAAACCCCCAGAAAAATTGCAAAAAGGTATAATTTTTTATTTTAACCTCCTCAAAAAAAATCAAAATGGAGGAATTTTTGAACATCTCCAAAATAGTGCATTTTTTGTGGCTGTAGCGGCCGAACGGTTGGTCCTATCGAGAAACAGAGACCACCAAGAATAACGGATTTTAGACGATCTACAAATTTGGCCCTATGACATTTTGTCGTATCTCGTCTCCTTCACCCTTAGGTAGCGCTAGATTTCTCTAATTTCGGCATATTTTCTATATTTTGTGGCAGTTTTTTATTTCCTATCACGTTAGTATACTTGATGGAGGCCTAATATTGGGCACGCAGTATGTCTACATCACACTTAGTAAATAGCAGCAGTCATATGACCAGTTTTAATGAATTAAACTTGTCGAAAAATGAAAAACTCTAAATATCTTAAGATATGACCGTTTTCTTGGTATAAGTAGTAATGCATTGGGGGTTCTGTGCCAATTTATATTATTGGACATGCACGTGACACCAATAATACTTGAGCTAGAGACGTGAGATTTGGCATGCATGTGCTTTGCACCATTTAATCTCACGGAAAATTCCCAAGCATTATTTTTTTGTTTTAACTACCTCAAAACAATTCATAATAACGGTTAAAAACAATCAGAATGTAGTGTTGTTTAAACAGTTCTAGCAGCCAAACGGATGGTATTATACTTAAATATCTGCTGATTTGTCTGTTTTCTTAGTATAAAAAGTGGTCTTATTGGGCTTCTGGGCCATTTGAAACTACACCACTTCAACATGAGGCCAAACAGCGACCTGGGGGCGAAGCCCCCCGCAGGGGTCTGGGGGCGGAGCCCCCAGCGAGCGAAGCGAGTCTATAATATATACAGCCGCATGTGTAACTCACTGACTGACTGACTGACTGAGGTATACGAATTCTTGACTACTTCTAGAAGAGCTAGAAACCTGAAATTTGGCATGTATGTAGCTTGTACCTTGTAACCCCCAGGAAAATTCCAAAAAGTTACAATTTTTTATATTAACCTCCTCAAAAAAATTCAAAATGGAGGAAATTTTGAACATGTCCAAAATAGTGACTTTTAACTTGAGCTGTAGCGGCCGAACGGTTGGTCCTATTGAGAAACGGAGACCACCATGTGCCACGGATTTTAGACGATCTACAACTTTGGTCCTGTGACCTTTTGTCGTATCTCGTCTCCTTCACCCTTAGGTAGCGCTAGATTTTTCAAATTTCGGCATATTTTCGAAATATTTTGGCCGTTTTTTATTTCCTATCACGTTAATATACTTGATGGAGGCCTAATATTGGGCACGCAGTATTTCTACATCAAACTTAGTAAAAAGGCAGCAGAAATATGATCATTTTCTATTAATTAAACCTGTCGAAAAATGAAAAAATCTAAATATCTTTAGATATGACCGTTTTCTTAATATAAGTAGTGGTGTATTGGGGGTTCTGTGCCAATTTATATTATTGGATATACACGTGACACCAATAATACTTGAGCTAGAGACGTGAGATTTGGCATGCATGTGCCTTCCACCTTTTCTTTCCAAATCCTACTATTTTTAGTTTGAACTATCTCAACAAAATAAATAATTGTGAATACAAATATCAAAATGTAGTATTTTTTTATTTGAGCTCTAGTGGCCGAACGGGTTGTCCTATCAAAAAACGAAGACCAACACGTGCCACGGATTTTAGACGAACTACACTTTTAGTCCTATGACATTTTGCCGTTATCTCACCCCCTTCACCCTTAGATAGGGCTAGATTTTTTAAATTGAAACTTTTTCATAGATTTGTTCGTGGTTTTTAATGGTTTGTCGCTCTAATATAGAACTTAGAGTCCTAATACTTATCACACAGTATTCCTACATTAAAATTAGTACCAAGCAATACTCCCACGCCCAGATGACGTATCTTAAACACCCAAAAAATCAAAGTTCTGAGCTCTTCTAGACTTTTCGTGTTTTTCGGGTACATCTTTTATGTTGCCCTCTGTTGAGGGTAAAATCCCTTATAAAACATGTCATATTTGTTGCAGAAGGCTTGTAGTTACCCAAAGTCATGGTATTTCAGGTTGTTAACGGTGGTCGTATCCCTTATAAGGTTCAAAATACGCCTTTTAAAGGCTACATTATACATCAGTTAAGGGTTTTAATTTTTTTCAAGCACTTAGGTAATACATGGAGCCTTAAAAATTAACATACTACGTCTCCATACCAATTAATATTCATCGACAGGCATATGGCCAGATTTTATAGGTTAAACCCTTAAAAATAATCAAAGCCTTGGATTAGTTGTAGAATTTAGGTCTTACATAGAATTTGGTCCAATTTACATTAAATTGTGGAAAAACAGCGACCTGGAGGCGAAGCCCCCCACAGGGGCCTGGGGGCGGAGCCGGAGCGTTTTTGAAATTGTTATATACTCTAATATTGTACTGCTAGGCCTAAATTTGTTCATTCAATAAGTCTGCTTTACATTTTGAGTATACATAGGACCTCGGATTATTAGCGTAATTAAACCATGTGCCATAGGTACTACGACAGGGACCTGAGGGCGAAGCTCCCATAGGGGTCTGGGGGCGGAGCCCCCAGCGAGCGAAGTGAGTCTTCTAATATACAAATATAAAATCCATAAACACAGTAACCATAAAGATTATTTATACTCACCTTGTTATCATATTTTGAAAAGGGCAACGAAAAGGCAAAAAGACTTATCTATAAATAATCTATAAATCTTGTTGGTTCCAGGAACAATTTAAACTCCTGTTTTATGATTTTTTTACGACTTCAACCCATAAAATGGATCAGTTCTTAGTTCTTAGTATACCTGGTCACGTAACGTCCATGATTATCAGCTGATTTATGAATATTTATTAGCTAGCAAGCCAACCTACACGTGACTCATTCATGACCAACACTACAACGGGCACATACAATTAACGTAGTTAACATTTCATAAAAAAAACGAGTTCGCACGCAGCACGCTGACGTGAGGGAAGTGAATTTCCACATAAAAACTTTTAAAACTCAAAATCTGTGTAAAAACATACGTGTATTCAATTTTTATTGAAATCTGAAAACATTGATTTTTTGGCTGTTCTGATGCTCCTGGTTTCATTTACCTGCAAAGCTGGGAATACAATTTTGCGCATTATAATGTTAGGAGAAGGCCCAGGCAGGCTTGAAAGTAGGCGTGAGTTACTGGGGATGATAAAAGTACTCTAACGAAGGAATAACAGGCTTTTCTAGTGTAAAACCCCCATAAGACAACGTACTGTGTTTAGTCAAAAATATTTTCTTTAATAACTCGGTAAATATTTATGCTAGAATGACGAAAGAGAGCTTAAGACTTTCGCCTCACTAATTTCCATCTTTTTCCATCCCTTAATGTTACATCCGGGGCTTTTCTGACCCTTTTTGGGCCCAAAAACTCGAAATTTGAAAGATTAATCCCCAAATAAGGGGTTTAGAGTTTTCCGATTATTTGCCCAACGAACTTGTCCAACTGATTACAGAAAGGAACGTCCCTACCAAATTTGAAGTTGATCGGACAAAAATGTTTGCTTGAGTGCAAACTCACACACACACCCACACATTTATATATATATATAATATATATATATATAATTATATATATATATATATAATATATAATATATAATATATAATTTGCATATATATATAATTTTGAAACTAAAAAACTAAAATTTGAATTTTTCAAAAATTATATATAAAAACTCAAAAAAAACATTTTTGAGGTAAAAAAAACCCCAAAATACCCTTCGGATATGTCGATATGTCTGGTTTTCGAACTTAGTCATAAATGCGGCTTTACACGTTTATACCAAATTTCGTCAAAATCGGACTATATTTACGAGATTTATCGTGCTCACGGACACACACACACACACACACACACACACACACACACACACACACACACACACATATATATATATATATATATATATATATATAATTTCGATAGAATGGTGTTTTTGGGGTCTGGGGACCTCAAAACGAAAAGTTATAATGGTCCCGGACTTGGATCTTACCATACCGACTACGGTAATAGCTTCTTCCCTATAGGGAAATTCGCTAAAAATGGGTTTGTGTTAAAGTGTAACTAAAATTGGTACCTCAAAAAGTAAACATTCGGGTAAAGGTAAAGGTAGAATTTAACCTGGGACCGCATGATCGTGAATCCAGTGCCATATCCATTAGACTACCACAGCGTATCGAACTAAGTAAAAGTTCATCAAGCAGTAGACAGCACTGTGATTTTAAAATTTGCCACGGGTAGCGCTCGGTGTGATTTCAAAATTTTACACCTGGCAGCGCTCACGTAGGAAACGTCTCCGTTTCCAGTGGCTCGAGTGTCTTTTTAGTGAATGAAAGTAAATGTTGTTACTGTGATTTATCTTACACAAGAGAAAATCACACGTTTAAGGAATGAATTTTTCAATTCGTCTTCTAAGTATGCTAATTAATGGGAGGATGGAAGCGAGGGCCAGTACACAGTGTCAAACAGGCCAGGTTTAAATGTCACACCCATTGCATCTGAGAGATGTCCCACTCACGGTTACACTTTTCAAAATATTCATTAGAAAAAGAACCCTTGAAATAGTACAAGTATTTTCAAAAATCCTTAATTCACAGGAGTTATTTATCATGAATTGTTAATGCATTTTATTTGTTATTTATTTAAAACATAAAATCATCAATTTACAAACTCTAGTTAAATTAAATACCTGACAATCCCAGTTACACCAAGAAGATTTAAGTATCAAGATATGTTTAAATAATCCCATAATTAAGTACAATAATGTACTTCAACAGATGAACATTAACATTGTAAATGCCAAAGGAGGAAAGCACTAAAGCATTGTTAAATATGTTTATAACACATCAAGAAATAATGACGAACATTTTTTTATGCTATAGGATAGGTGGTTTCACGATAAAAACTTCAAATTTGGCACGACGAATTTCCTATTTGATGGCATGCATTCCAAAAGTAGCGTTTCAAATATAAAATAGCGATTAAATCTCCTATTAAAGATATTTACAAGCAAACTTGACAGTTAATGCGACGGCAGTAAATATATTTTTATCTTTACAACCATAACTTTGCTTTTCGTTTCGCTTGCAACTGCGCGTCAGAGTGCTGTTACATCAACAGGAACCTTCAAATGTGTTTAGATTGTTCATAGATTGTAAGTGTAAGCAAGCCCAATCAATTGCACGACAATTGGAAATGCATCACTGTTTATTCCTTTACGCATTATTGCACTACAAAACATTTTGTATGAGGAAAATTATCAATTATTTACCTAATTAGTTGACATCGTACTAAATTTAAATATTGCAAATAACTTTAACCAATCTAACTAATCGTGGCATAACAATAAATTCGTGTTTGACTTAAACAGCTGGTTTAAATTTAAATAACACGTTTTGTCCTCAATAAAATAAGGGCTAGAGAGTATTTGAATAGCTATTTTATTCAAATAACAATTCTCTTTTTTCAGACTAACATGTAGAAGAAAGAATTCCAGCCCCTCTTTGAATAGGTAAGGATTTCCAGTACATTTATCCTGCATAACTAGTGTGGAATTAAAAATAAGAATGAAATTGAATAGCATGAACCTTGTATCATAAAATGTGAAGTGGATCGGCTATAAAGAATGAACAATAAATATTGTTTTTATAAGCACCACCTTTAACAAATTATCTTTTTAATTAAACTAAGATATTAAAATAAGTTATAACTAAATCTAGGACTAAACCGTTTTATTACAGAGTCACTTTTAACATTCATTTGACACATCGCACTAACTTTTATTTGCTGCTTTGTAACTTTCATAATCACTAAAATTATCATTCCTATTTTTGATTAATTTTCTGTGATTGACAGACTATGTTGGTTGATATTGATTCGATTAGGAAGTAATATAAGTTTAAAGTTTTCATATGTAGAAGTGATATGATAAGTATGATAGACACTTTTTTATAACAAGTATCAAGGTATGACTTGATAATAGCAAACATTGGCATACCTGCATTGTAATTTATTCCGCCTTACTCAGTTAGAATGTCATTTCCGTTGGATAAAAAAACTTTAAAATAAAATAAAATTACATGTTGAATATTTAAATGCGTATGTATTATAAAGTGCGAAAAATTTAGTTTTTAATGCAATGTCTCTTTAGAGAATGAAAACCCGATATGGAATTTAAAATTAAGATCAGAATCTATCCAAGATTCAAGGTCTTCGTAAACTAGAAGGTTGACGAAGTCATAGATATTCATGAGATAGAGCACGATCACAGGGATCCTAATGAGACACTCTTTTGATGTTTAAATACACGCATAACCGTTTGTCGTACTTTGTATCACGTTTACAAATAATGAATTCTTTAAATTATTTATATCATATTTGCTTGTGAAACTTTCTAAACATTAAAACCCTAATTAACGGGTTTTCTATTAAAGTTAATCAGGAATCATCCAAATAAAAAAAGGTTGGGTAGAGAATATGGCGCATTGCCTGTATTGAATAAAACATTTTAATAATTTTCACCTGGTGGGACATATGAAGTACTGATTTCCTCCTGAAATATTGGTTACCAAATATAACATAGCCTTTATGAGTTTAATTAATTATTTTAAATTTATTGTATCTTAAGAAAACTTGGAAAAACATGAGTGTATTGAAACAAGGTGGTGACGTATGTAGGGTCACGTGATTGCCGTGATTGTTGGCAGCCCTGATAAATATTCAGCAGGTGATGTTATTAGTGAAAACAGTGTTGCCAACTTACACCCAATATACTGTTAACCTCCTGTACTTAACGTTCAATCTAATTTTATCTTTGACTCGGATTAACATGCATTTTTTAATAAAGTCTACTGTTATAAGGTGGGTTTACAGAATTTAGAAATCCTACGTCATTGATTATAAACATTATATAAAAAGGTATGGCATATACATTAAATATAATATGTCATCGGAATAGATGGAAGGAAGCATATTTTTTACTCTTATTAAAACATGAAATGTACTTATGTTGGTTAACCTGCTCGGCTAATTAGTTGTGTTAATTGTATTTCTTACTGCACATGTAATTAACAAACAAAATAAACTTATCTCATAATTACAATATAACTGTTCCTGACTTTAAAAAATGAATTATAATAAAAATGTTAATGACAAAAATTATAACTTATAAACTGTAAGGTTCTTTGTGTGTTATGACTGTTTTAAAATGGTATTTTCATTGCTTATAGTGTATGCCATTGACACAAGTTTAATAAAACAGTATGAATCAACAACATTTTCAAAAACTAAAAATAACGTTGCTTGGATTTAGTTAATGTGAAGACTTATTAAAATTGTCAGAAAGTCTTAACGTTTGGCTTTTACATCCCTGGGGAGGTCACGATGGTGCTTCTTTACGTTGCTTTTTCATCAAAAAATTGTTCACAGAAACTTTTGTTTTAAGTTATAATATTGTATATCGTACTGGTTATTCCCCATAAAAACATATAGAATAACCTTTACGCGGTATTTATATATTACATTTAGTCATAATAGTTAGTACTTTACCACAAGCTTTTTACGTTTGGAATATTTCAAAACGTTAAACGGATATTTTAACAACTTTTCCGGTAAAAACTAAAAGGATAGTCTTTATATGTTTTTACTTACAAACGATAACAAACAGTCGTCATATAGTTTATATGGAACTGTTATTTTTAAAGCATAAATTAAATGTACTATATATTGTCCCTTTAATTTTACGGGAATCTCGTTACCAACAAATCCATATGTTTTAAAAATGGTATATAAAGGTGTCATGGTAATTATGTCTTTAAAAGTAACATTTACAATTTGAAGACCCATTCAGAGGAGCCCTAACTAAGATTAGGAGTGGGCTTCAGTCATGAAACATTTAACATTTCTACCCACTTCCCCCATAAAGCCAATGTTATATTTAAAAACCGGTTTCCTCCTCAACGGGTTATGAGATATCCATGATGTATGGTTTAATTTAAAGAGCACAACCATACCTAGCGATATCAGTAGGTGAAATTTCGATATAACAAATATTAATCATTCAATAATAATCCATATTCAATATTTACGATTGTTAGTGAATTTCCTATGGAAAGTGAACTATTAGCATGACCCGCACGGTGAAACTTAAGCCCGGGACCACCATAGAAGTTCCTAACGTGACCCCCTGAACACGTTGTGGGGGGTCGTTCAAAATTTTATATATATGTGTGTGTGTGTGTGTGTGTGTGTGTGTGTGTGTGTGTGTGTGTGTGTGTGTGTGTGTGTATGCACTCTAGCGGTCACATTTTTTGTCCGATTTACTTCAAATTTGGTAGGGACGTTCCTTTCTATAATCTGTTGGACAAGTTTGTTGGGCAAAACAATCGGAAAAAAACCCTTTTGGGGGGATTAATCTTTCAAATTTAGAGTTTTTGGACCCAAAAAGGGTCAGAAAAGCCCCGGATGTGAAATTAACGCATGTTAAAAGATGGAAATTAGTGTGGCGAAACTTTTAAGCCCCCTCTCGTTATTCTAGCATAAATATTAACCGAGTTATTAAAGACAATGTGGATCGACCAAACACAGTACGTTGTCTTATGGGGATTTTACATTAGAAAAGCCTATTACTCATTTGTTGGTGTACTTTTATCATACCCAACAACCTCACCCCTACTTTAAAGCCTAACTGGACCTTCTCCTAGCCTTATAATGTGCGAAATTGTATTCCCACCATTGCAGGTAAATAGAACCAGGAGCATAAGAACAGCCAACAAATTAATATTTTCAGATTTGAATAAAAATTGGAATAAATATATGTTTTTAACTGATTTTGAGTTTTTATAGTTTTTATGTTGAAATTCACTTCCCTCACGTCAGCGTGCTGCGTGCGAACTCGTTTATGCTTGGATTGTTGGTATATCGAAATGCTGCTCACTGTAATCGGCAGGTAAACTGTTCTCTTTATAATTAACCATAAATCGACAATTTCAGATAATCCGTCGGGGAAGGACTGGCTTTGAAAGTTAACATAGCCTAGTAGGAGAAGCGGGTAAAAATTCTAATTGTTAAGTGACATGCACGATTTTGAATATTCAAACTCAATTCATCCCAGTTTATTTTATAATAGTCTAGTGTTTTTTATAGGCTATGCAAGTTTGGTTCAGTGGCTAAGTGCCAGGTACTCATTGCCAGTTCTTTTACAAGGAAAGTGCTTTGATAAACTTACCGTAACATCTTTAATGAGCTAGTTAGACTAATTATGGTCACACCTGTAGTCGGTCTAAGTGGACGGTCTATTTTAGACGATCAGAGTAAGCGTTAAAAGGTAATTTCTGAGCATCTAACGCTAATTAAAAACCTAGCTTGTTGTTGATGTTTTGAAAAACAAGCTAGTAAAATGTTTATTAGAGAGGGAAATCGCCGCGTTTTGTCGTTCAATTGCAGGATATGGTGGTGAATTTATGAATATTCACAGCTGATGTGGTTAGTGCTACCAGTGTTGCCAACTTGGCCGGGCAAATTTAAATGCAACAGAGACACATGGTACTACAATATTGTTATTTTAATCCGGTTTTAGTTTTAACTATTTTGTAAGTAATGAGACTATTGGATGAATAATTAAATATCCTATGTTATTCTTTATACGAAAAGTAACCGTAGATATAAAAAAATAATTTTAGTTCATAGAACACTCACCTCAATATTGACAACACAATTTTCATTTATCACAAGGAATACTTTTAAAACAATTTAATAATTCGTAGTCATTATCTATTATTTATAAACAATTATGGGTATGAAACTCTGTTAATCGTAATACACTTATTTGACCGGTTGCTTGTATTAAAAATAATCTTATACAAATCTAAGCTCGTTGTAGATATTCATTATTGAATATAATTTTAAAATGATTAAACAGAAAAAAAGGGTTTATTCCACAGAATTCAAATTATGGTTCATCGCTTGTAATCACTTTACGACACATGTTGAATGCAATACTGTTCACTTACTGCTATAATTATTGTGTGTAAGTTGTAATACGTATTAGATTAATTTTAATACCTTTTAGTACATAACATCATACATACTAGACATTATATCTCCCACTTAACACACTAGCGAAAAACTGTGAACAGAACAGACACCACATAAACTTGAAACACAATTTAAAGTATCAATGACGTAAAGTAATTATAAATAACCTTTTTATATACCCTATGAATATGTAGTTCACATAACCCAATAAAATTAATCTATGGTACAAGTCATGCCATTAATCTATGGCACATAGCATGCTTAATCTATGGTACAAGTTACAAAGATGCTTTCCAAATACAATTTATTCCTACCAATAGTTGTTAAAAAGACGACTGGGTGTATAAATGTAGTGAATATAAAAGAATGCTTTGAAATTGAAAACGAAGGCGAGCTCGCGAATCATCTCTTTACTGTTTCCAACATAAAAGAATACAAATTCGGAACTAACTGAATAACTCAAATATGTTTGAATAAATGCAATTTTTATTTCACCCCGAGGTTCAAGTTTTGGAAACTTTAGTGCTACCTTTTCATGTAAATAAATACATGAACCTATCCTGAGGATATCACTATTGACTTCAGTAAATTGTAAAAAATAATATCATTTTTTTAGAATCTGGGATTGAGTTTTAGTAGAAGCTTGTGATCTTACTTGGGACTTATTTTAATATTAATTATTTGTATATTAATATTGAAAATGAAACTTATGATATAATAATCTATGTTATGTCTCTATGAAATTGCTACTATATAATTCATAAAAGCAGATCATTACGTAAAGTCTATGTAGAAGAACCACAAAAGTGGAGGGTAAAAAGTTTTGGAAACTCTAATGCTAAATTCCCATGTAAATTAAAACATGAACCTTTCCTGAGGTATCTCTATTTACTTAACTATATTGATTATTAAATTCAGTATCTATAGTCAATGGGATCGCCGAACAGTGGTTGACCCTGACATTTTACTGGTAGTTGTAGCCAGCATCTGATGTCCGAATACTGGTAATATTGTTTTGTATTACTGTGACAACGTAGAGTATTAACTCTGAAAATAACTTATGGTAATATCTATGTATAAAGTTCTCTTCATTAGTTTATTTTCTGATTTAACATTGCCGTCGTTCATTTAAGTTTAAGTAACGTTTTCATTTTTCTGAACTTAAAGTAATGATTTAGTTGTTGGTTTACAGTGAAATATAGTATACATTTGTTGGATCGAGTTAGTAACCATAATGGTGTCTAAAAAGAATATGTGTTTAATGTATCGACACTATACATTTACTTGCGTGAGTTATTAATCTTAATAATGTTTACATAAGAGGTATTCTTAATATATCGATACTATACATTTACTGGCGCAAATTAGTAACTATAATAGTGTCCACAAAAGAGATATTTTTAATGTAACGATGCTATACATTTGCTAGCGCGAGTTAGTAACCAGAATGGTGTCTACAAAAAATGTGTTTAATTTATCGATGATGTTTCGCCTCTGAACAGTTGAAACAAATCTAGCACTGGAGCAGAGCCAGATTCCAAAACCAACGCCCAATTCTAATAAATGTGCCCTAACCTTCTTTGATAGAAAATCCTGTTAAATCTGTCTCTATAACATTTTTCAAATACTTCAAGAAAATTAACATATATGACTAAATAGTGTCCACTAGGTGCCGAATCAGTTGCCGATATCAACTACTTTTCCGGTGGATAAAATTAACACATATGACTAAATAGTGTCCACTAGGTGCCGAATCAGTTGCCGATATCAACTACTTTTCCGGTGGATAAAATTAACACATATGACTAAATAGTGTCCACTAGGTGCCGAATCAGTTGCCGATATCAACTACTTTTCCGGTGGATAAAATTAACACATATGACTAAATAGTGTCCACTAGGTGCCGAATCAGTTGCCGATATCAACTACTTTTCCGGTGGATAAAATTAACACATATGACTAAATAGTGTCCACTAGGTGCCGAATCAGTTGCCTATATCAACTACTTATCCGGTGGATAAAATTAACAAACTATAAGACTTTAACCATAGATTAAGCATACTCCTTAGCTTTAACTTCCTCATATTCCTTTAAATAGAGTAAACACATTAATCCAATAAAGTGTCATATCCAATCTTGTCAAATTCTAAGTTTTATTTAAAACTAAATATAATTTTTTTTGGCACAAAAGAAGTTCCAGTTCATTCCTACTTTATATTTTTATTTTATTTATTTATTTATTTACCTTATTACCAATCGACTAAAGTTTTTTGAAATATTTCCAATTTTATTTTATTTTAACTAAATCAAGATCAAATCAAAGTTATATTTGGCTTTATTTATGTGTTCAAATGCATTCCGTTGCCCGTCCGGTTGATATTTAAATGTACTGTTGCTTCTCCTCACATTCGATGAATATGTAAACAATGAACAGAGTTTAAATGTTCCATATTGCATGAGGGTACCGTCATTGCCAACGCCAAAGGAAAACATTTCGTATGTTCTCGTCGTACATTAAACGTCAGTTTTAGTGGTTTTGCTTAAAAACTTCAATGGAATCGGTTCATTATTAATAATTATGTAATATGTGGTGTTTACAAAAATAAAACAGAGAAATATATTAACAAGTTATAAGGTGAGTAAAAGTAAAATATATATTTAAGTAAGGACCATCTGTAAATTGAGTATCTGTTTTGGAATGATGTATTCCGTCTTTTAAAATTTTCATTCTGCACCTAAATAACAAAATATACAGTAAAAGATGCATTTATTGTGTAACCATAATAACGTACGATAAATATATATATATATAAACAGTAAACTCATGAACCGCATACTTTATTTAAAGGGCATGGTATGAAAAGATGACAAATATTATTAATAAATATTTCACAAAATTAATATTGAGAAGGCAAACCTCTATTTTTGTAAAGAATTTGTCTGGTATTATTGCTAAACGATGTAAAATGTATTTTTATTATTATAATTAAATTAAAATATTTTAATGAAATTAAAATAATGAACGTTACGATATAAATATGTCATTTAACAGTTTATAGTATTTTTTAAGTAAATTTTATTTTCAATGTTAATTTTAGTGGAAGTTTGTAAATGTTTGACATTTCTATACAATTTTCAAAAGGTAACACAAATAAATATGACATAAACTGGAATCACAATAAAGTGTCTTCAAGGTGTCCTATATATATAACGTGGCTTTAAGGTCAAATGTTCACGAACTTACGTAAATGCTAATTATAATCAAATAACCAAATTATTGTACTGGAATTTTTATTGCTTGCCTTTTTATTTGAAGGAATAAACGTGTATTATGTAACTAATAGCTTTATTTCGTATTTTGAAGTTGTTTTACTTCATTTGCATTGTGTGTGTGTCCAAGCCAAAAACTTTTTTACGTTTTCATAGAGAATTGTCAAAACCTTGGTCTTGCTACTATCTAACATGGGTATCATTAATTACAGTTCATTGACCTGCACACCGTCCAGCCAATTGTTGAGTGTTTTAAAAACCTTTAATTAACCAGTTTCGTATTTCAATTCGTTTAACATAATTTTGCAAGGATATCCAAAATTTAATTGTTGAAGTAAGAAAAATGTAACGTTCACTAAGATTTTATACGTTCAGTGGGTTAGTGCAGTGCATTCGAAACAGAAAATTATATTTAAAAGAGATAAGAAGAATGTGACCACCCTTGTGAAACCCCTTGGGATCAAAGGAACGTTAAAACTTAGATATTTGTATAGGGCTTAAAGAGCCCTAAGTTGAGACAAAATGAGATGCATCCCAATAGAATTGAATAACAGTTTATTGGGTAAAAATTCGTTATACTATTTTGGGAAATTCTGGAAAGAGTTCAAACCAACTCTGGTGGACGGTCTACACTTTTCTATAATTTTTGTAGTTAGTTTTATCTTCAAGATATATTTAACTGACGTGAAGGTCAGCTGCATAGATAGATACATCACAGGTTAGATTATTACGTCAATTAAATAGTTACATAGTAATAGCTGATAAATTTATCTAAACAATTACCATTTTTTCAGCAACTGGGATTAGTTTTTATCAAAAACTTTTTATCTTGCTTGGGTCTTTCAATATTTTAATATTAAATTAAAAATAGTGTTTGTAATAAAATAATATAACCTGTGATGTATCTATGTAATTGCTGTTTTTACATAATTCATAAAATCAGAGAACTATAAATATTATGTAAAATTGAAAAGTACACCGTAGAATTACTATCAAAAACAATGTATTTCATTTTCAAATCCATTAGATGTTAAGCCCTTTTTAAAGTGCTATGCGTCAGGTGAAAATTACAAACAATATATTGAACGAGCAGGTGGCCAAGCCGGCTTTAACACTTTGAGAGCTAAATAAATTTGTGACTCTGATGCCCCATATTCACCGCATGAAATTGGATTTTTTCCACAACAAAACGTTTAACCAAACGCATCCGTTATAGTAATGGGTCATCAGTATTTGGCACTTTCTTTGTAAAAAGTCAAACCGTTTATCCCATCCAATTAACTATTTATAATAAATAGTACTAGTGGCACCTAACCTTTTCCTCATTTGATTTATTTTACTCTTTACATGCTAGCAAAAAAATCAATATAAGTAAGAACATATATCTGTTCGTAAACAAAGTAGATACGTGATGACGTGTTTTAATGCAAACAAAGCAGACGTTTACAGATGTTTTATGTTATTTTTTGTTTGGTGATAGCTTTTTATAAATGCCACTACTTTTTCCGAGTCGCTTGGATCAAGATCTTTAATTTAAAACCGTCTCCCATCGTCCTGCGATATGCCTAACTACTACAATTTGAACTTAAATATTTCACTTACAGAATTATTATAAAAAGACTCGCTTCGCTCACCCCAGACTCCCACTTTGGTTCACTCCAGTTGTTATTAAAACTCAATGTCCCTCAAGTATTGTTTTATATGGTATACTATTTTCACTCATTTGGGACATATCCTCTCTAGACGCTATGTGTTATCAAAGGTTCTATTATTTGTATATACTCTAACTATATAGTCTATAACTCTATGTACTTTTGGTTTATACTAAACATGTGAAAGTTACTATGACAGTTTACTGGATTTTTTTACAGATGTTATGATTTCTTTTGTTTTTATTTTAAACTCCATAAGCACAATGGAGTTTAGTAGTTTAAAAAATTAGAAGTTTAAAAATTGAAAATTGTAAACTTTTGACATGTTTCCTAGGAGTTTCTAGGTACAAGATAGCCAAATTTCACGTTTCTACCTCATTTAGAAGTGGTCGTTCGTATACGTGAGTGAGTATTTTAAAAAACCTTTGATTTAACCAGTTTCGTATTTCAATTGGTTTAGCATAATTTTGTAAGGATATCCAAAATTTAATTGTTGAAGTAACAAAAATATAACGTCCGCTAAGATTTTATTTAGCTGTATATCGGGCTGTATAGTTAATTAGATATTTTACATATGTATTATATAAATGAATTACATTTTTCTTAAAATATAAAATAGTGAAAAAACTTACTATTTAATTTAAATAATTTATGTAAAAATTATCTTCCATAATTCGATAGCTTATAAATCCGAGTTATTAAGCTCTTTTAGACTCAACATTTTCAGCTTTGTTCGCTGAAGTTAGTTCCGAAATTGTTATCACTGAAACCCTCCCTATGCCTTTAAACTTATTATAGCAGTATGAAACCTCCTAGCACCATACAGTGTTTACCTTTTAAGTAAAATAGTTTCTTCATGTTGGTTGGTACCACTGGTGGCTCCAAGAACATCAGCTGTTTCATGTTCATCAATCACTCACCAGTCACTCGAGTGGCTTTCCTCATGTTTTTGTTGGCATCAGGTTGTGTACAAAATGTATAAATATGCTAAATATATAAATATCACTTTAAGTTCTTCGTTTTTAAGATATTTTACTCTATTTAAATTCATAAAAAATATTTTATTTGAATAATTAACTGACGTACTTGCTATAATATATCAAGAGAAATTTTTTCCTATCTCAACTATTAGTTTTTTGTATAAAAAATAATCTTGAACAAAATTATATTATTTTAGTCACAAATTACAGGGTATAGAGAAAGTGGATTTATTAAGAATAGATTTTGGCTAAGCCGCTTTCGGTTGTTAATCTTCGTAAAACGTCTAATATTTGGTAAACAGATGTTAAATTTTCAGATTCTGTTAGGGTTTTGCGCAAGGTCTGACTCTGGTAAGTAGAGTGACTTTTGAGAAGGGATTGTCCATGTGGATGTTGTCAATAATACTAACAGAATCATTAGACATGCGCTTAGTTTTTCCGAGAGAGAATGGCAGAACAATGTACAGTACATTAAAAGTCAATATAGTTACTGCAATTTTATTTTCAAGGATGAATCACTTATGCAAACAATTCCTTCTACGGCTAAATGAACTAATTTGTTAAACTTAAAAACAGCAATTCTTTCAACATAAAGAAATCAAAGAACCATAACATGCCATATGACAAATTAATAGTCGATGCTAAACAATTAAATAGTTTGGTTATTATATTCCAGGGTGTAATATCCAGTATAATGGGTAACATTTAAAATACGATGGATGTAATATAGACATTTTTACATTGAATGTTGTAAACATACTCAAAACTACCACAATCCTCGACCTAATAATTTATGAACTACCTCTTTGATCAAAAATGAATCATTAATTCAAACTGGTATTGTGTATTATTTAAGTTAATAAGTTATGCTTATTTTAGATATATTTGTAAAACTAGTTGTGACAAGTTTTTAGAAGGGAATTACTAGGGGTTTTGTCGTGTGAATACGGAACATGGCGGTAGATTGATGAGTATTCACAGCTGATGTCGTTAGTGTTACCAGTGTTGCCAACTTGTCCGGATGAATTAAACTACGACATTATTTGGTACACGTCAGCACATTTTATTTGCTGAAGTTGATAATTTTATTTTTCTTAAGCCTAATATCACAAGTCAGAAATTTAAGTGACTGAATATATTATAAAATATTATTATAATTACTTCTCTAAAGATTTAGAATTACTATATTGAAAGCTCTGCTAACTTTATTCTCAGTGTCGTTAGTCCTATATAGAAAACAGAAGTTGTATTTACTATGAATAAATGCATGAATTGTAAAGTTCTTAAACTTCAGTTATTTCCTCTGCATTATGTATAGATACTACATTGCTGATCCGTTGCTGAACTGTTGATGGTAAATATGACAGACTTTTAATTTTTTAAGTAAATAAAACGCAGTCCTAATAATATATAACGAGTTTGCACGCAGCACCACTGTCGTGAGGGAAGTAAATTTCCACATAACAAACTTTTAAAACTCAAAATAAGTGTAAAAAACACATTTATTCCAATTTTTATTGAAATATGTAAAACATTGATTTTTTGGCTGTCCTGATGCTCCTAGTGTCATTTACCTTCAATGCTGGGAATACAATTTTGCGCATTATAAGGTTTAGAGAAGGTCAATTCAGGCTTGAAAGTAGGCGAGAGGATGCTGGGGATGATAAAAGTACACCAACAAATGAATGGCTTTTCTCATATAAAACCCCCATAAGACAACGAACTGTGTTTGGTCAATAACAATTTTCTTCAATAACTTGGTAAATAGTTATGCTAGAATGACGGGAGAGGGCTTAAAAGTTTCGCCACACTAATTTTCATGCATTAATTGAACATGCGGTACTTTTCTGACCCTTGATGGGCCCAAAAACTCAAAAGTTGAAAGATTAATCCCCAAAAAAGGGGGTTAGAGTTATCCAATTGTTTTGCCCAACGGACTTGTCCAACTGATTATTGAAAGGAACGTTCCTACCAAATTTGAAGTAAATCGGACAAAAAATGCGACCGCTAGAGTGCAAACACATATATATATATATACATATATATATATATACATATATATATATATATATATATATGTCTCTCTCTCTCTCTATATATATATATATATATATATATAAAACATTTTGAACGACCCCCAAAACAAGTTCAGGGGTCACGTTAGGAACTTCTATGGTGGTCCCGGGCTTAAGTTTCACCATGCTAATAGTTCACTTTCCATAGGAAATTCACTAATAAAACTAAACATTATAAGAATACTTTACCTATAAAATGATTTAATCAGTTGTATTTATTTAGTGTAGTTTTAAAGTTATGTCCATATATTCCATAAAAAGTACACAATTTGTATTCATTATAGACATTTGATATTGCACCCAATTTTGGCTCAACGAATGAAGAATGTGATGCTCACAGGCTTGATATATGACCCATTGAGTTGAATGTCCAATCTTTTTTGGGAGAAAACATTTTAGATATTTATTTTTGATACATACAGGTAAATACCATCTATCTCAATATAAAATATTTGAAAACTATACGAATAGTTAAGGCTTAACAAATTAGCTAAGCAACTGAAATTTAAAATAAAAAACTATTTTTGTATATCTAAAACATATCACATAGGTGTACGGATAATTTAAAACTATTACTCATAAAACGCACTCTAAGAACATGTGGTACTATATAATAACAGTGAACCTCTCAAAGTGGCGGCGCCGGCGTCGGTGCCCTCATGCATTCAAGAACATTTAACCTCCCTTTTATTGTTTCCATAAGGAGTATAAAATATTAAAATTCGTTTCACATATCTGCCAGTCTTAAATTTAGTCCTGGAGGGTCAGTTTCAAATCTATAATCTGAATATCACATATTACTATAAAACATGTTCATTGTACATTCTAAAAATATCTCTGAATGAAGAATACGCCAAATAGATTGGATGTACGCCAAATGACATTGCTATAAACCAGCAAAGTTGAAATGCCATGGAAATGGTTTGAGTTGAATAATAACAAATGGTGAAATTTGTTAGAATTGCTGTTGTTTATAGTTGGTATACATGGGGTTTTTGTAATGGAACCCTGGATTAGGAAGTGAAATCTACAAATATTTAACATAACTAAAATAAATTATATTGTTTTTAGCACTTATAACAGATTTATATAATTTTATTATTGGAAATAATTTCTGTAGACTGTGCACTTAAACAGACCACGTTTACGAAACGGTAATCTTTTTAGCAAAATGTGTAAAACCATTATATGTATTATTAATAAATTAACACCAAAATAATAGAATTCAAAATCATTGCAATTATTATACAAATCAGCAGAAGGATAACGAAGTAAATGAAGTAGGTTGCAAACCTATTAACTTGCATCAGTCCTACATAGTGCATGTTGATACTGATTGTCTATTTTCAGTCATTTTAAATGCATACTTTATTAAAAAACCAGGCTATGATATTTTTACTCGCTAAATTTGTAACATACCTTCGAAACTATAAAATATTTTACGTAGTAAAATATAATGTATTTAGACTGTATGTTTAAATGTAAATTTGTATTTAAACTTTTCATAAATGTTTAAAACGCTTCTGAGACAGACACTGAATGGTTTTTCTGGCCAAGATTATTAGAGGGAAGACGTATGGAGGAGGTTCCGGAACTGGCTTGGCTCCAGATACAAAATATTTCCCGCCATTCATAGGCGAAGTGACATTCATGAATAAAGTGGATCCGTTTCTTTGAGTTAATTACCTTAATTTAAGATTATTACCTACAGCTCATAACCAACTTGGTTATCTGTTAAACAGTGATTTAATATAAATAACTAGCTGTTATACTTAAAATTAAAAACATTATATCAAATTTTAAAGTAAATATACGAAAAAACACATATTTCACTATACCAATGAATATATTAAAATAAATATTATTGACGGAAACATTAAATTAAAAAAAAGTACAAAAATCTATCAATTACAAAAATGTAGGCTGTCAGTTCCTACAATGTTTAATTATAATACCCTGAAAACTATGCATAACTGTAAACTTCGCAAAAACCAGCAATTTACGTGTAAGCTAATATATACGAGCAAATGTGGTTTTGCTATTCCTATAAATTTTGAAAATAACAAAATGCGCACTAAGTGGAAAATGAGGCTTCTTTAACAGACTAGCTAACAGATAAGCTAGGAATTTTGGAATTTTGGAATGTTCGCTTTCTTCTAAGAGTATGAACCGAAGGATGAAGAAATTGTAAACAATATATTGAGAGGGCAGGTGGCCAAGCTGGGCTCTAATGCTTTCAGAGCCAAATAAATCCACGATCCCGGCGCAAGCCTCGTGGCCACCGCATGAAATTGAATTTTCCTACACAAAATTGTTTTACCTAATCCGTTATGAAATCTAAGCAATAATGTCAGATTTTCTAATAGAAATCCGTTTCACGTATCATGAAAATATCGTTCAATTAAAGAACAGACTACTCTAAACTATCTAACTATATTTTTTATTAAATTCATTGTTGGTGATGGTGAGTTTTTAAGAAATTATACGGACATTTTCCATCAGTTATTAGTAAAAACAAAATTTCACGACGTTTCAGGATCTGGAATCTGACCCCGTCTTCAGGTGGACGTGGTCACCTATGTTATGTCATACATAGAACATAACAAAACTAGTGTCACAATCCAGACAAAGCTAAAAAAATCAGAGAAACACCAAAAAAGAGAACTGGGACAGCAGTGAAAACGGAATAAAAGTAAAGTAAACACACAATTCACACACAACAGATCAAACGCACATACGAGCCAACACTAGTACACAAGTATACACTGTGACTCCTCAGGCGAGACTAGGTAACTAGTGATAAGATAACCTTGAGCCGGTGAGGGGGAACAGAAGAAAGAATCCGAATGTGTTTATTGATTGTACACAACTAATGCAATGGGTAGAAGTAAGGGGCTAGCTGACAGCATTGTTACCGATGCCCCCCACTTCCTACTCCCAATGAACTCTTCCCCTTACCGCGCACAAGTTAAATGAACTCTAGTATAGCTGTAGTTTCCAGCTTCTTCCGACAAATGCTACAGTTTTGTTGACGAAACTTTGTGGTATACTAGCTTTGTAACTATTTCATAAATTAACATATCTTTAAGTAATAACCTGATCGAATAAGATGAAATGTTCATAAAAGTGTCATTAGATCCCTATGTCTCCCTATGGTAGAGCCACAAGCGATTTTTGCAGTATCAGATCCATCCGGAGTCCATATATAATAACTACCTACATGCTAAATTTCAGTTCAAGTCGTTCAGAAGATTTTACGTTAAAACGGAACATACAAGACAACAGACGAACTAATATTTGTCCTTTCGTAACAGATTGGATACATGGTACATTAAAATAAATTTAAAATACTTTTTCTTAAGTATCAAAACTAATATTTAAAATAAAAATAATTACGATGTGCAATATAGTTTGAAATTAGATTTCCTCGTATCGTGGTAGCTTACAACTTTATAAAGTGTTGAGCTATTGAATACTTAATATTGACAGCTCTTGTCCGTTGAAGTTAGTTTTCAAAAGCGACCTTTACAAAGCCTTTCCACTAACTTTAAACTAACTTCAGCACCATGGATAAAAACAGCTTCTAAATTAAACTATGTCAGCTGTCATTTTACATACAACTTTGCCTTTTAACTAAATAAGTTTGCAACGCGTTAGTTGGCAACACTGGCGTCACTAAACATCAACTGTTGAATATTCATCAATCACTCAACAACTGGGCAATCACGTGACTTACCTCACGTATACAAAACCCGCCTACATGCTAAACACATGTAAATGTAACTTTAAGCTCTATTTAGCGAATTTCCCCTATAGGGAAGAAGCTTTTACCGTAGGTCTCATGGTAAGACTTAAGCCCGAGACCATGTTAATTTTTTGTTTTGAGGCCCCCAGATGCCAAAAACACTATTCGTTCAAATTTATATATATGTATCTATATATCTATATATATATATATATGTGAAATTTTTTTATTCGATTCACTGGTAAGGGCTACTATTATATTAAAAATTAATAAAATAAAAACTGAGTACCCTTGTTTATGAGTTTTAATATAAAACTCATAAACAAGGGTACTCAGTTTTTATTTTATTAATTTTTAATATATATATATATATATATATATATGTGTGTGTGTGTGTGTGTGTGTGTGTGTGTGTGTGTGTGTCCGTGAATGCGATAACTTGAGTAAAAAACTTCCGATTTCGATGAAATTTGGCTCAAATGTGTAAAATGACATACATGACTTTAAGTTCGAAAACCAGAAAAATCTGATCACGGGAAAGGGGGTTTATGGGGGTTTTAAATTTTCCAAAAATCAGTTTTTTGCATTTTTCACCCTAAAATTTTTAAAAAACTTAATTTTGGGATTGACCATGTTATAGAGCTTAAAAAAACAAGTAATATGGTATTTTTAATTATTAACCTAGGTTAAGTGGTTGCAGAGAAAATCCAAAAAACCTACTCATAAAATCTCACATGTTAATCTTATGGGAAAAAGGTTTTTACCTTTTCCTCGGTTAATTTTAATGTAAACTTCAAATTTGCTTTTACCAATCTGTTCAGTTCCACAAAATAATCATTTTAGTGTGTAAATTGTGATTCTACGACCAACCGTTGCAGAGATATTCAAAGTGCTAAACACAGTACGTTGTCCAATGTTATCCTTATGGAGAATAAATAAAATTTGATATCTCGATTATTTATGAATGTATGTTGTTGAAACTTGGTATGTGGCTTCATGTAGTACTGGTATATTGATATTTGCACAAAAAAATGATTTTTTGTTTATTATTCCCGTAGCAGCAAACTTGCGTACTCAGCCCCCATGTTATTCTTATGGAGAATAAGTAAAATGTAATGACTCCCTTAATTGTGAACATAAATTAATAAAACTTGGTATGTAGCTTCACTTGGTTGAGTTATATTGATAATTGCATAAAAACCCATTTTCCTTTGTTTCAGCAAACCTGCTTACTCAGCCCCATGTTATTCTTATGGAGAATAACTAAAATGTTATATAGCGCTTATTTATGATTGAATATTGATGAAACTTGGTATGTGGCTTCGCCTAGTTAAATTCTATTTATATTTGCATAGAAACCAATTGTTTGTGTTCCTTGTGTCAGCAAACCTACGTACTCATTAACAATGTTATTTTTATGGAGAATTATTAAAATCGCTTATATGTGAATATATTTTTATGAAACTTGGTATGCGGCTTTATGTGGTATTAAGACATATATCATGCGTTAGAAATTCGCTGAGTACACAGGTTTGCTGCGACGGGGGTATTTAGTTATATTTTTTGGTTATATTGAAGTTATTTTACTTTGTTACAGTTTTTCATTTACTATTAAGTTCCTAGCGTAGGTATTCTATATATATATATATAAACCCTTCGTTGAGATTTTTGAAATTATTCTTTTTATTTGCAATTTTGTAAGAAAATATTTGCAAATTTATTTTGTTATATTCTTAATATTACTTTCTTATATTCTTAAACGGCCGAAGTTAGAATAGCGGCTTTAGACCACCTATTGCTGCATTAGCTATTAGTACACAAACCCACACAGTGGACCAAATCCACAAAGTACACCAAATCTGCAAAGTACTCAATCTGTGTAGTTGAAAATTAATTATGTTGGAATACCAAGATACAATGTGGCCTTTTCATCTGATCATTCTGGAAGCATACTCCATTAACTACCACATTTGTATGCAGTTAAAACAATCGAAGAAAATAAACTCATAAATACGTTGTGTTTTGAAATTTAATTTCCATTTGAACACTCTAAAGCTCCAACAAGCTCCACAAAGTAAATCCAGCAAAGGTTAATGCTATACATTCTAATAATAAATATGTCCTTTGTTTTGTTATCAAAAATCAACAATTGAATGCAAAAGAAAACTGTAATGATATATTATTTTATAGATTTATAATTGTAAACATAACACCATATTAGTTCCTGATAGGTAATGGTGTTCATATCCCACAAGAAGTAACTAAGTTATATAAATGCCAGTATCAGTTATAATATGGCATGTTTCTTAAAGTGATCGAGTTAAAATTTCCAGCTGTTAAATGCGCCTAACGCAGATAAAAAAAATTGAAGTCATATGTAAAATTATAAATATCATAAAATAGAATGTTTCATAGTCTGAAAGATTGAGATATTTTATGTTGTAAGGAAAGAATTATGTGATGTAAATAATGGGATTAGACACAACATTGAACTGGCTGATGTCCAAACCACAGGATGACACCTTGCGAACCGAGTAAATCTAGGGTTCTGGCAGGGCCACTCACGTCTGCCGTTTGGAATTGAGTGTTAAAAAAAACTTAAGTGTTTACAGTTTCAGTCTTAGAGCCAACATAATTTACTGCATCAAAATAAAATAATCCTTTTGGACTGGATTGAGTGAGTGAATGTGTGTATAATGTAATAATGCGCTGCACTGACTTACCCAAAAAAGTACTTTAATCGCTTTTAATATTAGCACACACTACACGTAAAAGTTTACCGATAGGTCAACTGTGTGTAGGAATGTTGTATCGGTGTGGTAATGACCGCTAGTTATGGCCTCCTTGTTAACTTGTTAAACTTGGATGGTTGTAAAATTGACTCTTGCTATAGAGTACTGCAACAATGATTACGGTAATAAGGTTGTAGCCATTACCGTTGTTATGGTCTATTGCAACCATGTTCAGAGTAATTTAGTTGTACCATTACCCTTGTTGTGGTCTACAGCAACCATTTTTAAGGTACTATTGTAGTAACAATTACCGTTTATGTGGTTGACTGCAAAATTGTATTATACCATTACCCGTTTTAAGGTCCACTGCAACCAAGTTGAAAATAATATGGTTGTAACAGATGCCTTTGTTACGGCCTACTTCAACCATGTTCAAAGTAGTATAGTTGTAACCATTGCCTAATTTATTTAAAGTCTACAGAAACTATGTTTACTATTGGCGAAGTTATAGGCTTTACCCTTTTTATGACCTCCTGCAACCATGTTAACTTGGTGAACCAATCATTAGAAAACCCATAACAGTTAATTCGAGGAAGAAGGCTTTAGATGGTTGGTTTATTGACCAACACTGTTCCCATGAACTTATTCAAAACTTAAATAGTTAGCGATACTTATTGTTAGTAATAAACTATTATATAATGTGTTTAAATAACCGAACCTTAAAGGTATCAAATACGTATGTCTTGGACTTAAGTAATCCTTTAAACACATATATTCCAGTCAAGGATTACTATACTAATAACGAACAAAATATAACGTGCTTATAAAAAAATTTAAATACATAGGAATTTGGGAAAATATAATTGTAAGAGTAAACCCGGTTGATCTGAAAATACAGTGGATAAAGCGCTGTGTAAATTCAATTAGAGTTAAATAAAGTTGCATCATGACAATGGACTAAAAGCTTCGTCAACTGCACACTATTTGTTTGCTTTAAAGTGTTTAGTTTGGATCTCTGTTAAAATTTTGCCACTGAATTAATTTAAATATGAATTAAGAAATTGATTCAAGAATTTTTAATATTTCTGTAATCTTATAAGTAAGAAGGACGTTATCGTTGCATCATGTTACTGATGTTAGTGGGGTGGTTGTCGGAACTCAACCTTAGTGATATGAATAAATAGGAGCTTTAAGACATATGCGTTAATGTCTTGAGTTAGTAGTCCCATACTAAAGTAAAGACCTACTGTTTACAACAAATAATAAGGCCAATAAGAATGAAAAATATCAATCTTTCTACTAACAGCTTTTAGAATTTCCTTTTATTTTTTAAGGAATAAGTATATTTGGATTTAATGTTGTATATAAGCATCGAGTAATGTCACCGAGTGTATGAATTCCCATCAAAAATGCATTTCCTAAAATATTACTATGTTATATATAGTAATAAATGTTGATGTATAAGTGCGTTTTTGTAGTTTGGATGACGTTTAATATTAGGGGTCTTTAACAGTTGCAATTTTACATGTGGCTATTAATTTTGATAAATATATGTTATACAGTCACTAATATATTGAATTATATAATTATTATTTAGATAACAATTCTTATTATCTGTTTAAAGTTTAACATGTTAATTTTTTCAACGCAAATGTTATGTTTTACAGGGTCCCAAGAAGTTTTTGTCTACGAATCAATGACACGATGACTTGGCTTACATAGAATAATAAAAGGTAAGTTTTCATAAAAAACTTCCGTATGAACATTGTTTTATAGCAAAGATGTATCATATTAAAAATTGTTTTCATTAATTGTAAGAAACCCGTTCGAGATTTGATTTTCATGAGTTAATTGTTAGCTACAAATTTAGTAGTAAACTAAAAAATATAAATTACTGTCATATACATTAGAGCATTATATCAATGGGTTTAATCTATTAAACAACTTTTTCATTTAATCTATTATTGCATTCTGGTAAATAATGTTTCTTGTTTCACAAATAATTTTCGTTAACATGAGTTATTAAACACCAACATATTTCTACTAGACAATTTCGTATTCTTAGGGTGAAGTTCACCGAGTTTTATCCAACGAAGGTTCATTCATCCGCTGTTGAATGTCAAATACCGCATTGTGATTCTCTTGAAGAATGAGGGTTTACATTATTCTACCAACTTTCCAACACCACTGTATTATATATTTTTCATATAAATACTATATAATATAACCTCCTAACCTAACAATCTTGGAATCCATTTATTTTCGAAGCAGTTTTGTTCATGTTTATAATAAAACTCTTTCGTTGGTTTCAATGTGTAATATGACTTACTCGTTAGTAATCCTGTATTAAAAACAGGTGTATTAATGTATTTTTTACTCACTTACAAAACGTGAAAGATATTTCAAAAATTTAAATACTAATGACATTTTTTGAAGGACTAATACTGATTGGTAATTTTTATTGATACAGTACGTAATGTTAAACAGTTTTGCATTTGGCACACGTTCAATATATATTTATTATAAATAAAAACGATGTTACTTACGTTTCTAAACCAAGTTATGGTATTATGTTTTTATACATTAAATCAATAATTAACAAAATATTCACATAAATATGCAGATTTAAGCCAAAACTCATTCAAAAACTCCATTAGAATTAGCCAATAATACTCAATAAAATTAAAAGCGTTATGTGAAATTTAGAATTAATTTCCTTGTTAAAATGTTTCCTAATACAAGGTTTAAAATATTATTTAATTTTCATTTCATTTTGATTTTGGAGTTGGTATAAGTAGAGGTAATGTTCCTATGTTAGGGGATGAGCGAATAATAATCCCTCTCCCCTTTTCCTGATGTATTCTTTTGAAGCTTTTATGGGTGTCACGTATAGCGTCCTGAACTTTGGTACAAGAGGTCACGGGATTGATTCCCGGGATGACCAATAATGTATGGGTTTTGGCCGCTTTCCTTGAAATGGTTTAAAAAAATTATTCTGGCTTGGATATACAAAAAGGGTTGGTTAATTTTCATACTATATAAGTTTGAAACCTAACTTCGTTGGCCAGCAGATAATGGTTAGTAGGAAACAAAAATGAATTTCACCACGGTTAGATCAATCGTAATTGGTAAGAAACGTCGAAAGACTGGGTATAATAGTATGATTTGTCATACGATGTATTATTTTAATGGAAATACATTTAATGATTATAAAGCTCGGTAAGGTAACCTATACTCACCCAAATTTGTATGTGGTAAATTTATAAGTAACAAACATGATCAACAAATAACAAATTGTACCCAATCTTAGAAAGAGAAACATCACCCTCTTGAAATTCATCCAATTTGATGTAATCCTTTTTGTGTCGATATTTCACGTCTTGTCATATACTCCCATGTCATATTAAAGTCCCTCTCTGAAAATTTAGACGCAATAGTGGAAAATCGGCTGAATATTTCAACGATAAACAATATTCCACAACATAGTTGTCAGATCACGTGGGGTGAGGAGGATAAAATAAACTGGCTCTTAATTGAATAGATGTAATCTTCCTTTTCAGTGTGGATGAATTCAGTGGGAGATTATCGTTTAATTAACTGTCATACTCAAACTGTAGGGATGATTGCAGCCCCTATCATTTAAAAAATTCCTTTAGATATTCTATGTACTAAACAAATAATGTATATATTTTACTAAAATTAAGCTATCTAACATTCATTTGTTAAAATTACCATACTTATTCGTTCGAAAAATTGATATTGTATAGTTCAAATGACTTGAAAATCTTGAAAATGAACGAGCTTTTTTAAAATAAAACTAATTCAATAACATTAGGACAGGACAAAAAATAAAGAGTTGTTATGCAGTTTTTTCCCCCCTATAAATTCCACACCTCATCAGATTGCATCATAAAATTAAAAACTTTATGATTTTTTTAATTTAATATAAACTTTTATGTTAAGTTTTTACTTATCGAGGCCAAATAAAATTTTAAATTGTTTCAAATAAATAAATAAATCCCGTAAGGAGCGAATTATTCACTGAATCTAAAGTAGGAAGTAATCAACAATATTTAAAATTGTGTACATTTCGTATCAGATTTATTTTTATCTTTATTCAGTGTACCTTATTGGCAAATAACTTTAACGTTGAATGTATAAAAATGTAATGCTTACATTTTTGCTCGCATTTTCCCTTATCAAAGGAAAGTATTCGGAATGATTTATGCGACAGTATCACATTAGCTCGTAGTGATATGACCCAACTTTTACAATAACTCACACCAGTTCCCAAGGCAGTTAGTTGGTCCACAAATTCTCTTACGAGATCAAACGTGCATTGTGGAACATTAATGATACTTATTACTTTCCTTTGCATAAAAGTGAACCCTGTTGTGAGTTTTGTGACGCCTGTGGCCTCGTTTTTGTAAATTGTAGGTTTTATTGGAGGAATATTCCTATTCAGAGATGGTTCACCTCATCTTACAGAACTATCCATTTTCAATTTATAGATAGGTGTACATGTGTGTTATGAAGCTCGGGGTGGTATTATCATAAAGTAAATGATTGACAGGAATGATTGACAGGACTCGAACCCGTGACCTTACATCACGTGGTCTAGCCCACGTCAAATCACATGGGACATGGGAATGTATCTGTTCAAGGAAGTGACGGTACATTGGACAACTCTTAACATTATGACTTTGTATTTAAATATTTGATAAAATTATTGATTTTTAACCATCAACTGATATCATTGTTCTACCACTTTCCTAGCTTCATACAAACACAACTCGTAAAACCTTAAAACATTCGAACCAAATCCAGCAAATGTAAAATGTAATCTATGTATGGGAGACTGTAATTATTCAAATTTTAAGTATTGAGTCAAAACTTTTAGTTCTTTGTTTAAAAACAAAGATTGTGTCAATAGTTTTGTTATACTCTAGCTATGTTTTCACCCTACGACAGGTTTAGTTTCTTGATTCCGAAACGTAATGAAACTGTTTTACTAATCAGTCATGAATAAAAACAAACATCTTCAATGAAGACAAGCGGACTGTGTTTGTGTTGCTTTTCTGAAATATCAGGTGGGGGCATGTATTGGAAAAATTTCCGAAATAATAATTCCTTAAGTCACAAAAACTATTAGAGTGGAAAAGTGACAAAATTGTCAGAAACAACAAATTAATCTAGTATTTGAAATAAAATAAAAGTCTAACTTAAAACTTGTATTAACTTAAAACTCTGTATGCTAACTTTCAATAAGGACGATTACTATCGTTACTAACTTATTTATGGGGGGGGCTGTAATAATCTCCACAAGTAAAACTTCTTATGGTTTCACTATGGATGATTGGGTTCCCTCAGGATCACGTTGTAGGTCTGCCGGGGAGGTGATACCATGTCAATACAAACGAGACTCTACTGACGATAAACTTCTATGAGCAGTGATACTTCAGAAGCCCTACCTGCAATATAAATATCCCTGCATCTCTCTACCTGGCCTCTCAAGAATTAGTGTTACCCAACTCCAGCCTTGCAAAATAGAACAATTAAATACTTATTATGATGAGATTATAACTATTGAGTGACCAAATATTTAAGATCACCCAACGTTTTCTAATTAATCGTTTTGGTCAGCACAACTTGTCACCTATAATTTTAAAATTACTGTACAACAAATAGGGGGGGAAATAATTTCTTATCTCACAGTTATACCACAATGTAACCGACTGTAGAACAGCGACACGTACATCCAAACGTATTGTAAGATTAATATAAATTAATATTGAATCTATAATGAGGAAGGTGCTTAAAATATGTAGGATTCATAGAATATCTGTGATCTTTGTGTGCTATACTATTGGGATTAAATTTATGAAATAACTTTTCAATAGAGTTGTAACACGTATAGAAATGTCTGAACAAAAATTGAATTAGTGTCATTGTAATACCACGGATGGCGCTAAAGCGCCACTAACCTAAAATGTACATTTGTTATTCGCCTCTGTGATTAAAGTCAGGATTCAACTAGCAAGCGTCACTAGGTGATTCACTAAGAAAAATGTCAGAACATAAACCAATGGGCGTTTCCCACTAAGAAAGTCAGAATTTAACTATTTTCACCCTAAGTTTATCAATCGATATAGCGTGAGCATTATTCTTGCACAGGAATCCGCAAAACTAGGGAAACATAAATAAAGGCACATATTATCACTCATTATAAGTGATAACAGTTACATTAAGGCCCGTGCTTTAAGGTTAATTATTGCTTGACCCTTTTCTTAAATTCTGACTTTAATCTTAGAAGGGAACGCCCACTAGTTATATTCTGACTTTTTTTCTGTGAGCTGTGAGGGGAACAACTACTAGTTAAATTCTGACTTTATTCCAGAGACAAAGGCAAAATTGATCTTTTAGGTTATTGACACTTTGGCGCCGTCGCGTCGTGTTATAATTTTTGAATGTTTACAAGCAAATTGTTTTAAAAACATAAATAATAATCACATTTAAAGTAGAATAGGGTATTAACAAATAAAGAGTTATCACATAGTTGTCCGCTTACCAACAAATATCTTACTCGAACTTTACCATTGGGTATTCAGAAAAATAAATATGTATAAAAGTATATCTTCACTAAATATTTAAACAAAAATAAGTTTATAAAAAGTATTTTTATGCGATCTGAACTTCTCAGAATTAACTACAGCTATAACGTAAATTAAGTAAATGTTCTTATCAAATAAAATAAACGTAAATAAATATACTCAATTTTTGCATCAGTTAAAAAAACGTGAAAGCACATTTCACGTAAGTTGATTTATAGAAAAATCACCTATGCTGAATATATTAATCCCAAATCATGTTTATAGCATTAACTTGATTATATGAGTGGAATGTAAATCTACTGATCATATTTTATATAGTTTCATAATTACGTATCTGTTATTTAAATTAGCTTTGCCCAGCGGCTTGGCTTGTTCGCCTGCTTTCAATTTAACAGTCAAATCAGATCACTCATTTGATCAAAGTTCATTATTTAAACAAATTTCTATCTTGTCACCTTTATTTACTGTTGGCCTCAGGGACGTTTGTATACAAAAATAATATTTTACATCCGATTTTCTTTGCCGAGACCTGATATACGAATATTCAAGTACATGGTTTATGGATAACTGACTTATGATTTTCTCAAAGGTTGTCAGGTTGGATTTTATACATAGACTAACAAACTCCAAGTTTAAACAAATAGTGCATCGTTCTAAGAACTCACCTTCCTCGTACTCCAAATAGTGAGCTCATGGAGTAATCATTGGTGGGACTGAGCCTGCACAAACCCTGTTAGGGACTCAAAGCGAGTTACTCATGAATACTTGACCATGTGGCCGTCTGGGTCCAACCCAACAAGGCTACAGTGACGCAGATGTGACCTTGTTATTGTTTAATATAACTAAATAACAGACCTTACAGCATGGCATATGGACCACAGTTCAAACACAGATTAATTTGACCACATACCTTCTAGACTATATGATATTTACTTTATTCATTTCAGTAATACAGTATGGGATTTATACAATATTTAACCAGCAATTCTGTACTAATATAAATTGTAAAGACCGTTTTACATGAACCAATTAAGACTTATTATGTACCAATTAGATATTATTAAATACACATCGGTTTACTGTCAGTGAGATTACTAAAATATATATCTGATTACATACAAATGTATACTAAATTTAACAACGATAAGCTGGTAGAATTATTGAATAAATTTGGTAAACAACGTTTTCTCGTACTAGTATGATCTAATTCACATCAAGATAAATTTTACTCAGAATTATTTGTTTACATGGACTGAACTAAAAAGATTTAAACTCCAATTCAGTATTGGACTAAACAACAAATTTGTTGGGTACTTACTGACTTCGCCGTCAATGGAGGATGGCCCAGTAGGAGCTAGGAGACTACTTTTTAAATGTATGATCTACTAAAGTAATGAAGGAAGTCTTAAGCCTTATGGCAGGCATAGGATGTATTACACAGCAAATTAAATAATTTATACATTTTTGTACGGGGCCACAAAATAACCATTACGGAAAAAACCATTGCAAAAGAAACAAGATTTGTTTACTGCAGCTGCACGCCTTGTTCGTCTCTAGTCTCGCAGTGGCCACCATCAGCTGCGCAGCCTCCTCCATCGTCCTCAACTTCTTTTTGAATGTTCCAGGCCCAGTATGGAGCTGGAAGACCTCTACAGAAGGTACTGTGTGCGGTTAAAGCACGCCTTGTTCGTCTCCAGTCTCGCGGTGGCCACCATCAGCTGCGCAGCCTCCTCCATCGTCCTCATCTTCTTGTTGAATGTTCCAGGCCCAGTATGGAGCTGGAGGACCTCTACAGAAGGTACTGTGTGCGGTTAAAGCATGCCTTGTTCGTCTCCAGTCTCGCGGTGGCCACCATCAGCTGCGCAGCCTCCTCCATCGTCCTTATCTTCTTGTTGAATGTTCCAGGCCCAGTATGGAGCTGGAGGACCTCTACAGAAGGTACTGTGTGCGGTTAAAGCACGCCTTGTTCGTCTCCAGTCTCGCGGTGGCCACCATCAGCTGCGCAGCCTCCTCCATCGTCCTCATCTTCTTGTTGAATGTTCCAGGCCCAGTATGGAGCTGGAGGACCTCTACAGAAGGTACTGTGTGCGGTTAAAGCATGCCTTGTTCGTCTCCAGTCTCGCGGTGGCCACCATCAGCTGCGCAGCCTCCTCCATCGTCCTTATCTTCTTTTACTTCTCATTCGTGAGTACTATAAGTCTATATCATTATTTATTTACATAGTAACCTTGAATGTGAAGTTGAGGCGTCTGAACACTTTCAGGCTCCTCGATTTAACTAATAACATATTTACACTGACTCTTTTAAGGAATTATAGACGAGTTACTAGGTACGTAATATTTTTGTATCAGTTCGGCAGTTCCGGATGCTTTACCATTAATACATGTTTAACTACTTCATTTTTGAAAAGAATTTCTGGGGATCGGAAATTAATAGCTGACGATAACAATTTATTACATATTTCTAACAACCGTGTCTGAAGTGCTTCTTTACAATCTTAAAACATAAAATAAAACAGCTCTTTTCAGTTTAGCGAGTGAAAAAGGCTTATTAGTTGTTGCTTTAGACCAAGCTAACTGACTCGGTGTTTGAAACTTCAATCTTGAGAATTCGTCAAAAATAGAAATTGAGTTTTTTTATTACTGCGCGTCGCACATTAAGAGTTTTCTCTCAATCGATAATTACCTAATTTACGCTTATAATATATAATTTGTGAGAGCTTAAAGTAGGTCTTTGTTACTAATAAATTATTATACAATAGTATTAATATAACTATATATATATATATATATATATATTAATATACACTACATTATACGTTCAAAGAATTAGATAACCTGGGAATTCCCCCAGACTCTGACCAGTATAAGAGTATAAACCATGCGAGGAGCAATATATTGGGTTGGCTGCAAACTCTTTTATTTACAAGGGAGCAACTCCAACTTTTATGAACCTTTGAAACTGGTTGGGCCAAACCACTCGAAAAGCTCTTGAATATCAATATTTAATCGGCTCTCAAGATGTATAAAATATATTTAACCACGTATAACTACCATGACCAGCAAACCCACTAAGAATATTTAAAATAATCATGGAGGCTAAATTTACCTACTCTAATCAACTTTTAATGGATATTTAAACAACTATTCTCTTATTTTCTAACTACTATATTACTAGTTAATTTATTTTTAATGATGAAACCCCATTGCATTTAAAACAACAACTTATGAAAGGGGTATATTCATCTCATTGATAATTATATAATATTATTCTTCATGCACAGAATATTTTATTAAATTATTAATCTGTATACGAATAGAGGTATCATTGAAAATAAAATTGTAATAAAAGTGTACAGGTGGACTTTATTAATTTAATATGATAAGGTGTTATCTAAATTTTTCCCTTCTAAGATATGTGTTAATATTTTAAGAGTTAAGAGTTAATTGTTAATTTGAGAGTTTATGTTTTCTGACCTTATTCGTGTTTCGTGTTTTGAGTTCTATGTTCTGCGTTTTCTTTTTCGTGTTTCGTGCCCACATGCAGTGCTTCCCATACAGCGACATGAAACAGTCATAAATCCTGTAGTACAAGCCGTAAAATTTAAAAACCATTATCCTTTGCTTTCCTACTCTACAAAGTTTTAAACGCTAATACATCTAAAATGGGAGCAATCGTAAAATGTTCAGTCATGTTGGATTTAAAATCCTGTACAATGAAGTTTTGGAGATAATTGTTAGTGAATAATTAACTTTATTTCAAAAAAAAACGATGTCCCAGCTTACAATACACTTATAGAATTTGTGCAATATAATGACAGCAGTAAAATGTAATGTGACATTTCATTAAATTACCAAATCAATTAAATTGCAAACAACTTGATAACAAATTAAATTACAACCATACAACTATAATTCTTATTATTGATGTTGCAGAATAATTCTAGTTACACAATTCTAAAGGATACAAATTTAAACTAATTCAAAACAATTATAATAGTTAATATTTTGCATACAGGATTTTGCATTTTAGGGTTTGTTTATCGGGTATTTTTTGTTGGTTTTCAATTCCTAATTTGTTGCTGTAATTAAAAACTGTTTTATATTTGAATTCGATTAATTCCGCCACATATTTCTCTATTTTGTGCAGCGCATCGGTACAGTGGATCCAAATATAAAAATTAGTTAAAAGGAAGTCAAAAACTTTGCACGGTGTGCAACATGTAGATTGATATAGTTACATTAAAAGTTTTTTTTCATATTTGAGTAAAAACATTTCGCTCTTAAAGAAAAAAAATCATATTTTCAACGAATAAATTAGTTAAATGTATTACACTACAATGATTAATATACACAATAGTTAGATATTGTTTAATTTAAATCTTAGCAGTAATTTTGAACTAATCCAAACAGTTATAAACCAAATGTAATAGTGGAAAGTTATAAATCGATGACTGACATCACGGTCGTCTGAATTATTCAGTGATATGATCACTTCCTGTGAACCGCTGTTATTGACGCGTCTGACTTCCCTCACTGTTCCCACTTTTTTGTTACTTTTGTTGCTCACAAGAGTATCGGGCAGCGCAAATAACAATATTAAACAACAAAACTGAAAATTATCAAGCTTTGATAGAAGAATTATGGTAAATGGAGATGAATCCTGCTATTCAGAATAATTTATGGATGACACATTTGTATAAATAATACAGCTTTTAAGGATAGTCATCAAAAAGTTATGTATTCTAGTGGTGATATACAGAATATATTTTTGTAGCAAGCAACTTTTTTCGTACTGAGGACTGATTTCATTAAGTTCCTTTATGTGAAATAAACATTTTGCCAAGAGCAAAAGTCCTTTGTAAGTTTCCTCTTTCTACGCACATGAGAGCTTTGTTCCAAAGCTTGTCTGAAGATGAATATCGTCATCGACATGCAACGTAAATTTTACTATGCCGTGCATAGGTAAATACGTCATCCATTAATACATTTCCGTTTATACGTCACTACAGCTACTGTGATTTTTAACCTCATAGATTTAATCTTGTGATTAGTAATTTGCATTAATTTTAAATCTTATAAATCAATCCAGGGCAAATAATTGTCTTTTCATACAGAAACGGAAAACGAGGGGAAGAAATTCTAGCAAAATACACATAGTCTATTTAGAGAAGTTAAATAAGTCTAATGAGTTTATTTAAAACGTATTATTTAACCCTGGTGTCATGGAACAACTTAAACATAAAATCAAGCATACAATATACAATATTGATAATGATGATTATACAATACATCATTATACAATAATGATTTACTTTGTTTTAGGCCAAAATGGAAATGTGATTTTCAGTTATGACTAGTTTTGTAATGAAATGTAATGATAATACTGAGTGTGTCTGGACATACATCAGCGGCGCACGTGGCTTTGCTGACCTTGGAGCCACTTTCCCACTATCGCAAGTATTATCAGTGAAGTGGCGACTGATAACAGAGTAAATGACCTGGCTTGCCATCGGAACCTGTCAGGATGGAAGCAACATTCCTGTCAAGTTTAGTAAATGATTACATTTAATGTTTTGTGTTTTAATTCTATAAAATAGCTAACTTTTAATAATGATTTTTGGGATGGTATTAGTTATTTGACAAAGTTTTCAGCAAAGTTTATTTTCGAAAAGTATTTCAGTTCCCCAGGAGATGGTCCATTTACAGTTTTGACACGTTTATATTCCCTAATGTTCCCCTAATAGGACCTATTCTACAGTTTTCTCACGTTTATAGTGTCTACTATTCCCCAGGAGATGAACCATTCTACAGTTTAGTCACATATACATTGTCTATTTTTCCCAGTAAATGACAAAGTTACTCTAGTCAGTTATTCTACAGTTTTGTCACTTTATTTTCTACTGTTCCCCAAGATATGAACTATTCTACAGTTTTGTCACGTTTATATTGTCTACTGTCCCCTTGAGATGACCCATTCCACAGTTTTGCCACGTTTAAATTGTCTACTGTTCCCTGAGATGACCCATTCTACGGGTTTTTCACGTTTATATTCTCTACTGTTCCCCAGGAGATGATCCATTCTACAGTTTTGTCACGTTTCTATTGTCTACTGTTCCCTGAGATGACCCATTCTATACTTTTGTCACGTTTATATTCTCTACTGTTCCCCAGGAAATGAACCACTCCATAGTTTTGATACGTTTAAATGGTCTATTGTTCCCCAGGATATGAACTATTCTACAGTTTTGTCACGTTTATATTGTCTACTGTTCACTGAGATGACCTATTCTGCAGTTTTTGTCACGTTTATATTGTCTACTGTCCCCCTGAGATGGCCCATTCTACAATTTTGTCACGTTTAGATTCTCTACTACTCCCCAGGAGATGAACTACTCCACAGTTTTGACTCGTTTAAGTGGTCTATTGTTCCGAGGAGATGAACCATTCTACAGTTTTGTCACGTTTATATTCTCTACTATTCCCCAGTAGATTACCCATTCTACCGTTGCTTAACGTTCACATTCTCTACTGTTCCCCAGGAGATGAACCATTCTACAGTTTTGTCACGATTATATTCTCTACTATTCCCCAGTAGATTACCCATTCTACCGTTGCTTCACGTTCACATTCTCTACTGTTCCCCAGGAGATGAACCATTCTACAGTTTTGTCACGTTTATTAGTAGTGGGTAAACAGGAAAGAGGCATACTATTCGGCGCTTTTTTCCCATGTTATTCTTATGGGGATCAGTTTTTGCGCCGACGCCCGATCCTACCCTACACAAATTTTCTTTTTGGCCCTTGCCTTATTTTCCCCCATTTAAAATTTGCATTAATTTTAATACATCCTTTGCAGAAATCCACGAGTTCAAAAATAACTCCACACTAAATAAACAACACATGTAAACAACTTAGAAGTTATTGTGTAGTAGTGGGTAAACAGGAAAGAGGCCCCACAATCGGCGCTTTTTCCCCATGTTATTCTTATGGGGAGCCGTTTTTGCGCCGACGCCAGCTCCCGCCCTACACAAGTTTCCTTGTTAGCCTATACTAACGTCCAACCCTTGCCTATATTAAATATATTGTCCCCATCCCCATCCCTCCTCTATATTTTTAAAAATTAATTTTCAAATTCAGGCTAAAAAACTATCTTTGGTGTTTATGGTCTGATTTGTTTAAAACTTGGATATGTTATTGTCCTAGGCAAGTGTTTTAATAAATTCCACGTACATATCCCAAATTCACTATTACGGTCAAATTAAAAAATATTTTTGAAAAATACTGCCAATTGCCACCTTCTTTATTAACTGTCTGATTTGTCTGCAATTTGGATATGTTATTGTCCTAGGCAAGTGTTTTAATAAATTTCACTTACATTTCCCAAATTCACTATAACAGTCAAATTAAAAAATATTTTTTGAAAAATACTGCCAATTGCCACCTTCTTTATTAACTGTCTGATTTGTCTTCAATTTGGATGTGTTATTGTCCTAGGCAAGTTGTTTAATAAATTCCACTTACATATCCCAAATTCACCATTACGGTCAAATTAAAAATTATTTTTGAAAAATACTGCCAATTGCCAACTTCTTTATTAAATGTCCGATTTGTCTGCAATTTGGATGTGTTATTGTCCTAGGCAAGTGTTTTAATAAATTTCACTTACATATCCCAAATTCACTATTACGGTCAAATTAAAAAATATTTTTTAAAAATACTGCCAATTGCCAACTTCTTTATTTACTGTCTGATTTATTTAAAATTTGGATATGCTATTGACCTAGGCAAGTGTTTTAATAAATTTCACTTACATATCCCAAATTCACTATTACGGTCAAATTAAAAAATATTTTTTGAAAAATACTGCCAATTGCCAACTTCTTTATTTACTGTCTGATTTATTTAAAATTTGAATATGCTATTGACCTAGGCAAGTGTTTTAATAAATTCCACTTACATATCCCAAATTCACTATTACGGTCAAATTAAAAAATATTTTTGAAAAATACTGCCAATTGCCAACTTCTTTATTTACTGTCCCATTTGTTTAAAACTTGGATATGTTATTGTCGTAGGCAATTGTTTTAATAAATTACACTTACATTTCCCAAATTCACTATTACAGCCAAATTAAAAATTATTTTTGAAAAATACTGCCAATTGCCAACTTCTTTATTTACTGTCCGATTTGTTTAAAATTTGGATATGTTATTGTTGTAGGCTAGTGTATATGCACCATCCACATTTTACAAATATTGCGGTTAAATGTTAAAAAATTTTGGAAAAATACTGCCAATTGGCAACTTCTTTATTTATGGTCTGATTTGTTTAAAATTTATGTCATTATTCTAGGCTAGTGTATATGTACCATCCACATTTGACAAATTAACTATAATGGTCAAATTTAAAAAATATTTTGAAAAATATACAATTTCAAACTTCTTTATTTACGGATATGTTATAGCTCTTATATAGGTAACAAGACCACACTACCACACGTTCCATTACCCATTTGTCTTTTTTGTTTGTTTATTTTGCTGTAATCCCAAAACTGACTTTGCTGTTTATTGTCCGATTTGCCTGCACTTTGGATATTGTCCTAAGCATTTATTGTCTGATTTATTTTGGGATATGTTATAGCCCCCAACTATTATATCTAAAATTACAATATTATTTCCACCCATAATACAGTTGATGTGTTGTTTGTTTTGCCGCAACCTAAAAACTAACATTGGTATTTGTGTTTTTACAAAACTATATTTTGTAAATTACTACCAACAACTCCTTTATTTACATTTCGACTTGTTATATCACCCTATATCTAAATTTACCATATATTTTTTTCCCTTTTAGCGCTGTTTTGTCGTAACCAAACTTTGAATATGACTGCAATATATTACTGGCCATTGCATAAGTAAATACCCCATTTCCAAATTCAATATTACGGTTCGATTAAAAAAATAAATGCAAGCTTATTATATTTGCCACAAGCTTATTATATACATCCAGCTGTTATATTTGCCACATTTCCAATATTGTTGTGACCCTCTCAACTACCTCTCATTGTAATATAATAAGTAATCCACAAAATATTTATGGAACTGCCTAAACTTTGGATATGTTTTAAGCCAATGCAAAAATAAATTTTTAAAACCCAAAACAACTAAACACAAAACACTAATCTTTCTTTGTGCTTGTTTGGAGTAGTCTTTATTTTATCCAACTTAATTTTAATTTTGTAGTTAAAATCAAACTTCCCACATTCTAGCTCCCTTTCCAGCCAGGGAGACATAAAGGTTACGAATATTTTCAAACAATATATCTTTTTCTTCCCCTATGTTGGACTTGTTTAATAGCGCACCATATTCCAAATCCTCCAGTCTACTACATTCTTTAAATTTAACATTGCCTTTAATATCTTGCATCTCTATGTCTTCTTGTCCATTGTTACGGAAACTTAGGTTTTCTATTTTTGGAATTGCCACAAAATGTTGCGGTTCCGTTAGTGTTAAAGCTTGCAAGTGGCTCGTTGGTAGGTAGATAAATAATGTCCAAATCACCACTGTATGGCAACACGCCTTCCCTATTCTTATTTATCTCTATAAATACAGTTTTACAGACACCTTTAACATAGTATACACCCCTCCATCCTTTTCTGCCAACACTCCCACAAACTTGTTTACTACAAACGCATACACTATATAATGTCCATAATGCTCGCAGGAAGTAATCTTTTAATTTATCCTCTCTTTCCCTTATTTCTTTAGCCAACTGTGCTTTGTATTCCTCCGCAACAGTATTTTCCACATATTCCAATGTCTTCTAATTCCAATTTCCTCTTTTTGGAACAACTCTCTAAGAAAGGCTTGGAAAGTGGCTCTATTTCTTTAATAGTGTATGGGTACAGTTTATTGGTCCGGCTTCTTAAAACGTAGGGAGTAAGGTTAGGACTTTCCACTAAGCCCAATTCTTCTAAATTGATGGAGAAAGGTGTATTTGATGTGCCCCCAGATTTGATGTAACACTTATGCTTTACACTTATGGCATCCTCCTCCATTACCTCCACGCAGTTGGTAAACAGTTAAAGCTAAATGCAGATAGAGCATACTTTATTAACTTTTCCCTTTGTGTACTATCTTTTGGCAGTTTTAGTTGTACTCCAGTTATCTTCCCCCAATATGCATCATTAAACACTAAACAACAACTGTTTTGTAATTGATTGGCAACTTTCACCCACATCTTATGCAGAGGTACAGAATGGAGCATTTTGAAAGTACCGTTTGTTGTCTTCTATTAGACAAACCCTTTACCAAAACCTCCACAATAGATTGTTGCCTCTAACCTTGTTATTCCATTCTCTCTAGCTAGTTTAGACGAGAACGTTTCTTTTAGGTTTACAAAGTTTATTATATGGTTTCCTATACTTTTAATTACTCCAGGACTTGTAATCTGGCATATAAATTTATTATATATTTTTACCCTGCTATTTACATTAAACCATGTTAAACAGTCTTTACTAACATTATCTACAATAACATTATGGGGGTCCATTCGCCCCCCTGGTAGCAAAAGTTTTCTGTAAGATATTGGCACATTTCCTCTTTATTAAATATTCCAACCAAATCTAGTGTTATATCGAAATCCATAAGATCTTGCAGTATCTTTGGAAGGTCTTCCAACAAATCCTTAATTTTAACATTTGCAAGCTCTATTTTATAGGGAATTGCTATAGGATCATCATACTTTTGTTTAATTTGGTCAATATCTTTCTTTATTATTTGTAACACACCCTCGCTTTGGGAGAATGGTAGTTTGGCCACAACACCATGTCGAGCTAAAGAGAACTTTTTAAATATTCCTCATAAGTAGCTATTAAACGAGCCACATATTTCCTTCTTAACTTTAAATTTATTCCGAACATTGGTTATCTTAACTAACATTATGTTATCACAAAACGCATCCGTTATAGATGTTATTTAATTTTGGTTCGCCCTCGCAATAGTTTATATTACCTATGTCTGTGAGAAGGTTATTATTACGTAGATTTTCTAATAAAAACCATATACCGAATCTTTCGTTAGTAGGTTTAATCCCAATAAATGGCTAACAGAGTACATTTCTTTTATACAAAAGTAGCGGAAACATGTAAACAGGACAGATTACACTATAGGCATATAGAGGTTGTAAATATATTGTATATAAACATAGGTGAGCGGTAAGTGTAACATGTAAGTGGACACCCACATGCAAATATGGAATACCCACAAATTCGACTAAATAAGTTTATAGTCTCAATATAATTAACATATTAACATTAGTACCCAAATTGTCGAAATTCTATAATTCTATTCTTAGTCCTTGTATTAGGTTTTGTACTATTAAACCCAACACCCCATGCAGTAGAGTAATATATGTATTTAATACAGATACGCACATTCTACAAGACCCATACATCTGTTGTATAAGCAGCAGAATAGACGTCTCATTGTGTTGTTGTAAAGTAAAACATAAATTGTGCTGGATACAACCGGCCAGATATTAGACAGGAAATGTGTTGGAAGTGTATTGCCAAAGACAAACACCACATAGTGCAGCATGTAATCAATCCATTACTATTTAGACAGCATTGGTACAACATCCGATATATTAGCCAAACCCACAATCAAACTTGGAAAACAAACAGTAAAAGATAAATATTATAGTAACAGAAATAGTAAGAGTATAAGGACATAGTAATATTTAAAGTTTATAAAACAACACAAATGCAGAGACACAATAACACACTCCAACAAATTTGGACACAGGCACAGATACTGGTTTACATCCATTTAACACAACTTTACACGTTCTGTCAACCGACACAAAAATAGTTTGTAAATTGTGTAAGAAATATATGTAATATAAACAAATTTAACACAATCATAACATTGTGGACAATGTTATGATTGTGTTAACATTGTGGACAATGTTATGATTGTGTTAAATTTGTTTATATTACATATATTTCTTACACAATTTACAAACTATTTTTGTGTCGGTTGACAGAACGTGTAAAGTTGTGTTAAATGGATGTAAACCAGTATCTGTGCCTGTGTCCAAATGTGTTGGAGTGTGTTATTGTGTCTCTGCATTTGTGTTGTTTTATAAACTTTAAATATTACTATGTCCTTATACTCTTACTATTTCTGTTACTATAATATTTATCTTTTACTGTTTGTTTTCCAAGTTTGATTGTGGGTTTGGCTAATATATCGGATGTTGTACCAATGCTGTCTAAATAGTAATGGATTGATTACATGCTGCACTATGTGGTGTTTGTCTTTGGCAATACACTTCCAACACATTTCCTGTCTAATATCTGGCCGGTTGTATCCAGCACAATTTATGTTTTACTTTACAACAACACAATGAGACGTCTATTCTGCTGCTTATACAACAGATGTATGGGTCTTGTAGAATGTGCGTATCTGTATTAAATACATATATTACTCTACTGCATGGGGTGTTGGGTTTAATAGTACAAAACCTAATACAAGGACTAAGAATAGAATTATAGAATTTCGACAATTTGGGTACTAATGTTAATATGTTAATTATATTGAGACTATAAACTTATTTAGTCGAATTTGTGGGTATTCCATATTTGCATGTGGGTGTCCACTTACATGTTACACTTACCGCTCACCTATGTTTATATACAATATATTTACAACCTCTATATGCCTATAGTGTAATCTGTCCTGTTTACATGTTTCCGCTACTTTTGTATAAAAGAAATGTACTCTGTTAGCCATTTATTGGGATTAAACCTACTAACGAAAGATTCGGTATATGGTTTTTATTAGAAAATCTACGTAATAATAACCTTCTCACAGACATAGGTAATATAAACTATTGCGAGGGCGAACCAAAATTAAATAACATCTATAACGGATGCGTTTTGTGATAACATAATGTTAGTTAAGATAACCAATGTTCGGAATAAATTTAAAGTTAAGAAGGAAATATGTGGCTCGTTTAATAGCTACTTATGAGGAATATTTAAAAAGTTCTCTTTAGCTCGACATGGTGTTGTGGCCAAACTACCATTCTCCCAAAGCGAGGGTGTGTTACAAATAATAAAGAAAGATATTGACCAAATTAAACAAAAGTATGATGATCCTATAGCAATTCCCTATAAAATAGAGCTTGCAAATGTTAAAATTAAGGATTTGTTGGAAGACCTTCCAAAGATACTGCAAGATCTTATGGATTTCGATATAACACTAGATTTGGTTGGAATATTTAATAAAGAGGAAATGTGCCAATATCTTACAGAAAACTTTTGCTACCAGGGGGGCGAATGGACCCCCATAATGTTATTGTAGATAATGTTAGTAAAGACTGTTTAACATGGTTTAATGTAAATAGCAGGGTAAAAATATATAATAAATTTATATGCCAGATTACAAGTCCTGGAGTAATTAAAAGTATAGGAAACCATATAATAAACTTTGTAAACCTAAAAGAAACGTTCTCGTCTAAACTAGCTAGAGAGAATGGAATAACAAGGTTAGAGGCAACAATCTATTGTGGAGGTTTTGGTAAAGGGTTTGTCTAATAGAAGACAACAAACGGTACTTTCAAAATGCTCCATTCTGTACCTCTGCATAAGATGTGGGTGAAAGTTGCCAATCAATTACAAAACAGTTGTTGTTTAGTGTTTAATGATGCATATTGGGGGAAGATAACTGGAGTACAACTAAAACTGCCAAAAGATAGTACACAAAGGGAAAAGTTAATAAAGTATGCTCTATCTGCATTTAGCTTTAACTGTTTACCAACTGCGTGGAGGTAATGGAGGAGGATGCCATAAGTGTAAAGCATAAGTGTTACATCAAATCTGGGGGCACATCAAATACACCTTTCTCCATCAATTTAGAAGAATTGGGCTTAGTGGAAAGTCCTAACCTTACTCCCTACGTTTTAAGAAGCCGGACCAATAAACTGTACCCATACACTATTAAAGAAATAGAGCCACTTTCCAAGCCTTTCTTAGAGAGTTGTTCCAAAAAGAGGAAATTGGAATTAGAAGACATTGGAATATGTGGAAAATACTGTTGCGGAGGAATACAAAGCACAGTTGGCTAAAGAAATAAGGGAAAGAGAGGATAAATTAAAAGATTACTTCCTGCGAGCATTATGGACATTATATAGTGTATGCGTTTGTAGTAAACAAGTTTGTGGGAGTGTTGGCAGAAAAGGATGGAGGGGTGTATACTATGTTAAAGGTGTCTGTAAAACTGTATTTATAGAGATAAATAAGAATAGGGAAGGCGTGTTGCCATACAGTGGTGATTTGGACATTATTTATCTACCTACCAACGAGCCACTTGCAAGCTTTAACACTAACGGAACCGCAACATTTTGTGGCAATTCCAAAAATAGAAAACCTAAGTTTCCGTAACAATGGACAAGAAGACATAGAGATGCAAGATATTAAAGGCAATGTTAAATTTAAAGAATGTAGTAGACTGGAGGATTTGGAATATGGTGCGCTATTAAACAAGTCCAACATAGGGGAAGAAAAAGATATATTGTTTGAAAATATTCGTAACCTTTATGTCTCCCTGGCTGGAAAGGGAGCTAGAATGTGGGAAGTTTGATTTTAACTACAAAATTAAAATTAAGTTGGATAAAATAAAGACTACTCCAAACAAGCACAAAGAAAGATTAGTGTTTTGTGTTTAGTTGTTTTGGGTTTTAAAAATTTATTTTTGCATTGGCTTAAAACATATCCAAAGTTTAGGCAGTTCCATAAATATTTTGTGGATTACTTATTATATTACAATGAGAGGTAGTTGAGAGGGTCACAACAATATTGGAAATGTGGCAAATATAACAGCTGGATGTATATAATAAGCTTGTGGCAAATATAATAAGCTTGCATTTATTTTTTTAATCGAACCGTAATATTGAATTTGGAAATGGGGTATTTACTTATGCAATGGCCAGTAATATATTGCAGTCATATTCAAAGTTTGGTTACGACAAAACAGCGCTAAAAGGGAAAAAAATATATGGTAAATTTAGATATAGGGTGATATAACAAGTCGAAATGTAAATAAAGGAGTTGTTGGTAGTAATTTACAAAATATAGTTTTGTAAAAACACAAATACCAATGTTAGTTTTTAGGTTGCGGCAAAACAAACAACACATCAACTGTATTATGGGTGGAAATAATATTGTAATTTTAGATATAATAGTTGGGGGCTATAACATATCCCAAAATAAATCAGACAATAAATGCTTAGGACAATATCCAAAGTGCAGGCAAATCGGACAATAAACAGCAAAGTCAGTTTTGGGATTACAGCAAAATAAACAAACAAAAAAGACAAATGGGTAATGGAACGTGTGGTAGTGTGGTCTTGTTACCTATATAAGAGCTATAACATATCCGTAAATAAAGAAGTTTGAAATTGTATATTTTTCAAAATATTTTTTAAATTTGACCATTATAGTTAATTTGTCAAATGTGGATGGTACATATACACTAGCCTAGAATAATGACATAAATTTTAAACAAATCAGACCATAAATAAAGAAGTTGCCAATTGGCAGTATTTTTCCAAAATTTTTTAACATTTAACCGCAATATTTGTAAAATGTGGATGGTGCATATACACTAGCCTACAACAATAACATATCCAAATTTTAAACAAATCGGACAGTAAATAAAGAAGTTGGCAATTGGCAGTATTTTTCAAAAATAATTTTTAATTTGGCTGTAATAGTGAATTTGGGAAATGTAAGTGTAATTTATTAAAACAATTGCCTACGACAATAACATATCCAAGTTTTAAACAAATGGGACAGTAAATAAAGAAGTTGGCAATTGGCAGTATTTTTCAAAAATATTTTTTAATTTGACCGTAATAGTGAATTTGGGATATGTAAGTGGAATTTATTAAAACACTTGCCTAGGTCAATAGCATATTCAAATTTTAAATAAATCAGACAGTAAATAAAGAAGTTGGCAATTGGCAGTATTTTTCAAAAAATATTTTTTAATTTGACCGTAATAGTGAATTTGGGATATGTAAGTGAAATTTATTAAAACACTTGCCTAGGTCAATAGCATATCCAAATTTTAAATAAATCAGACAGTAAATAAAGAAGTTGGCAATTGGCAGTATTTTTCAAAAATATTTTTTAATTTGACCGTAATAGTGAATTTGGGATATGTAAGTGAAATTTATTAAAACACTTGCCTAGGACAATAACACATCCAAATTGCAGACAAATCGGACATTTAATAAAGAAGTTGGCAATTGGCAGTATTTTTCAAAAATAATTTTTAATTTGACCGTAATGGTGAATTTGGGATATGTAAGTGGAATTTATTAACAACTTGCCTAGGACAATAACACATCCAAATTGAAGACAAATCAGACAGTTAATAAAGAAGGTGGCAATTTCAAAAAATATTTTTTAATTTGACTGTTATAGTGAATTTGGGAAATGTAAGTGAAATTTATTAAAACACTTGCCTAGGACAATAACATATCCAAATTGCAGACAAATCAGACAGTTAATAAAGAAGGTGGCAATTGGCAGTATTTTTCAAAAATATTTTTTAATTTGACCGTAATAGTGAATTTGGGATATGTACGTGGAATTTATTAAAACACTTGCCTAGGAAAATAACATATCCAAATTGAAGACAAATCGGACAGTAAATAAAGAAGTTGGCAATTGGCACTATAGTATTTTTCAAAAAATATTTTTTAATTTGACCGTTATAGTGAATTTGGGAAATGTAAGTGAAATTTATTAAAACACTTGCCTAGGACAATAACATATCCAAGTTTTAAACAAATCAGACCATAAACACCAAAGATAGTTTTTTAGCCTGAATTTGAAAATTAATTTTTAAAAATATAGAGGAGGGATGGGGATGGGGACAATATATTTAATATAGGCAAGGGTTGGACGTTAGTATAGGCTAACAAGGAAACTTGTGTAGGGCGGGAGCTGGCGTCGGCGCAAAAACGGCTCCCCATAAGAATAACATGGGGAAAAAGCGCCGATTGTGGGGCCTCTTTCCTGTTTACCCACTACTACACAATAACTTCTAAGTTGTTTACATGTGTTGTTTATTTAGTGTGGAGTTATTTTTGAACTCGTGGATTTCTGCAAAGGATGTATTAAAATTAATGCAAATTTTAAATGGGGGAAAATAAGGCAAGGGCCAAAAAGAAAATTTGTGTAGGGTAGGATCGGGCGTCGGCGCAAAAACTGATCCCCATAAGAATAACATGGGAAAAAAGCGCCGAATAGTATGCCTCTTTCCTGTTTACCCACTACTTTTATTTTCTCTACTATTCCCCAGTAGATTACCCATTCTACCGTTGCTTCACGTTCACATTTTCTACTGTTCCCCAGGAGATGAGCCACCTCCTGCTGCCGCTCTCCTTGTGCTGCGGCCTCACCCTCTCCACCTTGCTGATATCTGCGGCCGCCCAACTGTCCTCGGTGGTGCGGGGCGACCTCGCCTCCCTGGGCCTCAGTGTGGCGGCGGTGGCCACCCTGGGCGGGGCCGTAGTCGCCCTGGGTGGCCCCTGTGTGCCTCTACTGCTGTTCGGCCTGGTGGTAGCCGCCCACACCGTAGTCCCCGTCACCCGGACCGTGTCTGTAGGGTTGGCGGCGGCCCTGACTCTGGCCCACCTGGGAGTCTCTGCGTGGAGGAGCCACCGGACTCTGGACGATTACAGGTTCTACACACAGGTGAGACAGAAAAATTTAAATAGAGAGAAGTTCTGTTTTAGCAGCAATTTGTGTATATTAGATTTTATTCTTGTATAAAGTGCATGGATCAACTATCACACTGTAAATTGAAACTGTGCATGGAGCTTCCTCGTTCAGTTAATTCTAATGAAATTATAAGGTTATAATTGAGTATATTACATATGGGACATCATCTTAATAGTTGTTATTATAAATCATCAAGTTTCGTTTGTGCAACCGCTGAAACAGTTAGGACCTTTTTAATTAACGGTAAAGGTTACATGACACTTTCTGTTGTAACTACCAGAAAACAACTTTGTAATAAAACTATGCAGAAATAAAAGGTTTTTGTAAAAACTAAGTATCACAAACCTATACATACTATACACAACTAAAAAAATTCCTCTTAGCAACCCTCAATATTAGAAAAAAACTGGAAAAAATATTACAGTTCGTAGTGTTTATTTTGTAGTTTTCTGTTGTTGTTTTTTGTTTTTGTTTTTAAATACAAATCCATAAGTAATTTTGAAACGTTACCCTAACCCAGAGTATTAAATTGCGGGAAGTTGGTGGACTGGAAAGGTCGGTTGGAACGTGTCCACGATGATAAGGCGCTTGTCTGTTTGCTGCCATATCATATATCACTTTGTTATGTTTTTATATCAAAAGAAAATGTATCACACAAAATTAAGTAATCTTTTCTAAACAATACGATCCGAAGCTGTAACACATAATTTTTAATAATTTACATAAACAATAATACACCTTAAATACAATACGAAATACAATTATATTAGAAGATGAATTATTCATAAGTAATTTATAGAATATCTGGAAAGGGAACGATGATAAATATTTCATCATAATAAATAAAATCTGTTGCCTCGTTATCCTGGAGTGTTACTTTACAAAAATGTCTGTTGGATGGGGGAAGTGAACCATACACAACATATAAATTTAGAGATAGTATCATTGAGCAATCTATTATTTCTGTTTTGAAGCCATTGAAGCTAATACTGTGAACCTGTCCAGCCCCTAAATGATTAGGAAATATTATGGATACGTATTGATAGAGTAATAGATAACCGTTAACATTTTACGTCTAATATAATTGTACGGCACTATTATTGCTGAAATTAGGTTGCCTCTTGTCGCAAAGTTATTGCTGATTTTGGCAATAAAGTGAACTATTGCTATTGCAATAGCAAATTATACAAATAATGCAAAATGTTGTAAGATAACCAAGATAAGCAAATGGAAAATACATTTGGATATAAATAAATAAAAGTAAAGCTATTTGGGGTGTTATAAAATCAGACCTGGGTCATAATAACACATCTTATATTGAGAAAAAGTTTTCAAATTGACTTAACATTTGTTATGAACATAAAAAGGTCAAATATTTAATGTAAAGCATGAGAGTAGAAAGGCGAAACAACTAATTAAAACTTTCCCAACAAGGTTCAAACTTCCATATATATCAATCTCACCAGTGAAAAAGAAATGTTAAACATAGTCCATTAGTTATAAGGAAAATACAAAACTGGTTGGGGCAATAATTTTGTCTTATAGCATAGTTTTGCATACTTTTATTTTTCCAAAGTACACTTACTTAATGTCTCCCAATTTATTTTTTGACGTCTAACAACATAAAGGTTTTTGGCTAAAAACGAGCCATTAGAATTAATTATACACAATATGACATATGAAGAACCATGCTTTGACCATTTAAAATAAACAATAATATTAACTATATTCGGATTATATAATATATGGTCGAGACTAAAATACTACTTCAAAAACTAAACAAAAAAATACTAGAATGCAATTCTACAGCCAATGTGACTCGAGATAAAAATATTATATTCAACATCCAATAGCATACATGAAAAACTATTTACCATGCATTCGTCAAATTATAAAATAAATTAAAGTAGAAAACATATTTGAATCTTTATATATAATTCTGTAAACGAAGTTGTGTAAATCGCAAGATGATGGGAGGTGGCTAAAATTAAAGGTCTTGATTCCAGGGACTCGGAGAAAAATATCAGTATTTCAAAAAAGTTACCAGCAAACGAGAAATAACGTAAAACATCCCCCATAAGAAAATAATAGTGATTTAATAACGTCTCCTTTGTTTGCATTAAAACATGTGATTACGTGTCTACTTTGTTTTTGTCAAAAGTAAAAATATCGGATGAAGGAGAGTATTGGAGGAAGGTTAGGGGCTGTTGCCCCTTCAAGCCACTAGTTATATATAATTCTGGAAGCGGAATTTTTAAGTCAATATTGTGGGAGTGTGGCAAATTGCAGCATGATGAGAGACGGCTCAAATTAAAGGTCTTGATCCCAAGGACTCGAGAGAAATAGCAGTATTTCTTAGAAGCTACCAGCAAACGAAAAATCGTAAAACATTTCCCATACAAAAGCATGGGGAATTAAAAATGTCTGGTTTGTTTACATGGAAACATGTGATTAAAACAGCTTTGCTGCGTTTGTTATGTTTAAACATGAAAATCTCATATATTTCAATGTTGAGCGATGCCCCGATTTCGGGACACCCGCAGCGAATGCGTTAAGGGTCTACATTGTTTACGAACTTACATGTGTTCCTACATATATTGGTTTGTTTTCCTCGGTACGTAAAAATAGACAAAATCCTGTTGAAGCAGAGTATTGGAGCAAGGTTAAGAGGCTATGGCCCCTTCAAAACAGTAGTTTAAATTAATTCAACCGGAGAGCAAGATCAGAGAAAAAGGAAAATTATATTTTCTAGAAAATCCTTTATATTTATCATTTTTGCACTACTTTTTAACGAATTTCCCCTATAGGAAGAAGCTATTACCGTAGATCTCATGGTAAGACTTAAGCCCGAGACCATGATAACTTTTCATTTTGAGGTCCCCAGATGCCAAAAACACCATTCGTTCAAATTTATATATGTATATATATATATATATATATTTTATATATATATATGTGTGTGTGTGTGTGTGTGTGTGTGTGTGTGTGTGTGTGTGTCCGTAAGCACGATAACTCTCGTAAAAAAGTCCAATCTTATTGAAATTTGGCACAAATGTGTAAAGTACCATTTATTTGAACGAGTTTGAAAACTAGATGAATCGCACCATCCGAAGGGGGGTTTTGGGGGGGTTTTGTTCCCCAAAAATGTGTTTTTTGGGGGTTTCACATGTAATTTTTATTTAAATCAAATTTGAATTTTTACCATTCAATTCAGCTTAAAAAAACAAACAATTTGGTATTTTTATCATTTTTTTATGTCAATTTGTTACCGAGATATTGAAAGTGCTAAACACAGTACGTTGTCTAATGTTATTCTTATGGAGGAAAAGAAAAATTGTATATCTCGCTTATTTATGAATGTAAACTGACGAAATTTGGTATATGGCTTCATCTGGTTGTGGTTCATTGTTTTTTTTTTACAACAAACTTTTATCGCCTATGGTTCCCGTAGCAGCATACCTAGGTCCTTGGTCCCCATGTTATTCTTATGGAAAATAATTAAAATATTATATATCGCTTGTTTATGAATGTATATGGATGAAACTTGGTATGTGGCTTCACTAAAATGAGTTCTATTGATATTTGAATAAAAACCCATTATTTTATGATCCTTGTTGCAGCAAACCTGCGTACTCATCCCCAATGTTATTCTTATTGAGAATAATTAATATTTTTAATATCGCTTGTTTGTGAATATATTTTGTATGAATCCTGTTAAGTGTTTTAATGTGTTATTATATATATTCATTGGAAATTCGCTGAGTATGCAGGTTTACTGCGACTGGGGTATTTAAATGTTGTTTGCAATAAACTGAAAATTATTATTATTATTGACAGTTATATCTCTGTGCTTAACCTACTAACTTGTTTCCAAAATCAATTTTAATATTACAAACTAATAGACGATTGTTTCTTCAGCTACTAGCGGAGCTCGTGTTCCTCACATCAGGAAGTGTAGCTGGGTTTTATTACCGGCTGATGACCGAAGCGGCTCACGAAAGGACCTTCGTAGGCACCAGGACGTGTATAGAGTCCAGGGTCAAACTGGAGTGTGAGAAGGAGCAGCAAGAACAGCTTCTGCTGAGCGTCATCCCTGCCTACATAGCTGCTGAGGTATAGTAGACACAGTAGGTAGACTAATGTAGACAACAGGGGGTGTAGTTCAGGATGAAACTGGAGTGTGATAAGGAGCAGCAAGAACAGCTTCTGCTGAGCGTCATCCCTGCCTACATAGCTGCTGAGGTATAGTAGACACAGTAGGTAGAATAATGTAGACAACAGGACGTGTAGTTCAGGATGAAACTGGAGTGTGATAAGGAGCAGCAAGAACAGCTTCTGCTGAGCGTCATCCCTGCCTACATAGCTGCTGAGGTATAGTAGACACAGTAGGTACACTAATGTAGACAACAGGACGTGTAGTTCAGGATGAAACTGGAGTGTGATAAGGAGCAGCAAGAACAGCTTCTGCTGAGCGTCATCCCTGCCTACATAGCTGCTGAGGTATAGTAGACACAGTAGGTACACTAATGTAGACAACAGGACGTGTAGTTCAGGATGAAACTGGAGTGTGATAAGGAGCAGCAAGAACAGCTTCTGCTGAGCGTCATCCCTGCCTACATAGCCGCTGAGGTATAGTAGACACAGTAGGTACACTAATGTAGACAACAGGACGTGTAGTTCAGGATGAAACTGGAGTGTGATAAGGAGCAGCAAGAACAGCTTCTGCTGAGCGTCATCCCTGCCTACATAGCTGCTGAGGTATAGTAGACACAGTAGGTACACTAATGTAGACAACAGGACGTGTAGTTCAGGATGAAACTGGAGTGTGATAAGGAGCAGCAAGAACAGCTTCTGCTGAGCGTCATCCCTGCCTACATAGCTGCTGAGGTATAGTAGACACAGTAGGTACACTAATGTAGACAACAGGACGTGTATAGAGTCCAGGGTCAAACTGGAGTGTGATAAGGAGCAGCAAGAACAGCTTCTGCTGAGCGTCATCCCTGCCTACATAGCTGCTGAGGTATAGTAGACACAGTAGGTACACTAATGTAGACAACAGGACGTGTAGTTCAGGATGAAACTGGAGTGTGATAAGGAGCAGCAAGAACAGCTTCTGCTGAGCGTCATCCCTGCCTACATAGCTGCTGAGGTATAGTAGACACAGTAGGTACACTAATGTAGACAACAGGACGTGTAGTTCAGGATGAAACTGGAGTGTGATAAGGAGCAGCAAGAACAGCTTCTGCTGAGCGTCATCCCTGCCTACATAGCTCCTGAGGTATAGTAGACACAGTAGGTACACTAATGTAGACAACAGGACGTGTAGTTCAGGATGAAACTGGAGTGTGATAAGGAGCAGCAAGAACAGCTTCTGCTGAGCGTCATCCCTGCCTACATAGCCGCTGAGGTATAGTAGACACAGTAGGTACACTAATGTAGACAACAGGACGTGTAGTTCAGGATGAAACTGGAGTGTGATAAGGAGCAGCAAGAACAGCTTCTGCTGAGCGTCATCCCTGCCTACATAGCTGCTGAGGTATAGTAGACACAGTAGGTACACTAATGTAGACAACAGGACGTGTAGTTCAGGATGAAACTGGAGTGTGATAAGGAGCAGCAAGAACAGCTTCTGCTGAGCGTCATCCCTGCCTACATAGCCGCTGAGGTATAGTAGACACAGTAGGTACACTAATGTAAACACCAGGACGTGTAGTTCAGGATGAAACTGGAGTGTGATAAGGAGCAGCAAGAACAGCTTCTGCTGAGCGTCATCCCTGCCTACATAGCTGCTGAGGTATAGTAGACACAGTAGGTACACTAATGTAAAAAACAGGACGTGTAGTTCAGGATGAAACTGGAGTGTGATAAGGAGCAGCAAGAACAGCTTCTGCTGAGCGTCATCCCTGCCTACATAGCTGCTGAGGTATAGTAGACACAGTAGGTACACTAATGTAGACAACAGGACGTGTATAGAGTCCAGGGTCAAACTGGAGTGTGATAAGGAGCAGCAAGAACAGCTTCTGCTGAGCGTCATCCCTGCCTACATAGCCGCTGAGGTATAGTAGACACAGTAGGTAGACTAATGTAGACAACAGGACGTGTAGTTCAGGATGAAACTGGAGTGTGATAAGGAGCAGCAAGAACAGCTTCTGCTGAGCGTCATCCCTGCCTACATAGCTGCTGAGGTATAGTAGACACAGTAGGTACACTAATGTAGACAACAGGACGTGTAGTTCAGGATGAAACTGGAGTGTGATAAGGAGCAGCAAGAACAGCTTCTGCTGAGCGTCATCCCTGCCTACATAGCTCCTGAGGTATAGTAGACACAGTAGGTACACTAATGTAGACAACAGGACGTGTAGTTCAGGATGAAACTGGAGTGTGATAAGGAGCAGCAAGAACAGCTTCTGCTGAGCGTCATCCCTGCCTACATAGCTGCTGAGGTATAGTAGACACAGTAGGTACACTAATGTAGACAACAGGACGTGTAGTTCAGGATGAAACTGGAGTGTGATAAGGAGCAGCAAGAACAGCTTCTGCTGAGCGTCATCCCTGCCTACATAGCTCCTGAGGTATAGTAGACACAGTAGGTACACTAATGTAGACAACAGGACGTGTAGTTCAGGATGAAACTGGAGTGTGATAAGGAGCAGCAAGAACAGCTTCTGCTGAGCGTCATCCCTGCCTACATAGCCGCTGAGGTATAGTAGACACAGTAGGTACACTAATGTAGACAACAGGACGTGTAGTTCAGGATGAAACTGGAGTGTGATAAGGAGCAGCAAGAACAGCTTCTGCTGAGCGTCATCCCTGCCTACATAGCTGCTGAGGTATAGTAGACACAGTAGGTACACTAATGTAGACAACAGGACGTGTAGTTCAGGATGAAACTGGAGTGTGATAAGGAGCAGCAAGAACAGCTTCTGCTGAGCGTCATCCCTGCCTACATAGCCGCTGAGGTATAGTAGACACAGTAGGTACACTAATGTAAACACCAGGACGTGTAGTTCAGGATGAAACTGGAGTGTGATAAGGAGCAGCAAGAACAGCTTCTGCTGAGCGTCATCCCTGCCTACATAGCTGCTGAGGTATAGTAGACACAGTAGGTACACTAATGTAAAAAACAGGACGTGTAGTTCAGGATGAAACTGGAGTGTGATAAGGAGCAGCAAGAACAGCTTCTGCTGAGCGTCATCCCTGCCTACATAGCTGCTGAGGTATAGTAGACACAGTAGGTACACTAATGTAGACAACAGGACGTGTATAGAGTCCAGGGTCAAACTGGAGTGTGATAAGGAGCAGCAAGAACAGCTTCTGCTGAGCGTCATCCCTGCCTACATAGCCGCTGAGGTATAGTAGACACAGTAGGTAGACTAATGTAGACACCAGGACGTGTATAGAGTCCAGGGTCAAACTGGAGTGTGATAAGGAGCAGCAAGAACAGCTTCTGCTGAGCGTCATCCCTGCCTACATAGCCGCTGAGGTATAGTAGACACAGTAGGTACACTAATGTAGACAACAGGACATGTAGTTCAGGATGAAACTGGAGTGTGAGAAGGAGCAGCAAGAACAGCTTCTGCTGAGCGTCATCCCTGCCTACATAGCTGCTGAGGTATAGTAGACACAGTAGGTACACTAATGTAGACAACAGGACGTGTAGTTCAGGATGAAACTGGAGTGTGATAAGGAGCAGCAAGAACAGCTTCTGCTGAGCGTCATCCCTGCCTACATAGCTGCTGAGGTATAGTAGACACAGTAGGTACACTAATGTAAACACCAGGACGTGTATAGAGTCCAGGGTCAAACTGGAGTGTGATAAGGAGCAGCAAGAACAGCTTCTGCTGAGCGTCATCCCTGCCTACATAGCCGCTGAGGTATAGTAGACACAGTAGGTACACTAATGTAAACACCAGGACGTGTAGTTCAGGATGAAACTGGAGTGTGATAAGGAGCAGCAAGAACAGCTTCTGCTGAGCGTTATCCCTGCCTACATAGCCACTGAGGTATAGTAGACACAGTAGGTACACTAATGTAAACACCAGGACGTGTATAGAGTCCAGGGTCAAACTGGAGTGTGATAAGGAGCAGCAAGAACAGCTTCTGCTGAGCGTCATCCCTGCCTACATAGCTGCTGAGGTATAGTAGACACAGTAGGTACACTAATGTAGACAACAGGACGTGTAGTTCAGGATGAAACTGGAGTGTGATAAGGAGCAGCAAGAACAGCTTCTGCTGAGCGTCATCCCTGCCTACATAGCTGCTGAGGTATAGTAGACACAGTAGGTACACTAATGTAGACAACAGGACGTGTAGTTCAGGATGAAACTGGAGTGTGATAAGGAGCAGCAAGAACAGCTTCTGCTGAGCGTCATCCCTGCCTACATAGCCGCTGAGGTATAGTAGACACAGTAGGTAGACTAATGTAGACAACAGGACGTGTAGAGTCCAGGGTCAAACTGGAGTGTGATAAGGAGCAGCAAGAACAGCTTCTGCTGAGCGTCATCCCTGCCTACATAGCTGCTGAGGTATAGTAGACACAGTAGGTACACTAATGTAAACACCCGGGCGTGTCCAGGGTTCAGGGTCAAACTGGATCGTTAGAAGGTATTACTAAGTATATCAAAAGGATCCACTCCTGGTATTGCAAACAAATTATATTCTTAAACCGTTTGTTAAAATCATTCAGTAATATAATTGTGTTGTCCCGTTCTATAAAATTTAGTCTTTGACTACGTTAAGTTCTGCTATTTGTTTTTTTTTTCTGATCAAATTCAGTTTTAGCCCTAATTGGTGTCTCCTTGGATTGTACAAGTTCCAAACAGTTACAGTTCGAGGCACGGTGCGTGGCGCCTGGGAAAAGCGAGAAACTACTCAAATATCTCGTAAATAAAAGCAGACAATAACGAAAATAACCAAAACAAAAACTTTAAAATTTAATTAATTAATTTTGTTTTCTGTTGACAAAAGTATACTGTAACACTAACGGAACTAAGTAGAATAGAGGCAGAAAGTCATTTCAGAGCGACGTCAAGCACTGTGCCCCAAACTGTGAAAACAAATCTCATACTCAATTACTAATAATGATTTAAATGTTGAGGGTAAAAGGTTCTACTTCTTAGTAGTATCTATTTCCTTATAATTTGTACTTTATTCCAAACCAACTTTGAAATGCGGGTTACGGTACAAAATGGTTTATTTTTAGTAGTAGAACTTTAGAGCTAGAGCTAGAGCTGTTTGGGGGTTGCTTTGCATTAGTATTTTTCTAGTGAGGTTTTTAATGTGTACAAGACTGCAGCTTAAGGAGTAGTGATTAAAACGTAATGATTTTCTGAAATATTCATTTCAAAAGTCAAAAATTTGTCTCCATATTGTAGGTGAAACGCAGCATAATGCTAAAGATGGCAGACGCTTGTCAGGACATGTCCAACAAGCAGACGAGGTTTCATGAGATGTACGTCCAGAGGCACAACAACGTCAGGTAATCAAAACAACTACATTTGTTCCTAACTAACAAAGCTATATGTTCCTAAGTGTTACAAATTAATAAGGAGAACAGTTTGAATCAAACAACTTTTGTTCTTGAAAGTTTTGATGAGATCGCAGGTGCCAAGGTTTTATGTATTTACTTTCGTGATGAATTTTAAAGTCGAAGATTAAATTTACGAAAAAATATAATTGCTGAACAAAACGCTATCAACATCTTAACTAACTCTCCTAGAAGTTCAATTACCTCTTATAAGTTCGTCTAGCTCTGTGCAACTAAAAGGGTTTCATAAACTGTAGAACAAACTTTAAGCATACAATTTTCTTATAAATCAAACTGTAGCTTTAACTTGATCGAATAATAAACTGCTAAGGGATTTTCATTCGGTAAGTTAAACCTTGTACTTTTAATGAACGTCGCTCCGCTATGTCGGGCCGTCCCTATTATTAAGGTCTCGGAAAGAAATTACCCCCGTAATAGCGAATAATGCGAGCGACAAAACTCAGGAAACTTTCATCTTACCTTTAACTTTTAAATCGTGATACTGTTTATTAAACAATAAATTTTCTTTTAGGAAAGTAAACTGTATACCTTTAAAAGAGACGATATATTTCCCCAGAATGCATTCCTCCCAAAATAGTCCAGTGCATTTAAGCAAAAATATGAGTTAACCTGGAAATTTTAAATAACAAGCTGAAATTTGGTGGAGATGTTCAAAAGGCCATTTTATAAAATATTTCCAATTTCCCAAAAATATCCCACTTGAGGAAAATCCGCCAACTTGTTGTTGTACCCCAAAAAATGGGTTTTTGATATTTTTACATGTAATATTTCAAGAAATCTAATTTTAGTTTCCATCATTTAATTCGGCTTAAAAAGTTTGGTGTTTTGATCATTGCTCTACATTAATTGGCTACAGTGATATTGAAAGTGCTAAACACAGTACGTTGTCCAATGTTGTCCTTATAGAGAAAACGAACATTTTTATAACTCACTTATTTCTTTATGAACGTACACTGACTAAAGTTGGTATAACTTTAATCAACTTTGGTATTGACTTCATCTGGTTGTCGTCGATTTATATTTCCACAACAACAACAACAACAACCACAAAACAACACAACAACAACACCTACAACAACAACAAAACACAACAACAACAAAACTATTTTCTGCCAATTTGCTGCCACAAGGAATACAAAATATAGCTTTTTTATGCAAATAACAATATAACTAGGTGAAGCTACATACTATGTTTTATTATTATTTTTATAACCAAAAGAGGCGTAACATTTTACTTAATCTCCGTAAGAATAACATGAATCTGCGAACGCAGATTTTCTGCTACGGGAACCATTAGCAGAAAATAGTTTTTGTGTGCAAATTTCAATAGACGACAACCAGATGAAGCCATATACTAAGTTTTGTCAATGTACATTCATAAATAAGTAAGATATAAAATTGTTATTTTCTCTATAAGAATAACATTGGACAACGTACTGTGTTTATCACTTTCAATATCTCTGTAACCAATTAACGTAGAGCAATGATAAAAACACCAAATTTTTAGTTTTATTAAGCCAAATTGAATGGTCAAAACTAAAATTTGATTTCTTAAAATCTTATATGTACAAAATTAAAAAACCCATTTTTTGGGTGCAAAATAAAAAATTGCGGCTTTTTCCCAAGTGTGAAATTTTGGGAATTTGGATATGTTTTGTGAAACGATCTTCTGAACATCTCCACCAAATTTCAGCTTGTTGTTTAAAATTTCAGGGTCAATGCCTATTTACCCAGGACTAAAAGGAAACTATTTTATGACATAAATTATTATATAACGCCATACTGATATGCATAATTTGATCATGTTTCGTTTTATTATTCCTTATTCTTTTTTGCCCCCTCTAGTTTGTATTTTCAGAATAAAGCACTGATATGACTCTTTCTGTATTAAGGTAAAAAGTTAGTAAGAATAGTAACTGTTGCTATAATTCATGCTGATCATAGCTTTATACTCAGGACTGATCAACCTGAACTCTCCTTTAACAACAACAGCATGTCAATGATCATGTTCTTAACACATTTAAAACGTTGAACATATTTAAAAAGGTCGTATTTATTATATGACTATAAGTAGCTAGACCGAGCGCCTTTCGTCGCTCCAAGATCAATATTTGCACCATTAAATAACAACCTTTTAGGCCACTGGGGTGGAGTCCTAAGTTACGTCCTAAAGTATCCATCATAAATAACAACGTGGTATGGTCCAGGAGCAGGTTTCAGGAGCCGTTTTTGACCCTGTTAGATATCGTATTTTCTCCATAAGTATAACATGGCCACTTTTGGGACCATCAGAGGAACAGTGGCCTTGAGATTTGGTTAGGGTGAAACGTATTCAAAATATTGTTGGTTCCCTATGACGTGGTATGGTGTGGGAGTATATTATTATAATATTTTTGTAATCATCTGGAGTACATTTTCTCCATAACATCAACATGACAACGCTTAAGCCAGTGGGGCGGAGCCCTAAGTTCGGGGTTATAAAAAAGGGAAACGTTATGAATCAATAACAACTGGCTCAAATCGGCAATAAATAAATAAATAAATAGCATAGGAACGGAGTCTTAAGGTTGCTAGGCGGAATGTATCCACGTTAAGGTTTCATTTTCATTCAAGAAATGCGGTTAAAAAATATAAATAACTACATGTCACATTTCAAAATCGGAGGCCGGGAATTGATAGGAGAAGGTAGTGGGGTGGAGTCCTGAGGTCGGGACCTCAAAAAAATCCCAAATTTTTTATCCTCCTAACATTTCGCAATCACCTGGAGTACTCTGTTCTCCATAAAAATAAAATGTCAAGATTATAGCCAATGGGGTGGAGGTCTAAGATTGGGGTAATAAAAACGTATAAAAATTTTATGGATTTTAAAAATTTAAAATTAAATAAACGATTTATTGGAAAGAAGTTTTTATTTTATTGTAAACAGTACCGATGCACTATTATATTCATGTAAAACGTAATTTGTAGCCTTTTATGACACATGAAGTATAACGTCTGCTAATGTGACGAAAACTTCGGCAACTCTTTCTTTTTATTGCGCTCGGAACTTTTAATGAAACGCCGTCGTCCAGATTATTAAAGTCAACGGAAAGAAACTAATTCTGAGTAGCCAATTTAGTCAGCAATAAACTAAAATGAATCCTGAGTTATATTACAATTTATCTTTTACCAATTTCAAATTATTAAGTAATAATTGAGCACCGGATTCTGCAATTTGAAAGTTTTTTATTTTCTGTAAGATATCTGCAAGATAATAATGTCAATAATTACACCTTTACGAACTTTTTGAAGGTAAATCATGTTCAAATACTTTATTATTTTTTTAGTAACAATTGAAAAATTATGATTTACAGCTTAATAAAACCGTTGTTTGAAGATAAAATAGGATTCGACGTTAGAATCAAGTGCTTTTTTATTTTATTATTTTATAACAAGGCCACAACAAAAATTATCAACCTTTTATTTTTTGCGTTAAGCTTTAGAGTAAAAACATTGGGATATTTTACACGTAAAACAATTTGAGCTTCCAAATTCATTTTGGAAATTGTATTTCGAGGTGTCACTAAATGATAAATTTATTCGTAATTATTTTGTATGTTGTTGTAATACTGGTTATAGCTATGTTTATACAAATTATATTTTCACATTTAGTAATACTTATTTGTTTCCTGTTTCCAGCATCTTGTACGCGGACATCGTCAACTTCACGCCACTCTCTGAGCAGCTCAGCGCCTCAGACCTGGTCAAGACACTCAACGAACTGTTCGGCCGCTTCGACCAGCTGGCTCAGGTGCGTTGGACCCTTATCAAACCACAACTCAATATGTTACACTTCTACTTGGTTTATACATCATTTATACTAGTTTTGAATGATTATTTTTTTTACCTTTAGGTGAGATCCCAATATTCCACGTTCTATTTTTGGGCAACACTCACGTTGTTTTTTTTTATCATGCGAAGATGTATGTCCAATTTACACCTTGGTTCTCAACTTTGTCAAAAGTTGTTACCCAAAAAAACTGACACGTAAACTTAGTCTCATGCACGCCCGACATTTCGAAGAACCACACAAATTCCAGGCGTGGTCAGGCGATCAAAAATAATACGGGACCAGCAAACTATGGACCCCCTCCCCCCCTTTCTGAAGACGTGGAACGTTTGTGTGGTTCCGCGAAGTATCGAGAGTACAAAAGACTGTATGATGTATGTCCCGTCCGTTTGCATGTATGTGTGTAAAAACCTTTTGACAAGGTTGGAAGTCCAGCTGTAAATTTATCATACGTCTCCATATTATGATCAAAAAACAAGGTGAATGTTGACCAAAAAAAGGAGCCGGAATATTATATTTCGCACCAAGGGCCAAAAGTGGGGTTTTGCTGTTCCGATATCGTGTTTTATGACCGAGACGAAGTCGAGGTCATAAATCGTTCGAGGGCTATGCAAAACCCTTTCGGCAGAGGTTTGAACGCTATTTTTCACCATGCAACAATTAATAATGGGTTAAATGTGATCGGTCATAAAACACGAGCGGCCTCATGCAATCTTGGACTAAAAACAGTTAACCAATAAACAAATCATCGATAGTACAATGTTTTGAATTTTATTGTTATTTGTTCCATTTTTTCAACCAAAGAACATAAAATAGCGTATTAACCAGGTAACTTCATTTACGCTTGAAAACAATCAACACTGGCTAAATAGATCAGCTGACTTTTGGCCCTTGGGCGGAGAAACTCTACTTTTGGTATTCAAATGACGTTCAGGTAATTACAGCATAGTGTGATGAAAAATCATTTATAGCTTCTGCTTAGTTCTGTAGATGATAGACGCTATAAGGTGTAACAATGGTAATATTGTTGCAGGACAACCAGTGCATCCGCATCAAGATCCTGGGCGACTGCTACTACTGCGTGTCGGGGCTGCCGGTGTCCAGACCGAACCATGCGTACAACTGTGTCAACATGGGGCTGCAGATGATAGACGCTATAAGGTGTGACAATGGTAATATTGTTGCAGGACAACCAGTGCATGCGCATCAAGATCCTGGGCGACTGCTACTACTGCGTATCGGGGCTGCCGGTGTCCAGACCGAACCATGCGTACAACTGTGTCAACATGGGGCTGCAGATGATAGACGCTATAAGGTGTGACAATGGTAATATTGTTGCAGGACAACCAGTGCATGCGCATCAAGATCCTGGGCGACTGCTACTACTGCGTGTCGGGGCTGCCGGTGTCCAGACCGAACCATGCGTACAACTGTGTCAACATGGGGCTGCAGATGATAGACGCTATAAGGTGTGACAATGGTAATATTGTTGCAGGACAACCAGTGCATGCGCATCAAGATCCTGGGCGACTGCTACTACTGCGTGTCGGGGCTGCCGGTGTCCAGACCGAACCATGCGTACAACTGTGTCAACATGGGGCTGCAGATGATAGACGCTATAAGGTGTGACAATGGTAATATTGTTGCAGGACAACCAGTGCATGCGCATCAAGATCCTGGGCGACTGCTACTACTGCGTATCGGGGCTGCCGGTGTCCAGACCGAACCATGCGTACAACTGTGTCAACATGGGGCTGCAGATGATAGACGCTATAAGGTGTGACAATGGTAATATTGTTGCAGGACAACCAGTGCATGCGCATCAAGATCCTGGGCGACTGCTACTACTGCGTATCGGGGCTGCCGGTGTCCAGACCGAACCATGCGTACAACTGTGTCAACATGGGGCTGCAGATGATAGACGCTATAAGGTGTGACAATGGTAATATTGTTGCAGGACAACCAGTGCATGCGCATCAAGATCCTGGGCGACTGCTACTACTGCGTATCGGGGCTGCCGGTGTCCAGACCGAACCATGCGTACAACTGTGTCAACATGGGGCTGCAGATGATAGACGCTATAAGGTGTGACAATGGTAATATTGTTGCAGGACAACCAGTGCATGCGCATCAAGATCCTGGGCGACTGCTACTACTGCGTATCGGGGCTGCCGGTGTCCAGACCGAACCATGCGTACAACTGTGTCAACATGGGGCTGCAGATGATAGACGCTATAAGGTGTAACGTTGACAGTAACAATTATATTATATTTATTTTCTATCAATTTATAATATTTATATCATAATAATAATAATATTTATTTGCCGAAAAACAATTATAAATTGTAAAGGCTTTTACAACAAATATCTTAGGTCTAAAAAACTGCAGCTGAAATGTTCTACTTTTATCATGTTATTCTTTTTTCTATAAAAAAAATCCAACAAAAATAACGGATTGTTTATTAGAATCTCTTTGGCTTTTTATTTCTTTTCTTACATAGCATGGTAAAACGTACACAGGAACATAAAACTAGTGTTGGTGCGGATATGATTCTGGGATCTTCATTTAAGTCAAAATAATCATAATCTAAGACATAACAATGAATCAGTTGATATAAATGCTACAATGTTTCCTTTGTATCTGTTATAAAATGAAATGCAAATAGGTTAATTTTAAAGTTTTTAGCTAGATTAAATATGAATTCCATAAGGGGGTTTAAGTGTAATGAATTGTTTTTGAATGTACAATGACTTAGAAAGTTTGCAAAGGTCTACAGATAATACAAGATAGTGACAATACTGAGAAGATACAAAAGAATACATAAAATAATAAAAGATTATTAATAATGGAAACACCCGTCTTAGAGGGCAGGCGTGTCATAGTAGCCAACCTGTGCTACACTGGTCTCTACACATTTCTAGATGTCGTATTGTAACTATGTACATCTCTGCCCTGAATCGGTTCGCTTTTGAATTTGCAGAAAAGCGCTGTTTCTAGAATACACAGTTTAGTCAGAGTTAGGAATCCTAGTTCCCGGAAGGCATCTCGGCACGACTCTCTAAATGTGACTTTTGCTATAATTCAAATGTTTTTTTCTGAAGAACAAATAAGAGACGAATTAAAAATGTTTGTGAGCAACCAACCCGCAGGGTAATGCCATGAAAAACTGAGTTACGCTTGATAAAAAAGTAAAATCAACAGAAAACATAATTGAAATTGAATCAACTTGCACTCTACACATATCGCTGACTGCGTCAATGTTGGATAATGTTTTACAACGAATGCAGTCTTTAGAATGTGGTACTGTATATGGCTTCAGTGATTATATCTTGAATAAACTTTTACTATCATAAAATATCAATTTGTATCAGGTTCGTGCGGGAGGCCACTGGCTTCAATGTGGACATGCGGATAGGCATCCACACGGGGAACGTGTTGTGTGGAGTACTAGGCCTGCGGAAATGGCAATTCGACGTCTGGAGCGATGACGTCACTCTGGCGAACCACATGGAGTCCGGGGGAAAGCCTGGGTAAGAATAGCGTACATTTTAGTGAAGATCACATGTAGTGCAGACGTCTGGAGCTATGAAGTCACTTTGGTGAACCTAATGGAGTCTGGGGGAAAGCCTTGGTAAGAATGACGTACCTTTGAGCAAAGATTACATCTAGGGCAGACGTCTGGAGCAATGACGTCACTTTGGCAAACCTCATGAAGTCACGGGGAAAGCCTGGGTAAGAATGACGTACCTTTGAGCAAAGATTACACCTAGGGCAGACGCCTGGAGTGATGACGTCACTCTGGCGAACCTCATTGAGTATGGAGGGAAGCCTGGGTAAGAATGACGCACCTTTGAGCAAAGATTACATCTAGGGCAGACGTCTGGAGCAATGAAGTCACTCTGGCAAACCTCATGAAGTCACGGGGAATGCCTGGGTAAGAATGACGCACCTTTGAGCAAAGATTACATCTATGGCAGACGTCTGGAGCAATGACGTCACTCTGGCGAACCTCATGGAGTTTGGGGAAAAGCCTGGGCAAGAATAACGTACTTTGCGCAAAGATTGCATTGTGTCCCTATGTTGGTTTACTTGGCGGTAAGGGTTGGTGGCATTGAGTGATTACTAACTTGGCTATGGATGCTATTATAAATGGAGGAATTGATATCAAGTAGTGTACTGCTCCCAAAAACATTTAGTAGAAGGTACCAGTATTACTTGGGAGTGCTTTGCTATTGAAACCAGGAATTAATAATTGATTTTAGTTCTTGACAAAAATTGCACTGCCGTAGAAAAGAATTGAAAATCTGAAACGCGTTGAGATAAGAAGTTTAATAAATACGAACAACTATACACATAAACGTAATAAGTGGACGTCACTTATTTGTTTATCATTTTGGAGAGGAATTCAGTTATGTTTATCTTACGATAGAAAGCTGATCTGTCAAACAAAATCAACCGCGCTACGTTTCCTTGTGTGACGTTTTATAACCAACTTGATGTTTCGTATCTGACAGACATTCGTTTGTCTAAAATGAAACCAAAAATACTTTTCTGAGTACAACTTGTATCTATTTAAAGATCTTATAAAATGTTTTAATTTATGAGTTAATATAAATATTCCCGATTTAAATGTGAAGGCTAAAATATGAAAACTGTGGATATGGACTGAGGAAATCAACGTTAGGCTAAAATATAAAAACTGTGTATAATAGAATAATATATGGACTGAGGACATTAACTTTATAGTATTAAAAGTTATTTCAATTTATTGAGATTAATTTCATGAGAGTAACAATTCAGCCAAGGATATTCATTTCCTGGTACTATACAAATCATTACACACATATTGTATGTAAAATTAATTAATTTTAAAATTGTTTTCTAATACACTTGAAAATGAAAAATAATTCTTCGTCGATTTCCATTGCTGGAAACGTTCAATTTTTATAGTTTGTTTCAGATGCACTTTAAAGTTGTTAGTAACAGTAACAGTAAGAGAAGCGGCTGCACTTAGGCAGACAGAATACAACTTCCTGTAGTAAACTTTATCACTCAGTCCCTTGTCAAAGTTTGGCATTAGTTGTTTTAATTAAATTATTTCAACAACAAAGCTTTGTTAATGCTTTCAGTTAGAATTATATTGTTTTCTGTAATTCTATTTTCTTGATCATACAAAAACAAAATTCCTGTTATTACAATTATGTTTTTATAAGGTGATTTCGTAAATTTAACAAAAGCTAACAAATACTGATGAATATTACATGTTATTTTTCTATTTAATTTTCCATTTAATTCGTTAACAACTCATTATTTTATAGAGGGTAATCTTAAGGAAAAAAAACAACAAGATTTGTCTGTATCAGACTATAATATACTATTTTACTATGTAATATTATACAATTTGTAAGGGAGAGTAACCAAGGTATATTTTACACCAACGAGAATAACAGTAGATAGTATAGAGAAAGATATCAAGTAATCTTAGTAGCAGTGGAAGTAGTATAGTAGTAAATATTATTATAATAGTAATGGTTATTGATAACTAAATCAATATAAATTCTGTTTGCATTTCGTTTTATTTATGAAATATATTAAAGTTTAGGCAGAATTTCTAATACATTGAAAGTAGCGAACTTGACACCTCATTAACGTTTGAAAGCCTCTCTGCCTTTATAACTTCCAGAAGCCGCTTACTCTGGCATGCACCTAATTAGATCTTCTAATACAGGCTACATCAGTTTACCTGAAAGGTCAATAGATACATAAAATAAGTTTTAAAGTAAATTTATTTATTAGTGTACCTTATATTCAAGTTAAGTGATCAACGATAACTTTAATCGATGTTCTAGAAAGGGGATAAAGGTAAGAAATTATATTTCGGTCGCTGAAAAAATGCACAGTACAGAAAAAATTGTAGATGGTCTTATACCAGTTTGTTGTTTGAAATTTTTAATATCTTATTTACAATTTGTATATGTTTTAATTAACTATCCTGGCCACATTAACTACATTGCCACTCTTAGTCGGTAACAAGGATTTTCATTACTTCTATAATTCCACATATGTTGTGTTTATTTATATAATCCACATTCCACATATGTTGTGTTTATTTATATAATCCACATTCCACATATTCCACACTCATAATTCATTAAAATACGTACGGGTGTGAGATGTAGTTATATAGTAAAACTATAAATTACGGAACTAATTTAATTTATTACAACTATTATATACATTTCAATGTGGGGAAACTTCAAAAAATGAGTAGTAGACGGAGATTTAAACGAGGATGGTTGACTCTTAACTAATGTGACGAATAATGCCAGGAGGATGATGTTAAGGTAAATAAGTTATGTGATCGTAGAAATAGTTATTCAAAAACGTAATCCTTTAAAATTTGAGCTACTTTTAGACAAATAACTGTGGACAAATTTCCTAACTGACCATGGGCTTAAATATGGCCGGGTATTGGGCCCATGCTGGACCTCGGTTTCTGTTATATACTGGCCAGAATCAGGTCTAGTATATACTGGCTAGAACCTGCCCACTAATGGTATATACTGGACAGAACCTGGTCCAGTACTGGTATATACTGGCCAGAACCTGGTCCAGTACTGGTATATACTGGCCAGAACCTGGTCCAGTACTGGTATATACTGGCCAGAACCTGGTCCAGTACTGGTATATACTGGCCAGAACCTGGTCCAGTACTGGTATATACTGGCCAGAACCTGGTACAGTACTGGTATATACTGGCAAGAACCTGGTCCAGTACTGGTATATACTGGCCAGAACCTGGTCCAGTACTGGTATATACTGGCCAGAACCTGGTCCAGTACTGGTATATACTGGCCAGAACCTGGTCCAGTACTGGTATATACTGGACAGAACCTGGTCCAGTACTGGTATATACTGGACAGAACCTGGTCCAGTACTGGTATATACTGGCCAGAACCTGGTCCAGTACTGGTATATACTGGCCAGAACCTGGTCCAGTACTGGTATATACTGGCCAGAACCTGGTCCAGTACTGGTATATACTGGACAGAACCTGGTCCAGTACTGGTATATACTGGCCAGAACCTGGTCCAGTACTGGTATATACTGGCCAGAACCTGGTCCAGTACTGGTATATACTGACCAGAACCTGGTCCAGTACTGGTATATACTGGCCAGAACCTGGTCCAGTACTGGTATATACTGGCCAGAACCTGGTCCAGTACTGGTATATACTGGCCATAACCTGGTCCAGTACTGGTATATACTGGCCAGAACCTGGTCCAGTACTGGTATATACTGGCCAGAACCTGGTCCAGTACTGGTATATACTGGCCAGAACCTGGTCCAGTACTGGTATATACTGGCCAGAACCTGGTCCAGTACTGGTATATACTGGCCAGAACCTGGTCCAGTACTGGTATATACTGGCCAGAACCTGGTCCAGTACTGGTATATACTGGCCAGAACCTGGTCCAGTACTGGTATATACTGGCCAGAACCTGGTCCAGTACTGGTATATACTGGCCAGAACCTGGTCCAGTACTGGTATATACTGGCAAGAACCTGGTTCAGTACTGGTATATACAGATCAGAACCTGGTACAGTACTGGTATATACTGACAAGAACCTGGTTCATTACTGGTATATACAGATCAGAACCTGGTACAGTACTGGTATATACTGACAAGAACCAGGTTCAGTACTGGTATACACTAGTCAGAACCTGGTTCAGTAAGGGTATATACCGGTCAGAACCAGGTACATCTATAAATCAGTCGTTTATATAGCTAAAATATTCTGCATGCCACACTCCCATGTACATCTACAAGTGTCCGAGTAATTCAATGGCTCTTTAGTTTCATAATTTAAGTCAATGCTGTAAAATCTGGAAGTTTTTTATCTCACATCTCACCTAATCCCCTCTATTCCAGGAGGGTGCACATCACCAGGGCCACCCTTGACCAGCTGAGCGACAGGTTCCAGGTAGAGTCTGGTCACGGTGAAGAGAGGGAGGGCTACCTCTCCGACCACAAGATCGAAACGTACCTTATCATCCCGCCTTCAGTAAGACCCGCCTCCTTTAGGAGCTTTCAAACACTAATACTGATGTAGAAATATGATGTTCACTTTTAAAAATAAACAACTGTAGAAAAATGTAATGCCAAATTGGTTAACGGTTTCAACCGGAATACGTAAACTGTACCACCTATTAACATTAGCAATAATTAATTTTGTATTTAATATACCACACAACTACCCAAGTCCAGTGAGATTCTGTCTCTACTGAACCGCAAAGACCATACGGAGGTTTTACGTGGGTCATTTTTAGTGTTAAAAGAAAATTTAGAATCTTTTCTTTCCTCTTACAGCAAGGCGAGTATGGTAACTGTGCAGGTCTATTGCATCGTCTGCAAGAATATCCCCTGTGGTTAGTTTGAGCGGGTTATTCAAAGGAAGTTTCCAGGTTCTCTCGGTTTCAAACTGAGTAAGTAACGTTGTGGGATTTCCTTGGATTTCAGCTGCTCTCCTATTCGAGGTGCACATTCACCTTCTCTAACACTAAACAAGCTTAAAATATTAACAATTTTTAGGATTAAGAAGATCGAAATCTAAGAATATACTTAACATTTTAACAGAATGGATTTTAACATTCAAACTTTTTCTTTCTTTCTTTGCTTATTTTAAATACTAAGGCTTTTCCCAGAAATGTTAATAATTTAATTTCACTTACACACGAAACAATTAAATTTGTAGTTTGAGAGGGAATTATTATGCTACAATGTAATTAATTGGGTTAAATGTTTAAATATTTTAGCTTCATTATTTACAATTTATGTTTTCAGAAAGATAACAAAACAGACAACAAGAAGGAGTCGAGCAACAACGGGCTGGTGGTCAACTCCGAGGCGGCCCCTGGTCCGCTCAATAGGGGGCGGGGCTCCAGCAAGATGACCAAGTATGTGGAGTGCTGGGGGGCAGACAAACCCTTCGCCAACATCACCGAGAGCACGCTGGCCAAGAACATCGGCCTCACCGTGAGTCTCAGCTTGGATATTTTAGATACAAAATTGATGTTAGAAATACATTCAAACTGGCTAATACCAGTTGCGGGGTTAACTTTGGGTAAAGTAACTAAAGCATAATATGTGGGTTGTCTTTTGGCTATCACTTCATCTTGGTCCCTTCTTTTTGTATGCAGAAGGAGACGGAACTTCTTCCCTCAGATTTTGGTCCCTAGCTGATAAACGTGTACCTTGTCAGCCTTGAGAGCAGAGTAGACCACCTGGTTTACAGCTAAAAAAAGAGTCACGGGTGTGCCCAAAGATTGATTAGTAACTCCATCCCATACCACCTTTTCCATCCCTGCTAGTTCCTCTCCTTCCGGTGACCTGCGCAATATTCCTATGTGGAAGCTGTGCCTAGTGACTCTGACGAGGTTTCCTAATACAGCAGTCTAACTTTAAAAAGTTATCAATTCTGTATCTTCAATCGTTCTTTCCATTACGAGCAACCACAGTATTACAAATTACATAACTTTACTAAGAGTAATGTATTTTTATTTCAGAGCATCGCTATGATTGAATCGAATCTTCTTCCTAGCAAGAGTACATGTTTGGAATGCAGGTACGCTATTTACAAATGGTTTAATAATTAGTATAAATTACGTTTAAAATTTGTATTAGAGAACAAATTTTTTTGAATGGATGTATTTGGAAAAACTACTATAAATCTTCATTTTAAATTTTACAACCAATTTTGTTGCGAATGTAACCGAGGGTCTGATAGACATCATTAATCTACCCACAGGAAATGGTTCAACTCCGAGGAGCTGAACCCTGTGTTCCTCTGGTTCCACAAGCAGGACCAGGAGACGGCCTACCGCTCACAGCCGGACCTCCAGTTCAAGTTCTACATTGCCTGCGCCACCGTGCTGTTCCTCAGCATGGCCGTGGTGCAGGCTCTGATGGTTCCCAGGTTAGTAGACATCTAATAAGTCGCTGATCCCTGTGTTCCTCTGGTTCCTCAAGCAGGACCAGGAGATGGTCTACCACTCACAGTCTCCAGATTAGTAAATATTTCATAAACCACTTAACTAAGCTACCAGTTCTTGCACTGGAGTAAACGTACCGTTTTTATTTTTGTTTGTTTTAATGATTTCATAATTTTTGATGTTCTTATTCCTTTTCCTCCTGATCTTTGGATACAGATTGTTGTCCTCGTAAACACAGTATATTAAAGCTCCTCCTCTGTGAATAATAGTTCTACGTATATATTAAGAATCTGATTGTGTGTTACGTCTTTCTGAATGTTACGGTTAGTCTAAATACCTAAATTGTTTCATGTCCATGATAAGACATATACTCGATGTTTAAACAAATAAAATGTATAGTTTTAATCTTTCCAAAGTTATTTACAGAGCCTTGAATATCCTTGCATGTTTACTTCTCAGGGGCCTAGTCCTGTACGGCGCCTACGGCCCCACGCTAGTGGCGCTCCTGGTGTTCGTGTACGTCAGCTGGGCTGAGGGCTGCGCCCCCCAGGGCTCTGACACCCCAGAGGACGCCGAGCAGGCGGGTCGAGTGGTCAGTGACAGCAGGTGGTTGCGGATGTCCATGTTCGTCATCACCATCTTGCTGGTGTCAGTCTGTGCAGTAATAACATTGGTGCGTATCGTATGAAACTAAGTTCAATTGTGGAATTTTGCTGTTTTCCATGTATTTAGTATTTTTTATTTTTACGAATCCATAGAGTTTCTTTGGCACTAGCCGCTGTTCTGGAATCCATATCTTTGGAATCAGTGGTAGTAAATCCGTGGTATAAATCTATACAATTTGAAAAATATCTAAAACAAATTAAAAATTAAATTAGCTTAAAGGTGGTACATACATACATATCCCTCATAGTCTCATAGACCGCAAAATACGGCATGAGACTAGCAATCTAGTGGTTTCTAATCCCCAATGGTTTCAAATAAAAGTCATAATTGTAAGATAAAATGTTTATAAAATTGACCTTTTTTCCCATTGATACTTTAAGAGATACGTAGCCAATTGACTCAAAAACTAGACTTTCTTACGTAATCGATTTTTTTATCGGGTCCTTATAATAGGTTTTGTTGCAGATAGATTTTGAGCCCGACGAGCCCCAGGAGGTTCCAAGGTTCGAGGTCAACTCCACAACCGAGAACACCACCGAGTCCAGCCCCAGGAACTCCTCCGCCCCGGACACCGTGGTCGACTACTTGAGCGTCAGACAGAGGAGGCCGTACTCGCTGGAGGAAATAGACTCGGCGCCGGTACGAAACACGTGTGCTTATTGTGCTTAAATGAGTATTTAATTAAAGAAAAATAGTTAATATAGGATCGATGGACGCTCACTAAGTGTCAGCGTTTTATAATCCATTATTACATTACAAAATAATCATTTAGTTTTCAATCGTAGCTCTCGATTACATTGTTTCAGTGATTTATTGAAGAAAAACATTATCCTACTAAGTATTCTTCTGTGTCTGAGAACATTAACTGTTCAAATAGTAAAACATCTTAACATTAAGAACACTGAATAGTATTAATCTGAAGAATGTGACAGCCAAAGCCTGTTTGGTGTAACTTGAATCGAACCTTTTGTGATTTACATAAATTATAGATAGATAAATATGGTAGGGCCAGACATTCTTTTTGAAGAGATAATATGACCTTTTAATGGTTTTTTTAAACACTGGATGGACAGTCAACGACAGATGAGAAGCAATTATCTACTAACTATTCCTCTTGAACCAAAAATAGTGTTTTGTTACAGGCCTACCTGTACAGCTCTGCAATCACTTTAGCCACGATCTGCGTGTTCCTGAGGGTTGGGTTCCTCCTCAAGCTCAGCCTTATGTTGACATCATCGATTTTCCACCTTATTCTGTACACCTCGGACTCTCTCTTCGACTTGTATGACTTTTTCCACACGGACAGGTACGTTTTTACCTTGATAATATTAAAAACGTATTGCGCTGTAACATACTATATGTGCAATACTATATGCAATGTACTATATGTGTAACATACATCACAGTGCAATTATATTCAACGATCTGACTTCATCAACAATTCACATTTTTAAAGAATATATTAAAAATATTTTTGAGAAAATTAAAAAAATTAAGTCATTCAATATTAATACATTTTTAGCCTTGTTACTACTACAAAGTCGCTTTTGATATTTCAATTTACTATACAGACGTCAAATGTATATCCATTCTAAGAGAAATATTGCCCACTGATTTGCATTGAAAATTTTAAGTAACTTATGTTTATCTGTCACATACTATCTAATCTACTCTGAAAATATAGCTAAAGAGAAACAATTTGTTTTCTTTTGAAGCTTTTTTAAAAATGACGAATACAACATCAACATTTCAGACTTGTGGGACTTCCCACCCAGTTCAAACTGTGGTTCCCGCTTCTGATCCTTGTAGTCCTTCTCCACATCATGGACCGACAGATAGAGTTCACCTCCAGGACTGACTTCCTGTGGAAGGCCAAACTGAAGGTGGAACAAGAAGAGGTGAGTGAGTATTACGTTACGTGAAATGTGATCAAAGATTTTGGTAAACTCATAAATTTCTTTTGTCAATCAATTCCTTTGTTAGATTAAATGTATGGAAAAACATGTACCGTTTTCTTTTAAAATTATCTTTAACCACAGAAAACAGTTAAACATGTAACTATCAAACTACGATTGATTGGCTGTACCCTAGGACCTGAAACATCCCAATTATATACTTAATAAATAGCCATGTAATTTATAATGATTACATTGTTAACTGTTAAATGTAGGTGGAGACAATGCGAGGAATAAACAAGATCCTGCTAGAGAACATCCTTCCGGCTCACGTGGCTGAACACTTCCTGGCAACGAGAGCGACTCAGGTAGGACAGAGTTTGTTGAGTTACCTTTCAATGTATATTTTTTACTTGTATCAATTATTAAACAAGGTTGTTTCTTTATAGGTTCAACAAGTATTAAAAGTCTCTTATTACAGAGCTAAGACCAGATCGTATGCCAAGTAGGTGTCACTGGCACTACGAAGATTTGCTGATCAACCTAAAAAGCACGCAATATGCAATAATTAATATGTGGTTCATAGTCTGGTTCATGGTTTGACTCACCAATACCAGATGATTCAAAAGCTCATTCGTACTTTAATATCCCAAACCTCATTACCCACCTTAGTTTAGCTTCTGTTACGCACTAACCTGTGTTTCCAAGGAAGAATTATACGAACTGCTGAAGTAGTTTGAACTGTGAACAAGATGTGGAAATATAATTAGGTTATAAAACTACGTCTTACTTAACCTGGATATAGCAACATGCTATAATGAAAACGTAGCCCAATAAATCCTTGAAAGAAAGACAATTGTGTCCAGTTCGCTTTGTTAATACATATAAAGTGCATCACAGTAAATTATCTACGCATTTTTTTCTGATAATGAAAACTAAAGAACCGTATCTTTAAAAAAATACATAAAACTGTTACAGTTAGAGCTGTAGTACAATCAGATATTGTATCCGGTTTTGTAACTACCAACTGAGGCTATATTCAAGTTACTTCTACGTGTTGTAACCAGGAGCTGTACCACGAGAGGTATAGCTGTATAGCAGTCATGTTCGCGTCCATCCCCAACTACAAGGAGTTCTACGACGAGAACGACGTCAACAAACAAGGGCTGGAGTGTCTCAGGCTCCTCAATGAAATCATCTGCGACTTCGACAAGGTACTTGGTTACAATTATTGTAACGCAGTGGGTTCTGCGTTAAAATTAAACATAACCGCTATGTTATTTAGTGCATTATGGGGAAATTCTCTATTATTAGACTATAACCTCTTTGTCGAACCAGCTTAGTATATCCTGAGGATGAACTTTATTACGTCCACTCATAAATCAACCAATAATCAACGTTTATTGTCATACAGCACAAGTATGCAAAATACATACAATTGTTCTACATGTTATGCACATTTCTACTTACTATTGAAACGTTCAGGAAATGTTAGTCTTGAGATATTCACTTCACAAAGAGTACATAGAGTAAAAATAGCACTTTAACATTTTACATTTTATTTTTATATTTAATTGCACTAATATTACTACTAACTTAAAAAAATTGTAATAATTATCGGGGGGGGGGGGGACATAGAACGTGTTTCATTTTCTAATGTGCTCTTGGGGATAAATTACAATACATCCGGCCGCAGGTATGGAATTTAGATTACACATGAATAATTGTTTATTGTATTGGAATCATTAAAACGTTTATTCAAGCTTTCATGGTACTCTATTTTACGTTTTAATAACATGTAACGGTTATTATTGATTTATTTTAAGGATTACATTTTTAGATCTAATTGTTGGTATCATCAGCACCATCAGAAATAATAAAATTAATGAGAAACATACTACCGGTTAATGACTAAACAAGTAAACTAGTTAACAAGCAGGCTACATGACTCTAATTCTATTTTATGCTTTACCAGCTGCTCCTGAAACCGAAGTTCAGCAGTATTGAGAAGATCAAGACGATAGGCAGCACTTACATGTTGGCGTCAGGACTGAGGCCGGGGAAGGAGAGTGAGGGAGGGGTAAGTAGGGGGTGGTAAGGTGGAGGGGATGGGGAGCGAGGGAGGGGTGAGTAGGGAGTGGTAAGGGGGAGGGTGGATGGGAAAAGCGTGGTAACATTCTTTACAGATACTAAACAGTTGTTTCACTATCTTAACTGATATTTTTCAATAATAATTTATGTCAAAGATACTTCTTTCTTGGTCTATTTTTGTTTAGATTTAGTTCAATTTGTCAATAATAATATTGTAAATTATTTTACATTGCTATTCCTTTTTTAATTAATGATTATTTACTTTATAGAATCAGTATTCCAAGCTCCATACATTAAATTGGTTTATTAATATTATTTTATTTTAATTGGTAAAATAGTAATAAAGGTTTTTTTTGATACGACATTAAGACCTGCTATTTTAATAATTATGTTTTACATTTGTTTCACGCTGCAATAGGACACTAAAAAGGTAAATATGTATATTATTATTTTTCATACCACTACATTGTAATTCATCCACCCTATAACAAAAGCGTTGAAAGTGTAACATCTATTTTGCTAAACATAAATCGTAGTAGAATCCTTCTAATTTTACCTCTACCACCATATTTTGAAAACTTCTTTAGACCCAAAATTTAAGATGGAATTTACAGTTAGATGTGAGGTATTATTTGTGACGGTGTAAAAATCATTTTATTGGGTGAATTTAAGAACATATTTTTATTGTTAGAATATTTGACGATCAATTTTTTAATGGTAATTCCACTCATAACGAGTTTTTGCAACTATAAATAATTTAATAATGCCGAATACTCATTGAATTATGGCTGAAATATCTCCTGCAGACACCATTTCGACAGACCAAACCCCGACAGAGAAAACTCGTTAAACAAAGTACTCGACTTCAAAAAACTTCAAAGAAACACAACTTCGAATAAAATTTATTTAAAAGACAAGTCACATTCCCATGAGTTCAATGAGTTAGTCTAAACTTTACCTCTACCGTAGTATTTTAAAGATTACTTAAGATCTCGTAATGCAATATTTAAAGTTAAGACACAAAGTATACTTACAGAATACCTGTTGGTGAATAAAAACATCAGTGGATCACCTGCAATTAAAGTGTACCCGGATGAAAAAAAATAAGTCGGACAAAGTATAAAAGATAAAAAAAAAACTCTAAATTCTGTTTTATTCTGTACTGCTTCGCCCCGCAGGACGAGACCCGGAAGACCGAGCACAATGTGGTGGTGCTGGTAGAGTTCGCCGTCGCCCTCATGACCATCCTGGACCAGATAAACCGGGAGTCCTTCCAGAGGTTCAAACTGAGAATGGGTACGGTTCTGGGCAAAGCTCTCTATTGTAGAACAAATTCTAGGCTACCAACCAATTCTAGCGTAACCAAAGAATATACAAACACTAAGAAAGTCACGTCTTTTGGGGGTAAATCGGGCCAAAAGTGTCATCAGTCCGATGTAGTTCTACACAGAGATAGCGCGGGAGAGAGTCAACAGATGATCCATTGCACGCATATAGAGTTATTATAAACGAACCGCAATCTTTTGTTTTAGTGCAGAATATCATCTACAACGCTCCAAGTAAAAAAATTCTGAATTTTTTACATTATACAACCTTTTTAGCCTTTATGTATTCGTTGACTTAACTCTCAACTACATCAATTACCAATGAGTAACTGTAAACATTATAAATAAGCATGTCTCCAATGTGTTAACAATTTAAACTCGCTGTACTAAAAAAACAGTGTATATCTGTTCTGTGTTCAATAATACTACTAAAACCTACAATAAAGGTAGTGGACCAAGTTATGCTTGGAGAAGGATAGTCAGTTTTTTTTTTATATAAACTTATTGTAATTTTTACCTGTTTTTCTTGTTACCTGGCCTGCTTAGTTTATTTGCCACTTTTCTGCAAGTTTAAGGTCATTCTCAAGGAACCTTTAGGTAGTATTTTATTATATGCCCCTTTGATTTATTTTGGATACAAACACTCTATATTCTATATATATATATATATATATATATATATACTCTATCTTCATTCAGTGGTTTTAGTCATTGTTCTCAGACAACTACATGTTGTTTTTTAAACTACTTGAATATTGTTTTAATAGTTGACTGGTCGTTAAATCAACATCTTTTATGACTCTTTGTTTTGATTTTAAACCCCTTAAGCATAGTGAAAACTTTTCTTTTAAGTTTGTTTTACGAAATAAGATTTTTCTGAGGGTTTGGGCCTGTCTTAAAAGTTTTTTTTAAAACCAGAATTTAGTTAATTACAACATTTAAATAAAATCTTTGAAGCCTTGTTGAGTCCAGAATTACATGCAAGAAAACAAAAAGCAGACCTTACATAAGTTAGAGTATTGTTTGAATGGTTTCGCAGTGTTGTTCATGTTAGTAATAATTTCTAACCACCAGGTCTGAACCACGGGCCGGTGATCGCCGGGGTGGTGGGGGCGCAGAAGCCGCAGTACGACATCTGGGGCAACACCGTCAACGTGGCCTCCAGGATGGACAGCTGCGGGATCATGGGGAAACTGCAGGTGAGTCAGTTGTGTGCAGAGTGTAAGATCTTACTTTATGTCAGACTTGAAAAGGTATTTATGACAGTGTAAAAGTAATTTCATTGGGCGAATTTAAAAATATTAGTTTATCGTTGGAAAATTTGACGGTGCATTTTTAAAATTAACTTATTTAAAAAATAAAACTCATTCAAGTATGTACGACAGAAATAACATCCTGCAGATACCAATTCGATAGACCTAACACCGACAGAACTAACTCCTGTTCAATCAACTTCAACAAACTGCAAAGAAACATAACTTCGAATAAAATGTATTTAACGGATATATTTCTGACAGCCTTATACCTGCTTATTTACATTAAAAAAATATGAACGTGAGAGACGTCACTCCCACGAACATGTCTCCGATAGATATAACTTAAATAACAGGAATACGGATATAATTCCATCAAGCATAAATTAAACAGATATACCATGCCCCAGTTTCCTCATTTTGGGGGAAAACTTGTAGATATCAAGTAAGGAAAAGAATTAATAACAATGAAAATTTAAACATATCATCAGGTCATGGGTTTCAAAAATAAATAACAACCATTATTGTTTTACTTTCAACAGATGTTTAAATCGGAAAAAGCAGGTATACGTACCTTCCCGTCAACAATCCGTCGGTTTACTGGCAGATAACTAGTTTTGGGAACTTGCTTTATTTCTAGTCAAACTTCAATCCTAGAGGCAATATGAATAGATGTTTAAAGTTATAAAATACCCCCCGTCGCAGCAAAACTGCGTACTCAGCGAATTTCCAATGCATTGATATGTTTCTCACTAGTACATAAAGCCACTCACCAATTTTGACAAAAATACATTCATAAATTAGTGATTTATTACATTTTATTTATTCCCCATAAGAATAACATTAGGACTGAGTACGCAGGTTTGCTGCAACGAGGAAGATAAGAAATGAGTTGCAATTATCAATATAACTGAACCAGGTGAAGCTACTTACCATGTTTTATTAATTTATGTTCATAATTAAGGGAGATATAAAACTTTACTTATTCTCCATAAGAATAACATTAGGGCTGAGTATGCAGGTTAGCTGCTACGGGGACAATCAACAAAACATTTATTTTTTGTGCAATTATCAATATACCAGTACAACATGAAGCCACATACCAAATTTCATCAATATACATTCATAAATAATCAAGATATCAAATTTTATTTATTCTCCATAAGGATAACATTGGACAACGTACTGTGTTTAGCACTTTGAATATCTCTGCAACGGTTTGACGTAGAATCACAATTTAAACACCAAAATGATTGTTTTGTGGAGCTGAAGTGATTGGTAAAAGAAAATGTGAAGTTTAAAGTAAAATTAACTGAGGAAAAGCCAAAAACTGTTTTCCCATAAGATTAACATGGGAGATTTTATGAGCATGTTTTTTGGATTTTTTCCGCAACCACTTAACCTAGGTTAATAATTCAAAATACCATATTATTTGTTTTTTTAAGCTCTATAACATGGTCTAAACCAAAATTAAGTGTTTTAAAATTTTTAGGGTAAAAAATGCAAAAAACTGATTTTTGGAAAATTTAAAACCCCCATAAACCCCCCTTCCCATGGTCCGATTTTTCTGGTTTTCGAACTTAAAGTCATAAATGTCAGTTTACACATTTGAGCCAAATTTCATCGAAATCGGACGTTTTTTACTCAAGTTATCGCATTCACGGACACATATATAGATATATATATATATATATAGATCTATAAAACTCTATAGATCCTAATGAGTCATATATTTATACATATCCTAATATACATATATTTATATATATGTATATATATACATATATATAAATGTATATATATATATATATATATATATATACATATATATAAATTTGAACGAATAGTGTTTTGGACATCTGGGGACATCAAAACAAAAAGTTATCATGGTCTCGGGCTTAAGTCTTACCATGAGACCTACGGTAATAGCTTCTTCCCTATAGGGGAAATTCGCTAAAAAACCTGGACACCCGGTATATTGATAAACACAGTTCTTACATAAATAACTTCCGAAAGACGTTGTTTTACCATAGTAACAGACTAATCTAATTTTAATATATGACGGGACGGAGCAAAGAACGAGGTTCACAAACACATAGTCAGTGCTTTTGCTCTTTGTCTTCTCTTTCACAATGGGATGAACAATAAACTCGAGTTTAGAGGCTAGAGAATAATTACATTGAAAGTGATACATCCCATATATGTTGTCTTTATACTTGTAATCCCACAGGTGACCGAGGACACGGCGAAGATCCTGATGGGCGCGGGGTACCAGTGCGACTGCAGGGGGCCGACCTACGTCAAGGGCAAGGGCACCCTGGTCACTTACTTTGTCAGAACTCCGTTCGACGAAAAGTGAAGTGTTCCATGAAAACCCGATGCTATGATTTGTTACACAATTTTTTTCTGTACTGAGGAACTGGTGTTTTTAGGTTTAAAGTATATATTTTAAGAACAATTCTACATTTAAATTGACTTACAATAAGACAGTAAACGCTCTCTATCTTTTCTTTTAAGGGTGCGCCGTACCTCCCTTCCGCACGCTCAAGTAAGGGGTTTGCATCTCCCTCATTGTAGGCTAAATTGTTAACCAATTAAAAATAACTTGATGTTATTTAATTCTATAAATGTTCATCTAGAGATCATACGATTTAAAAATCGTGATTTTAATTCAAAATAAGTGGTAGGGCATTAGTAATGTTCTCAAATTAAGCGTTTTTCTAAAGATTCCTAACGTATGGAGAAAAATTATTTTGGAGAAAAGGAACCGTATTATCCCTAGATTGGAATCTGAAAAGTGTGAAACTGTAAATAGTTTGGTATAAATCTGTAAAATAACAGTGTGATCGAGGAGAACAAAACGGTCTTCAAGCGTAAATATGCATGGCCCTGCTTGTTGGCGGCGCCGGCGCGGCGCTAAACAACAATGAATTCAATCTGGGTAGGGCGCACCCTTAATGATAAAATTATTATGGTGACCTTCAATTATAATGGAGCGCTGAAAACAGTTTAGTGTAGACAACATCAGAGACCTACAGTGAACATTTCTCAAACTGTACAACTTAATGAATTATTAGAGTAAAATAAAAACAGGTAGAAGTTTCCCACCTAGTTGATTTTGTTTGAATCGTACACAATCACTGTACACCATGATATCACTGGTAAATAAGCATAAAAAGGGTGTATATATTAGTAGTAAATATATACAACTTGCAAAATACTACATTAAATGATAAATCACATTTCTTTCTATGTTAATATGTAAATCTTAAGTACCTTAAAACATTATATATTTTTTTATATAGTCCAACCCAAAGTATTAAGTTTTGTTAGTATATTGATCTCTTTGTAAATCTATGTTTCTTCATTAATTTATTTTAAACGTTGTACTCTTATTTTTTTACGATATTATATATTTGCATAAAATAGATTTCCTACGCTTCATTTTTAGCTAAGCAAACTATAAAATGCTAAATTATTAAGTTAGTTGGAGACGAAGGGACCTCTTGAATTTTTTTAAATATATGTACAAAAACCAGCCCCGAATTACAAAATGTAGAACTAAATAAGTAAAAATGTATAAGTATTATATACATATTAGCGTAGGAACCTTATTTTTTTATACTAGTAGGTATATTTGTTAGATGTAACCAAAGAAATATATTGAATATATTTTGTGAGATATTTAAATAGTTTCTGTGTGTAGTTGGTTTTGTCACTTTAAAACTGTATAACATTTGTTTGTAACCAATGTAAAAAGTATTTTTAATAAATTTATTTAATTATTTTTGTTAACATATTAAGTCCTAATTAAAACTGCTAATTCCTCTTTGTTACTTTATATTCTAAAATAAAAGCTAGTAAATCTTTATAATAATTAATAGGCGAGCGTAAAACCGTCCCTTCTTTTTTCCCAGCGATTTTTCATCGTAGGATAAATTCACGCATACCATTAGAAAGGAATTGTGTAGATGTGCAGAAGCTCCTTATAATTTACATTGGCCCTTAGGGCTACACCCTACAGGCCTTCAACGTTCCAATTATAATCTTTTAGAATAACAGTAAATGGCAACATCTTTTTGCTATCCATTTTAACTGCACATTAATAAAATTAACCTGGTGGCAAGGGATGGGGATGGTGAGATGGAGAGAGATAGAGAGAGAGAGAGAGAGAGAGAGAGAGAGAGAGAGAGAGAGAGAGAGAGAGAGAGAGAGAGAGAGAGAGAGAGAGAGAGAGAGAGAGAGAGAGAGAGAGAGAGAGAGAGAGAGAGAGAGAGAGAGAGAGAGAGAGAGAGAGGGAGAGGGAGAGAGTGGGGGAGGTTTAGTATGAGGTGCTTTAAGCCGCCTCAAAATGGTGCCAGAGTGCTTTACAGCGTTTTGGGGACGTAATAATAATTTTGTTCGTAACAATTTTCCCAATAATTATCAATTCCTTAATAATTATCCTACTACTTATTTCTCTTATTTGAAAAGATAATGCATATAAAAAATGTATTCCATTTGAATGTGAACTAAACCCTATATCTTACACACCGTTTTCAATCAATTTCTTCATAAGTGCAGTAATTTTCTACATTTTTTCATCGAAATTATTATAATTATATCTATAGTATTTAACAATCAAATCTCAATACTCAAATATTTATTATAATTAACATCACTAACTTTTTCAATAGTTTTATAACTGTATTATTATACGAATTAAATAACAGAATAACCATATGAACAAAAATAACTGTTTTTATTAAATAAGAGATGTAAGAATGAAAGAAATATGCTTAATTACATCGTATATCCCATATAATAATAGCGTGTATTGGCGACGTGTATTGGCGACGTGTATTGGCGACGTGTATTGGCGACGTGTATTGGCGACGTGTATTGGCGACGTGTATTGGCGACGTGTATTGACGACGTGTATTGGCGACGTGTATTTGCGACGTGTATTGACGACGTGTATTGGCGACGTGTATTGGTGGTGTGTATTGGCGACGTGTATTGGCGACGTGTATTGGCGACGTGTATTGGCGACGTGTATTTGCGACGTGTATTGGCGACGTGTATTGGCGACGTGTATTGACGACGTGTATTGGCGACGTGTATTTGCGACGTGTATTGACGACGTGTATTGGCGACGTGTATTTGCGACGTGTATTGACGACGTGTATTGGCGACGTGTATTTGCGACGTGTATTGACGACGTGTATTGGCGACGTGTATTTGCGACGTGTATTGACGACGTGTATTGGCGACGTGTATTTGCGACGTGTATTGACGACGTGTATTGGCGACGTGTATTTGCGACGTGTATTGACGACGTGTATTGGCGACGTGTATTGGCGGTGTGTATTGGCGACGTGTATTGGCGACGTGTATTGGTGACGTGTATTGGCGACGTGTATTGGCGACGTGTATTGGCGACGTGTATTGGCGACGTGTATTGGCGACGTGTATTGGCGACGTGTATTGGCGACGTGTATTGACGACGTGTATTGACGACGTGTATTGGCGACGTGTATTTGCGACGTGTATTGACGACGTGTATTGGCGACGTGTATTTGCGACGTGTATTGACGACGTGTATTGGCGACGTGTATTGGCGGTGTGTATTTGCGACGTGTATTGACGACGTGTATTGGCGACGTGTATTTGCGACGTGTATTGACGACGTGTATTGGCGACGTGTATTTGCGACGTGTATTGACGACGTGTATTGGCGACGTGTATTTGCGACGTGTATTGACGACGTGTATTGGCGACGTGTATTTGCGACGTGTATTGGCGACGTGTATTGGCGGTGTGTATTGGCGACGTGTATTGGCGACGTGTATTGGCGACGTGTATTGGCGACGTGTATTGGCGACGTGTATTGGCGACGTGTATTGGCGACGTGTATTGGCGACGTGTATTGGCGACGTGTATTGGCGACGTGTATTGGCGACGTGTAACCACCTATTCAGTACAAACTACTGAATGAAGAGCGCTCAGGTTGGTGTCAATAGCTTTGCCTTAACTCGAGGACGATGGAAAAATACGATATCCTAAATTTACTCTGTTATAAGTTTGCAACAGGCAAAAAACACCGTTTGCTTAGGCCACTTTTGATGATCATTTTGTTTACCGAGCCATGTGTTTTCTACGTTGCATCCAAATTCAATACAACAGCTGAGTAAAGTTAAGATTGTTTTCTAAACAAAGCAGACAACTATTCATAATTAAATTTAGGGGTTTGATTTAAATTTACAAGCAAAAAGGAACACAAATTCTATGCTGGATGGGAATATAGTTTATAATTATGTATAAAAATGTCAGCAAAGTTCAATTCAGATTTACATATTCTATATTTTTTATTTATATTTCAGGTTTTGCTAATTTTATCTTGTGGCAAAAATATATGTTGTCACTGATAATGGAACCAGAAGTAGATGATTATCCTTTTATAAATCCTGGGTCTCAGATTATCTTAAAGCAGGGTGGCATTCTAGCGGTTCACATCTGGAACTGTAGTTGTTATAGTATTTTGTAAAACTGAATCAAATTATACTCCCTAAAGTGGATTTGTAAGTGAGTATATAAAAATCGTAATTAAAGTTACAAATACAAGAAAAAATATGAGAGTTTATGCTATGTTGAAGGTAAAGATGTGAAGCAATATTAACTACACTAGGGAACTAAGGAATCAAGGAAACTATATTTCGGTTACATATTTTAAGTCAAAATTCCGATTCACTTTTTTATCCGAGCAGTTAGTTCGATTTCACAGAGTGTGATTGTGTGAAAATTTATGAAAATCTGGTAAGAAATTGTGATACAAGGGTTAAGAACACCAAAGGACCTATCCTATTAGTCAGTCTTTGGAGAGTTTGTATGTTAGCTAACGAAATACAATGAAATGTTCGTAAATATGTAGATTGTGGCTGTATTCATCTTTTGGTTATGAGAACAGTGAAAGTAGTTAAGTTAATTTCGATTAATAATTTGAGCCGGATGTAAAAACTTAAAAAAATGTAACTATGGTTTTTTAAGACACCAAAATGTATCTGATACAATATAAAAAAATTATACTTACAACAAAGTTTAAACTAAATCACTGAAAATCCTATCGGGCTATTTTGCATGCAGGCGTAACAATTCTTTCGTAAAAACACTTTTTGAATTTTTACATGTTCTAATGAATTTTTCACGGTGGATTCCTATTTTATTACATGCAATTCAAAATTAGCGTTTTAAAAATAAATTTTCAATGAGCAATTTTTAAGCTACTCAATTTATTTCAAAGCTAATGAATAATATTTCTATTTTTGACGGGCCAATAATAGCAAGTATTTAATAAGAAAATTTGATTTCAAATAAAAAGGTGTTCAAGGATTAATCTTAAACAAAGAAGTGCATTTAGTTTTGACCAAAAATTAAATTATCTACTCCTTCATATGGTAATCGAAGCCAAAGGGAAGAGAAGACGTAATTTGAATAAGTAAATTGAGTGCTACTTATCCGAACTACAATTTATACACTTGTAATGTCAAAAATTTTGGTATCATCTTGAAAGGCTATAATTATTCAATATTTATCCAAGGAATTGCTTCTAATGAAAATGTTAATCCAAAATTCAAGATTATTATGCATTTCTACATTTAGAAGAAATACTCTGAGAAAATAAAATAAATGACCATCAAAACATACGTTATTAAAAAAAACATAATTGCATCTAGGAAAATGTAGTCTATGATATAAAAACTATAAAAATACCATTGTATTATTCCAATATAGTTCTATCCAAAATATTTATAGAAATAAGTATTTTTTAAATATACGAAATTTTACTCTGAAAATTTGACTCCCATTTCTATTTAACCAAAATGGTACTTTCTATTTGCATATGCTATTCTACGGTGTATTACTGATACACTACGGGGTGGGGGTTACCTTTATTTTCAGAAATTATTATTCTTGCAAACCTATGTTTCTCTATAAAATCAAAATGAATGGGAATCAGATTCTACCCAGTTAAACAAATTAACTTTTTAGTCTTTATTATGACAATTTTCCTATTATCTTTAATTTCAGGATGACGTATGAACAATCATAAACACTGGAGTGGTTTTAACAATTATTATACATTTTGTGTTTCCTGACTGACCCTATTATTTAAAAAACTATTATTTAAAAAAACCTGAGAGAATACAATTAATTAAATTTATTTAGCTTATACCTTTAAAGCATATCCTTTGAAATTTTAAGAAAGAGAAATTTCATTAGAACCTTAAAGTGGAATACCTTGATCTTGACTGCCTAAATTAATTTGTTATTGAACCAATTACTCTCTCTAATTACCTCGCAAAGCACCTTAAAGCCACTCTATCTATGTCCCCTATCTCATTTGCTGCTATATCCCTTGTCTCTCGATTCCTTCAAAATTTCTCTCTCTTCGATTTATTGCATGTCCCTTCTCACTCCAACTGTCATTTCAACTGTCGTTTACTTCTAAAGCACCAAATGGCTTCGGTTATTTCTAGGGTTTTTAGAGCTCAAACCAGTATTAGAATCGGGAATGTTTTATAAATCTGACGGTGTTTTAAAATTTGTCTATCTTCATTGGGAGCGGAGTTCTGCTAAAGCACCTTAGCAGAACCAGTTCCACTCTGCAAATCTGGTAAAGCACCCTACGCTGGACAGAGAGAGAGAGAGAGAGAGAGAGAGAGAGAGAGAGAGAGAGAGAGAGAGAGAGAGAGAGAGAGAGAGAGAGAGAGAGAGAGAGAGAGAGAGCAACAGGACCAACTAGACATTAGACTAGCTTACCTAGTTATTACATTAGACTAGCTTACCTAGTTATTCGTAAAGTTACGCTTCATGGCACTAGCTCATCGATTTTGTTTAACTTTTAATACAGGATAATATAATAAAACATTCACACAAACAGCCATTATTTTTCAACAAATATTTGGTCAATTTTCGACGATTGGGCGGTCAATAGCTTTAGTAAGTGTGTGTGCAAACTGTGTTAACAGCCAACAATGCATGTAACATGCGACACAGATAATCATAGGTGTTTATATCTGCACCGGCTAATGCTTTATTCGGTTAAAATAAAGGCAATACAACTTTTTCAAACTCACGCAAGCTATAGGACTAATTTGGCTAATGTTTGATAGCAAGATCATAAATCCCAAAGCACACGTAGGCCCGATTTGCCAATACCCGGTATATTCCCATTAAGCCTGTAGAGTACCCGTTTCGAAAATCCTTTGAAGGTCAGCGCATTGGCCTTCAGAGTTCCATTGTTAATCTTAAGGGCATTTACTTTTCGTAATCACATGATTACTTAAACATTAGCTCATAACTAGAAAGAGCATAAGGCCAACTAAAGAATACACCATACAGGCAAAATACGTCCATACTATACAGCATACCATTATCATGGTATTTTATTATCTTGCACTAGAGTATGACAGAGAATTACGTATTTATATTTTCTTTTGTTCCGTGGAATACAATGGCACATCTTGTCAATGCAGATAGCCAAAGAATTGTAAATGACAGGTCGATCAGGTCAGCAAGCGCTTCTGATCCAGGCGCTCAATGGTAGATACATAATAGTATTGCTAACATACTTGAACAAAAGTTATTGTAAAACTGTTCTCAGCCTATTACTATGAATCTTAACACTTAATAATTAAACGTTATAATTAATTAACTGTACTCAAAACATTTTACGTTTTAATAAATAGCATGTATATGAATATAAAAACTATGTTAATTTGTATACAACATTATTCATAATGTAAAACAGTTACATTTTAACTTCAAATAAATTGGATACATTTCTGGATCTCAAATTCCAGGATATTTAAATACGATTCCTACTTTTCCACGATATTCCCGCACCTTCAAGGAGGACGACTTCAAGGGGTCAGAAGAGTTTTTTTGATAATAAATTAAATAGTGTACAGTGTAATAATAATTAAGTGTACCGAAATTAATTGGGTGTGTTTTTTATATGTTAGTATAAAATAAATCACTAGTATTTAAATCAAGCATTCGGATTTCAACTAACCTTTTTTTATCTTAAACTTACAGCATAGTGATTAGTATGAACGCAGACCACTTACTTGAAAGTATGTCTTTCAATAAGCATTATGCACTCGTTTAATATGTAAAATGTTCTTAGTGACAAAACATGTTAGGTAAATTTAAAATCAACGTCCCTTGTAGAGAGTTAACGCAGTATCGGCAATCTGTTTTTTTGCTCTGACAAAATTGATGGATCTAAACATGTTTACTTCATCCCCGGCACCACTCAAAATTGCGCGTTTCAGCGCCTTCATGTAAGGGGATCAGAATTGCATTACGTGTATTTTTCACCATTGTGAGTGCTACGTGTTGGTCACCAAGTTGTGTTTTTACTTTGATGTATTTTATTTATTACTAGGATGACCAGCATTTGACGGTAAGTAACATTATCCCCACAAATAAATCAAATATCTAATAAAAAGACATTTTTGTTAAATACAGAACACTTTTATTGATATAGTTGTAAAATTATACTATCACCAAACAATTTACAAAATCACTGTTTAAACCTACAAATCAAACTTTAGAGGCGGATCTATGAAAGGTCTTTCGCAAACATTTAACATGGCCTCTTACTGCAGCAAAAAATGTATTAATCGCTCATCAATAAGTTACCCATTAAGTTACTTAATAAAGCCATTAAAAAAGTCTATACGATGACTCTTAAAGTCATCGTGTAGAAATCGGTCTAGAGGTTTCGACAGGTCAAGACCCTCAATTTAGTTCAATATACACTTAAACCTATCGATTTTGCTGGCCGATTATGATAAAACATTTTGGAAGAATTAAGATAGGCTCTTAAGGGAGTAAAAAACAAACATTTTAACAAACGAAAATTCTTAATGGTGTAATGGCAGTTAATGTCAGTTTGTGGCTTCGATTCAACACCAATATTATAAAAATCGGTTTAGTAGTTTTGGCAGGTCGACAAAAGCTTGCGTTGAGTTTTAAATATTTAAATTGCCTTAAATATCTATTGTTTCATTTTTCTGTTACACCGTTATAAATGTGTTCAGTAAAATGTTTAAATTCACCTTACTAATCGGCTTACACCTTTCCCTCAAGGAACCTTTCACTCCTAATGGTGTTTATTATTTACCATGATAAGTACTGTAGCGGTATCTTATAAACTTATAGGTTATTACTAAATTGATGCTTCACCATATTGTATTCTCAGTGTTGGAGTATAGAGGACACAAATTTTATTGATTATGTTTATTATGTCTTCAACAAAGTCTTCCATAAGTTCGACATCACAGCAGACAATCTCTCCTTTATTAAGGATTTCATTAGACGCTGATGCTCAATAAAGATACCCGCGGAGAAGCGATCAACTCGCTGATTGCCACGCTGAGTCAACTGATCTCAAGTTCACCGTGGCGCTGAGTTTCCATCAATACAACACAATTAATTAAGTTACCATCCAACCAGCCTTAGCACAGATCTAATCAGTTTCTTTGAGGATTAAATTCACTTTTTTCTTGGTATTTATTGCGGAACGAATTGTGACATTAGTTATTTTAACAAAGCAAAAATTTCTTTGTCGGTTCACTGTTTTTTTTAACAGATACTTAATTATTTTGATTAATTTTAAACTCTATAAGCTCAAAGTACATTTATTTGTTTCTTCAAAAATTTGATTTTTCCTCGGAAAATCGAATACTATGGAATCTGTATAGAACACTTGTTGAACTAAAATGATTAATTTAAGAATTTGAAGTAAGTTGTCATGCCATTTATTTATTTAAAAGAGTGCAAGTTGACATACCTTGTATTAGAGTATAGGGTTGTAAATACAAATTTCATAAATATACAAAAGGCGGCATATTGACAAACCTAGATTTAATTGAAAGTAAATAAACTTACTGAGAAATGTTTCCTAACTAAAATTGTTTATAAACTATACCAAGCCCACTGTCTCTCTACCCTTCTGCTTTCTTAGAAAGTTTCCATTTTATAAACCTTTCTCTGAGTCCCTTCACAGGTCTCAGGCTGGTCTTTACCATTTTCGAGCACGACAAAAACCAAGTTATCACAATATTGGTTAGTCCTTTTGGCTATCCAATTTGATTAGCTTTCCTTTCACGGTGGTACCTCGTTGTGTTGGGGCTGATTTCCTAAAAATCTGAGATTCCCTGCTAAGGCTGGATAATTTCCAAACCTGTCTCCTTGTAAGGAGTAGTGTATCTTCCTGGCCTGCCTCACCTCCTGTGAGTGCCTTGGAGTAAGGTCTTTTACCCAACAAACTTTAGAACTTTTATCAGGTTAGAGGGCAAACTGACTCTCTAATAAATTCAGGAACTAAGGACTGAGGGCAAACTCGCTAATAAATTCAGGAAGCCAAATGGGATAAAGAGCTTCCTGGGAGGGTAGGTATTTCTCTAGGAGGGTAGGATCTAGAGGTCATAGGATTAGGATGCATATTGATGTGATCATTGGGCACCTGAGGTAGTCCACCTTTGAGCCCTGGTGTTGGACGAGTTAAGGAGTCATTCTCTCTCCCTTTTGAAGTGACTAACTCACTCCTGCTTTTGAAGTCCAGTCCCTGCATATCTTTTTCTATTCAGTAACCTAAAGGAAGGCCTGCTTAGCCGCCTAACGTTCAAGCCTCCTAATCCCTCAAATATAACGTTTAACCTAACTTTTCTCCGAGCAAGACAAGATCATTGTTTGAGCCTATCTGCCAGAAAATTGCAGAAAACCTTAGCAAGGGTCTCTGAAAGACGCCGACGCAACTAGGGCGTGTTATAAGGCAAATAGGAATGTATGGTGAGTGTAGAATGGGTGAGATGCCTTGAGTAGCCGTTTACTGACTAAGACAGCAACATCCTCAGACAACTTTGTGAATGTTTGATACTGGTTCCAGCTGACATTGGTCATTGGGCTATTAACTAATTATCCTGGCCAAAGACCGACTGATTCTTTAGCCAGGATTATTAATAAATAGCCCAATGACCAACGGCAGCTGGATCCAGGATCAAACATTCACAAAGTTTACTCAGGATTTTTCTCAAGATTAAATCTGCTACCTACTCTAAACCCTTCTTGTGGCAAAGCTTGACCCCCTTTACCTTCCTTAGCCATAGTAGGCACATGCGTCATTAGCTTGACATTAGGGTCCTGTCAATACAAGATCTATGGTCAAATTGATCAAGATTGGATCATTAACTGCATGATTGATTGCATGTAACCACAACTGAGGCCAACGTGTCCTGTTATGCAGGGAGCGTCGGACCATGATACAGTTAAGACCACAGACCCAGTGTAGGCCCGGCGTGTATTGTACACCACACCACTGTGTCATGTTTGACCAGGAATGGTTACGTGATCAAATATTCATGGCTAGATCCCTTTGAGGCACTAACTAGGTTTGGCTTGGTCAGTCATGCTATTAACTATGCTTTCTCGCATTTTCGTGGTATATGAAATAAAACTATGCATCAGCTGCACACAATATTACATTCAAAATACAAGTAGCAGCCAAGATAAACTATACATTACATTACAAGAAGCCTAATAAAGTTTGTCAGATTATTAGGTTATTATAACAAAACAAGCAACAACAACAAGTAAGCAACAAACAAAGCACAAAAACAAACAAGCAAGCAAGCACAAAAACAAGGAAGTTGTGTCGGATTATTAGGTTATTAGGTCAGATTATTAGGTTAGGATTATTTATTAGGTTTGCCTGTCTTGGTATGTGTTCGGTTTGGGTTATTGTTTAACCAATCCATTTAATTGAAAAGTAAATAGGCTTTAAAAAGGGTCAATAGCATTGGAAAATGTCTAGATATTTTTTCTATTAGGACTTCCCTAAACAAAATCTGTTTGGAACTTGAGTCATTGATATATTTATTTAACTATCAACCAAATGCAAATAATCCTGGATATTTTTCTTAGTTTTTGTTTAAGATCCCTCGTCTTGTTGCCTTATAGTAGGAGTTTGATCAATGTTTAAGATATAATTAAAATATTCAATACGAAATAAATATATTGAAAATATAAATATTCAATTCATGATATATTTTCTTAATGATTACTAAAGCTCAGAACCTTAATGCTAATACATTTATTTAAGTGTTCCTTTCTTAAAATCGATCTTCGTCTACAACATTGTTTGATGTCAGTCATGCACAAGTAAACCATAAAGTGGAATTACAAGTTTATTAAACACTGTGTAATTGTAGTAAAATTAAACGCCACAAAAGGCTGTTCAAACCACTTAATTATTTTATTTTATTGATTAGAAAGTTTAAGTCCTCTTTTGCATTACATTAAGCAGTTTCTGAAGTCAAATATGCTTACTATAATCTAGGTTAGGTAGGCCTCGTGTATATTACCTAGGGAGAAATAAGCCTTGACCTTTGAAAACCAATCACTTTAACTCAAGCTTTTCTGCAGACCCGATACTTCGCCCATTTCATGAACTAATAAATCCTACTAAATAGTTGTCCATATTAACGTCTAGGTTTATAGTACGTTAAAACCAACATTAATACTTTCTATTTTTATAATTGCCTTACGACTGTCAGCTCAAATTAAACAGTGCTAAATTTAAAAGCAATAAACACTGCAGGAAGAAGAAGCATATTTTAAATTTCAAGTCAATGACAGTGATCATGTTTCTTTTGATATGAAGATTGAATAATGGGACTATACTAGTGCCGAAAACAGTAATCTAGTCAAACTAGTGGATTGACGACGACCAGGTATGTAACTTTATTTTCTAAGTCCATGAGTAATATATAAATCCTGATATTAAAAAGCATGAAAAAAACAACATTAGTTCCTGCATTCATTTTATTGCCACTTTTTATTGGATGACGCAATAACAGTATCCATTATGACAGTGCGTTGAGGGGACGTACCTTGGATAAAAACAATAAAATAAACCAATTTACCACACTCAAAAATTATAATGCCGCTGTATTACGAATTTTGCCCGGTTTTTCTGAGTTTTTTTTTTTGTAAGTTATTTCGTAACAATACTAAAGTTGATGGTTTTAGGCAATGTGAGTATATTGAACATTTATTTGTACGTTAACCTTGTATTCCCAAGCCAAGCAGATATTCACTTAAAAAGATTCAAGCACCTTTAACACAACATTTTCCTTTCATTTTTTTTCTGTTGCGAACATGGGCTCTCGAACTTTTTTTGATTTTTCATAGGAAAGTGGCAATCGCATGAAAAGAGTTTTTTAACTCTCCTAAATATAACTACATCCTGAAAACCCGCTAAAATATTACACTGCGATGGCAATTACATTTTGGTAAATATATCCAAGAAAAATTAATTAAATTTCGATGTTCAGATTGTCGGAGGGACGGAAATAACTAATCCAAAAGTCACGAGTCTAATTATGAATAACTTGAAAGAAACTAGAGTTTTACTTAAGTTTTGCATTTGGAATTTACAACTTTTTAGTAAAGCGTTTCACGAAGATTCAACAATGCAAACTTTGGTTTGCAACGTTCTTTAACCAACATAAATCTTGCATTTTACAATATATTTTCTACGTTTTTAACTCACATCTGTGTAATGAAATAACATAAATATCGTAACCCCAAATTGTAGGATATTTGTGACGGCTTATTAAGAATTTAAAGGCTATTCAGTATTGAGAATACTATCAAAATTAGGAATAAACGAGTAATTTACAATTAAAAGCTGTTCGATTAAAAAGTTAATTTTAATTTAAAAACGTATTAATTAATTTGTATGAGATAAAACAGTGACACCCAGATAACTGTTATGTTAGAATAAAACCGCTGTAACATTTTTATAGACGGGTTACAGCGTGGTCAGGTAGTTCGGCGTCACTTAATGTACTAATATTTTATGTTGCTGAGTAAAGCGTTATACCTTTAAATATTCCTGTTATTCCAGGCCATAAAACCTTTAACTGTAAACCTCTACACATTTGTATTTTATTCTCTTAAAGCGTGTTGTAAATTCGATATTGTTATATGTTACCTAATATTGATAAATTATTTTATGGAGGAATTTAGGTGCTTATCATCATAATCTACTGTGCTGTAAAAGGCTTTGTCAGACACGTCATAGTTGCGTTGGTTACGTCTTAGTTTACGAGCAATTCAACCAATTACTCGGGTTTATTTTTGACAACAGCAAGGTTTTATTTAAGAATGACGTAAACATTGTTATGCAAAGTGCAGAACTAAAAATGTCTTACGATTTGGAAAGAGGTGTTTTTAGGTCTAACTCGTTACAAATGTCTAGTGCAATTTTATAAGCAGTATAAGTTTTAAACTGAATATAATTCATAGTTACATTAAATATCGGAAGATACAGACCAATTTTTAGTAATTTTGTAAGTAAGTTTTAAAGTATAAATGATATTATAAAATTGTTCTAGTGTTATTGATCCTAATTATGTATTCAAGTGATACAAACATATTCACAACCACAGGTAAATGAAGCAACACGAATAAAAATCAAATCTATCCTTTTTTAATATTTCGAATTTAAAATCTAAACCGATCTTCAGTGTCGAAAAGTACGTCGTACGTCGTACTTCGAAGGGTACATCGTTTTGTTATGTATTTCAGTCGCATCACCACTGATTCTTTGAATGAAATGTTTGACCTATATCAGTGTTAAATAACTTCACAAATGTTAAAAAACTTAATACTAATTCGGAATTTTTGTTATAATTTTTTATGAGGGAGTCAACGTTACTAATCCTTCTAAGCAATTTGAATTATTTCGACATGCATAAATGTTAAGCCAAACCCAACACCAGTAAGGTATAAACCGCTGAGCTGGGAATACAATTCTGTGTGGTGTGAATTCATTCACAAACAGAGATGTCGCTGCCGACTGTAAATTTTTACTCTTACAGTTGTACTTGTTAAGATTTTCGCAACCTAAACGATAATATATGAATTGGTCAAACTCAGGACTGAAAAATAATAAAGACCATTCACAATAAGCCAATAATATTTAACGTGTTAGTAAGTTATAGTTAAATTAATATTGATTATAGTTAATTGCTGTTCCTACATTCTTTATCTGCGTCATTAGGTAGGTAGACAATCTTTTTGTTTTGTTTTTTAAATGGATTTTGCAGACACACATTTGATCTCAATAAGCTTGTTATTGATTGTTCTCGAAATACATAGACTACCTTCTCGTAATTTGACTTGACTACAAAAACTTCACGTTACTTCTTGCAGAAATGTTTTTAACTATATTTAAATTAAAGTAATAACTTAATACCTAAATCAAAAAGAATACAAAGATTGCATTCCGATGATTCCAACAGAGATAACCCCTGCTAAATAATGAAATCAAACGAATGAACATTTTCACTGATCAATATCCAACAACTCGGTCATCTAAATCATTCAGCATCATTATCACTTCCTAGGTTAGGTATGTATGCATCGTCACGGGATTGCGCTATTACTATGATCTTTATGAGATGTACATTTAAAGGTGTTGTGTTAGTTTTGTATTTTGTTTGTAGCTTACAATACATATATACTTTCTTAATTTTATCTTTCCCTTAGTTTAAACGTTTAATGTTCTTTTAATTACAGAATAATAATTTACAGGAACAGAGATTAGTTCTTTAATTTTTATTAGTTAAGTTGTATTGTTGTAAAAATTTACTAATTTTTTTGGAATTCCAATGTTTTTCTGCTAACCATGTACGTTAAAATATATACGTTTTTAGTAATATTTAATAACTGGTGTTATTAATAAAATTTTATAATAAAATATTTGGGAAACATTTTTAAAGCACTATTTATAGTAGTTTTCTTAATATATTTTTGTCGAAACTCATTCCAAACAAAATGGAGGACCCCAGGTATAGTATTGATCTGTTTAATTAAAACTGCAGGTTTTGCCTTAACAGCGAGGTTTTTGCAAATTATTGCAAATCCAGCAAAAATTATGTATACATTCCGCTTCGTACTAGCTAACCATTCTAACGCTCAGGGTGTTTATATTCTCATGACTATTACAACTTTCTAATTGAAATATATATAAAATATTTGTTATTTTTAAGCTTAAATAGATACATTTGGTCATACTATAAAATATGGCCTGTCTAAAACATATATATATATATATATATTCCTTTTTAGAAATTTAGAGTACTGAAATGAAATAGGCTAAGCAGTTTCATCTGCATTTTCTAGTGAACGTGAAAGATTTTCGGCTGCGAGAATATATAGTCAGGTGGGTTTCATGGATACTGATATGTTATCGCCTCCCAGGCAGATATAAGACTGATGTCTGGGAACCAATCACTTTGGGTAGAGCTGCTTGGCAGACGTTACACTTCACACCTTTCAACCCTTCACACACTAATTGACCCTATTAAGTATGAGCGTTTACTTTTTCATATTAGGTAAAGTGTAAAAGGTTGTTTAGAAGGTGCAGCGAAAAAGAAACAAGTAATTTCAAAATTAAATAATGTTAAAATGTTTACCGCTGGTTTGTTAAATGGTAATCACTTAAAATAATTTTTAATTGGTACGATCATACATTTCGCAATGTAAATAAAAATAACATGAACACGATTGCATTCCATGAGGTTACATTCGATTGCTTTTGATGTGTGCTTTATTAACTTATTGTTTAGTATGATGGATTTATGCATTCGAACTTAATGGCAAACTTAAGTGAAAACATATTAAAATTGATTAAAATCCCATAATTATTTTAGCTGCATTGGGTGTTAAAATGGTTTCATCCAAAGTTTATGATAAAACTCTTCACTAGAAGACTCTTAAGGAGCTATAAATTAGCCATTAGAACCCAATACATAAGATTCCATTGTAGCTAATAAACACCCAAAAACTGTTTAAAAATGCGTAACATCATTTATGAAAACTCGAAGAATTTAATAGTGTCAGAAAAGTAAGAACATTATTGATGGAACATTATTTAGGGGGGAAAAGGTGTCAAAAATTGAGCTGACCCTCGTCATGGGTCATCGATTTTCAACTTATAATCCTTTTATGCTTTGGAAATTAAATATTGTATGGAAAAAATATAAAATTATACGGAGTGGCGAAAGTAAACAATAAAAAATACGTAACAAGTTTTGATTTTAACTTCATTAGATAATGTGGACAGTTTCCTGAAATTATTGCTATTTGATATATTTAGATTTGATAATGTTATATGTGTTAATACCACCAAAAAATACGGCAGTGTTGCGCTCAGTTAAACATGCCAGAATGTAAACAAGCATGTCATTTACTTTGTCAGTTCGTCTTACTAACTTTGTACAATAATTTGGATTCTATCCTAGGGTCCCTGGAAATAAAAACAAATATACAATGCAAAAATAAAATTGATCTGGCCCCATATCCTGTTCAAGTTTAAATTAAAGAATTTACTGAATTTAAACATTTTTGAAGTTCTAAAAAATAGTAATATATTACGCCTTTGAATTTACAAGAATAAGAATATTTTTATACTATATGATTATGTCGCAATGCTCATTGGTATATGTAATACCTATTAGTAATATGTTAGTTATAGCAGTACAACTGAAATAAAGGATAAACTTACAAGTTCCCTGTACACAGTAATTGAAATAAAAGACTGCATTCCATCAATGATTTAACTATTTTAGGAAGTGGATTAAATCCAAATATATAGTCCCTGACTTTCGAGACAATAGATCTTTAAAGACTCATTTATTTAAGTGGTCTAAAGAAAAGTCGGAACCTCGAGATAGTGGACTTCTTAACAATTTAGTATGTCAGCTTTCTTTCTCCCTACCTAGATTAGATAATACTGTTACAGAATTAAATATGTGTTATTTATTTATTTCATTTGTACATTTTTTGTTAGTCCTGTTCTGAACATATTGTAATGGCTATTGTTTTTCATCATCGTATGATCGCTTTCAACCAAATTTGTTATTGAATCTGCCTGTTACTATGCAATTTAAGTTATTATTATAATAGAATATGTTTTTTTTTATTTTTTATTATTAAAAAACTTTTTGATTAGCATATTACGTGTTGTTATTACTTACGAGATGTCAAGAATAATTTTAAAAAATGAAATGAAATGAATGTATGTGAAGAACTGTTTATATTTAAAGAAAAGAGTAAGGATAGAGATAAACTGATAAATGAACAAGTTAACTTCGACTCTGGTGGGACATTTAGGAACCTGTATCCGGAACTTCCGGTAACCAATAGGATATAAGCAAAGACGCCATTTTGATTCTAGTTCTCTCATTGGCCTGATAATGACCGGTGTGACTGGTCGAAATCGATAGCCTTGTACCATCTTTTATATATGTTTACCGTCTGTATGTGAATCAGTATAAGTGTAAATATATTCTTAAGTGTTGTAAGACATATTTTATTACATCCCGTTTTTATTATTGTATCAATTAAGAAGAGAAGGCATGAAGAAAAACCAATAATTCCCCAATGGACTGTTAAAATTATTTTAAACTGTTCAATGTAATTGGTTGTAAAACTGTATTAGAGCATGTAAATAAAATAAAATCAAAAAATGAAAAATACTGAAAGACAATAGTAAAATAAAATATATTTAAAACTTAAATCTAAGCTTTGACTATAGACTTGTTTCAGACTTGATTCAGTATACATACTTAATGTTTAAGACAATATTGTTTAAATGATATTTATAAAGTATATAAGTGAATACTGCAACTGTTAGGCTCCATGAAAAAAGCTGATTTCACACTGACTCTCGCCTTACTATTATCAGCTAAAATATTGAGTTCCATAAAAACTACTCCTGACTGTTTTATAATTTGTTTCTCATTTGTTATATATATAAATGTAACCACCCCCTTCTGACATAATATGTAGTTTGCATGACAAGTTGAATTGTATAAAGTGAAACAGTCGATTTAGTTTTTAATTCACTTGGACTGACCATTAAAATTATTAGAACAAATATAAAGCAGGAAAATTTAATTAAGCAGTAATAAATGCATTTATTTATTTTAAAATACGATTAGAAATAACCCTATATTATTATAACTGTTTAAAGTATAATTTTCGCTATGCAAAACTATTAATAAATAAATAAATATGCTTTAGTGCTGATAATCAAGCTGATTATGTGATCTAAAAAAAACGGTATCAGGAAACTGACACATACTTTCTCCCTTTTCGCCAAACATTAATGAAAAAAATAGTTGTTATTTACTAAATATAGAATATGAAGTATAGATAAATGTACAGAAAATTGTCTAAAATAGTTTTTTTCAGAAATATCCACCCAAATTGCTTTTTTGGAGGCACTATAGAGTCCGTTGCTACACACAGTAGTTTTGATAGGGGAAATGCCCCCTTGCCCCCCCAGGGTTAAATAGCAACACATTTCGAACATCATCTGTTGGTCAATGCTAACTTGACCTGCATATCAAATTTTAATGAAATTGATCAGTAAATAAGAGAGAAATAGTTATTTTTGTATTCCCCATAAGAATAACATTGGACAACGTACTGTGTTTACCGCTAAATGAAAATTTCAATTTTCTCCGCAACTAGCAATCGTAGAATAGTAATTTAAAATACGAATTTATTTAGTTTTTTGAGCTCTTTTTAATGGTGAATAGTAATCTTTTTTAACATTTATGATTTTTTATGAAAAATCCAAAAAACTGAATTTTGGATGTTTTAAGTCCTGTAATTTCTGAACCCGAATTTTTACAGAAATTCGGGTGGTGTCATTTTGTTGTAAACCTAAAGTTCTACAAACCACGAAAGTTTAATCAAAATCGTTAGAGCCGTTTTTGAGAAATTTGAATTTTTCATGTTTTTTGGCGGTTTTTGAGGGATAATTACCCTTAAAAATAAAAAATTCAAAAAAATGAAAAAAACGCCTAAAGATATCGTCGATTAGTACCTACATACCAAATTTCATAAAAATCGGCCCATAGGTTAGGGCTCTAGCTCTGTACACATCCACACAGACACACACACACACACACACACACACACACACACACACACACACACACACACACGGACACACACACATACACACACACAGACAGACATCACGTAAAAACCACTTTTTTGGGTTCAGGGAGCACCAAAACGAATATTTCCACTAACAACTCAAATTCGAAAATTTTTACGAAAACAATACTTTCTCCATATACTATGTATAGGGGGAGAAAGTAAAAACAATTTCCACAGTATTTAACTCACTTTATTTTGAGTAAGTGTCCGAGTCTTAGTCTTCTTCCGAATAACGAAACTATTCCAGGAGTAAACAAAAGAAAATGTCGGCAAAAATATTTAAAATTTGAACATTTTGAGCTGAAATATTGATAAGAACCGAACAATTTGAATGATTGAAGTAACTGATTGCAGTACACTTACCAACAATCAATAACGAACAACCAGGTCGTCTAAATAATTTAGCACATGATGACTCCAAGGTAACGATGATGTAATCTACATTACTGGATGACGTCATTACCGTGGCCATCATGAGGTGTTCATTATTTAAAACGGGGGTATTACAGGGTGGGTATCCATGGCTTAAAGACAAACTTAAAAACATAGGTTCTCTTCATCCATTTCCTTCCATAGGTTAAATTTTATATAGAAATGCTACATAACCTTTTTTTAACTTGTTGCTATGCTCATAGAACCTCAATACTTACGCACTATATGGTCTTAGGAAACCTCCCACCTTATTATCTAAGCATCAATTGTCTTTTATAAAACCGGAAATATTATTAGATCTAATTAAAAACAATATTAATTAAACTAACTTACGCTTAATTAATTTCATATAATTAGGTACGTGCGGTGCCTAGGGATCAGAAAATGCATACTACTCTTCCAAAATATGTAGGATTACGAGGTAGCCTTGATATTTGACCTTTGCAGACGTTTTGTTTAAAAAAAAAAACAACAACAATAAACACAGAAAGAAATAAGGAAGTACATGTCAAACCGATCAACTAATTTTGTAAAATTCTAAATACATTTATTACATAGTTACATAACCTATATATTTTGACCATTCTACGTAACCATAATAGGCTGTTAACGAGATAAAATCTCTTTCGTACCGTTTAACATCTATTCAATCAAATCTCCTAGACGTTAAGGTAAAATACTGATCTGTTCGTAATAAAAGCTTTTAAGCGTTGAAAACACTTAAATTATTCATCACAGACGTTAAATACTTCATCTTTTATTTACTCGTTTTCTCGCCTCTGTTTGAGAACACCAGGCTGCCAGGCTTTTCCAGTTATCCTGTTCCCGGAGGTGTAAGCTATCAAACCTGAAACTTCCGGTTCCAAGAGACATTCATTCTCATACTGATGAAGTAATAAGGGGGGGAACCCACGGGACCCCGTGTAGCGTCGTAGAGTTATCATGTCTAAACTTGGAGCTTTCCTCCCACATTAAAATATAATTAAATTAATATTATAAACTTTTTTTAACAGAACACCAGCAAATTTAATGATATCAGTTTTATAAAATAATTGTTCAAAATTAAATAAATTATTACAGTCAATTTTGAAAATATTTGTTAGTTATTTGATAATTATTTGTGTCAAGATTTTTTTATTTTTAGTAATTGTGAGGTAGTGATGAAAAGTTATGAAAAATAATTAATTTCGCTGGGACATGAAACGGTAAGTTTTACTTAGCTTCATAAAAACAATAAGAAAAGTATATTGAGGTGAATAGTTTTATTAAATAAACCATTATTAATGTTGAACTTGTATGTAAGGCTGCAATGTTACTTTTTAAGTTTTTAATAGCCTTCAATCAATTATTTTACGTATAAGTTAGTTAATGTTGCCAATATTCTTCCTCTACGAAGTTGAATTGTGTTTGTTTTTGTGTTGAATGCGTTTGTTATAAAGTATTGTAGGGATCATAAAATAGTCTAATTGGGTGAGAGGGGCTATTAGAGCTACATTTATGTATCTTTAAATCAATATTAGAAAAGATTTCTAAATTAACTTATCTTAAACTGCCTGTGTTACGACTAAACTGTACCGAGCTAACCATTTGGTAAATTCACATTAGAGCAATTAATGTAATAATATCCGACATCCAGATTATTAAAGAAACGGAAATAAAAGCATCCGGAAGTCACCCGCTCAGCCGGGAATAGATTAGAATGAAACTGTAACTGTTTCGAGCTTTACAACTGTTAAATAGAGCTAAATAATATCCTTTATTGTAAAAATATAAAACTTTGTTCTAATTGAAGAAATTCATTGCTCATGTACTTGTATACAAGTAAACAGATATATTGTGAATCTAAGAGTTAAATCAATTACTACGCTGACTTGTTTGTCTTAATGAACGTTACTTTTGTCTTCTAAAACCTTGGATGGACATTCTTGTGGCTCGATAAAAAGTAAAAAACATACTTCCCACATTCCACATTACAGATTTGGGATCTGTGCGGGATTTGATATGTTAAACTATCATCGTATTGCAGCAAAAGAATCTTTTTATTTATACCTTGTAATTATTACAAATTAAAGATATATATATCCTATTGTATTATTATAAAGCGTATATAAACCAACTTATGCGTAATACAGTGGTGAAGTTGCTATTAAAAATGTTTATGTTTGAATAAAATTACAGTTAGGTTTTATGGATGGATTAAAGCGTGGTCAGAGGTTTTTGTGTTTTACATAAAGTACTGATATTTTTACGTCGCTGAGGAAAGCGTTGTATTTTACAACATCCTGCTATTTTAGTCTCTAAACGTGTTATCTTGAAATCTTTTGTCGTTAGTATTCTAGTGTCATAATAAATTCTGTATGCTACCTTCTGCATGATATATTTATAATTCAGTGGGTATTTTAACGAAAGGCCTATTAATTACAGTTTATTAATTCAAATATTAACAATAATACATTAATTAATGCTGTTTTAAATTATTATTTTAAAGTATTTTGAATTCTGAATTAAACTATACAATGCTTTGGAGATTTTTAATTTTTAATTAAAATAATACGTATCAGTTATTTATGTTTTTTACTGGACAAGACCGTTCGTATAACACTTTTACCTCATCAGACTCTCTAGAATTAAGTGGCTAGTCCCTATGTAATATTAATTTTTAAAAGAAGTTTAAAAACCTATACAGTAGTGATTTGAAGAAAATAAAACTTCATCCGCAATTTATACCAGAGAAACAAATTTGACTTGTATAGAATATATTTTTATGTTTTAATATCAAGCCAACTTCTAAGTTTATACGAGGATGACCTTTAGGCTGATAACATATTTTCTTAGGCTTAGAGAACCTTAATTATAGTTTGTATTTCTCATTTTCCCTTTATTTCTTCCAACTTAACAAGGAAGAGCATTACCTGAATCATTGTATAGCAAATATGCTGAGAAAAACGATAAAACATTTGTAATGGACCATGCATTTTCTAAAGTGCTAAATTATGTATTGCTTATCTGAACTAAACGTGTATGATGGGTAAAACACCCTACTCGTACCTATGGATCTGTCTTGCGTTAACCATTGATTATTGTTTTCCCGGGTGGCTCAACTTAGTAAGACATCTTAAATAGCAAATCGCTACCTTAGACGTAACCAGATCGATACCCAGACTAGCCTATACCATGTTTGAAGTATATGTTATCATTCTATATCAAGATGACATAGAATGTCGTAGTCTGTTGTCTATACATTATGACAAACGTCCCCTTCACTATGGTTCCACCGCGTTCGTACACAGCAGGGGATAGTTTGATGTCCCTTGCTGATAAAACGTATACCTGGTGATAACTGGTGATACCTTGTCAGCCTAGAAAGTCAGCAGGGCATACCGCCTGTTTGAGGGCTGATTAGCAGCTGTCACAGGAGTCCAGGAAGGTGTCCCTCCGTAATGTTATTGGCTCCTCCGCCCCATCTAGGGAAGCCAATCCCGGGATCCTGCATCCCGGGATCCCTGGATCCCGCCCAATCTTACGGTTTCTTCCATACCGGGATTCAAACGCCAAATCCCAGGATTTTCGGGATTGCCAAATTGTCTCAAGTAAGCCATACAGGTGATGTTTCTAACTGATGTAACCGCAATAAATCACTGTAAAACCATTTGATAAAGTTATAAATCAAAACTTCTTGATTTGATAATTTTTGTTCTTTCTTATACATTAACTATAGGTTTATATTTTAATCCAATTTGTTACAGTCACTTGAAACAATCAGATTTTACCTGAATAAGGTAATTGATGTTTTTCAGATAATTATGCCTTTTTATGATAATTGATCTTTTTTATTTTTATTAAGAAAAAATTTAGTTTGTTTTGATCCCAATATAATAATAAATAAATTCATTAAAATAACAACATTGAAATTTTGTTTAAGTAATATTTATTTGATTAATTTTAGATCGTTTACTAATAATTAGATGATTTTATTATAAAAGTACTGTGTTTATTGAAAGGATAGTTTTGTTTCTAGTTTTGTTTTATCGATTAGGATTTATTCATAACTTGTCTTAGTAATAAGTTAATAATTTCATTCATCTGCAGCTGCAGCTACATTAAAAATATGTACTTCTACATCTACTTTTTAGGTAGGTCATTTGTTCATGGATACTTTTTGAAATAGTTTTTCTGTCAATTTAAGTGCATATCATAGTGTTAAAAACCCAATCTTGAGTTGCTTTATTAGTTTATTGCATACCCGAAGCCCTACCTAATGTGAGACCAAACGTAATAGTACTAATAGTGTAATACAGATTTGTATCTTTCACCATTGATCATTTGTGTTATTTAAATAATTATTCTGTATTTTTAATAAATAAAATAGTATTAATTTACTATAATTATCGTCAACATATACAAAAGTACACTTAATCGCATATTTCTCCAGGCTTTTTGTAAGTTACGGCCAATCCCGGGATTGAAAATATAGTTCTGGATTTGATTCCCTAGCCCCATCCCACCTTCCCATCCAGCAAGGGCCTTTTCCATTGACCTGTGTAAAGAATTTCCTGTTTGAAAGACGTGTCTAGCGGCTCTGCTGGGTGTGCCGCCCCACATATTTAATCGAACTCCTGAATTTCCAATGAGTAAAGCGTACTAAACATTTTAAATAATGCACTTAATCCATTGTAATGACAGTAAATTTCCTCACACATATTTAATATGATTTCCTTCGATATTTCTTTAGGCTTAGTGCATATTACGTAACTCTATTTTTTGTTACATTAAAACGATACCGTTACTTTTAAATGTGAACAAAACGCGATAAAATATTTAACAGGGTAGTCAATGTACCAAACAGCCATAAACATCAATGTTGTAACAGTTTTCTCATACCCGTAACAGCATCGTAATGGCGTATTTTACGACCATAACCATCAATAACTTAACTTATTATCAACTTAAATCCTTAACTTCAAGTAAGTTCATTTTATTTTATACTGTTTTTAATGTTCATACGTTTATGTTTTATGCGTTGCATGTTTATTTATATACCTTTTATTATGATTTCCTAATTGTTATTAAAACATTTTTGAAATTTGCATGATGCAGTTTTAAGGTTTAAATCAAAATATTACAATTTTTTCGGATTAAGTTAGTTCTAAACACTCACACGATCAAGATAATAGAAACTCGATTAATTCTTACTTTTTTGTCAAAATAGCTACTTATAGTAAAAGAAAGATGTTTATGAACCAAAATTAAGTTAAATATTTAAAATTGTGTATGCTCCTAATACGAGCCTAATACTCGTAAATACAATAATAAATTATTTCCAAATTACAAATTTGGACCGTTGTGTTACTTAAAATTACAAAGGCAATAACATAGGATAATTAATATATGTTTTCTACAAAATTTTTTTAATTAGATGTAAAAACATGATTAAAACTCAACTTTTGAGTTTTGTATAACTCAAACTAATTGTTAAACCTTCATAATGTAGATTTCATTTAGCTGTATTCAAAAGCTAGTGCAACAGACAGATTAAGAGAACTTTCTGGTTGTCATAATCTTCCTTCTTGAAGTTTCCGTTGTTTATTTCAATGAACTGTTTAATCGCTACAACAAGATATTATACTCAAAAGATATATTTCAACAGTACCTTTGTCAAAACTTCTTAAATTACTTTGTACCTAAAATATATTTTATTAATGTTACTCATATAATAACAAAACTTTTAAATGTATTAATTTCCCAAAAGTATAAAGTTCTCGTATTATTGTTTGTGGTTTTGTTTGTTCAAGTGATGGTGCGTAAAAAAGGAGGGTGTGAAAATATTATGTTTATATGATGTTCCGCTGACTTAACACACGTTCCATATTTTATTATTGACGTTAAATGCTTTTCAAAAAATACCTTGTCAAAATCTTTTTCTAATCTGCTTGAAAAGTTTTACTTTGATGTATCATATTTAAAAAATATTTTCTAATTATTGTTTTAATGAGAGATTCCATTGTATGTATTCTACCAATAGGAATCTCACATCCTAAGGGATCTCCACACAAGTAATTATTGTTATATTAGTTTTTAAATCGTGTAAACACCGTGTAAATGATTTTCGTTTATTCATATGTTAGTTTTACTCAAATCTTGTATAACAACACTTTAGACCCGCATATGTGTTTAGTTAAACATTCTTTAAAATCCCACTTAAATTTTTCTTTTCCTGTGTGATAAAAACTCTAAGCTAAGACTTTTACTGGCTTGAATATACACGAGCTATAGTTGTGTTGTAACCTTATTCATATTTACTGCATTACTATACTCAGTTTGTTTAGAGGGAATTCGTTTACTTAGAGTAAAAGCATTAAATTGGCATTTCTTTCAAAAGCAGAAGGACTAATCAGTGTCAATGACAAGTGAATCTATTTACGCGAGTCCTATTGATCGCAAGATGGATTAGTCTCAGAAGAAGAGATAATAATCACATAATCAGAAAATAATTAATAAATAACTTATTGCTGTAGGAGACTAAGCATGCACTGGTAATACACATTTCCTAATACACTTTTTGTTAAAGAGTTCAATGTCATGATTGCTGAATGAATGAATGGTTTTGGATATTTAATGCACATTTTGTTATTGGTTGTAAAGGTTTCACTAAGTTTTAGGATCTGTAGTCAGGATTTTGAGATCATTTTAGCTGTGAATGATCATTATATATTTAGTTCATCTTTGATAAGATTTTACTGCTTCATTAAATATTATGTTCTATATAAACAATGTTGAACACTATTTATTGAAAATTGTTTTCCAAAACTAACACTAATCGATGTTTTATCATGTTGATTCAATTCAACATGAACTAATCCGAATGAGCAGATATTAAATGCAAACATAATAATTATCATTACGAGATAAACTGGGCGAACTGAGAACGTGAGACGGTGAGGTGGAAACACATTCATAAATAGAGATGTCACAGTCGTCGGTGGATTGTGTCTTGAAAAGTTCACACAAAGCTTTGTAACTGAAAAGGCTTTGTGTTTAAGTGATTAAGAATGTTTCCTACCCCTTCGTCAAACTCCAAATTACAAAATAAGAGAAACCAAAATTCTAAATGTTTCCCAAAAATCAGATTAAAATAGAGAGAGGATCTGACATAACGTGTTGTCTATGTCAGTTTTTAATTCTTTATGAGTTAATACTCTATTCGAAAATATAATAATCTGAAATATACTAATATTAATACAATAACAGTCCACATAATCGGTTGTTGCTTTTTTTAGGTATTCTTGATGAATGTAAACTGTTCTTTAGTTTATCACAGACCAAATCCTGATTTAGTCATAATGAATGACTAAATAAATATTACCAAAAAATAATTAATTGCCTCCAAGATACTCCTATTTAAATGTTTCAGTGAGTGAACTGTGACGAAGGCTTGGAAACAAGTTAATCCTGTTTACACGAAGATCTAATTACGCAACGAGGTATACAAGTATATTTAATAATTATTCATGTAATTATGAATAAACAATAACCATTGATACTTTTTGCCGAGTTATTTTTTAATTAAGTCGTGTTTTCCCCCGATAATGTGCTGTAATATTGAACAAACTGTGATACAGTTTTAATGTTGCTGGCACAACTAATTCCTAACACCTCATAACTGAGGATGCTGTGTGAATAGACGGATAGCTATTAACATTTATTCATTTTAAACTACTCATTCAGCAAGTTTAAAATCACATATTTATACTTTTAATGCAAATAACTCCAAATATCAGCTTCAAAATTTACAACATTTTAACATCATACACCAGTAGAGTTTAATGAATACAGGAACTGCTGTAAAAAACAGTCTTTCGCCTAATACTCGTGTTAGAGTAATTGGTTACGCCAAACCTTCCATCGTGAACTATATTAGAAGATACTTTTATATAATACAAATAATTTCTTGACTTTTGTTCGTCATTTGTAGGCCTTAAAGTTATGGGTTTTCTTTAATGTTTTGCATCCACACAATGGTATCTATCAAAACATCTTACTCTTAAGATGTGCCTTTTAGAGTTTTTAAAAACTTCCACCTTTAGGGCTCCGACCCATAGGTTTTTAAAGTTCCAATGTTAATCTTACGGAGTTATATTTCACTCAGCTATAGATAGTCAAACAGCTGATTTTAATGTAGATTTTCAAAACATCATTATCCTTGCCTGCGAGGCTCCCGTGAGAAGAATGGAACGTCAGATAGTTACTTTTAATACCCCCGTAGCAGCAAACCTGCGTACTCAGCGAATTTCCAATGCATATGTATGTATCTTAATACCAAGTTTCATCAATATACACTATAAACTATTAATACAATATATACTATAAACTATTTATGACATTTTAATTATCCTCCATAATAATAACATGGCTGCTGAGTATGCAGGTTTGCTGAAGCAAGGAACACAAAAAAATAGGTTTTATACAAATATCAATATAACTTAATAGGTAAAGCCACATATCAAGTTTTATTAATTTATGTTAAAAATTGGGGGAGATAACACGTTACTTATTATTATTATTACTCCATTAGAATAACATGGGGGATGAGTAACCAGGTTTGCTGCTACGGGAACTATAGAGAAAAAAATAGTTTTTTGTGCAATCATCAATAGACCACAACAATATGAAGCAATATACCAAGTTTCATCAAGATAAGTTGATAAATAAGCTAGGTATACAATTTTTGTTATTCTCCATATGAATAACATTGGGCAATGTACTGTGTTTATCATTTTCAATATCTCTGTAAGCAATTGACGTAGAGCAATGATCAACACACCAAATTATGCGTCTTTTAAGCTGATACCAATAAAATTTGACTTTTTCAAAAATTATTTGTCATAAAACCCCAAAAAAAATTGTGGGGTAAAAAACCCTCCCCCCCCAAAAAAATACTCCTTCGGATAGGTCGATCTGTCTGGTTTTGGAACTTAAAGTCATAAATGCTGTTTTATACGTTTATACTAAATTTCGTCAAAATCGTATTTTTTTTAGAGAGTTATTGTGCTCACGGACACACACACACATATATAGGAACAAACACAATATGGACAAACACACCATTTGAACGAATGGTGTTTTTGGCATCTGGGGACCTTAAAACGAAAAGTTATCATGATCCCGGGCCTAGGTCTTGCCAGGCCGCCTACGGTAATAGAGTTTAATTGGTTGCTTAAATTGGTAAAATGTATGTTAATACTGTTGTATACTGACATGTATAATAACATCAAAAGATCTGTAACTTCAAATGACAAAGAGGGAGAGATTTGTAAAAGGCAACTAACCCAGAGGTGGACGCGTCACGGGCTACAGCCAATGGATAAGTTCCTTCCGGTCTATTTTATATTTTCCGCTATTCTATATCAAGCTCTGTTGTTCATTTGTAATCATTACAATCACAGTCGGATTAATTATTATAAGGCAGGTTCATTTGTTGTAAAAATAAATTCTAAATTGTAAACATGTTTGTAGTTTTAATTATGTTGAAACAAAATTTGATTGCAGATCAGATCTGACCCAAGCGGGTTTGATTTTAATAATGATGTGAATGAGAAGTATTATTTTTATTTCCCCTTTTTTATTTCAATTAATCATGTGCTAAAAGATCAACATAAGCATTTAGGGATTTCAATTTATGTAAAAAGTTATATATTAGTTTAGGCTATATTATAAAGATTTTATGTATTTGGAATATATGGTAAGATAAGGTAATATTAAAATAGGAGCTTTAAAAAATTATGAGATCACTTAGCTTTCACATATGTCTGACGAAGTATGTAATTGCAAACACTTCTAGGTATATGTAAAACTTAACATAAGAAGTAGCATGTAATAAGTACTATTTGTAGTTGTTGGCGTAGTGGTCAAGGCGGCGGACTCCGGAACCATGGCAGCGGCCCTGTCGTGGGTTCGAATCCCGGTTCTGGCATGTCAATTTGTTCAATACTGGTTTACTACTCTAACGGTTCACCCTTGCTTTTTTGGATACGATTCACGCACAGATCTATAGCATATGTGATAGGGCAAAGTACAGAAAAAAGAGACTGCTGACCTCTTTAAAAAACTGTACTTAATAGTTTATTTTATTATCGTCCAATTCTGACAACAAAATTATCGGGATATATTATTTAAATTTAAATTCGTTTTCTAAAATATACTTTTACAAGCAAGGACAGAAAATGGATTCTGTGTAATAACGTTGATCAAGCCGGGCTCGCCTATTTACCTGTGAATCCTTCAAGAGATGAAACTTGATCTCCTATTAGTAGCTGCAAGAGCTAGCTGAGGTAAGTCTTGCATAACGAAGGTAAGTAAGCAGCTTTGCAAACTTAATGAGGTGTCGAGTTTTCTTAATTTAAACTAATTTCAGCGTTTCAAAATATAACAAAGGAAAGATTTTTGACATTTATTTTGTTGGAGAAATTATATTTACAATTAATATTTACTATGGGGAAGGAATTAATTTAAATCTACCCAGTATAAAAACATGAATGATCTGTTTTTACTTTGTAAAAACGTGTTGAAGTCCACGTAAGCTTATTTGATGGGCTTTTGTTTAAACTAAACCTTATATTGCTTTAGCAATCAAATCCCTTGAATGATCCTGTCAGTAACTCTATATTTTAACGTTTACATGGATCACCATTTACATCAGAACTGTTTTGTAAAGTATTTATAGTAAGTATTTAGGAAGTAAGTAAGTTTATAGTAAGAATTTTCACTGTACGATAATAAATTAATCATTATAATATGTTTATATATAACTTTATCTTTTTAAACTTCAAATTAAATGTGAAACATAGGACACGGACGTATCCGAAGGGGGGTCTTATGGTGGTTATTTTTTTCTGACTAGAAAAATTCCTAGTGAATTATTGTGGTTTAAACTAACACTGGCATTTTGTGCAATGACGATCCAAGAGTTTGGAATCGCGGGAGTTCAGAGTACGTAAACTCTCTAACAACGAACAAAATTCTTAAACAGAATAACCGGATAATTTGGAGACTTATTCCTTATAAATTCACCTTCTAAGTGCTCTCTTTTGGCCATTGGCTCGAATCATTGGAAATATTTATCGAATCAAATGGATTGTTACGTGTTATCAATACTAAGGTCAAGGATGGCATCTACGTACAACCAGTTGAAAAAAAAACATTTTAACTTTGACTTCTTAAAGATGTGACTGCAGTATGAACTGCATATAACACAAAATGTGGTATTTATTGCACTTAAACTGTATATAACAGAAGGATTTGGTACGCCCTCTGAACTGATTATGAGACAATTATGTGGTATTTCCCCTGAAATGTGTACGGTACTAATATGTGTCATTGCCACTGAACTTTGCATGACAAAAATATGTAGTTTTGACCCTGAACTGTGTATGCCTTCAAGATGTGGTGTTGCTCTTAAACTGCCACTGACCCAAAGACGTGGTCGTAAATTTGTAACTTAAGTTTCAGTATAGGTTTTACCCTAAATACAATTATTTTAAGACATTTTTAAGTGGTTGGAGGCCTCTTCCATTCTATACTTTGTTCATCCAGACGGACCTTGGGGCTGTGTGTCGGACGTACCAAGCTAACCCATGGGTGTGGCACTACAGTACATGCTAGACATTACTGATACAAATTATTAGTTAAGTCTATGGTCTCAACCCACGCACCCACTTTATGGTCACCGCTTCCATGGTTCCGATATCAGCTGCCTTGACCACTAATTGACCCACGTCTCATCCGGAACATACATTAAATAAATTCTACTTATATGTCCCGTATGGTGAATACTACGAATAAATTTACGCAACTAAATTCAATGGAAAATGTTTTATTTATAAAATATAAATAAACAACATTTTGTATTAACCGTCCCAATTCTGGTTAAAATGTCTGGTTTGATTTGTTAAGATAACTACATAATTTAACATATCATACCGACATAATACTCAAATAACATTTCAAGAGAATTAAACCCTTACAGGCATACTCTGTGTATGGAAATACATAGAGCATATTTTCTTTGTTAAAAATAACATATTTTTCATAGATCCGTTGTAAAACGTTTGTTACATCAAGCTAAATGATGTTAAATGTGAATCATCACGTATTACTGGGAACTCCGGTACATGTCATACCACCTAAAACACAGGCATATTTTAATCTGCTCATTTTTTTACTTGGTTTAAGGAGAACATATTGTGTTGCTATGGCAGCTGTATTTTCCCTGATCTGGGTTTTCTTTTAGAATATGAGGAACAATTAGTTTTACTGGACATCATCTAAAGATATCTAACCATTTTCAGTTCTACATTTTTTATATAAAAATAACTACAGGGTTTAAAGCCTTAAGAAAAATTCCACTTATCAAGCCGTCACAAAACACAAAGTTTTCAACTGTTTTATCTTTATCAGGTGTTTTAGTACAAAGCGTCCGTAAGCTAAAATCCTTAAGTCGTAGTTATAATAAATTTGTTATTTATAGACACAGATGTTTGATTGCAGACATACAACTAATTATTAATAATTGTATCATCTAAATGAATTATTCAAGGGATACTTTCTGATAGAAACTGATACACGAAATTGGCAAATCATTACTCTGGTATTGATAGTTTTCTGTAAAAAAAAACAGTAAAAACAGTTCTTCACACACGAGTGAGCACGAGAAATCACATCGATTTGTTGACTTATTCGTCAATAATCTCTGTTAGGGAATAAACTAATTAAGTGTTAATTACAAACCAGTACACACATATCCTGCAGATCAGTTTTAATCAGGCAAGCCCTTATAGTACGACACAAGTTTCACAATATAACAGAGGGATTATTGCTTCATGCTTCATTTCACACACAATTCGAACTTAAGTCAAGCAACTACATTAATGAAATGTATTATTTATTTATATACTATGCATTATTAAGTACGATAAGGAGCTCTAGGCTCATTTCATTAATAATTTTAATAATTTATCCAACCACTAATATTTTATCTATGAATTATTTATTCTGTGGTATTAGAATCAATCATTAATATTGTTTACTTAAGAGTATGATAAATATGAACGTGTACAAAAAACACCTGCTTGACTTTAATTTGTACAACGTCAACGGCTTCATATATAATAAAATAAATTATACTAGTAATCTATACGCCTTTAAGACCCATCAGATTTGCCTCTATTATCCGTGTAATGTTCTGTAGCCCTAAATTTAATTTTCACTACAACCCTGTACACAAAACTTTTTAATTAAAGTGGTTTATATACCTGCATTAAGTAATACAATTTGTTGTTTCATGGTACTTTGCTACCGGTTTCTACTCCGTGGAGTCATCATCAGGCCGTTGGTACAAGGATAAAAAATCTCTTCATTTGAAGGTCTTCTTGATGTTCAACACAAAAATAAAACACATACTTACGTCGAACGGACAACGGATACGGAGACATTAAAAAATACCCCCGTCACAGCAAACCTGCATACTCAGCGAATTTCCAATGGATATATAAATGTCTTATGACTAAATAAAGCCACTTACCAAATTCCATAAAAATATATTCATAAATAAGCGACATATACAATTTTAATTATTCTCCATAAGAATAACATTGGGGCTGAGTGCGCAGGTTTGCTGTATCAACGAACATTAAAAATGGGTTTTTAAGCTAATATCGGTATAACTCAATTATGTGAAGTCATATACCAGTTTTTATTCATTTATGTTCATAATTAAGGGAGACATAGCATTTAATTATTATCCATAAGAATAACATGGGGCTGAGTACGCAAGGTTTGTTGCTACGGGAGCCTTTGGCAAATTTTTGTTAGCAAATATCAATAGACCACAACCAGATGAAGCCATATACCAAGTTTTGTCAGTATACGTTCATAAATAAGGGAGATATCAAATGTTTCATTTCCTTCATAAGATAATATTAGACAACGTACTGTGTTTAGCACTTTCAATATCTCGGTAACCAATTGACGTAGAGAAATGATCAAAATACCAAATTGTGCATTTTTAAATCCAATGGTAAACATTTAAATTTGACTATTTAAAAAATTATATGTAATAAATTCCAAAAACCCATTTTATGGTTCAAAACGCCCCCCCCCCCCAAAAAATACCCCTTCGGATGGAGCGATTTGGCTTGTTTTCGAACTTAAAGTCATAAATGTTGCTTTACACGTTGATACCAAATTTCAACAAAATCGGATTGTTTTTACGAGAGTTATCGTTCTCAAGGACACACACACACACATATATATATATATATATATATATATATATATGCTTGTATATATATATACTGTATATATATACAGTTTCAAACGAATGGTGTTTTTGGGGTCTGGGGACCTCAAAACGAAAATGTATCATAGTCCCGGACCTAGGTCTTACCATGCCGACTAATGTAATAGCTTCTTCCCTATAGGGGAAATTCGCTAATACTAAACACAAATTGGGGAACGACGCGTACCGGGCCAGATTATAACTGGCCAACATCCAGTTCAGATTAAGTCCAACATTTTAAAGATTAATCCCAAAAAAGGAGGTTAAGTTTTTCGATTGTTTTGGCCAACGAACTTGTCCAACTGATTATAGAAAGGAATGACCATACCAAATTTGAAGTATATCGGACAATAAATGCGTCCGCTAGAGTGAAAACATATATATAAATATAATTTTGAACGACCCCCCAAAAAGTCTTCAGGGGGTCACGCTAAGAACTTCTATGGTGGTCCCGGGCTTACGTTTCACCGTGCGGGTCATGTTAATAGTTCACTTTTCCATAGGAAATTCACTAATAATACAAGTAAAAAAACACAGAATATGAGAGCCGTTATTATTGTGTATAAACCGTGATTGATATCTTTGTATTAAGTCGTCCCTAAACTATTTTAAAATAACTAACATATAATAAAAACCCCTTCTTACTCCAGGTTTATCAATATTTAGAAATTAAATAAGATATAAATACTACTAGCTTAAATTTCTGTTGTTTCAGTATCATGTCCAATATTCCTTATCACTTTTACTAGGTATAATTCCCTATACTTATTACATAACATAAAGTATGTCTGTGAGGAAAGCAAAATAGCTGTTTTACTCCTATATAAGAGAAGGAAACTCAAAATTAGGTTAAAAGTGTATTATTATTGATGAAGATAAGTCTGATAGAGGGATCAGTTACCGCGAGACGACGATCCCACGGGAATGCCGCGAAGATTACGTCATCAATATACGAACACGTGGTGCCATCAAACCGTGGAACTCTGGTTATTCGGTCGGCTAAATCCGTGGATCTTAATTATTTTATTGTTTCAAATCAATCTCTCCATCCAGGCAAAAACCACTGTACTGGTTTCAGATCTAGTTGGAAAGATGCACGAATGACGTACTAGCAAAATATTGCCTACTCTAGTTTAAATGGTCCTCATTATCTACTCCATTAATGGTCCACGTTATCAGTGGTACGCACTAATATTTTAAGGCGAAATTTAGTACAGTTATAACATGTTACATTACATGCTATTTATTTTAAAATGTTTAATACATTTTGATTTGGATATATAGTACAATTATGTATTTCAAAGCCATATCCGATGTATTTCTAATCACCACCTTTTTTCATAAAGAACCTATGACATGATTGAAACGTACGTAAGCCTTTATTCAAAAATAGTTAAATTAATATATTTGCGGTATTGAATTAAAAACTTTGTCTCAGGCAATAGAAGAGGATAGAACAAAAATATCGACTGACGGACTAGATTGACCGACAAAAGATTGGGTTGCTGTCAATGACCAAAGAGAAAGATTTATTAACAGACTAAGATGTGTCTGATCACTTGGTAACAAGACTGCGTTTCTTCTTCTTAGTTTCTTATTTTTGCTTTTTGGAGTACATTGTTAGATGATTAGGAAATACCATTATCTTTTCCTAAAATAAATGTAGTACAGTACAACAGGTTGTAGTATTTCATTTCTAATCGTAAAGCAACATAAACATTGTAGTATCATAAACAAATTGTATGATTAATAATTCAATTCATTTGCGACAGTGCGTACTTTCTTGCGTCTAATTGAGTTATAGCTATCAAGCCTTTCACAATCTCTGATAAAGGTTTGTTAAATGGTTATATCTTTTTAAATTGTACTTTAAATAATGAGTTTTTTTTAAGGGCGAAAGCCTGTAGCAGTATTTCCCTCAGACAAATTACCGTTAAAATTCACTGTTTACAAAATTTAAACCTAGTAAAAGACTAATTTAAACGTTTACACATGTTTTATTGAAGATTCCATCCAGTAATGCAAGATAACTTGGTAGTAGCAACTTAACTTTATTTTTGTTGAAAGGGGAAATCTCCCATTTATTTTTGTATGCGCAACTCTTTTATGTGTATAATTGTTTATGTACCTACAATCACATTTGAAGCTTTACTCACATTGGTATATAAATCACCTCTACAACTACTTTTGAACCGAGCAGATACATATCCGGCTTTGAAGTACGTATAAAGTATTTTATCAAAAGTATGTATTGCTTTTATTCCAATGGATACCTTAAACATGGGATTGCATGAAGTGAACACAATATATATATATATTACCCAATGACAAAACATTATCCGATTTTTCACTTGATAAGTCTCTAAACAAAAAAAATTGGAATATGTAATAACACTGCATTTACACCCCGTTATTGAATAGGAAATTTATATTCAAAACAAATGCAAAAATACTTAAAATTCCGAGGAAGCTTTACGTTTCATGTGATGAGTCAAATATAAATTGGTCTTAAATAGAGATCCGCACACATATGTACCAATTCGAATGACATTACGATTTTAAAAAATGTATAACACTTTATTTATTCCTTGAACAACCTTGCACGTTGTTAGGTGATTATAATTGCAACAGTGGTTTCAAATAAGGTAGCTAATTAAAAACCAAAAGAGATCATTTAAATAAGCTTATTAAAAAGTTCATACTGTGGAATTGATTTGAATTCAATTTGGACCTGGAAACTTCATTAACATATTCCAAGTTTAATAAAAAATTCGACTTCCTTTTATTTATCTTTAATACCTATCGAGAATTTTAAATAGTAACAGTGTCACGGATTTTTAAATGCTCTCAAATGACATTTTTGCTTTTAAAATTATTTTAATGGTAATATTAGAAAAATTTACGACTGTTTTGACCTCCGTCAAAACCACGTACGATCATGACTGTATTTTATAATTTCAAATTAAATTTTTTAATTTTAAATAATTCCAAAGTTGTTGAAATTATTTATTTCCATTGTTTATATACATGTAAATTTAAATATTGTAGGACTAGTAGAAATTAATTCACTTTACGATGTTAATTACTATAGTATGATTTTTTTTTTCAAGAATTATCTCCAGAGGATAGACAGTTATCGTATCTTTATTAAAATTGATAAAATATTATTATTTAATAGAAAGGTTTATCTTGAGGTAATTGGTAGGTCAGTTTTGTGCTCCATAACATTTGTTGTCGTGGGACACGTGAGTTGTTACATCAAACCATGATCTCGTAAACATCTCAAGTATTACCCACTACCCAAAACACGTAGTTCTAGGAATCTTCTAATTTTTTTTTTTACATTTTTGACTTCAACTATTGTAAATAAAAACCACATATGCACCAAGCAAAGTCAGATCAGTATCTAATGAGTTTATTCAACTGAGAGTGCAAACTAAATGTTTCAAATGACTTTACAATGTCCCAAGTCTAAATCAACAATATCATCACCGAATACACTTGGGGAAAATTATAGTTAACAAGATCTACTCCTCGCCCATGTTGTCTTAAATCAGCTGGTCCTCGAGAAGTCAATTAATTAATCGTCAATTTACAGTCAACATTTATAATTCATTTATGTAATATAATTTGAACTTGAATATGTGAAACCAATTGTAAAACTTATAAGAACTTCTTATTTTTAGGACAATATTTTTTTAACTTGTTTGAACTTAAAGCTGTTAATTATGTTATTATTTTCTACAGTATATAGAATGAGACTAGTAGGCAGGCAAGAGAGAGGTCAGAGTTTTTGCCGCTGAGAGTCCATTACTGTTTATCACCGCATTAAGAGAACCGCACAAAAACACATTCTTTATTGGCCTAATAGAAATTGTAATTCAACCGAAAGAATTTATACCTGTTAGCCCCAAAATATTTTATTATATCAGTGTCATATTCAGATGGAAAACTGCTAACAAAGTACATTTATATTTCTGTATTCAATTACGTTATATTTTATTTCACGGATTTTTATCAATACCGATGTTTATTATTTATTTTCCATAAAATGGCAGTTTTTTTATAGTCAACGTTGGCTAGAAGTTACAGAAAATATTATTAAATTTTTAATTATCATGACTTTTATTATCATAATAGTATATGTAATTTAAGTATAATTCCTTAAATAACATAAACTCACCATAACCAACAATGAATTGTAAACAAAGAATTATAATAGTAATTTGAACATTAGTTTTAACATTGATGGGTCTTATTTAAATTCTCTTGATATGTATTCCATTTACACACTCAATAAATGCCCTGATTGCCGGATCATTGTAACTCGTGTGCGGCAGTATATTTATAATAGGATTACATTATACATTAGAAGTTCACTTCTGTAATCCACGCAATCATTTTGGTGTTTAAATTGTGATTCTACATCCTACTGTTGCAGAGATATTCAAAGTGCTAAACACAGTACGTTGTCCAGTGTTATCCTTATGGGAAATAAATAAAATGTTATATCTCGATTATTTATGAATATATGTTATATAAAACGTATATAACATACGTTTTGGTATGTGGCTTCACGTAGTACTGGTATATTGGTATTTGCACAAAAAATTGATTTTTGTTGGTTATCCCCGTAGCAGCAAACCTGCGTACTCAGCCCTCTATTCTTATGGAGAATAAGTAAAATGTAAAGACTCCCTTCATAAATTAATAAAACTTGGTATGTGGCTTCACCTTGTTGAGTTATATTGATATTTGCATAAAAACCCATTTTTTTGTTCGTTGTTGCAGCAAACCTGCTTACTCAGCCCCCATGTTATTCTTATGGAGAATAATTAAAATGTTATATAGCGCTTATTTATGATTGAATATTGATGAAACTTGGTATGTGGGTCCGCCTAGTTACATTCTATTTGTATTTGAAAAAACCAAATGTTTGTGTTACTTGTTTCATCAAACCTACGTACTCATTACTAATGTTATTATGGAGAATAATTAAAATCGCTCATATGTGAATATATTTATATAAAACTTGATATGCGGCTTTATGTGGTATTAAGACAAATATTATGAATTGGAAATTCACTGAGTACGCAGGTTTGCTGCGACGGGAGTATCATAGATTGCATCAGTTGCAGTCACAGTTCTGAGGTTAATTTACACGTATAATATTAAGGAACTACGTTTACTGTTTAATGTGGATGTTGTGGAGATCGCAACTGTTTCTGGAGAACTCCAACTTGGTGGAAACTTGGACTCAGTTAATCATGGCTCAACTGAAGCAATCTTGCTACGGTCAGACGTGCCTGGAATCCGACGTTACCAAAACTTAAGTATCTCATTATTTTTGTTGAAGACTGTTTTGATACAATAGAAAATAAAGTTTGATCTAACAACTCTCGAGTATTAATGTATAAGTCTTACTACTGATAAACTGCAATATCATGGTAATTATATTGTGAGAAAGTTCCAAAAACGTCAGTAACTATTTTTTCAGTCTCCTATATTAATAAATGCAACTACATTATTTATAGTATCTCAAACTTATTTTGTTTGGATTACATTTCATTACAATTGGTACTTTAGATCGTATTTAAAAACATATTTCATAAAAAAACGATACAAACAATCCCATCCAAGCGCAACTATAAAGAAAAAGTCTAAAACATCAGTAAAGATTTTTTCATTTTGTTATTTAAAACCAAACATTACATTTAGAGAATCTCTCTCGTATTTTGGTTAACTTGTCATGACTATTATAATTGGAACTTTAGCTCAGATTTTATAATAGATTGTATGCAATAAAACTATGATAACAATCTCATTCTGTAACTACAGTTAAAAACAAGTTTGTAAAAATAACTTTGACGGAATATAAGTAGCTGGAACACAGTGTATGTTATATTAGTCGCAACTTCGGACCGAAAAAGAGGCAATGAACAGACGTTGTCAAGCTAATTAAACTGTAAGCTGCACCCTCGGGTAGCTTGTGGTCTACTTAATTTGCATACTTTTAAAACAAAGTATCCCCAGTTAAGTATATTTACTTTTATTTGTTTAAAATAAAATTTTCTATCTCGAAATGATCCTAAGAACAAATATAGACAATGGAATGTTTCGAGACAATAGTAATGTTGGAAATACAAAGCATTTATAATATATGGATGTTGACATGTTCTTGGAAATGTTTAAAAATTCACGTCAGATGGCGTTAAAAACATACAAACTGATGAGTGGTAAATTTACTCACGCGAGATATTTGCTAGTGTCAGTATGGTAAGTAACTATGTATGCACCCTGTACGTTGTGTCTAACACGGACAACATGACCATATTGGTTTATGTAGTCAAGGTTACTGGTCGTCGTCATCCAGTCTGTTTATATCGATAAATAACGTATATACCAGGTCAATTGCATATTTCACAGGTTATCGAAACGAGTTTATTGTTGTTTGAGAAATTATTGCGGACATTTTCCATCACTGATTAGTAAATAAGTTTGTCCATATTTTAAAATAAGAAAAGTTTGCTTTGCAAATACAAGAAAATTGTTATAATATTTTTAAATAATTTCTCAAGATTGCGCAAGACAAGTATTATATTATTATTATAAACAAGTCTTGTAAGTATTATGTATAAATTAAAAAATAAAATATTACGTCTTGAATGCTTAAAAACATTGATTCTTACATTGTGGTAAATAGCTCATAAATTCTTAACAGACCGACATTTTAAATTATTAAAAAATATTCATATATTTTCATATTTCAAATATATTTCAGATTGGCCTGCATCAAACAGTAATTCAAATACTTTTATTAAAACAGATTATAAATCCCTAATCACTAGGTTTAACAAATGTAATAAAGATCTGGTAGAGCTTGTGAAAACGTGACTACACTCAAACTGATTTATTTTCAAAAGAGGTAAAAGACATACAACACTGGCAATAAATAACAAACATCATCTAAGACAAAAGAGAAGATAAGAAAAAAATCATCAGAAGAACAGAAATGTTTGACTCACAAAATATTTGGTCAACAAAGAGTAAAAAAAAACAGACAAAGATGTGTCCGATCGGTTTGTGAAGAGAGAGAGCTGCTTATCTTAACTTTTATTTCTTTAGTTTTTAACAAAACTACAATGCAAAATTTGTTCTAAAGATTTTAATCGAAGACTATTAAGACAGTAAATTCTTGTTATTTCCTACACTAAATTATAAATAGTTTTTGGTAAGTTTTATGCTTAGGGTTAAAACCATCAAGAACTAACTACTGATTAGCGTTATCATTTAAAAAATGCTGTATTTAGAACGATAATCTAATTTTTAAATTTTCAAATGTTCAAATTTGCATGAAAACAGTATCCTTCAATTCAAAGATTAATTTGGTAGGTAACAAATCCACAATCATAAAATAACATAGATACCATTCGGAGAAAGGGTAAATAACCTCACATTTGGATCATTTTTTCCATTTAAAAATTATATAAAACCTTGAGGACCAAGGCCACACACGTACCGAAGGCGACACAGTATAGTTATAACCAATTATTCAATTATAATTAAAACAACAGAGGTAATATCAGGTAAATTTAATGTTGTATGTAAAAAACATAATTATATACATTTTCTAAATGTTTACACATACTTACTTGCTTTAATACGTATCACTAATTATCAAATGTTGTAACCATATCCGCTCCCCTCTTGCTCCCAAAGTTATACATCGCATAGGTATCTAATTACCTTTATCCAAACATATAATGAAGAAAGGGTTGCATTACGATTTATTACTATTTCCACAACAAATATTGTACATAATTTGTTTTACCACATCAAATGTTGATTTCACTATTGATATAAATGCATCATGTATTTTATAATATTATATATATAGTTTGAATTATATTACAAAGTTGATGTGTAAATAAATTGCAATGTTTTGTTTACGTAATCAATTACACTTTAAATGTGTCTTACACCCAATCAGTGTGTCCGAGAAAGCAAAGACAGCTATATTAGTTATAGAGCAAACTATAATGAATAAAAAAGTTATTGAACAGGTGATAGATGTTTTACTTATAGAATGCAATCAAATCAAATACACGATTCTGACGGAAGTCTTATATAATCTGTGGAGTAAATTGGATTTGTATATAAATTTATTCAGTAATAATCCAGCTCAATTATATTTTCCTTTTTTCTTCGATTAAAAAAGCAATAACTTGTCTTCTATCAACTTTATTCGGGATGAAATAATTTATATGGCTATCCTTTTTTTACTAACAATAATACTTTTGACGAATCACGATGTTTTACTTTGTTTTTTAAGACTTGACGATGCAAATATTAAAAACCCACAGGCACCCAAAAAGCTACATTTTTATTCGTAAACAATATTAAAATAACCTGTGAGATAAACACTTGACTTTTCTGTTATGCTAGGGGAAGGGTAAAGAAAAACCAGTAACTTATCGTGGTAGCGAGGCTTTGATATAAAGAAAATAATATACCAGTCAGAGTTATGACATTTTAGCGAATTTCCCCTATAGGGAAGAAGCTATTACCGTAGTCGGCATGGTAAGACCTAGGCCCGGGACCATGATAACTTTTCGTTTTGAGGTCCCCAGATGCCAAAAACACCATTCGTTCAAAACTGTATATATATATATATATATATATATATATATATATATATATATATATATATATATATGTGTGTGTGTGTGTGTGTGTCCGTGAGTGCAATAACTCTTGTAAAAATGATCCGATTTTGATGAAATTCGGTACAAACATGTAAATCATCATTTATGACTTTCGAAAACCAGCCAGATCGCTCTATCCAAAGGGATAGGGGTATTTTGGGGGTTTTTTACGCCAAAAATGGGTTTTTTGATCTTTTTACACATAATATTTTAGTAAATCCAATTTTAGTTTTCACCATTAAATTCAGCTTAAAAAACAAATTGGTGTTTTGATCATTGCTCTGCGTCAATTGATTACAGAGATATTGAAAGCGCTAAACACAGCACATTGTCCAATGTTATTCTTATGGAGAATAAGAAAAATTGTATATCTCGCTTATTTATCAACTTATCCTTATGAAACTTGGTATATTGCTTCATATCCTTGTGGTCTATTGATATTTGCACTAAAAAACATTGTTTTGCCTATAGTTCCCGTAGCAGCAAACCTGCGTACTCAGACCCCTGTTATTCTTATGGAGAATAGGTAACGTGGTATGAACATAAATAACGTTATGAACTCCTTAATTATGAAAATAAATTAATAAAATTTGGTATGTGGCTTTACCTACTTGAGTTATATTGATATTTGTATAAAACCCCATTTTTTGCCCCTTCCTTCAGCAAACCTGCATACTCAGGTGCCATGTTATTCTTATGGAGAATAATTAAAATGTCATAAATCGTTTATTTGTAAGTGTATATTGATGAAACTTGGTATTGTGGTATTAAGATACATATATATGCATTGGAAATTTGCTGAGTACGCAGGTTTGCTGCTACGGGGGTATTTATTACAATTACCTCCACCAATATTAATCAATCTTGAAAATCCATGTAAAAATTAAAGTGTAAAATGTACGAAGGTCATGACGTTTGAGTCCAGTGTTTAGTCAAAATATGACAAAGATTGTGTCATTTAGGATAAAAATCATGAGGTTTGCTCCTACTGGAACTTTTATTCAATAATGTAGGTTAGAATATAGTAAAAGTTTTGTTGGCTAAAATACAAAAATAAATTAAGCAATATTCCGATATCCATACCTTTTTTCTTCAACCAAATATTTATCACACCTTCCAAAATGTATTATTAGAGAAAAACAGTTGTTTAGTACCAACAACAATTTTATTTTTGTAGCTATATATGCTGATTTCCAAGTACAAAGTAAAATTCAGGTCTATATACCTCTAGCCCCTCTAAAGGTTGTTAATCCTGGTCTGCGTGTGCAAATCCAGAACGAATAGATTTATTCAATCAACATTATGTCTTTCTTTGGACAATCCTGAAAAAAATAAATTCAATAAGTACCAAAGCTATATAGGAATAAATCATTTCATATTATATTAAGAAGCGTTTAGTCTTTAGTGTTAGGAAGTTCAAGAAAGCCTGTTTTCGCCATTGCACTTGAAGTAAGAGTAATTGGCTTCTCCTGAATTAGCCGATGCGAGATAACATAACAGTTGAGATGATGTTGGCTACCAACTCCCCACGTGTAATATTGATGATAACAGAAGTAATACATTTCTAAAATTAAAGTCAGTTACAGTAAGATTTGTTATTGTTTCAAAATGTTATTGAACAACTAACACAATATTGTTTCATGATTAAGGCCAAGAGAACATTCCGTGTTTCATGCATGTTCATCCATTACTAATACTCCTTAATAAGAAGCCATACATATAAATTATTTATCTTAAGCTCTATATTGTACTCGACTTCCCTTAATAATATGACTAACTCATTTGAACATTACAATTGAACGAAGCCCTACAATGTCATAGATTATTCCGATGTCATGTGTTGCTCTTCTATGCCGAATGCGCAAATGTCATTGTAAGTAATTAAAAGTGATGAGGGTTGTTCTTTACGCAGGAATATTGATTGAACAAATACCTCTATTTAGCGGTAATGGGGGGATTCGAATTCAAATGTTTAACAATTTTGATTTGGTTTTAACCTTTTGTGTAACATTCAATCATAGTCAACGGTGGCTTATATTCTCAATTCTGGGGATCTATTATGATAGATAAATCCCTTAAAAGTTTAATGTTGATGTTGGGAATTGCAAATGCTTATAGTGAACAACTTGGTTGAAACATTGACTCAGTCAATCAAAGTTAAACTGACTCAGACTTGCTAGCAGTTAGACGTGCCTGTAATTTGACCTCATACTTCATAAGAAAAACTTGGCTGATTTCAATTATAACACAAGTTTTGTTTTTGAATTAACCTCTTTTACAAACAAAAGCTAGATATAAACATTAATAAAATGATGCTTTATAAAACTTTTTTTAAACTATAAAGGTAGAGGGTAGGTCTTAAAAATAATGAACAGGTTAGGAACCGGGTAGGAACAGGGTAGGCCACCAGATATTACATTACTGTATGAAACCATTATAATTGTTATCTAAATAAGGGGTTTTGTTAAGTTTTAGCGAATTTCCCCTATAGGGAAGAAGCTATTACCGTAGGTCTCATGGTAAGACTTAAGCCCGAGACCATGATAACTTTTCATTTTGAGGTCCCCAGATGCCAAAAACACCATTCGTTCAAATTTGTATATATGTATATATATATATATTTATATATATATATTTATATATATATATTTATATATATATTTATATATATATATAAATATATATATATATATATATATATGTGTGTCCGTAAGCACGATAACTCTCGTAAAAAAGGTCCGATCTTAATTAAATTTGGTACAAATGTGCAAAGTACCATTTATTTGAACGAGTTCGAAAACCAGATGAATCGCACCATCCGAAGGGGGGTTTTTGGGGGGTTTTGTACCCCAAAAATGAGGTTTTTGGGGTTTTCACATTTAATTTTAATTTAAATCAAATTTTTATTTATGCCATTGAATTTAGCTTAAAAAAACAAACAATTTGGTATTTTGATCATTGCTCTACGTCAATTGGTTACCGAGATATTGAAAGTGCTAAACACAGTACGTTGTCTAATGTTATTCTTATGGAGAAAAAGGAAAATTGTATATCTCGCTTATTTATGAACATAAACTGGCGAAATTTGGTATATGGCTTGATCTGGTTATGGTTTATTGTTGTTTGCACAAAAAAACAATTTTTCGCCTATGGCTCCTGTAGCATCAAACCTAGGTACTCGGTCCCCATGTTATTCTTATGGAAAATACTTAAAATGTTATATATCGCTTATTTATGAATGTATATGGATGAAACTTGGTATGTGACTTCACTAAGATGAGTTCTATTGATATTTGCATAAAAACCCATTATTTTGTGTGCCTTGTTGCAGCAAACCTGCGTACTCATCCCCAATGTTATTCTTATGGAGAATAATTAATATTTTAAATATCGCTTGTTTGTGAATACATTTCTTATGAATCCTGTTAAGTGTTATAATGTGTTATGTTATATATTCATTGGAAATTCGCTGAGTATGCAGGTTTGCTGCGACGGGGGTATTTTTTTTAAACTAACTTAGTTTAACTTAACCTACATTATATTGTTTTTGTAATTGGTTTTCGAACTACTAATGAGGGAAAAATATATTAAACAACAATAAAAGGTAAAAGTATTTACATGTTGAGCTAAATATATATAATATTATTTAAAAATAACATGCTAAGCCCCTAACTATAGAGGGTATATTACAGACATTTTTATACAGGAGTCTAAAGGTAAATGATGATGAAAGGGATGTTGTTGTGTTAATTAAATTACTCCCTCGGGCGTCTTATATTCTTCTCCCTTAGTGTATTAAAATCGAGTGTTCACTTTTTCAAAATGAAACATATTCTAGTTTGACAACACCAGGTAACGTTTACAAATTTTAACGGTGATATTTGTTGATGGGAATATTATTGATGATCTTCGTAGATGGCAACATCAAGTAACCATCCTAGATAGTAAATATGGATAGTGATCTATGTTCATGGAAATAGTTTGCAAATACAAATCTGTATTGTAAACATGGGTTTTGGACATTTTTATTTTGGCCTTTTATACGAAAAAATTACTATATATATATTAAAGTGAGCTTTAACATTGTTTCATAAGGTCATAGTTATAGGTATACTTAAAATAGTGATCATATACCCCTCGAAAGATAATTGTGATCGGAAAAAGTGTTCTACTTCTGTTTGTAAGGTCTGAAACTATCTTTTAATTTGAAGTGTAGCCAGTTATTCTAAGAACTTGTCAATTCTTAACGCTCCAGTTGGTTTTTAGTTTGCAACAAACTCTAGTTTTGCTACTAAAAATAATATATTTATTAAATAAATATCTAAAAAAATACTTTAGCAATTTTAGCGATGGTATTTTGACTGCTCGCGCGATCGTGTTTTCCGTGCGAGGCAATAGCCGCGTGCGTAATTCAGGTGCAGGTTATGAGCGATACTTTTCATCACACTGTAAATAATAATAATTATTATATTAAAATATCTTTCTTAGACATTTGTATCAAGTTTGTTGAGAATATTTCTCCCACACTATGACAACAAAAGTATTTGCATTAATTTTACGTTTATTTGCTTACTATATTGATAAGAACATCTGATTTTATTGCGTATTTAAGTTTATACTGCTGAATATGAAGAGCTGATTTTAAATGGATCACTACTAATGATAATACCCCCGTAGCAGCAAACCTACGTACTCAGCGAATTTACAATGCATATATATGTATCTTAATACCATACAAAGCCAAATGCCAAGTTTCATCAATATACATTCATAAATAAATTATTTATGACATTGTAATTATCTCCATAAGAATAACATGGCGGCTGAGTATGCAGGTTTGCTGAAAAAAGGAACACAAAAAATGGGTTGTTGTACAAATATCAATATAACCCTACTAGGCAAATCGACATACCAAGTTGTATTAATTTATGTTCATAATTAAGGGGGATAACATTTTACTTATTCTACTTAAGAATAACACGGGGGCTGAGTACGCAGGTTTGCTGCTACAGGAAATATCGGCAAAAAAGTTGTTTTTTGTGCAAATATCAATACACCACAACGATATAAAGCAATATTGAACCAAGTTTCGTCATGCTAAGTCAATAAATAAGCGAGATATACAATTTCTCTTATTCTCCATAAGAATAACATTGGACAACGTACTGTGTTTAGCTTTTTCAATATCTATGTAATAAATTGACGTAGAGCAATGATCAAAACACCAAATTGTTTGTTTTTTAAGCTGAATTCAATGGTGGAAAATAAAATTTGATTTACTAAAATATAATATGTAAAAAACTCAAAAAACCCATTTTTGGTATACAAAACCCCCCCCCCAAATATTCCTTTGGATAGAGTGATCTGGCTGTTTCGAACAAAGTCATAAATGTTGCTTTACATGTTTTTACCAAATTTCATCAACATTTGACTATTTTTATGAGAGTTATCGCACCCACGGACATATTTATACAGTTTTGAACAAATGGTGTTTTTAGCATCTGGGGACCTCAAAACGAAAAGTTATCATTGTCCCGGACTTAGCCCTTACCATGCCGACTACTATAATAGCTTCTTCCCTATAGGGGAAATTCCCTAAAAGCAAGGTACTACTGTTGTCAAGACTACATAATAACTAATAACAGTGCGGGAAAATGCCCAACTGACAGCTGGTAAAAAAATAGCTAATTTAAGTACAGTGTGATGAAATTGAATTTACAGAATGGTTAAAATAGTATTTTTTTCATCAGAATGAGAAAAAGTGATTGTTTTTGGCCCGCAATCGGTTTTTACGAAAAACACACTCTTGTGTGATGAACAACTTTTTTAGTATACTTCCCATATCTTTGATAGTTGATAATTTTGACCAAAAATTAGGTGACTTGTATCTTTTTGGTAGTTCAGATAGGTTAACATTTCAATATTTACATTTATTTTATTTACAAGCAAAATTTATTATAGGCCTACCATGTAATGTGAACAAACATTGAAATACGAGTAGGGAAGAATGGAGTGTTCTGGCTCAGGAGGAGCCAGGAGGAGCGCCCCCCCCCCCCCGAGGAGCCCCCCCCCTAATTAGTATGCAAATTTTTTTTTAATTACCCTAATTAATATGCAAATTTTTAATTACCCTAATTAATATGCAAATTTTTTTTTTCGTTTCAGGAGGAGCCCCCCCCCCCGAGGTCTCGTCTGTGACACTTTTGCCCCCCCCCGAGGCCTCGTTTGTGACACTTTTGTCTAGAGGCCCGCACCAACACTTAGAAGAAAATCTCCTCTAAGATTTCCTTCTAATCCCTAACATGAAAAGCTTTTGTGGCCTTGAAAAAGGCCGATTATGATGGTGGGATCAGGTGGAGGCTAAGGTGTTGGGAAACATTTATTTTTTATTTATGAAAAACTTTGTTATTTCATCTGGGTGGAGTTCATCCGTTCGACGATTCCACCACATTTCGACAAGCATCATGTACTTCTGCTCATGTTCAATGGCGTAGATGTGCTCCTCTTCAATAGGGTAGAAATTCATCTTGTAGTCCATGTCCCGCTGCCAATATTCCCATTCCAAGTCGTCCAGCGGGCAATGGTTCCACATGCTGTTGATTCCCCGTTGTTTGGAGTACAGAGCGTCGTCAAGATCTTGGGTAGTTGAATACATTTTTGGCTCATGAACGTGCTTGAACTTTTTGTCATTGCGCCATAGCCTCTTCTTATGGAAATGCTTCAAGGTGCAATCATCGTCGTCTTTTCGGTTGTAGAATTCATCACCTTCAAAGTAATCATCTTCATCGTCAAACGGCCTCTTCTTATTATTGCTATTCATCGACGTTTCCGCCGCAACACATACATCCTCCAACTCGACGTCTGTGATGTCACATTCCCACTCGATGTTGGCCATGATCTCTTCGTAGCTGTTGACGCTTCGAAACTCAAGACTAAACTAAACTTTGCTGCTAGGGCCGCGCCGTGCGTGGTGGGCTGTTGATCGCAGGTGTTCAAACAAAAAACCCGGCGAGTCGAGACCGGTCTGGGATGCAGCTGCGCCCGACCCTTCCAGGAACCCATTATAGTCCGCCCGTATCGAATTCAATTAGAGGAAGGTTGCTTTTACCCCTGACAGTGGATGTGATTTATTGCCGAGGGGGCAAACGTCGACAAAGGACCCAGCACCCTGAAAGCTTTTAACGGAAATTCCCCGAGGCCTGTCTGGGAAGCAGCTGCACCCGACCCTTCTAGGAACCCATAATTATAGACCACCCGCGTCGAACTCCGAGCAATAAATCACCAGTTGTCAAACACCCCTGCTCTCATTCTTGTTCTAGTCTTCAACAATTCCTGAAGTATGGGGGAGCGAAAATCTCCCCCCTAGTAATTAATTAAACAGAACACCAGGCGGACGAGAAATTGGAGCGCGTATTGAGCGGTGGTGGTTATAAGAAGCGGGTCGCGACACGCCACAGTCTCTCGATAGACTTCTTCGAAGACGGACGTCTACCGGACGTATGCAAAGACAAAGGAGAACTATAAAGAGGGCAAGTAGGTGGAAAGTTTAAACGAAGAGCCATTACAAAGAGGATAAGGACCAACAGAAGGATAACATCGTTAGACAAACGTCGTAGAACTGTAACGAAACGACGTAGGAGAACAAGGGATATTTTCAATTAATTCGATAACAATGTCGTTTATTCATCAGAAATCGTGTGAATGTGTGAAGACTGAACTGGACTTGTTTTCGTTACCGCCTACGCAGACCAGTATCGAGAGCGGTAAATGGGTTCAATACAAACCGGTCTCATCGCTGACGGACGATTCGCCAATAGAGTTTGTAATACCCGGTCACGGTGACGAGTACACGGACCTGACACAAACGTTATTACACGTGAAAGCCGCTATTGTGAAACAGGACGACACTAAAGCGGACGGTGGGCAACCTGCTAAAGAGGTGGGCCCAGTGAACAATTGGCTCCACTCGATATTCAGTCAAGTGGATCTTTATCTCAATCATAAACTGGTGTCCCCGCAAACTAACACGTACGCTTACCGTGCATACTTGGAAAACCTATTGAACTACGGATGTAGTGCGAAGAATTCGCACCTGACTAGCGAGCTGTTTTTTGAAGATTCGGCCGGACTAATGGACGATTGTGACGAATTGAATGAGGGATTGAAAAAGCGTCGCGATCACACGAAAGAAAGCGATGTTTGCGATATGGTCGGTCGATTGCACATCGATCTGTGCAATCAGAACAAATTCATGTTGAACGGTGTCGAGATGCGATTGCAACTTAACAGATCCAGAAACTCGTTTTGTATAATGTCCAAAACGCTAACTACCTACAAGGTGACAATTAAAGAGATTAGTCTTTTCGTACGTCGATGTTTCATCAAGGACGCGGGCAGAGGGACATCTCATTGAATGCGCATTACATTGTGTGTTTTAAGAATCCTAGAGATAGAGTTCAGATTAGGTACTTGGCCAGACAAATATATCCAGACAGCCCGAAATTCATCGAGGAGGCGTACGCTGACGCTACGAGGAATCCACACGGCTACCTACTGATAGACTTGAAACAATCAACAGACGAGAATATGCGAATACGAAGTTGCATATTTCCAGACGATTCTACCAACTATGTGTACTTGCCAAAGAAAAGGTAATTTCGCCATCAGTAGTAATCATGTCGTGCTTGCGGAAGGACGTAGCTCTGCTTACGGCTTTCATACACGCAACACCCAAGGAGCGGAAGGCACTGTTAAAGGTGTGTGACAAGAGCCGCATTCGCTCAGTGTGTGAGTGCGCATACAACGTGTTGCGCGGTAACGTTCCTCTGGCGAAGAAGAGTAAAAGTCAGTTAAGCAAACACAAGGCGACGCTACGTCGATTGGTGAAACGCGGCGAAGGCTGGTCAAAGAAACGAAAGTATCTCATACAAAAAGGCGGTGGAATCTTTATACCATTACTTTTGAGCGCAGTACTACAAGCAGCATTGAGTAGATAAAAATGACTGGCATCAACAATCAGTTCTATTTGACGCTGCCCAGCAACAGTTCGATGCAGTATTATCCGAAAAATACAGTTGCAAATTACATAACACATTTGCCGAGAGCTATTCAACTGGACGCTGGCGACTGGGAAATTGCACTTGTGGAAGCGCACTATCCAATGACATTTCTATCAGTCGGTAATGACGAAACAATTGACATTTGCATACAACCGCAAGAGGAAGCAAAAGTGAACATAGAAGCGTTGGCGCGGGTTATGGACAGCACTGCCGATGTAACGCCAGTAGTGTCGGCTACTCCAAAACAAAGCCACAGAATTAAATTGAAGACTGGTGATTACGCAAATATTCAAGAATTGTGTGATCATATCAATTCGCAAGAACTAGCGATTACTTTTGGTGTAAAGTTCACCGTTGAAAACTCATACAACAAATTTATTGAAGTATCGATGGGAACTGATGTTGTAAAAATTACATTAAGTCCAACGTTAGCGCTTCAATTGGGGTTCGATCCGAATGAATTGACGCTGGAAGGTGATGCAGTTAACAAAAGCATCCGTTCACCCAACATTCGTCTTGGCTTACCGTCACACATGTACGTGTATTGTGATTTAGTCGAGCCGCAGATGGTCGGCGATACAGTCGCACCGTTATTGAAAATTGTCAATATATCCACGTCTACTTATGTATACGGTTTGCATAAATCAACATCATTCATCGATCCGCACTATGTGCCTGTTATGAATAGATCTTTTGACAGTGTGGAAATTGACTTAAGAGATAACATTGGTAATCATTTGCCATTCCACTTTGGAACGTCGTGCGTGAAGTTACACTTTAGAAAAGTAGCTAGTCATTAGTGCAAAAATGGAACATGCAAAGAAGATGGTAGTTGTGCCACAAGAGTTGATTGATCGACTGCAATCAAATGCTACGGATAACAGACCGACTAATCTATCCAGTGAAAACAGCCTCGACGCGGAGATGCAACAAATATTGAATAACAAACGCATGGACGATAGTGAAAAGTGGAAATTGTACAAACAAGCGTTACATCGCTTCTTGCATATTGCAGAGAATAGACGTCAACCGATTAGCATACCAATCGTTGAGACGGGTGGGAATGAGCATAGTCGACGATCGCACCCCGCTGCGGAAGGCGGTCCAGTGGAAGAGATTGTGGAAACGTTTTCCAAAACTTACAGATCTGATGCCCGCAATCTTTTACGTTTCATGAAACGTGATGGCAGCTTAATCAGTTGGGACAGTGGCTATTCAGTGTACATCAACGGTGTAAAAATCCCAGACTCAAATCTAGTGGATATCTTAAATTGCATAGTAAAGGTGCGTATGCGTGATTACACACCGCCAGGATGGCGGGAAGTGCTCAACGCATTGAAAGCGATGAACGTGCCAAAGGACTATATGAATAATCTAAGAGCGCTTAAGGAAATAAATGCCGAATATCGATCATCATTCACAGGAGGAGAAGGGTCAGACGATGACGTGGACACATCAACTGAATCAATACTGAGAACACCGCTAGTAAATCGGCTTCGATCGGCAAGAGGAAAACGTGTAACATCTACACCGGTGCGAGCGACAGAGCAGTTTGATTTTTCAAATAGAAACAAGCCGTTGTCAAATTTGGACAAGTGGGAAACGTACACAGGATAGGTTTTCAGTATTATGGAGCGTTTGTATTACAATCCCATCGAACCTTCGTCGTATGGCGGTGTAGCTCCATTAGCGCGAGCTGCAAAACCAGTTTCAAAACGCAAAGTGATTGAATGGTTACAAACACAGGACACTTACACATTGCACAAACCGGCACGCAAGCGTTTCCCGCGCAATCCTTACATAGTGTATGGTCCATTTGAATTGTGGCAAGCGGACTTGAACGATATGCGTGGTCTTAGTAAACACAACGACGGCGTCAACTACCTACTGACTGTAATAGACGTGTTTAGCAAACACCTGTATGTGCGAACGTTGAGGCGGAAAGAAGGGGCTGAAGTGGCCAACGCTTTCGAGGAGATATTTGCCGAAGCGACTGACACACCTCGCTGTTTACAAACTGACAAAGGTACTGAATTCACCGGTGCCAAGACGAAAAAATTATTCAAACAATACGGAATCATCTATGTCACTACACAAAACCCAGATGTTAAAGCGGCCGTAGTGGAACGCGTGAATCGCACTTTGAAAACGCGCATGTGGCGATATTTGACTTACAAAAACACATATCGTTATGTAGATGCGTTGGACAAACTGGTTAGTGCATGCAACAACAGCGCCCACAGGAGTCTAGGCAATAGAATACGACCAGTCGATGTGGCTGCCGACAATAAGCAAATATTGCATCAGGTATGGCGTCGCATGTTTGGTAAGATACCGCGTCGTGTTAAGGCAAAACTGAAAGTTGGCACCACAGTGCGCATATCTAAGGAGAAGGGCACATTCGCAAAAGGTTACGAGACTAATTGGAGTAAAGAAGTGTTTGTGGTGCGTCGTGTAAACACATTGATGCCTCTACCAATGTACACTTTGTCGGATCTCAACGGTGAACAAGTGACTGGACAGTTTTACGAATACGAATTACAAAAAGTGACAATATACAACGACCATCTGTTCAAGATTGCTGAAATACTAGACGCTAAGGGTCGCGGTCGCAGTAAGCGTTATTTCGTCAAGTGGGAAGGTTACGGAGACGAGTTCAATTCTTGGGTAAGAGCGCAAGATTTGCAAAATGCCTAATAGCAACCAGTTCTATTTGACATTGCCCAGCAACAGCTCAAAGGATTATTTTTCAAAAAACACAGTGTCCAAGTACACTACACATCTGCCGAGACAAATTCGATTAGAAGGCGATGGCGAGTGGGAGATGGCTTTGGTCGAAGCGCATTATCCATGTTCCTTTATGACTGTGGACGAGGAATCGTGTATTTGGCTCGACTATAAACTCGTTCTACCGAGTATTCCCGTCACACTCAGTGTCGAGCACATTATGCTAAAGATGAAACCCGGTTATTACAAGAACATAACCGATTTATTGAAAATGATCAATAAAGCGAAGGATGTCACCCAGTACTTGTACTTTGAGTATGACAAAGAGCAGGACAGAGTCAAGATCACGACAATGGTGGACGGTATAAGCAAAGTACATTTCACCGAAGCGCTGTCTCTCCAGTTGGGTTTCGATCCGTACGAGAACGTTTTGTCAAATGACCTCACAGCGATATGGCCGCCTAATCTGACTATGGGACTGCCGACACACTTGTACGTGTATTGTGATCTGATTGAACCGCAGCTGATTGGTGACACTACAGCGCCGCTTTTGAAAATTGTCAACATTGACAGAGAGAACTACACACACGGCGCGCATAAGACTGTGCATTTCATCAGTCCTCATTATGCGCCAGTTATGAAAGGAACATTTGAAACGATCGATATTGACCTAAGGGATCACGCTAGTAAAAAAGCGTCATTCCTCTTTGGGACGTCGTACGTGAAGCTTCATTTCAAAAGAGGAGCTCAGCAATGATGAATACAAACGATCCCTACTTGGCGTACTATCGCCGCCAACAATTGCAGCAGACCGGAGGCAGTATCGAGAGGGTATTTCGCGGTGCACCCTACCAGCGAGGACATGGAATTGGCAGTTTCCTAGGCGGTATGTTCCGCACCATCACACCGCTACTCAAGTCGGGAGCCTCTGCTGTGGCCAAAGAGGCGTTGAAATCCGGCGTTGGATTCTTGGGCGACATGGCCATGCACCAGCGGGACCCCAAAGAAGCCGCTAGAGATCATTTCAGCCAGTTTACCGACTCGCTAAAACGCCGGGCGGACGGCAAACTTCAACGTGTGCTAAGTGGCGGCGGCGGCTCTCGCGCGAAACACCGTCGCGTAACGCGAAAGAATACCGCGAAACACCGGCGCGCTACTCCTGCGCGAAAGACTAACGCGATACTCTCGCGTAAGAGGTACGCGAAGCGCGCCATGTTCGGCGGCCGTCGTGTCACACCTCAGTCTTTGGCGAAACTCCTTCGAGGAAGGTCGTCGTCGTCATCCAAGAAGGGCAAGAAGAGAAGGACAGTTAGAAGGAAGAAGAAGACGAGGAAGACGAGGAAAGCAGTGAGGAGAACGTCTATACGCGATATATTCAATTAACACACACGCTAGCAATGTCGTTTCTACATCAAAAGTCGTGTGAATGCGTCAAGACGGAATTGGACTTATTCTCCCTACCACCGACGCAGACCAGTATCGAGAGCGGCAAATGGATTCAGTACAAACCAATCTCCACACTGACTGATGATTCGCCCATCGAGTTTGTTGTGCCCGGCAACGGCGAAGAATACACCGATCTTTCGCAAACAATGTTGGAAGTTACAGCGTCTATTGTCAAGTCGACAGGAGCGGCAATCGCAGATGTCGAAGAATCGAATAAAATTGGCCCAGTCAACAATTGGCTGCACACGTTATTCAGTCAATTCGATATGAGTATGAATCAGAAACTGGTCACACCACAAAACAACACTTATGCATATCGAGCGTATATTGAAACATTGATGAATTACGGCTATGATGCTAGGAAATCACATTTAACATGTGGACTGTGGAACGCGGACGACGCCGGCTATATGGACAATACTCTGGACGATAACGATGGACTAAAGGCGAGACGAAAAATGACAAATAAAGGTCGTGAAATCGATATGCTCGGTCGCCTACATGTGGACATGTGTAATCAGAACAAGTTCCTGTTGAACGGTGTGGAACTGCGTTTTAAACTGATCCGGTCAAAAGATTCCTTCTCCATTATGGCGGATGATGGTGACTACAAGGTGCACATTGTTGATGCGAATCTCTGGATACGAAGGTGTAAAGTTAGCCCCACGGTACTGTTGGCGCACAGCAAGACGCTTCAGACCGGCACAGCTAAATACCCAATCACCAGAGTGGAATTGAAAACATTCACACTGCCGTTTGGAGTGAGGAGCAAAACTTTGGACAATGTCTTTCTAGGTCAAGTGCCGAAAAGAATTATTGTCGGACTGGTCACGAACGCCGCTTATAATGGCGATTTAAAAAAGAATCCATTTAACTTTCAAAATTTCAAAACCAACTACTTCTCGCTGTACGTGGACGGTGAACAAGTGCCGTCCAAACCGCTACAACCACACTATGAAACCGGCAAGGGAAAATATGTGATGGCGTATCACAGTCTGTTTTCAGGCTCCGGCATACACTTTAGCGATGCTGGTAATCTCATAAATAGAGACGATTACGACGATGGATACTGTCTGATGGCATTCGATCTAACACCTGATATGTCAGCAAGCGACACAACTCATTGGAACCTAGTGCGCAACGGCAGTGTGCGTATGGAGATTGCTTTCGACACTGGGCTCACAGAGACTGTCAACTGTCTGGTATACGCAGAGTTTGACAACGTCATAGAAATCGATCGTCATCGCAACGTGTCTGCGGACTTTGGCGGTTAGAACGTCGGCGGCGGCGTCATCGTCCTCCTCAGTCATCAACCAACACTCGCACAAGATGGATCGTTTATGCAGAGCACAGCGTACAAATTTAGCATCTCCGATTATTGTGGATTTTCAATGTTTCAAGGACAACTCAAATGACTACATTCTGAAGGAAGTGTGCGTCTTGGAATTGGCCAGTGGAACACTGCTAATGCATCATATCGCCAAATCACCATTCAGCCGAGATTTCCTATCACAAGAGAAACTGCGTGAAAGCTATTGGCTCACAAAACACTGTCACGGATTGGAATGGGACCAAGGTGATATCTGGTATCATGTGCTAGAGGAAAAGTTACGTGCATGTATCGCCAAACGACCGATTGTCTATGTCAAAGGTGCTGAGAAAAAAGAGTTTGTACGATACAATTTCATCACGGATCACTGTACTACTAATGTCATCGATATCAACGATATTGGCTGCGGATCACTATCGTCAATCAACTGTCTACTATCAACAAACGCAGTGCAATGTCGCCACCACAGAACAGCTCACACACGATGCGCTCTAACCAATTGTATCACATTGCGCGGTTGGCTACATCTAAGTACAAATATCGATGACGCTGATGATAACGCTGACGATGGTGAGAGTGATACCAGTTCCTGCTTTTGTTTTGCTACTAGTACTACTCCTACTACTGACTGTGGCGTCGACACAGTAGAATGAATACCTTAGAGATACAAAAGTGTATGGCTAAACTGCCCGTACAGAATGTTGGTGTCTACGCTGCGGATCAATTGCCCCATTATATTTCACCATCTACGGCTATGATTGTGAACACTGATCCACACAATGAAGACGGCACTCACTGGGTCGCTTTCTACCTTAACAAAGGAGGAGGAATAATTGAATTCTTTGACAGCTACGGTCAACCGCCACATCTTCAATTCTACCAAGGATTCCTGAGACGCAACGCTCGTCGCTACCTGTACAACGAGCATCGTATTCAAAGTGACAACACTCTGGTCTGCGGTCAATACTGCCTTGTGTTCCTGTACTGCCGCACCCACTACGGTATGAAGATGACGGACTTTGTGCAGCTCTTTGAACACTCTTCTACTGGCCACAATGATGCACTGATCAGAAGACTCTTTGCACAAATGTATACCAATTGAATTTTGCATTTTTTTTTCTCAATAAACTAGTTGTGTACTCAGAATAAAAAGAAACATTCTTATTATTTCCCATCCCCGCATCCTTTAGTATTTACTTTTAGCAATTAGTCAGACACATATTGAATGCAAATTTTGAGAAAAATGAGGAATGTAATGCTTTGAACATATACTGCAAAGGGGGGTGTATCGATACACCCCCCTTCAATTACTCTAACCCAGGTAGGAAAGTCCTACTAATGCGTGTTTGTGAAAACACTAGGTCTGTCCCAATTTTGGACATACCTATCATACAATGATTCTAAAGTAACATTCATATCCTCACCTCCTTTAGCAATTACACTTTTAGCAAGTAGTCATACATTTGAATTGGTAGTTTACTTTTGTATCTTAAGACTATGTGAGGGGAGAAAAAAAAGACGAATGTATATACAAACAATTTGGCTATTTATTTACACACCTTATATATATTTTACATCGAGTATGTGCTCCTGAACATTTGAGATTGACTAGCAAAAATGAGACTCGACACAAACTAATGACTAGAACAAAAAGCAAAAAGGAGAACATTTCTAAGTTTTACGAGACTCGATACAAACTAATGACTAGATTTTTCAAAATAATTTACAAGTCAAGTCAGGGTCTTTGGCAATATGACACAACCACTCAACGCTCCTCATCCTCCGCCTCTTCATCGTCTTGAGGGATGTCTTCGGGCTGAGGTGGAACGTCAATGTGTCCCCACGGAAGTGTGTTGACTCCGTCCGGAAGGATGTAACGTTTGTCATCGTTACAGCTCAAGGATAGCTTGTCGACTTGGACTGTGAAGACGCGGTGGTTTCGGGACTGGAACCTGGTGTTGATGGTTCTCTTCAACACGCCGTTGAAGAGGCATTCCCGATAGTCGTCAGAGGTTAAATTGTGTTTTACAACACCTCTAGCGACTCCCTTGGCGCGCTTCACTGTCATGACCTGCAACTCGTCATCTTCGGTCCTCTCCTCGAACTCGACAATGTCCATGAAATAAAGTTTCGAGCGTAGACCGAGGTACTCGAGCAGAGGAAGTCCGTTTGCTTCATCCTTGAACTTTCCGATGACTTTTGCGTTGACGGGGCTGTAGCAGGGATGGTTTCTGGGGTACGCACTGGTGTCAAAATCATCCAGATGCTCCAACATGTCCTTATAAACATCTTCAGTCTGGACGTCGAACACGAAGCTGTCAGTGTCCATGTAGTCAACCTTCAGACGATCACCGTAGCGGTTCTTCATCTTCCGAAGGAAGTCGTACATGAGCCACTTGCTCAGATCGAGGACACACATTCCGACGTACAACGGTTTGTCCAGGACGATATTGACTTTCGACATGTGGACAATGGCGACATCATCGTTGAAGTAGGTTCGGTCCAGGAAGTTTGACTTGGCCACGTACTTCCTGAACATCTCCGGCGTACACACCAGCTTAGAGTTCATTCGCTTGCGAACATTCTCGATCGTCTTGCCGAAGACCGCGTTGTTCATAAGCTTGAAAAAGTCTTGTTCAAACTTGGTCTTGGCCTTCTTCCTCAGTTCGGTGTTCATTAGGATGTAGCTCTCTAACCACCGAGACTGTCGGAACGAGATGACGCGATGCACGTTCGCAAGCTCCAGTCCGTTTTCCAGCGCCTGTTGCAAGATTCTGTAATGACAGATGTAGTTCTTCTTGTCATCCAGAGTCGTAACGAGCTTCTTGAATTTCCCTCCTGGCGGACGTTTGGTCTCACAGCAGTAAGGGAGATCTTTGTGAAGGTCGTGCAGGTGGGCGGGGTAGCGAAGGTCAACTTCCAAGACGTAGCCCGTGGGTCCTTCGGGGTCCAACGCTGCAATATCCAGGGACGCGATCTCCTCGAAGCTGAGCCATTGGAAGTGTCCCTGTGGAAGACACTGGGACATGGCCCAACCGTAAAGGTTGTTGGCGTCCAAGTATAGCAGGTGATGCGTTGGCTCTTCAGGTCGTCGATCTTCAGGGCGACATCCATCATGGTTGGCCTTGGCGTGTCTGGTGATCGCCTGGGAAATACCTCCTCTGATGCCTTGCTCGAAGAAGAGGTACATGTCAAAGTCCTGTATCGTATCAAGCTCCACTCCACAGGTCCTTAACATGACATCCCAGGCGTATGACGGTAGGGTGTAGTAGTGCGCAGGGTCTAGTTCGTATTCAGCCATCGACGTGTCCCTGAAGCGTTCAAAGACGTCAGTCAACAGCGCAATGTCACAGCGCAGGTACTTCTCGGCGTAGTCCTTGAGGTTCCTACAACCGAAGGTTTCCCACACGTTGCGAGCATGCTCGTAGTCTGCATCCGTGATGTCCTCCAGGGTCAGGTCGTTGTGGAAATCTCGCTGCAGAGGCAGTTCCGTAGTATCTTCCAAAACGGCGTTCGACGTTACAAAGTTGTACGGGAACACGCCTTTCCTACGGACTAGATCGAAGAGGTGGTCTTCGGGGAATCTCTTCCTCGTCTCCAAGAGTTGAGCTGGTGGAAGTGCGGCTGCGAGGCTGGCGAGGCTCAAAGCCAGGAACCTGTAGGTGTCGAGGAACCTGACTCTGAATCCTGGCTGTATTTTTCCACGCCCTGGCATCCCAACCGGTGCCGCTGCTCGGTCGAACAGGAACCGCTTCGTGAAAGCGATGTACCGCTCTTCCGTGTGAGCCAACACCTCAACATCACCAGGGTCGACCGCCAACTCCCGCACTATGAAGTGAGCGTCGTAGTTGGAGAGGTTGTGGAAGTAGCAGTTGACTACTCTCTGCTCCCTGTAGCGTAGGTTACATGATCTGTGCGCAGCGCCACGGAACTCGTAGGGCGGCGCGTGGTTGTGATCACGAACCTTTGGGTCTTCGCTTGAAAATGGCGATCCACAGAGGTAGCAATTCGCTGTCGAGTTGTACTGCATCGTTTCCGCTGGGGTCAGGACAGGGCGCAGATTTCTTGCTTCGTACAGGAAGTTCCACAATCGTTCAACATCAGTTTTCAACATCTCCATAAATGTCTTTGACGCATCATCCCCGAAGTAGACTCGAGGCTCAAACTCTTCAAGTCCGTACGAGTCGATGATCTGGTACGCAAAGGCATATGGGATGTGGATTTGGGTGGCTACTCCTCCGTGCGGCTCGTCGACTTGTTCATCCATCTCCGCGGTCGGCAGTAGAGCACACTCAAAGTCCGCGTAGATGGTGAAACGCTCGCGTCGGGTGAACTCTGGATGGCTGAATTTGATTTCAGTCTTTCTCGGCGTATCCATGCGAATAGGGGCTGAAGCGGAGCAGTATCGCCTGTGCTCCTCCAGACGCTGAGCACCCGTCAGACCGAGCTTGTTCGGACGGTTGTCAAAGTGCGCGAAGCACCGCTTACAGATGAATATCCTGTCTACACGCGCTGTGAGTTGGGGACGGATCAGTCGGCCAAGGTCTTTGATGTAGGCGTAGTGACTATCACCGTCCGCTGTCACGTACAAAAGGTCGCAATGGTCTTCGCGCTCCTGCCTACAGATCTTCAAAGGAAAGACGGTGTCCTGATACTTTGGTTGTCCGTTAGGTTTCTGACCCACGCGCGTGTGATCAATACCATAGACGTTGATGCTGATGTTGTTTGTCCGCTCAAACGTCTTGATACTTTTCAGAGCAACGGGGAATTGAAGGCCGGTCCAATCGTATCGGGCGATGATATCGTCGGTGTACATTGCCGGTCTATCGGGGTTCTCTTGAACAAACTTGCCCAGGACAGCATACATAAAACACCGCTCATGGGTGTTCGATACGTTGACGACTGCTTTGGTGTTCTCCAGAGACGTAGGCAGTGGGAGCCAAGCTCGACCATCTTCACCTAGAGGAGTGTACTCGTTGATACCGACCTCCAAATCACGAACGCGAAGGTATGTCCACCCGGAGCCGATATGATCACACTCAGCCTTCTCTCTGATAAGCTTCGCAAAAGCTGTTGTGATGTACTGGTTCAGGTCCGAGGTCACCGTCAGCGGAGTCATCTTCGTCTTGAAGTTGAGCAGGCAGGTGTTGTTGTGCACATTTTTGAACTCACACTCCAGCTTCAAGTTGACCTTTATGCTGCGGTGTTTCGCCAAGGTGATCTCAAGCAACTCCGTAAGGCTCACAATCAACAACGCCATCACTTCTCCGATTGTGACGAGATTCTCCATCGGTCGCTGCAGACGGTAGGTTAGGAGGCGGTTGCGGAAACCCCGTTGAATAAGTGAGAACACGGGGTTTGGCTGTCCTGCTCCAGTCATCTCAACATCGTCGGGTTGTTGTCGTGTGCTCGTACCGGGTTGTGGCTCCGTGCTCGGACCTGGCTGGGGTTCATCCTGTTCCATGGCTGCTCGGTTCCGGATCAGGTCCTTCATGATCGGGCAAGAGATCCGCTCATGATGGTCCTTGTTGAACAGTTTGTTGAACTCCTGACCGCAGTATGCGCAAGGGAATTTCCGTTCTTGACCATCACCGTGAAATTGATTGGTGTGGCGACGAAGGTTGTCTTCCCTCTTAAACTCGGCGCCGCATGTTACGCAAAAGAACCTGCGGACTCTGCTGTGGGTCGATTCTACATGTCTACGCAGGTTTCTTTCACGACGGAAACGGCGACCACATTCATGGCAGGTGTGGTGGCCAGGACCCGGACCTTCATCTGAAAATAAAAATAAAAACAAATTAGGATAAATGAAGATACAAATTCCCCTCTCTCTCGAGAATCACATTTCAAAGTTAAGTTTGTTAAATCAAAATAGCAATCATTAAACACGGAAGAAGTAATCTTCTGTACTGTTTGTCTACATTGATGATCCTGGGTTCAAAGCAAAGGATGTAGCTGCAATAATGAGCTACGCCAACCCTAAAGAAGCCTTTTGTGTTAGGGGGAGCGAAAATCTCCCCCCTAGTAATTAAATCAATAGTACATCAGTTGGCACGGTCTCATTCTTCTTCAGGAACCTAGTTAAATAGTTAAAAAAAAGAAGGTAAATAGTCACTAGGGGAAAAAAGTTATTTTAATGTGGATTCTCACCTTCAACGGAATGATGGTTGTCATCGGCAGTCGTCTGCGGAGCATCAATCGCCTCCCGGGGTGGAACGACGAGGTGATTCGCTCCCATATGCCGCTCTAAGGCCCCCTGGTCTGCGAATGTGGCTCGACAAAGCCGACATGCAGCTTCTCCATCTGCAAACGCACAAAACGATTAGATTGAGAAATGTTTAACACCTGTCTTAGTTTAGTGTACTTGATGGGGGGTGTATCGATACACCCCCCTTCAAGTGCTCCAACCCAAAGCATTCACTGGTAGTTAACTTGTCCGCAGGCACTGATGGGCTAACTCTGTTAGTTGTAGCGTTACCCTGCTCAACTCTTGTATTAATTATCAAAAGTACGTCATGTGGGTACTCAAAATACTCGGCTTGAAGAGGGGAATCCGAAAATGCATTAAAAAAAAGAGGGTCAAGTTCAAGGTCATCATCAGGTTAGCCCAAAGTGGTTGATGTGGGTACTCAAAATACTCGGCTTGAAGAGGGGATTCCGAAAATGCATTAAAAAAAAGAGGGTCAAGTTCAAGTTCAAGGTCATCATCAGGTTAGCCCAAAGTGGTCGATGTGGGTACTCAAAATACTCGGCTTGAAGAGGGGATTCCAAAAATGCATTAAAAAAAAGAGGGTCAAGTTCAAGTTCAAGGTCATCATCAGGTTAGCCCAAAGTGGTCGATGTGGGTACTCAAATGACTCGTCTTGACTAGACGAGCAAGAATCTGCAATCAGAATTCAGATCCGACCTATGGTAACCCAGACCCATTACCCCCCCCCCGAGGTCTCGTCTGCAACACTTTACCCCCCCCCCGAGGTCTCGTCTGCGACACTTCCCCCCCCCGAGGTTAGGGAAGTATGTCATATGGGTACTCTGATGACTTGACTTGATGGGTCGAACAATAACATAAGTTATTAAAATTGTATAAATATAGTCATGTAATTTTAATTTTTTTTTACACAGCTCTATATTCGCACAGAATAACTAAAGCTGTTAAATAAAAAGAAGACTTTTACCACACTCCGGTTATATACTGCATAACATATTTCCTATATTACTAACATTTAAGTCTGATTAAAACAATAATGCAACACACAATGACGTACCTTGCTGGGGTGGGACGAATCCACCGTGAAATTCTGCGTAGTGCTTCATACTGTGTCTGCGCGGGAACGTGCAGCCGCAAATGACGCATTGGTGTGAGTCGTTCATCTTGAATATGGATTATAAAGTTTCGATAATCACAAACAATACGGCACAACACAACCGTTTTAAATAGTTCAACGATGCTGGACGAATATCACAAATGAAATCAGCAACTAACAAAAATCGCGTAGAACGGAGCAGGATCGGACTAACACGTCTACACGCACTGAACTCTCGAACTGAACTGACGGAGGGCTGGCGATGTGGGGTGATGCTCCCCACTAATGGATTTCGGAGAAGGCCGGGGCAATAAATCTCAACCGCTGTCAGGGGTAAAAGCAACCCTCCTCTAATTGAATTCGATACGGGCGGACTATAATGGGTTCCTGGAAGGGTCGGTCGCAGCTGCTTCCCAGACCGGTCTCGACTCACCGGTCTTTTGTGCGAACATCTGCTGCGTCGACGTTTGTCGCCTAGACAACAAATCACGACAGCTGTCAGGGGTAAAAGCACCCCTCCTCTATTGTAATTCAATACAGGCGGACTATAATGGGTTCCCGGAAGGGTCGGGCGCAGCTGCTTCCGAGGTTAGGTTAGGTTAGGTTACGTTAGGTTAGGTTTGGGGGGGGGTAAAGCGTCACAGACGAGACCTCGGGGGGGGGGGCTCCTCCTGATTGATGTACGGGGGGGGGCGCTCCTCCTGAAACAAAAAAAAAAATTTGCATATTAATTAGGGTAATTAAAAAAATTTGCATATTAATTAGGGTAATTAAAAATTTGCATATTAATTAGGGTAATTTAAAAAAAAATTTGCATACTAATTAGGGGGGGGGCTCCTCGGGGGGGGGGGGCGCTCCTCCTGGCTCCTCCTGAGCCAGAACACTCCATTCTTCCCTACTAATACGCAATCGTAAAAAGGAACAATAACAATCTTTGAAGTTAGCGCACTGAAATAATTCATAGTCGATTTCTCGGTGCTCTGTTTTAAGTATCAGAAAAATTGGGATATTACGGATTAAATACAGACCCAAAAACAGCTGTTTTCATGCTGCGGTGAGATAAAAAAGTTATTTTTCCTAGAAAATTTGTAAGCTTAAGTAACTATCCGAATTCAAATGTATTTTTAAAAATCCCTTTAAAAGGTCAATAGGAAGAAAAATCATTATGAAGGTAGTCATGTAAATGAAAACATTCGAGTTGCGAGCAATTAGAAACAGTAGGTTCCAACTAGGCAAATGTAACCGTAAATTTGACCAGTGGATGACATGGCGATGCAGGTGGTGTGCTTCAACGAGCTCGTTTGCATAACTGCATACGTGTTTGCATAACTGTAAACGTGTGTTTAAACAACTCAAACTTACGTTTACACGACGATCCACCCAAGCATGTACATTGCCATCAATCTCTTAGTGCGCAAAGCTTACGTAGGTTATATTGTTTTACCTGTAGAAAGGCCTCTTTAAAGGTTGGTGAACTATAATTAATAACTTAGAACTTCAAACAAACCATTTATGCCCATTATTTTCAATTCTTCCAAATATCATATATCCTGTATTAATTAACTATTTATTTATTTACAAAGTCACAAAGGTACACCATACAAAAGGAATAACCTTAAGGTGACATGTCATGGTTATACAACAAATATTTCTTAACACCAACAAGTACTGCACATAGAGAAAAATATCACAACGGATGATTAAATAGGCCACTTTATTTCACAATTTATTTATTTTAATCATCTAATGTACAAAACTTGAAATTTTAGATAGTTAACTAGTTTTGTTTTAATTGTTTGGAGAACTTTCATTGCGGATGTTATGTAGAAGTTTGTTGAAATAATTCACTTTTTTAGATGATTCTTGTTTTATCATTTTGTAGCCAGACTTATTACAGTACAAATAAAGTTTTCACAGTATTTATAAAATGAAACATGCACATGTTGGTTTTCTTAGAGTATATACGCCCCGGTAATTCAAATTATAAATTTTCATAAAACAAAAAGGAAAGTAGATAATTTGAAGGTATATCGAAAAACTATTAAATTACCGTGCCTATAAATATGATTAAATAACATATAAGAGCAATAAGCATATATAAATGGCAGCAAATTATACAATTAATTAATAAATTAATTAAATTAGGTGACCTTTTCGTGCGGTGTAAAAAATAAGGACAATCTTGTGGTGACATTCAAAACAACTCACAATAATTGGAAACACTTCAATAACTTCTACCTTCCTACAAGCCCTATTATTATCACATCTCTGCTCAGTTATCTCCGAGAAAAACTCAGTTATTTTAATGAGTAATCTATTCTTCAAGCCAAGCTCGACCTATTTTTTAATAGCACTTATTCCTGCGACATTATTGAGCAAATCTCAGCCATTCCCGGTAAGTTGTACGTTCAAACCACTCAACTCTTTTTAAATAATCACCTCCCCTAGGAATCCCCACTGTTATTTTATTTCCCATTTCCAACCCCCGAGCTTTAAGGATTCTTAGTGGTTTACTGTGTAACGGAGATACATTATAAAATGGTTTTAGACTGTTTTTAATTATAAACTTAGGGAAACTAAATAAAAAATAACTATAAACTACAGTTAACCCATGCGTTACAAATCCGAACTGGTATTACCTGCCCTGTTAAACAACTCCCTGACATTAAGTTGAGTAATCTTTACACCAGCTTTACTACTCTGTGCTTACAATGTAATGGCGGTCGTTTAAGCCCCAAGTTCCTTGTAGCATTTTATGAGCTGAGAATTGAAGCTTTAACGTCTGTATATTTTCATTTGTATACCTTCTATTTGAAAATTTGGTTATTATTTCTTTAATGCGAATGTTATGTAATGTGTTAAATATGTGATGATATACTTGTCCAACGTTTATGTTTTTCATTCCTATTGAACCATTGAAGCTGCCATTGATTGGACGTTGTGCATGAATACGTTATTGAATAAACTCAATATTATCTTTCTCCGATCCAACATCAAACTTTTACTTTCTGGGTAAATCACATTACGATTTACAGGTTAAAGGTTACTTTTTTAGGTTATAAACCTTTTGTGGTTTATATATTTTATTGCTCGGAAAAAATGGATACATACAAACCCACAATACTAAATTTGTACTTAGAAATTTCACTACTCGAGATGGTAATTAATCTAATGATTTCTTTAAGAGCTGGAAAAAAATCTAAATTCACCTGCATGTGAATTGTTGTGGATGTCCCAGCAAGTTCCCTATCACGTCTCCAACCCAGTTTAAACTTAGCGGGGTTTTAATCTGTTTGTTTTTCTTGCGAGCGTGACTTGCTTGTGAACTTTACCAATACCACCTTTGAAAGTGTTTACAATTTAGAACAGTGATAAAAATAAAAATTTTTGTTAGAACAATTCCAGAAATCAGGAATGAAAACACAAATATCCACTCCAACCAAATTTTATAGATTTGCATGTTAATATTTACAGTTTCTTTGAAGAAATTGAGTAACTTTAAGTATTTTTTTTTAATTTAAAATGTAACTGATTATAAAATGATAACCAAACCACTGTACAGTAGAATTGGTTAACACTTATTTTCAATTGATGTGAGAATATTTTGTAATTTCACTTTTGATCATGTTTTATCGGGACTTGGCTCATGTATTCTTGTTTATATATGTACTTTAATGTGTTACTAATTGTTTAAGTTAATAATTTAATCTAAGTTAATGTGCCTTATATCCAGTGCGAGATTTGTTTTTATATCTGAGAGTTTTTTAAATGGATCACTAAATCTGCATTTATATATATATATATATATGTGTGTGTTTAAGCTACGTATTTCAAATATTTACTATTATTATTTTAGTATTATAAAATCAAGTTTAAATAACTCACTTGTTATATTACTTTCCTCCTGGTAAAATAATTAAGGGCAACTACTTTTATTCTGAATACTCCAACAAGTGGTCTGAAAGAGTCCATAAAATACTAAATATAGAGATAAAATAATTTCACAGGATGCTTAAACTTAAATTATAAAAGTTGAAAATCGGAACAGGAAATAAATCTGCTGAACCGCTGAACCGTTCAACTAAATCAAACTTTGAACTGACCGTTGCACTTCACCATTTCAATTCTAATTCACTGTCGTTTGTTATTGCAGTATGTTTAAATTTTGTTAACTTAGAACAATTGAACCGATGTACAAGTTCAGAATATATTGTCTGATCCTTTTTCAACGGCAATGATAAGAGGAATATCCAAGATAAATCTCGGAAAACCCAAACACTGAATAAACTTTTCTTTTTGTGTGATTTAGATATTTTGATTGTTTAATTAATTATCCAAACCCACTGTGTAATTTTAAAAAAATATAGTATTTATCATAACTAGCCACCTCGGATGGCTTGTGGTAGAGAAAGACGGAAGACCTTACAAGTCAAATATGCTAGGGCGTTGGTTCAAACCAGGCTAAGTGGGACTAAGATATTTATTTATTAATTTATACATTTATTTATTTATTTAAGAGCGGTTGATACGGGTTTGCTCTATTGATACTATTTAATACTATTGAGTATATATCCAAGCATTAAAAATGAAGCACTAATTATAACACTTACGGGTTTATACACATTTTTACTATTGTACTGCTATTATATTACTGTACCCTCATTGATATTCTTAAATCATTGGCAAAACGAGTGGTCGTGCAATAAATGAAAAAATAATTTTAGCCTTTTTTTTAGTTAAGTTCATGTTATTCTAGGTTAATTAAGCTGCATTCAAAGGAGATGTCATAATTGGTTTTAAATTTGAGCGGCTTCCTGCTTGATGTTACATTTGAGGATCCGGTTCACTTCTCATGCAAAAATGGAATGACAGAGCTTATTATTATACTTGTTCCCTTTGTAATCAAAATTGTTGCAAAAAAAGTGAGCAAGGGCAAAGCGAGCAAGATATCTCGAATGGAACCACAAACGCGAAGCCACACAACTTGAGAACACCAATTTTGACTTTTCTGATCCAAAAATCATCATTACAGGTCTTACCCATATCCATCATTAATATTATGCTAACACAGGGACTATAATTTATTTTAATGATTATCATAGTAACAACTTATAGAATGTAAAAGTTTAAATAAAATCACACGGCTTTGGACGACCAGATTGGTAACGCTTTGGTAAGGAACGGTAAAATCGGGTAAAATAATATGAAGATGTAAAAATAAGATACAATTGATTGATCTTAAACGTGGTTCTAATATTTCCAGTTTAAAAAAGTTGAAAAAGATAAATCATTACAATCTTCGACTGAAATATCACTAGTAAAGTATAGAAAACGTTTGCTTAGCAATAGCATTACCCCTAGAAACATCTTAAAATCATAACTAAAAGTTCTTCGTATTGTTATAAATATTTGAGTAGTAAACTATTTATTTTGACACTAAGTACTTGATGCACAAGGAGATATGTAGTGAAGTAAATCCACGGGTCACATCGCTCTATTATTGTTAGGCCTCCTAAGTTCATTAGCCATGCTATTACGGCTGATTGAGGTAGGCGCCTTCAGGCCAGTTGTGATTGCATATCACGATCATGCGGTACGTAGTTTAGTACATGTTTATTAAAGGGAAAATGTGATTTTCGTCTGTTTCTTTAGGTTGGCAGCCTCTTTTTATCCTACTTGCCCCCCCCCCCCCGCCTGCATTTACTATATACCTTTGCGTGGAACGTATACACTTAAGCAAGTAAAAGTACGAGTTGTACAGTACTGTTAAAAGTTACATGCCAGGACTGGGATTCGAACCCACGACAGAGCCGCTGCCATGTTTTCGGAGTCCGTTGCCTTCACTACGCCAATGACTCGCCCAATTACGTATATATTACTTTAGGCAAGCTTAGAATAAAAGCTATCACAAACTAAGTTCAAAAATCAAAAAGTTCTAAAACTTCCAAACTGTATTTAAGAAAAAACTTCTGAAAAAAACTTGCGAAGGCGCAAACCTGCAAGATTACATCATTAAATTTGACATCTCGATTCGTGATTTGTAAGCGACAGGTGCTTAAATAGAAGAGGATGATAAGTTCAGTCAGTTTTTAATAAAAACACCTAAAAATTATATCACTACGTAAAAATTATTCGAAACTACGAAACATAAAGTACAAAAAACTTAAGGTTACCAAGATAAGATGAGGTAAGAGTTGTGGGGTGGTGTGGGTGAGAGTGATAAGAGGTTACGAAGGGAGGGGGGTAGTCCTCCTTTGGAGTCTTGACTTATTGTACAAATTAATTAATGTATAAAACATAATTAATTAATTAACAGAAAAGTTTTAAAATAGGAGGACACTAAAGATATAATTTCTACGAAACTAACTAAATTATGTGTTATAATGCAAGTTCTACATGACAAATTTCGTTTATCAAAAACATATCACAATATTGCATATTCTGTTGGATCGTGCATGAAACAAAAATTGTGGTGATTTAAATTTTAGTTGTAAATTTACTACTAAATTCAACGATTACTTTCAAATAAACTCCATCAAGGAACACATACTAGAGAGGTTATTTTTGTTACTATGAATTATTGTAAATAACAGTATTTCTGTATTCTTAAAGTTAAAGGTGAACACAGTAGTAGCCTGTTATTTGTAACAACCGGTTTTCCATGTCAACCCTAATGAAACACAAACCCGGTGAGTAATGATCAGGCAATTCTTATATCTTGCCTGGTTTTTCGAACCGCTTTGGCAATTATTTATTTTATAAACAACTATCAAATCCAACTGCTTGAATTCGAGAAAAATATATATATATATATATTTATTTATTTATTTTTCATTTTTGGAGTACCCATCCCATAAGCCGCCTTATTAGTTTACACTGAGATGCCATACCATAATTTTTCCTAAACAGCTGATCTTGCTTCTGTACTGTTTGTTAGTCTCAACAGTTGCTGTAAAATGTTCATTTACATTTATTTATATTCTTCCATAAGATTAACATTGCAACTTTGAAAGCCCAAGGGCAGAGCTCTGAATGTGGACGTGTTCCAAACCCAAAAAAGGCACTTCTAAACGCCAAGGACGTTCAAATAGCACATCAAACATGAATACAAACGTAATAGATTAGCCGGTAGCCCTTTCACAATAATCGCCTTATTTTCTTAATAGGATGATTTTGTGTAGTTCCAATAATCAAAATTGTGAACCATAGTAAAATAAATCACCAAATTATGTTTGTACTTTCATAATTAATGTAACATTAAAAGGACCCAAATTATATATATTTTTTAATACTAATTATTTTAGTATGGGATTTTCCTTACAAATATCTAAAATAATAAAAGTGCATACATCGCTATTATTTTTCAAAAGATCAGTTTTCGCATACATATTTGGTTTACATTATTTCAGCTTTTGTTTATTTGTTTTGTTTTCATATATTAAACTAAAAAATAATATAATTTAAGACAATCAGAGAGAAAGGAATCTGGTTGAGTATGTTTTTTAACAAATCGACTGTTTTTTAACAAATGGTAGTTTTTTAAGTAGTTTTATATATTACTTTTTCATCTGTTCTTGTTCCTAAAACTCTATGTTGTGTTAATTCTGTACGCAGTCTGTTAGACTGATTCGACCTCAGTCACAACAACACTTTTTAATGCATCGAAGGCCACCGTTACAATTTTAACTGTAAAATACAAGACAAACCCCCTCCTTACATGGGGACAGTCTTTTGTAATCTATGAGACCTGTCGTACCCTTGGTCTTTCTTTAGTTGTTAGGAGACAGCCTCCTCTCAAAATTATGTGGGCGCCCCGGGAATCAAACCATTGACCTCTTGCTTGGAATTCCAATTAGATAACCAATAGGATAGCAGGATGCCTATTGTATTATACAATTTTGCATTTTGTTTGGTAGCTATCATTCTAAAAGAAGCTACTTCTGTCGAACACTATCAACTAGAAAAAATAATTATCAGAGTGTAAACTACAGAATTTAAGTCTAGTTTATTTTTTAAAGCCTATAAATCCGCTTTTAGCAAAGTTAAAAAATTGTCGGGAAATTTTTATCTTATTCAGGTTTTTTCCTTATTTATAAAATTTATCCATTTTTCGTTTGAACTATAGAGTATAAAATGTAAGTCTATTTGTAGGTATTAATAACTGATCATTCATCCTGCAAAGAGATCCCCCTGACAGCCAAACCAAATACGCTAAGTTTAGATTTACATTACAATTGCCAAGCTCGTATAAGCTAGCATTATTAACTTGAAAACCTTTTATTAATATTTTAAATCAGTAAAGTATTTTTTGTCTTGCCGTGATTTTTAAAAGAGGTATTAATGCTTTGATTAATTGTTATTTCATTGTAAAAGTATAAAGTCATCATAATACTTTACTGCAGTTATAAAAATAACATATTTTAGAGTTTTGTAGTTTTGGAATTAATATTTTTAAGGATAAATTAAAAATATCTAGTTGTAATGCTGCTGTATGAAGGCTAAAATAAATTGGCATTTTAATTTGTATTAGCTGCAATTCCTGCACTAAAGTACAGTAAAGGGGCTGAAATACCTCAATAATATATTGTGTTTCCCTTTAATTATCATGTATGTATAGTTTATCTGTTTAAACATTCCATAAGAAGCCTCAGAACGAATAATAAGATATTTATAATGGGAGTGAAAGGAAATTGTATTTTAAACTTTTTATTTGTTTGTTAATATAATTTATAAAAGGTTCGCATTATAAAAGTAACGTTTACATTACAAACTTCGAAGGTTTATCGGTGTAAATCAGTGTAATAATGTTTAAATTAGTTTTATATTAATAGCCGTTCCTTGGAGCAAATAAAAAGTTGATTAGCCAGCTGTCGTTTGAGCTTATTAAAATTTAAACAATTAAGTCAAACTTTTCCTCCCAAGGAATCTTCAGGAGCTGGATCTTCGGTTATGTTTATTGAAATTCTTGGGCTTAAATACAGCTTCATCAAATTAATGTTTGTATGTATTCGGTGTTAATACAAATTGGAATGCAGTTTACACTACTACAGTTTACCGACTAAATCAAAGTGATTTAGATTAAAGTAACAATAGAAAACTTAATGTCTTGTTATTATTAATAAACTATAAAATCTATTGATTAGATCTTCAATGATAAGATAATGTATGTAAGTTTCCAAACACAATAAGAATTTCTCCGATAAATTATTAGTTGTATACCTATGTTATATCTAGTTAGCTAAATACATTATAGTGAGTTGATAATTTAACAATTTATCGATGTAGGTAGGATGATAAAGAAGAGGATTAATAACTTATATAGGTATCAAAAAATGAGTGTCTCTTATTTCATAGTTAACAAATTTTATATCATCATTTTTAGGACAAAAAGATACAACCTTTGAGATACTTATATATTTAGGGCCTACTCTAAATATTACGTTTTTAACGATATTCAGCTTTGAAAATAAATTGACCGCCATTTTGAAATGGTGAAAGGTTGAAAATACTAACAAAAAATAGCATTGAGTTCAGAATCAATGTTTGCCAATTTTCAAATCGATATCTTTAACGGTTCGAAAAATATACATAATTTATAAAAAATACAAACATCTATACCGAAGATAATCGGAGTGGAATTTAAAAAAAATATCACTGCGTTTTTTGTTTCTTCATGGGTATATAATCTAAAATATACAACCTGTAGATTTGTTTACTACCCTGTATAAATATACCAATTCATTTATTTCCAAAAACAAATTTTAACATTACATTTACAAGAAAAATTTAAAAATTAATCCCCACATAGGTTAAATCCTGCATGGGGACGAGCCGTTGTTTTGATTTCTTCGCTTGAATTAACTGGCGAGAGGAGAATATATTATCAGTTAAGCAGAAAAAATAAAAAATAAACTACTAGATTACTGATAAAGAACTAAATATAAATACTTCGTAGAATAATAAATTCCAACAAAACCACAGATGTATGTATTCATTTTGAAGTTATTTCATACAATAATAGGTATAACATTTACTTAAATATGAGTAAAGTCATGTATAAACTTGTTACTGTCATGTATAAACCTGAAATTAAGAAAAATTATAAATTTAATTAAACTTAAATTAATGGATGCGAATTGTCATTTTGTTTAAGTTTTATTATTTTCAATAAAGCTTACTCTGCAGCTTTCTTGGAGGACGAGGGATCATTTGTAACTCTCGGCTTCTCGCTATCAGGCGGGGTGAAATATCAGCCTCGACATCTCGCCCGCTCCTTGTCTGTAGGCGCGGAGAGTTGCTTGTGTCTGATAAGCATTTACAGGAGGGAAAATAAAAGTCAAGTGTATACATCTCTAGCACAATAGAGACTTGGATTTTGTATATTTATTACAGCTTAGAAAAAAATAACACACACAATTTTGCATTTTTAATCATCAATATATCATCGTTTCAATGAGGAAATCTTGATCATAATTCACACGGCTGAGTCTAGTCTCCTTAACTTATAGCTATTGATGGAAACGATACTGATTTGTGATAAACTCACGGCGTTGTTAAAAAAGGCTGTCTTGGTTTTTCAAGATGCATTTTTTCCTAACGTCATTGTAAAACAAGTTTAGTAAGGAAAATGTAAGGTTCACTTACTTGGTTTGATTGCATCGTTGAAATGAAATAGTTGCATTCCGAGAAATTACAACTATTTATTTCGGAAACGATGGAAAACTTCCTTCCGACAAAGTGGTAAAAACTAGAGAAATTAGCACTACATCTTATGAAAAGGTCCGTGAAACACTACAATCGTCATTAAAGAATTACGGAGTTTATTCTTCAATAGGAAAATGTCATACCCCCTTCAAATCGTATACATTATTCAGCTCAAACCCATTTGGGTAGGATGTCATATCAAGACATATGATGCAAGTTGCAGAGACAAAGACGAAGGGAAATGGACATTTTTTCTAGAACCTTAAAAAATTCGTAAAGACCGAAAAAACCCGTAACATTGGTAATAGACAAAATTGTTTATATTCTCTTAAAATAGTCTCTTCGCATCGAACCTCTGACGTAGCAATGCTGCACAGTGCTCTAACAAATAACATCACAACCACACAACCACTCCTAGTCTTGGAGTCGATGCTGGGGACAGTACCTTTCATCTGGTTCATAACCAACAAGAAATGATTCCACAATATTGGAGAATGCTGCGCCCTTTTGTGTAAGCAGACGACGCCAACCTGCTAGTCAAGAAACGATCTGGCAGTGTTATTCTGGAGCATCATGAACATGGCACTCCAGTACTGCAATGGGAACGACCTGGTTCCAATCGAATCATTGCTCAAGACCAGTCAATTAAGGTCTAAACTGCATCTTCCTCCTGAATATATCCTCAGATTATAAACAGATATTGTTAAAACTTAGTATGTGGCCTCATTTGATAGTAGTTAATTAATAAAACCCCCACTTTTGAAAGTTCCCGTTTCAGCAATCCTGCGCAAACTCTCTAATTTTTATTCTTATGAAGGAAACGTAAATATAGCCCGCTTATTTGCGAATGTATTTAATGAAATTTGGTAAGAGGCTTCATTTGGAAGTAAGATATATAAAATTTCACTGAAATTCACACGTACAAGTATGTTGTGATGGGGGTAAGACAGCATATTAATGAAGAAGATCTCGAGAAAGGCAAATTATAAAGTGTAATTTGTAAATATTATGCGTGGCTTGGTTAAAATCAGTTACAAACTTTAGATCTTCCTCTATTTATGTGATGTTATTTCTAAATTCTAATTAACTATCTTTTATTTTCCTGCTTATATTTAATATACTATATAAACCTCAAACTAGTCTTGAAGTGATGAGATCCCATAAGGTCAGCTATGCGACAATAAGATGTCAAGGGCCTCTGTGAGGAATGGCGGCACCATCTATCACTACAGTCATATATGCCGGACAAATTAAACCAGGATTAATTCAAATCAACGTATTTGGAGTGTAATTGGAATGATTTTATTCTAATAACTTGAAATAAGTACTCCGGAAATTGTTATTTATATGAGAAATAACAGTTTAAAAATAACTATTACATCAGTCTAATTAATTTCTACATGTCAACGGTTTGTTTAATATTTTATTGTTACATCGAAACTGATATTAAACAAGAAAATAATGAATAATTAATTTTTAAAAATAAGGATACATTTTGTTTACGGTTATATACAATTGCAATTTAACTTTTAACGTGAAATAAATGTATTGTTGCAAAATGTAAAAGGATTTCTGTCTTATAATTTACGGCATTCAATTTGCTTTAATTATAAACGCTATAAAAGAGAGATTTGCAATTGTTAAAGTAAGGAGTGATTAAATTAATTCCTTTGTTCCAACAACTTCAATTCATTACAAAAGACAATTCCGCTTAGATATTAAACCCCAGTTTTACATCTGAAGAAATAAACTGTCGAAATGTTTCTGGTATCTTAATATATAATATCGGAATAAATTCCTATTTCTCTTGGTCACTCCATCACTTAAAATGAGTGCACCAAATTGAATAATTCTTTTTTTGGTGTGTTATTTAATGTCAGGACAAGGTTCTTATAAGAGAAAATGTTTAATCCAATGTAAGGGCTCTGTCCCACAGGCCTTCAAAGTTCCCATTGATTTGATCAAGTTCAGTTAGTTACACCAAACAGCTGTAATCATACTTGAAAGGCATAAAGGCATTATGGAAATAAAAAACTACTTGAATGGCAACAAAAACTCTTTTTTCAATAGGTGAGTGAGCGTAGTGAACGAGCTCATCCGGGAGACGAGTAAGCGAAGCGAACGAGCTCACCTTGAAAATAAACAAGTATTTGACATAAAACAAATTCAATGACGTTAGGACAGGATAACGTCTGTAGGGCCAGCTAGTTGGTAATAATTGTCTAAAATATTGGTTCTTTAAATGTTTACGAATACTTTGTTATATATTTGTCGAAGTATATATTGTTTCTTTGCCTTTAAGGTGTGGTGTGTTATTATTATAATAATACCAATGTACAGTAATGGGTTACTTGACTTCTTCACGGGCACAGCCTACTAATTTTAAAGACCAGGGTTATGAGAATTCTCTCAACTCCTACCCCTTAGCACTACCCGTACGTCCACGCACCTCCAATTCTGTCCTTGCAATGTCCTGGGACGACCCCACCCCTTAGGATTTTCGTTAACTGCATGTAAAATCAAATAAAATTCATCTCTTTAAGTCATTCCCCTATCTAGTCACCTTGATTCGGTAATGAAATCCTTTTGTTTGCATAAACTGAACGATTATATAGCTCACATTCCTATGAGAATTGAATTACATGTTTGTTTATGCCATAGATTATTAACTAGCTGTGCCAATACGTTAGTACTGAATATTTGTTTTTGCTTGGAAATGTTTATTATTAACTGTAGTTATTAATTTAGGGTTAGTATAATTGTTGATTTTGTTTTAATTTATGGACGTAGCAGTAGTTTATGTATCGTAGCTTTTGCATGGAAAATTTTCAATCTTCTTTTGCATTCTGCACTTCTGCACTATTGCTATTGAACCATTGAATTTTAATCACCAAAATAATTTTGTGTATAAATTATTGAATTATGATTATAGTTAACCAGTTGTGAATGATTGTGCCAAAAATATTGCGCCACTGTACGTTATGGAATAAAATAAATTAAAACATAAAAAATGTAATTGTAAAGAAATTAATCGTTGGAAAAAAGCTGGAATTCCAATTATTTAATTCATTACCGTTTCTAAATGATTTAAGGAATTCCAAAGTTTGACTTGGCTGTGTTTCCGAAGCTTTAAACGACAAAATATACCGCACGAACTCATAACAGTTGTTCTTGTTCAATTTACACCATGCTATAGAATAAATATTTTTTCACCATGACATTTCGTGTCATTATCAGGTTATTTGTAGATGACCTTATCAGGCAGAGTAATACCAAGTCCGTGTTATAACAATGTAACGGAGTCAGCACTGTAACTGAATGTTGTTGCTAGGCAACACGGAAGGCCATCACTTGTCATCGTTTTATTGTGTCCAAGTTCTGGATCATTCTTGTCCCTGCCTTTGAATATTGAAAATAATAGTAATTATATGCGATAATATTGTTGCTTTTTGCCTCATGTTTCAGTTACAGTACAAGTCTAATGAAAAGGATTAAACTATTATAGCCTATAAGAAATTTTATTCGTGCTTACAAATGAAAACTCATGAACTATCACCACAAAAATACAAATACAAGACATACAATCGTTTTTTTTATCACTTCTTGGCATTAAAAATAAAAGAGATTAACCAACTAGTACTTTCAAATCCATTTTACAATATTATTTTCATGACAAAATCAATTGGATTTTTGGTTTAATGGAAGTCTTTACTGGTAAGGTACGTACCTATTTAGTTCTGAAACTTTAAAAAAATGCTTTGACTAAGAGATGTTAAATAAGTTGTGAACTACAGAGGGAAACCTAGTTTTAGTTGATTCAAACATAAGGTACAAAAACTACATACTTTTTGTTTTTTTTATTTTGTTTTTATGTTATCTTATGAAAGTTGTTGGATAGTTGATTGCTTACGGGTAGGATTTTTTAACTAACAGATAAGAGGTTCTATAACATTTATTGATGCTAAATAAATGAAAACAACATAACCAAGGAAACAAAACAAATTACGAGCCAAAAGAGAGTTGAGGTGTTCAAAATGTGAAAACAAAGAAATATTTTTGAAACAAAAACACACTGCTCTTTGTGTTTGTACATGTAATGCAATCAGGCACGTCAATACTAAAAATAAAATGTCTTCTCCCAAGTGTCATACAACTTCCCATCCCTCGGACATCGCAAGGTGCAGGAGGAGTAGGGCAATGGATGAAATGATTGGGTGCTTCCAAATAGTTTTTTAATGCTTTTTTAATAGTGCTCTAGGAAGTTTCGCGTAGGATAATTTCCCCTTTAAACCAAGAACTATCTATTATCCAAGATCACGGTAATGCGTGTATTAAATGAAACAGTACCTGGGGGGCGAGCTTTACTCTGGGAAGGCCCTCAGTTTTTTTAGATGACTCTACTCCACTTCCCTCTACTGATAATCGGATTTGTATAGCTCTTTTACGTTTCCTCTACATTTTAAGGTCACTCCAGTTGTTATTTATAGCTCAATGCCATTTTGATTTATTTTATCACTCTTTTATGAAATCTTCACACAATCTCTGATCTCAGGAAACCACATGTTAATAAGCATAAACAACATTAGTAATTACGTTGCCAGTTCATTGATTGATTATAAACATGTATTACAATTCTTTTGTTAGTGAATTTCCTATGGAAAGTGAACTATTAGCATGACCCGCACGGTGAAACTTAAGCCCGGGATCACCATAGAAGTTCCTAACGTGACCCCCTGAACACGTTTTGGGGGGTCGTTCAAAATTTTATATATATATATATTTTTTATATATATATGTGTGTGTATGCATTCTAGCGGTCGCATTTTTTGTCCGATTTACTTCACATTTGGTAGGGACGTTCCTTTCTATAATCTGTTGGACAATTTCGTTGGGCAAAACAATCGGAAATCTCTAAATCCCTTTTTTTGGGATTAATCTTTCAAATTTCGAGTTTTTGGACCCTAAAAGGGTCGGAAAAGCCCCGGATGTAGAATTAACGCATGTTAAAAGATGGGAATTAGTGTGACGAAACTTTTAAGTCCTCTCTCGTTATTCTACCATAAATATTTACCGAGTTATTAAAGAAAATGTGTATCGACCAAACACAGTACGTTGTCTTATGGGGGTTTTACATTAGAAAAGCCTATTATTCATTTGTTAGTTTACTTTTATCATCCCCAACAACCTCACGCCTACTTTAAAGCCTGACTGGACCTTCTCCTAGCCTTATAATGCGCAAAATTGTATTCCCACCATTGCAGGTAAGTAGAACCAGGAGCATCAAAACAGCCAAAAAATCAATATTTTCAGATTTGAATAAAAATTGGAATAAATGTATGTTTTTAACTGATTTTGAGTTGTTATAGTTTTTTTATGTGGAAATTCACTTTCCTCACGTCAGCGTGCTGCGTGCGAACTCGTTTTGATTTTACTCCATAAGCCCAGTGTTAACTTTCTTAACTTATCATTTTCGTTTTGTTTTTCATCATTTGATTTTTCCTGGGGATGAGTTCTGTCTAGAACTTATTTTTATACCAGAAATGATTTATTTCCAACATTCAAAGAAAATCTTTGCATATAAAGCAAACGTTACTCATATTAAAGTATAGGATAGGCTACGTTACATGTCATAATCAATCACTTAGTACGTGCGTTTTGTTTTACCGCTAATATGTAATACGTAAATCGTATTGATCACTGATAATCTCTGACATAAAGATTGCTTTTACTTGGTTTATTTGTTGACATAGCTACAGGTATAAACCGGGAATAAATTGGGCTCAGGCCTGTTTTACGTCTTCCAGATCGTAAAGAAACGCTATCAGTTCGCCATTTAAACACCCGATCTCGGAGTGTTGGTGATCCACCTTGGCAGTCAATCTTTATTATTTTCTTACCTTTTATCAATGGTAAATAAAATATTTCTACACACGTACGTAGTACTAAACTGTTACTGCAAGTTAGTAATGTCTTAACAAACAGTGATAACAGTTAAATTAACTAAAGAATTTAATTTGAAATAAACTTGTCTGTATTTGAAAAACATTTGATTTGCAAAAGAGAGCTCTCAGTGTTTTATTTTGTAAGTAAGGGTGTTTTAATATAATTTATTCCATTTTACGAGTAAAATTTAGCTAACATTACTGATATGTAATATTTTTTAATTTGTCATATATTAACTTTAACTGTGAATCAGGCCAATATAAAAATACATTTAAGCTCTGAATAGCTCGTTTTATTTATAAACAACCTTTTAGGTCAAACAAACAGTAAATTGCGATTACAAGGTTTTTATAATTTCCGTTGAAACTCTTCAAAAGACGATTCCCTACATAACAAATTTAGCGAAATTTTTTCTCTTTTAGCGAATTTCCCCTATAGGGAAGAAGCTATTACCGTAGGTCTCATGGTAAGACTTAAGCCCGAGACCATGATAACTTTTTGTTTTGAGGTCCCCAGATGACAAAAACACTATTCGTTCAAATTTTTACATATGTATATATATATATATATATATATAGATATTATATATATATATATATATAGGTGTGTATTTATGTGTCTGTAAGCACGATAACCGTCGTAAAAGAGGTCCGATCTTAATGAAATTTGGTACAAATATGTAAAGTACCATTTATTTGAACGATTTTGTAAACCAGACAAATCGCACCATCCGAAGGGGGGTTTTGTACCCCAAAAATGGGTTTTTTTATTTTCCACATGTAATTGTTATTCAAATCAAATTTTAATTCATACCATTGAATTCATCTTAAAAACAAACAATTTGGTATTGAGATCATTGTTCTACGTCAATTTGTTACTGAGATATTGAAAGTGCTAAACACAGTACGTTGTCCAATGTTATTCTTATGGAGAAAAAGAAAAATTTTATATCTCGGTTATTTATGAACATAAACTGACAAAACTTGGTATATCACTTCATCTGATTGTGGTTTGTTGTTGTTTGAACAAAAAAAATTTTTCGCCTATGGTTCCCGTAGCAGCAAACCTAGTTACTCGGTCCCCGTGTTATTCTTATGGAGAATAATAAAAATGTTATATATTGCTTATTTATTAATGAATATAGATGAAACTTGGTATGTGACTTCACTTAGATGAGTTCTGTTGATATTTGCATAAAAACCCATTAATTTGTGTTCCTTGTTGTAGCAACCCTGCTTACTCATCCCTAATGTTATTCTTATGGATTATAATGAATATTTTAAATATCGCTTATTTATGAATATATTTCTTATGAATTCTGGTAAGAGGCTTAATGTGTTATTAAGACATATATATTCATTTTAAATTCACTAAGTCCGCAGGTTTGCTGCGACGGGGGTATTTATCTCATTTTCTCCTTACAACCATCAATTTGATTACTCCTGGTTTATCCAGGAATGTGGACCTAGAACACACACTATAACTTGAGTGACACTACTTATCAAGCAAGCTGGATATCCAAATCTATTTGACGCTCTGATGAGAACGTTTGTTATCAGTCTGATGATTCCGCCTTCATCCCCCAGACTGATGATGCAATCTCATATTGCGGCGTGACATTCATTACACGATATCATTAGTAGCAGATATTGTTTTGTGAACGCTTAATCACTCAGTCTAAGCAAAGGAAATTGTATAACCAATATTTTACTACATGTGACTAAACTCTCTCCAACAAAAATCACTGTTTACTATTTAATTTATAATTAGTTTGTAACCAACACTTGATGATAAACTTTAGCTTGGATAATTTTATCACATTTTTAAACTGTTTTGTATAGTATTTCTAGAATTGAATATATAAATAAACAATCCAGAGATTTGTGAAAATAGTTTTTAAGATCAACAAAAATGCATTTTGCAACTTGAAATAAATATTGAAATAAATATATAACAAATAACGTTAAGACAAAAACAAGTTACAAGTTTTGCTTTTGGTTATAAAATTCTGCTTTACTTATGTAATAAACTAATGCCTTAAACATTAAAATATGTTTATTAAATTACTTACCATTTAAATTTCAGTAATATTGCTTGTAAAAACTGAAGATGAGGATTATAATCTGAAGTAAAGAATTAGAAAACATTATTTTTTGCCCGACCAATATCAGTTTCTTTTAAATATTTTTGTTTATTAAATAAGAATAAAACACAAACCCCTACTTGACTTTAATTTTTAATCAGTATAGAATTTTTTTCATGAGGAAAAAGGACTCAGTATTGAGAGATCATTCTACAACTTTGTATATTGACTGTCAGAATTGATTATTACGTAAGCCTTTGATTAGCATAGTGAATTGTTAACTGGGTTCCAAAAGCCATTTGTTACGTACTTGAAGCTTGGAGACGTTTCCTTAAACAACGTACGAGATTGTTTTCCTGTACAAAGTTGTACCATAAAGTAAACATTATCGACTAATATTTGGTTTCAGTGTGATAACTAACATAACATAAATGAAACACGAATTATATCCAACAGAGACTCACAAATTGTTTGCATCACCTTTACAAGTTTATAACCTAAGATTGAAAATCATGAAAGAAAATTTATCTTTCTGTGAAATGTAATAACATGTTCGGCCCAACAAACCAATGGGTGTATACGACAACCACTTTCCAATGGGGACGTGAGCAATTCCTTCTTTGGATTTACAGAATTTTCGATTTACCTGTAAAACCTTTTTTGGAGGAAATAGAGTTGGTAGATTCTGGATGCAATTGAACTATATACTTCTTAGGTCATCGTGGTATTTATTGTTGTTGGACAACAATACTTAATATAATTTTGTTACAATTATTTATAATTATTATTTTATAATCATTATTTTTTGGTATAATTGTGTACATTAAAAGTCTTCACTTTACTTATTAAATACAATTAAAATTCTTAGCTCTTGAAAATTTAGTTTTTCCCTATGTTATTTTCTGGTTTTAACTTTAAAGATTCGTAGTTACATTTCTCATATTTGGATAGTTGGTTTACTGGATTGAACATTATTGATATTACTACTTATTATTAATACACTTTAGAACTACGACACTAAAATTGCTATCGCACATAATTTTATGCGATTTTACTTTTTTATCTGGATAATTTAATTTTCATAATAGTAAGAAATCTCTTCTCATTGGCGATTCGTTTCTTAGAAGTGGGACAAACTTAGTTACATATTACTGTTTAATATATTTTACTGTTTACGTACATAAAACAGTCTTATTGTAATTATGATTGAGATTTAATATGTACAATAGTAGAAAGCCAATATAAATACGTTTCAATGAGAAAACAGTTTTTGTTGGCAATATAAATCAAAAATATCTTGGATCATGTTAGCTAAGATTAGTTTTTGGAATGGACTGTTTGAAACTGTTTCACTTCATGAGAAGTCATCTGAGTAAAATCAATTGTAAATGTGATTAATATACCTAAATATTTCACTTTCCCTTTTTAGCGAATTTCCCCTATAGGGAAGAAGCTATTACCGTAGGTGGCATGGTAAGACTTAAGCCCGAGACCATGATAACTTTTCGTTTTGAGGTCCCCAGATGCCAAAAAACACTATTCGTTTAAATTTATATATATATGTGTGTGTCCGTTACCGTGATAACTTTTGAAAGAAACACCCGATTTTGATGAAATTTGGCAAAAATGTGAAAAGTAGCATTTATGACTTTAAGTTCGAAAACCAGATCGATCGCACTATGGGAAGGGGGTTTTATGGGGGTTTACAATTTTCCAAAAATCGGTTTTTTGCAAATTTGACCCCAAAATATAAATAACACTCAATTTTGATTATAGCCATTTTATAGAGCTTAAAAAAACAAATAATTTAGTATTTTTGAATCATTAACCTAGGTTAAGTGGTTGCGGAGAAAATCCAAAAAAAGTGTCCCATGTTAATCTCATGGGAAAAAGGTTTTTAGATTTTTCTCAGATAGTTTTACTAAAAACTTCACATTTCTGTTTATTAATGTGTTTAGCTCAACAAAACAAACATTTAGGTGTTTTAATCGTTGTTCTACGTCCAACCGTTGCAGAGATATTCAAAGTGCTAAACACAGTACGTTGTCTAATGTTATCCTTATGGAGAATAAATAAAATTCTATATCTCGATTATTTTTGAATGTATATTGTTGAAACTTGGTATGTGGCTTCAACTAGTTGTGTTATATTGATATTAGCACAAAAAACAAGTTTTTTGTTGATAGTCCCCGTAGCAGCAAACCTGCCTACTTGGCCCCCATGTTATTCATATGGAGAATAAGTAAAGTTGTATATCTCCCTTAATTATGAACCTAAATTAATAAAACTTGGTATACAGCTTCACCTGGTTCAGTTATATTGATAATTGAAAAAAAAAACATATTACTTATCTTTCTCGTTGCAGCAAACCTGCGTCCTCAACCCTAATGTTATTCTTATGGACAATAAACAAAATGCTATATATCACTTATTTATGGATGTATTTTTGTTAAAATTGGTAAGTAGCTCTATGTAGTAGTGTGTCACATATATATGCACTGGAAATTTGCTGAGTACGCAGGTTTGCTGTGACGGGGTATTATAATCTTACCGTTCCATACAAATTAAAAATATGTTTTACGTTGATGTTTATATATAACCTTTGCGAACAGTTTTTCTTATATAAGTTCAGAGTTCTGAACATAAATTATAACTCATTTTTATAACGAACCATTATACGAGTATTAGTAATTATGAAAAAGTTAAAATATCGTAACTTATCCACGATAATCATATGCAAATATAAAAGTGCAGCCAGAGCTTAGTGTGTATGCTATATAATTCATATGAAACACTCTCCAATATAACTTATATTCCATGTGAAGAATATAAGCAGAGGGCAGTAAAAATGAAGCCTCTCGCAAATTTCCCCACGGGCGACACTTGTCATTTGTCATTGACGTAGGTTTCGCTTGTTTTTTTCAAGTACGATAATTTCCCCAGAAAATTCGTATTCAAATTGTTTTTGTGGATGGGACTACAATACTATCTACTTACTCAACAACTGATTACGGTATCAGATATTTAAAATTATAGAGAACAAGTATAAGTGATAGTAAAATGGAGAAAATATTTGTTTGTAACTAAATTTATAAAAAATCATTGTTTATATTGCAAATGCTGATAATGCACCAAAACGATTACAACTAAACGGTAATTACAATTTAAAATTTGTATAAGTTCAAAGCATTCATGTTTTCTCTCTTGCCATTAATCGTTAGTTTGGTGGAAACTTATATCAATATTGAGATAAATTTAAAACAAATCTTAGTACAAATTATATTCTATACGACAATAAAAAAATCATTTATAATTAGACCTTAACTTTTTGTAGAATTTTCAAAGAATAAACATCGAACACTACACTTCACCGCATTAAGTTATAACACATATTCTGTCTCCAGGGAAATCTACCCGAAGCTGCTCAGGCTGATGGATTCAATTGTTAATTTTACAACCTAACATCCATTTCCAATACAAAATAAAAGTACAATTAAGCTAAAAATATGTTGTAATTTGTCTGCTTCGGATCTCACCTGTCTAGTAGGGCAAAATTGGACTTGATAGGGCAATAATAAGATGAAGATATTAGTGATACGCCCCATAGCAGTCTGGAGTATGAAGGGATGATGCGTTAAGGCTGTGCTAAAACACTGTAGATGAAGAGTCTAGGACTTTGCTAGGATTAAAAAGAGCAAAGTGCTTTGTCGTCAACATCTTCACGTGGATTAAACGGTATTTTAGTCTTTGTAGCTAAATTTGAAAACCGGGTATTAGTTATTATCAGTATTAGTTATTGCTTTCCAAACATCTATCATACCCATCACACTATCCATGTCTGTGGTGCCGTAGTATATCTTGACCAATTGTTTACCAATAGGTTCAATTGTTTACCAATCGGTTCAATTGTTTAAAGTTTATTTCAGGCTTCAGAAAGGAAGTAATTTAGACACACTTGAATATTGTAAATCAGGTCTGATAAAAAGTACTTGATCAAAACCAGATCCAAAGTTTATCAGGACTCAACCCGATTGTGGATCGATTCCAAATGAAGTTCTGATAACGTCTAATTCAAGGTCCTGATCATTACCAAATATTAATGTTTTTAAACTGCTTAAAACATTAAAAAACAAAATAAGTAAATTTACATGTTGAATTTATGAATTTCGCATTTATAATAAAATTTAAACGGTGAAAAGAATTTTGCGACAAAATATATCACCGGCGTGGCCCGGATTGTGCACAATCTACTCTGGCTTAAAGGGAGAGGGATGAGTGGGGGGGATTCTAGAGAAAACAAGCTTTCAAAAATGTTTCATAAACTCGACGAAAACCATTCGCTAGACTCTTTATTATGGATAAATCATAAAGAACAACAAACACAAATGTAAATAGCTTAGATAATCCTGCAGACATCCGAGGAATGCAATGATGAAATATGGCGTCAAATACGACAGATTCCAGGAGATTCTTGTTGAGATCGTCATCGCTATTCTACGCCTTATAAACTATTAAGGTTTAAAACTTAACAAAACGAAGAGCACTTTCCTATGGCAATTCAAGTTCAAAATAGCACTCTTGTTTATTAAAGAAATATACTTATTAGCTCATTTCCAATTCCAGCTAATTATTTACATCTAGTTAACAACAAAGAACAAGATTAATTAATTTGCTTATTTGACTAAAGGTTATCTAGATTAATTAGTTATTGTTATTGTAAATAAATGTTGGTAGTCCAATGAAAATATTACTTGCACTCTAAAATAACTATAGAATCAGAGAAATACAAACTGATCTTATTAGTAGTCTTATTAGATAAACTGAAGTTAAAATAGCTTTTAGAATAAAATTATATTTTAACCTGTTGTTCGGTTACAATGGTATAAATAATAATATTATTATTATGTTATAAGGTTGTAAAATGTTGGTCATTTTTGTTTGGGAAAAATTTACAAACTAAAGCAGTTTTAAATAATTATATTTTTGGAATTAATTAAATAATAACAAAATTTATTTTTGTATTAGTTTATTTGAATGTTTAATGGTTTGGCGTTTAGATAAATTTGTTCAGGTGATACAATACAGTAAAGAAATTCGTTATATTTTTGTATTTGAAACTGGTTTAATCATTAATAAACTGATGTATTATACACATATAATACCTTATATAAATCCATATCCATATCCATGAATCCATATTATATCATATTATGTAATTGAATTCTGCTGCTGATGTACCGATTAGAGTGGGATTTATTAGTGAGTAGAGTGTTAGGTAATTTTTAAACTTTGAAGGTTTGTAGAGACCACTTGTATTTTAAAAGTATTTGTGTTTTCAAAGATTTCGCAGACTTGGAAAAGATAAATATAAAGTGGATCCAGCGTTTAAGAGTCTGCCAACATCAAAGGTGCTGGGATTGACTTGGCAGAATAACGTCAAATTCACCTCTCAGAACGTCGGTCTTCAGTGTTAACACTTTTTAAAGCAAATGTGCAAGATTTAAGTGATTCTACGTTAAAAGGTGAAATATCAATGTTATTTTTATACATTAAGCCATATTTTGTTATATATAATGTTTTAGTAATCAATTTGGAGATGTCAGTTGTACTTAACATAAAACTGACTAAATCAATTCCATGTTCCATGAGTCAGCGAGGTTTTTTTACAGATAACCAACTTCTAAGTTTCCGCTTAGGACAAGATTAACCATGTTAATAATGTTAAATATTTCACGTTAAATTTGAAATCAGAATATATAGTTGTACATTTTAATTTTTCATCGAAATGTTAGTCGCGGTAAGACGCTCGGGGTGACTCCTCGCCAAACATCGTTGGCGACAATAACATTCCCCCTAAGAGGCGCATTGTTGATTTGTTCGCGCGAAACGTCGCCGTCGTACAGTGGGGAAATTTGTATGATTAGGAGAGCTCAAGTCAATACTCTTAATATACACAATAAGAACCGTCATAAAACTGTTTAAACTGATTTATCGTGGAAAAAAATACTTTTTAAAGTTAATCAAGTAAGTATTATATTGTTAACACTTTTATAAAAATATGAGATTCGTTAGTTAAATAGTGATAATTAGTAAAGGTAAAATTCCCTTTTTATCATTATGTCTTTCACATTTCTTTAAGTTAATATAACAGTGAATGATTTATTGATAATTTTAGTCTATCTATATTCAATTAGACTGACTAAGCGAAGAACATTTCACTTGACTTAACCGTTTTAACAGGGATATAAAAGAAAAACCAAGTGTTGTTTGTTAAATATTTTTTCACGTAAATTTTTATACAAATAATTTTCACATTTAATTACTCTGTTTACTACAGATACTGGAAGTACTATAATGTACAATGATTTATAAAACATAGATGTTTATCTTAACAAACTTTGAATAAAAGTCGTTTAAATACACACAATTCTGTTATGGACCTTGAGTTACAATTTAAGTATTTTTAAGTATAAAAAACCAAAAACAAATAATGCAAAAATAATTTTAAATAACGATTTCGGACTGTTAGGTTAACTGAATTTAAGAAAAAATTAAAACATAGCTAAACGACAGGACAAAATACAATTTTTTCTAAAATTACATTTCATACCCAAAAACAAAATTGAACAATGGGCATTCTGTAAGAAAAAATAAAGTTGGCCACCATAATGGAAAAATTACCGGAATAATTTTTGAATTGAAATGCATTTTAAAACGGAGCTTAAAAAAGTAATGGTGGTCGATCCCCCATAAGAAGTTAGCTGTCGGACATAAAAAAAGTTAGCTATTGCCCAATTTAAGGCTGGACACCCTTTATATATATATATATTATTAGATTGAAAACAAAATTTCCAGAGTACCCTTTTTTAAACATTTTTATTACACAACGCGTTTCGGCTATAATGCCATTTTCAAAGTGTATAAAAAGTATAACCTTAAAATTATATATATCTAACATAATGTTATTAACTTAATCATGTTCTATATACTAGGTTAACTTATAGGTTAATCTATAGAGATTCCATTACAATTACCTATATTACCTATATATATACTGATAATATTAATAGGATAACAAATCCGAAATATTAGACTCTGTAATTGTATGTGCGTTTATTAATTTTTTGTTTAAGAAATAAAAAAGAATGAAAACGATTTACAATCTTGACCATTAAGGTCTGAGAACGGGCAGTAATTAATCATTATACACTGCTAATTAATGCCATTAGATGTAAAAGTTTTGCGTTTGAGGGCTAGTTAAATTCTCTTACCAAACAGTAATAAAATACCCATATAAACCAAAAAAGTGTACTGACGAAAATTACAAAAAAAGTAGTGGCTCCCATGGAGGCAGGTTGTGGCAGATTAAATGGTCAAGAACGTTGAGAGTATAGTTTATTCTTTCAGAATATGTAACTATTAAGGTGAACGCGAGCGGATGAGACATATTAATGACTATTTATTTATAAATTTAATTTCTCCCAACCTTTAATTAATACAATTTTATTTTTAAACTATAACTCATTATAATCAATTAGATTGCTAATGTTTTTACCTTTTGGTGGGTCAGCCACCTCATAAATATTCAATATATTTCCATATTAATGCTACTTAAATCAAAAAAACATAACGTAACAGTAACTTCTTCAACGTGATCACAGAGGAACTGGTGCTTCTGTAACAAATAAGAGAGAAATCTGGCCCTGCAATAGCTTCCAAAAGATTGAAAAGGCCTGTTTCTTATCGCAAAGCTATGTGAAATTCCATTGATAGCTATGTGAAATTCCATTGATTATTGTTGTGCCCAACATAACTTTGGATTTTTCACTTTTGCTCTCCTAGATAACATTGTTGCCCCACTGAGCGTCGGGATGTAGTGTGTATATCTGGTTTATGATGTGTTTGTGTTTCTTTTTAAGATTGACCAAGGATCCGCGCAGCATTTGAATACTAAGGTGGGTGTTGGCCAAATAACTCAAAATAGTCACTTTTTGTTTATAAAACGAGTGTTTTTTAATGGTTTTTGTACTATTGAGGAAATTTTGATCAAAATGTAACCAGCTTTTGATTTTCTTTCTAAATTGAAGGATGTCATGTTTAAATTATATAGAAACACATAAGTTTCAACTTTTAGTTGTTTGGTAATCTTATAAGGATTACTTACATTTAAGTCATACTATTGGATGTTTTATATTTATTATTTGAACTTGATTAATCAATTTTAACTCAATAAAATATGGTTCACAATGATTTACTGATATCAATCGTTTAAATAGGTTATATAGCTGACATTAATGTGTGTATTACATCGCATTTACGCTATATGAATATACTTAAGCAGATTTTTTTGGATTTTCTCCGCAACCACTTAATCTAGGTTAATAATTAAAAATACTATATTATTTGTTTTTTAAGCTCTACAACATGGTCAAAACCAAAAGTAAGCTTTTAAAAAATTGTAGGGTGAAAAATGCAAAAAACTGATTTTTGGAAAATTTAAAACCTCCATAAACCCCCTTTCCCATGGTCCGACTTTTCTGGTTTTCGAACTTAAAGTCATGAATGTCATTTTACACATTTGAGCCAAATTTCATCAAAATCGGACGTTTTTTACTCAAGTTATCGCATTCACGGACATACACACACACACACACACACACACACACACATATATATATATATATAGATATATAGATATATAGATACATATATATATATATTTATATATACACATATATAAATTTGAACGAACAGAGTTTTTGTCATCTGGGGACCTCAAAACAAAAAATCGTCATGGTCTCGGGCTTAAGTCTCACCATGAGACCTACGGTAATAGCTTCTTCCCTATAGGGTAAATTCGCTAAAAAGCAAGAATCGTTCAAAAACTATAAATTACCCAGAGGTTAAAACTCAATGTGTGCTTGCAACGTATTTTATAAGTATTGTTGTGAGCCATTGGCGTAGTGGTCAAGGTGACGGTTTCCGTGGAACCATGGCAGCGGCCCTTTCGAGGTTCGAATCCCAGTCCTGGCATGGAAATTGTATCAGAACTGTACAACCCATTACTTTGCTGGATACATTCCACGCACAGATGCATAGTGTATGTGGACGGGCAAAGTAAGGCTAAAAGAGACTGCCAACTCTTTTATTAAATAATAATAATAATATTTTTGACCGTTCATTATATTTCTTAACTGCAGCATTTTTACGGGTATTTAAAATGGTCAAGCAAAACGCCAGATAAAAAATATTCATGAAATTTTAAAATTTATCTTGCAAAATAAACAGTCAACCATCAAAACTGCATCCTGGTGTATTTCACATCACCTGATGGTCTTTTTAAGGGAATAACATGGTTATGGACCACATAATGTCAGTGCAAGGCGCCTTTGACAGCGGCATCGCTGATGACGTCACAGGCATGAGTGGAAGCTGCCTATAAACACACGATAACTACATTATGTTGATTGCATTTAGTAATAAATTTACTGATCGCAAATATAATAGGATTAAAGGAACTTTTGATAAATAAGACTTTGGTATTACCTAGTACTCCGGTTTTTGAAACTCACAATGGCTATAAATTGTTTTTATGTTTTAGTCTTTATCTATTGCTTATAGTGTTGTAAGCTAAGCTACTTTTTTGCGTATTTTTACCTAGAAAACTCCTCCTGTTGTGAAGTGAACCCACTTTTATCGAAATTTCAACTACTGATACTCAACAACCTTAGAGATTATTCTGTTTTATATATATATATATGTTGTGACGCTCAGCGTCACGCTATTTTTATATAGTGTAGGCGGCCTGCATAACCGCACCAAAAGCCATCAGCGGCGTTGAGCCAGCTGACCTTTTTACCGTTAGCGGCAGCTTCCTGCGGCGTCCTCTCTCTCTTGCTTTTTGGCGAGCCCCTAGAGCGTCTCCTCCCCCGCACCTTCACCAGAATTTTCCACCATCATACATAAGTACCATAGTTTAAGTAGAAATTTAGTACCAGAAATGGTAGGCTAACCGACAATCGGAAGGACAATCCCTTTTGGGACCCCCCAATTTACAGGATTATGTAGGAATTGTTAAATCGGTCGAGGCTGCCCCTCGACCGCATGTCAAGTTTCTGATTAGCATATTAGATTCTGGTTATTCCGCTCCTCAGAAGACAATTAATTAATAAACTATCATGGGTTAGGTTCAGAAATTTAGTGATACATTAATTATCCAGTACGATTATCAATTTACCAGGTTTAGACACTTGTAATAATTTCAGTAGTAGGTCTTGGAAGGATATTTATTAGTTATTTATAGTTAAACCAATCATCAGAGCTGGCTAGTATAGCATTCTGGTCTGGTAAAGATACATAGGCCCCTGGGCACCCAGTCACGTTTTCCAACCCCCAATTAGTTATTACAATACCAATTAGCAGTTCATGGTTAGGGCAGACAACGGCCTGGCTTCTTAGTTTACCAGTCATTAATTAGCCAAACCAGTAGCAGAGTCAGCACGCCCAGATTCCAGTTGTAGTAACCACTCAGTCAATTAGCCAATTAGCAGCCCAATTAGCCCCCCATGTAGCCCATACTCTCACCATTAAATTACTACCACTGCATATCGACACCCAAATATCCCCCCGCTGCAATATATATATATACAGTTTGTGATAGTGTCTTTAATCAGTAAACCGTAAGTAATAATTCAAATGTTTGTCTTTAGGAGTATCAGACAGATTAAATTATAACTACAAACAATAAATGTTCATAAATAATTCAAAAATACATGATGCCAATAAATTAAGTGTATACAAAAATTCAATTACGGTTTTTTCAATCAAATTTATTAAAACGTAAAATACCTTCCCTCAATTCCAAAGAGAATCTTTGTACATCGGCAGGTGTTTCATTGACAAAGTGGCCCGAAGTGCTGCCGAGTGCTCTTTTCTCTTACTTCCATAATAACTATCGGACCAAACACTTCTTCTCACATAATTTGTTATCTTTTCAATGGGTATAGCGAAATGTATCAAGCTACTGAAATATGCTACAAGTACTTGTAATTATTTTTATGTCAAACCACTAGATAGCAATGTCAGTAAGACACAGTAAAACAAAATACAACATATTTAAAGAAACGTTGTTACTAACCCGTTTCAATCACATGATGTTGGATGACACTAATTTTGTTATAGGTTTATTTAAATGTATAGACTAACATATAAATTAACATATATTTAATATTTGCTTACATATAATATGATTTACATTTTTTTTGGGTTGTGTGTGCGGATCTTGAAAAGAATGCAATCTTTGTAAATAATTACAAAATATCTAAGTTTTTTTATTTCACACTGCGGTGTCTAACCATTCATATATGGTTGTAATACAAATTGCGTTTGCTATTGTTATACTCGTGTCAAGATTATCTATTTTAAAAAGTCATCAAAATTTAATTTAATTAATTCAAAAATATTTTTTTACATTTTCATATTTATAGGTTTATTAATCCGGTAACATTACAATCAGATGTTAATTGAAACAAGAGTTATTTCTGGAATTGATTCAATGGCTTACTCATTCATTTTATGCCTCAGATTTCTTTAAATAATCTTTATTATAAGACGTTTTACTTTAGCAATCAAAAATCTTGGATTCGATGATGGCCCTAAGAGTGTTTTTTTATTAGAGCGTTTCTAGAGTCAGTATCGAGCAGTTAGGTATCAAGCACATGTTCTCATTTTACAAGCTTGCGTTAAATATGTGCATATTGTGCTGCAGCTCATAAAATCCCCTAATAGAGATAAGAAAAACACTTGATACAAGATAACTACATTAGTAGAAAAGTATAACAATGTTTGGAGGGAATCGCACCCTTAGAAAACAATCCGTTTGTGTTATTTTTGTGTCAATTGTTGCACCTTAATTGGATTCATATTGTAACTGCTGACTATTACATGACCTTGATAAGAATCTAAAAATAATTAATGCTAGCAAATATATTTTTACTGATACATTTTAGCGAATTTCCCCTATAGGGAAGAAGCTATTACCGTAGGTCTCATGGTAAGACTTAAGATCGAGACCATGATAACTTTTTGTTTTGAGGTCCCCAGATGCCAAAAACACTATTCGTTCAAATTTATATATATATATGTATATACATATTTATATATATATATGTGCCCGTTAACACGAAAACTTGAGTAAAAAACGTTCGATTTTGATGAAATTTGGCTCAAATGTGTAAAATGAAATTCATGACTTAAAGTTCGAAACCAGAAAAATCGGACCATGGGAAAAGGGGGGTTTATGGGGGTTTTAAATTTTCCAAAAATCATTTTTTTGCATTTTTCACCCTACGATTTTTAAAAAACTTAATTTGGTTTTGACCATGTTATAGAGCTTAAAAAAACAAATGATTTAGTATTTTGAATTATTAACCTAGGTTAAGTGGTTGCGGAGAAAATCCAAAAAAATCTGCTCATAAAATCCCCCATGTTAATCTTATGGGAAAAAGGTTTTTGGCTTTTCCTCAGTTTATTTTAATGTAAACTTCACATTTACTTTTACCAATCTGTTCAGTTCCACAAAACAATCATTTTGGTGTTTAAATTGGGATTCAAACCAAACCGTTGCAGAGATATTCAAAGTGCTAAACACAGTACGTTGTCCAATGTTATCCTTATGGAGAATAAATAAAATTTGATATCTCGATTATTTATGAATGTATGTTGATGAAACTTCGTATGTGGCTTTACGTAATACTGGTACATTGATATTTGCACAAAAAATTGATTTTTTGTTGATTATTCCAGTAGCAGTAAACCTGCGTACTCAGCCCCCATGTTATTCTTATATGGAGGATAAGTAAAATGTAATGTCTCCCTTAATTATGAACATTAATTAATAAAACTTGGTATGTAGCTTCACTTGGTTGAGTTATATGAGTTAATTATATGAAAACCCATTTTTCTGTTCCTTGTTGCAGCAAACCTGCTTTCTCAGCCCCATGTTATTCTTATGGAGAATAACTATAATGTTATATAGCGCTTATTTATGATTGAATATTGATGAAAATTGGTATGTGGCTTCGCCTAGTTAAATTCTATTTATATTTGCATAAAAACCAATTGTTTCTTTTCCTTGTTTCAGCAAACCTACGTACTCATTACCAATATTATTCTTATGGAGAACAATTAAAATCGCTTATATGTGAATATATTTTTATGAAACTTGGTTTGCGGCTTTATGTGGTATTAAGACATATATTATGCATTGGAAATTCGCTGAGTACGCAGGTTTGCTGCGATGGGGGTATTTTAAGAAAGCAATTACTTTTACGTTACACCAGAACTGCATTTTAAGAATGAAACTTAATTCTTACTAGTATTGTTAATAGGTCGTTGAGTGAGTAATTCCTTTAATTATAAAGGAATTATTCATGAGTAAAATAATGAAAGAAAAAAAATTTGACAGGTAATAAGATGTCTGCAAAAACACTGGGTGTATAAATAACACAATCGGGACGTGCGCAAAGCCTTGGTCGGATTTTCAGAATTTATGATTCATCTGCGAAGCCCCTCCTGCGAGAGACGCTCCTAGTTGCTGACACTAATGTTCGTATTGGCGAGCAAGTATTTAATATTTTTACCCTAAACTGTTTAATTATACTGTTTGAAAATTACCAAACTATAATCAATAAAACAATACATTATCAAAATAATTTATTCATCATTTATAATTTGATGCGTACATTAGTTTTTATAACGGTTTGCAGAAAAACAATATGAAATTATTTATTTTCCATAAAAATTTAATAGTTTTTATGAAAATAAAATTCTATTTGATAACAAGCAAGAAACAATTGGTTTATTTAATAGACCAAGGCTTTGCGCACGTCCCGATTGTGTTATTTATACACCCAGTGTTTTTGCATACATCTTATTACCTGTCAAATTTTTTTTCTTTCATGATTTTACTCATGTAAAATTCAAAACTTGTTCAAAAGAGCGAATAAGGTAGGCTTCAATACCTTATTCGTACCTTATTAATAGCACCTGATTTGTGAGACATCATGGTTAACGTAAGTAGTTTCTTGCATGTGAAATAATTCATAGTTAGGCCAAGGATAGTTTTTATATACAAATTATTATATAAAGGTACTTCTTACATGAATGTAATTTTATTTCAACAACGACCGATATATAATGAAACCGACTGTAGTGATCTAAACCTCCCCCGCGATATTTTCTTCTTAAAAAATAAAATTCGAAACAATGGTAATGTATACGAATCATTAAATAAATATAATTTAAATTATAATTTGCATTTCCCTACACTCACAGGTGACGTCAATGTTTCCTTGTGCATTTAAATATATCAATTCAAATAAATATCAATGTGGCGTATTTTTCACACCACCATTCGGATGTCCAGTTGATATTAACATATATCAACATATATTGGATATTAACATATCCATTAACTGCAAAATGTACTCTGGAACTTATTCGGGTTTTAAGGTTATTGCTCTGGGGCTGTATGATATAACGCCACCATGACAACAAAATTTAAGTACAGAGAAAGGTTTCTCAGTTGCCAATCATTCTTGTTACATAAATATAACAATATAAATAATATAACACAGCTGCAATTTGTAACGCAGGCTTTCACCTCCTCCATTAACCGATATTTGCCTGTAACTTCAAGTTTTAGGTGCATTAGGCCTTTTGACTAGTTGTAAGGTAATTTGTAAATATACAGTTTTATATTCTTGTTTTATTTATTGTATTTTAGTGATGTATTTGCAATTGCCTGAGTTTGCATTCTGGTATTTTTTAACTCTGCCGTAATGCTCATGGTTCAAAAGTGAGAGACGATTTGTTTTTGGATTTTTCTCTGTCCCGAACCAAAAGACTAGTTTCGCGTATTGGCAAAAATAGTCAATAAAGTTCTCGATTCATGACTCAATCTTGACGCGCGCCTATTTGTGTTTTTTTTATGTTGATAACGGTCATGTAGTTACTGCTCACTGGTTGGTTGAGAAATACAATACCATTTCTTACAAAGTATTTACACAAAATAATATGAATTTACTGCCTAAAATTCATTTTCACAGATGTTATTTTACCGTATATCTGGCTTATTTATGGGAAACTCGTCAAATAAATAATATTCCATTTTTAAATACATTTTTGAACACATTCTTAAAGATTATAATCATTTGTTTACATTTTTTCTGTTTTAAATTACTTAAGAAATAAATTACAACATATGTTATTCATGTTTCGTGCAACATGTGATCAGATCGCATGCAACGCGCAATCAGTCGCTTAAACACGAAGCGATGCGATGCTAGTTTACGATCCGGAAAGCGTTTATTTCGTGTTTATACCTTTAAATTTATCAACGCTGAAAACGAGTAAAATCAATCTTCACTCCGGAAGTTTATAACTGTTTGTTCCATTCCAAACCCGCGGCATCACTGAGGCATCCCTGAGTAAAATGAGCTTAACTGAACATTATTGCACTCTGGAATATAATTTTTGTTTATTGTGTTACCTTTATGAGTAAAGCATATATTAAAACTATTTTTAAAAGTTAATAAGTCAAACTTTGATAAATATAGTATATTATTTACAAAACTGTAAAACGTATTTTTACATAACATAAAAGTTTTTAGGTGAAAACCGGGGATGGATTTCTTTGAGATAGTAAAGTAGCAAATCATAACTTTGCCTGCAAGAATAAAACAACTAAAATATCCATCCGCATATCTATAAATACTAGTGGCTTTTAGGGGGTAAATCCCCTAATATTTGGTTTCTGTGTATGTGTAGATTTTATTTACTGTTTATATGCTGATAAAAATCACTTAAAGTTAAATCAAGTAATACGATCATTTGTTAATTTTAAAGATTTGTATTATTTTCAGCACATTAAGGAAAATATTAAAGGGCAAATAACAAAAATGTGGTTCCGTTACGTTCTGAGTTCCGTTACATCTGATTTTAGCGAATTTCCCCTATTGGAAAGAAGCTACTACCGTAGTCGGCATGGTAAGAGCTAGGCCCGGGACCGTGATAACTTTTCGTTTTGAGGTCCCCAGACCCCAAAAACACCATTCATTCGAAATTGTATGTATATACATATTTATATATATATATATACATATATATGTGTGTGTGTGTGTGTGTGTGTGTGTGTGTGTGTGTGTGTGAGTGAGTGAGCACGATAACTCTCGTAAAAATTATCCTATTCTGATTAAATTTGGTATAAACGTGTAAAGTAACATTTATGACTTTAATTTCAAAAACCAGCCATCTCGCTCCATCCGAAGGGGTATTTTGGGGGGGTTTGTCCCCCAAAAATGGATTTTTTGAATTTTTTACATATAAATTTAAGTCAAATATTTGTTTTTACCATTGGATTCAGCTTAAAAAACACACAATTTGGTATTTTGATCATTCCTCTACGTCAATTGGTTACCGAGATATTAAAAGTGCTAAACACAGTACGTTGTCTAATGTTATTTTTATGGAGGAAAGGGACAATTTTATATCTCGCTTATTTATAAACGTATACTGACGAAACTTGGTATAAGGCGTCATCTGGTTGTGGTCTATTGATATTTGCTCAAAAAAATTCCAAAATGCTCCCGTTGCAGCAAACCTGCGTACTCAGCCCCCATTTTATTCTTATGGAGAATAATTAAATGCTATGTCTCCCTTAATTATGAACATAAATTAATAAAAACTGGTGTACGACTTCACCTAGTTGAGTTCTATTGATATTACCATAAAAGCCCATTTTTTGTGTTCCTTGTTCCAGCAAACCTGCGTACTCAGCCCCAATGTTATTCTTATGGAGAATAATTAAAATTGTATATACCGCTTATTTGTGAATATATTTTTATGAAACTTGGTCTGTGGCTTTATGTAGTATTAAGACATTTATATCTCCATTGGAAATTCGCTGAGTATGCAGGTTTGCTGCGACGGGGTATTCAATTAATGTTCTTAGTTTCAGCCTTCTATTTCATACAATATTTTCAGAAACTTGTGCAAAAGTCAATATTTCAGTTTTTCCTTACACAATTAAATATCAATATTTTAAAATGAATAATCAGAACTCACTGTATGAATTTTTACGATATGACTTTTTTACTGAAGGAAAGAGAGAGTAGGATTACAGCGCGAACGAAGCATCGTTACAGAGGATCGTTGTTGTGAAGAGTATGCTGAGGATAACGGGTTGGTGTCAAGTTCGTGTTTGACGCCTAACAATGTGTTGCTTGGATGATCCAGGGAGAGATTGTTCCAGGACGATGCTAGCTACTGCTGACTTGATCAAGTATTATTTTACTACTCGATATAAAGCTGACTGTCATGAGAATATCTTTGTAAATTTGTATGAGGAACACCGTTTGTACAAAAGGTTTAGATCATATCTCATAGAAAAGGAAACAAAGAGGATCAAATTAACTCTGTAATGTCTCTAGTAATTTATTGGCCAGATTTACTCACTGGTAAACAATCAAACTTCCCACAGAGATTAAATAATAACTGTTAGTATAACAGATAGATGGGGCGAGGAACTAAATTATATTATTTTATTATTATTATTATATTATTTTATTAGGAACTAAATTTTCAAAGACAGAAACGTACCCATAACGATGATATCCTGTATTTACTCGATCATTATGCATTATATCTGCTCACTTTAATAAATTAATAAAATGCCTTTATGTTGAAAAAAAAACAATAAAATATGCAAGTTAAACAGATACCCTAAACTTACAAAATAATACCAAAATACAAAATAATTATATCTTTCGTATTTCCAGTTCATTATGATTTTTTTTAATTTATAACGAGTTACTTTACATTTTCAATAATATAAATTTGTTCATAATTGTCTTCGATGATTAGAAATTTTTAAATGTATAGATAAATTATTATTACAGTTTGATATATTTTACATTAAGATTTACCTTTGCATCATTTTAACAGGTTGATGCATTGTAAAATGTAACATAGTTATTGAACTTTAAACCACCTAAGAAAACTACACAGTGTAGCGGTTAACCGCCTTCTGCTACGGGTGGTGTAGAGGCGCTCCCCACACTTCGCCAACTCTTTGCTATATCTCTCTGCCGATCTCTCTTTCATTGAAGAGTGGATGTAATATGTAGAAATAAATCAAAGGAAATTTCCTTCATGTATCCACGCTACCTTAACTTATGTATCATGGTATAAATATATTGTATGTAACCAAAAATACAATAAATAGTGGTTAGGTCGCTTTATTATGTCACTTTTCTTTCTTTATACAAAATTAAAATTTCTCGATAATCGTTTTTTTTTACAGTTTCAGGCCAATGAACTTTAAATTGGCCACAGGGTTATTATTATTAATTACGCTAGTATTGATGGTAATGGAATCATAAACATTAAAATACTAAGAAAAATCTACGCACCTCAACCCCCCCAAACCTTGTTTTATTCCATTTCAGTTCTGAACATAAAATTTAAAGTTTAATACATTCTGAAAAATTAAAAAAAACTTACATATAATATTTTGCTAAATTCTCCCAAACTAGCAAAAATCACTCCCAGCCATTCTAGAACTCCAGTAAGGGAATGACAATTGTTTTCAATCGCCTTGTTATTTCATATTTAAATAAATGGATTGCAAAGGCAACCCCGTTACATGTAATTTATAGGAAATGTGTATTTATGCTACCAACTTGTAAAGCGCACTGCTGTGGCTAGGTTAGGTTACTAATTTGTTATAAATGTATTTATATCGACAGTTTGGGAATCGAACCCGGGTAAAACGTGGGGTTAGAAATCCCCCACGACAGGGAAACTGAGTGACCAGTTGTTCTAACCTTCATTTTTAACCATATGAGTTCTCATTGTAACCCCCCTCCCCCCACACAAAACCGTAAAACTCTTAGTACAATGGTTGGTGTCATCGAAACATCTCATCACGAATTAGCATTCTCAACTACAGAAGTTTGTTAGTGGTCAACAAGACAACCCTGAGATACTTAAACCTTTATACAGTAACGCTCATCGTTGTAATGTGACAACACTCTGAAAAAGTACATCAAACACTTAGCTCCTAGTAGAGAATTGAGAATTATCCCATTTAAGCTTCATTATTTTTACAAAACTAAAAAATCCCCTAAAAGAGTAATATTTATTTAACTGCATTACCTTCAATGCTACACAATGTGTGCTTTGATCAAATAAGGGGTAACAATAAATCAAATAATCATAACTACTCGTGTAAGTGTAAGTACGAGTATAATATGAGTGAATTATTCAATTTATCAATTTATTTTCAATTTAAACTAACTGTCTGCGCAGTATCTTCGAGGCACTCGAGTGACAAAATAATCACTCAATGCATTTTTCTGTTGTAATGGAAATGAACCTCAGGTCGTAAAAGTAACAATCGAATCCAACTGCGCGCGCGGTCATCTTGCAGATTTCCCCAGGGGGAGAATACTTTGTAATTTGTCTTTTAACTGAAACCAACGATGTGCCCCGATTCGGGGTGCTTCTTTTTAAAATCTGTTTAACGAAAGTATACGAACAGCTTTGGTCTGTATATGTTTAAACAGTTTCAAAATGTTTAAAAAAATAATTTAATTTAATATTGATACTAGTTTTCTGATTTAATATAATTCTGCCTTTAAATTTTGCATAATGTTTCTTAATAATGTTAATACGATTATTTTAAATTACTATTAGTTGCTGTATTAGCGAATTCCCCCTATAGGGAAGAAGCTATTACAGTAGGTCTCATGGTAAGACTTAAGCCCGAGACCATGATAACTTTTCATTTTGAGGTCCCCAGATGCCGAACACACCATTCGTTCAAATTTGTATTTATGTATATACATATGTGTATATATATATATATGTGTGTGTGTGTATTTAAATTTATATTTATATATGTATGTGACCGTAAGCACGATAACTCTCTCAAACAAGGTCCGATCTTAATTAAATTTGGCACAAATGTGTAAAGTACCATTTATTTGAACGAGTTCGAAAACCAGACGAATCACAAGATCCGAAGGGGGTTTTGGGGGGGTTTTGTACCCCAAAAATGGGTTATTTGGGGTTTCCACATGTAATTTTTATTTAAAGGAAACTTTTATTTTTAACATTGAATTCAGCATAAAAAAAATTTTGGTATTTTGACCATTGCTCTACGTCAATTGGTTACTGAGGTATTGAAAGTACTAAACACAGTACGTTTGCTAATGTTATTCTTATGGGGAAAAAGAACAATTTTATATCTCGCTTTTTTATGGACATAAACTGACGAAATTTGGTATATGGCTTCATCTGGTTGTGGGGTTATTGTTGTTTGCACAAAAACACAATTTTTCACCTATAGTAATTTTTCCCGTAGCAGCAAACCTAGGTACTTGGTTCCCATGTTATTCTTATGGAAAATAATTAAAATGCTATATATCGCTTATTTATGAATTTATATGGATGAAACTTGGTATGTGACTTCACTTAGATGAGTTCTATTGATATTTACATAAAATCCCATTATGTTGTGTTTCTTTTTGCAGAAAACCTGCGTACTCATGCCCATTGTTGTTCTTATGGAGAATAATTCATATTTTAAATATCGCTTGTTTGTGAATATATTTATTATGAATCCTGTTAAGTGGCTTAATTTGTTATGTTGTATATTCATTGGAAATTTGGTGAGTATACAGGTTTGCTGGGACGAGAGTATCAGTTATTATATAACTGATCAATAGTTATTTCCGTTGAAAACCATTCATTGACGTTTTTAAATACAATTTTAAAAACAAACAATCTAGCCTATATTTGCAACTGTGCCATGATACTATGTACCAAAACCTTAACAATTTTTATGTGTTATATATGTATTTATTGTAACAGTATTTCCTAAAAACTACAGCAATGATAGAGCGTTGCTTTCCTGAAACATTCTTGATTTTGAAAAAGCTAGAGAAACCTGTGGCACTTCAAATAATGAACTTCACTCTTTATGAGACTTACAAAAGCCTTCATTTTGAAAATCCTCACCAAAGACAAGTGGAAAATGTCGCAGGTACATTTTGCTGGCCCAACATCTTCACCAGTCCTCGCTCCGGACACCATACCCCCTCCCCTTTCCACGTCACAGCCCCACAGTTCTCTACTGTTGGTAGGGAATACAATTATCCGAGTAGCAGTGTTTGATATACTGCCTTGTGCTTCTGCTACGAACTGTATTTGTTTAAACTATTGACAAAATGTGAATGCTGTTGAAGAAGGTGTTTTATGAGTTCATAAGCATATCGATTTAGTTTATACATTTATTTTATGAGTTGTAATTAAAACACGTCTTACAACACTTCAAAATATATTTATTTATTCTTCACTGTTATCTTACAAGACGGTACGTTACGGAACGGTTATCAATGTACATACAAAATTATTGGTAAAATAAAATGTATTTCGACCGGTCATACCGATCATCAGACAATTATGCGAATCGTGATGTTGATCGGTGTATTTAGATCCAAATTACATTAACTTTTTTTGTAAACTTTATACTTCAACTCGATACTTTTATACATCTATTTTAGGGAAAAATATGGAACAACACTTGTTATCTAAAATATTTCGAGACTAAAACGTTGAGATATCTTTTTTAGATTCGCTTGGTAATAGTTTGCGTAATACATTAAATTACCAACGTTGAATAAAATCCTAATAATAACTTTAGACATTTCTGTTAAATATATTATGACTAATAGCACATTTATTACTTGTGACTTGCGTCAGGTTAGTAGTGAAGGTGACAAAAAGGTACTGTCTCATTTTCTGAGATACCAGTTGATCTTTTAATGTAAGATTTTTTGCTAAGACTAGTTGTTTAACTTTTATGAAACATGCTGTTATAAACCCAAACAACATAAACCAAAGTAAGCCAGCTGAGTTTATTGACATTTGTTTAAATAAACTCAAACATGATACAACAGCGTTAAAGAATACAAATCTTGAACATCTTTCTTTGAGAAGTATCACTTTTGAGGTACATTTTGGTGTATCTATGAAAGATGGTTCATAGATATAGGCTAGCGGCCATCGTACACGGTTTCACCCGGGAATGAAACCTATGGTGTGTGCTGCATTTGGTGGTTAACCCGTGGAACTACTACGAAACATGATCAGCTGTTTGGATTCTCATCAGCTCAAACTAAAGTGAATGTCCATAAGAATAACATAGAATTAAAATTTGACTCCCCGTGGGGCGGAGCCCTACGGGAATTCCTTAAAATATTTTCTTAATGGTTACCTACGCTATGGAAAGAGTACATGTGCCAAATTTAATGGTTGTAAGTGTAGAGGTTTGGCCTGGGGGATGATCGTTTTTTCGTATTAATAAATTGTTCATAAGAATAATACAGGATTGGAACTTCGACTACCAGCGGAGCGGAGCCCTACGGGAATTTCTTAAAATCCTTTCTTAATGGTTACCTACGTAATTGAAAGAGTACACGTAATAAATTTCGTAGTTTTAGGTGTAGAGGTTAGGCCTGGGGGATGATCGGGTTTTTGTATTTATAAATTGCCCATAAGAATAACATGGGTTTGGAACTTTAAAGCCCGTTCCAAACGGATCTCTATGGTAATTTCTTAAAATACTTGCTTCTTATTGGTTACCTACTTCATAGAAAGAGTATACGTGCCAAATTTGTGGTTGTAGTGGTTTAGGTTAGGCCTGGGGGATGATCGGGTTTTCGTATGTATAAATTGTCCATAAGAATAACATAGGGTTAGAAGTTTGAAGCCCCGTGGGGTGAGTCCTATGAGAATTTCTTAGAATCCTTGCTTAGTGGTTAACTACGTTTTAGAAAGAGTACACGTAATAAATTTCGTAGTTTTAGGTGTGGAGGTTAGGCCTGGGGGATGATCGGGTTTTCGTATGTATAAATTGTCCATAAGAATAACATGGGGTTAGAAGTTTGAAGCCCCGTGGGGTGGAGTCCTATGAGAATTTCTTAAAATCGTTGTTTAGTGGTTACCTACGTTGTGGAAAGAGTATACTGCCAAATTTCGTGGTTGTAGGTGTAGAGGTTAGGCCTGGGGGATGATCTGGTTTTCGTATTTATAGATATAGACTAGCTGCCATCTTTCCCGGTTTCACCCGAGAATACGACAGTTGTGTGTGCTGCATTCTTTGGTTGACTCGTTGAACTACTAGGAATCATTATCAAGAATTTTCATCAGCTCAAACAAAAGTGAATGTCCATAATAATAACACAGGGTTGGAAATTTGAAGCCCCGTGGGGCATAGCCCTACGGTAATTTTTTAAAATCCCTTCTTAGTGGGTGCCTATGCTGTAAGAGGAGTCCACATGCAGAATGTCGTGCTTCTAGGTGCAGTGGTTTAGCCTGGGCGTTGATCGGAATTAAGTATTTATAGATAAGATTATATCTTATACATTTATCTCATATCTGCAATCGCCTCTTTCATTCACTACATCGAGGGCATCCAATCACCATTAGGGGTGTAGTTATCAGTACATTTCAGTATATAAATCACCTTGTGGGTATAGGCGGTTCCACATTTCTCGCGAATAGGTCTGAACATTCGGTCGAACATTCTCCCGAATGTTCACTGAATATTCCGTCCCGTATGTTCCCGTATGTATTCAAAAGTTCGTGCAGCTCCCACACTTCTCGCGAATACTCCGAACATTCGGAGTTCGGCAGAATGTTCGGGCGTGTTCGCGAGAAGTGTGGGACCGCCTTTAGAATCAGTGCGAGTGAAAAGTTATCGATATTCTTGTTTAATCATTTGTGCAGTTGCAATAGTATTTAAGTTAGTTATGATTTGTCGTGGTTGTTCTTAATAATCCGAACATAATCCTTAAGATTATTTAACACGTGGCACATTAAGTAGCAAGAGTAGTGTATTTATCCTTTCTCCTTTATAAAAAGCAGCTCGCCGCGCCGCGCCTACAGACAAGGAACGGGCGAGATGTCGAGGCTGATATTTCACCCCGCCTGACAGCGAGAAGCCGAGAGTTACAAATGATCCCTCGTCCATCCGAGAGAGCTTTAGTGAAACATTACAGCTGTTTATGAATCAAAGGCAAATTAATAATAATTATAAACCGGTTAAAAACACACGGAGATTTATATGGCAGTATTTCAGTGTATAAAAAACCTTCAATTATTTTATTAAATGGTATTAACACTAAAATGGGAGTGTAATTAAATGGGAGTGTAATTTTACATGAAAAAAATATTGAAGGGTGACTAATTGTATACAAACTATTCTTTCAAAGTAAAAAAGTTAAAGTAAAGTTTTTTTTCTATCGAGTTAAAAATAGTCCACAACATTTAATTTTCCCATTTATTTCCAAAGTTAATAAGCAATAAGCGTAACTTTTATTGACCACTGTCCTAATAATCGTGCAGTTTGTTTGAGGCGTATACACCTGTATTTCGGGATGCGGAACTCAGCATGTAACTTAAAACATAACATAAACCTTAGTGCATGAAACACGTGTATGAAATTTCGTCTCTCTAACTAAATCCGTTTCAAGAATGACGGCCATTTAAAATTTTTAATATGAAATTTAATGAAAACCGTTAAAATAATAAACACTTCTTTTAGAAAGGTTTTTATTAATTATTTTCTTAAATAAATAGATCGACTTGGTGATATAACCGTACCTTTAATAATTATTACAAAATGTATTACCTAGCCACTTTTTTCCAATAGAAGCAATCAGGGTATAATGTATGATTATTGAAGACTGATAGTTTCACCGGTTACCTCTAACAAAAATCGGCTTATTATTTTAATAGATGTATTTTATAAGCTTGATGATAAATTAAATGCTATTTATAAAGTCAAACTTAATTTTTACAATATAATTTTCTTTATTTGTAGTTACTAAAAAATTGTTTTACATTATTTGGTAACGATTTTTAAATTTACGAGTCGGGAAATCCTAAATCGTGTGCGACTTTGAAAAGCTGTAACTTTCGCCACTATTAAACTAAATAAGGTGACATTAACATGTCAAATCTATGTTTAAAAATAGGTTTACAAAATTTTAATCTCGCCTGTAAACAGTCTTGGGTCTCTAAAAAAAATCTCAAAGTAGTTGACCCCACTCACAGGTTTAGACTATGCGGGGACCTCTTATATACAATTTTTTCATGGGAATAGATTAGATTTGAATTTGAATATAGATGAAGAGAGATAATCCAGATAAGAATTACCAACAATAGAGGTTTTGAACTTGTTTTTCATTAGAGTTGACAACATAAAGACCGGGAGTTATAAATGATCCTGCGGCCATGTTTGCCTCAGCGGACGTGAAGATACTATATTTGTTTAAATAAACTCAAACATGACAAAACAGCGTTAAATAACACAACTCTTGAACATCTTTCTTTGAGAATTATCGCTTTTGATGTATAATTTGTCTTTAAATTTGTAGTTTTATTTTTATAACAAAGTGCATACACCCCTCAAACTGTTTAGAATCGTTTCATGCATCACATAAACGAATATTCAAGCTTAGAATTTTGTTAAACGTAATTTGCTACGTAGAGAACAAACAAAGAACAAACGTTGTTTAACTAAACACTAGGGGATCCCTTGCTGTATACCTTTTTGAGTTGCAATAGTACAAATCACTAGGAGTAAGCGTGTGAAGATATGGTCAATGTTTTACCCTCAATTACAATGTAACAAATATTCAAACAGATTCAAATATTGAGCTGTGCCGAGCTCAAATTGTTTTTCAGAGGTGTTGTCGCGGAGTAAACAAGTTTAAATCCTCCAACTGCCTCGAGGTGTGGAAAACACTCCGCCAATTCACTTCAACACAGGGATTACTGAACTCCTAGTGATGATTTGTAACCTTGAATTCAAACTGATAAATTGAAAATAATTTTTAAAAATAACTTCGATTGAGTTTTAACGTGTAAAAATTTAATGGCAACACCTCTTTAACATTTGAACGTGTCTTTAACTTGAACTCTTCAAAACAACACTTTTTGAAAACTATGGCTCAAAATAATTAAACCTTTTTTTATTGTTTACTTGTTTTACTAAATAATAACAGCTTGCAGGAATAGTTGACGAAGGAAGTAAAATATTGTACTAATAATGTAAATGTCGTTAGCGATCCTATTCCTAGTAAAAATATGATAATATTTTAATAAGACAAAAGATCGAGGTAGTAGTAAACAGAATATAAAGTTAGTTATAAAGTTAGAATATAAAGTTATAAATTGTGTACAGCGAAAATGCAATGAAACACTGTTTCAAAATCTTCATATCTTAAAGTGAGACTTGTTTTTCCACTGTACATTTTCGTATAATTTTAAGTAATTCCTGTAGTTAGTTTTAATTGTATAAAAATGGGTTTGTATATATAATTTTAGGATGTTATAAAACTAATTCCCTGATTTCAAAAAGAAAAAATACCCCGTCACAGCGACCCTACATACTCAGCGAATTTCAAATGAATATATAACATAACACATTAAAACACTTAACAGGATTCATAAGAAATATATTCACATAGAAACAATATTTAAATTATTAATTATTCTACATAAGAATAACATTGGAGATAAGTACACAGGTTTGCTGCAACAAGGAACACAAAATAATGGGGTTTTATGCAAAAACCAATACAACTCAACTTATTGAAGTCACATACCAAATTTCATCCATATACATTCATAAATAAGAGATATATAACATTCTAATTATTTTCCATAAGAATAACATGGGGATCAAGTACCTAGGTATGCTGCTACAGGAACCATAGGCGAAATTTTTTTGTGCAAACAACAATAAACCACAACCAGATTAAGTCATATACCAAATTTCGTCAGTTTATGTTCATAAATCAGCGAGATATACAATTTTTATTTTTCTCTATAAGAATAACATTAGACACCGTACTGTGTTTAGCACTTTCAATATCTGAGTAACTAACTTACGTAGAGGAATGATCAAAATACCAAATTTTTGTTTTTTATGCTGAATTCAATGGTTAAAATTAAAATTTTATTTAAATAAAAATTATATGTGGAAACCCTAAAAAAATTTTGGGGCACTAAACCCCCAAAAACCCCCCTTCGTATGGTGCGATTCGTCTGGTTTTCGAACTCGTTCAAATAAATGGTACTTTACACATTTGTACCAAATTTCATAAGGATCGGATCTTTTTTACGAGAGTTATCGTGCTTATGGACACATACATATAAAGAAATTTGAACGAATGGTGTTTTTGGCATCTGGAGACCTCAAAATGTAAAATTATCATGGTCTTGGGCTTAATTCTCATGCCACCTATAGTAATATCTTTTTCCCTGTAGGGGAAATTCGCTAACAATAAAATGAACAATACATTTATAAGTACATATTATAATGAAAGGAAAAACACGTTGTTTAGTCCTATAAATCATCAATGCGGGATTTCTTTTGCACAATTAAAGACAAACCACTCCTCGCCAAAAGTTGCCTTTGCACTAAATTGAACTATGTCACACAATAATCTAAACCAGCCTGCCAACTGGAATATATTCTGGGAACAGAATATACGTCCACAACCATACAAGGAAAACGTGAATGTTTACCATGTGCAAATCAAAAAACTAGAACAGCGTGCCCCACATGGTACAGTTTTCTTATTGTTTTTGTTTTAAATCTGTCGTTAGTGATAGTGAGTTTTGTCATTCAAGAAATTATTGCGGGCATTTTCCATCACTGGATCAGAGAAAAACAATCTATTTTCAATTGTATTATGTATTTAAACTATTATTTTTCAATCCCCCTGGAATAATGTGGACAATTTTAAAACATTTGGGGTATCACCGTGCCATTTCCAAAGAGTTTTGAGCGATCCGTTTCGAAATAACTAACATTGATTGTACTTGCAAAATCGGCGCCGAACAGTGGCCGGTAGGCAATGTGAGTGGTGTAGCCATATTGCGTCGCCCAACTATCAGGCGTTCTTCAGACTAATTGAACCAGCTACAATATTTGTTACAAATAATTTTCTTTCTATGAAACACGTTAAAAATATATTTTTTACTTTCGTTGTATATCTTCCTCTTATTGTTGCGGTGTAATTTGTTATTCTCTGCTTATTCTTCTTCTCAGTATATTACTGTATACGATTTTTAATTATTATCTATGTCTAAATGATATTTTTAACAGAACGCCTCTGTTATTTCTTAACCGTATTCGACGATTAAGGTATGAAAAGAATGGTCTCGACCTTTAGTTTTGCAAAGTGGTTTCCAATTTTTATATTTTTATTCTGAAGGGTACAAGCCACCCTCAAAGTTCGTTTTTCTGTTAACCACTTATGGAAAAGATGTAGTATTGACGGATTTAGCAGTACAATTGCCTCAAAACTGTTTTTTTTCGCCCATAAGGATAACATTGGGATCAGTTGTAGTTAAATTACATAATAAAATCAGTCTTTTCGATGCAATACAGTATGACAGCATTATTAACATCTTATTCGCAAAGAATATTTTTTATAAGATAAATTTTCCTTTATTTTAAAACTGATTTTTATGATTGAAGTATCTAATCACAAATTAAGACTGTTTGGTCTTAATTCGTAGTTATGCATACCTTTTTTATTCCGAATTGTCCTTCTAAAGGACACGGGCCGCCCTTAAAGATAATTTTTGCTCGTAACGTAAACATGGGGAATAATTTTACTTGAACTGCAGCTGTTAATACATTATGGTCAAGATATTAGCAATAACAGATGAAGTAGACTTAGGAATCTAAATATTTATATAAATAAAATATGATTAATTTATACATCGCTTTGAGCCGTGAAATAACTTGTGCATCACTTGCATCGGAGATATTGAAATTGGTGTTAAAATTTATTTGTGTGCTTGAATGTTTCGCTCAAAAGCTAGATTTTCCCTTGGTTCCATCAATGCTCCAACGATTTTGTGGGTATAAGTTAACCACATAGTGCACCACACTTGTTCTAATGAGAATTTAGTCAGTTAATTAGCTTTTTTAAGAATGGAGGAAACACATAACTCTACTACTCTAAAACTGGGTACTAAACTGCATAATATAACGGCATGGCAGTGAAACATTGAGTACGGAACACACGAGCCCTTGCAACATTGTATTTAAAGATAATTATGGCAAGGATTTAGAAGAAGACGAGTGTAATCCAAAAACCGCTTATTCCCGTTCCTTTAAGGATCAGATCTACTGGACTTTAAAATTTCCATGTAAATAATAATTGCTTTAGTACTTACTAGACAGATTGAGCAAGGAATTAGAAAAAGAAATTAGGCATGGCACCATAATCAGAGACAGGCCGATGTATTTTCCGTTCCATATGTCCTTTGGGGCTCTGCTCATTGTTTTTATCATTTTAGGGCGTAAATTTTTAAAAAATACTCTTTTTTATAGGGAAAACAAATTATAAGTACAAAAGTTTGTAAATATTAGAAAATTATACAGTTAACTTCAAATTTCATCGCAATTAAAATACGTCGTGATTATTTTCTTATTATGTAATACCTAACAAAATATGTCATGTGAATATTTATTTTGTCAATAAACATAATAGGTGATTTCTTTGGAAACAAACTACCCTTCCAAATAAGAGATGGTTATTTTTAACTTAAGAAAGGTTAAACGTTAGGTTAGTTTCCAGTGAGTAACTCACGATGAAGAAACAGGCAGAACAGATCAAAGTACAATTTGCCTGAACGGTTCAGCAGGTTGAAGTTACGAGTGTTTGCCGAACCCTTTCGTTCCAATTCCAATCTGGTAACTTTTTAGTTTGTACACCGCGTAATTTATTCGATCTCTAAGTTTATTTTCCTCAATTTCCAAATCGTTATAATTAGAAGAATTTAATTATTTACATTGGGTAATTTTCAAACAAAAAACCACTATTTTGGAAATATAGTTATTTCTCTCTCTCTCTCTCTCTCTCTCTCTCTCTCTCTCTCTCTCTCTCTCTCTCTCTCGGTTTTTTGAGTTTTTTACTCTACGTCAATTGGTTGCAGAGATATTTAAAGTGATAAATACAGTACGTTGTCCAATGTTATTCTTATGGAGAATAATAAAAATTGTATATTTAGCTTATTTATCAACTTACCCTGACAAAACTTGGTATATTGCTTTATATCGTTGTGGTCTATTGATATTTACACAAAAAACAATTTGTTTGCCGATAGTTCCGTAGCAGTAAACCTGCGTACTCAGCCTCCATGTTATTCTTATGGAGAATAAGAAAAATGTTATCTCCCTTAATTATGAACATAAATTTATATTACTTGGTATGTGGCTTTGCCTAGTTGAGTTATATTTATATTTGTATAAAAACCAATTTTTTGTGTTCCTAGTTTCAGCAAACCTGCATAGTCAGCCGCCATGTTATTCTTATAGAGAAAAATTAAAAATGTGATAAATAGTTTATTTATGAATGTGTCTTGATGCAACTTGGTATGCGTCTTTATGTGGCATAAGATACACGTATGTGCATTGGAAATTCGCTGAGTACGCAGGTTTGCTGCTACGGGGTTATTTTAAATTTGTTCTGAAAATAGATGATTATTTCTCAAATGACAACAATACAAATAATTTTAAGATGTAAAAGGTGGACGTTCAAACTAAGTATCAAACCCAAAGTCATTCAATAATTTGTATTATTTCTAATACCATGTGCGGATTTGATAAACTTACCCAAATCCAGGAACAAAAATTGGCCAGGTAAGATTGTCCAGGAAGGTATAGCTTGTCGTTCTGATAGTCCTTGGGCTTCACCGCTATATATCATACCCAAGAAGACTGATTGATGGCGCCCATGTGGAGACTATCGTACACTCAACGCCAGGACAATTCCCGACCGGTATCCTGTTAGTCATATACACGACTTTGGTCATTACTTACATGGTTGCACTGTATTTAGTGTGATTGACTTACTTAAAGTCTACACTCAGATCCCTGTAAATCCTGATGACATTCCCAAAACCACAATTACCACTCCGTTTGAATTGTTAGAGTTTCCTTTTATGGGATCTGGGCTTCGAAATACTGGACAAACATTTCAAAGATTTATTGAGTTCTTACTGGTCTAAATTTCTGTTTTGCTTACATCAATGACATTCTGATCTCGTCTCGCAACCAGGAAGAACACATGAATCATCTGAACATCATCTTTAAACGTCTCTCTGGGTGTGGCTCTCTTGTAAATGTTAAAAAGAGTGTCATTGCATCTTCTGTAGTCTCTTCTCTTGGCTACGAAGTATCTGCAGCTGGAACCAACCCTGCCAGATCGTGTCATTGCCATCCAACAGTTTAAAAGTTTGTGCCTGATCTTCGTAGGTTTCTGGTTATGATGAATTTCTATCGTTGCTTTATTTCCAATGCAGCTAAACAGCAGTCCGCCCTCCACGACGAACTTGCTGCACTTAAAGGCTCCCAACCTTTAACTCTGGATCGAGTTGAAGCTGAACTGGATCGAGGATCTAGACGAAGCTTTTACTAGATGTAAACAAAACCTTGCAAATGTCACATTGCTCAATCACCCTGATCCTGAAGCTCACCTTGGATTGTTTACAGATGTGTCTGCAACCTCTGAAGGTGCCTGCCTTCAGCAATTTACAGAGGTTTCCTGGCAACCCTTAGCATTCTTTTCCCACAAACTTAACGAAAAGCAAAAGGACTGGCCGGCCTATTACGTGAATTGTATGCTGTCTATACAGCAGTACAGCATTTTCGACATGTACACAACCTTCCACTATCTTTACAGATCACAAGCCCCTAATCTATGCTTTCCAGCAAAGACGAGATAAACTGCCTCCCACTCAACTCAATCAGCTTACTTTTATTTCACAGCTTTCAACCAATATTAAACACATCTCTGGTTCTACAAATATTGTTGCAGATACCTTGTCATGTGTTGAAGCTGTAAACTCTCCCAATTCCTATTGACTATGCTATTGGCTATGCTATTGACTATTCCTATCGCTTGTTAGTGCTCAAAAGGATGATGCTGAACTACAAGATCTCCTTTCAGGAAACACTTCACTCCAACTAAAACTCATAACCATTCCTGGTTCAGATAAAAAGATCTACTGTGACGTCATACCATCGACATGCCGTCCTTATGTTCCTGAGCAATATAGACGTAATGTATTTAAATCCTTACATGGACTGAGTCATCCTGGTATAAAAGCCTCTGTGGTGGTTGTTTTGAAACGTTTTGTGTGGCCTAACACACAAAAGGATTGCCGCAATTGGCCCGCACTTGTCAGTATTGCCAAAGAGCTAAAGTATTTAGACATGTTCACTCTCCACCTAGTAGTTTTATTCAATCTTCGTCCCGTTTTCAACATATACAAATTGAAGTGGGCATAGGACCACTTCCTCCTGCTGGCCCCTATCGATATTGCCTTTCAGTTGTAGATAGGTTTACGAGATGGCCTGAAGTTTGGCCACTGCAAGGTATAACAGCCCAAGAAGTAGCAGAAGCACTTATCAACTGCTGGATCTCTCGTTTTGGTACAACATCTCGAATTACTTCATATCAAGGAAGACAATTTGAATCTGATTTGTTTCGCCATCTTAGTATGACCATTAGGCATCGATCAACATCGCACGTGCAGCTGACATCCGTGTTCTAATGGAATGGTCTAGCGTTTCCATAGGCAACTCAAGGCTTCGATCATGTGCCACCCAGAGACAACATGGCTTCAAGCCCTATCAGTTGTTTTACTTGGAATCCGCAGTGCGTTTTGACCAGATCTCAAGGCATCATTAGCTGAGTTGGTGTACGGTGAACCTCTTAGACTTCCTGGAGAACTCATTAATTGTAGCACCAAGAGGTCCTCATCAACAAAAGGATCTTTCGGATTTCGTCATGCAGCTCCGTCACCACATGTCTAATCTCCGTCCTGCACCTAGTCATAGTTTCTAGTCATAGAAAACCGACTACCTTTGTTTTCAAGGACCTGAAAACTTGCTCTTATATTTTCCTTAGGGATGATATGGAGGAATTCTCTACAACCTCCTTACACAGGCCCTTACCAAGTGTTTGATCGTGATGAAAAAACTATATGTATTATGATTAACGGACAAAAGTCCAAAGTGAGCATCGAAAGAGTAAACCTGCTTACATTTTGACTGATGAACCACAAAAGGTTCCAGAAAACCCACCCAAGACCCTCAATACCAAACCTTCTCCTGTTGCACAACCTCAAGGCAATAACAAAACTTCAGTTCTTTCAAACTACACCACCTGATCAGGATGTCAAGTTTGCTTCAAAAGGCCCTGACCTCCGGTCTCTGCGGGGGGCTGTGTAGAGGCAACTGACCATACACCAAGTTTATCATGAGATTTTAATTTAAAACAAATCATGTTTCATTATTTTTAATATTATTGTTTTTGATTACCAAATAAGTTTGTAACTGGGACTGATGTACAAAATACAACTTTTATTTTCTGTATAGCCTTTCTTCTTTCAACTTAATTAATTAAGGAACTGAATACATAAAACGGAAGACATCAATTAATTAAGGAATTGATTGTAGTGGTATTGGGAGAGTTTCACAAGCAGGTCACGCACGCAAAAAAAATACAAACAGATTAAAAGCTCGACTGAGCTCAAACACCGATAGAGACGTCATGAACCGTCTGAAACATCGGGACGATTCCCTGGAGGCGTGTTAAATCGATTTTTAACTTACTGCACTAAAAATCCATTATATTCATTGCAAGGCATAAAGCTACACTTTTCAACATTAAAATAATTATTGATAACATTAAAATTGTGATAACATAATTTTGAATACAATCACAAATAATTTGAATAATACATGCTACAAACCTTGGTCCAGCGATTCAAGAGAGCATATGGTTTGTTATTATTTGTTTGGAGACAAATTAAAAATTAATTAATATTCAAAAAAGATCAACCTCTATTATGAGCATAACCTTATTTGAATGCTGACTGAAAAAGGTGTCTCTTAAAATTGGATAGCAACATAGTTAAATTCATAATTATAGGAATATTTAAAATGTGCTTGTTAAAATAGTATTATATTGAATATTTTGTAATTTTATTGAGTATTTGCAATTTTTTATATCAAAATATTGCTCACTGGAGTCTCTAGGTATTTCTTTTGCTTTTTAAAATGAGCCATGAACTGTATAGAACTAAAAAGAACTATATCTGAACTATGTAGAATAATCCGTTGAAGAGGGCGACCTTTGAAAGTTAACATTGACCTTATGTTAACTTAGCGTTTATGACCTTAGCAGGTAGAAACGCGAAATGTTTCATGACTGCAACCCACTCTTAAAACATTGGAACTCCAAAACCATATCTTGCCTAGGTGGCCTTATTTTCTCTTTGTCTGTAATGCTTAACTAACTCATGTCCAACTTTCATATAACTTAAAAAGTGTTGAAATCATGTTTTTAGATATAAGGATGGTTAATGTTTTTATTACAAACTGAACTTGTCTCGGTCCATACAGTATATCTAATACAAGGTGCTAGGAGTTGAATGAAATAGTTTAGTTCTTTCATGAATTGAAAATATAAGATAAACATATCTATATTAATTTACCATTTTCCAAGAAGGACAGGCCCGGATACCACATCGTTAGTGATAATATAACCTTGGTTTATTCTTTTTAGTAATTTATTCATTCAACGAGCATGTCATTTTTTAATGAAATTCCAAAAATTGAGATACCTCAGTCTTCATACAAATATTATCTGCACTTGGAACGAATAAATTACCTCATTTTCGATTATTTCTTTTAGTGATTATTTTTTTTGCAAATTTACAATAATTGTAAATTATTTTCTGAATTATTCAGAGATGAGATTTAAATCAGGTTTGAAATTAAGAGTCTGAGGCGTATTCGTTAATACGCAAAGGCTATTGTGCACTAGCCCGACCACGACTTAAGAAAACGTACAAGTTTGCTCTTTGAAACAAACGGAACTGCCCATACTAGGCAAAGTTCGACATGTCGGCCGGGGCTTGGTCGTCCGACCAGAGTCAGGAGGGTTTTTTCGAGCCCGACTCACCTATCTTGCGGTCGGATATTACAGCATTTTCTGGGTTACACTATGCGATTTCCCCACATGTGGGTCACCCGTAAGCCTGTTGATTACCACTTTCGTACTTATCTTCAGTTACAGGGCTCAGGCAACATAGTTGGATAAAAAACTAATTTGCTGATTAGCACAGTTTGTACACAACATTACATCATTACGTTTATACGATAGACCATCGCCTATAGTTTACTCCAAACTATAAACATCAACAGATAACAAATTAATATAAAATGTATTTAAAAACTACAACCCAGTAGCAAATACAATAATCCAGGTGCAAACTATAAATAAGACCGTACATGGGAAGAACTCGATAAATGCTGCCCAGACCCAGTTGGTGCCACTTTCAGGATTTCCGTTAATTAATTACTTAAAGTACTTTTGCACGGCCCTCTTGCCAGTGGAAAAGTTAAGTCACTCTGGCCGTTGTAATTATGCTTACAATGTGTTCCCATTTTTTTAAATTATGATGCTCTAGCCATTTTCTTGGATGTTTCTCAAGCACGCATAACCTGATGAACTGATAGAGATGTTATTTTGTGCAAATATTTCAAGTTAAGGGTAAAAATGGATTTATTTATTGTTTTTTCACAGTGACTTATAAAAACTCAGTCAAGTTTTTTAACTATGATAAACCCTTTGTAATATGTTCAAATAAATACTCGATAAAGTTACTCAAAAGGTAACATTACAGATATTTACAAGTTATCTGGTGCGAAAGTCTGAAATCGACTTAATTTTATATACCTTTTTTATCTGTAATTTATGATTACCTATACTCTTGAATGCAGTTCTGAAAGATAACAGTTTTTCATATATCAGTTAAATAAACATTTTAATAATTTAAATTAACTAATATTAAGTTAATGGAACTTACAGTTTAATAGTCATTGGAGTATGAAATAACTAATCGTAATTATAAATTGTCAGTTTATTTCAGGTTGATAAATTACAAACCTCTTTGGTTGGGATTTCCATTTTGGTGAGATTAGGAAATTAATATAAAGGTTAGATTTCAATATTAAAACGGAAATAGGATTTGTAAATCGGACTCGCTCACGGAACCGGAAGTAACAAGCCACGATAACAGTTAATTAAATCTGGTTTGCCGTAGATAATTGGTAAACAATATCCTGTCACGAATTGCATTTTACCTGTTATTTATACAGAGAGTTTGTATTTGTAAGTATTGTGTTAAGGAGTTTATTGTATTGACATAACCATATTAAACCTGTTGTACTACAGGGTGTCTCGCAACCACATCTGAAAACACTTTATTACGTTTTTCAGCAGGTAAAAACTTGCAAATGATACAAATTAATTATTTCCTATGTCGTATTTTCTCTTCTAATTTTTTTTCAAACAACGTTATCTTCTTAATATGTTTAATATCCACTTTGGTTAAAAATTAATTTAAAATTTTGTTTTTTTGAAACTTTTAATTTTGAGAAGGCAACAGTATAAATTTTCAATGTTAGAAATGTATGAAAATAACACACTAAACGCAAAAGTTTGCAAAGACATTAAGTTTCAAGACAATTTGAAGCCAAGTGTGGATATTGGTATAGCACCCCCTTATTAAATATATGGGAAAACATCATAAAAATAAAAACCACACCAATTTAAATCATTTATTCCAAGAAATAATAAACTACTTTAAACAAATAAAAAGGTTACCTTAAATTTTCTCTTTGCCAAATACAGTAACAGATTACTGTCACATTAAAATGAAATATGTAGTGAATAAGGAAATTCAAATTCCCATGTTATTAAGTCCTAACTTTATAAAATTTGTTCAGAGTGTCATTTTCATGAATGAGTTTTTCGCTAATTAAATCTGATAGTCTATAAAAGCCTTGATCAGGACGATGATGGAAGTTTTACGGGATTATGTCAGCAATTCGCGCAACTCTGATGGCATTTTTCATTGCGATCCTTCGCCATCAGCAAAGCCCTTTACATTATAGGGATTTAAAGCAAGAATATCTGGTTTAATCAAGGCTGGTATTTATCGTTACAACCAATATTTAATTACTTTAATAATTTTTTGATGTTAGACAAGTTACATGTGTACGTTTTTATGAATAATTTCCCTTCAATTGAGATATTTGGAATAATATACCGGAATAAACCATTTATTTGCAAGTTGTTGGTTTATTGGTTGAGGCAACGGACTCCAGAACCATGGCAGCGGCCCTGTTGTGGGTTAACTCGTACCGTAACAGCCACCCCCTTTGTTTTGCTTGATACGTTCCACACACAGAACTATAGACTATTGTGGACTGGCAAAGTAAGGCACAAATAGATTGCCAACATCCTAAAAAAACTACCTGTTGGAACCCCTTTCAACGCTCCACTAGTTTCTTATAGAAATGATAGTCACTAATAGAAATTAAATTGTATTGGATCGAATTACAATTAAAACTGTGGGAGTTTCCTGGTTCTAATCTGTAATGGAACACAAATTTGCCATTACATAGTCAGTACAGTAGTAAAGAGGTAAATAAATCAAATATATAAATCATAATTCAACCTAGTTGAAAAACAAATAACATGTTGGTATGGTCTAACTGTTTTGTCCTAGATTATGAGAATGAGTTCATGATCATCAACACAGAATAGGTGAAGCTAGTTTGTTCTTTTTCAATAAAGTACAGAATTATTCTCTGTTGGTAACGGAGAGTAGAATAAATATTTATGATAATACTTTATCGATTTGAAGAGAGAGAGAGAGGGGGGAGAGAGAGAGAGAGAGAGAGAGAGAGAGAGAGAGAGAGAGAGAGAGAGAGAGAGAGAGAGAGAGAGAGAGAGAGGGGGGGAGATAGAGAGAGAGCGAGAGGGGACTACAAATTAATTTAGGTAGAATTCCAACCTCTGGGCGATCTCTAGTAACTGTAAATATGTATTGCAATAAATATTATATTTGTATTACTGTATAACAAATGAAGATATTTTGCTGAAACCAACAACAGTAGTCTCGGTAGTCTGATCCCAAGGGGGCCCTCCATCACAAACTCTGCTGCAGCTTCCACAGTTGCTGATTACAGGAACTTTTCTCACCCAATATCAGCTCAAGTTGTTTCAATGAGGGTTAACCCATTGACCCTGAACAATTCCTTTGACTCTATTCCCCACTAGCAAAAATTGTTTGACCACTTTCTCACTTAGTCAAGAATGCCATCCTTTTCAGTAGCAAATCCCCTTACATTAATACAAAATTTACAAATTAAGCTGCACATACTTTTTAAAAATTGAACATTAATTTAAATATTATTTTGGCTCAAAACTTACTTAGGTTTTAAAATACTTTTTTTCGACTATTAGTTGTTATTTTATTGGTTTCAATTAATGATGTCCATTATTGTCCATTAAAAATTATACTTTTCATTTGTTGTATCTTTTAACTCATTTAATTAATTTAATTAGAAAAGGTTTTACATCTATGGGCACTGAAGTAAATAGTTCTCTTAGTCTAGGGCTTCAGCTATAAAATATATTTATATATTATTTCTCAAGGGTATTTTTTGTTGGAATGCCACACCTCCCATACTTCTTCAAATCAAAATCAATAATTTTGAACCATCACTTTGAAGATTACCATCACTTCTAAATTTGAAAAATAAAATGAGTTCGCACGCAGCACGCTGACATGAGGGAATTGAATTCCACATACAAAAACTTTTAAAACTCAAAACAAGTCTAAAAAATACATGTAATCCAATTTTGTTGAAATCTGAAAACATTGATTTTTTTGGCTGTTCTGATGCTCCTGGTTTCATTTACCTGCAATGCTAGGAATACAATTTTGTGCATTGTAAGGTTAGGAGAAGGTCCAGTCAGGCTTGAAAGTAGGTGCGAGGTTGCTGGGGATGATACAAATAACCAACACATGAATAACATGCTTTTCTAATGTAAAAACCCCATAAGACAACGTATTGTGTTTAGGCGAGATATATTTTCTTTAATAACTCAGTAAACATGTACACTGGAATGATGAGATAGGGCTTAAAACTTTCGCTTCACTAATTCCCATCTTAATACATGCATTAATTTTACGTCTGGGGCTTTTCTGACCCTTTTTGATCCCAAAAACTCGAAATTTGGAAGAATAATCCCCAAAAAAGGGGTGTGGGGTTTTCCAATTGTTTTGCCAAACAAACTTGTCCAACTGATTATAGAAAGGAACGTCCCATTTGAAGTAAATCGGACAAAAAATGTGACCGCTAGAGTGCATACATATCCACTCGTACATATATATAATTTTGAACGACCCCCAAAACCTGTTCAGGGGGTCACGTTAGGAACTTCTATGGTGGTCCCAGGCTTAAGTTTCACCGTGCGGGTCATGCTAATAGTTCACTCTCCATAGGAAATAAACAAACAATTCAAAACCATACAAATTATAATTCAATAGGTGATTCTCACTTATCTATTTGTTAACGTACTGAATCATCTTAAGTGGCAAATTCAACTAACTCAAAACAGGCGTTTCAATGTGCAAGCTACCCATGGACAATTATTCTAGTATGATTTTTAGCGAATTTACCCTATAGGAAAGAAGCTATTACCGTAGGTCTCACGGTGAGACTTAAGCCCGAGACCATGATAACTTTTTGTTTTGAGGTCCCCAGAAGCCAAAAACACTATTCGTTCAAATTTATATATATGTATATATATATATATATATATATTATTTTTAAAAACATTATTAACGAGAACCCTTTTTTTGAAACATTTTTATTTTGACTGACTAGTTTCAACCACAATGGCCATCTTCAGAGTATATATATATATATATATATATATATATAATAATAATATATATATTATTGATGAAGCACTGATAACATACAAAATTTATATATATATATATTTGATATACATATATATATATATATATATATATATATATATATATATATCTATATATGTGTCCGTGAATGCGATAACTTGAGTAAAAAACGTCCGACTTTGATTAAATTTGGCTCAAATGTGTAAAGTGATATTTATGACTTTAAGTTCGAAAACTAGAAAAATCTGACCATGGGAAGGGGGTTTTATGGGGGTTTAAATTTTCCAAAAATCAGTTTTTGCATTTTTCACCCTAAAATTTTTAAAACACTTAATTTTGGTTTTGACCATGTTATAGAGCTTGAAAAAACAAACAATATAGTATTTTGAATTATTAACCTAGGTTAAGTGGTTGCGGAAAAAATACAAAAAACCTGCTCATAAAATCTCTTATGTTAATCTTATGGGAAAAAGGTTTTTGGCTTTTCCTCAGTTAATTTTACTTTAATCTTAACATTTGCTTTTACCAATCACTTCAGCTCCACAAAACAATCATTTTGGTGTTTAAATTGTGATTCTACGTCCAACCGTAGCACAGATATTCAAAGTGCTAAACACAGTACGTTGTCCAATGTTATTCTTATGGAGAACAAATAGAATTTGATATCTCGATTATTTATGAATGTATATTGATGAAATTTGGTATGTGGCTTCATGTTGTACTGGTATATTGATATTTGTACAACAAATAAATTTTTGTTGATTGTTCCCGTAGCAGCTAACCTGCATACTTAGCCCTAATGTTATTCTTATGGAGAATATGTAAAGTGTTATATCTCCTTTAATTATGAACATAAATTAATAAAACTTGGTAATGTAGATTCACCTGGTTCAGTTATATTGATAATTGCATAAACTCATTTCTTATCTTCCTCGTTGCAGCAATCCTGCGACCTCAGTCCTAATGTTATTCTTATGGAGAATAAATAAAATGTTATAAATCACTTATTTATAATTGTATTTTTGTGAAACTTGGTAAGTGGCATTATTTAGGAGTGAGAAACAAATAAATGCATTGTAAATTCGCTGAGTACGCAGGTTTGCTGCGACGGGGGTATGTATTATAATAGTTAATCTTTCCTCTTCCATTCTAAACGGTTTAGTTATACTGAAACCGCAACTGTTGCTGTTTTCTATTAGCCTAAAATGAGATACAACTTTAATATTTTTTTAATTAATTGCTAATATTTGTATACACTATTTCTATAGTTTTTATATGATTAGGGGATTTTTCTTTTTTTACTGTGAAGAATTTTTAATTTACTGGTAAATGAAGTTCATTGTCAAACGTTATTCTTTTTGGGAATAAAATTATTGTAAGTATTCCCTCATTTACTAATCAGTTTCATTAACACTTAGTATGTAGATTAAGTTAACATTGACCACTAGAGGATACTCAGAATACATTGCCACCAAACCCTGAAGGGAAGGAGGGGGGATTTATTCTCTTAAATCCACAGTGTCCAGCAAATGACTGTAGTGCCTCCAATAAAGGGATTTGGATGGACACTTCTGAAAAATAGTTTTCTAGAAAAATTGTCTATACATGCTACTGTACTGGGTGTCAGTTTTCTGTCTGTTTATTAGTGAATTTCCTTTGGAAAGTGAACTATTAGCATGACCTGCACAGTGAAACTTAAGCCCGGGACCACCATAGAAGTTCCTAATGTAACCCCCTGAACACTTTTTGGGGGTTCGTTCAAAATTGTATATAAATATATATGTATATATATTTATATATATACATAGACATATATATATATATATATATGATGTGTATGCACTCTAGCGGTCACATTTTTTGTCTGATTTACTTCAAATTTGGTAGACATTCCTTTTTGTAATCAGTTGGACAAGTTTGTTGGGCAAAACAATCAGAAAACTCTAACCGCCTTTTTTGGGGATTTTAAATTTAGAAATTTGAGTTTTTGGGCCCAAAAAGGGTCTGAAAAGCCCCGGATGTAAAATTAACTAATTAAAAACGGTGGGAATTAGTGTGGCGAAACTTTTAAGCCCTCTCTCGTCATTCTAGCATATATATTTACCGAGTTATTAAAGAAAATGTGTATTGACCAAACACAGTACGTTGTCTTATGGGGGTTTTACTTTAGAAAAGCCTGTTTTTCATTTGTTGGTGTACTTTTATCATCCCCAACAACCTCACGCCTACTTTGAAGCCTGACTGGACCTTCTCCTAACCTTATAATGTGCAAAATTGTATTCCCAGCATTGCAGGTAAATAGAACCAGGAGCATCAAAACAGCCAAAAAATCAATATTTTCAGATTTGAATAAAAATTGGAATAATTTTATGTTTTACACAGATTTAGAGATTTAAAAGTTTTTATGTGGAAATTCTCTTGCCTCACGTCAGCGTGCTGCGTGCGAACTCGTTTCCTTTGTATTGGTTGCACAAGTCTCTAATAAGTCGTGTCTTATCTGATCCGTTACGGTGGTGTAAAACCTCCAGGTATGTAAAACACCTGTAACATTGCGATCCTAACTGTGTAAGTAAGGTGTTTACAGTAAAATAAATTTAAATTATAACCAAAGGCTTACTATGACCAACAAAACCTTACCTACAGCACAGATGGTCAAGACTAAATTAATGATCTAGCAGCCAGAACTCCACGTTTAAGCGTGAGCAACTGTGCAGACCTGCTCAAACTTAACATATTGTGTGTGAAGATAAAATCATAGGAAACACCAGTGGCTAAACATTCCATTGCGGCGCCCACACCAGGCTAGACAGTTTAGGTCATATTACACAGGAATACCAACACAAAAACAGTAACTATACAGCAAAATGTGTAAAACAAGGAAAGAGTACCAACATAATAAATTAAAATAATATTAACTAAAAATATAAGTGATGACAGGGAAGGGAAAATGTAAAATACCCCCGTAGCAGCAAACCTGCGTACTCAGCGAATTTCCAATGCATCTATATGTATCTTAATACCACATAAAGCCACATACCAAGTTTCATCAATATACATTCATAAATAAACGATTTATGACATTTTAATTATTCTCCATAAGAATAAAATGGCGGCTGAGTATGCAGGTTTGCTGAAGCAAGGAACATAAAAAATGGGGTTTTATACAAATATCAATATAACTCATGTAGGTAAAGCCACATACCAAATTTCATTAATTTATTTTCATAATGAAGGCAGATAACACGTTACTTATTCTCCATAAGAATAACATGGGGCTGAGTACGCAGGTTTGCTGCTACGGGAGCCTTTGGTAAAAAATTGTTTTTTTGAGCAAATATCAATGGTCCACAACCAGATGAAGCCGTATACCAAGTTTCGTTAGTATACGTTGATAAATAAGCGAGATATAAAATTTTAATTTTCCTCCATAAGAATAACATTAGACAACGTACAGTGTTAAGCACTTTCAATATCTCGGTAACCAATAGACGTAGAGAAATGATCAAAATACCAAATTGTGTGTTTTTTTAAGCTGAATCCAATGGAGAATACTAAAATTTGACTATTTCCAAAATGATATGTACAAAATTCGAAAAACCCATTTTTGGGGTACAAAACCCCCCTAAAATACCCCTTTGGATGGAGCGATCTGGCTGGTTTTCGAACTTAAAGTCATAAATGTTGCTTTACACGTTTATACCAAATTTCATCAAAATCGGATAATCTTTACGAGAGTTATCGTGCTCAAGGACACATATATATATATATATATACAGTTTCGAACGAATGGTGTTTTTAGGGTCTGGGGACCTCAAAACAAAAAGTTATCATGGTCCCGGGCCTAACATTACCATGCCGACTACGGTAATAGCTTCTTCCCTCTAGGGGAAATTCGCTAAAATGTGTAAAACAAAGAAAGAGTACAAATGTAATAAATTAAAATAATATTAACTAAAAATATAAGTGATGACAGGGAAGGGAAAATGTAAAATAATAGCAGTCTCTGGTGTGCTCTCTTATATGCTGGGTTTGACTTTGACATTCAAATCCACATGTAGATGAATCATCTTCGATAAGCCATTCTTCCTACTCAAATTCTTGAAACTTGATGAAGCACTGATAACATACAAAATTATATTTTGTATTTTAGATTGTTAAGTACCACTTAAAAGTATTTTCAACTGTACAAAATCAGGTTAAAACAAAAGAAATTTACAAGACATTTAAGGTCAACATTTATTAGAAGTTATGGTGCATAAACAAATCCATAATTTAACAGAAATACCACTCTAGATCTTGGGCAATCATTTGATAATTGTTTTATTTATGACATAATTTTTTAATGGATGTGCTAAGTTAATGAAGCACAAAGTGTCGATACTTACGACACTTAGGTGGACAAAAGTGATGGTTTACAATTCGACCGAGCGATTACCACAAATCAATAACTATAAGTGTACGATAGAAATTAAACAATCATTATTTACTGACTAAACTGCTAGTCTTAATGTAGGTTAGACACAAACTACATGCTCGATTCCACAGTCACTAGAATTTCAAAATTACAACTTCTCACAGACCGGAGTCAAATTTTGTTTTGCTCTGTTGGTGTTCATTTCAGTGCCACCCTTTCAGTAACTTCCTCTTCCCATCCTCTACCACCAGACTTATTTGTGTCCAGTTTTCCTTGAGTCAAACTGGACAGACGTGTCTGTTTTAATCTTACTGGTCTTGGATACCGGATGGTTAAGAATGTGTGGTTTTTTATAGGTTATTTAAGTACTGTAATACAAATTAAAATTGTAAATATAAATAACTCATGTATGTTTTATTACAGTATATGACTACACACACTACACGCATTACCAGATTAAGAGAAACATGACTTGTTCATGCCTAATACCAATAATTTTTCTGATATCCCAATATTTGAAAAATGTTGTTATATTTTTTTTTAACTGAGAAATTTATGTATGTATTTTTGTTTGAAATTGAAAAAAACTGGTTTTCCTAATTGCCAGAAAGACAAAGATCTTGATCATAACATTACATAACTGATTCTGAATAAAACTAAATATGGAAAAATAAAAATAAAAAATATTATTTATTATTATTTTAAGTATTATTTTTACTATGGAAAATAAAAAAAGGAGCCGGTCTCAGACACCGGTGGTTGGGTTGACCTAACTGCACTGCAAACCATGGGTTAAAGTTTTAAAAAGAAAAGTTAGGAAGCGCGCCACACCAATCAGAGACAAACTTGAGTACGTCCTGCAGGTCGGTGTTGGTGGGGGCGAGTCGCGCGGCCATCGTCAGCTTGTTCCAGTCGTCGCGGTTGGCCACGCAGCCGGCACGCTTGAACGCGACGGTCTGCGAGGGCACGCCGAACACGGGGTAGCCGGAGACCACGCAGGGAGGGACCGGGGTGGCAGTGGCCTCGGGACCGACCAGGGCCGACGGGTAGAGGCCGCGGGAGTCCAGCGGCAGGACCTGGCAGGGAGAACGAGATAAGCATTAGTGATAATGCCGATGTCTGGTATCAGAACTATATAGAAGGTGGTGAAGGCAACTTTAAATTAAAAACTCATTATAATAAAATTTAATTACTGATTGATGAGTTTTCAATTTAAAACTTATAATCAATAAGTGAGTCACTGGCGAAGTGGTCAAGGTGACGGGACTATTGAACCATGGCAGCGGCCCTGTCGTGGGTTCGAATCCCAGTCCTGGCAATTTTATCAGTCCTGTACAACTCGTCCTGTAATGGCTCACCCCTTGCTTTGCTGGATACGTTCCACGCACATATGTATGTGGATGGGCAAAGTAAGGCAAAAAGAGGCTGCCGAACTCAATTTTATTTTAAAAAAGTATAGCAAAGAAGGGTGAATACCACAATTGGTTGATCCAGATCAAGTGTTTGTGTTGGTTATGGTGAGGCTGTGCTCTCTGTCCACATTGCCTTCTCTCTAACTTCTAAGTACCAAGAAAAATTATACTTAGCAAAGTACATAACATTTTTAAATTTGTTTAAAACCCTGAAACACTTCTCTCTACTCTTAAAACTAAGAATTGACGATGATGCATTCTGAGCTCTCATTCTGTACCCAAAATTGACTCTCTGTAAAATTAACTTAACTTCCTGAAGTAAAGTTAAGCTCAAAAATATACTTTTTCATTGAGGTTTTATTCTTTTAAATTAATAAAAACACAAGAGGCAAGAATTTTGAGATCCCAGAACAATCTGTTTACCCCACAGTGATAAGAATTACGCTTTAAACACTTTTTGTTATTCTGTAAGTTGTGCCCTTCTTCCTTCTTTATGGAGCTAAGTCATGGATTGTTTTTGATAAAAATACTGAAAAGAGGCTGTTTACATTTGAAAATAAAGTACTTTGGAAGAAAAATATTTTGAACCATAACAGAAGATGGAACGTGGAGGATAAAATATACTAAAGAAATAAGCGATATTTTCAAAGCCAAATGCTGTAGCCGCAGCAAATATTCAACAATTCCTGTGGGCCGAGCACATTATAAAAAGTGATGATGCTTTAGTAAAACAAGTCTGGGAAGAAATCCCAAATGGTAGAAGACCTCCTGGACTAAAGAAGAGATTGAAATATGAAGTAATCATAGACATGAATAAGACAAGGGTCAGCGAAGAAGATGGAGAGACCGGAAGAAGTGGAGGCAGAACGTTAGCGAGGCCAAATATTTCCAAGAATGACATTCAGACTGGTTTATACCAGTTGTGAGGTTGACTCTGGGGGCAGCAAATGAAGATATCGGAACATGTAGTTAAGTCCTTTGGCTACCCATTATGACAAGCTTCCTTTTCACCGCCATGTTTTTAGACAGCAGAGGGCGGGAACTCTTCCCAAAGATTGTGGTTCCTAGCTGATAAACATGGATACCTTGTCAGTCAGCCTAGAAGGGCGGAGCAGGCCACCAGTTTGAAATCTGATCTGTCACAGGAGTCGTGGATGTGCCCTATAAAAGGTTTATTGGCAATTCCATCACATCCCACCTTTTCCATTCTTGCTAGTTCCTCTTCTTCCGGTGACCTGCACGCTCCAATGTGGAAGACGTGCCTTGCGGCTCTGCCGAGGTTTCCTAATCCAGCAATCTAACATCTGAGGCCAAATACCACTCTGGGAATAAGTCGTGAGAGCTACATACAGACCTGTTCGACGTTCTGGTCCATGGACACGGCCAGCACCCACTCCTTGACCGCCTCATGCTCGGCGGGGGGCAGGTGGGGGGCGGGGGGCAGCGGGATCTCCTGGGGGAAGTCCGTGGCCAGGAAGTCTGAATAGTCGAGGGAGTCCAGGCTGCCCTCCTCGATGGCCTCCACAATGTCGAGGTAGTGGTTGAGGAACACAAACGCCTCACTGCCACGCCCCACCTCCTGCACACCACATAACAGCTGATTAGCCAAGATGGAGAGGGTGATTCTTAATCTTCATTTAATGTCCTTATCCTTATATAAAATTATTTTATATAACATTTTAAATAAACAAAATAATTGGGTTTCTATTTTGATATACAATTAATTTGTCAACTATATCTGTCTTACCTTAACTATGTAAAACTGCATAAATAGATTTTTCATGTCTCTTTTAGCGAATTTCCCCTATAGGGAAGAAGCTATTACTGTAGGTGGCATGGTAAGACTTAAGCCAGAGACCATGATAACTTTTCGTTTTGAGGTCCCCAGATGCCAATAACACTATTCGTTCAAATTTATATATATGTATATATTTATTTACTTTTTGTTTATTATATATATATGTGTGTGTGTGTGTGTGTGTGTGTGTGTGTGTGTGTGTGTGTGTGTGTGTGTGTGTGTGTCCGTTACCGCAATAACTTGATGAAATTTGGCAAAAATGTAGAGAGTAGCATTTATGACTTTAAGTTCGAAAACCAGATTGATCGCACTATGGGAAGGGGGTTTTATGGGGGTTTACATTTTCCAAAAATCAGTTTTTTGCAAATTTGACCCCAAAATGTTAAAAACTCTCAATTTTGGTTATAGCCATTTTATAGAGCTTAACAAAACAAATAATTTAGTATTTTGAATCATTAACCTAGGTTAAGTGGTTGCGGAGAAAATCCAAAATAACGTGTCCGATGTTAATCTTATGGGAAAAAGGTTTTTAGATTTTTCTCAGATAGTTTTACTAAAAACTTCACATTTCTGTTTATTAATGTGTTTAGCTCAACAAAACAAACATTTTGGTGTTTTAATCGTTGTTCTACGTCCAACCGTTGCAGAGATATTCAAAGTGCTAAACACAGTACGTTGTCCAATGTTATCCTTATGGAGAATAAATAAAATTCTATATCTCGATTATTTATTAATGTATATTGATGAAACTTGGTATGTGGCTTCAACTAGTTGTGGTATATTGATATTAGCACAAAAAACATGTTTTTTGTTGATAGCCCCCGTAGCAGCAAACCTGCATACTAGGCCCCCATGTTATTCATATGGAGAATAAGTAAAGTTGTATATCTCCCAATTATGAACCTACATTAAGAGACCTTGGTATGTAGCTTCACCTGGTTCAGTTGTATTGATAATTGCAAATAAAACACATTACTTATCTTCCTTGTTGCAGCAAACCTGCGTCCTCAACCCTAATGTTATTCTTATGGAGAATAAATAAAATGCTATATATATCACTTATTTATGGATGTATTTTTGTGAGCTCTATGCAGTAGTGAGTCACATATATATGCATTGGAAATTCGCTGAGTACGCAGGTTTGCTGCGACGGGGGTATTTTGTTTACACTATATTACTTAACAGTGCTCCTTAGAACACATTCACTGCTTGCGCCAACTTTAGTCGGCATCACTAGCGCTGCCACGCAGCGTGTGCAGACCAACTGGAATATATTGAGTCAGTACGAGCTTAGCGGTGGACGGGGAATGTTGTTGCTGCTTACGCCATCTCTTTGCATCTCAATCTTTCCCAGGTTGGTGCCGTTGCCAGATTCCGCGACTTTTTCAGTTTTTTTCATGTGATTGCGCAATAGTGCGCCATAGGTAATCATATATACTTATTTTTCAGCAGTGAACATGTTAAAAAATAAACCTAACGTCAACTGCTACGCTTTTTCTAGGCGTTGTAAACATAAAATACATACAAATTTAATTACAACTCTATAAATTGAAATTCAGACTTTGACATTACCTTTCATTTGAAATTACGGAAATTACCTTTCTTTAAAACAAATTTTTTAAGTTAATGACCCAATTTATGAACATAATCAAGAATTTGGACAATCTGTACTTTCAGCAACTAATGACATGAACAAAAGTTATTACAGCACAGAGCTTAGGTCTTACCATACCATGTTACTACAGTACCTCTGTAGTTCAACAGCATAGTCCAACAACTCACCCTCGCATGTATCCCTGCTTCGTAGAACGCCTTGTCTGCCGGTATGATGTCTGAGTGGCGCAGCATTGCGATGCTGATGTTGGCCACCAGTGGCTCCATGCCCTTGACACTAGACAGCGCTGCTCGCAGAGCGCAGTAGTGCGCCACCTGCATCAGCACTCGGAACTCGTAGTGAGTGGCGCTCCCTCCATCACTGGTGCTGCTCATGCCCTCGCTCTACACAAACATTGCAATGCTGATGATGTTATTTGGCGAGTAGTTACTCTAAACGTCTTCAGTCGTTTACCATCCAGCTGTAATTTTCTTGAAGACACAATTTGACAACAATATTTTAAGTTCTTCCGCAGATAGGCGGGATAACTTGCTCAATTGTCAAGTTTTCTAAAACTTTCAATCAGAGATTGAGTGTTGAAAAACCAACTGAACACCCGAGTTTTAGAGTAATTGCATACCCTTCGATATTTTTGCCGGCTAAGAACAAAATTCCCGACTTTTTCCCAATCTCATGACATTCCCATCATTTTCCCAACTAGAATACACTATGAAATTGCACCCAGATGTCAATTACAATGTGACTGAGCACCAGACTGTTGCTTTCAGAACAACGTTGCAGTCAAATATTCAGACAGCAAAATAATCCTAAAGATCTTGGTTGATTTTAAGTGGAGAACCAGCTAGTTTGAGGAGAGTGGCTGTGAAACTGTGGGAGGGCCCCACACTCCCCTCCCTTTATTGTATTTAGTTCATATTTATGTGGCTTTATAAACTAAAATAATTGCACTAACTAGGGATTAATAAGGCTCTCAATTAGGTTACCCAAAGATGGGCCAAGGACTGACCAGTTTGAACAGCATGTTCCGGAGGCGCGCCCACGTCGCGTAGATGTCCTCACCGGCCACCCCCGTGGAGGTGATCACATCCACGCTGATGCGACGGTAGATATTGTAGTTCTGGGGAAACGCAGGAACTCCCGTCTGGGTGTACAGGGTCAGAGCCTTCAGTGTGTACCCGTCCTGCCACACACCATCAGTTAACAAAATTACTTAGTAAAATAACACATCTGGAACAGTGTGTATGATGAATATGTTGGTGATAATTGTTTACCAAATTTCTAGATTGAGGTGGAAATAATGTGATATAGTCTTGCCAAGATTCTGTATTTCGCATATTTTTTTAATAAAAGCAGTTTGCAGATTAAAGATGTACAATTTTTAACAGTACACATCAAAGCCAAAAAAATAATCCAACCTCAATAAATTAAATTATTGATAAATTTATATTTCCTACAACCGCCCCCTAAAGTGTTGCTTTATGATCTAAAAAAAAAGAAAAAAAACACATCGATCTACATCAACTGTTTTCTATTTTATACTTTCTGCCTTACTTTCCTGCTTGCTGAAATAATAATAAACAGCTGACTGATCGTTGCTTTGGAACAAGCTAACTGACTCAGTGTTTATATCCTCAACCTCTTGCATTTAGCCAAAATGGACAATAGTAAATTTTTGTATGTTTACGGTATCAAAAATTGCAGTTATAGGAAAGATTTTTTTACCTATGTAATTTGAGTGTAAAGTGTCTTAGCCACCCACTTTCAGAAAAAACTTGTAGCAGAGCTGCGTAACAGCTTTCTGTCAAGCGACAAATACCTACACCCAAAGATGACCCTTGTACACTCTTAATACATATAAAACTACGAGGGTCATCCAGAAAGTAAAGAAAGTTTGCACCCTGCACTGAGAACAGCTCCCCCACCACCGCAATTTTGTGTGCGGCAGTCCACTCACCTCCCCACCAAAGTATCAGCTGAGTCTCATCGTTGAGCAATCACGCGTCTTGTTACTACAGCGTTTCAAAATGGCAACATCAATCGAAAATCCCGTCAAATTTGAGACCCGCAGTGATATCGGTTTCTGAATGAGCAAAATGTCTGACCTATTGAATTTTCTAGACAAACATCAAAGAAAGTTTATTGTGAAAGCGCAGTAAACAAATCTTCAGGGAAAAAATGGTGCATCAAGTTTAATAAAGGAATATGGTCATGCTCGACGAGGAACGGAGTGACAGGCCATTGCTTGTTACAGATGACTTGAAAGAAAGAACTGAGGGAAGAATTTAGGAACACAGGCGCTACACTGTTAGAACATTACATTAATCCTATAAATAAACTGCAAGATCTTGTTAAATACACTTTGTAAACTTTCTTTGACTTTTGTATACAAATTTCAATAGGTCACAAATTTTGCTCATTCAGAAACCGATAAAACTACGGATCTCAAATTTGGTGGATTTTTGAATGACACTGCCATTTTGAACTGCCGTAGAAACAAGATATGCAATCGCTCACCATTGAGACTCAGCAAACAATTTCTTGGGGAAGTGAGTGAACTGCCCCACATTCAGTGGTGGAGGAGCTGATCTAGGTGCAGTAAGCAAACGTTTTTTACTTTCCGCATGACCGTCGTACTTTCTATTTCTCTCAAATTCATTTGATTTTCTTTTTTTTTATCTAACCACTATAAATTTATAAAAAGTAAACTCGTTTTCTTAATAAATCAGCACAAATAAACACTAGATGAACGTTACTCAGTGTCAGTTGCTCACCTTGATGAGCTGAGTGGCGTAGAGGGCGACATACTTGTGCAGCACCTGTGGGCCGTGGGGGCGAGCCGTCTCCAGACACCTGGCCCACTGGCCCTGCTCGCACAGCAGGTCGAGGGCCGAGATGATGTCCACGTCCGCCAGCTGGTCCGCGCGGCCCTGCCGCCTCAGTGACTCTTTGTACTTCTCCTCCACATAAGCTTCCAGGCTGGGGAAACATCAGGTCCAGTCATGACTCTTTTCGTGTTTCTACCTGCTTCCCCCATAAAGCCAATGTTAACTTTCAAAGCCCGTACCTAAAGTAAAGATCATGTAACCTTCTGGCCAAGGTCTGCTGTCAGAGTTTTCAGGTTGCACTTTAATATCAGTCCCTCTTTAATATATTATCTGATATCGTTGAGTTTTGGCTCATGAACAAAAAAGTCCTAGCGATTTCAATGAGAAAAATTTAAATATCACAAATATTAAGCGTTCGAAAATATTCAATATTGTGATATCAAAATTCTGCTCAATGAAATCTTTAAATGAACCATAAATCATAGATTTCAGATAATCCTTTGAAGAGGGATGGACTTTGAAAGTTAACATTGGTCTTATGGGAGAAGCAGGAAGAAACAGGGGACTAGAGCCAAAAAACAACTCTCAATCTGACAGAGTCAGGTTTAGAGTGGAAGATAAACTGTAATTTTTGTTTGAAACTAAATGAGAGGAACGCACTGCTATTGAGTCTCAGCAGCAAGTGACTTGTGGATTCTTCTACAAAGTATTTCGAGATTTATGCTATCGGGGTTTGTCTATCTTGTGAAATAATTTTTACTCTTAATATGAGGATAAATAAAATACGTCGTACACCACTACAAAGTATATTCACACTTATACTGTACTTACATACAAGACGGTAAAATATACACAACAGATGGTACAAGGCAATCGAGTTCAACAGTTACACCGGTCATCATCAGGCCCAATCAGAGAATGAGTGGGCCTGATGATGAACGGTGTAACTGGTTAAAATCGATCGCCTTGTACCACCTTTTGTGTATATTTTACTATCTTGTATGTAAGTACAGAATAAGTGTAAATATACTTTGTAGTGTTGTAAGACCTATTTTATTTATCCTGTTTAGTTGTAACAACACGTATTATGCTGCTAAAGAAATTATTTGCTTAATATCAGTAAAATAGACCATGTCTGAACCAATTTATGCGAGAACAACACAAAATGTTAACATATTTGTGAACATTAGTATTAGTATTAGGAAACTAGTAGGCTAGGACTAACTTAATGACATATTCATGTACAGAGTTTATGTATGTTTGAATAAAGGTGTTTTTGATTTGGTTTGATTTAGTATTCCAACCATCCGAATTGATTGGGGGTGAAATTATTTTGTGTATATACAAATTGTGAAAAGAATATAATTAAGAATTTAAATTTATTATATAAAATGTCTCCAGATCATCTTAGAAAAGAGGTCTATGAAAATTAATACAGATAACATCACAAACTACAAATATGTATACAAAATTGAAATAACTTTTGACTTTTCTGTTTCGTCATCATGTCTGTATGAATATTTTCTCTCTGAATATTAATTTTGATTTTTATTAGCTGAGATTAGGACAGTTGATCTTATGTGTATGTTTGCTGTAGTCGATAATCAATCTAGATGCGCCATACGCTTGCTAATTCTTTCTTCATATTCTGACAGAAATTTAACAAATATTTGTAGCAATTGGTGATGATTGTAAGATGAAAAAAATGCAAGTTTTATAAATCGGATACCTTCCGCAAAGACACTGGACTAGACTATAAACATCACTGCCAACATCACAAGGAGTATCCCAATAGTCTCTCTACACAGACAGTTCTCCAGTTTCCACAGTTCTCTGTTCACCACAGTTACCGACCTCGTATGCTACACCCTCTGCGTTACTCACCCCGGCTGGAACTCGCGCGCCACCTTCTTGGCCTTGCCCCACTCCTCGGCCAGTATGAAGGTGTCAATGGCCTCCTTGACCAGGTCCACGGCCAGGTAGGTCTGGGCGGCCAGACTGTGCTGCTTCAACTCTATCAGCCGAGGACCTGGAGCCAGCATCATACCATTAACGATCTTGTTACTGTCACTTGTTATGTTTATGAAAATTCATAAATCTTCACTGTCTTTGGTCAGTACATACGTGATACTATTTTTATAGCAAAGAGAATATGAGAATTCAAATATTACAGCACATCCAAAATACCCCAAAAAGCATATATCCAAAATGCATACATATACATTGGAAATTCACTGAGTATGCAAGCAGCAAACCTGCATACTCAGTGAATTTCCAATGCATATATATGTATCTTAATACCACATAAAGCCACATACCAAGTTTCATCAATATACATTCATAAATAAACGACTTAGCCTATGACATTTTAATTATTCTCCATAAGAATAACATGGGGGCTGAGTATACAGGTTTGCTGAAACAAGGAACATAAAAAATGGGTATTTATGAAAAATTTTTTAGAACTCAACTAGGTGAATCCACATACCAAGATTTATTAATTTATGTTCATAATTAAGGGAGACAACATATATATATATATATATATATATATGAACGAATGGGTTTTTAGAATCTGGGGACCTCAAAACAAAAACTTTTAACGGTCCGGGCCTAGGTCTTACCATGCCGACTACGGTAATAGCTTCTTCCCTATAGGGGAAATTCGCTAAAATTATCAAATCTGAAAAACCTTGAAAAGTGCCAACAAATGAAAATAAAAGGCTAACTTATTATAAAGTATTGTATTCATTAGATGATTTTTTACACTCCTCAAAAAAGGTTTGCATAACAAACTAAGACAAAACATTTTGTTTCAAATGTTAGATCTCTATAGAGGCTAGAATAATGTCAACTTAGTTAAAATGGAGTAAAATATAATTGGTTAGCACTATCAAACAACCACTGTGCATGTATGAATAAAGAATTATTTAACTAAACTGAATTGAATTTTTTATTGATTTATTTGGACTTTACCTATTCCTTCTATCGATTAAAATTACAATACGTTTTGGGAGGTAAGGAAACACCTCCCGTTATCGTGAACCTTATTTACATCTAAATATCAAACAATTACACCTAACTAGCCTACTAATTTTAGCAAATTTCCCCTATAGGGAAGAAGTTATTACCGTTTATTCCCTACAGGGTATATTTGTTTTTAAAAATTTAGCCTAGTTAGGTGTAGTTGTTTGATATTTAGATGTAAGTAGGGTTCCCTTGAAACGTGAGGAGTTTCCTTCAACTCTCAAAACTAACTTACTAAGTTAACTGCAAAAATATAGTGTTGTTTTAAACACTAGAAGCGATAGGTTAAGTCCCAATAAATCAATAATAAATTCATATCCATCGCAATGATGAGGTTAAAAAATGAACTGAACTAGCAAAGAGTGAGTGTTTTACTCACAGAGGGCCCTGGCCGCAGCGTAGCCCTCGTCCCCCTCCAAATACTTGTTGGTGATGGAGGCGGCCTCAGTGAGGGCCTTGAGCAGGGTGCTGGAGTCTCGACAGTTGTTGCTGTTGACTCGCAGGTAGCAGTCCACGGCCGTCTTGTACTCCCCACTCTGCTGCCACTGGTGGGCCTGGACAACCGACACGCAGTTGTGAGGGAGAACATCAACGTTAAAATGTCACTCAGGGTATATTAGGACTCAAACTTCAAGTCAGAAAGTTATCATTGAAAACTAAAAGACCTCTTTCAGATGAACTGCATAAGATTGCAACGACAATGAACTGCCGAAATCTGGAAAATAGACTGAAATCCAGTGAAAATATCTACCAAATTGTCTGTCACAGAAAAGAAACGCTTATGTAATTGAGCAACAGTCTCTGAAATGTATTCAGTTCAAAGCAGCTGATTTGACATAGTATTATCCGAGTTTTCCTAAAGAGCAGCATCCTACAATGGTGGACACTATAAGATTCTGACTCGTTCCAGGATTTTACAGAATTAACAAAATGTTATGAGATTTTGATTTAAGATTATTAACTTTTCAACAATAATAGTGGAGAACACACGCTCTACAGGTTTCTTACTGTCAATTGGTAGCAGAGCATGGTTAAAATCCACAGACATCATAGATTACGGGCCAAACATGGTTCCACAGTTTAACACCTACGTCCACTCAAACTGGCCAGTGAAATTTAGTTTTACCTGACTGAGGATAGAAGTGACGTCTCTGGAGCCCCTGGAGCCCACTTCTCTCTCGTACTCGGCTTGTAGACTCGCCAGTTTGGCCGGCTGATACTCTCTGCACACTCGCAGAGCATCAACCCACAACCCTGCTTCCTATAACCAAATTTTATATTCTTTAAAACTATTGTCAATATAATTATGGAATTAACTCAAATTTCTAACTTTTGTTAGCCAAAATAATATTGTATACAAGGCCAAATGTCGCTGAGACTCTTAATTGATTTTACTTGTTTGTTAGATTATTTATGTGCAAAAATCAACTACTAATTATTATGGTTAAGAAGTGTACAGTTTTAGATTAAATCCACACCCTAATAATAAAAAAATAATAAAAACCTGTTATATTATAAAATATAAGATCTATAGTTACAAAAATAAAACTTCTGGTCTGTGATAGTTCCTCCCATTTAATAATTGCTCTTTAATTTAAAGAGCCACTGAATCATTAAAGTTTTTTTTATGTACATATACAGTAGACGCCCGTTTAACCATGGGAATAAACCCTGGGTCGGGTAACTAAAAGGGCGGTTAAAACAAAAACACCTGGATATTGCCATATTAAGCACTAAAAATAGTAAAACTTAGACTACAGTTAGTTAAAGAATAGGTACCAAGATACTTAAGATCGACTTGTTGTGACGTGAACAATTTTTATGGAACATATCGGGATGTCAGAGGCCATACACAAATTACGTAACGCCTTTTTCCTCGTTTCAGACCCCCTCCTCCCCTATGTAATGCACCATAACGCTCGAACATACCCCCCACCCCCCCCTGTGTTACGTAACTCAATCGTAATAGGCTTTAAAACAGCTTAACAATTTTAAACATCGTTTTATTAGCAATTTGGAGTATGGATTTCAATGAATCATTAAACTTTAAATGACTTTCTTTTAACAACATTTGTTAATAACTTATTTCAAAGCAAAATGAAAACAAACAAACAAGACTAATAAAATAAACAACAAAATAAACTATCTCAGCTATAACGTAACACATTTAATTTATAACTAGTCCAAATACAAAACAACTCAAAAAACTAAAGATGTGGGCGGCATTGCCGCATCAAGACATGATTTTACACTCTAAAACAACACAAAACATAGGTGTAAAGCAATACAGAACTTACTCAAAACACCTTATGTATTTATTTTGAGTTTAATTGTAATTAAAATAGGATAACAGAAGTTTTTTATATAACAAACTGTAACTTTGATTTACATATCAGTTTGATTATTTTTTAATTTTGAAATATTTCTAACAGTATCAATAGATACGGGAGTGTGACAGCTCTTAGGGTTAATATGTGTGAGTTACGTAATCTTGATTCAAATGCCCCCCTCCCCCACATAACACTATGCCATACCCCCTCCCCCCTTTAGTGTTACGTAATATGTGTATGGTACATCAGCGGACATTAGTCATTTCCTGGAAAGAGGGCGGTTAATCCAATGGGTGGTTGAAGCAAGGATGGTTAAGAGGGCATGTAATGTAATAATACCTGAAGGAAATCATACTGAAATTGAATACGACCAAACCAGACTCGTAGGAATTTACAGACTCATGGTTATATTTATTAGTTTTAAAAAATGTACATGCATTAACTGTAAAACTACTAACATTTCCAAAATGTAAAAGGCCATAAAGACATTTGAGTTGAGCTCATGGTACCTGATACTGTTTGACGATCAACTCGGGCTTGTGGGCCCGCAGCAGCAGTGACTCAAACAGCTGGTAGTTGCTGGCCAGGAAGGCTTGTTTGGCCTGAGCGTGCAACACCTGACCGAGAGACTCCTCGTCATGCTCCTGGGCCACTCTCTCGGCATGCTCCCAGTCCTGGCTGTGCATGTACCTGAACAAGTCACCAGTCATAAACTCTTTATTTGCACATAAACATTTGCATAAAAAAGTCCTACTTAAATTGGTATAAGACTCCATAATTAAATACCAAATTCCTTTAAATCTTTTATGCCCTTTTAATTTAAGAAGCGTATTAAAGATAATTTGATCTATAACTGATTTTTTTTTAAGTGGCTGCCTCTTTTTGCCTTATTTTGTCCGTCCACATAGACTATGCATCAGTACGTGGAACATATCCAGCAAAGCAAGAAGTGAGCCGTTACAGTACTGATAAAATTGACAGGCCAGGACTGGGATTCGAACCCATGGCAAGGCTGCTGCCATGGTTCCGGAGTCCGTCACCTTGGCCACTAGGCCAACGACTCACTATATACTACACTAATACAATATTACACAGTGGTATTTAAACAGTGATAAAGTCGAGTCAGTATAGACCTTATTGTTAAGAAATTATTCCGTTTACCGATTAATACGCCTAACTATTCTTTGTACTTGGAAACTGGCTTGGATAAATTACATATTTACACTCTTTTAACCCTTTCAGTGCTATGGACCGATATATCGTCTTTTGAATCTGTTATCAATAAACACTGTTACTGCTTCATAAGCGATTGTACCGTTAGGCGCTCAGTCTGCAGTCTGAGTCTGACATGTCGTGAAACCTGGTAGACACGAACTGAAATACCTCGTCCAGCACCTAGTCTCTATAATACCAACTGATCCACTGTAGCTGCTAGTCTGATCAGTGGCTGTGTGGTCTAAGGCGTTACCTTCCCGGCCGGGGGTAACACTTGGATCGAGGGTTCGAATCCCGTCACAGTCGGTGGTTTTTATGTGCAACTCATGGAGAGTTCACCCGTCTGTGGCAGAGTTGAAGGGGAAGGCGGACCTTAAGCAAACGGTGGACGGCTCAGGTCCAAGCTGACGGGATGGGTGGATTCTTTGTGAGTTGCACATCTGATCAGGTGTTTTGCTACTTTTTTCCTATCCTTTACTGTATGTGTCCAGCGGAAGCATGTTTTTATTAATTTTAACTGTTCAGGCGTTCAATATATTTAAAAAATCAACAAAAAATCACGGATTCAACTACTTCTTTCAGAAGCTTAGCACTCAAAGGGTTAATGAATTTGAAATATTTATTAAAGGTCCTTTGTTTGGACTTGGAGCGTTTGCCAAAGTTTTTGGCAGAATAAGTAATTAGGAAGAATATCTATTGGTGTCGGGAGTGGAAACTGTTGGGTGTCAAATTTGGTTTGACGGTTGAGTTTAATTTTATGGAGGGTGAAGGAGTGGGTCGAGTCCAGACTCAGCTGATAAGTGTAGTGAACGCGTTGCGAGATAGCTGGAGGGCAGAGTGTTTAGGCAGGGCGCGCACATCAGTATTTCACTCACAATACGTCTCAGTTGACTTTGACCTTGGCAATAGAGGCTATCTCACTGATAATTTGGACATCACTACAATTTCTTGGATAATGAAGTGTAGGGGGGAATTATTGGATCTAAATTATAAGTCATGGGTTATTAATAAAAACTATTTTTGCTCATTGTGCAACTTTCAGAAAGACGAGACGGTTTTTCACTTCGTGGCAAAGTGCTCGGTGTTTAAAGATTTAAGAAGTTTTTATTTTGGAAAATTAATAATTCACTACGAGAATTTTTTAGCTTATTTAAACGGGAGGGATTGGCGGGGTTTAGGGGAATTTGTTAAAACTGCCTGGTTTCGTCGACGGGAATTAATATTGAATTTAATTTTCAGTAGTATAGATGAAAACGTCAGTTACCTGAAAGAGCGTTGGCTACTTGCAATCCTCACATTGTGTTTTAAAATAATAACCTTCTGAAGTTAATGCTCCAGTTATAGTAAAGTGTTATTTCACTTTTTCTAGTCAGTTTTATTTTGTTTTGTTAAATTTCTGAACTCTTTTAAGTGTTTATAAGGGTTTAAAGATCATTAATACTAATATTATCAGAGTTTTCTTGGTTTGACATTTGTAAAACGTAAGCATTTTTACATTTTTGTTTTCTTACAAAATTAAGGTATTTTAATTTGATTAAATTTGTATGTTCAAATTTGTATTAATTATTATTTGCCTTTAATATTTAGCTAAACTAAGTTTATTACTTTTTTTTATTGACTTTGAAGTTCTAAAGCGTAATTTAGTTATTTTATGTTGTTTCAGTACTGAGCTGGAGGGGGATGTACTCAGAAAATGGACTTTGCCAACCCAACAGACGGTCACATGACCATTGTTTAAACTGTGCAATTTTATATTGTATGTTTTGTAAATCAATTTATGTTAATAAAGCACTGTTCTATCTATCTATCTATCTACAATATTACACAATTGATCAATTTAACCCATTGGCGTAGACATACGAGCTGGTCTCGTTCCTTACTTGTAATTTTGTTAACCTGTGAATTGGAGTATAAAATTGGTGTTTTTAAATGGATTAATGGTGTATTTTAATTAAAATATTGTTTTCTTTCAGTTTAGAGAGTTGCATTGGCACACACACAGTAGACATAAGTCAAAATTAACAAAATCAGTCTTGACCATGTGGAAGTCTCAAAGAATTAACCAATCCCGAGTTAACCAACTTCCAAGCACGCCTGCCACTGTTTGTTTTACTTGGGCCCTCCCACCAACGTTGCCACAGACCGGTTAACTCATTTAGAGTTGCACAACTGGTCAGTTTCGGTCGTTTGCGGGAATCGAACCCACGAACATCCTATTACCACCTGGCTAAGGTGTTTCCACGACGTAGCCAACTCAGCTAACACGACCAAAGGCCTGACAGCGATATTAAGGGTTTTCAGTCAGTCCGCGCCCCTAGCAGATAGAACCGTAGACGCCCACGGTCATTAGTTACATACTTTGCTACTAGAGAGCAGCACCAATCAATTCCCATTATAGGCTACTGCAAATAGAATAAAATTACTACCTCAATGGGTTAAAAAAATAACATAGCCATCTGACCTCTGAACAGACCTTTCATATGAATGACATGTTGTTCCTGAGTAAATTTTAAACCTTTGCATTTATATTAACTTAATTTAGCCTAATATATAGATAATTTTAATTTGGACGATGCACCTGTTTGATTGTACCGTTTGTCATTGCAACCGCGATAAAGATTTATAGTTATAAAATCTCACAATCGTCCATCACTAGCGTCAATGCAATTTTAATCAAACATTAGAATCAATGTTTCAGTGTAAAATAAATAAATTGTTTAAGACAACTCCCTATAACTTTTAAAACCAAAACTAACAGTAAATTGAAACTTACATCATGACCGCTTCTTTGGGTTTGCCAGCTTTGATGAACTGTTCTTCGGCTTCTTTGAATTTTCCATCGTCTTCAAGAGCCATTGCATACTTGTAGTGGATATCAGACATTTTCCACTTCATGCCAGACTTGGCTAGCTCGAATGCAAAATCAAACTGAAAGTAAAGTAAGTCGAGAATAAGTTACAGCTTTCAGATATGTTTAACAAATGAAGATTACAAACTGTTTCAGGAACTCCTTCAGATTAAGCAGGACTCTTGGTCACATTGGATTCATCAGGGAGAATTTAATAAATATAGACCCATAAGAACCCCTGACACACTTCTCGTAGGTCAAATGTAAATCGTTTAAGCTTAATTTGTTAAATATCATTAACATTTTGCAAAATTATTTTATATAACATTTTAAATAAACAAAATAATTGGGTTTCTATTTTGATATACAATTAATTTGTCTACTATATATACCTAGTTATATCTTTAACCTTTAGACATCTATCTGATGTTGGTCACTGAGTGGCTGTGTTTAGTGTTTTAAATGTTCGGTTTAAAGAAAACGTCTGACATTTGGGAGAATATATGTTGAAATTTAAACAAAGTCAAATTTAATACTCGATGAGAATATATTGGAGACCCTGATAACATGTGATCTTTGCACGGTTATATAACCAGCAATTACATTTTCGTTCACTCTAGTTGACTCTTAAAAAACTATTCACTGTTTAATTTATATAATTGAACATTTTTCTGTAATCAAAATTATTTGTTTAACATTTTTTATGGTGTTTTGATATAGTTTTTTGTGTGTAAGCCACTGTACTTACAATGGGGGCAGTAGAGGTGATTGCAGAAATTGTCTCTATCACGTTAGCACCAGTGTAGAGGAAAGTAGTTTACCTGAGACAGGCTGAGGATAGCAGGGAGAGGGTGAAAAGAGCAAGCACAGCCCTTATCGCCTCACAAGGTAGTTGGGATGGCCAGTCTCATAAACGCTGGATCGTGAGGATAATCAGGAGAATCCAGCCTTGGGTAGAACACAGTCTGGATAAATTGATTTTAACTGTATCAGATCATGAGCAAGCGTGGCTTTTGCATCATAATTGCAAAGGATACAGATAGCAGCATCGCTAGAATGCATCTATTGCACTGGAGTTGAACCATCTTCAGTTGGCCACGTTGGGAGCTCATGTGGCTGGAAGTTTCAAGAGAACAGAATGGAGTGCCCACAATAGATACAGTGAATAGGAGAATGCTGAAGAAAACTGGGAAAGTGCTGGAAACTGGGACAGTCTCATGCACTGTGTACAGAGAGTCCTTTGATTTAAAAAGAGACACCTAGACCGAGAACAAACGGTGTATAAGGTTAGCCTAATGAAGTGTGTGTGAAGTATTGACAAATGTGACACTATTCATCTGCAACAATTGTACAGTTAATGAATAAAGATATTCTTTGTTTAATGAGGAGGATTTAGTAGGTAGTCTCCTTCCTTTCCTTAGAAGAAGGTTACCAGGGGTACCTCACTGTTACGCACACTAGCTGGCTACCGGTATGCATAAATTTTGCTACCCTCACGAAAAAATTGGCTATACCTGGTAGCTGTCACATGCGTAGTCAATACACGTCTCGAGAAGACCAAACTTGGACAGAAGTTTGACAGCTGAATCCCCACCAAGAGACTTGGCCCAGAGAAATGCAACTTGCTGTCCTGCCTGCTCCCCTCCTCCAGTCTTGGCTACCTAAAACAAAAATCTTACAGTTATAATAAAGTATTTCCTTGCCAATGACCTTTTTGAGCTCTATAAGAAGGAGGCAGAGTTACTGAGATTGAAATTATTTATTCAGCATATTACATTGCTACAAAAAAAAAATACGAAGAAAATCTACTGAATTATTTCCCCACGTGGGCAGATGCCTAAGTGTAGGGAAAGAGTCTGCCAGTCCTCTCTTAGAAAAAGAATACACTATAAAATCACAAAGGAAAAAATATAATTAAATATCACTGGTTGAATACAAATAATAACCTGACTGTAAAATACAATGATAAATTAGTAACTTAAAATTAATATATTGAATAATTAATGCATGCACATAGCATGATAAATAATTATTAATAGAACAAAATAACGTATTGTTGGCTAATTTATAGTATATACTAAAACCAAATATAAAATACACTTTGATAAATTACACATAAACGTAATTATTAGCCTGGACACATTCACACATCATATTACTCATCACTGACGAACAAACACGTGCATTCAAACATTCTACAGAGACATACACACACCTTGCTCCATGCACGCACATGCAATACTCGAAGTATCCCTCATGTGTATGGTGAACTCATTAACGACCTTATTCCATCACGCTCAATGTTTACCAGCCATTCGTATATTCTTTTTTTTATATTTATGCTAAATGGTTGAGGATTTTTAATGATATTTGGGAGCTTAGGAAAGAACGTTGGCTATATAATTCGATGATGTGGTGTTAATTGTTTTAGTTAATCGAGGCACAACAATTCCAGAGTTTGCTGAAGATCTCGAAGAATATGAATAAGTAATTTTCTGAAACAAGCTGTCTTGATTTTTAAACATGTATAAAATTAAAGATCTCATATAAAGTTGGGGAGTACTACAAACTTTGAACTCTCCAAATAATAAATCAGTTGGATAACGATGATTTTTGTTGAACACTGCTTTGATTATAGATTTCTGAGTAATTTCTAGAGGAGAGACCACACTTTGGAAGCCGCCTCCCCATGCTAAGATTCCGTATTGTAACAAAGATTGAACGTAGGCATAGTAAACTGTTTTAATTACATCTGGAGCTAAAACTTTATTTAATTTTTTTTAAATAAAACTAAATTTTCTGAGCTTATTTCTTAGGTATGTGATATGGCCGGTCCATTTCAGGCGATTGTCAAAAATAACACCAAGGTACTTGTACTCCGTCACCCTATCGATACATTCACAAGAGACACAACCATTCATTCTGCCACATGTGTGTAAGCGCAATAATAGGTTAACAGGATCGTGTTCGGCGCTCACAGAAACTGTCAGATACTTTGTTTTGGAAGTATTTGCAGAGCGCCGATTTTGATCAAATCACTGCTTGACGGCGAACAGGCCGCGCTCAGCCAAAAGGTACGTATGCTCCCAGCTGTCACCCTCGAAAAGCAAAGCTGAATCATCAGCATACAACAAAATCTGACCTTTGTTCAAAAGTATTTTACCAAGGTTATTTATATACACTAAAAACAAGAGAGGCCCCAAGTGCTACCCTGTAAAACCCCCAAGTCAATTCTAGCAGGGTCGCTGGATTGGCCTAGAATAGAGTCACTTTGATACCTATCACTCAGATAACTTTTGAACCAATTCCAAGCTGTTCCCTGAATTCCAATATACTCTAATTTGTTCAATAAAATATCCCTATCAACAGTATCAAACGCTTTAGCTAGATTAATAGAAACAACTTATGGTTTTTTATTACGCCCAATCGCATTGTGAATATTCTTCGTGAGCAAGGATAGATCATCGTTAATATTTTTGTCCCTAAATAATAATATTTTAACCCAAATTGATTTTCGTAAAATATATTATAACTTATATATTGGGCTTTTTCGTTTTTTTATTTTTTTGTTTTTCTTAGGGACTGTTTTATCACAGAGAATAAATTTACATCATATCATTTTTGTCTTGATAGTTCTGTGTTTTAAATGAATATAGGAAAGGGCAAATTTCTTTACCCCTTTACCCCCTCAGTGTTTTTGGGACAATATTTCCCTCACTACCTCCCTACATGGTCCAAGATAAAGGTACGACCTTCATGAGACTTTATGAACTTCATTCCCTCTCCTAAATGAGACAATGTTAAGAAAATGTACATAACCTTAAGTAACATTAAAGTTACAGATTGTAATATACCAGAATATTAAAGACAACCTAACCTGCATAGCAGTCAATGGATATACTTTATATGGTGGTCGGATGAGAAATACCAAAGACAAAATTACACATTGCAAAAATATAATAGCTTCCCCTGAATGTTATTTGACATTACAGATGAATGATGTTCAGATAATCAACATTCTAGTAATGATGTCCTTCAATCAGGTGAATCTCTCACCCTGTAGGCATCATCCCACATGTCCAGACCCCGATACATCTTGACAGCCAGCTTCCACTGGTCAGCAGCCAGGTAGTGTTGCTCAGCACCTCTCAGATTGCCCTCAGACTCCAGCTGCTGAGCCAGGTGGTGGTGGGTGGTCAGCACCAGGTCACTACGGTGTTGTTGCACCAGCCTCATCATCTGCAACACAACGGAGAAATGTTACTACCAGGTAGTGTTGCTCAGCACCTCTCAGATTACCCTCAGACTCCAGCTGCTGGCCAGGTGGTGGTGGGTGGTCAGCACCAGGTCACTACGGTGTTGTTGCACCAGCCTCATCATCTGCAACACAACGGAGAAGTGTTACTACCAGGTAGTGTTGCTCAGCACCTCTCAGATTGCCCTCAGACTCCAGCTGCTGAGCCAGGTGGTGGTGGGTGGTCAGCACCAGGTCACTACGGTGTTGTTGCACCAGCCTCATCATCTGCAACACAACGGAGAAATGTTACTACCAGGTAGTGTTGCTCAGCACCTCTCAGATTGCCCTCAGACTCCAGCTGCTGAGCCAGGTGGTGGTGGGTGGTCAGCACCAGGTCACTACGGTGTTGTTGCACCAGCCTCATCATCTGCAACACAACGGAGGAATGTTACTACCAGGTAGTGTGGCTCAGCACCTCTCAGATTGCCCTCAGACTCCAGCTGCTGGCCAGGTGGTGGTGGGTGGTCAGCACCAGGTCACTACAGTGTTGTTGCACAAGCCTCATCATCTGCAACACAACGGAGGAATGTTACTACCAGGTAGTGTGGCTCAGCACCTCTCAGATTGCCCTCAGACTCCAGCTGCTGAGCCAGGTGGTGGTGGGTGGTCAGCACCAGGTCACTACAGTGTTTTTGCACCAGCCTCATCATCTGCAACACAACGGAGGAATGTTACTACCAGGTAGTGTGGCTCAGCACCTCTCAGATTGCCCTCAGACTCCAGCTGCTGAGCCAGGTGGTGGTGGGTGGTCAGCACCAGGTCACTACAGTGTTTTTGCACCAGCCTCATCATCTGCAACACAACGGAGGAATGTTAATACCAGGTAGTGTTGCTCAGCACCTCTCAGATTGCCCTCAGACTCCAGCTGCTGATCCAGGTGATGGTGGGTGGTCAGCACCAGGTCACTACAGTGTTTTTGCACCAGCCTCATCATCTGCAACACACGGGAGGATTGTTACAGCGAGGTAGTGTTGCTCAACATCTCTCAGATTGCCCTCAGAGTCCAGCTGCTAATGCAAGTGGTCATGGGTGGTCAGCACCAGATCACTACAGTGTTTTTGCACAAGCCTCATCATCTGCAACACAACGGAGGAATGTTACTACCAGGTAGTGTTGCTCAGCACCTCTCAGATTGCCCTCAGACTCCAGCTGCTGAGCCAGGTGGTGGTGAGTGGTCAGCACCAGGTCCCTACAGTGTTTTTGCACCAGCCTCATCATCTGCAACACACGGGAGGATTGTTACAGCGAGGTAGTGTTGCTCAACATCTCTCAGATTGCCCTCAGAGTCCAGCTGCTAATGCAAGTGGTCATGGGTGGTCAGCACCAGATCACTACAGTGTTTTTGCACAAGCCTCATCATCTGCAACACAACGGAGGAATGTTACTACCAGGTAGTGTTGCTCAGCACCGCTCAGATTGCCCTCAGACTCCAGCTGCTGAGCCAGGTGGTGGTGGGTGGTCAGCAACAGGTCACTACGGTGTTGTTGCACCAGCCTCATCATCTGCAACACAACGGAGAAATGTTACTACCAGGTAGTGTTGCTCAGCACCTCTCAGATTGCCCTCAGACTCCAGCTGCTGAGCCAGGTGGTGGTGGGTGGTCAGCACCAGGTCACTACAGTGTTTTTGCACCAGCCTCATCATCTGCAACACAACGGAGGAATGTTACTACCAGGTAGTGTGGCTCAGCACCTCTCAGATTGCCCTCAGACTCCAGCTGCTAATGCAAGTGGTCATGGGTGGTCAGCACCAGATCACTACAGTGTTTTTGCACAAGCCTCATCATCTGCAACACAACGGAGGAATGTTACTACCAGGTAGTGTTGCTCAGCACTTCTCAGATTGCCCTCAGACTCCAGCTGCTGAGCCAGGTGGTGGTGAGTGGTCAGCACCAGGTCACTACAGTGTTTTTGCACCAGCCTCATCATCTGCAACACAACGGAGGAATGTTACTACCAGGTAGTGTGGCTCAGCACCTCTCAGATTGCCCTCAGACTCCAGCTGCTGAGCCAGGTGGTGGTGGGTGGTCAGCACCAGGTCACTACAGTGTTTTTGCACAAGCCTCATCATCTGCAACACAACGGAGGAATGTTACTACCAGGTAGTGTTGCTCAGCACCTCTCAGATTGCCCTCAGACTCCAGCTGCTGAGCCAGGTGGTGGTGGGTGGTCAGCACCAGGTCACTACAGTGTTTTTGCACCAGCCTCATCATCTGCAACACAACGGGGGAATGTTAATACCAGGTAGTGTTGCTCAGCACCTCTCAGATTGCCCTCAGACTCCAGCTGCTGATCCAGGTGATGGTGGGTGGTCAGCACCAGGTCACTACAGTGTTTTTGCACCAGCCTCATCATCTGCAACACACGGGAGGATTGTTACAGCGAGGTAGTGTTGCTCAGCAGCTCTCAGATTGCCTTTAGCCTCTAGCTGCAAACAAATCAAAGCTGGCTTTCTTTTTAATAAACGTGAGATTGATCCTCTAAGTAGAAACAGACTTCATAGCATGTTCAAGGTCAGACAATAGAATACAAGTTCAAATAATTTTAACTAATGAGTCTGAATGGCCCAAATGGTAGCAATGTGTAGTTTGTATCCTCGGACCTTTGGGTTATGGGCCCAGCAGAAATAACACAAACATGGTTTAGCCATTGCTTTCGACCAATAAAATATGGAACATTTGCTATTTGGTCAATGAATCTTGGCCCAGTCATCGCTTATAGTTAATACTAAATGATCAAATCTTATTTACGATCGATATAGTGTGATCTCCATCTGGTCGTCATTTTTTACCGGCATCGTGCTTTCCGCCATTATTAACGGGCATATTACGTGTTTCAGTTACCTTTTTGCCAAAATCCTATTTTCTGTTGTTATTTTTGGCCGGCATCATGTGGTCCAGTCATTATTTTTGACTGATATTATGTTTTTTCTTGTCATTTACAGCCAATATTACACGGTCCGGTAATTTTTTTTGGCTGATTTTACGTAGTGCAGCCGCCTTTGCAACCGTTACTATGCGATTTGGCAGTTCGTTAATATTAGCAATCCTCTGGAGGCTGGTGGGAGATATACCCTCAAACTTTTGATTATTTTTAAATATTTCGAGTTGAGTCTAGTAATCTAATACAGTAGAGCCCCGCAAACCCGGACTAATGTGGACTGAATGGTGTCCGGGCTTGATAATGTCCGGGTTATCGAGAAAGGAGTAAAAATATAAAAAAAATTATGAGTTCTAATACTCTATTACATTTTAAACGTTTACTTATTGCATACAAATACAAAAAACTACAACTAAACTTAAACCGAACAAAAAAACCTGTGGTAGGTGTTGCGTCGTGCTCCGGTCGGTGCCGTAGCGTTGAAGTGTGGGGATTTACCACTCTGCCTGGGTTTCCAGGTCATCGAGACTTCCGGGTTATCGGGGTCCGAGTTTGCGGGACTCTACCGTACTGCGGGACCGTATTAAGAGAAAGGTTACCTGATCATACTGCCGCTGGGCCTTGTACATCGCTATGGCCATGTCAGGCTGGTCCACCGCAACATACAGCTTCTCTGCCTCCCTCAGCTTGCCCATCGCCTCCAGGGCTTGACCCTGCTTCAGGAACATCCTCGTCACCTGGTCGGGCTCCAGGTGTCGCGTGGCCAGAGTGTGCGCCTTGTCCCAGTCTCCTAACAACAAGTCACACAGTAAGTACTGCAGTAGTATACATTTACGATTGCATAAACATCAATTAGTCATGTAACATTTGTATTTTGGGACAGGACATTTTGTTCACAGTGTAACTATCCTCAGAAGTAAAAATATTCCAGTAAGGCAATGGAGCAGGTAAATACATTTATTTAATTCACAAGCCTGATGGTCAAAAAGTTAGCAAGTAGAATCCCAAAATGCCCGTATAATTGTTGTGACATCTTTGTCATCTTATTTAAATATAATTTATATTTTAACTAACTGTTACCCACAGGCTTCGCTCCGCAAATGATTTTTAAAAACTATGATAGTTTTATGTGCTGCATTCTGTGGTTAGCCTGTGGAACTACTATGAACCAAGATCAACTGTTTGTATTTGCATCAGCTCATACAAAAATGAATGTCCATAAGGAATACATGGGAACTTTGAGTTCCCATGGAGCCCTAAACTCTTTAGTTTTCCTATTTTATGCCTAAAGAATCAGTGTAATCAACTCTCTAAGTAAATGGGAAGTAGGAGAATTCGTGATGAGTGAGTGAGTGAGGGTTTTGCCTTTTATAGATATAATACAAGATTTGCCATATACGTTTGTTGAATTTAATTTAATCTTTTAAACAATACAAGATTTGCCATATACGTTTGTTGAATTTAATTTAATCTTTTAAACAAACTGTCAGGGATTGTTTACTTGTTTTTTTTTACTTGTTTTTTTTTACATTCTTCATGTACTTTAAAATATCTAAACATCTCTCAATGCTCAAACCTTATACCCAAATATTATTTCTTGTTTTTATTATTTTTTACTGTTAAAATTAATATTTTTTTTGTTTCTTCCAGTTGCAAGAACTTTAAATAAAATATTTGTTTACCTTTTTTGCCTTGAGATCTGAAGATTCAGTTGTTCCCATTGCGCATTTTGCTGCAGGGGTGCGGCATCTTCAGGGGGAATCTTCTTATTTTACTGAAAAAAACCTGTGAAATAAGAAAATTCCTCCTGAATTTTCCACACTAATGCGGCAAAATGTGCATCAGGAACAACTGAATCTTCAAGAACTCGAGGCAAAAAAGAGTAATCGTGTAAGTTAGGCAGCACAAAAATCAAAACAAAACCATACTTAAACAGCACAAGTTAAGAGTATTACCGCACCTGCATGAATATACATTTCGATGGCCTCCCGGTACAGTCCCGCCTGGGAGAAGAGCTGTTCCGCTAGCTTATAGTCCTTGACGGACGCAAAGTGTCGGCCCAGCTGTGCATAATGTTTGGCCACCAAGCTCGGGTCTTCGATCACCTGTACAGAGCAAATGTCAAATACTAACTGTAGCCTCAGCATGGTGAATAATGTAGTGTTGATTATTGTTTAGATTTAGTGAGCTTCAAAAATTGAATATTATCAGCAGTGACTGAATCTTCTAGTTATCTTCAACTTTTCATGAATAGGTTACTCCATTGTAAATGACTGGCGGGTTCCCACATCACTAGTAGAGGACTGAACACCGCAAATTACTGCATTGTAAAGCCATTAGCATACTTCTTGATTTTGCCAATAGATTTTAGGAAATGACAAAATACATATATTGATTTAGCAACCACTAGCTTTTATCAATGGAAAGTCTAAATGAAAATTAATTTCTTCAATTTATAATTAATCCATTAATTTTTATGATTAATTCATACAAATAGGCCTAGCTTTTTGTGAATCTAACCAATATGTTCAGACTACCATAGAGTCAACTAAGATGGGAGCGTGGAAGTTGGTGACAATGAGTCGGAGATTTCCCTATATTACACTGACTCTAAATAACAATCAGAGAAGGCAATGTAGTTGGGAGCAGGAAAGATGACAGGTGGGCTCCAGCCATTTAATGGTCCACGCTGTCACTACTGCCATTTTGCCATAGAACAATTTCACTGGAGTGTTATTCCGATCAGTTGGTGTGCAGTTTGGCAATGCAGCACGTTAACTATGGCTGGTCTTGGTTGATAGGCCTGTAAATCACACCCTTAACTGTCTTATCTTTTGCTCGCAGAAGTAGACTTGTAGCAACTGCCTTGACTGTTGTTAGACCCAGAGAGGGGGAGAATAGTGGGAGGAAATCTCTAACCCACTTTCACTGCTCTATGTTTTCCTATGTAGATGACACTACCTGCTCAACTGGCTTACATAAAAAGTATAATGTAGGTTTTCATATTTGTTAGCTAGCCCCCAGATTGCACATAAATTTGAGGGAAAAAATTAATAACAGTTCTTGGATAGAGGGCAAAGATGACTTTGTAGGAAATGGAAACTCACAGTTCACAGATTTATTTGGATAATGATTTCTTGAGTTTCCCTGACCAAAAAAGTTAATTTTCACTGACTATCTCTAATCAAAATAGGTAATTTCCTTGACTCCCAACTCGTAATGTGTACTTTTTTTACAACAAGTAATATTTTTTTTATATTTTGTTATGGGCCTCGATCTTCCCCATAACCGCTCTCCTGTTTATTGTTTTTATTTGTTTACAGTTGTTGTCATCCAAATACCAATTGCTTTACCACTACCAGTCATGGATCACTTCCTGTTCTCTGCAGTTAAAAACTGATTTAAATAAATGTAATACATATTATGTTTGCAAACCAGTGCTTTGCGTTTACAATTAAATTAAAATTGTTCCCCGACTTTCAGCTTTTTTCCAACTTTTCCCTGACCATTTTTGAATTCCCTGAGTTTCCTTAATTCTCCCTGACAATCCAGAAAGTGTGAACCATGAATTGGTATTGCAATTTTGAGTTCTGAAGCAGTAAATAAACCACTACTTGTGTTTACCTGTATTATCTGCACGGCCTTCTTCCACTGGCGGGAGCCGAGCGCCGCGTCCAGGGCCTTGACCGTCTTGCCAGCCTCGATGTAGTGGCTGATGGCGGAATCCAGCTGCTTGCTGGTGGTCAGGTGGTCGCCCCACTGCTCCTCCAGCACCACCACTTCTACACAACAAAGACAGAACACGTAACTACTTGTTGTGGATACTCGATGTAGTGGCTGATGTTGGCATCCTGCTGCATGCTGGTGGTCAGGTGGTCGCCCCACTGCTCCTCCAGCACCACCACCTCTACACAACAGAGACGGAACACATAACTACTTATTGTGGATACTCGACCATCTTGCCAGCCTCGATGTAGTGGCTGATTGCAGCATCCTGCTGCATGCTGGTGGTCAGGTGGTCGCCCCACTGCTCCTCCAGCACCACCACCTCTACACAACAGAGACGGAACACATAACTACTTATTGTGGATACTCGACCATCTTGCCAGCCTTGATGTAGTGGCTGACTGCAGCATCCTGCTGCATGCTGGTGGTCAGGTGGTCGCCCCACTGCTCCTCCAACACCAACACTTCTACACAACAAAGACGGAACACGTAACTACTTGTTGTGGATACTCGATGTAGTGGCTGATGTTGGCATCCTGCTGCATGCTGGTGGTCAGGTGGTCGCCCCACTGCTCCTCCAGCACCACCACCTCTACACAACAGAGACGGAACACATAACTACTTATTGTGGATACTCGACCATCTTGCCAGCCTTGATGTAGTGGCTGATTGCAGCATCCTGCTGCATGCTGGTGGTCAGGTGGTCGCCCCACTGCTCCTCCAGCACCACCACTTCTACACAACAAAGACAGAACACGTAACTACTTGTTGTGGATACTCGATGTAGTGGCTGATGTTGGCATCCTGCTGCATGCTGGTGGTCAGGTGGTCGCCCCACTGCTCCTCCAGCAACACCACCTCTACACAACAGAGACGGAACACATAACTACTTATTGTGGATACTCGACCATCTTGCCAGCCTCGATGTAGTGGCTGATTGCAGCATCCTGCTGCATGCTGGTGGTCAGGTGTTCGCCCCACTGCTCCTCCAGCACCACCACCTCTACACAACAGAGACGGAACACATAACTACTTGTTGTGGATACCCGACCATCTTGCCAGCCTCGATGTAGTGGCTGATCGCGGCGTCCAGCTGCTTGCTGGTGGTCAGGTGGTCGCCCCACTGCTCCTCCAGTACCACCACCTCTACACAACAGAGACGGAACACATAACTACTTATTGTGGATACTCGACCATCTTGCCAGCCTTGTTGTAGTGGCTGATTGCAGCATCCTGCTGCATGCTGGTGGTCAGGTGGTCGCCCCCACTGCTCCTCCAGCACCATCACCTCTACACAACAGAGACGGAACACATAACTACTTATTGTGGATACTCGACCATCTTGCCAGCCTCGATTTAGTGGCTGATTGCAGCATCCTGCTGCATGCTGGTGGTGAGGTGGTCGCCCCACTTCTCCTCCAGCACCACCACCTCTACACAACAGAGACGAAACACATAAGTACTTATTGTGGATACTCGACCATCTTGCCAGCCTCGATTTAGTGGCTGATTGAAGCATCCTGCTGCATGCTGGTGGTCAGGTGGTCGCCCCACTGCTCCTTCCAGCACCACCACCTCTACACTACAGAGACGGATCACGTAACTACTTGTTGTGGATACTCAACCATCTTGCCAGCCTCGATGTTGTGGCTGATTGAAGCATCCTGCTGCATGCTGGTGGTCAGGTGGTCGCCCCACTGCTCCTCCATCACCACCACCTCTACACAACAGAGACGGAACACGTAACTACTTGTTGTGGATACTCAACTATCTTGCCAGCCTCGATGTAGTGGCTGATTGCAGCATCCTGCTGCATGCTGGTGGTCAGGTGGTCGCCCCACTGCTCCTCCAGCACCACCACTTCTACACAACAAAGACAGAACACATAACTACTTGTTGTGGATACTCGATGTAGTGGCTGATGTTGGCATCCTGCTGCATGTTGGTGGTCAGGTGGTCACCCCACTGCTCCTCCAGCACCACCACCTCTACACAACAGAGACGGAACACATAACTACTTATTGTGGATACTCGACCATCTTGCCAGCCTCGATGTAGTGGTTGATTGCAGCATCCTGCTGCATGCTGGTGGTCAGGTGGTCGCCCCACTGCTCCTCCAGCACCACCACCTCTACACAACAGAGACGGAACACATAACTACTTATTGTGGATACTCGACCATCTTGCCAGCCTTGATGTAGTGGCTGACTGCAGCATCCTGCTGCATGCTGGTGGTCAGGTGGTCGCCCCACTGCTCCTCCAGCACCAACACTTCTACACAACAAAGACGGAACACGTAACTACTTGTTGTGGATACTCGATGTAGTGGCTGATGTTGGCATCCTGCTGCATGCTGGTGGTCAGGTGGTCGCCCCACTGCTCCTCCAGCACCACCACCTCTACACAACAGAGACGGAACACATAACTACTTATTGTGGATACTCGACCATCTTGCCAGCCTTGATGTAGTGGCTGATTGCAGCATCCTGCTGCATGCTGGTGGTCAGGTGGTCGCCCCACTGCTCCTCCAGCACCACCACTTCTACACAACAAAGACAGAACACATAACTACTTGTTGTGGATACTCGATGTAGTGGCTGATGTTGGCATCCTGCTGCATGTTGGTGGTCAGGTGGTCACCCCACTGCTCCTCCAGCACCACCACCTCTACACAACAGAGACGGAACACGTAACTACTTGTTGTGGATACTCGATGTAGTGGCTGATGTTGGCATCCTGCTGCATGCTGGTGGTCAGGTGGTCGCCCCACTGCTCCTCCAGCACCACCACCTCTACACAACAGAGACGGAACACATAACTACTTATTGTGGATACTCGACCATCTTGCCAGCCTTGATGTAGTGGCTGATTGCAGCATCCTGCTGCATGCTGGTGGTCAGGTGGTCGCCCCACTGCTCCTCCAGCACCAACACTTCTACACAACAAAGACGGAACACGTAACTACTTGTTGTGGATACTCGATGTAGTGGCTGATGTTGGCATCCTGCTACATGCTGGTGGTCAGGTGGTCGCCCCACTGCTCCTCCAGCACCACCACCTCTACACAACAGAGACGGAACACATAACTACTTATTGTGGATACTCGACCATCTTGCCAGCCTTGATGTAGTGGCTGATTGCTGCATGCTGGTGGTCAGGTGGTCGCCCCACTGCTCCTCCAGCACCAACACTTCTACACAACAAAGACGGAACACGTAACTACTTGTTGTGGATACTCGATGTAGTGGCTGATGTTGGCATCCTGCTGCATGCTGGTGGTCAGGTGGTCGCCCCACTGCTCCTCCAGCACCACCACCTCTACACAACAGAGACGGAACACATAACTACTTGTTGTGGATACTCGACTATCTTGCCAGCCTCGATGTAGTGGCTGATTGCGGCGTCCAGCTGCTTGCTGGTGGTCAGGTAGTCGCCCCACTGCTCCTCCAGCACCACCACCACTACACAACAGAGACGGAACACTTGTTGTGGATACTTGACAATAGGTTTGCTACTAGCACTATGTGTCTGATCTTTTAATTATTGTAGATTATTGTTTCTGTACAGCAACAATATAATAACTATAAATAATGTTTCAATAAAAACCTTAACAGAAATAAAACTATTGATCCCACCTTTAGGTGAGACATATCTAGCCAGTTCCACAGCCTTGGCATATGCGTGGCCCTTCCTATAGCACTCCATGGCCTTGTCAGCCTGGTTGATGGCTTCGTACAGTTGGCCGGCCTGCTGGTAGTGTTCCCCCTTCAGCAGTGCCGCCACCACGCGAGCCACCACCTGCTCATTGCCCACCAACTCCGGCACACTGGTGACCAGCCTGTTGAAAACACAACAGATGTATCGACTGGCCAGCTGATGAAATCCTTATGTTATTGTCCCATGCTCAGATAGTTTTTTTATGTTCAGTCAGTTGTTTACATGATGTTGTGTTAAGTACAAGCTAATGATGTTTGCACAATGTTTTTCTGTTCATTAGACTGTGTCATCCTATTTTTCAAAATGACGTTCAGAGTGAATGATTGACATATATGTACACTAATTTTGATCATAAAACTTGTACACAAATTATTTTTATAATTGAAGTGAAAATAATTTACTTTAACCATCAGATAGAACTGAAAAAAACAAATTTCAAAATTTATTTGTTGACCCAAACAAACAAACAAACATAATGTAGCATACTGAGTAGGGCTTTGCCCCGCGTTCGCCGCTTGGGAAAGTTTAAAGTGGTTTTGGGTAGAAGGGCTGAAGCCTTGTTACATTAAGGGAGAATACATACCTTCCATTTGTTCTATTTCAATAAATATTGGAAGGGAATTTAGAATACGATTCTTGGATTACACCAAAATATAACTGAAACATTCAACTAACACATTCACTGCAGACCACTTCAAACAGAGTAGTGTCATTGCCTGCCACCACGTTGGCTACTCCGCTCGGAGTATTAGCTCCTTCCAACTTCAATGCACCCAGTATGCGGCAGCACCATGAGAAGGACAGGTTTTTTTTTATGTCAGCCTGTAGCTAAGAATACAAGCTTTATTTGGTGAAGTTGGTATGAAATTTCCCGCGATTCCCCGGCCGTTTTGGGACTTCCCCACTCTTATTTTTATCCTACCTTAGTTCCTCTAGATAGCAACCCTGGTAGATGGATTGTTCTGCCACGTCTAGTTGTGTTGTAACGTAGTCTGTGCACTGTTCAGTGTAACAATCATTCGTTAACCAGGAAATGAAAATGTTATCACACCTATCACAATGGTTCCCGCAAAGGAGGAAGAAATGGTCCCTGCGCCGCAGTGAACGTGTTAAGAACCAAACTCAGAAGGCACTGAATTTGAGTATTGAAAACATGGGTTAAAACCAAATTATTTACGTACTTCCACCCTGTTAAAATCCAGATGGAAGAATACAATCAGTACAGAGACAGCCAAGCAGGGTGATACTTGCCCTGTCTGCCCTGACTGCCTCGGCCTCAGGCTTCACCCTAACCACCCCATCAATATCTGGCAGCCCTGGGCGGCATGTTGGCCTTGAGGTAGAGACTCAGCGCTGCCATGAACTCCCCGCCTTCTCCTTCAGTCCCTGACTTGATTGTTTCAGCCCCGCACTTCACCCTAACAACCCCAACTGAACCTGGCAGCCCTGAGCGGCATGTTGGCCTTGAGATAGAGAATGAGCGCTGCCATGAACTCCCCCGCCTTCTCTTTCAGTTCTACAGCCCTCTCCAGGGGTAGCCTTGCCTGTTTCAGCCCTGCACTTCACCCTAACAGCCCCATCAGTACCTGGCAGCCCTGGCTGGCATGTTGGCCTTGAGGTAGAGACTGAGCGCTGCCATGAACTCCCCGGCCTTCTCCTTCATTTCCGCAGTCCCCTCCTCCTGCCTTGACTGTCTCAGCTCCGCACTTCACCCTAACAACCCCATCAGTACCTGGCAGCCCTGGCTGGCATGTTGGCCTTGAGGTAGAGACTGAGCGCTGCCGTGAACTCCCCCGCCTTCTCCTTCAGTTCCGCAGCCCTCTCCTCCTGCCGAGTGTCCAGCAGCCACTGGAGGTGACGGGCCTGTAGCTCTGCCAGCCCCGAGTAGCCCTTCATCTCGGCCAGTGCGATAGCTACAACCAAGCATCAGTAATGTTGAGTAGATGTAATTGATGCAAGCTACGACCTAAATGTCGGAGGACGAGGTCGGAGGCTGATCACGTGATCACCACGTGACCTGGTCAAACCTAACTTAAGCCATGTTTTTACGCTCTAAACGGGCAATTTCACGGTTTTATTGTCAATATCAAGTTCAAAACTCAAAAAAATAAATTTTAAAGCTACATTTCTGCTTTCATGCGAATTTCGAGGAATGAATTCTCATGAGGTCATCGGGATTCCTCAGAGCGTTCACGACCTTCAAACGGTGTAAAAATCTTAGTAAAACTATACTTTTCACGTAAATAATTCAGTTTTGCAAATATTAAATTTTATAGTTGTATTCAATAAATACTGTTCAACTCATAAAATCTATCCGCCCGGGGCCTGTTATCTCGCGGCACGCGCCGTTATCATTTGCTTGCGGGCATAGGTCAATGTCGCGATGATATCCAAGTCATTGTTGCCAGCTTTACGTAATCCCATTGATGCTGTTTATAGGATTTAAAAAAATAAATTCAGATTGTACCTTTAAAAAATCAGTCTTGTACGCACTATTTTCAATTTAATAAATAATGTTGACCTAGATATTTCTTCCCCTGATGCCAGTCCCAAATTAGTTCTCCGGAACATATGTTTGTCCTCCACCGCCTTTTCCGTCTTGTCCTCATTACTCTCAACATCTTTGTCTGGCGATGTTACAGGTAACCCCATGCTCAATTTCTGTTTTGCCCACATCGCTGTCCCTGTAGCCAAAGCTAAAGGTCTCTCGTAAAGACTGGCATCAGATGCAATAACGCGTTAAAATGGCTTATCCTCTAGTATTTTATCTGCTTTCCATCTATCCTCTGCTCTTTTATGTTTACTATACCATATATCGTGTTCTTTTGCTGCTTCATCAAGAGGATTTACAACTTTATCACCTCTACCTAAACGTTCTTGGAGTTTCGTCCCAGGTCCTAGAGAATTCATACCCGGCGCGTGAAGTTCAAAGGGTAATTTGTTGATAATATTGTTTAAAATTCCAGATCATTCTATTATTTTCTCGGGTAAAGCAGCGAATCAAGCACAATTTTGAAATTCACCAATTATACGAGTACCCAGATTTGGTAGGGGAGATTAAGAGCCGCAGGTTGCGTTGGGCTGGACACATCTTGAGGAAAGAGGAGACCTCAATTGTAAGCAATATACTGAGGAATATTCCTGAAGGCAGAAGACCAGCCGGAAGACCCAAAACAAGATGGTGGGACCAGGTCCAGAGGGACATCAGGAGGATGGGGGTTTCCGTGGAGGATGCTGCCGACCGATGCTGCTGGAAAGACTGTGTTGATGAGGCCAAGTACCGACTGGGGTACGAGTGGCCACTTCAGTAAGTAAGTAAGTAAAGCAGCCAAACATCATGCTAAATACATCGGACCATCTGGAAGGTCAATCTGTAGTTTGAGAGTGTCCCAGATAAAATCAATAATATGATTTGCGTATTCCTCAGTGTCATTTTTGTCTATTATTAAATCAATCACGTTTTTCGCAGAAGGTTTCAGTGGAGCAAGCACACATCGCATGATGTTCTTGTGTCCTTTTGGTTTTGCTATTAATTCTTTGAGTCGATCATAAATAAATTGAGCAATACCCAACTTTTCACTATGGAAGTTATTATTGCCAGCTCTCTCTTCTGCTTGTAGGAAATGGTGCCTTTTGATAAGGTCCGCATATTGTCTTATATATTTATATTCAACTTGATTGTTTGTTTCTTCCAGCAAACCGGCTCCCATAGCTCTCACAAATTCAAGTGTTCTGCTATTTTTTAAGCCATGTCCCGTTGGTTTTCCGCGTAAATTCTCCATTCGAAGCTCCTCCCACATAGGTTTAATCACTTTTTCCCACTTAAAACTTTGACTGGATTTGGGACGTCCGAACGATTGATCGTTGCTTTGAAATATCGCACTAGAGTCGATTAAAATCGTTTTATAAGCATCTCTATCACTTTTCATATATTGTTCACTCCCGACATCTCCTGACTGTGTTAAAAGTCTCCATAGGTCTGGAGTACCGGTATATCTTTGGTTTGTCTTGTCGATAACTAAATCATCATTTGTAATAGTGACACCGGAATTTCCTACTTAATTTTTCGCTCTCCGATATCATATTTAAGACCAAATGTTCCATTGTTAGCTATAGATAAATATTGTCTCTCCAAGGTGCCCACCTCGGTACCGCTTCTTTCAATGCTAGCTTGAATAGATTTATCAAAACGCATATCGTCATCCTTGTCAGGCAACGGTGTGCTAGCGGCCTCTACTATCGTTTCCTCCTCAAAAATGCCCTTTTGTTGTGGTAAATTCTGTTCCGGAATCATTGTTTCTTTTTCAAAAAGTCTTGTTCTTGTAAATTTGCATCATTTCCCGGTATCATTGTACCTTTTAAAAACACTTTACGACTGGGTGTACTCATTGCACGCGGTCTATATAAAATGGGTCTGTTCTGTTTACTTCGCAGTTGTTTTATCTCTTCTTCCTTCTTTTTCAATTCATTTGTCAGTTTTTCCAACGCATTGACAACTAGTTCGTGTTGCCTTTCGATCTCTCGCTTCTCATTGAATTCTCGAGGGTGATATTCTTCCGCTTCAGCTATTAGCTTGCCTTGTAATTTATCTATTCTGTTTGCTTCTCCCACTGTTAAAGGTGTTTTATCGGGTAAAGGTAAAAGTATCATTTGGTTTTTAAGTTTTACGGGTAATAAAGGTGGGTGTTTTCTAAGAAACGCTTCCCTCTCTTCCGCTTGTTGTCTTTGAATTCTCTTACTGTCCTCACACCATTTCTCTTGCAATTTTTCAATTTTTCTAGCCACTTCAGGTGTTATTTCATCAGGCCACATTTGATCTGCCATTTTGTGTTTTTTAACTAAAGTATTGACTATATCGCTATCACAAATACTACTTTTCACCATGTCTAAATATAAATTTTGAAATTTTTTATTTGTATATTTTTAACAAACTTATACCTCACTTTTAATAAATATAATTGGAAATTACAAGTTTAATAAATAATACCAATGAGTGTCTAAACGTGTGTCAAACGATTCTTTATAAAGTGCGTCCGTACGAAACTCACGCAAGTCACAGTATATCGATCATCATCGACACACGTCACCATCTTGAGACGCTCGGTAACCATGGTCGTTGTACGGTGTGATTCGTCTGACGACTTGTGTGACGTGCGTTGCCGATGGCTTTAATACACTTGTAGGTGAGAAACCTTAAACACCCTAAGAAAGACCAAGTTAAGCAAGTGTTTCAAGCTTCACACTGTGATGATGAAGTCTCAGGTAAAAGTCCACCTCTACCTTCAAGATAGGAGATATAATTGGAGGTTTTTATGAAAAGAAACTGCACAAGACTGATTTTTAAAGATTCATAAAAGTAGTACCGTTTTTAGGTATCACCATTTATATTTATACAGGTAGTACCGTTTTTAGGTATCACCATTTATATTGATACAGGTAGTACCGTTTTTAGGTATCACCATTTATATTGATAAAAGTAGTACCTTGTTTAGGTATCACCATTTATATTAATAAAAGTTGTACTGTTTTTAGGTATCACCATTTATATTGATAAAGGTAGTACTGGTTTCAGGTATCACGATTTATATTGACAAAGGTGCGTCACGATGGTCGGTAACCGCAATCGTTGTATGGTGCGATCCGACCTGACAACGTGCGTGATGTGTGTTGATGAGGATTATTTTACATTTGTAGGTGAGAGACCTTAAACACCCTAAGAAAGACCAAGTTAAGCAAGCGATTCAAGCGGATGAACTTTTACCTGAGTCTTCATCATCAAACTGTGACGTTTAGGAAAAAGTGTGACCTCATCATCAAAGTGAATTTGAGGTTCCAAAGGAATTTTACAGATTATAAGGTTTAAGTTGGATTTTACAGGATATAATTTGATTTTTACATGCAAAATCACATAATCTTGGCTAATTAAGAGGTTTGACTTAGAATTTACAGAATAAAATTAATTTTGCCCTATTTATATGACTAAAAATCTCACGATTATGTAACCTCGGCAGATAACAAGTGTTGAACCAATCATATTTCACAACAGGCGGAGCTTGGTGCGAGATAAGAGATCTCAGATGGACTGGCGGCATGAGTCAACCAATATTTATTGAATTTCACCAATAAAATAGAGTTTTTGCTTTTAAAACTGATTTTTTTAAATATATGAATTCTAAGTATTAATATTGGCTTGGATATCACCGCGACATTGACCTCTGACCGCGGCTGAATGATCAATTTGAAAAATGTACTTTTATACATAGGCAAAGAAAAAAATGAATATGTACGATGATGATTGCATATTGAGCAAAGTCAATGGTAATTCTTATACAAGATTAAGTGATTTTAGAACATTGAAAAATTATTTTATCAATGACATTGGACGAATTTATACTCAATTCGGACCGCGTATTCTTGTAAAATGTGATCATACCAAGTTTCAATTGCCGGAGAGTTGGAACGAATGTCATCACATAATATAAAGGCTCTTTTACAATCTGACAAGCCCCTGTATCTTTTTTTATAAATTTTTAGGAATAACAATAGATGCTAAATTAAACTTTTCTGCCCACGTTGAAACGTTATGCAAAAAATTAAATTCTTCTTGCTTTGCTCTAAAAGTATTGTCAAATTCGGTCAATCAAAGTATTTTAAAGACAGTTTACTTTGCAACTATTCAATCTAGATTAACTTATGGATTGGTTATTTGGGGAAGTACATCAGCTGAAAATTTCAATAGAGTATTTAGAATTCAAAAAAGGGCCATACGAATTTTGCATCATGTTGCGGTTGACGAGCCCTGTCAACAATTATTCCGAGAATTAGAATTATTAACCTTACCCTGCCTTTATATTTATGAATTATGTAAATACTTCATTAAAAATAGAAACTTTTTTCAAAATTACACTAATTCTTATAACACAAGGCAAAATTTCATAACTTATCCCTCACACTCAACTTCTAAATTTGAAAAGACTCCCGACTACATGGCCCGCAAAGTTATGAACAAATTTTTAATGCTGGATAGGGACACGGTTTTTAATAAAAGTTTTTTAAAGAAAATTAAAACATTTTTATATGACAAAGCATTTTATGGGTTGAATGAATTCTTTGACATTAGCTCTAAGTTAGTTTAAGTCTGAGATGTCATTGTAATGATAACTGATAAATGACCATTGACCATTCTCTATGTACTGTTTTGTATATTTTGGAGAAATAAAGATCTTATTCTTATTCTTATTCTTATGTAATATATAACGGAAAAATAAATTTACCGAATGATAAGACGAAACATGATATTAAATTTATAAGAGGTTGAATTTTTACAGATATTTTTATAATATTACATATATATATTTTTTTTAATGAGCCTCCATGTACCAAGGTAGTGGCACTTAAAGCGAGAACATCTCTCTTGACCACATCCACAGATACATGAGGCGAAAGCCCGTCTCCCAGCAGATTAGGCTTTCCTCCAATCGAAGGGAGGAGTCAGTTGATCTTAGAACCCAATAATAATCGCGGGATAAACCAGTTATCTTCCTCATAGGCGGAACTTTGGTGTAAGATAACAAACGCTAAAAGGAAATGGCGTCTTTATAACCCAATTATAATCAATAGATAAACAAGTAATCTTTCACGTAGGCGGAGCTTGACGCGATGATAATAGACTCTAAATCAAAATGGTGTCTATTGATTATGAAATTTTTACTTAAATATTGCTTTTGCATTTATGTTTTTAAAATATAAAGCTTTTATTGTTAATAGAGTGGTGAAAAAACTCGTTTATAAAGTAAAACATGGCTTAGGTTAGGTTTATCAATCGCTTAGAAAGCAAAAACATGGCTTAAGTTAGGTTTGCCAAGGTCACGTGGTGATCGCGTGATCAGCCTCCGACCTCGTCCTCTGACATTTAGGTTGTAGCTTGCATCAATTACATCTATTATGTCGGCTATTAAATTTGATTTACTGTTTTTCTTCTCTGACTCTCACATCTAAATGACTGATAAGGCAAATAGATCATTAACCCTCTAGGCGTTATGTGTCGCTATAGCGATACAAAACACATCCGCTGGGGTGTTTACTGTCGCTGCATCGACAGTCAAACAGCGTTTACGGAATAGGCTCTGGGGCGCATTGAATCTTAAAGAACCGGATCGAAATTGGTATCGCCGTTTACGGAAGATTCTAAGCTTTCTTTCAATGTCTGTCTGCAGACGCTTTTTATGTTCGTCCTTTAGCAGACAGCTGAAGTGTGAAGTTTTGTTGTACCTCGTCAACCTAACTTCGGGAATGGTGTTGAGTGGAGATGTTTGTTGTTGTAAAAATGGACAGTAGGGACATAGGTGGGGCTTTAGAAGAAAAGTTTAGTGTTGATGAAGAGTTGGTTGATGCCCCTGGAGAAATAGGCGGCAGTGATATCGTGGTAAATTATCCTTCCAACTGTAACGTCCGCAGGGCCATTTTGCTCATTTGCAACAACAGATTATTATCTAAAACTTTGCTATTTGCTGCTTTACCTGATTATTTGTTTATATATTTAGTATTCTCATCAAATTTAAAAATAATTGGCTATTTTGAAAATTGTATATTCTAGAACCGATCATAAATTGATGGAGCGCAAACTTTAAAATTTGTTACTTTTTTAACATCACATAATTTTCCTTTTATAATTTTTGTGAGATGTCACATATATAATATTGAAGACCATGATTTTCTGAACAATAAAAATTATACAATAATGTAGTTTGGAGAATTTTTTAGTTGTTTACATTTATTTGAATAAAACGCTGCAAAATCTCCAAGAATAGGCATACATTAAGACCATTAGTAAAGACACTTGGAGGGTTAAGAAATATATACAAGTTGAAAAAATATTGTGGTGTAAAATGAGTCATAAGTCGAACCAAGCAATCTTACCCGATTCTTCGCACTGTGCAGTTATGATCAGCTTTTGTATTTCGATTTTCACCTTTAACTGCTTTTACAGTTCTCTGTTTTAGTTTTCTTTAATTTATTTCAGCTTTGCCTGGATTGTTGCCACTAATTTTGCTATATTCCCCACTGAAGACAGGATCAGATTCCAGATACCGAAATACCTTCTTCTTCTCTAATCATAGATGGTAATAATTTATTTTGTTAGATAAACTCCTCATCACAATTAATGAATTACAACAACTGGGTTATATTTAGGATGTATTGTTAAACTACAAAACATTTTAGTTCACAACTATTTAATCTCAAAACTGACAGAGAAAAAGGTCAATTAATAATGTGGTACTATATTTTAATAGGAGAACAATCTCTTACCTACTTTCATTAAGCATAATCTAACAAACTTATAAAAGGCAAGCCAGTATTTCGTTATAGACAGAACAAATTAGAAAGAAGCCAGCAGAGGTGAATCCAAGATCTGCCACACACTCCCTCGTCTCCTCCCCGGATCAAGGCAAGCGCAGTCGGAGAAGATACTAGACACTTCCACTACCTACCTCGACTGAACTTGCCATCTGTAGAGAGGAAGTATGTAATCTGGAGCTCACCCTACCTATAACGTTCACTACTGACCTTGGTCCCACTTGTGCAGCCCGATATACATGTCCAGCGCCTTATCTAGCCGGTTCTGCTCCAGGTATATCGCCTCGGCAGTTTTGAGTTGCTTGTTTAGGATGGCCATTCGAGCCCATACCTCCGGACAGTCCATCCCGTCCCCACCTGCAGCACATATTAAACACATAACGATTCACCAATTTTCATCTAATCCCTTTAGAACCTAGAGAATTTCATTAGTTGTTCCCTAAATGCGCACTTTAATGTTCTATCCCCATATAAATTGTTCAATAACCGCTCTTTCAAACGGATCATTAACAACATTATTACTCTTTATAAATTAAAGATCTTTTTCATCAAACATTCACAAACTGGATAGTATGAGAACTTTCAAAAATAACCCAGCTGCAGACAAAATCACAATGATTCTGACTCACTTAATTTAAATCATAAGAAAGCCTACCGCAGAAATTAATGAAGTATCATCAAGCTGATGATGACCAAGATGTCGGAAACCACATCTTGCAGATTGCGTGTGCAGATTGCTGCTATCTGTTAAAAAAATTACAAAAAATAGCCGGCAAGGCGGTTTTACAAAAGTCTTCCCCTAGTCCCAATGGCTACAGCGAGAGGAACTTTTCAAAAGAGGCAGATGAGTTGATTAATAAACACCTGCTAGAAATAATTCCTTCAACAACGTTAATGTTCGCAAGCCATCAGGAACTTATGATAATGATAAAGAAGGGGAAAGGGGATTTCCTGCTTATTCTGAATTTTGTGGATTTTCCCACTTTTCTCATTATTAGTAAAGACAGCACTTTTATTGTAAGTTAATCAATATGAGTTACACTGAATTTTTCAAACTCACTGTTAGGCACACATTTAAATTTCTCCTCATGACATGCAATCTGTAAGAGTAAACAAACAGGTTAAAACCAATAGAAAATTTGTCTTAAGTAAATATATGTTTAAATTGACCATCGACCATGGACCTCACTTACCATGTTGAGTGGCAAAGTCAGCAGCTACCTTGAGAGTTTCTCGCAGGTAGTGGGTTCTAGACATGTCGCCCAGAGCGGCGTAGCACCTGTGAAATATACGTACCATTAGGTTTGATTTAATTATTTTCTGAACGATTACAAGTTAACTACATGATATGGATGATATATGCTACAGATAGAGTCAGATGGGATGAAGTGTGGTGGAATGTGTGAAGGTGAGTTTGAGAATGCCTCCACTCCTCTCTGACCCAGCCGAGAGGAGGGGGAGCAGACCAGATGTGTCACCTTCCACCCTGACTGCGGGAAGGGGTAGTGAAAGGCACTCTCAAACCGACCACTAAACCCCCGAACACACTTCTTCCAAGTTCAGTATCTGCACTATCTCATACCTAAATAATCTCTGGACTTATTTAGGTATTTAGGACTTATTTAGGTATTTAGGACTTATTTAGGGTGGAAACACAAACTGCACAGATGAATTATTTGACATTAATAGGAACGTAAATTATGCAATATCTGCTAGCAAACGTCCAATTTTAATTTTCTTTTAGATTTGAAAAAACTTAGATTCAGTTGATTGTTCTAAACTATTTTATAAATTTTAGGCAATACGTGTTAAGGGTAACAACCTTGCCTGGTTCAAAAGTTACCTGTCAAAAAGGTCGCAGTTTGTTTCACTTTGCAATAAGAATAATGACATAAAGCCTGTAGACTACGATGAGGTCCAAGGCAGCAAACTCAGACTTGTTTTATTTTTTATTTACATAAATAATATTTCAAAAGTTAACTTTTTATTAAGTAAGTTTTTTATTTTCTGATGACAGTTTAATTTTCTTTAGAGGGAAGACATGCCCCGAGGTATGTGATAAAGCTTTGCACAACCTCATTATAACGAAAATGTGGCTTTAAATACATCAAAATCCAAGTTCATGCCCATCCCTATTTGCAAGACCTCAAAATCCATACTTGCGGGGATTATCATAATGTCAATTGTTCTTGTGAAGCAATTGAAAGGGTAGAGTCACGTATATATTTAGGTGTGCATTTAGGTTTTTATCAACGCCAAGTCACATACAATTTGTAAACAGTAAAATCGGAAAACACATTTTCGCTTTTAGACAGTTAAATTACATTTTCAATGAAAACAAAATCAAAACAATTCGTACCTCTCAGCGACACGCAAGTTGCCCAGCTGCAGAGCTATGTCAGCCAAGTTCTGCCACATCCCCTCGGCGTCCACATTCTGCCCCAGACTCTCCAAGAACAGCACCGCTCGGCCAAAGTCACTGTCATGGACGGCTGTGCCAAACTCCACGAGACCTTCATCTAGCTCATAGCCCAACTGGTGGTTCCCATCTTGTGTCAGTATCTGGACATCAAATAATTTGTAAACTCTATTACAAACAAAATATAACAAACAAATCAACTTTTAAGTAGAAATGTAATATTGTTATCAGAATATGAAGATTTTCACCCCATAACACAATCCCTTAAGTATACAACAATTAAAAAAGATCAAACTCTAATTGTTTTTTAAATTTGTTCAAGAAAGAGGGCTTTTATTCATCTGGATGGACGTCAACATTTTGAATAAACAATTCTTAAACAAAATTGCAACACACTGACCAGTACTGATTACAGAACTATTAACAACCAATGTTCATAGTTGCTCTGCACTCACCTCAGTTTTCCCGTCGGCCCGAGCCACGTCCACAATCTCACCTCGGACCGGGAACATGGACACTCGGTCCGGAGTGTCGATGTTGTACCACACGCAGGCATTGTTCCGGGACTGCGCGACCACAACGTCACTGCCCGGCACCCACTGAAACCGACAGACTGCTGGTTAGTCTAAATGTTAGCCTAGTCTGATTTGCGTAAATGGACCATCTTTGGGTCATCAACCTAGAAATAGCTAAGTTCAGAAGTTTTTCATTGTGTACAGCATGAAGCTCTGTCCATATGAAGTTATCTAAATCTTCTTGGTGTTATGCTTGATTCCTAACTTGATTTTTCTGACCACGTTAAGTATATACGTAAAACTGTTATCTGTTGAAAACACTTCATAGATGGCACCTACTAAGGGCACAAAGACATTATTCATTTATTTATTTATTTAGAGCGTTAAAACTGTCAGGGTGATAAATAAAACGAGATGAGGTTAAATGAGGATGACTAGAAATTTTAAAGAACAATCCCCCACTTCAGTTGTATTAGAGAAAATATTTATCATATAATATTAACTGTAAAATTTTTTCAGAAGTAATACATTTTTATGGGTGGTTTCTTATAAATAGTTCAATAAATATGAAAATGACCTTATTCCAAGGATTACACTTTCAAGACTCTTAAGATCCCAATATATAATTATACTATCAGTAATTAAGTAAACATTTATTGTTAGGTTTTCTTTATGCTCGATGATTACCCAGACAATTCTAATGATTTGCTTGACTATTTCTAAACTTAACAAAAATTGAATTCTCTGACTTTTTCCTGGTTTTCTTGGTTTTTTAAGTCAATAGACATTCTATAACATGTACCTGTCAACTCACCTAAAAGTATAAGTTAGTGATGGTCAAAACCAGAAATTTCGAATCTCGAAACCGAAACCGAAACTTACAAAATCGAATCTCGAATCTCGAAACTCAAATCGCGAAACCCTATTTACTTGCCTGGGTATGGTTATGAAAAATAAATCCAGAAAAATTAATTAAAACTAATTATATATTTTGGTTAGAGTTGATCTTTTAGAAATAAAAAATCAATAATCCAAAAAAGGTGAAGGTAGACGACCGATGACAGTAGGCTTTTGACCTTTGCATCATTGATCGAAACACGGGCGTGATTTCTGTTAAAAAAAACAACAATAAAGACACAAAAAATCTCAGCAGTTTCGAGTTTTGATTCTCGAAACTCACCTATCGAATCTCGAAACCGAAACTTTTCCAAAGTTTTGGTGGTTTTGAGATTCAAGTTTTGGTTTTGACACATCACTAGTATAAGTATTTACTATAGGAAAATGCAAAGGCCCTGATCAAAGAAACTCTTTGAGGACTCTACACCTAATGATCCGTGTTGAGGAAATATATTTTACAGATTTCTTTGATTTCTGTGGACTGCAATCCTTTATCTATTACAAAATATGAGTAAGGTTTGCTTGCTTGCTTGGTTGGTTGGTTTGCAGCTCTGATCTAAAAATCGGCTCCAATAATTTCCCTCAAATGGTGAAAATAAGTAATTTCCAGGTTAAAAATAAGTTATAGACAGATCTCATCCCCAAGAAAAATTTAATGTTGTAAAAAACAAATTTGAAAAGTTAAACAAATTTAATTAACATTGAGCTTATGGAATTTAAAATCAAAACAAAATTACCATAACAGCTGTTTATAATCAATTAATGAACTGTCACAGTTATATTCACGTCGTTTAAGTATTGAGAACAGTGACTAAAACCATTGAATAACGATTGCTTATAGAGAGGTCATAACCTAAATGAATCAAATGTGCAAAATCAAAATACTACCTGAAGGGACATTGAGCTATAATAACAAGTGACCTTAGTACTTTCAGAAAATAAGTAAATGAGCTAACGATCTGTTCTTCAGTAGGGGGAAGTGGTGAAAAATTACTCCAGGTTGTCTAAACAAACTGACTGACCTTTCCCGAGCAAAGCTCTTACACACTTATCAACTACAGCCACTGTTGTTCTCCGAGTCGGACCTGTACGAAGGTGCAGTAGCTGAGAATGGCATGCCGCAGGGCCGTGCGGGTGTCCAGCAGGGTCAGTCTCATTTTCTTGTCTCTGTAGAGCAACTTGTGAGCGGTCTCGTTGAGCTCCAGCCAGTCTATCTTGGAGTCGTGGGACACCTGCAGCAGACTCATCCCGTACACCAGGTCCACTGTTGACAGTCACAGTGTGTCAGCTGCAGTGAAGGTGATTGGTCCACGCTCAGCTGCCAAAGTCTACAATAGCGGACAAGAGAGTTGACGCTTGGGTTGTAGCCAATAGCATGGTTGTACGCAGTCGCTGTTGCAATTTTAACATAGAAAAATATCACTTGAATGTTATTCCGATCAGCTGGTGTGCAGTTTTGGCAATGCAGCACGTCTGCTATTGGCTGGTCTTGGTTGACCTGCAATCCACGCCCACAACTGGCAACTCTCTTGTCCGGTGGTATAGTCGAGTGCTCCTTGTAACTACCACGGTGTACTCAACCTAACTACCACTACATACTCAATATTATTCTGTCGTAACCACACATTTAAAAACTTCATACATTTTAGTAACTAAGCATGTGTCACTAAAACTAGGGTTGTGTCAGTTCCAATTGTTTTTGGTGGCAATTAAGTTTTTAATAGAAATCGGTTCTCGGTTATTGATTTTAAGTACTTTTACAATAATTACTTAATTTTCATTAAGTTTGCCCTTTTTTGTAAAATCCACCAATATTGATAAAATATGGTTCCGATGCAGTTTCAGCCCATGTTACGCGGTAGTTTTGTCATTTCAGTCCATCCCACATAGAATTTTCAGCTAACATAATGCAGTTTGACCATAATTTATAGCCCATTAGCACAAAGAAATTTTAATTCACTCCCAATTTGTACGCAATTTGATCGTTTTGAATGGCCAATGTTACGTTGTGCAGTCGTCAATTACTGTTGAATTTACCTAAAAAGAAATTATAGTAGTGTGTATGGGCACTAAAACACATTTTAAGGAAGCAATTCTTTACATTTCTACAGAATACCATGTAAGAGAAGTGAACCAATGTGCATTAAACTACAAGGTGCAGTATTTAACATGAATGTCGTTTACCGATGCAGATAGTCTTCAGGTCCAGAAGATAAGCCAACTTCTTGTTGTCTTCATTAGAGTTGAGTTGCTTGCGCTCATTTAGCCGGACGCTGATCAGGTGAGGATTCATAAATTCGGTTCTGAATCATATTGGTGAGTATCACAATATAAACAAGGCGAAACCGCAGCAATTTAGGGGAAGGGAAGAGTGTTTCTTTATTCAAACTAGGTTAGGAACCTCTAATAGCAGACAACAGAGTTGACAGTTAGGCTGTAGCCAATAGCATGGTTGTACGCTGTCACAGTTGCCATTTTGCCATAGAAAAATATCACTCAAATGTTATTCCAATCAGCTGGTGTGCAGTTTTGGCAATGCAGCATGTTTACTATTGACTGATCTTGGGTGATAGCCTAGCACACGCCCTCAACTGGCATCTCTCTTGTCTGCTATTATAAATCAGTTGGGACCGTCTAATCCAATCCTTGCCCTTTGGTGTTGATGCTGTGCAATAACTATATCACTGTTAATTATCTTGTTAATTATTTCAATTAGTAATTTTTAAGGATGCAGAATTTCTAGTACGGTGTAATAAGAAGGTTTTGTAAGAAGGCTGATACTGTTAATACACAAATCAATGGGTTTGCTGAGTCTACTTAAGCAGTTCGTCAAACCCTTAAGTAGAACTAACTTAAGGATTTTTTAGTTGGTCGGGTATTCAATTGTGATGCGGGTGTGGAGGGAAAAAGTGGATGAGAGTCTGTAACCCAGAGCCTAGGGCTTGGTTTCCACTTTAGCAAGGGTTGCTGTTTGAAGTAGTTTGTTATAACATCAGTAATTATCAGCATCCAGTACCAAACTGCACCTTTAATAATTTAATTTAAAGTAATTTAATAGTAATTTCAAACAACTTTTTTATTAGCATATTACATGTTGTTATTACTTACGGGATGTAATAAAAAACGCCTTACAACACTTAAGATATATTTACACTTATAATGACTCATATACAGATGGTAAACATATATAATAATCAATATCTATAAAAGAGGTAGTATGTATATATATGTATGTAGCCTATGGACTCCGAAACCGCTCGACAGATTGTAATGAAACTTTCAGGCATTATTAAGCATTATTCAAGGATGGTTTGTGTGAAGTTTGGTGCAAATCTATCCAAAGGGCTCCGACCCAGAGGGCATACAAGGGTGCAGTGTCAGGTTTTAGAAATTTAGTGTTTACAAAATTAACAGTTGTAATTAATTAACAGCTGTAATTAAAAGTAAACAACTTAATTTGGGCGCAGCAACGCGCGCCGGGAAACTGCTAGTATAATAATATATAATAATAATTGGGCCTAGTACCATCTTTTATATATGTTTACCATATGTATGTGAATCAGTATAAGTGTAAATATATCTTGAGTGTTGTAAGACGTCTTTTATTACATCCCGTAGTAATTTCAATAATGATGTTTAAAAAACCACTTTGAGGTCATCCTAGATATGCCTCTTAATATTACCAATTAATTTAATAATTCCATAATATTATTACAGAACTCATCTATTTTTATGCTACATTCAAAAGGTAGAATGTGGCTTCAAGTTGTTTGGACAGCATCCAATTGCATTCATATCAAACACATCAATCTAATCTTTTATTTCCTTACCTTAAAAAGTGAATACTCAGCGAAAAAGACAAAAATTAAAGTTTAGACTGTGCCATTATTTTGTATATCCCAGTAGATATTTGGACTTATGTGTGTAAGTAAACATTCCAAGTCCATTGCTCATACCTGACCGATCCAAGTATCTCGTTGGTCCCGTACTCCACGAGACTGAGCTCCCCGGCGTTAAAGATAAGACAAACATTGGGATTGTCAAAGTAGAACCTCTCCAGTCTGCCTGTGTCTGGCCACGGCACCTCACTCAGCAGGTTACGTTGCAAGTCACCTGTCAACATTGTTGAAAATAAGACAAACGTTGGGATTCTCAAAGTATAACCTCTCTAGTCTGCCTGTGTCTGGCCACGGCACCTCACTCAGCAGGTTACGATGCAAGTCACCTGCCAACATTGTTGAAGATAAGACAAACATTGGGATTGTCAAAGTAGAACCTCTCCAGTCTGCCTGTGTCTGGCCACGGCACCTCACTCAGCAGGTTACGATGCAAGTCACCTGCCAACATTGTTGAAGATAAGACAAACGTTGGGATTGTCAAAGTAGAACCTCTCCAGTCTGCCTGTGTCTGGCCACGGCACGTCACTCAGCAGGTTACGATGCAAGTCACCTGCCAACATTGTTGAAGATAAGACAAACGTTGGGATTGTCAAAGTAGAACCTCTCTAGTCTGCCTGTGTCTGACCACGGCACCTCACTCAGCAGGTTACGATGCAAGTCACCTGCTAACATTGTTGAAGATAAGACAAACGTTGGGATTGTCAAAGTAGAACCTCTCTAGTCTGCCTGTGTCTGGCCACGGCACCTCACTCAGCAGGTTACGATGCAAGTCACCTGCCAACATTGTTGAAGATAAGACAAACGTTGGGATTGTCAAAGTAGAACCTCTCTAGTCTGCTTCAGTTTGGCCACGGCACCTCACTCAGCAGGTTACGATGCAAGTCACCTGCCAACATTGTTGAAGATAAGACAAACGTTGGGATTGTCAAAGTAGAACCTCTCCAGTCTGCCTGAGTTTGGCCACGGCACCTCACTCAGCAGGTTACGATGCAAGTCACCTGCCAACATTTTTGAAGATAAGACAAACGTTGGGATTGTCAAAGTAGAACCTCTCTAGTCTGCCTGTGTCTGGCCACGGCACCTCACTCAGCAGGTTACGATGCAAATCACCTGCTAACATTGTTGAAGATAAGACAAACGTTGGGACTGTCAAAGTAGAACCTCTCCAGTCTGCCTGTGTCTGGCCATGGCACCTCACTCAGCAGGTTACGATGCAAGTCACCTGCTAACATTGTTGAAGATAAGACAAACGTTGGGATTGTCAAAGTAGAACCTCTGCAGTCTGCCTGTGTCTGGCCACGGCACCTCACTCAGCAGGTTACGATGCAAGTCACCTGCCAACATTGTTGAAGATAAGACAAACGTTGGGATTGTCAAAGTAGAACCTCTCTAGTCTGCCTGTGTCTGGCCACGGCACCTCACTCAGCAGGTTACGATGCAAGTCACCTGCCAACATTGTTGAAGATAAGACAAACGTTGGGATTGTCAAAGTAGAACCTCTCTAGTCTGCCTTAGTTTGGCCACGGCACCTCACTCAGCAGGTTACGATGCAAGTCACCTGCCAACATTGTTGAAGATAAGACAAACGTTGGGATTGTCAAAGTAGAACCTCTCTAGTCTGCCTGTGTCTGGCCACGGCACCTCACTCAGCAGGTTACGATGCAAGTCACCTGCCAACATTGTTGAAGATAAGACAAACGTTGGGATTGTCAAAGTAGAACCTCTCTAGTCTGCCTGTGTCTGGCCACGGCACCTCACTCAGCAGGTTACGATGCAAATCACCTGCTAACATTGTTGAAGATAAGACAAACGTTGGGACTGTCAAAGTAGAACCTCTCCAGTCTGCCTGAGTTTGGCCATGGCACCTCAATCAGCAGGTTACGATGCAAGTCACCTGTTAACATTGTTGAAGATAAGACAAACGTTGGGATTGTCAAAGTAGAACCTCTCTAGTCTGCCTGTGTCTGGCCACGGCACCTCACTCAGCAGGTTACGATGCAAATCACCTGCTAACATTGTTGAAGATAAGACAAACGTTGGGACTGTCAAAGTAGAACCTCTCCAGTCTGCCTGAGTTTGGCCATGGCACCTCAATCAGCAGGTTACGATACAAGTCACCTGCCAACATTGTTGAAGATAAGACAAACGTTGGGATTGTCAAAGTAGAACCTCTCCAGTCTGCCTGAGTTTGGCCACGGCACCTCAATCAGCAGGTTACGATGCAAGTCACCTGCTAACATTGTTGAAGATAAGACAAACATTGGGATTGTCAAAGTAGAACCTCTCCAGTCTGCCTGAGTTTGGCCACGGCACCTCAATCAGCAGGTTACGATGCAAGTCACCTGCTAACATTGTTGAAGATAAGACAAACGTTGGGATTGTACTCAATACTCAATACTCAATACTCAATACTCAATACTCAATACTCAATTTATTGCCAGTAAGTAATACAATGTGTGGATTACATCTTCCAGCTCGTCATATAACATTATAAGTAATACAATTGAAACATATCATTATCAAAAAAAGAATTAAACTCAAATAAAATAATTTCTAAAACTAGATTAAAAGATACAAGAGGAATACCTTAGCTAATTAAGGCAAAAAAGTCTTCAATTTTATACAAGGGATTGTTTAAGAGAAAGAGTTCAATTGATTTTTTGAATTTTGGATAGGCCAATATTTTTAAATTCTGGGGAAGGGCGTTCCATAATTTAGGTCCGAATTTTTGAGTTGCCAATGCGTACACTTTAGAGCTATGTTTTTCTATAACTAAGTTATTAGCGCCTCGAGTGTTATAGGAATGAAAGTCCTGGTGTTTTTTTAGTCCAGATAGGCCTAGTGCCATTTGTAGTAATACTTTATAAACAATAATACTGGGCAAAGTCATTATTCTAAGTTCTATAAATTTTCCCTTACAGGAGTCAAGATATCCTAAACCAGCTATACAACGAATAGCTCTTTTTTGAATTTTAAATAATTTGTCAATTTTTTTTGATGTGTTACCCCAAATTTCTATCCCATACGTCACTTTTGAATAAAAAAAAAGCAAAATAAGCCATCCTTAAAGTGTCAATGTTGCACATCTTACTTAATTTCCTGAGAATAAAAACAGACTGTGATAATTTTAAACACAGATCACCCACATGGTCATGCCAACATAAATATTTGTCAACAATAAGACCCAAAAATTTTACAGAATCAGTTTTTGGCATCAACTGATCATCAATGCTTATTGTACATTCAAAGGGTGACTTTTTTAAAGAAGTAAAATCTAAAACAACTGATTTATTTGCATTTACGGTAAGACAATTTGCATTATAAAACTGAACTATATTATTAACTTGTACGTTTGTAATAATTTCAAAGTTGACTATATTTGATTGTTTGCAAACTAGAGAAGTGTCATCGGCAAAAAGGATGGTTTGGTTTGGAATGCCAATTTCACCAACGTCATTTATGTATAACAAAAAGAGTAAAGGCCCAAGAACGGAACCTTGTGGCACTCCCCAGGTTATCTCGACCCTGTCAGAAAAGTACTCACATCCATCATGTTTAACACAAGTGAATTGTTTGCGGTTGCTTAGATAAGATTTCATCAGGTTTAATGCATGTCCACGAATTCCATAGTTTTCTAATTTATCCAGTAAAATATCAACATGTACACATTCAAAAGCCTTCTGCAGGTCAAGAAAAATTCCCGAGACATAATCACCGTTCTCAATTCCTACCAGGACTTCTTTAATAAATTTTTGTATCGCAGTTGTAGTTGAACTCTTTTTCCTAAACCCAAATTGGTCAGTAAATAAAATACTATTATTTTCCAGGAATACCAAAATTCGATTACTAATAACCTTTTCGAATACTTTGTTTATTGTTGGTAATAATGCTATGGGCCTGTAATTTTCCATCAATTTTTTATCACCTTTTTTCTTATAAACTGGGATTATTTTGGCAATTTTTAAATGGTTTGGGTAGTGACCAGTCTCAAAAGAGTCATTAATAAGGTTTGACAATGGTATAGCAAATGATTTGATAACTGATTTTAGTGTTTTATTGTCAAGTCCATCCCAGCCAGACGAATTGCTATTTTTCATATCGCTAACTATTTTCAAAATTTCTTTTTCACTAGTTGGGTGCAAAAAAAGTTTGTTCAAAACTCTTGTTCCTTTAAAAGTGTAATTTAGCTTATATTTAGATGCTAAGGATTCCGGTACATTTTTAAAAAAGCTATTAAATTGATTTGAAACTTCAAGTGGGTCTGATACCAGCTTGCCATTGATTTGTAATGAAATGTTATGATGTGTTCTACGAATCCTCCCAAGATCTCCATTAACTATTCCCCAGGTATCTTTCATTATGTTTTTAGACTTGCTAATTTTGTCACTAAAATAATCTTTTTTTGTCTGCTCAATTAGAGATTTATAGTAAGTTTTTAGTTTAACAAGCTTTTCTTTTAACGGAGTGTTATTTTTGTTTTTAACCCATATAGATTCTATAAATATTAATTGGTTCTTTGTGTTAGTGACTTGAGTTGTTATCCAAGGTAATTTTTTATTTCTTTTCAGATTGTGACTAGGCATTTTTTTCAAAGGACAGCATAAATTAAAATAATAATTTATTATGTTAAAGAAATTTTGAAAATTTTCTGCAGTAGCGTTATCATTGATTTCTGGCCAAGTCTCTTTTTCCAGTAATTCAGTCATTAAAATTAAGTTATCCTCATTAATAACTCTTATGACATTTTGTGAACAATTATAATGTAAAGGCACAGCATCTAGTGGTATAACTAACTCAATTCCTAGGTGATCCGATATGCCCGTAATTATAACACCTGATCTTAGTTTTTTTGATAACATTTGTCGGTTTACAAGGAAATTATCCAGACATGATTGAGAAAATTCAGTGATTCTGGTAGGTACATCAATTAAGTTTGTTAAGTTAAATTCGTTAAAAAAATCCTTAAAGCGAACACAAGCATTTGAATTAAAATCCAAAATATTTATATTAAAATCCCCAGCAAGAACTAAGTTGCTAACTAAATTTAGAGATTCAACCAATGGAAACAATCTGTCAAAGAATGTATTAATTCTGGAACCAGATGGTCTATAAACATTCAAAATAACAAATTCTTCATTTCTTAACTTAATTTTTATACCTACTGCTTCAAGCGACCCTTGTAAACAAAACTCATCAAGTGAAACAACAACAAAATCAATATTATTTCTGATAAATATTGCACAGCCACCGCCTCGTTCATTTTGCCTTGAAAAAGAAGTAGCTAGACTGTAAAGACCATCAGTCAAGGCTACACAATTTAGTATATTATCGGTAGTCCAATGCTCCGTTATTAAAACTATGTCAGGCTTTTCATCATCTAGAAAAACATTAAACTGATCTAATTTTCCAATTAAACTTTGAGCATTTTGATGAAATAATTTTATATTGCCAAGACTATTATTGCCTTTTTTAGTAGTTATTTTGACTTCATTATTAGTTTTTACTATGTTATTGTTGTTGTTGTTTGAGCTGTTAAGTTTAAAGATAAAGACAAAGCAAATGCTTGCACCGTACTAAAGTTACTGACAAAAGAGCTAAAACTTACATCTGAGACACATTCACTTTCAACACTAACACTATCACTGCTCTGCTTTTTTAACACCTCACTATATGAGAGGTCGCCAGGAACCACTGAAATTTTTTCACCTGACTCTTGAGATTGTCGCTCTGTTGCTGTCATCATGACTGTTTTAGAAGTGCTGTTGAGGTGATGTGGGTGGTGTTCTCCCTCTGCGACTGCCTGTGCTGTAGCAGGAACGGAAAGTCTCAGATGACTGCCTAATTTATCGAGTCTTGAAAAAGTATCCTGACTGCTTGAAATGAGATTTTTAAGTTTCTTGTTGAAATCATCATGAGAGAGTCCATCTCTTAATACTTTTGTACTTTTCTGGAATCGAGCTAGATTGTTAAAAAAATGATCCAGGTCAATTTTGTCACGTACACAGCCAATGGGGGAGCAGATTAAATGGTTCAATCTCCGTTTTTTTAAATGATTAGTAAGATCTCTGAAAGCAGTATCATAATTATATTTAATTGGTTTGCTAAAATATGTCGGTTTCGTTATTAAACTAAAAACTGTAGCTCTGCTCTGATAATCTTGCACTGCAAGGTGGTTCGTCAGACGATCTGTATTTTTTGGTTTCCCAAAATGTTGTTTGAACACGACTGCCACTCCAGCTGACATGTGGCGAGGGTCATAGAAATCCGCAGAAATGCTATGTGCAAAACCCACCGAAGTACAATTTTGATTAAGCTTAATAACATCTGCCATGTGTTGTTCAGTTAAGGTTAGAGTGTCATAACTACCAATATGAGATGCATCCTTTTTACCATGAATACTTTCCACAAAGTTAATGATCTTGTAGGCGAGTTTCTTCTTTCCTTTACTATTTAAGTGCATGCCATGGTTTGTGAAATGGTATCTTTTGAAGTGGTCAAAATCAATTATACTTACATTGCTTAATCTTGAAACAAGTTCCCTAATGTAATTATTGGCCATAGCAATGTTGTAATGCAAAATATTATCTTGCGCTACATCATACGGTGGGGGGACTGTTGTAATACAAACAGGTCTGGTTTTACTTAATTTTGTAAGTTCAGGTTCCATTTTGCAATAGATAATAGATGGGTATTCTTCTGTCATGTCATTAGTACCAGCAATTAGGATTAGGGGTCTCTGTTCCGTCTTTGCAGCTTGACTGTAAACGTACTGGATACCAGCACCTGGTTTTACAAGTCCATCCATATAAACTTTAAAACTTTACCATAACTGCAGGAGGCTACAAGTTCTGGAACACCCCTTCCTTGGCTATCCGCAATCAGTTCAACTTTAGCTTTGTTGTTTGTTTTGAGTGTTTTGTGTTGAACATCGACCTTATTTATTTTACTGTTCTCAAATGCTGTAATTTTCCTCAAGTTGTTAATGTGTTTGTTTCTCTGTTGCTTGATTCTACTTGTTCTGTATGGTGGGTGTCAATATTGAATAGGTCTTCTTCGGTAGATAAGAGGTTAAATCTACTAGAAGTGGTTATATTAAATTCTCTGCTGATAGGTTTTTTAATTTTCATGCCTCTCTTACATTTAACTTCCTGCCAGTCATCAGTAACTACGGAATTACCTTGACGGTTTGGTTGGGTTGTCAGCTGCACAGCTTGGCGTTTCTGCGGTTTCAGCATCAATGACAGGACTGATTTTTCTCCCAGATTAAGCTGGGTGTTACAATACATCATTGCAAGTTGTGCTCGTTTGGTGAAGACAGTATTCTCGCTAATTTCTGGGAAAAAATACTCCCACGACGACTCATGCTTTTCATGCAAGATTACTTGCAATATGATTTCAACAAACAGTAGCATATAAATACCACAATCAGTACCATTTGATTGTTGTGGAACTCTTACAACTGTAATATTTACAGGTTCATTTTCCTCTTGTTTGTTTTTTAACACAGAGGCTATTTTTATAGCATGCTCGTAGTTAACTAGCTTTAAGGAGTCAAAATAAAAGAACTTACTTTTGTCCCTTAGATACACAAGAAGGCTCCAATGAGAACCAGACCCTCCAGGTATATCCACTGAGGGGGAATTGTTCACAGGGATTATTACAAAATTACTTTGCAGCAATTTAGGATCCATTACAAAGTCATTCATATCATTGAGGCATTTCAAAGCTTGAGCTATTACTGGTTTCATGAGATAAATATCCTTACCTTCAACAATAGAAGATAAAACATCAAAATAGAACTGTATGGGATCATCTGTTAGCCAGTCGTTATTGAGAATAGATATACTAATTAAGGTTTTATTTAATAGGTTAGCTGTAGCATTTTTTTGGAGATTTTCTAGTTCCACAATTTTGAATTTATATTCCTCAATAATTGTATGAGCGTCTTCCAGTTTACTTTGCAGCTCTCCTGTCTCTCCTTTACAATTATCCAACTTACTAACTAGCATGGGAAGTGGACTGCTGGTTGCCACAGGTGAATTAGCAACATTAGTTGAACAGTTTACATCAAAACATGTGTTATTCTTCTGTGCACTGTCAAAGTCAACTTGTCAAAGTAGAACCTCTCTAGTCTGTCTGTGTCTGGCCACGGCACCTCACTCAGCAGGTTACGATGCAAGTCACCTGCTAACATTGTTGAAGATAAGACAAACATTGGGATTGTCAAAGTAGAACCTCTCTAGTCTGCCTGTGTCTGGCCACGGCACCTCACTCAGCAGGTTACGATGCAAGTCACCTGCCAACATTGTTGAAGATAAGACAAACGTTGGGATTGTCAAAGTAGAACCTCTCTAGTCTGCCTGTGTCTGGCCACAGCACCTCACTCAGCAGGTTACGATACAAGTCACCTGCCAACATTGTTGAAGATAAGACAAACGTTGGGATTGTCAAAGTAGAACCTCTCCAGTCTGCCTGAGTTTGGCCACGGCACCTCACTCAGCAGGTTACGATGCAAGTCACCTGCCAACATTTTTGAAGATAAGACAAACGTTGGGATTGTCAAAGTAGAACCTCTCCAGTCTGCCTGTGTCTGGCCACGGCACGTCACTCAGCAGGTTACGATGCAAGTCACCTGCCAACATTGTTGAAGATAAGACAAACGTTGGGATTGTCAAAGTAGAACCTCTCTAGTCTGCCTTAGTTTGGCCACGGCACCTCACTTAGCAGGTTACGATGCAAGTCACCTGCCAACATTGTTGAAGATAAGACAAACATTGGGATTGTCAAAGTAGAACCTCTCTAGTCTGCCTTAGTTTGGCCACGTAACGGGAGGAGTTTCCTTACCTCCCGAAACGTAGTGTAGTTTTAAACACTAGAAGCGATAGGTAAAGTCCAAATAAATCAAAAAATAAATACAAAGCATCTTACTCATTCTTAACTCATGATTTAATCATATGTGCCTTAAAATGCACAGTGTGTGTCAATGTCTGAAATGGTGATTACCTATATCGAGTGCCTATTTGTTTGGCCAAGAATAACATATTTCCCCAAAAGAATCAACTGTATGATTTGATTGATTTGATTGATTTGATTGTGTTAATCATAGCCTTCTTTTAAATAAAATTAATTCATTTGGAATAAAAGGATGTGTGCTCAAATTACTCCATTCTTATCTTAGTGACCGAAAGCAGCGTACAGTAGTTGCACATGATTATACAAAATTTAAATCAAATTGGGTCAATGTAACTTCTGGCGTTCCGCAGGGGTCCATCTTAGGCCCCTTACTTTTTATCATGTTTATAAATGACATAGAAATGTCTTCTAAATTATTTTTATATGCCGATGACACTACAGCATTGGTGAAGAATAGTAACTTTGATGACATGGTCATAGCGGTTGAAAGAACTTACTCGGAATTAAGAACATGGTTTTCCAAAAATGGTCTGTTATTAAACAATTCAAAAAGCAATTTGGTCTACTTTAAGCCTTCAAACCATAACTTCCACTCATGGAAACAATCTGAAAGTATAAATCGCACAGAATCTCACAAATTTCTCGGAGTAATATTTGACTAAAATTTAAAATGGGAAAAACATATCAGTTATTTAACTAACAAACTAAATAGCTTCCGCTATGCATTATATATTCTCATACAGTCAACATCCCTAGAAACCTGTAAAACTGTTTATTATTCTTACATTGAATCTGTCCTTAGATATGGTATTTTATTATGGGGATCACATAAAAAATCTGAAAAAATATTCATAGCCCAAAAGTTTATTATTAGAACCATTTCAAAAAAAGCAAAAAAACTAGCTGTAAATCACTTTTCAAAAATTTACAGTTTTTAACATTACCAGGCTTATATATTTATGAACTAATCAAATTAATCACAGAACGTCCAGATTTATTAGAGGAGCACAAATTTAAGCACAATCACAACACAAGAAAAAATTCAAAATTTGTCTTTCCTCAACATAACTTAACTTTATTTGAAAAGAGTCCACTGTATATGGGAATAAAAGTTTTTAATAAACTTCCTAATTCCATAAATCAACTGAGCAAAAGAGTTTTTCTTAAAAAAGTTAAAGATATTTTAATTGACAAAGTTTATTATTCAGTTGAGGAATGTTTTGAAGACAGCAGCTGGGAGAGTTTATTGTAGTGTTTTATATTGTTAACATTTTAGTTAGTTAAGATTACATGTATAGTTTTATTTTGACATATTTAACAATGACACTGTCACCTGTTATATTTCTGTATTAATCAGAAAATTTGTTAACGTTTGTTGTGACAATAAAGATGACTTGACTTGACTATGCTAGTAGGGCCGAGCCCTGAGGTATGGTGCAAAACCCCACATATCACAAATTAAAGATGAGTAATGGTCCAGACACATGGCAATCGTTTTAAAATTAAGAAAATCATCTCTGTAGTTGTAGTTCTTCCCCACTGTTTCTTTTTTATGAACAAAAGATTATCCAGACTGAGATTCCAAGAATATCCAAACGTTAGGGTATATTGACCAGTTCTGCGTGTGGCAGGTGTGGTGGCGGGTGAGCCCCCCCCCAAAGGGTGGCGGGTTGGCCCACGGATTTTTTTTTCGCGGGTTTTTCTCGTGGATTTTTTTTGCAGATTTTTTTGCGGATTTTTCAAACCCCCACCCTTATGGTAGGTTTCGTCTTTAGTATAAAACAGGTTGTGACCTGTTAAAACATCACTCTGGGATTGGTAAAAATAAAACCCTCTCCGATTGGTCAAAATTACACTCTGCTCTCTAATTGGTCGGCTGAGGATTGCAGTGTCATTCTGTCCCCTTCCGCCGTGTTGGATAAATCTCCCTGCGCTTCTTGTGTTTTTGAATCATGTCTTGCAATACAGCGTACGTGTTTAAAAATCTAAACGTTACTGTACTATTTGATAGTGAAACTAATCCGTAGTATTGTGCTAAGGAGGTAGCTGATATTTTGAAATATGTAGAACCGAAAAAGGCAGTAAGAGATCATGTAAGAACAAAACACAAAATATATTAATAATATATCAAGAAAGGCAAATCAACCATAATGTCATTTATACATCCACAAACTATTCTTATAAATTAACCCGGATTATATTCATTAGTTATGAAGTCTAAAATGAAATGAATAGAACATTTCCAGGGCTGGATTACAGAAGACGTCCTACAATCCATACGAAAGCATGGAGAGTACAAACTTATAAATGAAAATCAAATTCTTAAGAACGAAAACGCTCAGCTCATACAGTTGTTCGAAAACTCAATCGACGATTAATCAAGATGAAAAATAATTTTGAGGCTGAAAACCAATCCATGAATCAGTTATTGCGTGACCAAGCGCCCAAAAAGGCAGTCTTCCCTAACGACGATGAACTTGAATATGTTTTCTGTGTGTTAGTAAAAGAATCACTACTGAAGGATTACGGAGTGTGTGAATACGAGTATATCCGTATAGAGGAAAGAAACTTTAACAGGGCTTTAAGTAAAGTGAAGAAATGAAGGTTTCGAAGTTTGTTCCTTGATAGAGAATGTTCCCAATGGAGTTAAAATCTTGAACAAAGCCAAAGAATACATGAACATTAGGTGGCATGCACTATAACTCTACTTATAACAACATACTTACCTCTCACAATTTTGTAAATATCGTAAAGCATGTTATGAATGAAACTTCAACGAACATAATCTCATTATAGTAGTGATGAGTTACCTTTCGAGAAGATCATCTCAGAACATTCATTGAACAGATACGAATTTGCATTGTACCATCAGTTCGACTAGTGCTGTCGCAGAGTACACTAAAATAAGACAAGTAAAGCCGAAGTGGATAAATCCACTTCCTTATGTTGTTGGAGGAGTTGGAAGCGATGAAAGACAGTGCCAAGTACATTCCTCCACAAACTCCAGAACCACAACCACCAACACAATTAATACCATCATCACTACCACAATCAGTCTCCACCACTGTACCATCATCGGAACTGCCAACCTGCGAGTGTCCGCACTGCGGGAGGTCATTCAAGACGCAGAGTGGACTTCGTCGCCATCAACGATACTACTGTCCTGATGTTATAAAGGAGCGAAGAACCCATCATTCCTCGCAATCGAGACCACCGCCAACACAAATCTCCGAAGGGAGAGGTCCGCAGAACGCCAGCACCACCTGTGTCGAAAGCAGTTGCATAAACGACAACACCAGTGGAAATGTCTATGGTGATCCTCTGGAGTTACCTGGAGACTTCGGGCTTGTAATAAAGAATTTGAACGTTTCACCATCAGTCAGTTGGAGCAATGCCGGTTATCAATATATAGTACAGAATCCCGCCAATCGGGGTAATGTGTTCTTGAACATCCAATTATACCACAGGAGTCGTCACACACATAGTTGCGATTTCAATTTGGATGAAAATAAAGACTATGAAATATACATCATGCTTATGAACATCGTAATGCGATTAGAACACTTTTGGGTGGACCGATATTCCGGAATACCGAGAGTCACCGGTTTGAAACAGATAAAGATTCCGATAGCAGAGAGGCGTAAAACCGATTGTAATGAATGTAGCACAACGAAAATCGACGGGAAATGCAGAATGGCAGTGAACACAGTGAGCAGCGTCGGTGTTGTCACCAATTCACACCTGAGGGTGATGTCCAGGTGTGAAACAAACAAAATGTATTTGGAACATTCAATAATGAACTAGTCAGCCAGTTTTAAATGTACATTTGATAATTTCAATATTAATACTTATTGCCACATTCACATCGACCGAGCATCATGCTTCACCGGACCAAAATCTCGTCTAGACCTACTATTAACATAAAGATGTCGAGCAGCAACGCTTTCGTCCCAGAGTTTGCGACCAGGTCCTTAGCAACACCAACATCGAGCGCTACAATAATGGGTTTTGAGATCGACTTCGCTTGGTGAAGCACAGTCCAAGGGGTTCAAATAGCAGATTCAAACTGTTGGAGTTTATGTAAATATGTAAAGAAAGTCTTGAAGAATGAAGAATACCTTTGTAAATGTTGATAGTTTTCGTAGTCAATACTTATAACCACGTTCAGAACATAACCACTGTGTTAATAATTACAATCAACCCCAACCTTTTTTAGGTAATTTAGGTGTAGTAAATTAATTTAGTCTCTCAGTAACGATATGAAAAAACCAGACTCTCATCAAAAAAATATATTTTCATTGAAACTGAATCCGTAGACTAAATAATAAAGGAAACACTAAAGTAATAGTACTACTAGTAGTAGTAGTGGTCATCAATACATCGATCACTTTTCTTGTTTCAGTCACAATATGCATTATGGTGTACGTGACGACTGGTACTAACAACGCTTGAAATAAACTGCGCACATGTGTTGTGATACGTCTTGTCACATTAGGTTAGATGTCTCATTTTCTCATTCAATATCAATTACAATTGTAGGCATAATATAATTTCATCTGTTGTGACAATAACCCTAAAGAAGCAATCAGAGATCATGTTAGAGAAAAATATTGCAAAACTATACTGGAAACAAGGGGGAGCGAAACTCTCCCCCTAACCCATAATGAAAAACATACATTCTTTCTTAACGAGCCTGGATTATATTCATTCCTAAGTGTAATGTGTGTTTAGTTTTTGCATTAAACTTAAAAAGAATTTTTCGGTTTTCTTCATAATGCTAACGTTTTATGATGCTGACAATTCGAATTCATATAGAATTCGCTTGGTGTACATGATGATTAGTACTACTAGCTCTTGCAGTAAACTGCGCACCTCACAGTGTGCGGACGTTGTTTGATTTAAAATGTTTAACTCAACAGGTCAGATGTATCATTATCTCATTCAACATCAATTACAATTGTATGCATAATCTCAGTTCTTAATGCCTTTCTCGTATGTTAATTCATTTAATATGTAACTTGTTCAATGACGCATCGATCACTCTTGTTGTGTCATCCACATTGCGCATTATGTCGTGCATGATGATTGGTACTACTAGCTCTTGAAGTAAACTGCGCACCTCACAGAATGTGAACGTTGTTTGGTTATAAAAATCTCTCTCTTCGTCGCCTATGTATTTAATTACCAGATATGAGATGTTCTGTTTGACAGTAGTAACAACCCTTAGTTCAAAGGTAAAAAAGGTTGCTAAAATATTGTGCTACGTTAATCCTAAAGAGGCACTTCTAGCACTTGTAAGTGAAAATTACAAGTCAACTCAACCGGAAGTAGTTCGGCTCCAAAATGGAGTTGGGAAGGAACAATAAATCAAAAGTGAAAAATTGTTTTAATCATTTTATTTTTGAAAATTGACTGCAAGTATAATTTGGTAAACCTTAAACTTTATTAAATTTATTTGGTGGAATGGGTTAATATAAGGTAAGGTCACAAATCTAAGCTCGTTTTATGTACCGTGATTAATCGGAATACATTACCGGTATCTTATAAACTTATTGTTTGGCTGAAATTAAAACTTTTAGATAGCGGTAACAAGTAATTTTAAATAATCCTACCGGTACACATTAGGCTATAGATTTTATAAAAAAGAATATAAAATAAGCCTACTTATAAACGAGTTTTTCCAGATCAAAAGCTAAGTCTGAACTATAAGCCTTAAGAAGGGGTTCCAGTCCTCTGCGTAAACTTGTTTCTCCCATAAGACCAATGTTAACTTTCAAAGTTCTTCTCTCCTCAACGGGTTATCAGAAATTGATTATTTATGGTTAGTTTTACAGATCAAAAATATTTCTAGTGATTTCAGTAAGCTGAATTTCATTATCTTAAATAGCTCGCGCATAAAAAAATTGTAAATATTGTACATTTTGAAATTTTATTGATCGATTATTATTTGCGATATTTAAATTCTGCTTACTGAAATCGCTAGGTATATTTTTGTTCTTTAAAATGAGCCTTAAATCAACGATATCGAATAATCCGTTGAGGAGGAACGGGCTTTGAAAGTTAACATTGGCCTTATGGGTGAAGCAGGTAGAAACGCGATAAGTTTCGTGACTGGAGCGCCCTCTTAAATATGTTTGCGCCTAAAATACTAAAGTGGACATTATTACCTATAAGTTATTCTTGTTTATTGTGTTTTGCAGAGTGCAAGCAGGACAAGGAGGACAAAAAGAAGATCAAAATTAAGTTAAGTGTAATTAAGTATTAAAATAAAAATTGCTGAATAAACATTTCTGTAGGCCTATTTATTTTCCTACTTATGCTTTAGGCCTAGTTAAAGAAAAACAATTTAAAAACTAAGGAGCAAATATGCAACCTATTGTATAGTATTTAGCTCATGAATGGCCACAAATGTTTTAAATATTTTATGAAATTTAAATATGATTTATTGTTTTGATAAAATTGGAGTCACTAAATAATAAAAAACAAAATACTTTTTATATGTTCACAAATAGTACACTGTAATACACTGTAATTGTATACAGTAATACATGATACACTGTAATTTTGTATACGGTAGTTTTTATACAAATAAATTTAGTCTCTTTGAGGTCGGCTCAACAAGTCTGATAATTTTAATTCTGATCTTAAACACAAAATCTATTGATATTTAAGACAGAACAAATTTCTCAAAACAACCTATTTTGAGTAACTTTAGAAACAAAACAATTCTGTGCATATCCTGGTAGAAAACAACATTATATTTTAATAACTTACAGCACAATATTAAAAACCTTTTTACATCCTATTGATGTACATTTTACATCATATTGACATACATTTTCCATCAATTTTATCTTTTCTATACCGCTTGTTTTATATCAATTTGATGGCAATATGATGTCATGTTTGATCAGTTTTTTACGCCGTTGTTACATAAAATTGAGTGCCCTTTTTACTTCCAATTGACATCAAATTAATGTAATTTTGACGACATTTTATGTCAAAATGACATCAAAAATATCAATGACATTTATATTTGTTACATCAATTTTATATCAAATTGATGTACTTGTGCTATATGGGGAGGAAGTTGATTTTCATTTATAAGTTTGTACTCTCCATGCTTTCATATGGACGTTAGGACGTCTTCTGTAATCCGGTCCTGGAAATGTTCTGTTAATTTCATTTTAGACTTCATAACTAATGAATATAATCTGGGTCAATTTATAAGAATAGTTTGTGGATGTATAAATGACATCATGGTCGATTCGCCTTTCTTGAAATCTTTGTAATGAATTTTGAGTTTTGTTCTTACATGATCTCTTACTGCCTTTTTCGGTTCTACATATTCCAAAATATCAGCTACCTCCTTAGCACAAAACCGCGGATTAGTTTCACTATCAAATAGTACAGTAACGTATCTATTTTTAAACACGTATTTGTAACGCAAGGCATGATTCAAAAACACGAAAAGCGCAGGGAGATTTATCCAACATGGCGGCAGGGGACAGAATGACACTGCAATTCTCAGCCTGTAGGTTCAGTACTTCCTACATGCACTTTATCCCTCAGCCGACCAATCAGAGAGCAGATTGGTATGTTTGACCAATCGGAGAGCAGTTTATTTTGACCAATCCCAGAGTGATGTTTTAACAGGTTACAACCTGTCATAGGGTAACCTGTTGACGAAACCTGCCATAGGGTTGGGGGTTTGAAAAAAATCCAAAAAAATCCGCGAAAAAAAGCAAAAAAATTGAAAAAATATGCAAAAAAATTTGCAAAAAAAAACAAAAAAAATCTGCCAAAAAATCCGCGAAAAAAAATTTGGGGGGCTCACCCCCGCTACCACGCCCGCCACACGCAGAACCGGCCAATTTACCCTACTCCAAACGCATCCGTACCTGGGATCTATTGCTCATTCATTGTTGACCTCTGATATTCATTCAGTGTGAGTGATTCCCCAGTGACGCGAGCTCCAGTTTTGTCAGCTGCCTGACCTCAAAATTTAGTGTTTTCAACATCATCTTTGGGGGTAAATTTTAGTTGCAGACAGATGAGGTTGGTACAATTGAATATATTAGTTATTTCTCTACATTTATCGGTTAACAGTTGTTGGATATCAGCCGTGGTTTGTTTACAGGTTTGATTTTGGAAAACATTATAATCCAGGTTGTATACATTGCCAGTGGAGAGAAGGAAAAACTGCTTCTCACTAACATTATTGGGTTTACTAGAGGGAACACTCACGGGAGCCAGAGTTAGTAACCGCACTGCTGCGATCTAGCGTCATATTAAGATAAATAACGTGATCTGCGGCGTCGTTAGGCCGAGTTAACTCGTCCGCAGTACCCGACCCTTGTAAACAAAATATCACTTTCATGACCATCACAAAAAAAGGATTATTTAAACATTAAAATCTCTATGAAAACATCCTAACAAACATGATGAACAAAACCGCGACGTTCCCTGGCGGCGTAAGACAGAACTACGTCGACAATTCTTTAACATTCATTTGCATTGCGTATCCTCTCTAGTAGATATAAACCCAATGCTAACATGCTAATATATCATAGAGTATTTGGCTTACAGAAAACAATAATTATAAGTAATGAAAAAAGAGAAAACAAAAGGTTCAATTTCGTGAAAACAGAAGCTTATACGCTGAAAATGTCATTTTGTAAACTTGATACAAAATCTTCATTCCATCAGATTTGAGTTGTTGACCATAGATGTCAGCCTCATTCCTCATTGTCTCCTCGCGTTGCATAGTTCAGTATTGCAGATTTTAAATAAGTTTTCTAAATAGTTTTTTGTGTATAGGGGAAAGCGGGGTAATACCGCGCACCGTGTTTTTAAATCCGCTAGAGGGAGTAATGGGCGCTGGGAAGTGCTGCTGCGTAGCGGGAAGAATGCGAAACAGATAGAGACAGCCGGGGAGATTCCAGCTTTACGCATGTGTCTTTGACAGATGATTATGTCATTTTATTAACTTTTCTAAGCTACAACTTAACATTTGAATCTACAGAACAGTTTTACCAAAGAAAAGTACAAACAAAAATAAAACCTGAGAGAAAATGTAAAAAATTATTTATTCAAGCAAAACTACCCTGCTGCGTCTAGACAACAGAACTCCTCAATTGAGTAAACAGGATGACTTGTGAGGTATGCCTTTAGTGCTTTCTTGAATTTTGTATCATTTTTTATGTTTCTTATTTCTACTGGAATATATTTTAAGAGTTTAGAACCCATATGTGAAGTTTTTTTCTTAAAAAATTCTAGGTTGTGTTTCTCAATTTTGAGACGATGTCTCGTGTTGTAGTTATGACTTGCTACATTTCTTAAACCCAAACGCAGGGTTAAAATAATTGTTTCAAAAATGTAAAGATTATAAACAGTCAGAATTTTAAGCTCAGCAAATATGGCCTTTACTGAGTCTTTCCATTTTAGATTTAACATTATTCTAATAGCTTTTTTGTAGTTTTATAATTTTGTCCAAATTGTTTTTCTTTGTCGATCCGTAAATACTAATTCCATATGAGATATGTGAGTGGATCAGAGCAAAATATATTTGTTTCAAAGTTTCGAGACTACAACTTTTAGACATTTTCCTTTTCGCATACAGACCAGATGCCATTTTACTGAGTACCGAATCAACATGTAGGTCCCAACTTGAATTTTCATCAATTATTAAACCAAGAAATTTAGAGTGGCTAGATAGATTAAGTTTGTGCTCATTAATACTAATATTTGGCACAATTTTTGATTTGGATTGTTTGGTTTTAAATGAAATTAAATTTGTTTTAGTTGGATTGAGTAATAAATTTTGTGTGTTAAAAAAGCTGTTTATAAAATTTAAAGTGTCATTCGAAGATTGTTCAATGGTTTCTAAACTAGAACCGGATACAATTAAATTTGTATCATCCGCATACAAGCAAAGCTTGTTCCCATCACTAGGAGTTACCAGAGGTAACCCTGTAACGTAGCATATAAAGAGCAACGGGCCTAAAATAGAGCCTTGTGGGACTCCGCAACAAAGTGTTTGCATTTCCGATGAATACTTTTTAATACATTTCCCTGTTTTATAATATAATTGAACATATTGCTGACGCCCAGTCAGATAAGAATCAAACCACTTATACTCTTTATTCTGGATTCCTAAACTATAAATTATATCTAAAAGTTTGCTATGGACAACACTATCAAACGCCCGTGTTAGATCCATGAAAATGTTTCATCCTACAGTACAGGTGAGACGCGCTTTGAATCATTGAGGCAAGTCATCCATTTTATTGAGTATTGGACTGAAACAATATTGTCACGCTGATGAGATTTGATTGGTGATACAATTATTCCTTAACTGGGCCCACCGCTTCGTTTGTCCCACAATGATTTAAGCCTTGGTTGGAAGACCTGGTTGCCGGCCTCCCAGGTACTTTAGGGTAAAAATATCGTACCAGGATTCACATTTTAGGAAAAATGAATTATGCTACATACATTGAACTTGATTTTTTACAAACTAAAAAATGGACCAAGGTCAGTTGCTTTACTTACAAGATACAAGAAAACAACAGTCTCCATATTACTACAGCGTGCAAGGATAAGTGAGTCACTGATGATTTTCTGCTCTTAAAATCGCTAACGGGAAGTACTGGAAGGAGTACCAGTACCACAGTGCCAGACATAGATCTTAATATCTCTTTAAGACGTCGACACAACCTGGGCGTATTTTAAGGCGATCTACTGGTAATTTCATACATAGTGTATACCACAACTCGGCGGTCTTCCAAATTCATGCCGTACCATATCCATGCATAGAGTAACAACTGGTTTAGTACGTTTCCAATCAAATCTCTTCTCAACACAACGCAAAAGAGAAAAATATAATGTTTTTCCACAGCTTTTTAAATGATGTTCATATTGGCCCATTTTATAAGATAATATTTTTCATAAAAATTATCGTACTTTCAATAGTGACTAACATCGTATTATCGTATATCGTATCAGAACATTAAATTGTCATATCTCTGATAACACTGGTCTGTGGGTGTGATAACTTTTATAATATATCAGTTACAATCAAAAATGTATACGTTTGCGAACGGGACCCTATACTAAACTTTGACCCTTCCACATTGCAACCCACGGTAACAGCTTCTTTCCCATAGAGTAAATTCGCTATAAATAGTCTGATTTTTATGAAATTGATTTTTTTATCATTTAGATCAACATTTATGACTTTAAAAAATCAAAAATCAGACAGATCACCACATCCAAAGGGGTAATTTGGAGGGGTTTTCAACTCCAAAAATGTACTTTTTGAATTTTTGTTAAACTCATATAGTTTTTTAACCCATATATTAGTTTAAACCATTAGATTCAGTTTAACCCATTGGCATAGACATACGAGCTTGTCTCGTTTCTTACTTGTAATTTTATTAACCTGTGAATTGGAGTATAAAATTGGTGTTTTTAAATGGATTAATGGTGTATTTTAATTAAAATATTGTTTTCTTTCAGTTTAGAGAGTCGCATTGGCACACACACAGTAGACATAAGTAAAAATTAGCAAAATCAGTGTTGACCATGTGCAAGTCTCAAAGAATTAACCGATCCCGTCAACTTCCAAGCAAGCCTGCCACCGTTTGTTTTACTTGGGCCCTCCCACCAACGTTGCCACAGGCCAGTTAACTCATTGAGAGTTGCACAACTGGTCAGTTTTGGTCGTGTGCGGGAATCGAACCCACGAACATCGTATCACCACCTGGCCAAGGTGTTTCCACGACGTAGCCAACTCAGCTAACACGACCAAAGGCCTGGTGGTGATATTAAGGTTTTTCAGTCAGTCCGCGCCCCTAGCGGATAGAACCGTAGACGCCCGCAGTCATTAGTTACATATTTTGCTACTAGAGAGCAGCACCAATCAATTCCCGTTATAGGCTACTGCAAATAGAATAAAATTACTACCTCAATGGGTTAAAAAACACAAAATTTAGTATTTTGAATTATTTAACTATGTCAATCGGATACAGAGATATTTAAAGAGCTAAATACAGTACGTTATACAATGTTAATTTTAAGGAGAATAAGTCAAATTTTATATCTCGCTTGTCAATGAACGTATATTGATGAAACTTGGTATGTGGCTTCATATAGTTGGGGTCTAATGATATTTCTATGGAAACTCCATTTTTGTGGTCCCTTTTCCAGCAAATCTGCGAACTCAGTCCCAATGTTTTTCTAATGGAGGGTAAATAAAATGCCATATCTCGCTTAAGGTGCCATTTGAAATTCGCGGAGTACACAGTTTTACTGCGACAGGGGTATTTTAGTTTGCAAAAACAAGGGTATTAAAAATAAAGTTGTAAATAACACTGACAGGGTTGTTTCACATTCCAGTGCCACAGGTAAATTTCTCAACAAAGGAGAGTACGGTCAAATTAAAACACTATTTATGACAAAGTAATTACTTGTTAAAACATGTCATCATTTGCGGTGTCCTCAGCATTAGATTGTTTTTTTATTTTTTCATTTTCCAGCTGTTGGTGTAACCTCTGCCATTCTTTTGAGGACCTCTTTCATTTTTGGGAGGGCAGGACTCGGTTCTCCCTGTGAATTTAAATTCGTTAAAATTATAAAAATTTGTCTCACAGGTCTTATTCTCAAAGAGTAAAATTATTAAACTTGTTGTTCTGTCTTGAGCCACAATCGTAATATAGTTCAAAATTTCAGATGCACAGGATGTGACGTCCAGCGTCAGAATAGGTCTCCACTCTCTTTCTGGATAACTATAGATGTTAGCTCTGTACAATTTCTGGCCTGAACTTTTGACATTTTCGTAGCACACCATGAGGTATCCACCGGTGTGAGAGTTAGTCCAAGTTCTCACCCGACGCACATCTCTACCATTAATGACGTCCTCAAGAGTCTTTTCTGGCCATGGTATGGTTTCTGCCTTTTCAAGTGCTCCTGTAACTGCACCAGATTCGTTTTCTTCTGCACAAGGATCGGGATTTGAATCGCCAAGACCACCTTTTTGACCTTTTTGAGACTTCCACCTGTCCCAGCATCCTAACTGACAACATCTCGGAAACCAGGTGATCAACAGAAGACAAAAACCAATTCTAACAGGATTCATTCCTCACTAGATAACCGTTCGGTATCCCGAAATGTTGAGAGCAATACAGTTGACAAATGAACGTAATTAAGTCTCGTTACTGCTTATGTAAACAACAGGTGTAACCACACCACGGTAATTACGATACACAACCTTTACAATTACAGTGTTCACAAGTTGACTATAGAACAAAACTATTCTTATTAGTAAAAATGAATTATTATTTGTTTATGAATGCTTCAGTCACCTTTGTGTATTACACACATTATAACAAAATTCAAATTAGTTGCCAAGACAATAATCTTACATAGTGTAGACCAAACATTTTCTTTGAATTTAAAATACTAATGGAGAGTGGATATATTTCAATTGTGTCACTCGATTATTAGGATAACAACACAATCATGATTATCACGATTCAGACTGCTAGGTTACCTATTCTGAGAAAAATTATAGTAGACTTTGGTTGTGTTATGGAGTAAACCCATTGGCTTAGAATGATGTGCTGGTGCTGTTCCTAACTTTTCATATTTTAATCCTATGAATTGGTATGGACAAAATTGTGTTTTTAAATGGATTAACGGCGTATTTTGATGGGTTTATTTCAGTTTAATGAGTCACAATGGCACACACAGTAGACATTACACAGTGGTAGCTGGTGGAGATGTAAGTAATAAATTGAATGTAAATAATTCTGAAAGAACTGTAAAGGATTTCCTCAATATCCTTAGGCAAAACTATTTGTATTGCTTAAAACTAAAGTCCAAAGTGCAGTTAGTAGATTTGAAAAAAAACTGTATAAAAACAATATTTATGAAGCTAAGCTTAACCCATTGGATACTTAGTTTTTTAATGACTGCATGGCCCCAGAAACCCAATTAAATTTCAATATTTTGCAGTGTTTTAATAAATAAACTGTAAAAAATTTACTTTTCCTACTAATTGGGCAAACATAGTGTTTTTATTGAAGCTGGATACATTTTATTTTTAATATGTTAATAGAAAACAAAAAATAAACAAATCATAGTACAATTTTTTTGTTATAAAAATAAAAATTTAAATTGTTTTAAAAACAAGGATATAATAAAAATTAAAAATTAAAATAAATGTCTAATTAGTTATATAGTAAGGTGCAACAACTATCTCCTTAGATAAAACTTTTTAGTTTTTTACTTTATCTAAAAAAAACATTTTTTTGTGATTTTTTTAGTAAAACCACTTTTTTCTTGAATAATTTGTATTTTTACCCGTATGCCAAAAATGGATCACAATGCAATATTTTACCTATAAAAATCATTCATGAGAATAAACTTAAAGTAAATACAATTTAAAAAAATATATAAACAAAAAATTTCAACAAACTAAAAAATAAAAATAAAAATACATATGGTATTACATCATCACGGAACCACTCCATGATAAAGATGTTGGGCCAAAACAGCTATCACGGAACCATTCCGTGAAAAGTATTCAATGGGTTAAATTCAATGAAAATAAAATTGAAAATTAGTAACAAGTGTAGGGCAGCGTGAGCAATAATTAATTCAAATAACAATAATAATAATAAAAATAATTATAATGATAATACAGTAATAGGTTACAAAATAATCATAAAGTTGATATATGTCCTGATACATTTAACGAATATTTCATAAATTCTGTCAAAGAAATTGAGCATAAAATAGGTAAACTTTGTACTAGTGTAAGAGAGCTAGTGTCTAAGTTTAATTTAATCATAGAGTTTTTTTATGGAAATTTATCTCATCTAATAAAGTAATTTGTGCTACAAACAGAATGAAAAATACAAATAGTAAAGACATATACAACCTTTTGATCTTTTGAAAAACATGATACTCAGTATTGCCAAACCCTTATCTTTTATCTTTAATCGATGAAGGTATCATTTTTTCTTTAAATGATGATACAAGAAGAAGATGATGAAGAAGAAGAAGAAGAAGATGTATTCCCAATAAAATTTAAAATTGAAAAAATTGTTCAATTCATAAAAAAGGTCAAAGAGCTCAACCTGAAAGTTACCGAACGGTATCTTTGATCCCATCAGTTTTCTCTAAACTATTTGAGTTGTTGATACATAAGCAAATTACTTGCTCCTTAATTTATTTAAATTTTGATTTAGAGAAGAAAAATCTGCTATTGATGTTGTGGATAGGCTTGTAAGAGAGGTCCTTATGACGTTTGATGAGAAGGCCTATGATCAGGTCACTTTGTGTGACCTGAGCAAGGCTTTTGATTGTGTCAGCCATGATGATCTTTTGCTGAAGCTAAATTATTATGCATTTTCTGGCACTACCTTAACATTATTTGAATCTTATCTTAAAACATATACCAGACTGTTTCAGTTAATGGTGAAAATTCAAAGGAGGTTTTAGTTGAATTCAGAGTGCCACAGGGTTCTGTGCTGGGACCACTTTTGTTTTTAATCAGTGTCAATGATCTGCCTAGCTCTGTGAACTCCAAATCATTGTTATATGCTGATGACACTATTTTTTTATATTGCAGATGAGGTAAAAGAGCTTAAATTTCTTTCCCAAACTAATTTAAAAGAAGCTGCGTCCTGGTTTCAAACCAATGGACTCTTACTTAATGAACAAAAAACTCAAAAAATGGTATTTTCTTTAAGAAAAACTGAAGATTATTTAATTGCTGACAATATGGTTTAAAATGCTAAATTCTTGGGAATTTATATTGATTGTAAGTTAAACTGGCATCCACATATTGACCATATATCATCTAAGCTATTAAGGGTTATATTTCTTTTAAAACGGCTTACACTTTGTTTACCAATTCAGTATCTCAAAACAGCTTACTACGCCTACTTTCAGTCGATTCTCAGGTTTGGTTTGATTTTTTTTTAACTGCTCTAGAGTTGAAATATTGATTCTGCAGAAAAAATAAATTAGAATAATAACCAGATCAGAAATAAGAGCTCACTGCACACCTTTATTTGTCCAACTTGAAATTCAAACAATTATCAACTTGTAAATCTTTGACCTGATCTTATACATTTTTAAACATAAGGACAAAATTATTTCAAATAGTATCAAACACAATTTTATAACACCCGCAGTAGAGAAAAAGCAGCGATTTAGTTCAATCGATTGAGCAAAACATTGTGTCTAACCATGTTGTATTATCCTTGAAAATATATATTAAAGTAAATTATCTTATTAATACATATTCAGTTAGTGTTTTCAACAAAAAATTGTATGATTGGCTGGCAAGTAATCCTTTTTATTCGATAAATGAATTTTTCTTGGTGCCTAAGATTGAATTTTAGTAGGGTAGTTATAGCTAGATTTTTCTTTGTTTGGTGTACATTACTTTTTGTTTTTCTGTGACGTCATATATAAGTTGAGAGGGTGCCTAGGTTTTGTTAATTGTAGGAAGAGGATGAATGGTTTTTCACGGAATAATGGCAGTTAGTTTTTATTACATTAATTAACTTTTTTCAGGTTGAACTAGGGCATATTTTGTATTTACTTGCGGTAATGGAAATTTATAGTAGTGACATGGCAGTAGGCCTATTGATGAACAATTACTTGTGTCAATGCTTGTATAAGCCTGTAAGACAATAAAGATATTATTATTATTATTATTATTATAAGTAAAATGTAGCAAAATCAGTGTTGATCATGGGCAAGTCTCAAAGAATTAACCGATCCCGTCAACTTCCAAGCAAGCCTGCCACCGTTTATTTTACTTGGGCCCTCCCACCAATGTTGCCACAGACAGGTTAACTCATTGACCCACGAACTTCATACCAACAGCTGGCCAAGGTTTCTCCACGACAGCCCACACAGCTATCACAACCAGTGTCAAAGCAGCGTTAGATAGATTTATATTTAATCCGCGCCCCTAGCGGAGAGAACTGTAATTGCCCGCAGTCATTAGTTACAGATTTTACTACAAGAGTGCAGCACCAAACAAATCCTGTTTTAAGCTATTGCAAATAGAATAAAATTACTACCTTAATGGGGTTAAGGTCCTACTCCAGCCTTTTCTGTATAATTATTGAAAACTAGCTGGCCTGACTGTGGTTGTAAGATAATGACTCAAAGAAATAATGTTGGTCAGCCGACTGATTAATTGCTTTCCCTTATTGCCCTCCCCTTCCGTCCCTCTTCCTTCCTTATCTCCAAGGTAAGATTTTCTACCGCCGACCAAAACACTCCCCGTGCCCTTTTTAGTGCGGGTAAATGGCGAGAGTAAGTCTTCCCGTGCCCTTTGTAGCACAGGTTAACGGCGGGAGTACGTATGTCATTTTCAACAACTTCCGGTATCGGTATCGATATTGAACGAATGAATCTCGATACCGATGCCTATGTCCAAGAATCAGTGGTATCGAGGATCGGTATCGATAATCGACTCATCCCTAGTTTAGATATAATCCTTGTTAACAGCAGTTTGGTGTACTTTGATCAAATCAGTGGGAACTCTGAAGGCCAGTGGGACAGAGCCCTTAGGTCAGATTAAAAATTTTCTTTTATGAGAACCTTGTCCTGACATTAACAAAGACAAACAAAAATTATTCAATTTGGTGCATTCATTCTCAAGTTACAGAATGACAAAGGGAAATAGGGATTCATTTTTATATATTAAGATTATAATTATATAAGTTATATAACATTCAGCAACTTCAGCTTTCATCAGGGCCGGCTTCCTAAATGGGAATACTGGTTAAATGACAGAGGGCACGACAGATTTAAGAGCACAAAATATGAGGAAATTTTAAAATAACACTCTATATAATAGGTTTTTGATTATTTAGTAATAGTCCCTGCAGTTATACATATAACTGTAGAAATTTATGGAGTGTAATTGAATATCGAACGTAGGCATTCAAGCAGTAGGCATGTGATGTGACAGGAACGAGGTTACTACTAGAAACTCATTTTGCTTGTCGCTTGTACGCCAGGGGCATTTTGCTTTTAATATTGTTAGAGGATAACGGTCCAAAAATCTCAAAGTCATGTGGGCGTTCCGGGAATCGAACCCGTGACCTTTTGCACTGAACTCCAAGAAGCTGACCGTTAGGCTAGGGAGATGCTCACACCCCTAAATCAGGTATTAACTTAACCTAAAAAGCGATTACCAAAAAATTACCTTTCAGTAAATAAAATTACTCGAAAAAGGATAAATACTGTAGTTAAAACTGAGTAAGAGCTTTAGATTAGGGTCTTGCTATGCTCCGAAAAGCCAAACTGAAAAGTTAAAATCCTAATGAATCTAATTGAAATTACAGAAATTAGTTATTTCCAATATTTGGAGTAAATCGTTGGAGCTTTTTGATCCGAATTGCAATCAAGCAAGCAAGCAAAGCTTACTCGTATTCAGTGTTGCCAATCCGTATGATAATTACTCAACATCATGCATTGCTCAAGTCATAAAAGAATGATATTCAGTACAGACGAAACATAAATACAAACGATATTGTCAGCAAAAATCTGATAATTTAAAGCAGCCGGTGCGACAGTGAAACTCACCCAGCAGCAGAGTGTCGGGCGTGCGCGCGACCAGGTAGCGGTCCTGCCCCATGATGCGCACATCGTCGATCTCGTGGCCGAACTGGCTCCTGAGCACGACTCCACGCGACTCCCCCTGCAGTGGCTTGACCAGCACCTGGCTCGGCCCAACGTAAGTCATCTCAAACTTGTCCTTCCACACCGTGCGCCTGGATGACGAAACAGCATAAGTACTCACATTGCCTACGGTACAAGTACGAGGGTCTTCCAGAAATTTAAGAACATTTACGCGACTGCGCGTGCGGCAGGCTACTCACCTCCCCACCAAAGTGTTAGCCCAGTCTCGTTGCTTAGTGGTCACTCGTCTTATTTCTACAGTGATTCAAAATGGCGGCGACAATCGGAAATCCCGCCAAATGTGTGATCCGCAGATTTATTCAGTTTCTTAATGTGAAATGTTTTTGAACGATTAAAATGTTTAGACAAACTCCAAGAAAGTTCACAGTGACAGTGCAATGAACATTATCTCAAAATCGTTGGAGGGATTCATGCAAAAACCTTTATGCCTAGGTTGCATCGGCATCTTAAAAAGATAATAAGATGATAATAATAATAATAATAAGATAATGTTCCAAAACTGTAGCGCTATTTTCCTCAATTTCTTCTTTCAAATCATCTGTAGCGAGCAATGCCCTGCCACTCCGATCCTCATCGTGCACATTGGATCTTCCTTCATTCCAACATGTAAATAAATAAATAGTAAACTTGATTTCTCTTCAAAAACATATTTACAAAACCATTACAGCAACAAAATTAAAATTGGTAATAAAACTTAATTAGAAACATTTCTGCTGTAGCCATAACTACATTAAACAAACACAAACCTATCCAAAGATCATCTTACAAATTTAAATATACAAATCATATAAACAACAAATTATAAGAGAAATAATTCACACCCAAGTCGAGTACCAGCCTTCTGTTTATGGGTGGGAGTCTCAGTTATTATACATTATCTACAATGTATATTAATACCAGAAAAGCTTAAAACTATTGTCGGATTCAAAATTATGGATACTCGAGTTTGCCTTGCCACCAAAAATTAACGGATTGAGCTACAACAACGGCGGTTACATCAAAATTGTCCTTGTCTAATTCTTCGTGTTTCGGTGTGAACAACAATTTTAAATTTTGATTGTAACTAATTTTTATTGCGGGTAGAATCTAAAAAGTACACGATTTTTGCCTTTTTTCTAGCAACTACGGACTTAAAAAATTCATATTTCCGAAACGGGTCAACTTATCGATTTCAAATTTGTATACGTCATAGATAGACATGTTTTTAGTTTATTTGTATAATTTTAGATTTTTAAACTTGATTTTATGAAAGCTGTTATCCATTTCGTAAAGTGATGTTTTCTCAGCACTCAAAATAGCTAAAAACTTGTTTAATTGCGTTATGAAGCTCGTGATTTTTATAGTCTAATTTTGAAAGTACTTAAACCAAATATACTTCGAAACGGTTTATTCAGAGTGATTATTAAGTAGTAAATCAGTGCGTGCACGAGGCTGGCTACCGCTGCAGTGTGTTGAAAAGAACGGAGTGCGACGTTGCCGCGATAAGCGAGTTGGCGGGCGCTCCGCACTCTGAAAGAAAAAATCAAACACCTTCGGTTGGACGGGAAGGATTATAAAATTAAAATTTGTTTATGAATATATAATGGAATGTGTTGGAAGAGTTCGCTTTATCCTGAGTCATTTGGTGAGCGTTTTAGCTTGTGTTCACATCGAGCTACGAGATGCCTCCCAGAGAACATTTTGGTGAGCAGGAAGTGCGAATGATTTTAAGTGCTATTTGTTTTTTCAAGAGTGAAGGGGAAAAGCTGGGTGACTTGAGGTGACAACGGTGATGGGAAATGATGAAATGTAAATAAAAAAGAGATTGTTAGGGGGCGAACTCATTTTAGATTTTAAAAAGTTCCAAGAGACTTACGAAGTGAGTTTTTTAAATTACAAATCATGAAACATGAACATGATCACAATTACAATATTCATGTTTTACACAACAAAGACTCATTTGTTTTCACTTTCACACTAAACTTTCTGGGTATCCGTCTACAAATTTTGAATTCAAACATTTTTTGCATTCAAAAACCGAGTATAAGTAAGGATCTCAGGTTTGGTGGGATTTTCGATTGTCGCCGCCATTTTGAACAGCTGAAGAAGTAAGATGCATGATCACTCAGCAACCAGACTCGGCTCACACTTTGGCGGGGAGGTGAGTGAACGAAGTCGCAGTGGTGGGGGAGCTGAGCTTGGTATAGTGCGCAAACGTTCTTCACTTTCTAGAAGACCCTCCTATAAATGGGAATACTTTAAAGAAAAACATGGACAGGATTTTATCACAACAGAAAAGAGGCCTTACAATAATAGAGTCCAGGCCATGCTCGGTATTATTTGATTAGTTTTTTGGGTTAAAAAGATGTCCACTCTATATGCAATCTTTATTCAATGGTTCTAGTCACTGTTTTCAATAAATCATTTGTTTACCTTGAGTAGGTGCTACTTTGCCAGTTCACTGGTTAATTTATTCACAGCTATTACGATTCTTTTCTTTTTATTTGAAACTCCATAAGCCCAAAGTTTGTCCTTATCCCCAAAATTAAAATTTCTAACTTTCAAATGAGTTTTTTAACGAAATTTGAATTTTCCTGGGGTTGAGGTTTTCACCAATCAGCTTTTTAGGTCCAAAAGCTCCTATTACCAAAGATTAAGCAAAATCCTTCCGCTGGATTCCGAGATAAATTTTGCAAACAAAGAGACATAGCTCGTATTAGAGCTAGGATTTGATTTGATTTTAAACTATTTTTACTAAACGGAAGCTGAAACTCACTTGAGGACAGACTCGAAGAGCTCCACAGAGCCACACAGGGCGCCGCAGGCCACGCGAGACCCGTCCCTCTTCCACGACAGAGCCGAGACCGTGTACAGGTCTGGGATGTCCTTGGCAGGTTGCTCCGTCCACGCGGACTGACGGGGACTCCACGCAAACACCCGTACCCTGCCACACACACGACAGGTTGATATTCGATTGAATTCAATATCTCTTTATTCACCTTCTCATGTACATGAACAGGTATATTGAATAGTGTACATAGAAATAAATGGTTAGATAAGCAATCCCCTCCATCTAAAAGAGTCAACTCATTTTGAGCTACCTAATTGTCTCTTTAACAAATGGGTACCTTACATTTTAAATCTTTAGCACACTTTACCAACACATCTCTACAAAACTGAAGTCCAGATCTTAATATGTACAGTAAAAATAAAACTGTAGAAAAAACTAAAGAATAACTTGAACCTATTGCATTGCTGCTGTGTTAAAGACACAGTATCTTGAGGTCCGAGCTTTGCTCGGGGAAGGTCAGTTTGCTTAGATGACTTGGAGTAATTTTTCACCACATCCAACTACTACTGTCAAGAAAATTTACTAAGTTCATTTGCCTCTTTTCTGTAAGTTTAAGGTCACTCCAGTTGTTATTGTAGCCCAATGTCCCTTTGAACCACTTTGTATATGACATGACGACACTGTATGTAATCTTCATTCAATGGTTTTAATCACTGCTCTCAGGAAACTACATGTCAATACTTAAACTACTTAAGTATTACTTTGACAGTTCACTGATTGATTATAAACAGCTGTTTACATTCAATCAGCTTCTTTTGATTCATTTGTTAGTGAATTTTTACTTTCCTATGGAAAGTGAACTATTAGCACGGTGAAACTTAAGCCCGGGACAACCATAGAAGTTCCTAACGTGACCCCCTGATCACGTTTTGGGGGTTCACTCAAAATTGTTTATATATATATATATATATATATTAGGGGTGTGCGAGTACTCGAAACTTTGAGTTTCCGGCTGAGTATTTTAATACTTGAACTCGACTCAAAGTTTTGAAAACTACTCGAAAGTTCGAGCGAGTATTTCCCGCCGATTTCCGGACGATCGCTAACGATTGCGACCGGCCAAAACGCGTAGTAACGGCCACAAAAGGCAATCGCGTCACGTAAAATCGGCCAAAAATGACGACCGCGAACGATTGCGACCGGAAAAAACACGTAGTAACGGCCGCAAAATCAATCGTATCACGTAAAATCGGCCGAAAATGACGACCACGAACGATTGTGACCGGCCAAAACGCGTAGTAACGGCCGCAAAGGGCGATCGCATCACGTAAAATCGGCCGAAAATGACGATCGGATCGCGTAATTTCGGCCGTGACTAACGATTTCGTCATTTAATATTGATTATAAGCGATGTCTGGACCAGGTGAAATTGGCCAGATGACAACCGGGCCCTGTTTCATCGGCTGGAAACGAATGTTAAACCATGTTTTATTTGTCAATACGTAATCCAGTTTGATTGTACTGGCCAAAACGTTGTATAGCTATGTTGTATTGGTTAGAAACCATGTTTAGATTATCTAATCTAGGGTGGCATCCAAATCCTATTGCACTATTTTAAACTACCAACTGATTGCAAATACTCGCTCGAAAATACTCGAAACTCGAAAATAATTGGCACTACTGGACTGGACTGGACTCGATTAAAAAGATCACTACTCGCACACCCAATATAAATTTGAATTTGAACCCCTAATATATATATATATATATATATAAATATATATATATATATTTATATATATATATATATATATATATATATATATATATATATATATATATATGTGCAGGCACTCTAGCGGTCACATTTTTTATCCGATTTACTTCAAATTTGGTAGGGACGTTCCTTTATATAATCAGTTGGACAAGTTCGTTGGGCAAAACAATCGGAAAACTCTAAACCCCTTTTTTGGGGATTAATCTTTCAAATTTTGAGTTTTTGGGCCCAAAAAGGGTCAGAAAAGACCTTGATGTGAAATTAACGAATGTAAAAAGATGGGAATAAGTATGGCGAAACTTTTAAGCCCTCTCTCGTCATTCTAGCATATATATTTACCGAGTTATTATAGGAAATGTGTATTGACCAAACACAGTACGTTGTCTTGTGGGGTTTTACATTAGAAAAGCCTGTTAATCATTTTTTTGTGTACTTTTATCATCCCCAACAACCTCACGCCTACTTTAAAGCCTAACTGGACCTTCTCCTAACCTTATAATGTGAAAAAATTGTATTCCCAGCATTGCAGGTAAATAGAACCAGGAGTATCAGAACAGCCAAAAAATCAATATCTTCAGATTTGAATAAAAATTGAAATAATTGTATGTTTTTAACTGATTTTGAATTTTTATAGTTTTTTATATGGAAATTCACTTCCCTCACATCAGCGTGCTGCGTGCGAACTCGTTTTTATTTGAAACTCCATAAGCCCAATGTTAATTTAACTTTTCAAATTCAATTTTTACATAATTAGATTTTTCCTGGGAATGAGACCTGCCTAGAACTTATTTTTAACCCAGAAATGAGTTAACTACAACTTTTGAAGTAAAACTTTGGAATCGTTTTTGAGATCATAGTTACAATACAATAAAGCAAGCAAGCATACAATCAACCAAAAAACCTGACTCATATTAGAGTTTAGGATGAAATTGGATAATAGTAAAACATGTGAGTAGATTGAAGGTGAAATATCAATAGGTAAAGTTTCCTAAATACTGAAGTCGTTTGAGTACTCGACACATTAAACTACTTCACAGCACCTTCCCGTAACTAAAGACCACCGACCTGTCATAGCTTCCGACGGCCACAGCCTGCCCACTGGGACTGCAACATGCCACGGTGAACTCGCGTTCGCTGGGATAGTCGAATTGCTTGACGACACGACCTCCCCCATCATACACAGTGACGCGACGGTCGCACCCCGCAGCCACGATGTGACCGGTCGCCCATCCCAGCGCATAAGGCGGTACTGAGTGAGTCACCACCCTGCCCTGTGGGTAGCGGTGGTAGTGTAGGTACAGTGGAACTAGATAACTCAAACCTCAGGGAGGCGGGAAAAATTGAGTTATGAAATATTTATAAGTATTGAGGTTCGACTTATCAAGGTCATCTTCCACAGGATTTGACTTATTAAACATAACGGTAACACAATCGGTGATGAGCAGATTTTCTTAGCTCATTTGCCTCTTTTCTGAATGTTTAAGGTCACACCAGTGTAGGATTTTGATTATTTGCACATTTGCTAGTTTGGATATGACCACCCTATATTATTTAATCTTCATTCACTAGTTTTAGTCACTGTTCTCAGGAAACCACAGTTTATTGGTTGATTATGAACACGAGTTATAATTATTGTTTTGTAATTTTAAACTCTATATATGCCCCAATGTTAATTTGTTTTACTTTTAAAGTTTTTTTACATAATTAGATTCTTCCTGGGGGTGAGATCTGTCTAGAACATTGAAAGAGATCTCATCCCCCAGCAAACCTTACTCATATTAGAGTATAGGATAATGACTATCACACATCATGATGGACCTACAGTAGAACCTCGATAGTTCGACACTTTGTGGACTAAAGGGGTGTCGAACTATCGAAATGTCGAACTATAGGGAGTACATGGAACTTTTTAACACAGGGATTATTATGAGCAGAAAAACAATAGCGTATCACGAAAGAATCAAAAACGTGTTTAACTCCCGCAGCGTCTCAAGCGAACTGACTTGACCTACTTGCTGGGAAGGGCGTGGAAGGGGGTTGATAGGACGGGGTAGGGGGTAGGAATAAGGATGAGTTATTTATAAAAAAGGCGGCAGCGCATGTTCGCGAAAACATTAAGCGAGCTCCCATCACTGACCGGCGAACCCGTCAAGGACACTATCGGTCGCCGCTACTGCTGTCATGTCGTCACGGGCCGTGTCGAAGTATACAGACTGTCGAACTATCGAGTGTCGAACTATCAAAGTTCTCCTGTATTTAAATTTTCATTTAAAGTCTTATATTAACATTTTTTAACAGCCTACATTGCATACAAATGTGTAATGTTAACACCATAGTATCGGTATTCACAAACCTGCTGCTCAATCGCAGTATTGTCTTCAGCAACATAATACCTCACAATCGTGCCGTCCGCATGGCCGGACAGGAACCCCGTACCTCTCACACTGGAACAGACAACATCACTTATTAATACATTGTCAGCAACTAATCTGGTTGCAACTCCAGCGGATACAGAGAGTGACAACTAAGATAAGTTGAGGAGGGCAGCAAACGTGAGTTCAAGATTTGCGACCCATCGCATTATTCACTACTCTCGACAAATCCAATCTATCTAACTTCCAAAACTATATGACTGAACACAGCCAGATTCTTGGAGGAGACTAATATAATACAGCAGTAATCCTTACAACCCCTTCATGCTTCATTTTAGTTTTCTCTACCTTATTAGTGTTTATCCACCTATACATTAGTCATTTTTGTCTCTTCTTGTGACCAAGACGTTGGTAAAAATATTAAATTTCTTTTAGAGATGTAAACTTTCTCTGTCCCCGGCCAGATCCCCGCATAGTAAGAACATTGACTTCCATCATTTCTGCCCAAATCAATAGCAATACTTATAACTTGTATTTTTTTAAGAGGTTGGCAGCGTCTTTTTGGTTTACTTTGCACGTCCACATAGACTATACATCTGTGCGTGGAACGTATCCAGCAAAGCAAGGAGTGAGTCGTTACAGTACAATTTGAACAGTATTGATAAAATGTACATGGCAAGGCTGGGATTCGAACCCACGACAGGGCCACCGCCATGGTTCTGGAGTCCGATGCCATGTTACTTGGCCAGCGACTCACTAAACTCATTAGGACATGACAAAGCTCATTAGGATGGGTCATAAGTCCAAATCCCGGACTGGCCAATCTCAAATGGATTTGCATGATTTGTAATCTCATCCAGGCAAATGCCGGAATGTTTCCCGAAAGACAAATTTAGGAGGTAAGATATAATCAACCTGACCTCACCTGGCAAAATAGTCTTTAAAAATAAAAAATCAGATAAACAACTTGTTTTAAGATTTATAAACAATTCAGATCAGTATTTAACTGTCAGTTAATACAAGAGTCATCTGGAAAGTAAAGAACGTTTGCACACTACACCGACACAGCTCCCCCATCACTAAATCACTGCAACTTTTTGTGCGGCAGTCCTCTAATCTCCCTGTAAAAGTGTGAGCCGAATCTCGTTGCTGAGCGGTCACGCATCTTGATTCTACAGTCGTTTAAGTTGTCGTTTGGGGTCAATCAAAAATTCCAAATGCGAAATCTACAGTGTTCAGTAATATTATTTTATGATTTAATCAATGATTATTAAATCTATTTTATTGCACGGTATAATCTGTGAGCAATTATCAGTTTGAATGTGAAGTAATGCTGGTTACTTGGGTGCGAGTGCCACCACGAAGGAGTTGGTCGCATAGAGGGTCTGGGACTTGTTGGCCTTGACGTGAGCTGCGCGCACCTTCCCATCGGCTTGGCCGTACACCACCGGCCCCTCCGTCAGCCACACCAGACACGTCACCGGGCACTGCTGCACAAACTTGTTGCATATAACCTTCTTGTCGCCCCTGCACAAAGAGAAACATCAAGTGATTCAAATTTTAATTCTTTACTAGCACAAAACACTACACATGAGCAGTAGCTGGTGCCTTGTCACGATATATGGAAATCATAAAATAACAAAAAAAATTAATTGGTGTGTCAAGTAACGGATACAGTCTATCATTCTGTGCAGTAAATACCCTGCTCAGAGTCCAGAGTATTACTAAGAAACTCTGCAATAGAGTAATACGCTTTATTTAGCAGTATTTATTTTGTCCTAATTTTGAATTAATTTACATTAAGTTTCTTAAAGGTATCTGACAAATGATTAAACAGTTTTAAGACTTTATAGAAAAATGTATATATACAGAAAAATATTTTGATAATTAATCAATATTTAAATGAATCTAAGTTAAAACTTCCAATATTGATTCCGGTATGTGTTTTTCATTATTTATATTATCACACCTTAATTCGTTAATCATCACTAGTGTAACAAAATTACATTAAAACACAATATTGTAGTATAAAAATGTTGATAAACCTTTGTTATATACATAATATTCAATTTATTGAATCCCTTTGTTTCAACCATGGTTTTGTGTTATCCGTGACCCTCCAACCGGTCATTACCCCGGATAATCGGGAGTTGACTGTAGCATTAACAAGAAATTGGAAAATGATTCAAAATTAAGTGAACATGTTTTTACGCAGGAGCACAAGGTACAGTGGGCTGGAGCAAACATAATTTGTCAAGAAACAAACTAGAAAAAACAGAACATCAAAGAGGCAGCTTGCATGGCTATAGATAGAAAAAGCATTTCCCAGCTCAGTGCTACAATAAGCCCTATGTTCATTCCGTTAATCAAAGAAGAAGTTCAAGAAAAATCAAAAACACAAAAGATTTCCCAAATTAAACATCTTATATATATAGATTCAAAAATATTTTCTTAACCAACTTTCTATAAGGAATTTAGTTTTATCATTGGTCTATAGGAATGTGTGACACGTATGCGTGTTGCTCAGTCTCGGGGTACAACCTCAGTTTTTTTTTACAGATTTTCAAAGTTGGCCATTCTGTCTGCCCACATGACGCCTGTAGCGTTTGTTTAGTTATTTGTTTACTTATTAGTTTTATTCCTCACTAAAAAAATGTAAAAAAACTGTTTTTATTTTATTTCCCAACCATCCAAAGTTTGAAAACTCACGTCACGGATGTGAGACAGTCGGTTTATCGCAAAAAATATCATATACAATTTTACTATAGACCAACGTCACACATACGTGACGCATACAAATTCAAAAATAGCACTGAAATAATGTTTGATTGCTACTTTTATGAATAAATATAAATATTCTACTTCAAAACATATAAAAATACGGAAACAAAAATTTCGGTCTCTGGGTTGTAATTGGTCACAATGACTTGGTCTATGGTGAAAGTTTTGTGTATTAGGTTTGGTCTGCTAGGAACTCCAGGCGACCCGAATTCCGGACCGTCGGTAGCCAACGTGTTAAAGCATGGAAGTAGTCTTTGAGATCAGCCTCCTGCTACACCTGCTCTCAGTGTCTGGTTGGTTAGCCTCCCAACACAACAATGACAATGTGTCAAATTAGGCTCTAGTTTTAGATATCTGCACAAGAATAATCCCTTATGAAATCAGGTACAAGGTTCATCCAGAAAGTAAAGAACGTTTGCTTACTGCACCTAGCTCAGCCCCCCCCCCATCACCACGACTGCGTGTGTGGCAGTCCACTCCACCTCTCCACCAAAGTGTGAGCCGAGTCTCATTGATGTGCGGTCACACGTCTTATTTCTACAGTGATTCAAAATGGCGGCGGCAATTGAAAATCCTGCCAAATATGAGATAACCAGTGTTATTCGATTTCTGAGTTAGAAAAAATCCTGACCATAGAAATATTTAGAAATACCCCAAAGAAAGTTTATGGTGAAAGTGCAAAAATAAAGATCTTAAAATTGATGTAATGTGCTAAGATTTTAGCAGCTGTTTTCCTCAAATTTTCCCTTGATTTTTTTCTTCCAAATCATCTTTAGCGAGCAATGTCCTTCCACTCCTATCCTCTTCATGCACAATGGATTTTCTTTCATTGAACCTGTTGCACCATTTTTCCCCCTGAAGACTCGACTTGAATACTTTCACCATAAACTATCTTTAGAGTTTTTCTAAAATATTCTATGGTCTGGTAATATTTAACTCAGAAACCGAATACCACTTCGTATCTCATATTTGGCGGGATCTTCGATTGCCGCCACCATTTTGAATCGCTGTATAAATAAGACACGTGACCGCACAGCAACACACTCAGCTCACACTTTGGTGGGGAGGTGAGTGGACTGCCACACACGCAATCACGGTGATGGGGAAGCTGTGCCAGGTGGCAGTAAGCAAACATTCTTTTATTTTTGGATGAACCTCGTATTTAAACTAATTAACTTACGAGCACATTATTTCTTTTGGTGAATGTCATATTTTACTAACGGTTTTTAATTTGTTACTAAAACTGCATAAGCAGATTTCCATTAATCTTAATAAATAACTTTCTTTCATCATAAAAAAATATATAATAAAATAATAGGTCCCCTTCAATAAATTGTTATTTAAGTGAACTATTTTATTTTAACTATTCAGTTTAATAAATACTTACCAATCCTCTCCCAGTTTGTAAATAAAGATAATGTTGTCCGACTGCGCGACTGCTAGTTTGGTGGAGTCCGGGGAAAAGGCAAGGCCTTTCACAGTGTAACTCTTTCTCCCATTCTTTCGCAGACAAAAGGAACAATGGTCGGTTAAAACAGTAATCATAGTAGTAAACAAGATACCTTTGTATATGCCAGCTGTCAAACCAAGTGCCGAAAAATAATGCAAATGTTATACAAAAATTACAAGTTTCACGACGTTTCGGGATCTGGATTTTGATCCCGTCTTCAGATGAGAATGATGTATAAAAACCTTGAACACTAATTTTGTTTGTTAAATACCTAGATCCCGAAACATTGTGAAACTCGTTTTTCTCATCCAGTGGTGGCAAATGACCGCAGTAACTTCTTAAACAACATAAACTCACCACCACCAACAATGAATTTCAAACAATTGAAAATTAAAAATGTAGGAAAGCAAAGCAGCCAAAATAGTGTTCACTATAAAAATATTAGATAGGTTAGGGTAGGTTTAAAGATTAATTGATTACTAGCATTGAATCAAAAGAAATGATTTGCCAAGCTATAAGGTTTTAAAATTGTTTCTTGTTTCCAAATATTTATGGGGAAACAAAGTTAATTCTAATAGGGACTTTGGGATTGTTAAAGTGGTGAGTGGCTGGGTGTGTGTTTGGGAACAATCGTGTCAAAACTGCGGAACTGATTATCTTTCAATTTTGTACTTAAACTTTTCCCATTAGAATTTTGGGTGTATATATCAAGTACAACCAATGGACTGACCAACTCACAAACTAACCATCCTAAGAACCAATTGCGTGATTCTATATAATTGTATTTTGTCGCAACCACTGTTTTCAATATAGATGTGAATAAAGAATATTGTCTCTTGTCTATTATCTTAGCATGACAAAACTATTCAGTAACCATGTAGTTTACATAATCTACTTTTTTATACTTTCAAAATTCCTATAGCCTAAATTAAGTGTTGGGTATAGTATTTGCCATAATTAAGGCATGTATTAGTATTTATTTGTTTGCAAAGAAAAACATTTGTTTTATCTTAGTCCATCCACTGTAATGGGAAGAATGAGCGTAGTCCTATTAAACATACTGGAACATGGATAATTTGATCTGCTATAGCCTATCGTAATTCAAAATCTTCTTGAATTAAAATGTTGTGCTATAAAGGTAATTATATATATAAATACCTTAGGATCAGAGGGCTTTGTTGGAAATTTATCCCTTTTTTCACCTTTCTCATCGAACAAAATGATTATTCTATCAGCATTGCAGACAGCCAACTTCAAGTTGTTTGGAGACCATGCAAGAGCCATAACCCTAGCTGGGCCATCCTAAAATTATAAAATATAAAGTTAGGTTGGACGGTTTAAATAGTAAAACTTGGATGCGGTGCTTTGTGACTACCTTCAGGGGTACTTTGGTATTATACGGATGCCACCCTTATACAGCGCGCTGCGGCAGTTATGTTAGGATGGGTTATCATAAAAATGATTGTAGGACTTTCCTTGTTTCGTTACAAATCGAATGATACCTGAAGAGTCATACTTCCGGCCGCCAAACCCCCTCCAAATAGGCCAAGGTCAGGTCGTTGACCGGAGCGCGCGCATCAGCTGTCACCGCCTGTATCTGGGTCAGTGTCATGAGTGATTTATTGCCGTGCACTACGTTACATTTGTTTTCATAATGAGTGACGTTCTTTTGGTGTGGGATTTACCTCGGAATGAAGAGGAAACCGTACGTATTTTTATGATAACCCATCCTAACATAACTGCCGCAGCGCGCTGTATATTTTGCGGAGTACATGTGGCGATCGGGTGTGGCTGCTAGCGGCGGCGACGCATTCAACACGATCCTAGCGGACATCGCTGGCTTTTGGGAGGCACAACACAAAGACCGCACTTCAGAATGATATAAAATTTTTACAGTAAGTCAATAAAAGTACGTTTTTCGAATTATGTAGTTATCCTTTGTATCCGGTAAAAATTAACCTCCAAAAATAGTGGCATCCGTATAATACCAAAGTACCCATTCAGGGACGCTACATTACTATGAATAAGAAACCTCACAATGTCAGGCCTATTATTACTTATAATGTAGAATTAAAACTTTGTTTTGTAAGTTTTCTAAGCTTTAAGTTATAAACTCTCATTTTAATAAAAATAGAATTTACCCTATAAAAGTTTCAAGTAAAATGACTATGATTTATTCGTGAAAGTAAAGTCCAAAACCTAATTAACATAAAAGAGTAGTTAATTATTTAAAATTATCAAAATAAAATTGTCAAGAATGAGGCATGTATCTTTAATTTAACCTAATTGTGATATTTCAACAGTCTGACCTAACTTTACAGCCATGCACGAATGATGGAACAAGGTCATACCTCACAAGCGAGGCACACTTCTTTTATATTACAGTGGGGCACACTATCAGGTTTAGTCATTGAAAATAATATCTCGACACAAAGTCTCATCAATTTGATATAGAATATTACTTATTATACAATTATAGTTATTAAAAAGAATTTAAATAACTTTCAAGCCAATTCTGATATCCATCACTATAATAGGCCTACTAGGTCTTACAGAAAATACCTAAGCAAGTCCCACTATATTCCAAATCACTGAAAATTTTTTAATGTATTTTTATAAGGTTATTTAATCAACTCCCCACTTCCATTAGAGAGTTACAGCTTTCTAAATTTAAAACAGATGTCAAACAGTTTCTCATTTAGTGCCTGTTTTTATGACTTAAATGAATACTTTAACTATGAATTGGCTGCAGTTTCATAACTGTCCTACAAAACAATTGAATTAATATAGTATCGAACTGTTGTACTTGATATATAGATAGTAAATATGGATATATTAATTTTGATAACTTTCACCGATATTTTAAAGAAATTTAAATTATAAATAAAAACATGATATAAGAAAACAATAAACATTGTTTTTATTTAAAATAAATCAAAATTAATAATATATAACTAAAACAACAAGAAAAGTAATAAAGATGAACTAATATAACAAAAACTAATACCCCCGTCGCAGCAACCTGCGTACTCAGCGAATTTCCAATGCATTTATATGTTTCTCACTAGTACATAAAGCAACTCACCAAGTTTGACAAAAATACATTTATAAATAAGTGATTTATAACATTTTAGCGAATTTCCCCTATAGGGAAGAAGCTATAACCGTAGGTGGCATGGTAAGACTTAAGCCCGAGACCATGATAACTTTTCGTTTTGAGGTCCCCAGATGCCAAAAACACTATTCGTTCAAATTTATATATATGTATATATATATATATATATATGTGTCCGTTACCGCGATAACTTTTGAAAGAAGCGCCCGATTTTGATGAAATTTGGCACAAATGTGGATAGTAGCAATTATGACTTTAAGTTCGAAAACCAGATCGATCGGTCTATGGGAAGGGGGTTTTATGGGGGTTTAAAATTTTCCAAAAATCAGTTTTTTTTTACTTTTTACCCTAAATTTTTAAAAACACTAGATTTTGGTTATATCCATTTTATAGAGGTTAAAAAAACAAATGATTTAGTATTTTGAATCATTAACCTAGGTTAAGTGGTTGCGGAGAAAATCCAAAAAACGTGTCCCATGTTAATCTTATGGGAAAAAGGTTTTTAGATTTTTCTCAGATAGTTTTACTAAAAACTTCACATTTCTGTTTATTAATGTGTTTAGCTCAACGAAACAAACATTTTGGTGTTTTAATCGTTGTTCTACGTCCAACCGTTGCAGAGATATTCAAAGTGCTAAACACAGTACGTTGTCCAATGTTATCCTTATGGAGAATAAATAAAATTCTATATCTAGATTATTTTTGAATGTATATTATTTAAACTTGGTATGTGGCTTCAACTAGTTGTGGTATATTGATATTAGCACAAAAAACAAGTTTTTTGTTGATAGTCCCCGTAGCAGCAAACCTGCATACTCGGCCCCATGTTATTCATATGGAGAATAAGTAAAGTTGCATATCTCCCTTAATTATGAACCTAAATTAATAAAACTTGGTATATAGCTTCACCTGGTTCAGTTATATTGATAACTGCAACAAAAATTACTTATCTTCCTCGTTGCAGCAAACCTGCGTCCTCAACCCTAATGTTATTCTTATGGAGAATAAATGAAATGCTATGTATCACTTATTTATGGATGTATTTTTGTGAAACTTGGTAAGTAGCTCTATGTAGTAGTGAGTCACATATATATACATTGGAAATTCGCTGAGTACGCAGGTTTGCTGCGACGGGGGTATTATTTATTCCCCATAAGAATAACATTAGGAATGAGTACGCAGGTTTGCTGCAACGAGGAAGATAAGAAATAAGTTTTTATGCAATAATCAATATGACTGAACCAGGTGAAGCTAATTACCAAGTTTTATTAATTTATGTTCATAATTAAGGGAGATATAAAACTTTACTTATTCTCCATAAGAATAAGCTTTGCATGGGGTCGAGCTTTGCTCGGGGGAAGGCCGGTCAGTTTGTTTAGATCACTCGGAGTAATATTTCACCACTTTCCCCTACTGATAGTCAGATTTCCGATTTCAGAGTTCTGATAGTCAGAACTCATTTGCCTCTTTTCTACATTTTTAAGGTCCCTCCAGTTTTTAGCGAATTTCCCCTATAGGGAAGAAGCTATTACCGTAGGTCTCATGGTAAGACTTAAGCCCGAGACCATGATAACTTTTTTTTTGAGGTCCCCAGATGCCAAAAACACTATTCGTTCAAATTTATATATATGAATGTATATATATATATATATATATATATGTGTGTGTGTGTGTGTGTGTCCGTTAACATGATAACTTAAGTAAAAAACGTGCGATTTTGATGACATTTGGCTCAAATTTGTAAAATGACGTTCATGACTAAGTTGGAAAACCAGAAAAATCGAACCATAGGAAGGGGGGTTTATGGGGTTTTTAAATTTTCCAAAAATCAGTTTTTTGCATTTTTCACCCTACAATTTTTAAAAAACTTAATTTTGGTTTTGACCATGTTATAGAGCTTAAAAAAACAAATAATTTAGTATCTTGAATTATTAACCTAGGTTAAGTGGTTGCGGAGAAAATCCAAAAAAACCTGCTCATAAAATCTCCCATGTTAATCTTATGGGAAAAAGGTTTTTGGCTTTTCCTCAGTTTATTTTAATGTAAACTTCACATTTGCTTTTACCAATCTGTTCAGTTCCACAAAACAATCATTTTGGTGTTTAAATTGTAATTCTACGCCCAACCGTTGCAGAGATATTCAAAGTGCTAAACACAGTACGTTGTCCAATGTTATCCTTATGTAGAATAAATACAATTTGATATCTCGATTATTTATAAATGTATGTAATGATACTTGGTATGTGGCTTCACGTAGTACTGGTATATTGATATTTGCACAAAAAATTGATTTTTTGTTGATTATTCCCATAGCAGCAAACCTGCGTACTCAGCCCCCATGTTATTCTTATGGAGAATAAGTAAAATGTAATGACTCCCTTAATTATGAACATAAATTAATAAAACTTAGTATGTAGCTTCACTTGGTTGAGTTATATTTGATAATTATATAAAAACCCATTTTTCTGTTCCTTGCTGCAGCAAACCTACGTACTCATTACCAATTTTATTCTTATAGAGAATAATTAAAATCGCTTATATGTGAATATATTTGTATGAAACTTGGTTTGCGGCTTTATGTGGTATTAAGACATATATTATGCATTGGAAATTCGCTGAGTACGCAGGTTTGCTGCGACGGGGATATTATTTATAGCTCAATGTCCCTTTGATTTATTTTACTACTCTATATATGTAATCTTCACTCAAATCTGTTAATCTCTGCTCTCAGGAAACCACATATTAATAATCATAAAGAACATGAGTATTACTTTGACCCTGGTTGATTATGAACAGCTGTTACAATTCTTTTGTTTTGATTTGAAACTCCATAAGCCCAATGTTATTTTTTTTGAACTTTTCATTTTAGTTTTTTCACATTATTTGATTTTTTCTGGGGATGAGACCTGCCTAGAACTTATTTTTATCCCAGAAATTAGTTATTTCGAACATTTTAAGGAAATCGTTGGAGCCGTTTTTGAGATCAGTGTCACAAGCAAGCAAGCAAACCTTACTCATATTAGAGTATAGGATTAGGGCTGAGTATGCAGCTTAGCTGCTACGGGGACAACCAACAAAACGTTTATTTTTTGTGCAAATATCAATATACCAGTATAAAGTGAAGCCACATACCAAGTTTCATCAATATATATTCATAAATAATCGAGATATCAGATTTTATTTATTCTCCATAAGGATAACATCGGACAACGTACTGTGTTTAGCACTTTGAATATCTCTGCAACGGTTGGACATAGAATCACAATTTAAACACCAAAATGATTGTTTTGTGGAGCTGAAGTGATTGGTAAAAGCAAATGTTAAGTTTAAAGTAAAATTAACTGAGGAAAAGCCAAAAACCTTTTTCCCATAAGATTAACATGGGAGATTTTATGAGCATGTTTTTTTGGATTTTTTCCGTGACCACTTAACCTAGGTTAATAATTCAAAATACCATATTATTTGTTTTTAAGCTCTATAACATCGTCAAAACCAAAATTAAGTGTTTTAAAAATTGTAGGGTGAAAAATTCAAAAAACTGATTTTTGAAAAATTCAAAACCCCCATAAACCCCCCTTTTCCCATGGTCCAATTTTTCTGGTTTCGAACTTAAAGTCATAAATGTCAGTTTACATATTTGAGCAAAATTTCATCCAAATCGGACGTTTTTACTCAAGTTATCGCATTCACGGACACGTATATATATGTATATATATATATATATATATATATTTATTTATATAAATATAAATATATATAAATTTGAACGAATAGTGTTTTTGACATCTGGGGACCTCAAAACAAAAATTTATCATGGTCTCGGGCTTAAGTCTTACCATGAGACCTACGGTAATAGCTTCTTCCCTATAGGAGAAATTCGCTAAAACAACAAAAATTGATAAATCTAAAAGTGTTTTTGAAGGCATTTACACTTAGGTCATTTTTTTTGTTGTCTTCCTACAAAAAAAGTTCACTGAGTACTCTCCTTGTAGTTTCCTCTTCATTTCGTCTTGACATATCTCGCATTTGGGATTTGTTGGAACAAGTCCCTTCTTCTGAAGCCATTTAAAACAGGTTTCTGTATTTGTCAAAATATTAAATCACGTTAGTTAATTGTATCAGAACGTTCGTCAGACATTTTTACCTATTTTCTTTTATAAAATGTAAACAAAATACAAACATAAACATAACAATCATGATAGTTAATCTTATTAGAACGTAGGTTTGGTCCCCAACCTGCCAACCTGAGAATGGATAGTCTCTGGCTGTTGTACATGGGTACCCTATCAGCTGAGATGACCAGTTGGAGGGCAGAATGCGGGTCCCCTGATCGAGATCCTCATCCCAGCTGTCACAGGGGAACGGGAGTTGGCCCTCCGAAGGGTCAATTTGGCTGCCCACCCGCCCAACCCTTTCCTTTCCTGTTATATCCAATCCTTCCGGTAACCTGCGCAATATTCCCGCTTGTGGAAGTTGTGCCTAGCAGTTATGCTGGGGTTTCCTAATCCGCAACAATGATGATGATGTATTAGAACTTTTGTCAGACGTTTTAATTTTATTTTAGAAAATTTTAACAAAATACAACCATAAACATAACGATTATAATCATATGATTATATAAATATTGCATTTTGGATATTTAAATAATTTATTTTGATAGTTTTTATTATCGATATATCGATTACGATAGTTCCCACCTATATTAATTTGATGGTTTTGCGGCACAGTTATGAAACTGCAGCCGTCTCCAACCTATGGCCCGCGGATAGCCCAATATATAAATATATAGCCCATCATATATAATATTAAATCAATTATTTAAAGATCTATTCAACAATTTTATTGCATTAATAAGTTACGTATATTGTAATTCAATATTTACAGTTTTACCATAAACCACAGGTATGGATCTCGTTTCAGTCATCTCCGATCTCTTCTGTTTGTAAAGTTAGATTTATCCCTTGTTTGTATCAAGGAGCTGTTGATTGAAGAAATATGAACATCTACAATTGTGTACGCAGTGAAGGTCAAGTGGCTGTGTGTATTTGAGTAGGGACAGGGTAGGAAGCTCTCAGCTTGGCCCCAATTATTACTAGTTACAGAACTTTAAGCTTTTTTAAAAATATGTTTCAAAAATTGCTGATTTAGCAACTACGATTTGTTTAGGCAAGTGCAACATACCGAGCCTTGAAAAATATGTTTAAATCAGTAAAAACTGTATCCAGTTTGTTCAGTCCAGTACAATTTGTCAAAATTACAAACAAAAAATTAATTTTAACAAAGTTAAAATATAGAGGAAACATCAAAATTTAAAAAAAAAACTGCTACGATAGCCTTTAAAACTCACCATATAACACCTACATTTTACTAAATTTCTGGAGAGGGGCCCTGGACCCTCCTACTTCTTGGGGGGGAGGGGGTATTCCATACCCTCAAAACTCTCCGGATGTTGTAATTGGCCCGCTTGATCTCCAACGATTTATCATAGGGTAAATAGGTTGGAGACCCCTGATCTATCCTGTACCAACTAGGCCTACTGTATTTGTATTGTTTATGGGAATAAAGAGATTTTATTTTATTTTATTTCAAGCGCTTGTAACTATCCAAAACAGTCCTATAACTTATATCTTTCATTAGGGGCTAGCTCTGTAAAAAATAGTTAGTTATAGGCCTTACTAAAAATACTTACTTGGGCTGGAACTACGGTTCTAAGATGTTTCAACTGCATTCTTCTCCTTTTGAAAATGTGTAGATTTAATTAAAGGTACGTAAATTGTTGTAGAAATTGTGCCTTGGGAAAAACAAGGCAGACACAGAAAATATTTTAGAAACACTGAAATTAACTTCGTACCACAGTGTTAAAATGTTTTCCGGTTATTAATCACTTACAGTCGACAATCACATCAAAACCAAAAACCAAGACATATTTTATGCAAAGACATGGATAAACTGTTTACATAATTAATTTTGTTTTGATTTTGAGTGTGACATGTTGTTGCCATAGTTACCGTCAGGGTGACCACCAGAAAAAATGTCAAAAATTTACCCGCTTTTAATTACAACATCCCAGTGCATGGGAAATTTAACCCCTTGAACCTATATTATATATGAAAATTCCTAATCTCTTTATACTTGTCAAGGGTGTTTTTTTCAATAGGACATATATCTCTTAATAATTAAAAACAAATCAATAATTGAATCCACATTTTGAAGGTTTACCAAATCACTTCAAAACCATATCAACCCAATCCTGGCTTTATCCAAACCTGATTGAACAAGGTCTACGGCCAAATCGAAGTTGTTTTTATTAAATTGACGGGACCCATTCTACTGAGGTAAAGGTAAAGTGCTTAATTTACATAATTTACATTTAAATTTCTAGTAAAGTAATGTTGTTAACGAACCTGTATCAACTTATTTTCTTTGACATATGACCTTAGGAGGAATAGCGTCTGCATATGGAATTAAATGCTTTGTTACCTTATCTAGTCTAAAATTGGTGTCATCCTTTACAGAACAAATGTGAAAAATATTTAAATCATAGGTACAAAACTAAACAATAATACGAAGCTTTGACCAAGTTTTACCAAATTAAATAGCACACTCAAATGTATTCCCATTGAATACATGTATTGTATATACATAATAAATGGTATTTCTAAAAGTAAACCTTAAAGGATTGTTGAGTTTCTTGGCTAAAGTTTGTGCCTAACGATAAGACGAAATACAAGAGGAAGAAGTAAAATATTAAATGTCAAATCAGATGTTTACTTAACTGCACGGTCAGCCAACACAACAAATACAAACTGTAACTAAACAAATCATTAATTATTTGGGAAAATCCAATTAAACCCTGACTTTATTAAGCACACAAATTTTTCATGTTGAAAATATTGCTATAAACTACATATAAACCATAGTTAATCAAATGTTATTTCCTATGTTTGCTTTTTCTGACATTTAAGTAGAGACAAACAAATTTTCAATGTTGGTGTTTGTATCAGCCACAGTTAACACTTCTGATTCACAGTACACACAATATGGCAGTTCCTTCGAGGAGGAGGCTGAATTTCTTTAGTTTCGCATTGTGTCCATAGTCGCAGTTCGTTGTTAGTTGTGACATTTCTCTGTGTAGATGCTTACTAGTTACTGATTAAATGTGAATGTAATGGGTGCTAAGGCGAGTACAGCAAATAGTGATGAATCAAATACGCGAGATCGAACTTTTTCAACCAGCAGTGGCTCAGATGTTGTAGCAGGAAGCACGGGGTTTAGCTTACTAAGGTCTATTCCAAGTGTAGTGTCAAGTGACAGACAAAGGGCAAGATCTCTTTCAAGTGTCCCCGATGGACATGATTCAATCGGAATCCAAAATTCCAGTGATGGCGCTTTTGACATTTCTGAATCCCAAGAAACTGACAGTAGTTCTACGGAAGATCATGGATTGGATAGTCCCATAGCAGCCAACATAAGTCTTGGAAGGGTTTATGCTGCTCATTCCTTACCTTCACACATTTGGTCATGGAATGGTAAGTCAGTAGAGCCTACTTGCATTTTTCTTCCTTAGCCTATATCCTAGGTTTAGTAATCCCTATTAAACACAACAATTCAAAGCTGATCCTGTGCTGTCAATGTAGTGTAGCACAATTAAGTTATGTGTAAGGTTTTGGTAAATCTTAAAGAGTAAGGAAGCCTAGACAGCTAAAGTATGCAGTGTGTTTAATACAATCTGTAGGCCTACTAGGCTATACTGCACCTGCAATTACTCTTACCTAAAGTCTACGAAAAATTTGTAAACCATTCACAGATTCTAATACAGTAGAGTGCCGCTATTCCGAACTAATTGGGACAAAACCCTGTTTGGTTAACAGTAGCTAGAATTTTGAATAGGTAGGCGGATTTTATACCTAAATAATTATATTACCATCTTCATCTTTCACCCCAATGAGGATTGATAGCGTCAAGATTTCAAAACATACTAGCCTATTTCACTACCAGTAACAAAACTTATATTTACAACTAAATACATTATACTAATACATATTACTAAAATACAACTAATATCACTTTACTGACTTATTAAAGCGTTTAAATTAAGTGTGTGGTCATCCACACACTTAAGTGGCTTGTGAACAGGTTTAGTGAAAGTCAGAAGGGAAGAGCAGTGACTTTATACTCATAGCGCAGACAGCACATAAATGTCATTTAAGACACTATTGCGAACATTTTCCATCACTGTGAAAAAAAACAGTGGAATCAGAACAGTGAAAACTAGAATGTACCGGTAACTTTATTTTTACTAATAGCGATGGAAAAGGTAGCTACACAACAATTTCTCACATACCGTAGGACTATCAACTCATCATCACCAACAATGAATTTATGGCAAGAAGGGTAGGGCCTAGTACAAATGGACTCATTATCCCACCCCACCCTAAGTATCAATCACTTCCTTCTTGCTCCAAACACATGATTCAGTGCACTGCGCACTGTCTAGTCGTATTTAGCGATGTCCTACAAGTAGCAGGACTCTCCTGTAGGCTAATTGTAATTTCATGAAGCCTTAACTTCATGGATGGATATCTCAGGAACAGGTATAAAATATCTAGCTTTTACTATGATTCTAGGTGTTTTATATGTACCGGTATATAACTTATATTATAATTTACGGTTTAATTAATTAAAAATGTCTTAAGTAGCATGATACGTGTTGTTACAACTAAACAGGATAAATTAAATACATTTCACAACACTACATAGCCTAGATTCTGTGATCTGGCCTCATGATGACCGGTGTAACTGGTTGAAATCGATCGTCTTGTAAGTTACTATCTTGTGTGAATATTTCACTGTCTTGTTATGTAACTTAAGTACTGTATAAGTCAGTGTAAATACACTTTGTAGTGTTGTGAGATGTATTTTATCCATCCTGTTTAATTAATGAACAAAATCTTAGGCATATCGGTATTTAATATTAAAGAATCAAGTTCCTTTACTATGTTGTAACATTTTTCAGTTATAGTGCAGCTAGAAAAAGCAGGTGACATTATCAAATAATTACTGACATAGTACGTATTTGTCAACAATAGAACTAACTGTGCGGCAACACAAAATGTAAGCCTATTTAAGAAATAAAAACAAATTGTTAGGCGTACGTTATTGAAATTGTACTGTCATTTAAATATTCATCTACTAGGCTAAATCAAAGTTTTTTGATTAAATTAACTTAGCACCATGATCAATAAAAAATATTTAATTTTGTTGCTAAGTTTGGAGTGTTTGTGATTATTGTAGGTAACTCATAATCTTTTTAAAGGTAATTTATTGAAATGTTTCATACCCTTATAGTTTTACTCATACCGGTATTGTTCAACAACATTTCATCATGACTTTGCTTTTACAGGGCCGTACTCAGCTTTCACGAGCCCCTTAGCAGGTTTATTATGGCGGGCTCCATTTGTTACTGTCCGGGTCAAAGTTAAGTTGGCGACCTTGAAAAAACTAGTTACCTTTTTTTAGACAGGCTCAATCGATGGTGCGGGCCCCAGAGCAGTTGTCCCCCTGCCCCCCCCCCCCAGAGTACGGCCCTGCTTTTGTTTACTTTTCCCGTCGCTGTCAAGCCATTTCAAATGTTTACAATGCTATTTACTTAAAATATAAAATAAAAATATGCAATATTTGCAGAAGCAAAACCTGTCAGTAAAAAGTCTGGCTGTGTTTACTTATAGACGTGAACTTACATAACAACTCGTAACACCCCCCTCCGACGCAATGCTCCTATTACGAGAGCAGAGAGCTCACACTAACTAATATTTTCAGAGTATTACCAGTTGTTGTGAATTCACATTATGAGGATGTAGCCTATGCGCCGTGCCGATCACCATGATGATCACCTTATGCAGGAACACGGAATTTCAGCCATGTCGTGATTTCACGACACGTAACAAAATTGTGATAAAACTGATTTGGACCTTTAAAATATTCCAACTCCAACAACGTAATTCTGGTAATTAAATTTGATCAGCTGATTAAAAGTCATCTTATTTTCAGTTGACTTGAGTGATGTTTTTTACTTATATGTGATTAGGCTATGCGTTGGTGCTGGTACCTCTAGATCTCTATGGAAACTGTGATCTCAATCTCTGAAACTTAGTATGGTTGTTTTTATAATAACGTTACCCTGGTGAAAGTCCGGTTCTTGCTTTCAACAGTAAATATGATAGAACAAAGAAAAACCATTCTGCTGTAGTACTACGCCTATGGTCTATTTAATTAATTCTACGTTGGAAAACTTCTAAACCTATTAACTTAGTCAATATACAGACAGAGATAATTTAGTTAAAATTTAGATGGCAATATTATTTAAGCTATAAAATATATTTTATAATTGTATTAACTAAAAATCATATGCTTTAAAAGAACGGTAGTTATATGGGTAAGCGTTAATTGATGACGGAACGAAGTGAAGGAATCTATATATTAGCAGAGGCAATGAGTGATTCATTGTCCGTCAGTGTGTGGGTGTGTGTGTGTGTGTGTGTGTGTGTGCGTGATGCAATAACGTAAAAACGGCTGCACGGATCACTTTAAAATTTTACACAACCATTTTCCAGTACACTTTACGCTTCTAGTTAAAAAATGGATCATTTGTTGAACTGTTTTTTAATAATTAACCCTAGGACCGCCCTTCCCCGAACATTCGGGGAATGCATGTCGTGGCCTAGTGTCCTTTCCCTGATATTCGGGGAATGGGGTCATTTTTTTTTAACTGCTTATAATGCATTGAGGATGACCGAGAAACGTAATAATATTGATACCATTTTAAAGAGGAGATTCTAAACTTTCATTTTCATATATAAACGAACCTTGTAGCACTAACAGGTCAATACAATTGCTATTTTAAGTTGAACGAAAGTTTGCGCACAGAACATTTTCGACTCGCAATCAGCGAAATCTCATAAAACAGCTGTTCTTCAAAAAAATCGTAATGTTTCTATTTTGGCCCAAACAGAAAGTGGTTGGTACCATTAGAAAGAACATGAGTTATTCTTTCTTTTCGTGAAGTGACATTTAGCTTACGATTTCAGAAAGTCTAAGAAATAACTTATGAAATCAGCTGTTATGTCAGGCCCTTGATTATTCCTATTCCCCGACAATCGCGGAATTATAAATCATTATATAAATACTTATAAAATTGATTTAGTGTGATGTAAATCATATCACTTTGAAGCCAGGAAAACGTTCTTCCTCTTTGTAGTGGTGCCAAGTGTATGGAGTGTGTATTGTCGGTTAGTGTGTGAGTTAGTAGTAATATTTATCCATATTACTATGGGTAAATATAATTAGCCTATTTATGTTCAAATGTGCGTTATTGAAAATGTGAGTGTTTTCTAGGCTAGGCCTACAATGAATTTGGAAACTTTCACTTTTTTACTTTATCTCAAATTCTACCTAATCACGTTTGATTTATTTTATTCTATTGAAATTCTTCGTTCTTTTGTGACCAAAAAGAGTATGCATATGATAGGGTTATCTTTTATTGTTTGTAGTCCTCTGCAGATTTTGCTCGAATACGGCAAGGCCTATGCTACAGATTTAGGTTCAAAAATCAATATGTGCTTATGGAACCTTTATTTGTTCATATTTCTATATATATATATATATATATATATATATATATATGTATATATTCTTGTTCAGAAGTGTGTTTACTATAAACATAAGTATCATTTATTATATTATAATAAAGTACAAAAATTAGATCTAGCTTCGAATAACTAATTTTGGCTTTCGGCGAAACTCAAATTTTGTTTTTCAACTCATATAAAGTCATAAAAACCGTTATAACTTTGTACAAAAGTGCATTATTTCCAATAACTGTATTGTTACCTTTAGTAATATAACAGTTTTAGTATATTACTTTTATACTTTTTATTTTATTTTTATTTTTCAAATGTACAGTGTAAGTTTCAAATGTAATATTTTCCTCGGTTTCCGTATTTCTTTCCATAATTTACGTAACAAAATGTTTTAAAATAAATCAAACCCATTTCCACGTAGGGAAATAAATTGCCTAAATTTTATTTATATTTGATTGTCTGTCAAAAAAATAGTGTAAAAATGCTAGGACCCTATTTTTGAAAATTATTTCAAAAATTGTTATAAAATTTTGGTTTTCCACATTTTGCAAAAAAACTACCAACAGGGATTCCTTTTCTTTTATTTTATTCAAAATCTCCTTCCTTTTATGAACAAAACGAGTATACATATGACTAGGTTGTCAACAGTAGTTTAGGCACTGTGAATTGTTAAAAAAACCTCTGCAAAATGGCCAAAATTGCCAGGGCACCGAGCAGTTAAGCATATATCAGCCCAGGGCAGTCCTAGGGTTAACTTTTAAAAGTTGTAAAATCTCCATAAGGTAAAACATTGGACAAAAATTACCTGTAGTAAAGTGCGAGATGCTAATAAAATATTGGATCACAATGACAAACACCTACTTACAAATTATCCTATTTATATGTTTTATGATTAAATAAGTAAAGTACTCTCAGTTTAACATGAGTTAATTCACTCTATCAAAGGTTTTTTTAAATTTTTAGATTAAAAACGAGTACCAGTATTTACAAATAAAGATAACGTTCTCCTATAATGTGAGTAAGTTAATAATTTATCCGCTAGATTGCAGCAGCCATTTATTTTGTATTTACTTCTGCCAGCTGTGTTCTTTTGTCAGTTTATTATCTTTAAATATCCCGTCATAGCACACCTGCATACTCAGATAATTTCCAATTTAAAAAATATGTTGCCTAGGCATCTTACTGCATAGGCATCTTACTGTCTTATTTGTTGCTGAAGAATTTTCACATCTAATATAATACCCCCGTAGCAGCAAACCTGCGTACTTAGCGAATTTCCAATGCATATATATTTATCTTAATGCCACATAGAGCTACATACCAAGTTTCATCAATATACATTCATAAATAAACAATTTATGACATTTTAATTATTCTCCATAAGAATAACATGGCGGCTGAGTATGCAGGTTTGCCGAAGCAAGGAACACAAAAAAATGGGGTTTTATGCTAATATCAATATAACTCAACTAGGTGAAGTCACTTACCAAATTTCATTAATTTATTTTCATAATTAAGGGAGATAACACGTTACTTATTCTCCATAAGAATAACATGGGGCTGAGTACGCAGGTTTGCTGCTACGGGAGCCTTTGTCAAAAAATTGTTTTTTTGAGGAAATATCAATGGTCCACAACCAGATAAAGTCGTATACCAAGTTTCGTCAGTATATGTTCATAAATAAGCGAGATATAAAATTTTTAAATTCCTCCATAAGAATAACATTAGACAACGTACTGTGTTTAGCACTTTCAATATCTCGGTAACCAATTGACGTAGAGAAATGATCAAAATACCAAATTGTGTGTTTTTTTAAGCTGAATCCAATGGGAAGAAATAAAATTTGACTATTTCCAAAATTATATGTAACAAATTCAAAAAACCCATTTTTGGGGTACAAAACCCCCAAAAAATACCCCTTTGGATAAAGCGATCTGGCTGGTTTTCGAACTTAAAGTCATAAATGTTGCTTTACACGTTTATACCAAATTTCATCGAAATCGGATAAATTTTACGAGAGTTATCGTGCTCACGGACACATATATATATATATATATATATATATATATATATATATATATATATATATATACAGTTTCGAACGAATGGTGTTTTTGGGGTCTGGGGACCTCAAAACGAAAAGTTATCATGGTCCCGGGCCTAGGTCTTACCATGCCGACTACGGTAATAGCTTCTTCCCTATAGGGGAAATTCGCTAATACAGGGAGCCCAGTTGTCCTACTAACTTATTCCTACTTTTTAGTAGGAAAGTAGGAATTATCCTACTTTTGGCAAAATTGTCCTACTTTTCAAGCAGTTTGTACCTACGTGTATTTTTTTACAGAGTGGGTAAAATGTTTAATTTTACGGGCAAACATTTTAACAAAAAAAACTGGAACCCAAAAAGATACTATTCGTGTAGTTATACAAACAATTTTATTTTATTTCATAGTACCAGAAAATACTTTGGCGATATTGAAAGTTAAATTCAGCACTCCATCCACTTAAGAAGATGAATTTCTCCTTAGTAGTAAAGAAGTTCTTCGGTTAGGTTAGTTTTCAACCAACCAGACACACAGCATAATACCTAATAAAAAGGTTAGTAATATTGAGATCTGTTGTAGAGCCTAAAATATAGTTTTATAGAATTTATTAATGGCTTTTGATTGCCATCCATTTCATGTTTAGAATAATTTAAAAATTTAAGTGTTTTGGTTTTTATAACCCAGCTTGCTAGTATATGCGAAATTAAACGGTAAACTTATCAGGAAACTGACACATAACTTACTTTCTCTATTTTAGCCCAACTGTAATGAATAAATATTTTTTTTTATTTACTATCTTAGAACGTAAAGTACGGTAGAAGGTGCAGAAAATCTTCTAAATAATTTGTTTTCAGAAATGTCTACCCAAATCCCATTTTTGGGGGCACTACAGAATCCTTTTTTACACACAGTGGTTTTATGAGGGGAAATGGGCCCCCCTCATCCCCCAGGGTTAAGTTGACAACATATTTAGAATATCCTTTGTTGGTCAATGCTATCTTGACCTGCATATAAAATTGTTAAAGAAATTGATCAGTAAATGTGAGAGAAATGGTAATTTTTGTATTTCCTATAAGAATAACATTTTACTTCATACTGTTTTTAAAGCTGAATGAAAATCTAAATGTTCTCCGCAGCCAGTAATCATAGAATAATAATTAAAAATACAAAATTATTTAGTCAGCGTTTTTGAATGGTGATAAGAACACATTCACAGAGTTAATCGTGTATATTCAGGAAACTTAAATCTCTACAAACCACTAAATTTTAGTTAAAACCGCTTGAGCCGTTTTTAAGAAATTTGGATATTTCATGTGTTTTAGTGGTTTTGGGGGGTAATAACAATAACCCTTAAAAATAAAAAAGTCAAAATAACAAAAAAATATTCTGGAGATATATTTTTGGCACATTTATACATCACTCGTGCACAGACATACATCACTCAAAAATCACTTTTTTGGTTTAGTGAGCACCTAAACAAATGTTTCCACTAATAACTCAAATTCAAAAATATTATCAAAAACAATAATTTCTCCATACACCATGTATAGGAGGAGAAAGTAAAAATATTTTTAGTAAAGTCTATTAAAATAACTATAGTTTTCCATTTTGTTTTTATATCATTAATGAATAACAAATAACATAATTAATGATGGTTGCTCTAAATTATTATCAGCTGGGCCTTATCCAGCCACAATGGTTGGGGATACACCAAATTATGTAAAGATTACAAGAGCTATGTGTTTGATGTACCTATTTAATAGTTATTTAAAGTGTAATCAAAATACATTATTATATTAGTTGAGAATTAAGTTTGACTTAGTATAGTATATGTGTCTTGCTGGTGTGTCTCAACTTTGCGAATTTATCCTACCTTCGTTCAATTTTTCCCTACTTTTTAGCCAAAAACTCCTACTTTTCCTATTTTGTAGGGCTCAAAAATTGTTGGGCTCCCTGATATAATTTAATATATTTAAGAACGATGTATTAACCAAGACCTAAAATTAACCAAAATAAAATTATATCTTTTCCTACAGAGTTCCCAGGATCAAGACTATTTATTTAATATTTTTGTGATGAAATGTCTGCTAGAACTTGTGTTAACAGCAGTAACTTTCATCTACCATTTCTGAGTTCGGTCATCCCATTACACGAATTATCAAAATTACGATTTATTTTTGGAATTTATTTCTCATATTTTCTCGCCATTTCTACAACCAATGTAATTTCTATTTGTATTTTTGATCTGTATCAGATTTATGTGAATTGTAGACGTATCTTTATAACATATTTGTTGACTTTTGCCATGCTTTGTAATCATTTTACATATACCTACGGCAATAAAGATATTTATTTATTTATTTATTTGAGCGTGCTCCTAGTTATTATTACAGCAAGCAAGAGAGGCAGTTTGCAAAGTATTTGTAACAAATTTTCTCTCAGGCAACTATTCTTTATATTAGAAAACAGGTGCAGACTTAAGAAATGATTTATTTAGACTTCTTCTATAAAATATAATTTATAATTTCTTCATCACTCAGAGAAATGGTTATTAGTGAATTTCCTTTGGAAAGTGAACTATTAGCATGACCTGCACGGTGAAACTTAAGCCCGGGACCACCATAGAAGTTCCTAACGTGACCCCCTGAACACGTTTTGGGGGGTCGTTCAAAATTTTATATGTATAGACATATATATATGTGTGTTTGCACTCTACCGATCACAATTTTTGTCCGATTTACCTCAAATTTGGTAGGGACGTTCCTTTCTGTAATTAGTTGGACAAGTTCGTTGGGCAAAACAATTGGAAAACTCTAAACCTCTTTTTTTGGGAATTAATTTTTCAAATTTTGAGTTTTTGGGCCCAAAAAGGGTCATAAAAGCCCCAGATGTAAAATAAGTGGATGTAAAAAGATGGGAATTAGAGAGGCGAAAGTTTTAAGCCCTCTCTCGTCATTCTAGCATAAATATTTAGCGAGTTATTAAAGAAAATGTGTATCGACCAAACACAGTACGTTGTCTTAGGGGGTTTTACATTAGAAAAGCCTGTTATTCATTTGTTGGTGTACTTTTACCATCCCCAACAACCTCACGCCTACTTTAATGCCTGACTGGACCTTCTCCTAACCTTATAATGTGCAAAATTGTATTCCCAGCATTGCAGGTAAATAGAACCAGGAGCATCAGAACAGCCAAAATATCAATATTTTCAGATTTGAATAAAAATTGGAATAAATGTATGTTTTTAACTGATTTTGAGTTTTTATAGTTTTTTATGTGGAAATTCACTTCCCTCACGTCAGCGTGCTGCGTGCAAACTCGTTATTAAATTGGTATTTGTTCCGTTTATAGTGCGGGAATCTGTCTGAAAATATTTTGAATAATTATTTTAACGTTTTAAAACTAGTTACAAGTCATTTTCCACCATTTATTTTACTTTAATAAGCTTGGTCTAAAAGTTAATTTTCCAGGTTAAAAACTAACAAAACGTAAAAAGGGTCAAGAGAGTGTCATATAGGGGTCAGCCGATGTAAAAAACTTGTACGACAAATCAGAAAATAATAAGTAGGCCTACTCCATTTGATGCAAGGTAACCCTTTTACCATGGTACCCTTTTAGGCACGGTAACAAAATTATTGGACTATTTCTGAACCCACCATTCTTTTTGTGATGTTAGTTTTTAAAATGTTACTTTCCGTTTTGAGTACCGGTAGCCACCTCCTTTGAACATTAGGTTAATTTATCAAATACTTCTTGTGGATATAATATTCCTGTAGAAGAATGAAAAATAATATTATTCTTTATATATATATTAATATATATTCTATAATAATAATATTCTTTGTTGAAGAATGAAAAATGTGGAGTGACGAACTGCAGTGTTTGAAATGAACAAGATAAACTGGTAGAGAGATAAGTTCCATCAGCTATATTACATAACCGAGACAATCTCTTTGTGTTGAAAATATTCTCTTCTGCATAGTCTATAAATGGCTCTCTTTCAGTAGCCAGACAACTTAAATCATACTTTTTAAAAAAGATTTATTTTATTAAGCTGACAGTAAACAGATGTGTAATGAACGAACATTATCATTATACTTTTTCAAACTGTTTTCCTAAGTAATGCTCATTCATTTTAGTGCCGGGGTAATAAAGCTCAAAACATGTCGCTGTATATGCTAAGTCCCTACCAATCCAACAGACCAATCCACTACAAGCTCATCCACCTCACGAGTACGACCGCAGTAAGTGACTAGGTATGATCTCGTAAATTGAAGAAGTGATGAATTCACAATAGCGGAGACCTAGCATATTGCACAACATTTATCTGCAGGCCAAAATTTTAGAACATTTGGTTTTCCTTTGTATGCAGGAATGCTGTAGTTGTCTAGCTATATCCCTAGTACGGATTTTACAAGTCCGTTTCAGTTGTGTTAGCTAAAATATGTTTTTACTTCAATAATTAATTTTACATTGCCTACAACCCCATTGAATGTTGAATTTTGATTACAAATTCTGTGACTTTATAAACAACTGTTTGACTTTAATAGGCCTATGACCTATTATACAATGATAATGATCAATTAATCTATGTACCTCACGTTCTCAAATTAGGTTTTTTATAAAAATCTTATATTGGACTCTATACTCTAAACCAGCAATTCCCAAACTTCTAAAAAATATTACCGGACGCGGTAGCTCAGAGCCATAGTGCCTGACTAGCAAGTCAGACGTGGCCGGTTCGATCCCGTCCTGGCCGACTCCTGTAAGATCATGAGCGGTCACCTCTGGCCTACCCATGTGACTGACTAATGCTGTTATAGTACCTCGCTGTCTTTAGCTCACCACACAGGTCAATAGCCTATGGTGACGGGCAGTTGTGGTTTTTATTTTTAAAAAATAAATAAAGATGTGTATCGGTTAAAAGTGTATTTTCATAAATCTGTACCCCAGAACTTGACTATTTTGTACCTAGTACAAGACTATCGTTAGTAATAAAAAAAGTAATAGGGTTAGCACTTCCAAAGGTTAAAATAATAGGTTAGTACTTCAAAGTTAGCACTGTATTTTGCAATAAATATCAGCAGTTCAATCTAAATATAAATACCTCTGTCGCAGCAAACCTGCGTACTCAGCGAATTTCCAATGCATATATACAGGGTGTTTCAAAAAGGACTTTACAACTTTGAAAATTCATATAAAATTATTCCTAAAATGTACAGAGCTAGTTTTAGTGTTGTTTTACAGGGAAAAACATAAAGTTTTGACTCGCGTAGTCCGCTAGTGCCTAATCGCGCCACATAAGCCGCACAAGCGCTAGCGGCAGTCACGTTAAAGATGGCTGCCGTCACTGGACCCGAGCGTGCTAGCTGTGTGTTTTGGTTTGAAGAATCAAAGTCGGCGACAACAGTTCAACGTAATTTTCGTACCAAGTACGCTAAAGGTCCTCCTAGTAGGCCTATAATTTATGAGTGAAAGTTTTTTGTGCGTTGAGCAAGAGGAAAATGTACGGCCCCTTTTTTTCCAAGAGAGAACCATCAACGGGATAGTGTACCTTGATATGTTGCAACAATTTTTGATACCACAGATCGATGAGGATGAACGAGAACGACATGTTTACTTCATGCAAGATGGCGCACCACCACACTATCTGACTGACGTCCGGGATTTTCTCAATGACCGCTTTCCAGGTAAATGGATTGGCCATGATGCGCTAATTGCATGGCCCGCCTGTTCCCCAGACCTGACACCGCTAGACTTTTTCTTCAGGGGTTTCATAAAAGATATGGTGTACGAACCTCCTTTGCCGGCCACTCTACCTGAACTTAGAGCAAGAATTAACGCTGCCGCTGAGCAAGTTACACGTGAAATGCTAGTGCGAGTCTGGGAAGAAATCGACTACCGATTAGATGTCTGCAGGATAACCAACGGAAGCCACATCGAGCATCTTTAGTTTAAGGTAAAAAACTTGAAGTGTTTTCCTTTAAAAAAACACCAAAACCAGCTCTATACCTTGTTTCGTTAAATTTATATGAATTTTCAAAGTTTTAAAGTCCTTTTTGAAACACCCTGTATATATGTGTCTCACTACTACATAGAGCCACTTACCAAGTTTAACAAAAATACATTCATAAGTGATATATATCATTTTATTTACTCTCCATAAGAATAACATTAGGGCTGAGTACGCAAGATTGCTGCAACGAGGAAGATAAAAAATGTGTATTTTTGCAATTATCAATATATAACTCAACCAGGTAAAGCTACAAACCAAGTTTTATTAATTTAGGTTCATAACTAAGGAAGATATACAGATTTACTTATCCTCCATATGAATAACATGGGGCCGAGTATGCAGGTTTGCTGTTACAGGGAAAATCAACAAAAAACCTTTTTTGTGCAAATATTAATATACCATTACTAGTTTAAGCCACATACCAAGTTTCATCAATATACATACATAAATAATCAAAATATAACATTTTATTTATCCTCCATAAGGATAACATTGGACAACGTACTGTGTTCAGTACTTTGAATATCTCTGCAACGGTTGGACGTAAAACAACAATTAAAACACCAAAATGATTGTTTTGTAAAGCTAAGCTAATTGGTAAAAGCATATGTGAAGATTTTAGTAAAATTATCTTAGGGAAATCCGAAAACCTTTTTCCCATAAGATTAACATGGGAAATTTTATGGCCGCGTTTTTTGACCTTTTCTTACAACCACTTAACCTAGGTTACTGATTCAAAATACCAAATAATTGTTTTTTTAAGCTCTCTAAAATGGTTATAACCAAAATTAAGTGTTTTTAAAATTTTAAGGGGAAAAATTAAAAAAAACTGATTTTGGAAAATTTAAAACCCCCTTCCCATTGTCCAATCGATCTGATTTTCGAACTTAAAAATCATAAATGTTACTCTACACATTTGTACCAAATTTAATCAAAATCGGGCGTTTCTTTCAAAAGTTATCGCTAGAACGGACACACATATACATATATATAAATTTGAACGAATAGTGTTTTTGGCATCTGGGGACCTCAAAACAAAAGTTATCATGGTCTCGGGCTTAAGTCTTACCATGCCGCCTACGGTAATAGCTTCTTAATGGGGGAAATTCGCTAAAATTACGGTAGTAGGTCTATAACGTTAACAGGTATGCATTAAATTGAAAACATTAAGTAGCTTTACAATAGTTTTATTATATTTATTTAGAAAAGTTGATTTTGAAACTTTTAAATACTTTCACTTATTTTTTATTCAACCCATTAAAGTAGGTAGTAATTTTATTCTATTCACAATAACTTACAACGAGCTACAATTTGGAGCTGTACTCTAGTAACAAAAATTGTACCGGTAACCAATGTCTGCAGGCAGCTTCGGTTCTAGTAGGCTCGGACCAACTATCAACCTATCCAATGCCTCTAGGCTTCTGGTTGTGGTAGCCGTGTGGGCTAAATCGTAGAATTACCTTGGCCAGGAATTCTTATAAATTTCGCAGGTTCTATTCCCGCTCACGATCAAAACTGACCAGTCGTGCCACTCTCAATGAGTTACCGATCTGTGGCAATGTTGGTGGGAGGCCCAAGTAAAATAAACGGTGACAGGCTAGCTTGGAAGTTGACGGGATTGGTTAATTCCTTATTGGTTGCACATTGACAACTCTGATTTTGCTGCTCTTTTCTTATGTTTACTGAGTGTGTGTGTGCGTGCGCATCACTGCGCCTCTTTTAACTGAAAGAAATCAATAATATTTTAATTCTAATACACCAATAATCCATTTTAAAACACAATTTTTATATTCCAATTTATAGCTTTAAAAATGACAAGTTAGGACAGAACCAGCACGTGATTCTACGCCATTGGGTTTAAGATTTTCACCAATGGGAGCACAGTCATTTTGAAGTTTTTGAAGTTTATAAGAAGCTGTAGCCTTATATCTGGGACAGCATCCAACTTGTTTCTATATTTGTTTTGGTGAATTTATATAAGAAATAAGCTCTCTCTACTAGTTCAATGGATGGAAAATGTAACAAAACCTTAATTGCAAAATCAGAAGTTCATGTTCACTATTAAGGTCTAATTAACAGTTAATGAAAAGTTCTTTCTTGAAAGCTGGATTTCAAAGTGTTGTCAGTAGAAATTCCAATAGCACACTAATTTATTTTTAAATTTATGAAGTGCTTATTGTGATCATATTAAGTGTTTGGGTGCATTTTAGCGAATTTCCCCTATAGGGAAGAAGCTATTACCGTAGTCGGCATGGTAAGACCTAGGCCCGGGACCATGATAACTTTTCGTTTTGAGGTCCCCAGACCCCAAAAACACCATTCGTTCGAAACTGTATATATATATATATATATATATGTATGTATGTGTCCGTGAGCACGATAACTCTCGTAAAAATTATCCGATTTTGATGAAATTTGGTATAAACGTGTAAAGCAACATTTATGACTTTAAGTTCGAAAACCAGCCAGACCGCTCTATCCAAAGGGGTATTTTGGGGGGGTTTTGTACCCCAAAAATGGATTTTTCAAAATTGTTATATATAATTTTGGAAATAGTCAAATTTTAGTTTTTCCCATTGGATTCAGCTTAAAAAAACACACAATTTGGTATTTTGATCATTTCTTTACGTCAACTGGTTACCGAGATATTGAAAGTGCTAAACACAGTACGTTGTCTAATGTTATTCTTATGGAGGAAAATACAAATTTTATATCTCGCTTATTTATGAACGTATACTGACGAAACTTGGTATACGGCTTCATCTGGTTGAGGACCATTGATATATGCTCAAAAAAACTATATTTTACCAAAGGCTCCCGTAGCAGCAAACCTGCGTACTCAGCCCCATGTTATTCTTATGGAGAATAAGTAACGTGTTATCTTCCTTCATTATGAAAATAAATTAATGAAATTTGGTATGTGGCTTTACCTACATGAGTTATATTGATATTTGTATAAAACCCCATTTTTTGTGTTCCTTGCTTCAGCAAACCTGCATACTCAGCCGCCATGTTATTCTTATGGAGAATAATTAAAATGTCATAAATTGTTTATTTATGAATGTATATTGATGAAACTTGATATGTGGTTTTATGTGGTATTAACATACATATATATGCATTGGAAATTCGCTGAGTACGCAGGTTTGCTGCTACGGGGGTATTTGTTCATTTAATTGTGTACAGTAACCATTGTAACTGTGATGTAATTGTGAACTGCCATTGCTCATTTTCTCTCTGCAAACCACCTGGAGATTCGTTGAACCCCAGGTTGAGAACTACTGTTCGAAACAGTTGTTCCCAGAAATTAGAGCACAACTGGATTTCACTGGAAACACAGTAGCTGTTGTGGTTGGAGTTGGATGTGCCAGCTCCATTGTGCTGATGCGTTGCAGTTGCAGACTAGCTCACAGTACAGTAGGACGGATGTAAACTGTTAGACAACATGTTTAGGTGGATGTAAACAACGGCTTTATAAACCTTATCTAATCTGTGGAGAGGTTCATCTTCGAATTGTTCACTGGTTAAAAATATCATAAATTGTGTTTGTAGTATTCTACATTGTGATGACTATGAATAAAACTAATGAAACTCGGTTAAACTGTCACACGGTTTGAGTTAAGTGGAGTTCTAATTTTTTATCATTTTTGGTAACATGTTTCATATGTTGTATTTTTTAACAAAACTGTGTAGTTGTAAAGTATTTACTATATAATTTCTTCAGTAATATTTCGGTTGTTATTATAAGGCTACATTACTTGAATGATTCTTATCCATCAAACTAAAATATCTCAACAAATTTATTACAATAATAAAGTATAAAAGTTAGATAGATAGCTTATACATAATAATCAAGCTTAGGCTTATTTCATTTTTGTTTTGAAACGGCCTTTATGTTCCAATGATCTAATCGTAATGAATTTTAAGTTTCATTGGATCCAGATGGTCACTGGTACTTGAACATGTCCAGTATGAGAGTTTGACAGCTTCACCACAGAACGCAGCATTCCAAACTGATACCAAAATTTGTTTTGAAAATTTGTCTGTTTTGCCCTTATTCTCTTTGTTAGGCAGATTCGATCGTCATTGAAAGAAAATAAATTCAGTCTTTACGGTAATTCAATAAATTGTCTACAAACATAACGGATTAAGCCAGGTAACTTACTGGAGCTAGCAATGAATGATTTATGTCAATAAATGGAATTTTCATAAAGGGAAGCCTGAAATGTAATAAGAAAGGGGTAAATTCAATACATTTTAGAAGGAAAGTTTATTAACGCCTCATAAAATAATAACTATGTTGTAAATACTTGTTTATAGAAATAATTAAACCTTTTAGCGAATTTCCCCTATAGGGAAGAAGCTATTACTGTAGGTCTCATGGTAAGACTTAAGCCCGAGACTATGATAACTTTTCATTTTGAGGTCCCCAGATGCCAAAAACACCATTCGTTCAAATTTGTATATATGTATATATATATATATATATATATATATATCACGATAACTCTCGTAAAAAAGGTCCAATCTTAATGAAATTTGGTACAAATGTGTAAAGCACCATTTATTTGAACAAGTTCGAAAACCAGACGAATTGCACCATCCAAAGGGGGGTTTTTGGGGGGTTTTGTACCTCAAAAATGTTTTTTTGGGGTTTTTACATTTAATTTTAATTTAAATCAAATTTTAATTTATACCATTGAATTCAGCTTAAAAAAACAAACAATTTGGTATTTTGATCATTGCTCTACGTCAATTGGTTACCGAGATATTGAAAGTGCTAAACACAGTGTACGTTGTCTAATGTTATTCTTATGGAGAAAAAGAAAAATTGTATATCTCGCTTATTTATGAACATAAACTAGCGAAATTTGGTATATGGCTTGATCTGGTTGTGGTTTATTGTTGTTTGCACAAAAAAACAATTTTTCGCCTATGGTTCCTGTAGCAGCAAACCTAGGTACTTGGTCCCCATGTTATTCTTATTGAAAATACTTAAAATGTTATATATCGCTTATTTATGAATGTATATGGATGAAACTTGGTATGTGACTTAACCAAGATGAGTTCTATTGATATTTGCATAAAAACCCATTATTTTTTGTGCCTTGTTGCAGCAAATCTGCGTACTCATCCCCAATGTTATTCTTATGGAGAAAAATTAATAATTTAAATATCGCTTGGTTGTGAATAGATTTCTTATGAATCCTGTTAAGTGTTTTAATGTGTTATGTTATATATTCATTGGAAATTCGCTGAGTATGCAGGTTTGCTGCGACGGGGGTATTTTTAATTTATCACCAATCACAGCCTCATCAAAATTGGATAAATAAGTTGTTCACTTTCCCATAGCCTTTAAGCTAATGAATATATTGTTAAAACTAAACGGATTTTAACTGTGTTGAATGAATATTTATAAACAAGCAAAAATGTTTAGATGTCGTATCAAATTTGTCTTAATTATATTAAAAATCCCCTCCACTTAGTTAACTTTTTATTTTCCCCCAAATTAACACAGATGTTCGTGTGAATATATTTTTGTATGTAAAGTGAGAGTTTTTCCCTCTTTATAAAGTGTAAATTGATAAATAGCTGAGATGTTTGAATGAGTGCGGCGATCAATCATTTTGGTGCTCCGTTCAAGCGGACAATGCAGCCTTTTTATGTGATCGGTGTGAACAACCTTCCCTCGCCCCTTCCCCCCCTTGCCATCAAGCGTTTTAAGTGATAAATGTTCAATTATACAACATAAAATGTTGAAATCAAATCACTCTCATGATTGCAGTAATTTGGCAAGAATAATGCCATACTATTTTGCTTATTAAAATGGTAGGCGTACGTGTTGTTGTAATTACGGGATGAAATACAAAAATGCCTTGCAATACTTTGAACTATAACTATACTCACTGTGTTCATATACCAGGCGGTTAATCAAGACTGTTGATCGCATATGTCTGTGGCTCCATGCGTCCTTCCATCCGCTCCGTGCGTCCATCTATCCGTGGCTGTTTCTCGAGCTGTAATGGCTCCCAAGCTAGGAAAAGGTATTTTTTAGTTGTAATCGAGGTCGGGGAAGCTGCACGTGTCGTTTGTTTTTGTTGAAAAACAACCTTATTTGAGTTACAGTAGCTTTAAGCTGTTTTTAGGCCATTTTAGTATATATAAGCGGAGCCGGGAGTATTCAAGCTTTGTTCCGGAAACAGCTAATTATTTCTACAAGCTTTGTTTCTGAAACAGCTGATTATTTCCTGCGGTCGCGATAGCGGCCGCCAATACTAGTATCGGAAAAGTGGGAAAAGGCAATCTATTTTGACTAGTTACACTTATCACGATCAGGCCCAATGAGAGAAACATGAGTTCAGGGTTTCTACGGTCAGGGGAGGTCAGGGAAAGTCAGGGAATGGAAATTCGGTCAGGGAAAGACAGGGAATCCAGAGATAAAGCGTATTTTGATATGTCTCGACCCCACGTACTAAAGATATAAAAATAAATTTGTAGCTTATAGACAATATTGATTACTACTCCATACTATATTTACTTTGTTTTACTAACATTTATGACATATAGGAAATAATGTTTTACATTTTAAATATATAATAATTGTGCACACATGCTTGTTTACAAAGCGAAAATGCTAAGACGTACCTCGAAAGTTGGTCAGGGGAGTTTTACAGAATGGTCAGAGAAAGTCAGGGAAAAGTCAGGGAAATATAAAATTGAAATTCTGTAGAAACCCTGGAGTTTAAGGGATTTTAATTTAATTTAAATTTTAAAGTGATCCATGGTTATGTTGGTTATTTTCACCCTCTGCAATTATAAAATTAGTTTATTTGGCAATACCTATCCTTAATGTCGTTCCAGCTGTTTCGTTCCAAGCACTGCTGTTAGCAAAATAGTACCAGGGGGCCGAGCTTTGCTCAGAAGAGGCTCTATTTTTCAGTAACTTCCTTGGTATATATCAGAGAAAACATCTGCTGAGACTGTTTTCCAAGGTCTAGACAAACCAGATCAGGAGGACCATGTAGTGATAGTTGTTCCCCGGATTAACCAGGGTTTGTGGCCAATTATGTAACTAGGAGTGGTCAATATCTTGTGACAACAAGACTGGGAAAAAACTGGTGTTTGTCTTTCATTCTTCTTTAAATCATAATTAGCTGGAGTTAACCCAAATGAACTGGACAGTTGTTATGCGGGAATATGTCCTAAACTATGATATGAATAAACTAAGTGCCATCTTTATAATTACAATTTACGTTCAGGCGTTTCTCCCAAAATTTCATAATATATTCAGGCCATTATGGAACCTAACCAATAAACAATGAATATTATATTTGTTTATTTTTTCTTTAAGTGTAAAAGTAAGTTTTAAGAAGATTTTTAAAAATCTTCAAATTTATGTAGGCCTAATGCTTTGATTAATAAATATTTATCAAATTACATTTTAAAATATTCTCAGATTTAATTTGCTTCCGTTCTTGGGGGATTTTATTGTTGTACAGATGTTGACTCATGTATGGAATTGAAAATGTATACTGGGTAGCAAAATGAAATTGGAATTGGTAAATTTTGAACCTTCTAATAAGTAAATACTGGTATTATCTTATCCTGCAAAAGCTTAAGAACTAAAATCAAAAACGTCTTCTTTGGGGAGGAAAACTTTCAAAAATTAAGAACATTAAAAATCTCTATTTAAATAAACGGTATCCGGAAACTTGACACATACTTTCTCCCTTTTAGCCCAACTTTAATGAATAAATTACTTTTATATTTACTAAATATAGAATAAAAAGCATGGTCGAATATACAGAAAATCTTGTAAACAAGTTGTTTTCAAAAATATCCACCCAAATCCCTGTTTTGGAGGCACTACAGCAGAATCCATCGCTACACACGTGGTTTTAAGACGGGGAAATGCCCCCTATTCCCCCCCTCAGGGTTATTAAGGGGAAACATATTTCGAATTTCCTCTGTTGGTCAATGCTAACTTGACAAGCATATCAAGTTTGAACGAAATTAATCAATAAATAAGAGAGAAATACTAATTTTTGTATTCCCCATAAGAATAACATTGGACAACGTACTGTGTTCATGCAAAATGAAAATTTAAATTTTCTCCGCAACCAGTATTCGTAGAATAGTAATTCAAAGTCCTAAATTATTTACTTTTTTGAGCTCTTTTTAATGGTAATATTTTTAATAGTAATATTTTTTATGTTTATGTTTTTTTAATGAAAAATCCAAAAAACTGAATTTTTGATATTTTAAGTCTTGTAATTACTGAACCCAAATTTTTATGGAAATGCGGGTGGTGTCATTTTGTTGGAAAACTAAAGTTCTACAAACGACTAAAGTTTAATCAAAATCGTTAGAGCCGTTTTTGATAAATCTTGATTTTTCATGTTTTTTGGCCGTTTTTGGGGGAAAATTACCCTTAATCAAAAATTCCAAAAAATGAAAAAATGCCTGGAGATATCGTGGATTAGTACCTACATACCAAATTTCATAAAAATCGGACCATTGGTTACGGTTCTAGCTCTGTACACATCCATACAGACAGACACAGACATTACATAAAAATCACTTTTTTGGGTTCAGGGAGCACCAAAACGAATATTTCCACTAACAACTCAAATTCAAAAATTTTGACAAAAACAATACTTTCTCCATATACTATGTATAAAGGGGAGAAAGTAAAAAATAAAATAAAATATATTAAATTATTTAATATTTATAAAAAAGGAGATAATCCAACGTATTATTTATATTATTTATTAATAGATTTAACACTTCTACCAATGATTTTCCCCATAGTGGGAAGGAAATGTTTTTAAATTTAAAAAATAAAACAATGACTGAAAACCCACAAAGCTGTATGATTTATAATACTGACACTACATAATCAGTATAATTGAAATATTTGTATACTACCTGCAAACTTAGTTTATATTTTCTAAAATTTGTATGGCCTTTTTCTTTTTAAATAAAACGTTGTTTATCAATTTATAACAGATGCCATGATTCCATCCCTCAATTTATTGATTGAAAATAACATAAATAAACTACTTTTACACTTAGGTTTTTGGTTTTAGGCACTCTACTAACTAAATAATGCCATGGAATTATAATGTTTTTTAGGCAAGGTCTAGTATTTTTAATTTTTGCTTTTTAAATTTGTATGTGGTAATTTAAAAAATACCCCCGTAGCAGCAAACCTGCGTACTCAGCGAATTTCCAATGCATATGTATGTATCTTAATACCACATAAAGCCACATATCAAGTTTCATCAATATACATTCATAAATAAACGATTTATGACATTTTAATTATTCTCCATAAGAATAACATGGCGGCTGAGTATGCAGGTTTGCTGAAGCAAGGAACACAAAAAATGGGGTTTTATACAAATATCAATATAACTCATGCAGGTAAAGCCACATACCAAATTTCATTAATTTATTTTCATAATGAAGGGAGATAACACGTTACTTATTCTCCATAAGAATAACATGGGGCTGAGTACGCAGGTTTGCTGCTACGGGAGCCTTTGGTAAAAAATAGTTTTTTTGAGAAAATATCAATGGTCCACAACCAGATGAAGGCGTATACCTAGTTTCGTCAGTATACGTTCATAAATAAGCGAGATATAAAATTTGTATTTTCCTCCATAAGAATAACATTAGACAACGTACTGTGTTTAGCACTTTCAATATCTCGGTAACCAATTGACGTAGAGAAATTATCAAAATACCAAATTGTGTGTTTTTTTAAGCTGAATCCAATGGGAAAAACTAAAATTTGACTATTTCCAAAATTATATGTAAAAAATTCGAAAAACCCATTTTTGGGGTACAAAACCCCCCCAAAATACCCCTTCGGATAGAGCGATCTGGCTGGTTTTCGAACTTTAAGTCATGAATGTTGCTTTACACGTTTATACCAAATTTCATCAAAATCGGATAATTTTTACGAGAGTTATCGTGCTCACGGACACATATATATATATATATATATATGTATGTATATATATATGTATATATATATATATATATATATATACAGTTTCGAACGAATAGTGTTTTTAGGGTCTGGGGACCTCAAAACGAAAAGTTATCATGGTCCCGGGCCTAGGTCTTACCATGCCGACTACGGTAATAGCTTCTTCCCTATAGGGGAAATTCGCTAAAAATACCCCCGTAGCAGCAAACCTGCGTACTCAGCGAATATCCAATGCATATATATGTATCTTAATACCACATAAAGCCACATATCAAGTTTCATCAATATACATTCATAAATAAACGATTTATGACATTTTAATTATTCTCCATAAGAATAACATGGCGGCTGAGTATGCAGGTTTGCTGAAGCAAGGAACACAAAAAATGGGGTTTTATACAAATATCAATATAACTTATTTAGGTAAAGCCACATACCAAATTTCATTAATTTATTTTCATAATTAAGGGAGATAACACGTTACTTATTCTCCATAAGAATAACATGGGGCTGAGTACGCAGGTTTGCTGCTACGGGAGCCTTTGGAAAAAAATGTTTTTTTGAGCAAATATCAATGGTCCACAACCAGATGAAGCCGTTTACCAAGTTTTGTCAGTATATGTTCATAAATAAGCGAGTTATAAAATTTTTCTTTTCATCCATAAGAATAACATTAGACAACGTACTGTGTTTAGCACTTTCAATATCTCGGTAACCAATTGACGTAGAGAAATGATCAAAATACCAAATTGTGTGTTTTTTTAAGCTGAATCCAATGGGAAAAACTAAAATTAGACTATTTCCAAAATTATATGTAAAAATTTCAAAAAACCCATTTTTGGGGTACAAAACCCCCCCAAAATACCCCTTCGGATAAAGCGATCTGGCTGGTTTTCGAACTTAAAGTCATAAATGTTGCTTTAAACGTTTATACCAAATTTCATCAAAATCGGATAATTTTTACGAGAGTTATCGTGCTCACGGACACATATATATATATATATATATGTGTGTCCGTATATATATGTGTCCATATATATATATATGTATATATATACATATATATATATATGTCTATGTATATATAGGTATATATATACAGTTTCGAACGAATGGTGTTTTTGGGGTCTGGAGACCTCAAAACGAAAAGTTATCATGGTCCCGGGCCTAGGTCTTACCATGCTGACTACGGTAATAGCTTCTTCCCTATAGGGGAAATTCGCTAAAAACAATTTGACTAAATTAAGTTGTTTTTTTTTAAAGAGAGCCATTAGGTTCTTAAATTATTAATTTTTTACAATTTTGTATTTATTTTCAACAAATTACTTGTTTGTACATCTGTGTAGTTGATATAAAAAATTGTCAACTAACATTTTGGGAATTTTTTAGCGAATTTCCCCTATAGGGAAGAAGCTATTACCGTAGGTCTCATGGTAAGACTTAAGCCCGAGACCATGATAATTTTTTGTTTTGAGGTCCCCAGATGCCAAAAACACTATTCGTTCAAATTTATATATATATATATGTGTCCGTTAACACGATAACTTGAGTAAAAAAAGTCCGATTTTGATGAAATTTGGCTCAAATGTGTAAAATGACATTCATGACTTTAAGTTCGAAAACCAGAAAAATCGGACCATGGGAAGGGGGGTTTATGGGGGTTTTAAATTTTCCAAAAATCAGTTTTTTCATTTTTCACCCTAAAATTTTTAAAAAACTTAATTTTGGTTTTGACCATGTTATAGAGCTTAAAAAACAAATAATTTAGTATTTTGAATTATTAACCTAGGTTAAGTGGTTGCGGAGAAAATCCAAAAAAACCTGCTGATAAAATCTCCCATGTTAATCTTATGGGAAAAGGGTTTTTGGCTTTTCCTCAGTTTATTTTAATGTAAACTTCACATTTGCTTTTACCAATCTGTTCAGTTCCACAAAACAATCATTTTGGTGTTTAAATTGTGATTCTACGCCCAACCTTTGCAGAGATATTCGAAGTACTTAACACAGTACGTTGTCCAATGTTATCCTTATGGAGAATAAATAAAATTTGATTATTCGATTATTTATTAATGTATGTTGATGAAACTTGGTATGTGGCTTCAAGTAGTACTGGTATATTGATATTTGCACAAAAAATTGATTTTTTGTTGATTATTCCCGTAGCAGCAAACCTGCGTACTCAGCCCCCATGTTATTCTTATGGTGAATAAGTAAAATGTACTGACTCCCTTAATTATGAACATAAATTAATAAAACCTGGTATGTAGCTTCACTTGGTTGAGTTATATTGATAATTATATAAAAACCATATTTTTATCGTCCTTGTTGCAGCAAACCTGCTTTCTCAGCCCCCATGTTATTCTTATGGAGAATAACTAGAATGTCATATATCGCTTATTTATGATTGAATATCGATGAAACTTAGTATGTGGCTTCGCCTAGTTAAATTATATTTATATTTGCATAAAAACCAATTGTTTCTGTTCCTTGTTTCAGCAAACCTACATACTCATTACCAGTGTTATTCTTATGGAGAATAATTAAAATCGCTTATATGTGAATATATTTTTATGAAACTTGGTTTGCGGCTTTATGTGGAATTCAGACAAATATTATGCATTGGAAATTCGCTAAATCCGCAGGTTTGCTGCGACGGGGGTATTTGTTAAAACAGAGGATTTATTTGTTCAGTATTTTTATTCTATCATAGCTTCTAGGGGTCCCAGAGGAAGTGACATTGCCAATTGAAAGGCTTTATCATCCTTTTAACTGCAATTGACTGCTGCTTAACTTTTGACATAAATTAAAACATATTTTACCTTGCAACATCATTGCATTTATAAATCCTCTTAAGGGTACGATAAGAAATTTGACTAAACTAAAGAATATTACGAGTTTCTCTCTGTAAGTTTTCAAAGGTCCTGTGTTAATATTGTAGAGTAGATTTTATAAATCAAATCTATACTTAAAATGCTAATTTTTGAAAGCATGTAATCAATTGGTATATTCTTAGAATGTAGCATATCAAAATGTCCTGTATGATACCTGCTTGTATCAAAGTCAGGAAGTATTTGAATACTCCTAGTGCTTCGCCTCACTGGCTTTTAATTGCAATCAACTTATTGGATATGAGGATCTTATTTGGTGGGATGATTATTTGAACATCTCTACAAGGTAATAATTAGTTTGATCACAAAATGGGTCACAAACTAGTAATCCTATGTGATCGTTTAACTAATCTCTATGAATCATCCTAGTCTTACCTATATTGTCAGGTTAGTGAGTTAACGTATTAATCAACAATTTACAAGTAATTTTGCTCTGCACAGAATACATCATTTAGAAATGTTCATTTCCTGGTGTTTGTATCGATTTTCATGCAGATTTGACTTGGAGTATCTTCTAGTTCGTTAGTACAGTATTTGTCTTTGATCTTTTTAAAGTCATCTTCATTAGAGAGATAATATAAAATGTAGGTACTAATTGACTTAGAAGTGACTGTGGCGCAGTTTGTTTACCAGTTGTAGTCGGTGCGAGTGTTGCCAAGTATGCCGTTATGAAACCAATCGCCAATCCTTCTTTTTTCTCTGCGAGCTTAGCGTCTGCATCTCCTCATTCCATCACTGTCGGCATAGCCACATAAATTTATAATCAGCTAAGTTTAGAAGTTTAAGGCAATAGTTAAATTCCATCATGGATTAGATTTTTACTTTCTCCCCTTACACATAGTATATGGAGAAAGTATTGTTTTCGTCAAAATTTTTGAATTTGAGTTGATAGTGGAAATATTCGTTTTGGTGCTCTCTGAATCCAAAAAAATGATTTTTACGTTATGTCTGTGTGTCTGTCTGTCTGTCTGTCTGTATGGATGTGTACAGAGATAGAGCCATAACCAATGGTCCGATTTTTATGAAATTTGGTATGTAGGTACTAATCCACGATATCTCGAGGAATTTTTCCTTTTTTGGAATTTTTGATTTTTAAGGGTAATTATCCCCCAAAAACCACAAAAAAACCATGAAAAGTCAAAATTTCTCAAAATCGGCTTTAATGATTTTAATTAAACTTTAGTTGTTTATAGAACTTTCTTTTTCCATTAAAATGACACCACCCGCATTTCTGTAAAAATACGGGTTCAGGAATTACAAGACTTAAAACATAAAACATTCAGTTTTTTGGATTTTTCATAGAAAACCCTAAATATAAACAAATATTACTATTCACCATTAAAAAGAGTTCAAAAAACTAAATAATTTGGTATGTTGAATTGCTATTCTCAAATGCTGGTTGCGGAGAAAATTTAAATTTTCATTTTGCAGTAAAAGCAGTACGTTGTCCAACGTTATTCTTATGGAGAATACTAAAATTACTATTTTTCTCTTATTTACTGATCAATTGTTCAAACTTGATATACTTATCAAGTTAGCATTGACCAACAGAGGAAATTCAAAATATGTTGCCCCTTAATAACCTTTGGGGGGGAATAGGGGGCATTTCCCCTCTTAAAACCACGTATGTAGCAATGGATTCTGTAGTGCCTCCAAAACGGGGATTTGGGTAGATTTTTTTGTAAACAACTTGTTTACAAGATTTTCTGTACATTCGACCATGCTTTTTATTCTATATAATTAGTAAATCAAATATAATTTATTCATTAAAGTTGGGCTAAAAGGGAGAAAGTATGTGTCAGTTTCCTGATACCGTCTATTAGTATATGAGCCCTCATAGGGGTTTTCATGCCCCAAGATATCCTATATAGTAGTTCCACCAATTTCCAAATTAAGGGAAAATAGTCCGCCTGATCCTGGGGGCTCAGAATAGTTATGTTCATGTAGTTAATTACTGGGTAAATGTAAAGTAAATCCAATTATTAGTTCCTAATATCAATAGCTAAGCTCTCCAATTTAGTAAATTTCAGTATTTACGTTTTATGTCCAGTTTATTTTCCAGTAAGAAAGCCCAGCTAGTAGTTTAAAATTTCAACTTGTAAATTTAGGAAAATTTTATGTCAAATCAGAGTTTATAGGTAAGGTAAACTTTCATGTAAAAGCTCATAAACTTGAGGTGTAACACAGTTCTTGGTTAATACAATCCGACTTTTGGGTGATTCCAGTACCTTCCAAAAAATGTTGGTAACATTAACTTACTCCATTTAGTTCAGCATCTGGAGGTAAGTTATCAACCACTCAGTACCACAAACCCCTTACCCCCGAGTGTTGACCAAACATAGCATTACACAGTTGAGTGGCGGTTGGCACTGTGGTGGTGTTGAAAGTTTAACTACGTTGTCATCTGAGCCAGCCGCCCATCCGCCATTGATCCCTTCGTCACTGAACACCTGGATGAGTGCTTATACTGCTTCTCTTTCATTCCTTTGAATGGAACGTGTCTTCAGTTTTCTTTTTCAAGTCGGGCATTGGAAAATATGTATATCGGTGAAATTTTAAGTAGTATTTATTTATTTTAACATTCTTTTAAGGTCGGGTTTATGTTTGGGTGTAGATTAGATTGCTTTAGGTATACCTAAATATTACCTGAATTATAGGGGATTAAGTCATTCAATATTATTACAAATCGCATTTGAAATAAATATTTTGTTATAATTTCCTTCTTCCTGCTTAGTGATTCAACTTTTATAATTTATTGAGACTTTTAGTGGTGATTTTAATAAGTGAAGATAGTTTATATGATAATTTGCTAACATTTTATCTTCGCATTTTGTTATCAAAAGTGGTAAAAATCGCTTATAATAAATATAAAAGATGGGTTTAAATTAGAGAACAAAACAATATCTTGGCATTAGATGGTTTTGAAAATGTGCATCTGGCATTGGGATAGGGAAAGTTATCAATTCTATCTTAATCTTAAAATAATTCTTTTGTTTTGCTATGGTGGATTTTTACCCTCTGAAACTTGAATGTTGTCTTTAATTTTTGCTGATGTAATATTAACGTGTAGATCAAAGTACTTGAAGAAGAACTAGTTTGAGATTCTAAATTGTTTATTTTTTAAATGATTTTAAAATTACTTAAATTTAATTTCTGAAAAATATTATGTCCCAAGCCTGGATCTTCCTATGTCACATGCATCTATAGCCATTTATTGACTTTTTTATTTTTAAAGATATTATATATATATATATATATATATATATATATATATTATTTCTCAACTTAGTAAGCAGACAAACTCTGTAACTATTTGATTTCCTACCGTACTATATTCTGAGCTAAGGTCTCAATGACAAAACCTTCATCAGATTATTCGTTTGTCGTACAATGCGGATTTCATGATGACATTAAGACCCAGCTTTTGCCGATCAATGTTGTTTCAATCGGGTTACACTCCACTTAGCACGACATGCGGCCGTGATTAGATTAATGTTTTGGTCTACCACAGTCTCCATCAACTCTGTCCCAGAACGTGTCCACTATCAAAAAAACTCTCTTTTGAGTAAACAAATCAAATTTAGAGGACAATTTGTTCTGTTACCTAACATTTTTCATCATATCTATTCTCTTGAACAAGTTTTTACTTCTGTTGTTCATGAGTTATGTGAATTTTTATTGGTAAAAACATTTGTGTGCATGGGAAGAATCCACTCAGTTTAGCCTGGGTCCTTTTGTTCTTAATTTGTTTTTTAAGTCAAAATTTCCTTATGATAATACTGTCACAATTTTTATATTTACATTTGGAATGTTAGAATCAAGAAAACATGTTTTGTATTATTTGTGATGAGAATTTAACATGAATGTTGTGTTATTTATTTATTCCTCCAGAACAATTTAGTGGTTCTCCAGTTACCAGTCAGTAGAACATGTTTATACATGAAACCTAAACTTATAATTCAAACTTCTGTTCTATTTATTACTAAACAATTTAAACTAAAAAGAGGCTGAAAAACGTTCTTTCCTTTTTCAATGTGTTTTAAGCTGAAAACCCGTACATGAGAGGTGTTGCTGCTATAATCGGTTGAACAGTATGGACGACCAGAGCACCAGAGCACAGCCTCTCTCAAGTGGCCAGATCTAGCAAGGCCTTGTCATTGATGTTTACTAACAGGTCCACCTTGAAGTGATTCCCGAACTGTTGTTTCCTTTTGCCGTTTTCAACATTACAGTGCTACATAAATATTGTTAAAACAATGAGGTGTACAATTTTATTTGTTTTTGTAAAAATAAAATCTGGCATAATCTACAAGTTTCTAATGGGGGTTTTATGCAATCCTATACTCTAACGAGCAATGTGGTTTGTTTGTTGTTTTTTATTATCTTCGGTAACTTAACATTAGAAGATTTCTTGTAAATTATATGACCATAAGACAACATTTACGTATTGGGTTTTTTATCCACAAAAACTAATTAAATATCTCTGAGTATTGCTCGGCCCTCTCTCTTCCCCCCAATCAAATATCTCCGAGTATTGCTCGGCCCTCTCTCTTCCCCCCAATCAAATATCTCCGAGTATTGCTCGGCCCTCTCTCCCCCCCAATCAAATATCTCCGAGTATTGCTCGGCCCTCTCTCCCCCCCCCCAATCAAATATCTCCGAGTATTGCTCGGCCCTCTCTCCCCCCCCAATCAAATATCTCCGAGTATTGCTCGGCCCTCTCTCCCCCCCCAATCAAACCACATAAGTACAAAGCTGCTGTAGAAACCCTCATTCACCTCAAAGACTATTGAGTTTTTAATCCATTTGCCTCTTGCAATTTTACAACTCTGTATATGGTATATTCAACCCAATCCAAGAATTGTTCACAGTATTAACCTTAAAACTTCACCGGTGGTTGTCAGTCCGACCTGGAAACAGTTGCACATCAGTGTAATATATCATTTGAGACAGAGTTAAGTGAGTTGCACGCATTACTTGAAAAGTAAAACAGAGTCCTAAGTGAAAAACAATGGTGGTGTCCTACAGTATTTTCAAATCAGAAATCTGATTTTGATGTATTAACGTTCCCTCTACTAAATTTCAACTAACGCCCCCTTCCATTACGAACAGATTTTCTTTGCTCGGTTGCCTCTTTTCCGCATTTTTCTGGTCACTCCAGTTGTTATTATAACTGAATGCCACTTCAGATAGTGCTTTTTAATAAATGCAGGTCACAACTAAAGTTTACAAAAGGTTAGTCCTTAACTGGCTGTTGGAGATCAGTTCTGAGCATGCTGAGTCCCTCATCCGTTCTGAGTACTACAATGACTAACTTTACATCACCAACTGATCACTGAATATAAAGCTAACAATACCGTTAACTTCTACTTCTACCGTCTACTTCTACTTCTACTTCACTCCCGCCATTGCCTATTGTCTTTGTATTACATCAAATGTCATTTTTATTTTTACTTATTTTTAAATCAGTGTTTGATATTTAAATGCAAAACGAATCTTAATTTTGTTCTTGATTAATATACATACAACTGCCAATATTGTTTGATCTTGATTTTTTATTTGTGTTTGTAGCCTATTTAATCATCAAAATGTAAATGTAATTGTTTTAGCAATAATACAATGTTTTTTGATATTTTTTAAGTGCACTGAATTTGAGGCAGAACTCGTTCTCACGCACAGGCCGATGGGCCTATGTGAGAATTTTTTTCCCGCAATATTGTTTGAGTACATGATGTTGTATTTGTTTTTATTGGGAAATAAATTTGATTTGATTTGATTTGAAATATACACATTTGGTGTTCATTTGCATGAGCAATCCAGTTGTTTTGCAACATGGAACAACAAACAAAGAAAAGTATGTTAAAGTATATAATATTATTTGTTGGAGATGTTTGAGTGCAACAATTTAAAATCGAGACAAGCCTTTTGGGGTTGCAAGCCATTCAGGCATTTCATGAATAATTTCAGCCGAAGTTTTGGAAGTATAGTGTGATTGACCGACATAAAACAGGCAATAAAACCCTGGGTGAGAGTATGGCTGATTTTACTGCTGAAAGCTGGTGCACGAGAAAACATTGTGACCAACATTACCGTATGAATAGAGAAACACTTAAATGTTTTTACTATAAAATTTATTTTATTTCTCTAAAAAAATATAGTCCTAACCGTTTTATATTTAAAATTGTTTACTGCATCTTTTATTTAAAACATGATCACATGAATTTGTTGTTTTAACATCAGTTTATTTTTGCTATTTATTGATCTTAGTGGTTCTTGAATTGCAATTGTTTTTATAAAATTTAACTATCTATGATCAGAGTTATGTTATTAGCTATTATTTTTGAGATGATCATGGTAAAAAGTCCTCTTAACATAGTCTGTGCGGGTGACCCAGGATCGACTATGGCTCAACATTGAAACATATGAGATTTTCATGTTTAACACAGAAAAAGTATCACTGAAAACAGAAAAAGTATTTACAGTTGTCACTATTATATAATCGTAAAAACTATGAAGTGTAAATTAATTTGATTTAATTAATTCAATTAGAGGCCTATCATCATTGTTGTTGGATTAGGAAACCCCAGCATAGCTGCTAGGCACGTCTTCCACAAGCGGGAATATTGCACAGGTTAACGGAAGGATAGGATATAGCAGGAAAGGAAAAGGTGGGGTGGGACGGCAGCCAAATTGACCCTTCAGAGGGCCAACTCGCATGCCCTGTGACAGCTGGGATGAGGCTCAAACAGGTTACCTGCATTCTGCCCTCTAACTGGTCAGCTAAACAGACAGGGTATCCTTGTACAACAGCCAGGGACCATTCATTCTCAGGTTGGGGACCAAACCCAGAGATTCTGTTCCCAGTCGCTGCAAATGGATGGACCAAAGGTGAAAGGGAAGTTTGCAGTGGCGTAGGTACGGGGGGGATATATAAGTTCCCTTGTAACTTGGAAAAATTAAAATTTATATCCTCCTAAAATCAAGCTTATGCCTTTTGATTAAAAAGAAATGATGTTACTGAAAAACAAAAACAAATATGTGTGCAGTATTTCCAAAATATCTTATTTATATATTACGGATATTGAATATTGTTCGCGTACAATAAATAGTAGCAGATGAACTGCACCAGCACACGGCACGGTATTTGCGTGCCACAAGTGGGACGTGAGTCACCGAACAGTCTACCCTCACCCCCTAGAAGCCAGTTCGTCAACTAGCGCACCTGACCTTGACCGTGACGTCTAGACGATCTTAGTGATGTGCTTAACTTGCAATTGCCATTTAAGATTTGTAATTAAATTAACTGCAGGGAGCCATAAATATTCATTCTGATTTTCAGCGTTCTATAACCGCAAATAGGTATATGTAAAAGTCAACGATATTTCCCGACGAAATACAGCCAAAGAGTAACAAATAATGGAGGTTAGAGTGAACAGGGAGATAGGGCTTTAGCTTATTTGGCAATCGTTGCATGACGATGAAGTTACAAACGTCACTACATTTTCGTTTACAGATATAGGATTATAGGATTTCAACAAAAAATTTGCGTTATTCAACACATTTTTGGGAACAATTTCAAAAAGGGGAGATTTTTAATTTTCCAAGGAAACTCCCCGGAGCAATATTTTTATCTTAAAACTCCGGGGAAATCCGGTGACTTGGCAACTCTAGCTTAACGATTACTTTCCAGTACTGATTACAGCTGATGCAAGTACGTTTTTGTCCTGTTACTAATATGATTACTTAGTATTAATGTCTTGGATATGTAGGCCTATCAATAATTATGAATGTAAGGGACACACACGCCAATGATATGTCTTCAATTTTGTATACCGGTATCCGTGCTAGTCCCGAACACAGTTTTTTGTTTGGTATACCCTAATGAGATATCCTCCCCCCCCTTGACAAAGGTCTGTCTACGCCACTGGAAGTTTGTCATAATGGACAGCCAAAAGACTGACCATATGTAATGACAACTTCATTTGCCTGTACCTAATGTCAGCCTCAAAACTGGCATCGACCAGTTTTAAGGTCGTCCTGCGACTAGAGTAGGCCTAATAAATTTGCTAAATTTTAAATACATATCTCTTTTTAAATCAAATTGTGAAAAGTATTTGAGGATAATAATTATCCATTGGCAGATAGCAATGCAAATGCCTTTAATAAACTAGTTCCAGCAAAGTTTTTTTTTTTTCAGTTTTAACCAGCAGAATCAGGTATTAAAGTAATTTTATCTCATAGCAGAATTTGACTACTCCTTTCAAATTGTTAAAAGTTATATTGTTATTTTGATTAGTAACACCTTTTAACTTTTTGATAAATATCACTTTTTAACTTTTTTGATGAATCACAGTTAAAAGTTTAACCCTCCCTTTGCTGCACTCCAGAGGGCCCATCGTTATAATACCACTGTTATTGGTTTAATCTCATGATTTAATCAGTTTTACTAAATATGCAATAAGAACAATTTGATTTTAAAATGTGTACAGACATACATAAATATAAAACTATTACACCTTATCAACTAATTTGTAAGACATGTGGTCTAACAAGAAAAAAAACAAAGAAAATAAACATTTACCACTAGTGTTTTTTTTTTTTTTTTTTAGTTTTTCAATATAGTGTTTTTACCTTTAAATAGGAATACAACTGTATCCCTATTTTCCTATTCCTGTATTCGTATTTGGATTTTCTGCTGTTTTTATGTTTATTTTATTCTAGAAAGTTATCAATAACAGTATTTGCCTTTCAGTTAAATCCCTAGAATTATTTTAACATCTTGTAAAAAGTTTAATGTTTTCTATCTCTTAATCATCACTACTATTATAAAAATGAGGTGGTGTCTTGTCTGTCTATTGTTTCATCACGCCAAAACAACTGGACCAGTTCTGCTGAAATTTGTGCACAAAAATATAGTCCATGTACCCAGGAGTGTCATAGGCCTATTGCCGTTTAGAAAGGTCCTCAGGGATGTGCCCCGCGGGACCTCCAAGTCCCCATGTTATTCATATGGAGGAGAGTTTTATTTGGTTTATGTTGCATGTGTTTTGTCTTAATTCAGTTAATTTAAACAAACAGCTGTTATAATGAATCTACAGACTTTCATTGTTTCGTTTCCATTTTTTCTACTCTGAATTTTCCCCCCTATGAGTTGCGAAGCACGGGCATAGCAGCTAGTCTCAAATAAATCGGAATAATCAACAATTTATCTTAAACTTTCTTGAGGTGCAAGCACTGCACGGTTATTTTTGGTTGGGTCAACAATTTAGTTATTTTTAACGTATATCTTTATTTTTATAGATAAATAAAATTAATATTACTCCCATGATAGAAATCGTTTTTATGATCATTGTAAATTCTTTATTTTATTCAACTTGTTCAAATTTTTGTATATTTATGATAATTTTCTGCTAAAATAAACTCATCAATATATTAATGGTTTGTAATCACATAGAAACAGCTTTCCCAACGAAATGACATTTGCATGTTTCAACGTATATATTTTGCTGCAGGATTGTATGTTTCAAATTGAGTAGTGTTTATTTTTGTCAAATATCTCTACAGAAAATGTACATGTAGTCTTGGACGTATATATGCGCTTGGAAGGGTTAAAATATATATTTGGTTTATAAATATTTAAATACAAAAAAATGGAAAGTAAGATTGCATGCAGGGCAATTGGGGTGATGAAATGTCAAGGCGAGACAGAGCAATAGCATGTCTGAGAGAACAAAACCGGCCGGCTATAATTGAGTGTTTGCATGAAATCACAGTCGGGACTTAACCAAAGTTTTGTTGCATCCGAGCAGAGTTACACCTCGGGATTTGACATGTCATATATTTACTTGTGGACATTTTATGTGACGCAATAAATTAATCTGAATCTGAATAAGTTAACCAAATTGGAATATCATTGTGGTCAGTGAAAAGGAAATTTGGTAAGGTCAGATGTCGAGGGATTTTACATGGAAAGTTTAGGAGTTATTTAATAAGATTGGTTAATGATTGAGAATAAGGACAAACTGATGTTTTAATAAATTTAGCCTGTAACTATGATAAACATTGATTAAAGATCTGTGAATCAATATATAAAAGAGGCCTGTACATGGTAGCAACAGATAATACAAAGATATTAGTAATAATAAGCAGCATCTAAAAGAACCAAATGATTTCTTTCATTTGTTTTGTCTTTGTTTTTTTTTAAGGATTATATCTTAATTTTTGTTTATTTTTGGTACTTTTTATAAGTTTTTAATTAAGGTTGTGTTACATTTTTGAAGTTTTTCAGTTAAGAAAATGTATTTTTTATGATACCCAGGAATAAATTTCATATATAAGGTGGTTAAAACTATACTTTGTTAAATTCAAATAATTTAAATGTTAAAACTAAAAAATCTTTGATTTTTTACGATATTATACAATTATGATAATTTTCCTTTACATCCCTACTTTAAAAATTCCCCACAGACCACAAAAACCTACACCTCTAGGGCAGTCTAGAACCCGTTTGAGGAACGGATGCACTTCGACGATGCATAAAAACAATTAAAAACAAAGACAGGCAATTAGCACCAAGTGGAGAGTACCTAGTCAACAGATGGGATGAGGGAGACGAGATGGGGGTGTAGCAGCCCCCCCCCCCCCCCCGGAGATGGGGGTGTTCGCCCCCCGCCCAATCAATGCCAGCGCCCGGCACTGCCTGGTCTGGCCGACCAGCCGGGGCTGCGAACAACGTCGGGCACGGGCTGTGGTGCTGTAGTCAGTACCGTTCGCGGTGTCGCTTGTCGTGGAGTTAATGAAACACTTAACTGTGTTCGGTGTAAGAAGTATGCTGGTTTGTGTGGAGGCTTTCGATTTGCTGCAACTTTTTGGGGGGCGTTTGATTTAAGTGTTTGAGAGACTAATGTGAAAACATTATATTGTGTTGCTAATTTTCAGATTTGCATGCTTGCGGGGTGTTCTTAACAGTTTTCAATTTAGAATTGTAGTCTGAGTAAGTAGTTAGAAAAGGCAAAGGAAACCTATTCGTTCGCAATTGTAACAAAATATGTTACTTTTCAATTTTTAAACTGTTAAAATTGATAATCTAGTCAGCAAATTCAATTTAATTCAAAAATGCCTTTATTTCCATAAACTTATACAATTGATAAGCATTGGTTGTGTCAAACAGTAAACATCAAATCATACATATCTCCTAAATTGTATTGTTTAATTTTGTTCACTGTTTCCCGAATTGTTCACAAATTTGCAATGTTGATAAGATAAAAGTAAGTGTTTGTTTAGGTATTTGCTGTAAATAGCTGTTTTTCAAAACAATCATGGTTGACTCATTGGTCTGCAGCGAGGCAGTTGAATAAACAAAGTTCCGTAGAAGCCTGTCATTCTAATGAATCATTCATGTTTATTACCGTTGTTCGTCATTGAATGTTCTCGTGGGTAAAACGAATTATTTGTGTGTATTGATCCTTAAAATCATTGTTTACGTTCGTAGGAATGAATCTCAAAAATTCAAATTTGAATGATGTTTTGAGGTTTTTTGAACTCTCGCCAGAAACTTCAGAGGAACTTGTTCCTGGGGCCGAAACAATCTATAAATGTTATCTAAATATAGGGTCTATATCGGTCTGTTCCCTGTCTGTGTCAATATGTGTTTTTAAATACATCTTATCCTATCATTAAATCATTGTCTATATCCTAAGAGCCAATTTAGTTAGAGATGCGGACTTGAAACCTGGCACTATGTAGGGCTGTACTTGTTTAAGGCGAATTTGTTATTAAATTTGACGTTTCCAGTTTTAACCGTTTTAAAATGGTGGCGATTTTCATTGTTTAAGGAATATTATGAAAACGGCAAATTTAGAAATATTCATCATTCAAGTATTAAAAATATGTCGAATTTTAACTTAAATATTACATAAAGATATTAAAAGTCACTCTGTAACCCGTACCTAATATAACAGTTTTTTTGGAATGAAATAGTACAAATTGTGTGTAAATTACCAGAAATTGCTGACTTTATTTCACAAGATTTTATTAACTAAGGTATGGTTAGAATGATCTATAAAATCTTTTTTCCATTTGTTTACTTAAAATTCTTCATGTTTAAATACTTGATGGAATAAAAAAAAACGTTTTTCGTTCAAATCATTCCTGCCCAAGTAATACGGACCTCTTTAAGACATGATTTGTTTATTAAAAACACACGTACGGAAAATGGAGCGAGAGCGAGGCCCTATGTTTACGTAACATTTTTGTTTATTTGATAACGTGTCTCACGTAAAGAAACCCTGTTAAATTCACTAGCCTACAGCAGAAACAAACCTTTATAACAACTGTTAATTTAATCGTAATGTTATGGGTTTTAAAATTATTTCAAACTGTTTTGTATGTGAGATGCGCGTTTATCTCAAAGTTACGAAACATTTTTGTCCATCATAAAATAAAAACAAATTCTTTTGAATACACTTTGTATATATAAGTCCTTTCCAAAGCCATCACAATGAGTATTTTTCAAGATTTGAAAGCTCATCGCAGGAAAAACTGTTGGGTAACGGAAATGCGGTGCTTTAAGAGTCGAGTTGTGAACGAGGGAGAAGTTTAAAATCACAAAAAATGCACTAAGTAAATTAATGTGGCCTCCGCAGTGGGACCAAGGCCTGATTCCATAATTTAAATCTCCGTATTTATATTTCGATTTGTTTAACTGATAATATAAGAGTACACATCATCACTATTGACACACACTTCCTTTGAAGATATGCTGGTATTTGTTCCTCTGATAATCGTTTATCCACTAGCTTATTCAAATGCCACTACAGATAGAACAGTAGGCTGCGACTTAACAACAAAGCGACGATTTCAACAAGTTGCACATCTTACGTGACCCCCCTCACCCCCTCAACGAATGCCAACAAATGAAGTTACGATTACCTAGCCGAAGTAATATTAATGTATAATTACGTAAGGAACCATTGTTAATGTACAGTATAATTTTCGTAAGGGAAAATAAGACAAAAATTGTAAATTTCTTTCTTTTTGTTCGTTTCTGAAACTATTGCACAACCTAGAAGGCTGAAACTCGGAACGTTCATAGAAAAGTAGATAAGGAAGATATACGCGGAACCCGATTTTATGTTGATGACCTTATACGCGGAACCCGATTTTATATTGATGACCTTAGATATACGCGGAACCCGATTTTAAGTTGATGACCTTATTTTTCCTTAAATATGACCTTGAAATGCAACAACAATTTCAACCATTTAAAATAACTAAATATCAGATCTAATTATTTATAATGTGATTTAAGCATCTGCTTTGTTAACGTATTAAGAGGTGTTCTTACTTTCATCCTGATTTATTTTTCTCAGCGTAATCACGTACAACAATACCCCCGTCGCAGCAAACCTGCATACTCAGCGAATTTCCAATGGAGATATAAATTTCTGAATACTACATAAAAATACCACTTACCAAGTTTCATAAAAATATATTCACAAATAAGCGATATATACAATTTTAATTATTCTCCATAAGAATAACATTGGGGCTGAGTACGCAGTTTTGCTGCAAAAAGGAAAACAAAAAATGTGTTTTTATGCTAATATCAATATAACTAAACTAGGTGAAGTCGTATACCAGTTTTTATTCATTTATGATCATAACTAAGGGAGACATAACATTTAATTATTCTCCATAAGAATAACATGGGACTGAGTACGCAGGTTCGCTGCTGCGGGAGCCTTTGGCAAAAAATTAATTTTTTGAGTAAATATCAATATATCACAACCAGATGAAGCCGTATACCAAGTTTCGTCATTATACGTTCATAAATAAGCGTGATATAAAATTTGTCTTTTCCTCCATAAGAATAACATTAGACAATGTACTGTGTTTAGCACTTTCAATATCTCGGTAACCAATTAACGTAGAGGAATCATCAAAATACCAAATTGTGTTTTTTTAAGCTGAATCCAATATTAAAAATTAAAAATTGACTATTTCAAAAATTATATGAAAAAATTCAAAAACTGATTTTTGGGGTACAAAACCCCCCCCAAAATACCCCTTCGGATGGAGCGATCTGGCTGGGTTTCGAACAAGTCATAAATGTTGCTTTACATGTTTATACCAAATTTCATCAAAATTGGATCATTTTTACGAGAGTTATCGTGCTCACGGACACATATATATATATGTATATATATATATATATGTGTAGTCGGCATGGTAAGACCTAGGTCCGGGACCATGATAACTTTTCGTTTTGAGGTCCCCAGACCCCAAAAACACCATTCGTTGGAAACTGTGTATGTGTGTGTGTGTGTGTATATATATATATACCCTCAAAACGAAAAGTTATCATGGTCCCGGACCTAGGTCTTACCATGCCGACTACGGTAATAGCTTCTTCCCTATAGGGGAAATTCGCTAAAACCAAATTTTACGGGCTATAGCTGGGCCTACGAGCTACGTATATAGTACGAGTTATCACCCTCGCAGACAGTTTGGTGCGGTTGAAGGACGTTTTAAGTCTCTACTCCACACGGGTACAGTGGGGTTTTTATAACTTTGTGGCCGTGCTCCACCTTTGTTGGCGTGCAGTTAGAGCTGGCCACCGAGTCGAAATAACACGGTTATAATTGTAATCTCTGTCCAGCTCGGACTCAAGGTCACAGTTCGGTTCCGGCCAGTGACTCGTAGGGCTTCCAAGTAAAACTTGTTTTGCAGTTGATAAGAATATGGAAATTGACTTTGACATGAGGCGGCGTTTTGACCAACGCAGCTGTGGAGGGGGCTCCTTTAATGTTAGATATTTGATGGTCATTCTTTTTGTTTCGAAGGCTTAACGTGAAGGGGTATCAGATTGACGAAGGCCCTAAAATCCCTGAAGTTAATTCGTTCCACTAAAGATTTTATTTGCCTTTGTACATATTACATGTTATTGGCATCGTCGACATTTAACAATTTACTAAATCGCTGTTATCAGCTGTTTTCTTTCCGTCCTACGGTAATAATTGAATTGCTATTTATATTTACTCTCTTTTGTTTAAGATTGTATAGAGAAAATTATTGTTTCTTTGAAATCAGTTGTATACAGGTTTTTCTAATACTTAAATTCGCTTATACACTTTTTAAATTCACTTGTGATAACAAAATTTGAGTTTTCTCCGTTATTCATAATCCAGTTTTAAAAATGCATTCGTTTGATTTGTCTTTGAATTGTTTAAAACTTTGGTGTATTTTTTTATATATAACGTTGACATTTTAAACCTGCCGCCGCGCCGTTTTGAAACTGAATATGTTACGGAAATAAAACCTTATAGGAAATTCTTAGGAGAGTAAACAGCCGTAGTCACCTAGACGCGTAGACGGACCTCACGTATCAGTGGTGACCTTGGCGTTATCTCGTACGTCAGCTGGTCTGATATCGCGTCACTGAACAAAGGTTCTGTCACTCTTGTCTGACCTACGTCGGAGATTGACACGGTTTAGCGTACTTCCTACGGAATACCGAGCTATCAGCATGACCCGCCCGGTGGGACTTAAGCCCGGGACCATGGGACCATGACAGAGAGGGTGTCTATCTGACCTGAAAATCCTGGAAAACCTGGAATAATCAGGGAATTAACAAAATACCCCCGTCGCAGCAAACCTGCATACTCAGCGAATTTCCAATGAATAACACATAACATAACATAACACATTAAAACACTTAACAGGATTCATAAGAAATGTATTCACAAACAGGCGATATTTAAAATATTAATTATTCTCCATAAGAATAACATTGGGGATGAGTACGCAGGTTTGCTGCAACAAGGCACACAAAATAATGGGTTTTTATGCAAATATCAATAGAACTCATCTTAGTGAAGTCACATACCAAGTTTCATCCATATGCATTCATAAATAAGCGATATATAACATTTTAAGTATTTTCCATAAGAATAACATGGGGACCAAGTACCTAGGTTTGCTGCTACAGGAACCATAGGCGAAAATTTTTTTTGTGCAAACAACAATGAACCACAACCAGATCAAGCCATATACCAAATTTTGCCAGTTTATGTTCATAAATAAGCGAGATATTCAATTTTTCTTGTTCTCCGTAAGAATAACATTAGACAACGTACTGTGTTTAGCACTTTCAATATCTCGGTAACCAATTGATGTAGAGCAATGATCAAAATACCAAATTGTTTGTTTTTTTAAGCTGAATTCAATGGTATAAATTAAAATTTGAATTAAATTAAAATTAAATGTGAAAACCCCAAAAAACATATTTTTGGGGTACAAAACCCCCCAAAAACCCCCCTTCGGATGGTGTGATTCATCTGGTTTTCGAACTCGTTCAAATAAATGGTACTTTACACATTTGTACTAAATTTTATTAAGATCGGACCTTTTTTACGAGAGTTATCGTGCTTACGGACATATATATATATATATATATATATATATATATATATATATATATATATATATATATATACATATATAAAAATTTGAACGAATGGTGTTTTTGGCATCTGGGGACCTCAAAATGAAAAGTTATCATGGTCTCGGGCTTAAGTCTTACCATGAGACCTATGGTAATAGCTTCTTCCCTATAGGGGAAATTCGCTAAAAAATAGGGAAGTCAAGGAATCTTGAATAAGTTCCAAAATGTTGAGTTTTCTCAAGGCGTTCTGTTATAAAATAGGCTACCAGCCCATATTTAAAACTGCTTTTATTTTTATATGATAACTTAAATAATTTGTATTGAAACACAATTTTTCTACCTTGAGGAAGAATTAATTGTAGCTTAAATAATTTGTTTGGAAACTCAATTACAATCCTTGGTCTTTTTAAAATAGCTGGAATTTCTTACCAAAGCATCTGGAAATCCTGGATAAGTCAGGGAATTTTAAATTAAGGGTTTAGTAGACACTATGGGTAGAATATCCATAACATGACAGCCTGGACATGTTTTGGGGGGTCGTTTAAAACTATTGATGCATATGTGTGTGTGCACCCTAGCTGAGGCCTTTATTGTCCGATTTAATTCAAATTTGATAGAGACATTCCTTTCAGTAGTATGTTGGACACGTTCGTTGGGTTAAACAATCAGAAAATCCAAACCCCTATTTCTGGGATTTAAATATTCAAATTTAAGGTTTAAAATTTTGGGCTCTAAATGTTAAAAATAACATAGTGATTTTATGCTTTTAATACAGTATAAAATTTATTTACAGTATGAAATTTATTTCATAACTAATGAACAATACTTCTTTAGATTTTTTAGCCCATCATTTTTGATGGGCTTATAACATCTAGTTATTGTATAATAATCTTTATTCTGTGACATTGTTTAACAATATATTGGAATTTAAAACAAAATAGTTAATTTTATAAGTACTATTGCATTTGTAAAACTACATCATACCTTATTATTAGCTGCAGATTATTGTTATTCTGAAAAGCAGTTTTGTACTGAGAATTGCTGGATAATAAGACATTTTTATTTTACTATAATATTGCATCAGCCTGGGGATTCACATTTTTCATAACTTTTTGTATTCCTAACACCATGAACCCCTCACTCGTCCCAGGACTACCTTAAGACTGGTCTATACCAGTTTTGAGGCTGACATTGGGTACAGCAAATGAGGTTGTCATTACATATGGTAAGTCTTTTGGCTGTCCATTATGACTAACTTCCCTTTCACCTTTGGTCCCTCCATTTGCAGCGGCTAGGGACAGAGTCTCCGGGTTTGGTCCCTCCTGCCAACCTGAGAATGAATGGTCCCTGGCTGTTGTACATGGATACCCTGGCTGTTGTACATAGATACCCTGTCAGTTGAGTTGACCTGTTCGAGGGCAAAATGAGGGTCCCCTGTTGAGAGCCTCATCCCAGCTGTCACAGGGGCACGGGAATTGGCCCTCTGAGGGGTCGATTTGGCCCTTCCCACCGTTTCTTTCCTGCTATATCCTATCTTTCCGGTAACCTTCGCAATATTCCCGCTTGTGGAAGAGGTGACTAGCAGCTAAGCTGGGGTTTCCTAATCCGCCAATAATAACAACAACAACCACCCCTCACTCTTGCATGTACTGTAACCTAGCATTAAATCTAACACTTTCCTTTATCAATAATTGTGCTACAGAATGCTTTTTCCTGTAAATATATCTTGCAGAAGGAAATACTCAGAGAAAAGGAAAACCGTTTTTAAATAGTTTATTTTAGTCTAAAGAGTTACACATTGCATATTTATTAGGTAGCTATGTTCCAATGAACAACTGATTTATTCCAAATTTAATGAATCAATGGCGTATATCAAACAAAAATCCTACAAACAAAACTAGATATCTCAGACGAATGTTTAGGTAGGTGTACATTTTGTTGTCCCATTAATAATGGAACCTTCAATCCAAATATAGGGAATGTTTTCAGATACATCGTTTTCAGGGTCACGGTAGTATTTTAATTGAAAGCCCTAAAGTAATGCAATAAATTAAATTCATGACATTACCTTTAGTTTATTCTTTAATTCTACAGCGTGAAATTTATAAAACTTTGGTTACAAAACACTGGGTAAGATTCCCCCTTCCTCTAAAGAACACACCATAACGTTGTGCTATTCACCAATTATGATTTCAGTATCTGTCTTAGAGAGAGAGGTATTTCTTCCAAAGTTATCAGTTGATTGGGTTCACGCTTAATCAGGGATCTCGGGAAAGGAAGAAACTGAAAAGAACTTGTTACTCTAGATGACCCAACAAACTTGTCAATTCTGTCGTAATCCCTTATTTATGACATGTCGTTCTCTCCCTTTAATTATCTCAATTTATACAGTTGAAGTTTTGTTCTAAATTAAATTTGTTAGGAATGTTACAATCATGACTCATGGTAGAGAAATCGCATTTCAAGTGAGTGGGCTTCAGTGAGCTGACTTGGTAATTTAGCAGATTCATCATTTTCTGGTGACCACTCAGAACAATGACACGTAAAAATGGCTTTATCGCCTACAAAATGCAGGGGGACTCACATTCTGTCGAGAGACTTGATCGGTATATCACATTATCTTACTGGATGTAGTCATATGGCTCCCATACCTTTCAGTTCTCAATTCCTGGTGACCGTTTATTTCTTCAAATTACCCAGATAGAATAGGGACTACACACACTCAATAAATTAGTATTAGTAGCAGTAAAATGCTGTTTTCTTTCGCCCAATACATTTTCCTTACTCAATGTTGCTGTAGAGATAGGAGTACCTTGTCTGTAGTGTCACTGACCCTCTGATATAGCCCAGTCAGCAGAATCCTGGGGCTAGGGGCTGGGTCAGGAGATCGGGGAAAGGAGTAAAGTATGCGTCTCTGAGGTATTAGTAGCAAAGGGGTGAATTCCATCATAATTTCTATCACTAGCTCTTATTTAAGGAAATCAAGCAGTGCCTTTAAATAATTTGGCCACACTTTAAATGATTTCTTCAATAGAAAATGCTACATACAAGTCTGAACAATGTAGATGTAACATTTAAATTAATACTTACAACACCATAATTGCCAATGTGAAATTTTGAATGGACAAACACCCACATAGCACTGGGCTGAAATGCTGGTAGAGTGCCGGGGTGAGTGGGGATAGTGCGCTGGTTGTGTGACTTGTGTGCTATGAGTGGAGCCATGGGGATCATCATCGGGACGTGCGTGCCCGACGAGCCGGAACCCGTCGACGTGTCTGTGGTCAGACTGCGGAGGGTCATATACGGTGAGTACTCGGGAAGGAGGGAATCATTGGAATCACTTGATCACTGTTAAGACGCCGTCCACTTGTTGTGACGGATATGAATGAGTTGTAAATAGAATGAGTGAGATGCCTTGTTACTGGCTAAGACGACTGATCATTAATTATTAGCCCAATGACCAATGAAGCTGGATCCAGTCCTGAACCATCACAACATTCTTAGATTTTGTGAAGGTTCAGTATGGCAAACCTCAGATTGTGATGCGTAACTACTACGCTATCCAGACAATTCAGGGAAAATAAAATCCAGTAAAACTTAGTTAGCTCAAAATATCATGAAGGACAATAGTTATTATTCGTCTAATTTTTTGTAGCTAGGGGACAGGAGGGTAGAGATCTATTTTTATTTTTTATAATTTTTTTTGTTCTTTAAAATAAATAAGTATTAATTATTAATATTGTTGAAGAATGAGTCAGCTTGATAATTAATTGAGAGAAACCATTCTGCATAATATTTCTGTCAAAAGTTCAGAAACACCTTTAAAACCTCCAAAATTCAAAAACTCATCATGGAATTACTTATTTTAAAATTATAAATTGGTACTTCTAATCTTTTTATTCCTCCATTTTCATTTTGACCCTCTGATCCCCAGAAATTTGGTTTTTACAGCAGTCTTGAATTTTACTGTACTTATATTTGTTTGGTTAGTATATTTTGAGGTAGATTACGTTTCATTCTAATTTAACATGATCCATGTTAAGAAACCTAAGATGGTTGGTAACATATTACAAGATTCATTTTTGTTTTGCTCAATAATTTATTCAAATAAAATTTGTTTTAACCAGTTTATGTAAGGAGTGATAAAGTTTATGTAAGAAACCTTTTACTGAAACCATTTAGTGAACCATTTTGTTTTAACTGTGTAAAGTTTTCTCTATCAAGCTGTTACAGAGACATTGTGTATATGCCTGTCAAAAGTACAAGGCTCTACGGAGAACATGCTCCTCCATCACTCTCATCAAAATTTGTAGCTCCTCAGTAAAAAACCCCAAGCGGCCAAAAATAAAACCAACCCAGCATTCCGCTTGAAACCTTGCAAACCTTAACTAACCCAAGCTAATTAAGTTGTCACATATACCTAACTGACCAATTATGCCTTTAATTTGCTTTTAAATTTAATAACACGGAAGCTAAACAATCAAGATACAAATTGTCAATGCAGAATAACTAAACAAACAATAAACATTTTCAAAAGTAAAGAATTACTAGAGTAAACAAAGAATTGAACCCTGAACCTTCACCCCTAGAGCCTGATAATGTATCTACTTGACCATCGCTCCATAGATTTCCCAGCTTACTTGTCCGGACTAGGAGTCAACCCAAGACAAGGCCGCATCTGAGAGCTTAAGAGTCCTTCGTTTAGACAACTTGAACTACGCCAAAGAACAATGACTCATTCCACCAACGACTAACACAAACTTCACCGGTTGTAAAAAAAACATGTCTACTACACTAAAAAATTATAATGATTATATTATAAGCATTATAAGGTTATATTGTAAGTTTAGTCGTACACTGTCCACATATACAAGAAGGAAAATGGACAGCAATTATTGTACTGGGGGATTATTTTGAATTGAGTCACTTATTAACAAGAAAGAAAGCAGAAAAGAGGAGCAACACTCTCAACACCCAAAGGAAGACAATGAGTGAACTCCACCAATGCTTAGAGAATGAAGATAAGTATAGTAAATGTGTGGTACGTGTCAAAAACTGCAGCCAACTGTGGGAGAGTGAATATAAATTAAACTATAACCTCCTTAACTATAAGATTGTCAATAATTTTAAAAGGATTTTATTTCATCATTCAATTAGATAAATTACGTACATATCTGTTCTAAGAGTTCTGTTCTAACCTTAGCAATAATATTAAAACATTTAATGGTTTTCACAAAAATGTAGGCTTAGATACAATAATTTTAAAAGAAAAAAACGTTTATATCCACTATTGTAAGGCAATAATTACAAGGGGAAGCATGTACAAGGAGCATACAACTTTACCATAGTCTCCTAGAAAAACATGCACTATCTTATAATCGTTTATATCCACTATTGTAAGGGAATGTTTACAAGGGGAAGCATGTACAAGGAGCATGCAACTTTACCACAGTCTCCTAGAAAAACATGCACTATCTTATAAACGTTTATATCCACTATTGTAAGGGAATGTTTACAAGGGGAAGCATGTACAAGGAGCATACAACTTTACCATAGTCTCCTAGAAAAACATGCACTATCTTATAATCGTTTATATCCACTATTGTAAGGGAATGTTTACAAGGGGAAGAATGGAAGGAGCATACAACTTTACCACAGTCTCCTAGAAAAACATGCACTATCTTATAATCGTTTATATCCACTATTGTAAGGGAATGTTTACAAGGGGAAGCATGTACAAGGAGCATACAACTTTACCACAGTCTCCTAGAAAAACATGCACTATCTTATAATCATTTATATCCACTATTGTAAGGGAATGTTTACAAGGGGAAGCATGTACAAGGAGCATGCAACTTTACCACAGTCTCCTAGAAAAACATGCACTATCTTATAATCGTTTATATCCACTATTGTAAGGCAATAATTACAAGGGGAAGCATGTACAAGGAGCATACAACTTTACCATAGTCTCCTAGAAAAACATGCACTATCTTATAATCGTTTATATCCACTATTGTAAGGGAATGTTTACAAGGGGAAGCATGTACAAGGAGCATACAACTTTACCATAGTCTCCTAGAAAAACATGCACTATCTTATAATCGTTTATATCCACTATTGTAAGGGAATGTTTACAAGGGGAAGCATGTACAAGGAGCATACAACTTTACCATAGTCTCCTAGAAAAACATGCACTATCTTATAATCGTTTATATCCACTATTGTAAGGGAATGTTTACAAGGGGAAGCATGTACAAGGAGCATACAACTTTACCACAGTCTCCTAGAAAAACATGCACTATCTTATAATCGTTTATATCCACTATTGTAAGGCAATAATTACAAGGGGAAGCATGTACAAGGAGCATACAACTTTACCATAGTCTCCTAGAAAAACATGCACTATCTTATAATCGTTTATATCCACTATTGTAAGGGAATGTTTACAAGGGGAAGCATGTACAAGGAGCATACAACTTTACCATAGTCTCCTAGAAAAACATGCACTATCTTATAATCGTTTATATCCACTATTGTAAGGCAATAATTACAAGGGGAAGCATGTACAAGGAGCATACAACTTTACCATAGTCTCCTAGAAAAACATGCACTATCTTATAATCGTTTATATCCACTATTGTAAGGGAATGTTTACAAGGGGAAGCATGTACAAGGAGCATACAACTTTACCATAGTCTCCTAGAAAAACATGCACTATCTTATAATCGTTTATATCCACTATTGTAAGGCAATAATTACAAGGGGAAGCATGTAGAAGGAGCATACAACTTTACCACAGTCTCCTAGAAAAACATGCACTATCTTATAATCGTTTATATCCACTATTGTAAGGGAATGTTTACAAGGGGAAGCATGTACAAGGAGCATACAACTTTACCATAGTCTCCTAGAAAAACATGCACTATCTTATAAACGTTTATATCCACTATTGTAAGGGAATGTTTACAAGGGGAAGTATGTACAAGGAGCATACAACTTTACCACAGTCTCCTAGAAAAACATGCACTATCTTATAATCGTTTATATCCACTATTGTAAGGGAATGTTTACAAGGGGAAGCATGTACAAGGAGCATACAACTTTACCACAGTCTCCTAGAAAAACATGCACTATCTTATAAACATTTATATCCACTATTGTAAGGGAATGTTTACAAGGGGAAACATGCACAAGGAGCATACAACTTTACCACTCTCTCCTAGAAAAACATGCACTATCTTATAATCGTTTATACTGGGACTGCCTTTATATAAATATTGACAATGCTTATTTACAGATTAAATACATCAAATATTTACTGTCAATTCCTAACATTCTTTTTCTGTATCTTGAAGGATAACCCTATTTCACATGTTTGAAAACATAGATGGTACTTAGCACTCACAGAATTTATAGTATAAGTGAAACTATAACTGGAATTTATGTTAACTTGGAACATAAAAGATCCCAAACGCAATTAGTTTCAAGGTATAAGAGATAGTGATAACTAGACCTTATACTAACGTATAAGTAAGCCTATGAATTATTGACTATAGTTTTTACATGGATAGTCAATGGATTTTTTAAAACTTGACAAGAATTAAAAAATGGATACGTTAAATACCAAACTGTAAAACATGTAACTGTAATTCCATAATTTTACATTTTGGAATTAAAAAAAACATTTATTGAGTTCTCCACAGAAGATATTTTGTGGAATAGTTTAATTCACACCCAATCATACTATCTCTACAAAGTTTTATGTGATGAAAAACATATGGTGCTCTAAGTAAAAAGAAAACTATAGAGGGTTCCAAGACGTAACGACCTTTCAATCTCAGTTGTTATGTGTCACAAAACAAAAAAATTCAATCAATTGAAAACTATTGCAACCCGTTGCTACTCAATTGACGTAGGTGTCAAGTGCAGTGATGCACACTGATAAAAACCCAATCTAACTGACAATCAATCCAACTGCTCCTTGTCATTCATTTTATGTAATCTTAATGAATACATTTCACTGGTGTTGTCATGGTTAACATAACATTTGATGATGAAAACAATTCGCTAGTTGACTGACATCAATGCTCAGCTAAGTGGGTACCCCTAGTATGTTATGAGTAATTTTAACTTTTCTCAGTGAATAGATTTCATATTCTGTATGTTCTGTTACATTCATATTGTTTAAAATTGACTTGGTGAAAAAACTTGGTTAAAATTGTTTACTATTTTGGTAAAAAAATTATAAAAACAGATGTTTGTGTAATGACTTTCAATAATATTCTCTAAAGAGAGTATATTCTCCTCCCATTCCTAACCACATGACGGCTCAAGAACAGCTGTTTACATGGTAAGATAAATCTAAGAGGTTATAGATGCAAACTTTGTGGCTAAATGTATCATCCAACTCTGTATTGTAAAAGCTGAAGTTGGCTAGATACATTTCACTCACATATCTGAAGCCAGATATAAGAGCAGATAATTAATGTAAAAGGTCGCTAATGTCTAAAAAATAAAAAAATAAAAAGTAATATGTATTGTGCTAACCATTTTGTAGCTTGGCAAAACTGTTTCCTATCATGAAGGTGACCGACGTAAGCCGAACACAGTGTATAAGCTAGCGTATTATGATTATTGTCATTTCTACATATTAATTTTTCTTCAGTTGATGATTCTGACATGATCTCGTTGTGTTGCAGGAATCAAGTGCCCTGTCTGCTCCAAGTTTGTTTTGCCAGACGACATCGAGTGTCATCTCGTTATGTGCCTAACCAAGCCTAGACTGATATACAATGGTAAATATATTGTTTTGTTTACAATATTTAATAGGGAAGTGCCGGGGAACCGAGCCATGCTCGGTGTTTGATTCCGCAAAAGAGGCATTGAATTTGTTTTATTTCAAATACTCGTTCATTTTCAATGCCATTCAAGTAGGTTTTTTATTTCAATAATGATAAACAGCTGTTTACAATATTTTAATTTATAGAAGCAGATTCAGTTGTTGGTTTTTGTTATTCATAGTAACCGGTGTTATGATTTTAAACTCCATAAGCCCAATGTTAAAATTTTTAATTTTCAAATGAGTTGTTTAGAAAGATATGAGTTTTCCTGAGGTAGTGGTTTTCACCAATCAATTTGTTAGACCCAAAAGCCCCTAATCCCAAACTTTCAGAACAATCCTTCCGCTGGATCTCGAGAATGAGTGTTGCAAACAAACAAACAAGCAGACATAGCTCGTATTAGAGTATAGGATTTATCAGTACAGTATTATAGTATATAATACGTTTGTGAATGTTAGTTTGCTTTGCAAATTTACATTCAACTTTCAAGAAACTCTTTACTCTTTTTTGAAATACAGTACATTGATGATCAGACTATGTTAAACTTATTGAAAAACTTATTTTACAGGTAAAACAAAAATTAAACAAACGCAAACTGTCTTAATATTGTTGAGTGGTAATTTGTGTTTCCAATATCCATTATATTGAGGTTTAATGATTACTTGATGGCAGTAAGATGTCACCACCATAAAACTTATTCAAGGAGTAAAATCTTGTTTTAAAAAGGAATTCCTTAAATACTTACATTTTATTATAATCTGAAGAGTTTTCAATTGTTGATATTTTATGCACAGGAAAAGGGACCACATTTTCTCAGTATTTTGTTGGACATGAGTTCTTATGGTTCTTATGGACCATTTGCAAAATTCATAAATATAAAGACCTACAGTAAAAATATTTGAATTTACAAATAGAGGTTTGCAGTGATCCAAAACCGGTATTATTATTCTCAATGCTTTCTTTCTCCAAGTATAAAACTTGTTCATAGTTGTAATCCTGCTCTTCTAAACTGTTTAATGCAGCAGACTTAATGTTTCCATGAATTGCAGCTTAAAGAGTTGACAATTTCTTAGGGTGAATTTTAACATGTTTAGTAGGGTTCAAGCAATCGTACCGTTAGAAGCACAGGACAAATTCTTGAGTCAGGCGTGCAGTGTAAACTGGTAGATAGAAGCGGGAGCTAACACGACTAGCGCCTAGCTTATAAAGCACACTGTCCCATACAACTGCTGGCCGATCAGTTGGCTGAGCATTCTGAAGGCCTTTGCACAGTAGTGTTGGCCAGTAGTACTGGCAGCCACTAATTACCCCTTTATTTCCTCTTTGTGCAAGGGCCTTAAGCGCTATCCCCCCGGCCAAGGGATGGTGCTTGGATCGAGTGTTTGAATGCCGTCACAGTCGGTGGTTTTTATGTGCATCTCATGGAGAGTTCACCTGTCTGTGGCAGAGTTGAAGGGTAGGTCGGACGTTTAATCAAATGGTGGATGGTTTGGGCCCAAATTGAGTCCACCACCCTAATGGGTGGGGATCACCTAAATGGGTGAATTGTAAGTTGCACATTTGATCAGGTTTTTGCTACTTTTTACCTATCCTTACTGTGTGTGTCCATTGGAAGCATGGTTTTTATAATTAAAACTTTTAAGCGTTCTATTACAAAATTGTCAAAGCATCGAATATTGAACCATCCATTCATATGCTTGGCGCTTAAATGGGGTTTATTTATTTTGTATTTGTTACGAATGTAGCCTAGTTTCATTTTGCCTACCCTCTAGTGTTTACTTTCTTAATTTGATTGCTATTGCCATAAATTATGTATGTATACCATAAATAATGTAATGTGTCAGATAACAATTCTGTTCAAAAACTATAAGATAGTCTTAACGAATCAAAACCATAAATAAATAATAGCAAAAATGGTTAGAGCCCAGGATATCATTCTTCCTAATTTTCTTTTCAGTCAGCCACCTTATTAACAGTAAACATCTTAACGCTACCAAAGTAAATTAAATCTCATATTTAAACAAACAACTAAAAATTCAAGACATTTAGCAAATCTGATAATCTTTCCTTTTCTTAAATATTTTAAAATTAGAAACAGTTGTAATATTAAAACTCAGTTGGGGAGTAGTAACATTTAGTCAATAGGGCATCTTTTATTTTAGTTTTGAAACAGTATATTTACATATTTTAATTAAACTCATTCAGGGAAACAGCTGTTATAAGAAGCATTTCTAACTGCGGAAAGTCAGTGTGTCTTTTACATTTTAAGATTGCACTGAATTGCATTTTATCTCTGCGAGATCCCCATGAAGAGAACGATATTCCACTAGTTTTGATTAAACTACTTGTCAGTGCTGTAGCAGAGAATGCCGTTGCATACCATAGCTATTGTCCTGGACAGGCGTACTGGCAGGTGGCTACGATCGTGCTGTTGCATACCATAGCTATTGTCCTGGACAGGCGTACTGGCAGGTGGCTACGATCGTGCTGTTGCATACCATAGCTATTGTCCTGGACAGGCGTACTGGCAGGTGGCTACGATCGTGCTGTTGCATACCATAGCTATTGTCCTGGACAGGCGTACTGGCAGGTGGCTACGATCGTGTTGTTGCATACCATAGCTATTGTCCTGGACAGGCGTACTGGCAAGTGGCTACGATCGTGCTGTTGCTTACCATAGCTATTGTCCTGGACAGGCGTAATGGCAGGTGGCTACGATCGTGCTGTTGCATACCATAGCTATTGTCCTGGACAGGCGTACTGGCAGGTGGCTACGATCGTGCTGTTGCATACCATAGCTATTGTCCTGGACAGGCGTACTGGCAGGTGGCTACGATCGTGCTGTTGCATACCATAGCTATTGTCCTGGACAGGCGTACTGGCAGGTGGCTACGATCGTGCTGTTGCATACCATAGCTATTGTCCTGGACAGGCGTACTGGCAGGTGGCTACGATCGTGCTGTTGCATACCATAGCTATTGTCCTGGACAGGCGTACTGGCAGGTGGCTACGATCGTGCTGTTGCATACCATAGCTATTGTCCTGGACAGGCGTACTGGCAGGTGGCTACGATCGTGCTGTTGCATACCATAGCTATTGTCCTGGACAGGCGTACTGGCAGGTGGCTATGATCGTGCTGTTGCATACCATAGCTATTGTCCTGGACAGGCGTACTGGCAGGTGGCTACGAACGTGCTGTTGCATACCATAGCTATTGTCCTGGACAGGCGTACTGGCAGGTGGCTACGATCGTGCTGTTGCATACCATAGCTATTGTCCTGGACAGGCGTACTGGCAAGTGGCTACGATCGTGCTGTTGCATACCATAGCTATTGTCCTGGACAGGCGTACTGGCAGGTGGCTACGATCGTGCTGTTGCATACCATAGCTATTGTCCTGGACAGGCGTACTGGCAGGTGGCTACGATCGTGCTGTTGCATACCATAGCTATTGTCCTGGACAGGCGTACTGGCAGGTGGCTACGATCGTGCTGTTGCATACCATAGCTATTGTCCTGGACAGGCGTACTGGCAGGTGGCTACGATCGTGCTGTTCTATACCATAGCTATTGTCCTGGACAGGCGTACTGGCAGGTGGCTACGATCGTGCTGTTGCATACCATAGCTATTGTCCTGGACAGGCGTACTGGCAAGTGGCTACGATCGTGCTGTTGCATACCATAGCTATTGTCCTGGACAGGCGTACTGGCAGGTGGCTACGATCGTGCTGTTGCATACCATAGCTATTGTCCTGGACAGGCGTACTGGCAGGTGGCTACGATCGTGCTGTTGCATACCATAGCTATTGTCCTGGACAGGCGTACTGGCAGGTGGCTACGATCGTGCTGTTGCATACCATAGCTATTGTCCTGGACAGGCGTACTGGCAGGTGGCTACGATCGTGCTGTTGCATACCATAGCTATTGTCCTGGACAGGCGTACTGGCAGGTGGCTACGATCGTGCTGTTGCATACCATAGCTATTGTCCTGGACAGGCGTATTGGCAGGTGGCTACGATCGTGCTGTTGCATACCATAGTTATTGTCCTGGACAGGCGTACTGGCAGGTGGCTACGATCGTGCTGTTGCATACCATAGCTATTGTCCTGGACAGGCGTACTGGCAGGTGGCTACGATCGTGCTGTTGCATACCATAGCTATTGTCCTGGACAGGCGTACTGGCAGGTGGCTACGATCGTGCTGTTGCATGCCATAGCTATTGTCCTGGACAGGCGTACTGGCAGGTGGCTACGATCGTGCTGTTGCATACCATAGCTATTGTCCTGGACAGGCGTACTGGCAGGTGGCTACGATCGTGCTGTTGCATACCATAGTTATTGTCCTGGACAGGCGTACTGGCAGGTGGCTACGATCGTGCTGTTGCATACCATAGCTATTGTCCTGGACAGGCGTACTGGCAGGTGGCTACGATCGTGCCGTTGCATACCATAGCTATTGTCCTGGACAGGCGTACTGGCAGGTGGCTACGATCGTGCCGTTGCATACCATAGCTATTGTCCTGGACAGGCGTACTGGCAGGTGGCTACGATCGTGCCGTTGCATACCATAGCTATTGTCCTGGACAGGCGTACTGGCAGGTGGCTACGATCGTGCCGTTGCATACCATAGCTATTGTCCTGGACAGGCGTACTGGTAGGTGGCTACGATCGTGCCGTTGCATACCATAGCTATTGTCCTGGACAGGCGTACTGGCAGGTGGCTACGATCGTGCCGTTGCATACCATAGCTATTGTCCTGGACAGGCGTACTGGCAGGTGGCTACGATCGTGCCGTTGCATACCATAGCTATTGTCCTGGACAGGCGTACTGGCAGGTGGCTACGATCGTGCTGTTGCATACCATAGCTATTGTCCTGGACAGGCGTACTGGCAGGTGGCTACGATCGTGCTGTTGCATACCATAGCAATTGTCCTGGACAGGCGTACTGGCAGGTGGCTACGATCGTGCCGTTGCATACCATAGCTATTGTCCTGGACAGGCGTACTGGCAGGTGGCTACGATCGTGCTGTTGCATACCATAGCTATTGTCCTGGACAGGCGTACTGGCAGGTGGCTACGATCGTGCCGTTGCATACCATAGCTATTGTCCTGGACAGGCGTACTGGCAGGTGGCTACGATCGTGCCGTTGCATACCATAGCTATTGTCCTGGACAGGCGTACTGGCAGGTGGCTACGATCGTGCCGTTGCATACCATAGCTATTGTCCTGGACAGGCGTACTGGCAGGTGGCTACGATTGTGCCGTTGCATACCATAGCTATTGTCCTGGACAGGCGTACTGGCAGGTGGCTACGATCGTGCCGTTGCATACCATAGCTATTGTCCTGGACAGGCGTACTGGCAGGTGGCTACGATCGTGCCGTTGCATACCATAGCTATTGTCCTGGACAGGCGTACTGGCAGGTGGCTACGATCGTGCCGTTGCATACCATAGCTATTGTCCTGGACAGGCGTACTGGCAGGTGGCTACGATCGTGCCGTTGCATACCATAGCTATTGTCCTGGACAGGCGTACTGGCAGGTGGCTACGATCGTGCTGTTGCTTACCATAGCTATTGTCCTGGACAGGGGTACTGGCAGGTGGCTACGATCGTGCTGTTGCATACCATAGCTATTGTCCTGGACAGGCGTACTGGCAGGTGGCTACGATCGTGCTGTTGCATACCATAGCTATTGTCCTGGAGAGGCGTACTGGCAGGTGGCTACGATCGTGCTGTTGCATACCATAGCTATTGTCCTGGACAGGCGTACTGGCAGGTGGCTACGATCGTGCTGTTGCATACCATAGCTATTGTCCTGGACAGGCGTACTGGCAGGTGGCTACGATCGTGCTGTTGCCAAATGTTGTCCTCTATCTTGCAAAGCCCTTTATCATTATTACCAACAATTTCTAAAATCTATGAAAAGGCAGTTTATAGTCAATTAACAGATTTCCTGGAAAAAACCATTTGGTAGATAGCGTCCAACATGGTTTCTGTTGTGGAAAATCAGTAATTACAGCAAATGTTTCTTTTATAGAATCAATAATTGACTCAATTGATGCAGGGGGCCCATGCCTAGAAATATTTATGGATCTTTCAAAAGCATTTGACAGTGTAAACAGACAACTCTTCTTAGTAAATTAAAATCACTCGGAATAAATAACTCTTCTTTGGATTGGTTTCGCTCATACCTTGAAAATAGATACCAGTTCGTCCAATTAACTCATTTTTCCAATAACAGGATTTCAAATTATGATTCACAATTGAAACCAGTAAAATTCAATATTAGAAGGTTCAATATTAGGACCACTCCTTTTCATATGCTATCTAAAAAACATCTCCTTATCATTATCAAACACTGGAAAAAGTAATATATGTCTATATGCTGATGATACAAACCTTAAAATCTCAGATGAAACAATAGAACAAGATGAAATTTTATCATTTATAGAATTAGAAAGAATTGTCCAATTCTTCCAAAATCACAATCTAGAGCTGAGCATTGAAAAAACTAATTACATTTCATTTAAAACAGCTCAGTCACAAACCACTACCCATGGTTTTGATTGATTGAACCCATTGAACTTATTCACAGCACTAAATGTCTTGGTCTGCTGATCGATAGTAACCTAAATTGGAATGAACATTTAGGCAAAATTGTATCAAAAATTAATTCAGGATTGTATGCCTTAAAAAAATGGCATGTTTATGCAGTGAATCGACTCTCAAATTGATATACCATTCTTACATACATTCTCACATTTCATTTGGAATTTGTCTTTACGGATCCACTAGGATTGATAACCTTGATAAAATTCTTAAACAGCAAAAGAAAGCAATTTGAATTATTAAGAACCTTCACCACGATGTATGTTGTAGGGAACATTTCAAAAATCTCAAAGTTTTAACAGTTTATGGTCAGTATATTTTTGACACTGTTACGGTATACAGAAATTTAAATATGTACAACACGCCAATGGGTAATTCATTAGTACATTCATACAATACGAGAAAGAAATCAGAAATCATACCCACTCATCATAGGTTACAATTCTATACCAAAAAACCGTCCTATGCAGTTGCCAAGTTCTACAAAAAGTTGCCTGGAGAATTGAAAAAAGAAAAAATACAAATAAATTTAAGAATAAGTTAAAAACATATATCATCTCAAACACTATTTACTCTATTGATGAATTCTTTAATTTATGAGAAGATGGTAATGTAAAATAATAATTTAATGAATAACATAGAAAATTGATTATGATGTAGACACTATTCATATGTACACCACTGTACTGTTTTTATGAATAAAGATTATTTTGATTTGATTTGATATGACCTTGTACAGTGACATGTTGTTCTGCTAGCCGTCAGGTGGTCAGTCCCAAGATATTAAGTGCACGGTTTGGCAACGTTGCATTTCATGCCTCCCGCCAGTAAGCCTGTCCAGGACAATAGTAAAAGTGACTGAAATGCAGTTTACAATGAAGCGTGAACAGCTGTTCCAACATGTTGCTCTTCTGGGCTGTTTGTCACCAACAATTAACTAGTCGGACAATTACCGTGTGCATTCCACCTAATGTTTACAATTGTCAGCGTTATCTCTAACCTTGTTAGTTTGTTGTGCATTTCCTCAATGTCATTTAAATTTTTGGTCTGTTATACTTGTTGAAGGGTATGGATTGTTTCCCTTCAAAATTTTTAAAATGTCCCTGGTACATTTGCAGTCATAAAACAAAGCAAAATCACTTGTTCTTTGGTAGGCCTATATTGGAACAATTTCCCTAGTTTTTATAAAACAAACCCCAAAGTTTTAGACACAATGTTCATGTTCCCTTCTGAAGATTGCCTTAAAAGTGGCTAATAGTTTTTTAGATATTGGACTTAAATTCTATCCAAAAAAAAATTCAGTTGTATACTGATTTCAAATTAATTTTGCTGAAGTGACTACTTAAGAATCCACTGTATTTGATAAAGAATTTTTAAAATTTAAATGCTCTTGATTATAAAAAGGTTTTAAGTTTCTGTTATATTTAAAACAATTCTAAGACTGTTTTGTTTAATTCTGTATAGGTTATTTAATTTATACTGTGATCTTGTTGTTCACGTGTAAACCTATTTACAGTACTGTATGTTTTCATATAGGCGTAAACCCCTATCCCCCTATCAAAATACTCAAGTTATTTTTATATGTTTTCATGTACATTTTCTTGATAAGTTTACTTTGTCTGTTGCGCAGATGTTTGTAAAGACAGTAAAGGTATTCTTATTATATTCTCAAAATGTGAATAAAAACCGTCTTAAACTCTTCAAAATATATATACATATGTGTGTACAAGATGCCAGTAATATACATAAAAGATGGTAAAAGGCTATTGATTTTAACTAGTAACACTGACCATCATCAGGCTTAATGAAGGGCCATTCTCTCATTTGGCCTGACGATGATCGGTGCGACTGATCAAAATCTATAGCCTTTAACCATCGTTCATGTATATTAGTGGTGTCTTGTGAAATATAGTATAAGTGTGAGTATATTTTGAAGTGTTGCAAGACGTATTGTATTCAAATCCCATGATTATAATAACACGTATCATCAATCATGCCAGTTAGGAAGTTATTATATTTAGTTGAATGTTGACTATCTGACACATCAACTAACTAAACTTTATGGAATATGAAATACTTTGAGTGCCCACTGCAGCTCTGCTCAACTTGAAACAGATTTGTAGGGCATTTTTATTTTCATTACTATTAAATTTAATACAAACAAGTACAGCAGTGTGCAAGAGTGCAGGAACCAGGTAGATCGCATCACCTGTAGGTTTTTGAAGAGGATTTGTACCCCAAAACTTATTTTGTTTACAGTTCAGTTTCATTAAAATCAACCTTCAGTTTTCACAATTGGATTTGGCCAAAAAGATAAATTGTCAAACCCCACTCCTCGGATATTTGGAAGGAAGGACATATGCACAAACCAGTTGAATCCCAACATTCAGAGTTGCGGGATACAGTCGCATATTTCACAACCTCACGGAACTCCCGAGTTGGTTGTGACCGTTGGGATGCAACGAGCCTTGAGACAGTTGGTGGGGTTGAATTTAGTTCAAATAATTATAACAACGAAATCTGGACTTGAGTAACGAATCTGTTCATGTAGTCTAACTTTACTGACCAAACCTTAAGTTTTATGCTCAACTAGTACTTTGTCTTAAAATATACGATAATGATGTTTACCATTTGTGTTACATCAAGATTTCCCATACTGAGTTCTACCGTTTGTGTTGCAGAGGACGTGTTGAGTGATGACAAGGGGGAGTGTGTGATCTGCCTGGAAGAGCTGACCCAGGGCGACACCATCGCCAGGCTGCCGTGTCTCTGTATTTACCATAAGAGGTAACAACCAATGTTTTGTAACTAAACAGGATCATCAGAGAAGAATATTGGGATTTTGAGTAGGCTAGTTACTTTTTAAAACTAACAACTATGATGTTCTTCTTTAAAATGTGTATGAAAGATATAAATTTGTTATATCTTAGTTTTAATGAAAACTCTGTTTGTTGCGTCCAATCTGTCATCAGCTTTGTACATTTAATCACATCTCGAGTAACTAGACAATAGACGATAATCATTAGTTGCAATTTCTTAAGTAAAGACAATGGCGTCAGAAAAAGTAATAACTGCAAACAAAACAAAACAAAATTTGATTGAGTAAATAGGTCGTTTTGCTACTCAATCTCGTAGATTCTTCTTCAGTTTGTATCCTGTCATATTCTTGATGTTCTGTGGCAGTGAATTGATGATTTTACAGTCAGTGTATGAGGGTTTCTTGCTGAACTGTGTTGTATGGTGGATATGAAGATTGTAGTCTGTTTCTCTTCTTGATTTTAATGTAGAGTGCTATAACGGTGAGAATTTTTAGGGATTTAAAAGCATTTCTGCAACTGTCCATAGGGCCAAGGCCGGAAAGTGCCCATACCTGTCAACCTAATGACAACATGCTCCCGAAGACAAACAAGATCACAATTTAGTAATGTATCTTCATTAAAATTCCTAGGGGTTCGATCTTGACTTGTGGAAGGCCAAATAGTTCTAGATTTTTACTAACCTTATTTAGAAATTTGAAATTTAACGAATTGCATACAGCGAAGTGGTAGTGAAGCAAGCACTGTCTAAGATAAACAATTACACTCTCCAGTCTGTTGTTTGAAACTATCAATTTGAGGAAACATAAACTGTTCAAGCACGTTGAAAACAAAAACACACATTTTCTGCCATTTCCACAAGGGCAATACTGCCACCACCGTGACTGGTACTCCAGATATGATTCAGCACATATGACATGAAGTCGTCTTCAGATTAGACATCTGCATGGTAAACACATTATGTTTCACATTGAAACTTGTCCAAGGTATTCAAATAAATTTGATGTTTCTTACACATTTTAAAGAAGAACCTTATTATTTACCTTTAATACTATTTTAATAGTCATTAATCAAAATCTGTCACTCTTTTTTGCCGACCCATGTTTTAACTGTGTCTTTGAGCTTTCATGCTTTGGATTAAATAAAGGTTTAATCTTCTTTGTTATTTTTGTATAGAGATCTTACTGTGGCAAACACTTTGAAATTTGATATTCCATTTTTTAGAGTAGAAGTCTACGTAAGAGCCTGTAGGCACAAATTCCATAAATGCTTAGATTTTACTGTAGGCCGCTGCAAGGAAAAGATTTTGAAGAAGTAAAGGTAGGATGGAAAGCCATTCCAGTTTAGATGTAATGTGATAGCGGCAAGAGGGGGCATTTGCCTTGTCCCCCCTCCCCCCATTATTTGGAATACATATGTTGTAATAATTTATTGTGACTATTTATACACCTCAATAATATTATTGTGGTGTATAAATAGTCACCATAGATGACGATCACAGTAATTCCCCCCCCCGCCCCCTCTCCAACCCCCCCCCCATCGAAATACTCAAATGACACTTATGCACTCCAGCTTTTTAGAGAACACCCTTTCGTCCGTGTCATCAGCTCGATATGTTTTATTTTATAATTATGTAGTTACAAAACAAACTTTTAAGATTTAAAATTTTGTTTCATACCAACAAATTGAAACTGACAATGTAGATGTCAGCCTTCAACAGGGCTCTTCCATGCTAGGCTACCTGAAAAAGTGTTCATGTTAACCAGGGACCATTTGTAAGAGGATAGGTAGTGCCAGCTAGGAGTCGAAAAGTAATCAAGCCCGAGACTGTGGTAGACGAGATCTGATACTTGATTAATGAGACAAGAGACAAGTGTGGTGGGAAACTCACCTGTACTGTCGTCTGTCTTAACTTATCGTGAGGCTTCGATACTGGACTCAGATGCCATTTGTCGTTGGGCTAATAATTAATGAGACAAGAGACAAGTGTGGTGGGAAACTCACCTGTACTGTCGTCTGTCTTAACTTATCGTGAGGCTTCGATACTGGACTCAGATGCCATTTGTCGTTGGGCTAATAATTAATGAGACAAGAGACAAGTGTGGTGGGAAACTCACCTGTACTGTCGTCTATCTTAACTTATCGTGAGGCTTCAATACTGGACTCAGATGCCATTTGTCGTTGGGCTAATAATTAATGATGCTTTCTTAGAACAGGGTCGATCTCAGATAGTATCGAGACCAGGGTTTGGACCATTCCCAATCAGCTTGTTAAAAATGTTAGTGGCATGAGTAGGTACACACAAAAAAGGCAGCTTCCTTTTTGTAAAGACTTTAATTACCTGTAATCTGTGGTTGATGGTTCAGGAAACGTATGATTAGTATACAGTTAATGAGTTAATAATTTCAAATGTTCAGAAAGAAGCATCAATTGATTTTTTTATTTTTTTATTTTTCAGAGAATTATTAGAGAAAATAAAACAGTAATAACTGTTACATTTCAATTTAAATACCTCTTAAGAACCTGAGATGAAGTTAGGTTTCCTTTCAGGTTAGCATTTTTAGTTGAGGTTGACTTCTAAGTATTAAAGAAGTACCATTGGACCAGTGCTGTTGATCGGACATGTAGAAAAGATTCAAATTAACTATGGAAGGTTTTGTAATAAATACTACTTTTGTAAACTTTTATATTTTTAACTCTATCTGTTTGCTTGGTGATTATTTTATTTTGATAATAATAACTTCTTTCTTTCTTTCTTTCTTACTTAATTGAATGTTAATAAACAAAACTCAGATGTTATTGCCTTCTGCTAGCTAGGGGTTATGGGTAATGTTACTCCAACTGTCTATGCGTTCTTCACTGCTTACAATTAATTACACTAAAATAATGGCGTCTCTGCCTGCAGTGAAAATTCAGATGTACAAAACAAAACCTATGTTTATTGTAAAAAAATACAAAAACTGATATTCTTTTAAAGAAAAAGGGACTAACAATATATTTACAAACTTGGGAAAAACTCTAATATTTACTTGGACAATTATTAAATATACTAAAATGTCTTTGATTGTCTCAGGATTCACATGAAATTCATATCTCAGGTTAGGGGGTATCGTGCGGCATTAGAATTTATTCTTATGATCTTTGGTGTTTTATAAACTCTTGATAAATAAACATAATATTAAATGAAGTTCTGAATAAATTATGATTTGGATTCTGAATGATTATATGTTGCTCAGTAGCAGGTTGAAAATTTATAGTTCACTGAAAAGTTTATAATGTCCAGCAGTCAGGTGCCGCTCTCAAGAATACCTAGGAGGCTATTGTTCAATTAGATATTAAAAGTTTCAAAATTAACTGGATATAAAAAAATTACTTTAAAGTTCTTCTTGGTTAATAATTGAAAGTTCTGATAGATAATAACTTTGTCTGCTGATTTTAATTAGTTAATAAATCAATAAAAGTTTGTAGCCTAAACTGTACTTCAACGGCTTCCTTGATACAAGAAAAAGGATGGATCTCACCACTGTTTAAAAAATTCTTCGCTACAGGTAAATAAATCTTCTCGGCCTTGCGAAAGGGTCAGATACGGCCTGTAGTTCTTCTTTCTAAATACAAATTTGGACTTTTAGATCCAAATACTAATTTAATAAGATTTATTAGGCTGGGAAAAGTGTCCCACTTTAAAACATGTTAGCACTTGGCCATCATGAAAGAGAAGGGAAGGTTCTGGTATTGTCAGAAATCACACATGTCATGGTTCACTAGATCACTGTTGGCTCTTGTTGCCCACTTTTACACATACACTATATAAAAACTGCCAAGGAACTAAATTTGGAATTTGGAAAATTATTAAAATAGATTGATATTGATTATGAAGCCATTTTGTTACATGGTAATACAGGCTATTATATATTTATTGACTAGGCTATTTATTATTTTTCCTCTCTATAAAATAATAACTAAATTACCTAATAGGTCTATCTAAAACATTCCTAACATTGGGTTTTCAAAGGTGGCTGGTATTTACAATTACATATACATTAAATATTGGAACATGAAATTAAAATCACTGGTTTTAGGAGCAAAATTATCAGGGTAAATATATGAACTTTTGCAGTTTTATATTAAAATGTACGGAAATGCTCGGAGGTCTGACCTATAGTGATACGAATTATTTATTGTTAAGAACATGGAGGTAAATTAGCGCACAGATGTAGTCTAATTGAAGTCATCTTTAAATACTGATTTATTAAGTGTACATTTCTCTTGTTTTGTAGTTGCATCGAAGGATCAATGTCAATGAGGTCAATGTCTTCTCCCCTGAGCATTTCAGATACTAACAAGTGACAACATCATCACCTTCTCACAGTGTTTGTGTTACGTTGCACTGTAACAGCGTTCCTCTTGTGTTTCAGTTGCATCGACAGATGGTTCGAGGTGAACCGCTCCTGCCCCGAGCATCCCGGGGACTAACACGCGACCACACATGCCGCCACACATCACCACCTTCTCATAGTGTTTGTGTTACGTTACACTGTAACAGCGTTCCTCTTGTGTTTCAGTTGCATCGACAGATGGTTCGAGGTGAACCGCTCCTGCCCCGAGCATCCCAGGGACTAACACGCGACCACACACGCCGCCACACATCACCACCTTCTCACAGTGTTTGTGTTACGTTGCACTGTAACAGCGTTCCTCTTGTGTTTCAGTTGCATCGACAGATGGTTCGAGGTGAACCGCTCCTGCCCCGAGCATCCCGGGGACTAACACGCGACCACACACGCCGCCACACATCACCACCTTCTCACAGTGTTTGTGTTACGTTGCGCTGTAACAGCGTTCCTCTTGTGTTTCAGTTGCATCGACAGATGGTTCGAGGTGAACCGCTCCTGCCCCGAGCATCCCGAGGACTAACACGCGACCACACACGCTGCCACACATCACCACCTTCTCACAGGGTTTGTGTTACGTTGCGCTGTAACAGCGTTCCTCTTGTGTTTCAGTTGCATCGACAGATGGTTCGAGGTGAACCGCTCCTGCCCCGAGCATCCCGGGGACTAACACGCGACCACACACGCCGCCACACATCACCACCTTCTCACAGTGTTTGTGTTACGTTGCACTGTAACAGCGTTCCTCTTGTGTTTCAGTTGCATCGACAGATGGTTCGAGGTGAACCGCTCCTGCCCCGAGCATACCGGGGACTAACACGCGACCACACACGCCGCCACACATCACCACCTTCTCACAGTGTTTGTGTTACGTTGCACTGTAACAGCGTTCCTCTTGTGTTTCAGTTGCATCGACAGATGGTTCGAGGTGAACCGCTCCTGCCCCGAGCATCCCGGGGACTAACACGCGACCACACACGCCGCCACACATCACCACCTTCTCACAGTGTTTGTGTTATGTTGCGCTGTAACCAAAGAATATTTTGCAATAATGTCTCCTAGGTTTAGCTTTGGTCGGTTTTACACACCAAGTTCAGCTGACACGGAGCTGTTGTTTTATAAATAAAAACTTTGTTGTGTTTGCACGTTATTGTGATGCTGTCGAGCCGGTTATCGTTTGTTTTTGGCAGCTTCATCGCAAATTTCTTGTAAATAAGTGTAACGAGGGATTGATGTTTCGTCGGGGGGATAGGGTCAGTGAGAAATAAATCTTGGCGAGTTACATTTTCTATGTTAATTTATGAACATTTTTATGTATTTTCCAGTAATGTAATTGAGATTTTTACATCAGTGTCGAAACACCTTTTATACAAAATGATAGATTTTCGATACGACTGTGTGGCCTATTTAAGACTCGACCGATCGGTTTTTAAGGTAAGAATTTACCAACTCGTACTTCGCTGTCCATTTTATGTGATAACGCTAGCATTCATGTAGGTGCTTCGGTAAGCTCTGTACTGGTTTTATTTAGCCTCGGAATATCACAATACCTATACGATTACTTCAAAGCAATCTTTTGTACATTCTTTAATCCGAAGGTGCATTCCTATTTTACAGTCGTTTAATTTGATCCATGGTTATTTATTCAGTCTAGAAATAGGCGTATCAGATATACAGTTATTTTCATATCTTATATAAAATTTGCCTTGCTTATTTTCTTAGCCTATTTTTATTTCATAAACGTGGTTTTTCTTTAGATTCAAATTTGACATACACTAAGTCGGTAGGCGTCGAGCTGTAAGAGCCATATCCAGGTGTGTATTTTCTATGACATGACATCACTATTCTTGGCAGGCACTCGAATTAACGCTTCCTGCTGGTTAGGAAGCGTTCACACATTTTCTTACTCAAGGCAATTTCTATTCGACAGGAGAGGCTGCTGATCGGTCGAAAGTGAAAGTTAAGTGTAAGGTCACTGACGGTTTTGGTGATCGAGTTTGCCAACTGAACAACACTGGAGGCCTGCTCTACTTTTTCTGTTGTAAGAGATGTATTTTTTGCAAATGATTCATGAAAACTCGCTTTTGTTATTGAATTTTATATAGGTAGCTTTGTTGATTGTGTAATCTCTGATCACATTGTAAAAACCCTCTTAACTAATCATTGTTAAAATGGAAGCTTTGCCAAAGTGAGAAGGAAGAACTTGTAAAAAATCTTTGAATCTATTTGCTGATTCTCAAAATGACATTTCTGTAAAGCTTATTATTGCTCAAAGTAATGAATTATTTCTTATTAAGTCGTAATACCTTGACTTTTCATTACAAAAGATGGTAAAGAGGATTTTTACAATATTTTTCATTAAAATGTTGTGTATGGTAGTCATTGAAGTCAGCATTAGTTATTTCTAATTACATGTTAATTTAATTTAATTATTGACCATTTTTATTATTACGTATTGAAAAGCTGATGTACGATTTCTTTAATATTTGTTCTAAAAAAGATTGCTCTCACAAATTAAAGTTGAAAATTCTGATATTGTTGGTGATTCTGTTGGGTTTTCAACGACAATCATCGATCAACGAAGTATTTTTAAGGAAACAAATAGTTTACCCAATTGATCTCTTAATGGTTGTTAAATTTTATTTTCTTACATCACAGACTCGCTTTTTATTTTACTGTACCACATTGTGAAAAGTATGCTCATAACTATGTTTATTTTGGAGTATGTTAGATAAACTGAATTTGTTCACAATGGCATTTAATTTTGTGGATGTCAAGATCACATTTTGTGAAGTAGCCTATACTGTTATTTAATAAAAAAGATTAATTTTCTTCTCAATGTAGTCCCAAATTAAATTAATTATTTTATTTTATCAGACAGTAAAGTAATTCTTACAAGTAAATTTAAGAGTCTACTTAGTTAGTGGACATGTTTAACAATATTAACACATTGAATAACCTTACACATGTGCGAGACTAGTACATATTATTATTACTAAAGTTATCGTAGATTAAGTTTATTTATTGCTACTTTTGGGAGAAGGCACATCTTACTTCTGGTACTCGCTAATGGTGTATTTGTTAGAAAAAACTTGTTTTTATACCACCCACAAACTTTTTTCCTGTTCAGAATATTTTGTAAAAGAAAGTTTATCTTCAAATTATAATGTCTAGTGGTGCCAATAAGGAACACCTTCCTCCTTTCTTTTTTTTTGTTAATGATAGAAAAATATTATTTTTATAAACGAGCTTATCTCATATCTATGTATACTCAGTATAAATACGTGTTTCAATTTCTACTAGAAGTTTCTGTTGCACTTCTACTCCTTTTGTGAAAGTGCTCTTTGCACTAATTTGAACAGACAAGGGACGAAATACCAATGAGACAGTACGGCTTGTGTCTCGCCCCGCTGATAGAATATTAGTGTGCGCTTTACCCACCTGTGCCAGTTGGAAAAACACTTCTCTGGCCCTCCAAACCTTTACTCCGTGCTAAAAGTTCGTACTTGGTTATAGCCATAAAATATTTCATACGAGTAAAAACTTTCAAATGTGGCTGTGAATCATGTTTAGACGTTTCTCTCCATCCGTTTGTCGGTCAGTGCCTATCGCACCAGTGGAGATGTGCCTTCTGCCGCAGTTATGTTCGGTTAGTCGGTCGTGTCAGCACATATCGAGCGACGAGGTGCCATGGACAGGAGATGTGATTTAGTCATAAGCTATCTGCGGATGCGTCAGTGTACATATGAATATTGTTTTTATCTTAGTTTGTAGCGACGTTAATGAAATAAACGTAACTAATGTGTTGTACGTGTTTTTATTTTGCTCCTTGTGCGAGTTGAGAATCGCACGATTATTTGTCAGCAAGTTTGAAACACTTTCACTGAAAGTTTAGGCCTTTTTAGTTATTCTAAAAACGTGATATTCTCGTGCCGTTAAGAATAAACATAAAACTGGACTAGCAGCCCCATTTGTGCTGGGATGATGTAACACATTTTATTTTATATAATCACCATTTTTTTAACTGTCAGATGTCCTCATAAAAATTTTCCAGAATCCAAAAGTGCCCCGACTATAATATTAAAAAAATAAATACTTTGTATGTTGTAGAGGTTGTAGCGTATAAGGTGTTATATGTTGGTTAATGATAGGGAGTGGCTTCGTGGAACAATGTGAAGAGGTTGTAGCGTATAAGGTGTTATATGTTGGTTAATGATAGGGAGTGGCTTCGTGGAACAATGTGAATAGTATGGATAACAAGTTGACTGGGTGACTATGGTTGGTGAACTGAGGGAGGTAAAATTGGAAGAATATTAAATAGTAAACTGCTACCAAAATGTTTAAAGGAAGGTGCTGTAGTTACCCAAAGGTCGGATCGTACTTAACCCACAACAGGAAACCTCGAAGCCAGCTTTGTTGAGTTAACACTACCCTACTTGAAATTCATGATTCGACAACCATTTTCCTGTATTAGTCAGGAATATGCCTACAACTAAATAGCGTGCTACAATTAACGGAGAATACACCTGAAATCTGGAATTTACAGGTAATTTACTAAATGGGAGAGCTGAGCCATTGAAATCAGGAACCAACAATTAATTGTCTACTCAAAACGTGCATTTCGTGGACATAGCCTGACCGTGAGGCGGTCAGACAATTACCTTACCTACATTACCAATAATTGTGGATTACTTAAAGAATGATATCTTGGGGCATAGGAAACCCTCTCGAGGCCCCTAATTGGTTTTCCTAATCCATGTTAATATTTTAAATACGCTACTTAAAATCTAAACTTAGCTCAGATACACTATTTGGTCTAGAAGAGTAGCCGGCGTTACTTATAATGGGGGGATCTGAGATTTAAACTGCGTTGAGTGAAGAAGGAATTGGCGACTGGATATTAGGGGCCAGCAGAATCAGATGATTCACGCACATATATATATAAAAGTGTGCATGGCGGCACAAGGTGCTCGAATGTATTTTAACTACAAAATCAAAGACCCTGCACAATAAATAACTAATTTGAATTATGAATTTCGCCAGTAACACAAATGAAAATATGAAAAAATAACACAAATTTTATTAATACTACTTGTTGGTTGCAGTAAGCAAATTATTACTACAATATATATTTAAGATAATATTTTCCATTTTTAAAGAAAACTGTTTAATGATTTCATGGACATTTATTTTTAAATAGTAATTTATTATGTCAATCATGTGGTTTTCAGTTTTTATTGGCCATTATATAACTTTGAATATTTCGATATATAATACCATATAATGATAATGTAGTTCTACTTATTTCGCTAAATCATAACACAGTTCTATATTTAGAGACTTAGGAGGGTCATCCAGAAAGTGAAGAACGTTTGCTTGCTGCACCTAGCACAGCTCCCCCATCACCGCAATTGTGTGTGGCAGTCCACTCACCTCTCCAACAAAGTATGAGCCGAGTCTCATTGCTGTGCGGTCACGCATCCATCACCGCGATTGTGTGTGGCAGTCCACTCACCTCCCCACCAAAGTATGAGCCGAGTCTCTTTGCTGTGCGGTCACGCATCCATCACCGCGATTGTGTGTGGCAGTCCACTCACCTCCCCACCAAAGTATGAGCTGAGTCTCATTGCTGTGCGGTCACGCATCCATCACCGCGATTGTGTGTGTGGCAGTCCACTCACCTCCCCACCAAAGTATAAGCCGAGTCTCATTGCTGTGCGGTCACGCATCCATCACCGCGATTGTGTGTGGCAGTCCACTCACCTCCCCACCAAAGTATGAGGTGAGTCTCATTGCTGTGCGGTCACGCATCCATCACCGCGATTGTGTGTGGCAGTCCACTCACCTCCCCACCAAAGTATGAGCCGAGTCTCATTGCTGTGCGGTCACGCACCCATCACCGCGATTGTGTGTGGCAGTCCACTCACCTCCCCACCAAAGTATGAGGTGAGTCTCATTGCTGTGCGGTCACGCATCCATCACCGCGATTGTGTGTGGCAGTCCACTCACCTCCCCACCAAAGTATGAGGTGAGTCTCATTCCTGTGCGGTCACGCATCCATCACCGCGATTGTGTGTGGCAGTCCACTCACCTCCCCACCAAAGTATGAGCCGAGTCTCATTGCTGTGCGGTCACGCATCCATTACCGAGATTGTGTGTGGCAGTCCACTCACCTCCCCACCAAAGTATGAGCCGAGTCTCATTGCTGTGCGGTCACGCATCCATCACCGCGATTGTGTGTGGCAGTCCACTCACCTCCCCACCAAAGTATAAGCCGAGTCTCATTGCTGTGCGGTCACGCATCCATCACCGCGATTGTGTGTGGCAGTCCACTCACCTCCCCACCAAAGTATAAGCCGAGTCTCATTGCTGTGCGGTCACGCATCCATCACCGCGATTGTGTGTGGCAGTCCACTCACCTCCCCACCAAAGTATGAGCCGAGTCTCATTGCTGTGCGGCCACGTATCCCTATTTCTACAGCGATGCAAAATGACAGCGGCAATCGAAAATCCTACCAAATTTGAGATCCGCAATGTTATCGGTTTCTGAATGCGAAAAATGTCTGACCTGTTGAAATTTGTAAACAAAAACCAAAGAAAGTTTATGATGAAAGTGCAAAAAATAGGAACTTAAAGTTTATGTAATGTAAGATTTTAGCGGCTGTTTTCCTCAAGTGTTTTTTCAAATCATCTTTAGCGAGCAATTACTTGCCACTCCGATCCTCGTTGTGCACAATGAATTTTCTTTCATTAAACCTACTGCACCATTGTTTTCCCTGAAGACTCGACTTGGAGATTGTTTGCACTTTCACCATAAACTTTCTATGGTCGTTTTCTAACAAATGCTATAGTCCGAACATTTTTTTAAATTCAGATGGTGAGGGAGCTGTGCTAGGTTCAGTAAGCAAACGTTCTTTACTTTCTAGATGACCCTCGGATTATAAACAAAGATTAATCTACCTCAATTAACTGTACCACAGCTTAATTAGTTAAGTAAACGGTAGACTTGACAAATAACAGTTACAAGCGAAACAACTGATTAAAACATTGAACGATGTTAGCACGAAACACCTAGGTTCAGTCGTTCATGACGCCTCTATCACTCAATAACTGCAGCCCATTTTTCAGTAACTAAGTATTTTATGTAAAACTCTTTATTTGTTTTTTTAAATTTTATTCTCAGTTTTACTCAAGAACTACAACCTCTAAATTACTAAAAAATAAAAACAGAAATAGATTTGTTGCCTTGTGGGGATTGTTGTCACCTGTTTCAGCTGATTTTTTTATGCAAAATTGGTTAGAAAGTTTTGGCTGGCATTGCCCTTTCACTTTATGTTTTTACTCAATGAAATTACTATTTCCTGACTACATGATCTATAATGTATCGAAATGTATAAATACATTACAAAAACCGCACCACCCTAAAGCACGGGTTACCCAAGGCTGGTTGCCAGCTGCTAGTAAAAAACGGCAATACAGCTACTCTGACCATATAAACTGATGCCAGTTGTGGCAAAACAAAGATCTATGTGTGGTCACACTATGTTAGCTGCTAGTATTGCAGTAATCAATTATTAGATGATATTATACAGATTAATATTATTTATCTGATATAGTCGACTACATTAAACTATTTTATAAACAAATGTAAACCTAATCTGCTAGGTTCTCGAGTGATTTGAATGACTTTTAATTCATATAATGCATTTGGTCATTCCCAATTTGCAATAGCCAGCCAAAAAATTTGATTTTTACCTTAGCACTGTGAAATGATATATGTGTACATTCGAATATTTTAAATATGCTACTGTGGTATTAGCATTATTTACATTGAAGTCAACTTTACTGATATTCATATCTAAAGATTTAAAAGAGAAATAAAAAGGCTTTGGCAATATTGTAACTCATTTTCTCCAACAATAAAATAAGATTTCGGCTCGGAATCTTGATTAATTTTCATATTCATACCCTCAAAAGCAAAGGCTTTTCTCCTACATGGCGTCAGGTTGCTTTTTAAATCACCGAAAGTCAACAAATATACAACCAAGAGTTAGGAACATGCGACTCTAATTACTAACACAAACCTTACATGCCAACGACATCAGTAACACTATGACGTGTGCGCCATCGCTCTGAGGTTTACAAAGTAGGTTGGGGTGCAGCGTCGGTGACGTGTAGGCCGCAGTGTCACTGAACAACATCATCCATCACATTACATGAAGTTATCATATTTAATATCATCCATACATTGAATAGTTTTAGAAAAACACGACAGGCTAGGGCAGCTGTGATAGAAAACACATAATGCTGTTTAACCACCAGTTAGATTTTATAGTTTTCTGGCATAATATACAAAGAGACATACCTTTAATTCACTTTTAGCGAATTTCCCCTATAGGGAAGAAGCTATTACCGTAGGTCTCATGGTAAGACTTAAGCCCGAGACCATGATAACTTTTCATTTTGAGGTCCCCAGATGCCAAAAACACCATTCGTTCAAATTTTTATATATTTGGGGGGTTTTGTACCCCAAAAATGTGTTTTTTGGGGTTTTCACATGTAATTTTAATTTAAATCAAATTTTAATTTATACCATTAAATTCAGCTTAAAAAACAAACAATTTGGTATTTTGATCATTGCTCTACGTCAATTGGTTACCGAGATATTGAAAGTGCTAAACACAGTACGTTGTCTAATGTTATTCTTATGGAGAAAAAGAAAAATTGTATATCTCGCTTATTTATGAACGTAAACTGGCAAAATTTGGTATATGGCTTTATTTGGTTGAGGTCTATTGATATTTGCACAAAAATCCATTTTTTGCCCGATAGTTCCCGTAGCAGCAAACCTGCATACTCAGCCCCATGTTATTCTTATGGAGAATAATTAACGTGTTATCTCCTTTAATTATAAACATAAATTAATAGAACTTGGTATGTGGCTTTACCTAGTTGAGTTATAATGATATTTGTATAAAAGCCCATTTTTAGTGTTTCAGCAAACCTGCATACTCAGCCGCCATGTTATTCTTATGGAGAATAATTAAAATGTCATAAATCGTTTATTTATGAATGTATATTGATGAAACTTGGTATGTGGCTTTATGTGGTATTAAGATAAATTAATATGCATTGGAAATTCGCTGAGTATGCAGGTTTGCTGCTACGGGGGTATTATCATATGAGGTGTGTTTTTTAAGTAAGAACTATGTTTAAATCCACTGTTGCTGCACTGTGATTGACCAACCTGCGGTTTTAACCATCTATTGGCAAGCCAGGGACGCCAGTACGGCCAAAATCTACTATGTTTACATTTCATTGTGAGCATTCAAAGTGGCACCAGAGAATTAAAAAAATGGTTCTTACTTTAAAACACCATTGTCCAAACATTTATTTCAGTTCAATATAATTATGAGCAAAAGCAAATTTTAAACTGCCCAATTTAGTAAGTTTAGTATTTTGTTATGTACTTTTAAGACATATAAAGGGTCAGCTAGACATATTAACGCTGCTGACCATCTTTTTGTTTTTATACAAACATTATTTGTAATTATTGGTCATAGGTTGTCCAGATAGTAGCTCACAATATTTCTGTTTGTTTACTTTGTCTCTATTAGCTGCCAGGAACTAGCTCTGGTAATCAGCCTAGTGCATCCCGTATTTAGTGACAACAAATTCATTGCAGTAACAACAAATAAGGATGGTGAGATTGGGTAAGATACCCTATGCAAAAATGATTATAGAGTATTATTGAATACAACCAAAAATAGCATTATAAATATTATTTACAGTATTATTTAGTACCAATAATATTCAATGCATAAATTTGACAATGATACTAGAAATTATTATAGGAAGTATCATTAAAAGTATTATTAAAATTGTATAATACTCAATAATACAATAATTTTAATAATACTTAATGATACAAAATATAACATCTTTAATAATGAACTATAATTTTTTTATTTAAATGGTTATTTTAGTTTTAAATAGTACGATTTTTTTGATTAAATTGCTTAGTAAACCTGTAATATAAATTTTTAAAAAGGATTTTAGTTTCAAAAATATGACCAGACCAAGTTTCGAACTAATGATCTTTGACTTTACTGTCCACACGCCTTAACCCCCGCGGTCGTTCCAACTCATGGGAACACAAGGATGGAGTGTGGGATATACAAATAACCAATAGTCTACACCTACATGACTCGGACAATACTTTAGTTCTATTCTTTAGTTTTCTAATCGAATCTGCTTGTGCACCTCATTGAAATAAAAGTAATAAAAGTTGGAACAAATTCATTTGGTTAATTTGTTTTGTGTATCTATTCTTGCGATGTAAAGCAAATTCTTCAGATAAACTGGGAGCAAATTAATATATATTTATTATAGTTATAATAATAAGATAATTAATACTAATATAATTATAACAGTGTACCCTTTCAGTGTACATATTCTGTACTAATAAACTCTACAGTTTTTTTTATATATTTATTCATAACTCATGCTTGAAACAAAAATTTGCTTATGCATTAAAATTGCACATTGTATGACTTATGACTTGTATGATTAGGAATATTATTAAATATATTATGTACTTCATTTTCATTAATCATTATTTGTACGCTTTAAATTGTTTGTTATCTTATACCTTAGGTTAAAACTATTGTTTTATCAAGATTTAATTTTATAAATATTGTATGTAAATGAATTCAATTAAGAATTTGATTTCTAATTTAAAAAGTAAAAGTAACGAAATTACAATAATACATCAAAATATCAGGAGCTTAAGGAAAAATTTTGATTCTTTTTTGTTAGAACTAGCAATGAATAGTTTTTATCCTGATGTAATAATATTAAGCGAAATATGGATAAGTAGCAATGAAAGTAATCTATATAATATTCCCCATTGTAGTTTAAATGTAATGATGACTACAGAGCAGGAGGGGTTGCTGTGTATTTAAAAGATTCACTAGAAAGAATTGATTGTCGTTTAATGTTTTTTCAAACGGCAGACATTGTAAAGTTAGCTTTTAGGTCGATGGGTGAAATTGTTCATCTTTTTGCTGTCTATAGAACTCATTGTTTTACAAGGGAATCTTATATAAACGAGTTAAAAATACACTTAGATAATAGTTTGGATATAAAAAAAGCTAAATATGTTTTTTTGATTGGTGATGTAAATATTAATTTATTGGAAAATAGTTCAGTAGTTGATGAGTACAAAACATTAATGGCCAGTCACGGTTTTGAATGTCTCATATCAGAACCAACAAGGATAGTAGGGGACTCTGCCACATGTATAGATCATGTCTACGCACGAGTGGCGAGGTTGAGCAGTGCGACGGTGGAGCCGGCGGTGGCGCACGCCGGCATCACGGACCACTCGCTGTGCTGCGTGACGGTGCGGAGTGGCGGCGGCCGGCCTGACATGCCTGCGCACTCTTATCGCATAGATTACAACGTCCTCAGTAATGCATTACAAGATGTTGACTGTTCTCCTGTTTACAACATAACTGATGCGTCTGACGCTTTTGATGCTTTTTTCTGTATATTTAATCAACATTTAGAAAACAGTAAAGTGCAGATTCAAATTAAGAACAATTTTACCAAACTCAAACCTTGGATGAATGAATTTTTTTACATGAAAATAAAAATAAGGAATAAAATTTACAACACACTAAAAAAGCATCCGGGAAATGTTAAGCTCAAAAACTATTATACCAAATACAGAGATAAGCTTCAGGGTGAAATACGCAGCCATAAACATTTATTTTTCCGTAGATGTTTTGATGACTGTAAAGGTAATAGCAAAGCACTGTGGAAAGTAGTAAACAAAATTACTGGTCAAAATAAAATGGTTGATAAATCAATTAGTTTAGAAATAAATGGTAGGATAATAAGTGAAAACAAAACTGTTTCAAATGAATTTAATAAGTACTTTTTGAGTGTAGTGGACAATTTGAAAATCGAAACCACTGACTTAAGCGATTGTCCATTTCAAAATTTTTAGCAGAATTTTCAAACTAATTTTCAGGTAAATTCCATGTTTATTGAGCCAACAACAGTTCAAGAAATATTAAAAATTGTGCAATCCTTGAAAAATGGAACTTCCCCGGGAATAGATGGAATAATTTCTTCTTTACTAAAAGCTGTTTTCCCCAAAATTCAGGATGTCATATGTCACTTAATTAATTTAAGTTTTGAGTGCGGAGTTTTTCCTAGTAAAATGAAAGAAGCTGTAGTGATTCCAATTTTTAAAAGTGGGGCAAAAACAGAATCAAGTAACTACCATCCAATTCCATTACTCCCAACATTTGCAAAACTATTTGAAAAAAATCATGAAGGCAAAATTGGTTAAATTTCTGGGAAACACACATTTTTTTGTAGGAATCAATTTGGGTTTAGGGAAGGTTTAAGTACAGAACATGCTTTGAATGATTTTATGTCAAAATTATATGATGGACTCAATTCAGGACAGAATGTCACCGGTTTATTTTTAGATATTAAAAAAGCTTTTGATACTGTCGATCATGAAATACTTCTTGCTAAAATGTTCAATTGTGGAATAAGAGGAGTCGCACACAAATGGTTCAAAAGCTACCTAACAGGGCGAAAACAGTGTGTCAGAATTAATGGGGTGCTTGGTGAAATGGGTGAAATTTTATATGGGGTTCCTCAAGGATCAGTTTTAGGAGCAATTTTATTTTTAATATACATAAATGATCTTTGTGGTGCATCCTTTAAAGGTAAATTAACTTCATTTGCTGATGACACTGCCATTTGTTATGTGGGCAACAACTTGGAGGCAACTAGAAGTGACATAAATACAGATTTGCTGAGACTCAAATTCTGGTTTGTCAAGAATCACATGCTTTTAAGTACTGAGAAAACCAAATTTATTAATTTCAATTTAAGAAAAGATGTCAAATTTTCAGGTCCCATAAATTATAGATGTGTAAATTGTCTCAGAAAACATGCTCCTTGTACAATTAATTGTGAAAACATTCAGAAAGTGGATTTTATTAAGTATTTGGGAATTTTTCTTGATAGGGAAGTAAATTGGAAAATTCACATGTCAAAATTGAAATCAACTTTAAATGGTCTTTTGAGGTATTTTTATTTTTTAAAAGATATGTGTCCAGAAAATGTATTACGTTCCCTGTACTTTTCCTTAGTTGAAAGTAGACTGGAATATGGGCTTATTTGTTACGGTGGGAATTATCTTTCAAATTTAGAAGCAATTTATGTACAGCAAAAACATTTTGTTAGATTAATAGCTAGGAGAAGCCAAAGAGACAGTTCAAGACCTTTGTTTTTATCATTAAAAATTCTGCCCTTAAGGTATCTGTTTATATATAAGGTCTTAAAAAGTTTTTATGATAAAAGTGGAAATCTCCCCCAAACTACTGACTCTTATCGAAGCAAATTAAGAACTCACCATCAAAGCCTTGTTCCAAAACCAAATTATACCTTTTTTACTAAAACATTTTCTTTTGTTGGTCCGAGAGTATTCAATTTGATTTCTGATTATATAAAAGAAGCTAAAAACAAAAAGATTTGTATGGTAAAATTAAAAAATTGGCTATTGGAATTGGAAAATATAGACATGTTAATGAAAATATTGAACTAAAAATTAAATATTTTTACTGATAAAATTACCTCATTTACATTTTGTGGGAGATTTATCATAGAATCATAGTGTAAAAACCTTTTTTCAGTTGTTTGTTTTTTCCACAAGACATTATATTTTAGTCATAGTTCAAATTTTGTTTTTGACATGTTCTAATGAAATTTAGAGATTGATTTTAAGATAATTTTGTTAAGTATTTAGATGTAAGACATTTCATAGCGTACTCAGTTAATTTTTCTTTGAGCGTATTTTATTTTATTATACCTTTTTGTTGGAACCTCTAAAACAGGCTTAGCCTTTAGAGGCCCTATTTTTCTCAGAATGTACGTGATATTGTTTTTTTATTGTTTGTTAATATATCTTTAGTTTTACTATATTATTTCAGGAACAAAGATGGTCAGTTCTGGCAGGACAATAAGAGATATTGTGTTTAAATTATGAACTCTGGACTGAGAGCAAGAAAATTAATGTTTATTTATTTTTGTTTACTGTGAAATTGTAATTTGAAATGTTTTATTTCTGAGAAAATAAATCTATTCTATTCTATTCTTTAAATCTTTTTATTAAGCTAATAATACAAATATAATATACCTAATAATGTTGATATAATTTATTCAACAACTAACCAACCTTGGTCCAACAATATTGACAATATTAAAAGATGATTGCACCACAGATTATGAGCGTTTTGAGGATATAATTCCGTCCAAAAATAATCCCGAGGTAAAATAAATCCTGCCCGAAAAATTCCCGAAATTTCGGTAATCATGAGCTAAGGAACAACTAAAGTAAGTTTCTGGCCAAACCAGAAGGAAATATTTTTGAATTTACTAGAAATGAATGGTCTCTCAGTTAATTTTACATCCCCAACAAGAATCACGCTAACCACAAATACATGCATTGATAATGTAATTACTAACCAATTTCAAACTGGATGTCACCTTTCAAAAATGAATTTAGAATTGGGTTTGTCTGACCATAGGTCACTTTTTATTTCTGTTAAGAATAAAGTTGTTGGTAAAGAAAAGTCAAATGTTTGTGTAAAAATTAGATTATTCTCAAAAAGGAATGTGAGTCTTTTTGAATATACTGAAAGTAATATTGTATGGAATTTGAAACCTAGTTATAACCTAGATTACAACTATGACTCGTTTTTTAGCTGTTATAAAAATATTTTTGAAAACTGTTTTCCGTTAAAATTTTACTCGAATAGTTCAAATAAGAAGAAAAAGAGTTGGGTTACAAATGGAATTAAAATATCCAGTGTAAAAAAGAGAGTACTCTGTAGAATGGCTAAGAAATCAACAGATTTACATTTCATTCTATATGTTAAAGTATATAAGAAGATTTTTAAAGCAGTATGTAAAAAAGCTAAAAAGTTAGAAAATAATTATATAATAAATAAAGCTGACAGTAAAACTAAAGCAGCCTGGGCAATAGTAAGTAAAGAACTTTGGGTGAAGAAACATTTTCAAAATTTCCCTGACTTTTTGTAGAAGAAACAGATCACAGATGGAAACAAAATTTCAGATTTATTTAATCAAAGGTTTTCTAATATTCCAAAAATACTTAATATAGTTCCTTCAAAATTTCAAGCAATTCAATTTTTACCAAGGCGTGATCATTGCCACCAAGAGTTCACTTTCTCGTTTATCTCACCTAAGGAAGTGGCACAAAAGTAGTCATGCCGCGCGCTTGAGCCCCAACATAGGGCCTTATGGAGAATAGAATAACATGGAGTCTTATGGAGAATAGAATAACATGGGCTCTTACGGAGAATAGAATAACAAGGGCTCTTATGAGGAATGGAATTAGGGTGTAATTGCCTCCCTCTATGGCTCTTTTGCATCTCTCTTTGGTTAATTATCTACAATTTTGGTACTTATTAACCTCCACATCCTTCACCCCCTTCTGCGTATCTAACTACAACTCCTGTTCTCTAAGCTGGCGGGTGTAACACTTTAAGTAACCTGATTGGCAGGCATGTTAATTCGCGTTCTGCTCAAGGGTTGACACCCACTACAATTTCGCAGTACTATCGCCTATCCCCCAAACAACGTTCACCACCAGTCCCCAACCACCACCACGACCCTGTCGCTACCTCCTGTAACAAATAAACATATTGCATCAGCCACCTCCCCACCACTTTCTATTATCTCGCGCGCTTTCTCTCTCTCTTTGCTCCCTGCTCCCGTTGCGATCTGACGTGTTTTTGCGCTGCTCCGTTCGTTGCGTTTTGCAAAGATAAAACTTGAGCGTTTGCTCCCCATAGCGGCTTCACTTTTCCTAACCTCACTTTTTGCTTTGTATTTTACATAACCTCACTTTTTGCTTTGTATTTTACATAACCTCACTTTTAATTTATTTTATTCTGTGTAACATAACCTCACTTTGTATTATAGTAATCTTGCATGTCGTGTGATTTTAGCGTTATCTGACTTGCTAGTGTACAATAACATCAGTTTCTTGTTTGTTCTGGCTAAAGTAGTGTTGTGTTGACTAACATAACCTCACACCCAGTAACCTCAGTTTCTTGTGTCAAGAGTTGTGTCGTACTTGTTGTTGACTGACATAACCTTACATCTGTAACCTTTGAGAGTTACCATAACCTCACCTCCTTGTTCTTTTATACAGTAACTTCACCATTTTGTTTTACTTGGTAGTGTTGTGTTTGTATGTGTTGGCTAAAATAACAGTAACCTTTGAGAGTCACAAAAGCCTTATTTTCTTGTATCAAGAGTAGTTTTGTGTGTTATATTTAATTGTTTGATTTGGCTAGATTAGTGTTGTGTTGACTAACATAACCTCACACCCAGTAACCTCAGTTTCTTGTTTGATTTGGCTATAGTAGTATTGTGCTGACTAACCTAACCCCACCCAGTAACCTTTGAGAGTTACCATAAGCTCAGTTTCTTGTTTGATTTGACCATAGTAGTGTTGTATTTGTATGTGCTGAGTAACATAACAGTAATCTCACGTTATCATGTACTTGTCTTGTTCATGTCTGACTTACCTATGTTAAGAGCGCTGTATGACTTGGTAGTTTACAGTAAAGAAGGTAAACATACCCTCACCATTTTGTTTTACCTGGTAGTGTTGTGTTTGTATGTGTTGGCTAACATAACAGCAACCTCAGTTTCTTGTTTGACCTAGCTAGAGTAGTGTTTTGCAGTGTATTTAATTGTTTGGTTTGGTTAGAGTAGTGTTTGTATGTGCCAACTAACATAACCTCAATATCGACCGTCTGCTTACCATAACCTAATATGACGTAACCTCACTTTTTCTAACCTCACCCGTTACACTCCAAAATGTATAACCTTACTGTATTATATTAATTTTCCGTGTATGGTGTACTTTATTTTATTTTTGAGTACTGTTCGTGGTTATTGTCTTGGCTAGAGTAATGCTGTGTGGTGTATCCATTTAATCTGACTTATTAGTTTACAGTAAAGAAATTAAACAAACCCTCACTTCCTTGTGGCTAAAGTAGTGTTGTGTTGACTAACATAACCTCCAGTAACCTGTTTTTGCCCTGGTTCTTCTGTACAGTAAATTCACCTCAACAACCTCACTTTCTATTATTGTAAGTTTATGCAGTTTTGGTTGGAGCAGTTTTTGTATGTATTGACTAACATAACCTCACATCCTTGTGTCAAGAGTAGTGTTGTGTTTGTATGTGTTGAGTGACAGTAATCTCACTTTCTATTCTTGTTCTTGGTTAGAGTAGTATTTGATACCTTCATTAGAGTTAACCTGTAGTTCTGTTTTGACTTGCGTAGTTTGTGTGTTAGTGTTTTTCTGACTTGCGTAGTAATACAGAGGTACTGTGCTCTCCTACATACTATATAACTCTTGGAACAAGCTCTAGTTCTTCAGTCTGATTTCAGTCGTGACACTGAGCAGACGTGTTTTGTGCTGCTCTTGCGTAAGTGTTCTCTTGCACAGATTATTATTGATTCTACGTAATTAAGTTATATCCGTGTGAGTTTGACTCTGTTCGGGGTACTTGCTGTTTTAAGCGTTAACACAGTTTAGCTTGTTTTCAGTATTAAATTCTGTGTTGAAGGGTGGATGTTTCTAAAAAGGACCCTCAAAACCCGGTAGATTTAATTAGTAAAGATGAAACCTACGTTAGTCACTTTAGACTTTACGGGACTAACACTGTTTTCAAATTCACTAAACCTCCCAAAGGTATATCTGAGTTTGATTGGATTCGTAAAGGTTTTAATCAAATTGTAGAGACATCCAAAGCCAACGTTGCACCCACTGATTATCTAGGGTTTAAATTACAGTCTATAAATTTAAAAAGTGCTGAACCGGGATACGTATCATTGAGACCGGTCTCTAAAGTTAGCGGTGATGTTCTCTGGGATATTTTCGGGGGCATAATTCAAAGCAATGCGCAATCTATAACCTCTAGTGACACGTTTAGAGTTGATGTTACGAGGATTAACGTCCCCGTAGGTAAAGGAAGGGCAAGACCCGACTTTTACAATACCTTTGATGAAGAATCTAAAGCTAGGAAGGGTATTGTAGTAATTAATAATAAAGACAATTTATGTTTGGCTAGAGCGTTGGTAGTAGGCAAAGCACTTGCAAAAAATGATCCTCAGTACAAAGCAATACGTCAGGACAAGGGTAAAAGACAAACTTTCAGAGCTAATAAGCTCATAGCAAAGGCCCGTGTAGAAATGCCGGAGGAGGGTGCAGGCATCCCCGAGCTTGAAAAATTCCAGTCCCATCTTAAAAAATACAAAATTACCGTCTACAACTACGACAAGAAAGGCCGTGATGTTTACTTTGAGGGAGGTAATGAGAACGCTAAGTTAAAAATTAACCTTCTCTTTCACAACGGTCATTACAATGTAATTAGAAACTTAACTGCTGCGTTTGTTTGCAATTTCTTTTGTGAAGCCTGTCATATTCCCTATAGCAACAGACATGAGCATCGATGCTCTAACAGATGCACCTCATGCCATACCATCTCCCCGCCCTGTAAACTAGAACACAGTGGCATCACATGCCGTTTTTGCAACCGTTTCTTCAAAAATGAGCGGTGTTTAGTAGCCCATCAAGGGCAAATTTGTAAAACTGTAAAACTCTGCCGTGACTGTAAGAAAATGATTTATCCAAAAAGACGTAAGACAGCTCATGTATGCGGAGAAGTTTTCTGTAAACCCTGCGAAGCGTTCAAAGACCCCGCACATCAGTGTTTCATGAGGGTAGATAGGAGAACACCGAAAGACCGTGATTTTTTGTTTATTTTCTTTGACTTGGAAACAAGGCAGGACGAGTCTCTTCCCTCAGACCCTGAACAAAAAGTACATAAAGTCAACTTGTGCGTTTCACAACAGTACTGCTTTAAATGTATTAATGGGGGTGAGTGTGAAACTTGCTCGGAACGGCAAAGGGTATTTGAAAAAGAACCGGTAAAACACTTCATGGACTATGTAATGGAAATTCGAAAAAAATTTAAAGATGTTTGTGTAATTGCCCACAACGGGCAGGGTTTTGACTTCCAATTCATACTACAGTATATTATGGAAGAAACTAAATTTACACCAAAAATAACTCCTCGGGGAACTAAAGCTATATTGATTGAAGTAGCCAACGTAAGGTTTGTGGACTCTCTTAGCTATTTTCCCATGGCCCTCGCTGCACTCCCTAAAGCTTTTGATCTACCTCCCGAGAAAAAGAAGGGCTACTTTCCCCACCTCTTCAACACCCTCGCAAACCAAGATTATGTAGGCCCTATGCCCGACAAAAAATACTACTGTCCGGAATCAATGTTTGAGAAACCACACAAGGCCTTTGAAGAATGGTATGACGAACGAGTCGCTGAAGACTACGTGTTTGATTTTAAGAAGGAAATCTTGGAGTACTGTATTTCAGACGTGGAGATTTTAGCTCAGGCATGTATTAAATTTAGAGCCTTACTTCTTCAAGAGTGTAACGTAGATCCTTTTCTCGAGGCTATAACAATCGCCAGTGCATGTAACTTGGCCTTCCGCCGTAACTTCTTAAAAGAAAATACTATTGGACTAATACCAAAATCAGGGTACCGACTTGCAGACAATCAGTCAGCCGTTGCTTTACAGTGGTTAACATGGGAGGAGGAGAAACGTGGAGTAAAGATTCAACATGCGGGCCGGGGCAGAGAAGTTAAAATTAATGGACTAAAAGTTGACGGGTTTGACGGGGAACGAATTTATGAATTTCACGGGTGTTACTGGCACGGTTGCCCAAAATGTTATCAATACAGCAGAGAAGAACCTCTGCCGGATGATCCCTCAGACAGTTTGCATCTCCGTTACGAGAGAACCAACTCCAAAATGGCAAAATTTAATAGCTATGAAGTTGTAGAGATGTGGGAGTGTGAGTTTAAAGCTTTGAAAAAGGACAAAAAACTAAATCACTTGAACAAACTGTCCATTCTAAACACACTCCCGCTTAATCCTAGGGATTCCTTCTTTGGAGGTAGAACGGGTAATACTAAAACGTATTGTAAATGTGAAGAGGGAGAAACAATACAATACGTTGATGTCTGCTCCCTTTATCCGTTTGTGAATAAATATTGTAAGTATCCCGTTGGTCACCCTACTGTTTACGTTGGAAATGACTGCCGAGAGAGAGGCCTTGAAGTAGAGGGCTTGTTGAAATGTAAGATTCTACCTCCTTACAACTTGTATCATCCCGTACTCCCCGCTAAAATGAATAATAAATTGATGTTTGTTTTGTGTAGAACTTGCGGTGAGACTTTAAACCAAGGGGAATGTTTTCATGATAGTGAGGAAAGGGCAATGGTAGGAACATGGACTATGGATGAAATTAGAAAAGCTGTAGAAAAAGGCTAAGTGATCTTGGACATGTACGAGTTGTGGGAGTACGAGGTAGCCACATACGAGAAAGATGGACTTTTTACCGATTTTATTAATAAATTCTTGAAAGTAAAGCAGGAAGCCTCAGGGTATCCCGCATGGTGTAAAACAGAGGAAGATAAAGACAAGTATGTTTCTGATTTCTTTGAGCGTGAGGGTATTCAAATGGAGAAAGACAAAATTGCTAAAAATGGAGGACTCAGGTCAGTAGCTAAATTAATGTTAAATTCATTCTGGGGCAAGTTTGGTCAGCGAGAAAACATGACAAAAACTGCAATCGTGAGAGACTCTAAAGAATTATTCAATTCGTTAACTCAACCAGGAAAGGAAGTAAAGTTTGTTGAAGTAATTAACCAAGAGGTTTTATTAGTTAATTGGCAGAATGTTAATGATGCCGGTGAGGCTCTAAAGACTGTAAATGTTGTTATTGCGGCCTACACCACTGCTCATGCCAGACTTAAACTGTATGAACACTTAGATGCCCTTGGAGGGCAGGTCTTGTATTATGACACGGACTCGTGTATTTATCTATACAGGGGAGGATTGTACAAGGTCTCTACGGGAGATTACCTCGGGGAAATGACCGACGAATTGGCAAGTGAGTACGGGCCCGGCTCTTATATCTTGGAGTTTGTTTCTGGGGGACCTAAAACGTACGCTTACCTTGTCTGGTCAACCAAAAAGCAAAAACTACAAACTGTGTGTAAAATCAAGGGCCTCACCCTCAATATGAAGACTTCCGAAACATTAAATTTTGAACAGTTAAAAAAGATGGTCCTTAGTGAAGCAGCTGAAATTTTGGAAATTGAAGAAAACAGAATCAGGAGAACAAAGAGACGGGAAGTCGTTACAGTAAGTGAAATTAAAAAGATTAAAATTACAGGGCCCAAGAGAAGATTTAATGATGATCACGACACCCTGCCTTTCGGCTTTAAAAAACAAAGAGTTGCTTAATGGAGCTGTCACTCACATGGGTACTGAGCGTATATACCTCTAAACATCAGCTCTATTAACTCATTCTGTTCTGAGACGCGGTAGTGAACGGACGTGTCTGTGTCTGTTACTGTTTTATCTTGTTTGTCTCTTTTTTGTAGAATGTCTGCTGAAAATAATACACTCCCTATTCAAGGGGTGTTTTTGAAGTTTATATCTAAAAGAAAGTTAAATGAAAATTCAAAATTTCGCATTAAATCCTCAGAGTATGAGTTCTTTCTTACAGGGCCAATAAACGTATCGGAATGGCCTTTGGTGTTTTCGGAGTACATAGTAGATAAAATAACGGAGAACTCCTCATCAAACACCTACATTGGAGTATCAATAAAGTACGGTGATATCTCAGGAAATATACCATTCTTTCCTTTAGGGAATCTAACACCAACAGTCTTTGATGATCACTTTGAAAACATATTTTGTAACGTTAAGAAACTATCTGGTGTTTTACGTCTTGAAGTAACACTTGTCTCAATTCCGTGTTGCTACCTTCGATAAAGGTAGCACCTTTCCTTACGGAGCAATGTTACTCCTGTATATACCACGTGCCACTAGTACAGTTCATCATTCTGCTTCAAGACGCAGTACTGATCAGACGTGTTTTGTGCTGCTCTTGCCTGTACTATTGAGTAAATTGTGACATGGCTGCCAAGTTCTATACATTCAATAACAAACCGGTATTGGTTCTGTTTGATAGTGAAGGAAAGCCGTGGTTTAAAGCTAAAGACGTAGCTACTGCTCTAAAGCATGTTAATGGCTGGAGTGCAGTTCGGAAACATGTAGATGACAGTGATAAATTAACTGTTGGAAGTTTTTCCGACGCTCAAAAACAGGGCGTTGGACCGATTGAGAAAACAACGGTTTTTATAAATGAAGCCGGATTGTGTTCTTTGATGTTAAAGTCAAGTACTCCTGAAGCAAGACTATTAGTAAGAAGTCTGTTGCCGGAGAAGTTTTACCTTACTTACACAAATATGAAAGATGAAAGTTCACTTTAAATGTAGTTTTTCTTTAAAATCACAAGTTCCCACTGTATGTGTGTGTGTGTGTGTGTGTGTGTGTGAATGAAGGTCACTGGCGCGGGTGACTAAAAGCCCCGTAAACCTGAATGAAGGTCACTGGCGTGGGTGACGAAAAACCCCGTAAACCTGAATGTGTGATGAAGGGTTTAGTAGATTGAGGCGCCGGGCTAACACCCCGACTACTCCTTCGAAAAACCCAGTGTGAATGAAGGACTTTGTACATTGAGGAGCCTGGCCAACACCTAGGCTACTCATTGGAACAGTCCGTACGGTGGGACTTGTAAAAAAAAGTATAAAAGTAAAAATAAAATAAAAAATATAAAACGGAGGAGGCAACTATTTTGTCTTTGGAAGGTCTCCACGAGTCATGGCGGTGGAGGGGCCATGACTTTACTAAAAATTCTCTGTTTATCTTAGTAAATGTAGAGTTTAAAGGTGTTAAAATGAACAGACTTTGTCTTAGTAAATGACCGCCTTCCTCATACACAATGAACGGATTGACAGAGAATACAAAAAAAAATAAAAAAGGAGGTAGCATTTTGCTATGGAGTGGCTACCACAGTGAGAGGCGATGGTCGGGGCCTCTCACCCCAGAGGTTAGGCCTCCAGGGGAAGCTCTGGGTAACCAAAAAGAACGCGCCGACGCTCCTACGGCCTAGCCTAAAGGCTTACCGTGGTGTGGAAACGCGAGCGTTCAAAATTATTTCATTAGGGTTAGAAATGATTTACCGAGAAATTTAAAAACGTTCCAGGCCAAATACATCGTAGCCCCAAGGCAGTTTTCAGCGGTCTTGGGTACAATTGGTCAAGTTATTACACCGTCAAAGTACCCCACGGTCCCCGGCAAACAACATGGACCCATGTAGTGGGGGTATAGCTCTCTTGCCTGTCCATTTCTGCTAGTGTTCTGCTAGTATTCTCTCCTTTAAGTTACTGTTAGTAGAGGTTTTCCAAAATAATCCTGCTACCATAAGTATAAAGTTCCAAATATTCCTCAACGTAGAGTTTTTAAAGCAACTAATTACACCAAAAAGTCACATCTGAACTCTAGAATGTGTAATCTCTGTACCTTTTTAACTTTACAAAATACCCTACTGTCTCTTTTTACACAGTAGTTTTAATTCATAATCAGCGGGCCATGCATGTAGATAGGTCTATCCCATAGACCATCTACAAATGTAATTTTTATTAAAGGGGTGCAGGCAATGTAGTGATACTGACCAAATTAATAGGAAAAATCTAACTCCACCATTACGGTGGGGTTTGAAAGTAATACCATTACCACACCATATCCTACCCTGCCATTCCTCCCAATACCATATTCTACCCTACTATACCTCCCAATACCCTATCATACCATACCATACCCTACCATACCTCACCAAAACCATAACATCCTATACCAAAGCCACAATACCAATACCCCTACCAAAGTCACCATATCCTTACACCCCACCCAAATACCATACAATAACATGACATACCAAACCAATACCCCATCATACCATACCCTACCATACCATACCTCCCAATACCATATTCTATCCTACCATACAATACAATATCAACACCATACCATACAATACAATACCACACCATACCGTACCATACAATACCCTGCCATACCATAGTAATGTTATAGAAAGGGTAAGTGAATTGCTCACCCCTGCTGGTTTTCATACTTTCCTTAACAGTCGGGGTACAAAATGTAACCAAAATACCTTCAGTTTATTTTATTAAAAGAGAGTCCCAATTCCAAACCCATGGAGTGAGGGTATAGTTTTCTTGCCTGTCCATTTCTGCTGGTGTTTACAACCCTCTTCTCTCCTTTAAGTTATTAGAGGTTTCTAAACAATTAAATGCATAGAAAGTTTCCCAAAGTAATTCTTTAGTAACACTTAATTTACAGGCATACACAACAGCTACAATTATTCACTCATGAAGCTAAAATCCAGCTAATTCCCCAATGCCTCAAGACAATGTCCCTAAATAACAGCTAAAACCCAGATAAAGCTTGATGCTCCTAAATAACAGGTAAAAGTCAACATACTTTATTAACAATTACTTTTATTCATAACAGCTAAAAGTAGCCAGAGAGTCATTTTAGCGAAAGGGGGTGTATTGACCCCTTCAGTACATTCACGTTAAACAGTCAGTCAAAGTATAATTTATTTTGTGTTGGTTTGTCACTAATTTTCTTGTATGTGAGTTTGTTTCAATTACATATATTTTACAGTGGTATGATTTAAGAGTAGCTGAGATCTTGGATGATGTAGAGAAAACAGTGCTAGAAGGTCGGGGTAAGGCACTGACACACTTTAAACTATCAATCAAACACAGTTTACACCAATAAACCAGGCCTTTACTATATTTAACATAAAAAACATAAGCTAAAACTTTCAAACACCCTGAAAAAACTAGAATGACAGAGCTTGTAGTCTGTCCAGTTTTGTGATGTTTCTTCTTTACAGAGTTTAAATTGTAGTGTGGGTTAATAAGTACCAACAAATCTCAAGATATTACATTTTAAAGTATAGACACTGTCTTGATACTTACCCATAGTACAGGGTTTAGGTTTTGGTAAGATGTAGTGGAGGTTAACAGGTACGTACATTCCAAGTTTCATGTAAATAGGCCCTACCATTCTCAATAAATTACATTTCAAAGTATAGCTCCTGCAATTGTTTTGATGCTTACCTGCAGTACAAAGTTTAGGTTTTGGTAAGATGTAGTGGGGGTTAACAAGTACATACATACCAACTTTCATGAGAATCAGCCAAGCCATTCTCAAAATATTACGTTTTAAAGTTTTACACCACCCACCATCCCATAAACAACCCTTTCCTACCCTCCAACAATATTGAAAGTTAGAGGAGATTAACAAGTACCTGCATACCAAGTTTCATTAAAATAGGCCCAACGGTTCTTAAGATATTGATTTTTAAAGTATGGCTCCTTCAATTATTTTGATACTTTCCCGCAGTACAGGGTTTAGGTTTTTGTAAGATGTAGCGGAGGTTAACAGGTACCCACATACCAAATTTAATTCATATCGGCCCAGCCGTTCTTGAGATATTAAATTTTGAAAATTTGCCCCTTCATTTTTTGAGATGCAACCCGCAACATTTTGGTTAATATTTTTCATTTGGGTAGGTATACCCCGCGGGCGCCTACACTACGTAGTAGGCGAAATCTGTTGTCAGAATCGCTCTAGGACTTACCGTTTTCGAGATATTAGCGATTTTAGGATAATCAGACTCAAAAAAGAGAAGAAGAAGAAGGAAAAAGAGAGAAGCAGTGGCACGGAGTGGTGTTGGGGAGAGGGGAAGGTGAGGGGAGTAACATAGCATGCAGAAGAAGAAGAAATAAATCAGAGGATGGCTGAGGGGGAGTTGGGAGGGGGAAGGTGAGGGGTGAGAAGAAGAAGAACACGCAAGTGCTAACAGAAGTGATCAGTAGTACACCCAGTGTTTCAGCCGTAACATTGTTTTATATGAGAAAACGTGTTGCCAACCTAAGAAAATCTCAAAACAAAAAATATGACATACACACTAGTGGTACCAACTTAAGAAAACAAAATACCTGTTGGCTACTTACGTCACGCTAACGTGAACAAGCAAAAATTACGTCACGCTAACGTGACCAAGCTTGGGCAGTGTAAGAACACTTCCCAACAAATGAACATATATACAAGAACAAAACATGTTAGCACTCACTCACAGCGTGTACTACTGATCACTTCTGTTAGCACTTGCGTGTTCTTCTTCTTCTCACCCCTCACCTTCCCCCTCCCAATTCCCCCTCAGCCATCCTCTGATTTATTTCTTCTTCTTCTGCATGCTATGTTACTCCCCTCACCTTCCCCTCTCCCCCTCACCACTCCGTGCCACTGCTTTTCTCTTTTTCCTTCTTCTTCTTCTCTTTTTTGAGTCTGATTATCCTAAAATCGCTAATATCTCGAAAACGGTAAGTCCTAGAGCGATTCTGACAACAGATTTCGCCCACTACGTGGTGTAGGCGCCCGCGGGGTATACCTACCCAAATGAAAAATATTAACCAAAATGTTGCGGGTTGCATCTCAAAAAATGAAGGGGCAAAGTTTCAAAATTTAATATCTCAAGAACGGCTGGGCCGATATGAATTAAATTTGGTATGTGGGTACCTGTTAACCTCCGCTACATCTTACAAAAACCTAAACCCTGTACTATGGGTAAGTATCAAGACAGTGTCTATACTTTAAAATGTAATATCTTGAGATTTGTTGGTACTTATTAACCCACACTACAATTTAAACTCTGTAAAGAAGAAACATCACAAAACTGGACAGACTACAAGCTCTGTCATTCTAGTTTTTTCAGGGTGTTTGAAAGTTTTAGCTTATGTTTTTTATGTTAAATATAGTAAAGGCCTGGTTTATTGGTGTAAACTGTGTTTGATTGATAGTTTAAAGTGTGTCAGTGCCTTACCCCGACCTTCTAGCACTGTTTTCTCTACATCATCCAAGATCTCAGCTACTCTTAAATCATACCACTGTAAAATATATGTAATTGAAACAAACTCACATACAAGAAAATTAGTGACAAACCAACACAAAATAAATTATACTTTGACTGACTGTTTAACGTGAATGTACTGAAGGGGTCAATACACCCCCTTTCGCTAAAATGACTCTCTGGCTACTTTTAGCTGTTATGAATAAAAGTAATTGTTAATAAAGTATGTTGACTTTTACCTGTTATTTAGGAGCATCAAGCTTTATCTGGGTTTTAGCTGTTATTTAGGGACATTGTCTTGAGGCATTGGGGAATTAGCTGGATTTTAGCTTCATGAGTGAATAATTGTAGCTGTTGTGTATGCCTGTAAATTAAGTGTTACTAAAGAATTACTTTGGGAAACTTTCTATGCATTTAATTGTTTAGAAACCTCTAATAACTTAAAGGAGAGAAGAGGGTTGTAAACACCAGCAGAAATGGACAGGCAAGAAAACTATACCCTCACTCCATGGGTTTGGAATTGGGACTCTCTTTTAATAAAATAAACTGAAGGTATTTTGGTTACATTTTGTACCCCGACTGTTAAGGAAAGTATGAAAACCAGCAGGGGTGAGCAATTCACTTACCCTTTCTATAACATTACTATGGTATGGCAGGGTATTGTATGGTACGGTATGGTGTGGTATTGTATTGTATGGTATGGTGTTGATATTGTATTGTATGGTAGGATAGAATATGGTATTGGGAGGTATGGTATGGTAGGGTATGGTATGATGGGGTATTGGTTTGGTATGTCATGTTATTGTATGGTATTTGGGTGGGGTGTAAGGATATGGTGACTTTGGTAGGGGTATTGGTATTGTGGCTTTGGTATAGGATGTTATGGTTTTGGTGAGGTATGGTAGGGTATGGTATGGTGTGGTAAGGGTATTGTATTGTATGGAATGGTATGATAGGGCATTGGGAGGTATGGTGGGGTAGAATATGGTATTGGGAGGAATGGTAGGGTAGGGTATGGCAGGGTAATGGTATGGTATGGTATGGTATGATAGGGTATTGGGAGGTATAGTAGGGTAGAATATGGTATTGGGAGGAATGGCAGGGTAGGATATGGTGTGGTAATGGTATTACTTTCAAACCCCACCGTAATGGTGGAGTTAGATTTTTCCTATTAATTTGGTCAGTATCACTACATTGCCTGCACCCCTTTAATAAAAATTACATTTGTAGATGGTCTATGGGATAGACCTATCTACATGCATGGCCCGCTGATTATGAATTAAAACTACTGTGTAAAAAGAGACAGTAGGGTATTTTGTAAAGTTAAAAAGGTACAGAGATTACACATTCTAGAGTTCAGATGTGACTTTTTGGTGTAATTAGTTGCTTTAAAAACTCTACGTTGAGGAATATTTGGAACTTTATACTTATGGTAGCAGGATTATTTTGGAAAACCTCTACTAACAGTAACTTAAAGGAGAGAATACTAGCAGAACACTAGCAGAAATGGACAGGCAAGAGAGCTATACCCCCACTACATGGGTCCATGTTGTTTGCCGGGGACCGTGGGGTACTTTGACGGTGTAATAACTTGACCAATTGTACCCAAGACCGCTGAAAACTGCCTTGGGGCTACGATGTATTTGGCCTGGAACGTTTTTAAATTTCTCGGTAAATCATTTCTAACCCTAATGAAATAATTTTGAACGCTCGCGTTTCCACACCACGGTAAGCCTTTAGGCTAGGCCGTAGGAGCGTCGGCGCGTTCTTTTTGGTTACCCAGAGCTTCCCCTGGAGGCCTAACCTCTGGGGTGAGAGGCCCCGACCATCGCCTCTCACTGTGGTAGCCACTCCATAACAAAATGCTACCTCCTTTTTTATTTTTTTTTGTATTCTCTGTCAATCCGTTCATTGTGTATGAGGAAGGCGGTCATTTACTAAGACAAAGTCTGTTCATTTTAACACCTTTAAACTCTACATTTACTAAGATAAACAGAGAATTTTTAGTAAAGTCATGGCCCCTCCACCGCCATGACTCGTGGAGACCTTCCAAAGACAAAATAGTTGCCTCCTCCGTTTTATATTTTTTATTTTATTTTTACTTTTATACTTTTTTTTACAAGTCCCACCGTACGGACTGTTCCAATGAGTAGCCTAGGTGTTGGCCAGGCTCCTCAATGTACAAAGTCCTTCATTCACACTGGGTTTTTCGAAGGAGTAGTCGGGGTGTTAGCCCGGCGCCTCAATCTACTAAACCCTTCATCACACATTCAGGTTTACGGGGTTTTTCGTCACCCACGCCAGTGACCTTCATTCAGGTTTACGGGGCTTTTAGTCACCCGCGCCAGTGACCTTCATTCACACACACACACACACACACACACACACACACACACATACAGTGGGAACTTGTGATTTTAAAGAAAAACTACATTTAAAGTGAACTTTCATCTTTCATATTTGTGTAAGTAAGGTAAAACTTCTCCGGCAACAGACTTCTTACTAATAGTCTTGCTTCAGGAGTACTTGACTTTAACATCAAAGAACACAATCCGGCTTCATTTATAAAAACCGTTGTTTTCTCAATCGGTCCAACGCCCTGTTTTTGAGCGTCGGAAAAACTTCCAACAGTTAATTTATCACTGTCATCTACATGTTTCCGAACTGCACTCCAGCCATTAACATGCTTTAGAGCAGTAGCTACGTCTTTAGCTTTAAACCACGGCTTTCCTTCACTATCAAACAGAACCAATACCGGTTTGTTATTGAATGTATAGAACTTGGCAGCCATGTCACAATTTACTCAATAGTACAGGCAAGAGCAGCACAAAACACGTCTGATCAGTACTGCGTCTTGAAGCAGAATGATGAACTGTACTAGTGGCACGTGGTATATACAGGAGTAACATTGCTCCGTAAGGAAAGGTGCTACCTTTATCGAAGGTAGCAACACGGAATTGAGACAAGTGTTACTTCAAGACGTAAAACACCAGATAGTTTCTTAACGTTACAAAATATGTTTTCAAAGTGATCATCAAAGACTGTTGGTGTTAGATTCCCTAAAGGAAAGAATGGTATATTTCCTGAGATATCACCGTACTTTATTGATACTCCAATGTAGGTGTTTGATGAGGAGTTCTCCGTTATTTTATCTACTATGTACTCCGAAAACACCAAAGGCCATTCCGATACGTTTATTGGCCCTGTAAGAAAGAACTCATACTCTGAGGATTTAATGCGAAATTTTGAATTTTCATTTAACTTTCTTTTAGATATAAACTTCAAAAACACCCCTTGAATAGGGAGTGTATTATTTTCAGCAGACATTCTACAAAAAAGAGACAAACAAGATAAAACAGTAACAGACACAGACACGTCCGTTCACTACCGCGTCTCAGAACAGAATGAGTTAATAGAGCTGATGTTTAGAGGTATATACGCTCAGTACCCATGTGAGTGACAGCTCCATTAAGCAACTCTTTGTTTTTTAAAGCCGAAAGGCAGGGTGTCGTGATCATCATTAAATCTTCTCTTGGGCCCTGTAATTTTAAACTTTTTAATTTCACTTACTGTAACGACTTCCCGTCTCTTTGTTCTCCTGATTCTGTTTTCTTCAATTTCCAAAATTTCAGCTGCTTCACTAAGGACCATCTTTTTTAACTGTTCAAAATTTAATGTTTCGGAAGTCTTCATATTGAGGGTGAGGCCCTTGATTTTACACACAGTTTGTAGTTTTTGCTTTTTGGTTGACCAGACAAGGTAAGCGTACGTTTTAGGTCCCCCAGAAACAAACTCCAAGATATAAGAGCCGGGCCCGTACTCACTTGCCAATTCGTCGGTCATTTCCCCGAGGTAATCTCCCGTAGAGACCTTGTACAATCCTCCCCTGTATAGATAAATACACGAGTCCGTGTCATAATACAAGACCTGCCCTCCAAGGGCATCTAAGTGTTCATACAGTTTAAGTCTGGCATGAGCAGTGGTGTAGGCCGCAATAACAACATTTACAGTCTTTAGAGCCTCACCGGCATCATTAACATTCTGCCAATTAACTAATAAAACCTCTTGGTTAATTACTTCAACAAACTTTACTTCCTTTCCTGGTTGAGTTAACGAATTGAATAATTCTTTAGAGTCTCTCACGATTGCAGTTTTTGTCATGTTTTCTCGCTGACCAAACTTGCCCCAGAATGAATTTAACATTAATTTAGCCACTGACCTAAGTCCCCCGTTCTTACAAATTTTTGCCTTGTCCAATTTAATTCCCTCATGTTGGAGATAGTCTGCGATGTACTTGTCTTTGTCCTCTTCGGTATTACACCATGCGGGATAGCCTGAGGCTTCCTGCTTCATTTTCAAGAATTTATTAATAAAGTCTGTAAACAATCCCCCTTTCTCGTATGTGGCTACCTCGTACTCCCACAACTCGTACATGTCCAGTACAGCGTAACCCTTCTCAATCGCCTTCCTAATTTCATCCATAGTCCAAGTCCCGACTAACGCTCTTTTATCACTCTCATGTTCACAGTCTCGCTGGTTTTGAGTTTCCCCGCAAGTCATACACAACACAAACATTAATTTATTATTCATTTTAACAGGGAGTACGGGGTGGTAGAGATCTCGAGGCGGTAGGATTTTACATTTTAGCAAACCATCTACATTTAATCCTCGCTGTCTGCACTCCCTATCTCCCACATAAATGGTAGGGTTGCCCAAAGGATATTTCCCATATTTGTTTACATAGGGGTAGAGGGAGCAAACATCGACATACTGTATCGTTTCTCCCTCTTCGCATTTGTGGTATGTTTTTGAATTACCCGTTCTGCCTCCAAAGAACGCTTGCCGAGGGTCGAGGGGGAGATTATTGAGGATCGGCAGGTTGTTCAAGTGATTTAGTTTATTGTCCTTTTTCAAAGCTCTAAATTCACACTCCCACATTACTACAACTTCGTAGTCACTGATTTTAGACATTTTCTTCAGAGTCCTTTCATATCTTAAATTAAGTGAATCTGAGGGATCCTCCTTCAGAGGAGCCTCTCTGTCGTAAGGAAAACATTTCGGGCACCCATGCCAGTAACACCCGTGGAACTCGTAAATTCGTTCCCCGTCAAACCCGTCAACTTTTAGCCCGTTAATTTTAACTTCTTTACCCCGGCCGGCGTGCTCAATCCTCAACCCTCGTTCCTCCTCTTCCCACGTTAACCACTGTAAAGCAACGGCTGATTGATTGTCAGTCAGTCTGTACCCGTTTTTAGGGATTAGGCCGATTGTGTTTGGTTTCAAGAAGTTACGGCGGAAGGCCAGGTTACAAGCGCTAGCAATAGTTACGGACTCGAGGAAAGGATCTACGTTACATTCTTTCAAGAAAATACGTCTAAACTTTAATGAGGCCTGAGCTAAAATCTCTACGTCAGAGATGCAATACTCCAAGATTTCTTTTTGAAAGTCAAAGACATAGTCTTCAGCGACTCGTTCATCATACCATTCTTCAAAGGCCTTGTGTGGTTTCTCAAACATTGATTCCGGACAGTAGTATGTTTTGTCGGGCATAGGGCCTACATAATTTTGGTTCGCCAAGGTGTTGAAGAGGTGGGGAAAGTAGCCCTTCTTTTTCTCGGGAGGTAGATCAAAAGCTTTAGGGAGTGCAGCGAGAGCCATGGGGAAATAGCTCAGTGAGTCCACAAACCTTACGTTGGCTACTTCGATCAAAATAGCTTTAGTTCCCCGAGGAGTTATTTTTGGTGTGAATTTAGTTTCTTCCATAATATACTGTAGTATGAATTGGAAGTCAAAACCTTGCCCGTTGTGGGCAATTACACAAACATCTTTAAATTTTTTTCGAATTTCCATTACATAGTCCATGAAGTGTTTTACCGGTTCTTTTTCAAATACCCTTTGCCGTTCCGAGCAAGTTTCACACTCGCCCCCATTAATACATTTAAAGCAGTACTGTTGAGAAACGCACAAGTTTACTTTATGAACTTTCTGTTGTGGGTCTGAGGGAAGTGACTCATCCTGCCTTGTTTCCAAGTCAAAGAAAATAAACAAAAAATCACGGTCTTTCGGTGTTCTCCTATCTACCCTCATGAAACACTGATGTGCGGGGTCTTTGAACGCTTCACAGGGCTTACAGAAAACTTCTCCGCATACATGAGCTGTCTTACGTCTTTTTGGATAAATCATTTTCTTACAGTCACGGCAGAGTTTTACAGTTTTACAAATTTGCCCTTGATGAGCTACTAAACACCGCTCATTTTTGAAGGAGCGGTTGCAAAAACGGCATGTGATGCCACCGTGTTCTAGTTTACAGGGCGGGGAGATAGTATGACAGGACGAGCATCTGTTAGAGCACCGATGCTCATGTCTGTTGCTGTAGGGAATATGACAGGCTTCACAAAAGAAATTGCAAACAAACGCAGCAGTTAAGTTTGTAATTACATTATAATGACCGTTGTGAAAAAGAAGGTTAATTTTTAATTTAGCGTCTTCATTACCTCCTTCAAAGTAAACATCCCGGCCTTTTTTGTCATAGTTGTAGACGGTAATTTTGTATTTTTTAAGATGGGACTGGAATTTTTCAAGCTCAGGGATTCCTGCACCCTCCTCGGGCATTTCTACACGGGCTTTTGCTATGAGTTTATTAGCTCTGAAAGTTTGTCTTTTTCCCTTGTCCTGACGTATTGCTTTGTACTGGGGATCATTTTTTGCAAGTGCTTTGCCTACTACCAGCGCTCTAGCCAAACATAAATTGTCTTTATTATTAATTACTACAATTCCCCGTCTCGCTTTAGATTCTTCATCAAAGGTATTGTAAAAGTCGGGTCTTGCCCTTCCTTTACCTACTGGGACGTTAATCCTTGTAACATCAACTCTAAACGTGTCACTAGAGGTTATAGATTGCGCATTGCTTTGAATTATGCCCCCAAAAATATCCCAGAGAACATCACCGCTAACTTCAGAGACCGGTCTCAACGATACGTATCCCGGTTCAGCACTTTTTAACCGGATTATGTTCTTTGATGTTAAAATCAACTACTCCTGAAGCAAGACTGTTAGTAAGAAGTCTGTTGCCGGAGAAGTTTTACCTTACTTACACAAATATGAAAGATGAAAGTTCACTTTAAATGTAGTTTTTCTTTAAAATCACAAGTTCCCACTGTATGTGTGTGTGTGTGTGTGTGTGTGTGTGTGTGTGTGTGTGTGAATGAAGGTCACTGGCGTGGGTGACGAAAAGCCCCGTAAACCTGAATGAAGGTCACTGGCGTGGGTGACGAAAAGCCCCGTAAACCTGAATGTGTGATGAAGGGTTTAGTAGATTGAGGCGCCGGGCTAACACCCCGGCTACTCCTTCGAACAACCCGGTGTGAATGAAGGACTTTGTACATTGAGGAGCCTGGCCAACACCCTGGCTACTCATTTGAACAGTCCGTATGGTGGGACTTGTAAAAAAGTATAAAAAGTAAAATACAAAAAAAAATAAACGGAGGAGACAACTATTTTGTTTTTGGAAGGTCTCCACGAGTCATGGCGGTGGAGGGGCCATGACTTTACTAAAAATTCTCTGTTTATCTTAGTAAATGTAGAGTTTAAAGGTGTTAAAATGAACGGACTTTGTCTAAGTAAATGACCGCCTTCCTCATACACAATGAACGGATTGACAGAGAATACAAAAAAATATAAAAAGGAGGTAGCATTTTTGTTATGGAGTGGCTACCACAGTGAGAGGCAATGGTCGGGGCCTCTGACCCCAGAGGTTAGGCCTCCAGGGGAAGCTCTGGGTAACCAAAAAGAACGCGCCGACGCTCCTACGGCCTAGCCTAAAGGGTTACCGTGGTGTGGAAACGCGAGCGTTAAAAATTATTTCATTGGGGTTAGCTTTCTTGCCTGTCCATTTCTGCTAGTATTCTCTCCTTTAAGTTAGTAGAGGTTTTCCAAAATAATCCTGCTATCATAAGTATAAAGTTCCAAATATTCCTCAACGTAGAGTTTTTAAAGCAACTAATTACACCAAAAAGTCACATCTGAACTCTAAAATGTGTAATCTCTGTACCTTTTTAACTTTACAAAATACCCTACTGTCTCTTTTTACACAGTAGTTTTAATTCATAATCAGCGGGCCATGCATGTAGATAGGTCTATCCCATAGACCATCTACAAATGTAATTATTATAAAAGGGGTGCAGGAAATGTAGTGATACTGACCAAATTAATAGGAAAAATCTAACTCCACCATTACGGTAGGGTTTGAAAGTAATACCATTACCACACCATAGCCTACCCTGCCATTCCTCCCAATACCATATTCTACCCTACTATACCTCCCAATACCCTATCATACCATACCATACAATACCATACCATACCTTACCCTACCATACCTCACCAAAGCCAAAACATCCTATACTAAAGTCACCATATCCTAACACCCCACCCAAATACCATACAATAAAATGACATACCCTACCCTACCATACCTCACCAAAGCCAAAACATCCTATACCTAAATCACCATATCCTAACACCCCACCCAAATACCATACAATAACATGACATACCATACCCTACCATGTCATACCATACCATACAATACAATACCCTTACCACACCATACCATACCCTACCATACCTCACCAAAACCATAACATCCTATACCAAAGCCATAATACCAATACCCCCACCAAAGTCACCATATCCTTACACCCCACCCAAATACCATACAATAACATGACATACCAAACCAATACCCCATCATACCATAGAATACTCTACCCTACCATACCTCCCAATACCATATTCTATCCTACCATACCTCCCAATACCCTATCATGCCATACAATATCAACACCATACCATACAATACAATACCACACCATACCGTACCATACAATAACCTGCCATACCATAGTAATGTTATAAAAAAGGTGCAGGAATTGCTCACCCTTGCTGGTTTTCATACTTTCGTTGGGGTACAAAATGTAACCAAAATACCTTCAGTTTATTTTATTAAAAGAGAGTCCCAAGTCCAGACTCATGGAGTGAGGGTATAGTTTTCTTGCCTATCTATTTCTGCTAGCCTCTTCTCTCCTTTAAGTTACTGTTAATAGTACTTTGAGATTTCTAAACAATTAAATGCATAGAAAGTTTCCCAAAGTAATTCTTTAGTAACACTTAATTTACAGGCATACACAACAGCTACAATTATCAACTCATGAAGCTAAAATCCAGCTAATTCCCCCAATGCCTCAAGACAATGTCCCTAAATAACAGCTAAAACCCAGATAAAGCTTGATGCTCCTAAATAACAGGTAAAAGTCAACATACTTTATTAACAATTACTTTTCTTCATAACAGCTAAAAATATCCAGAGGGTGTATTGACCCCTTCAGTACATTCACGTTAAACAGTCAGTCAAAGTATAATTTATTTTGTGTTGGTTTGTCACTAATTTTCTTGTATGTAAGTTTGTTTCAATTACATATATTTTACAGTAGTATGGTTTAAGAGTAGCCGAGATTTTGGATGATGTAGAGAAAACAATGCTAGAAGGTCGGGGTAAGGCACTGACCCCTTTAAACCATCAATCAAACACAGTTTACACCAATAAACCAGGCCTTTACTATATTTAACATAAAAACATAAGCTAAAACTTTCGAACACCCTGAAAAAACTAGAATGACAGAACTTGTAGTCTGTCCAGTTTTGTGATGTTTCTTCCTTACAGAGTTTAAATTGTAGCGTAGGTTAATAAGTACCAACAAATCTCAAGATATTACATTTTAAAGTATAGCAACTGTCTTGATCCTTTCCCACAGTACAGGGTTTAGGTTTTTGTAAGATGTAGTGGAGGTTAACAGGTACGTACATTACAAGTTTCATGTAAATCGGCCCTTCCGTTCTCAAAAAATTACATTTCAAAGTATAGCTCCTGCAATTGTTTTGATGCTTACCTGCAGTACAAGGTTTAGGTTTTAGGAAGATGTAGCGGGGGTTAACAAGTACATACATACCAAGTTTAATGAGAATCAAGCAAGTCATTCTCAAAATATTACGTTTTAAAGTTTTACACCCTCCATCATCCCCTAAACAACCTTTTCCTACCCTCCAACAACATTGAAAGTTAGAGGAGGTTAACAAGTACCCGCATACCAAGTTTCATTAAAAAAGGCTCAACGGTTCTTAAGATATTGATTTTTAAAGTATGGCTCCTTCAATTATTTTGATACTTTCCCGCAGTACAGGGTTTAGGTTTTTGTAAGATGTAGCGGGGGTTAACAGGTACCCACATACCAAATTTCATTGAAATCGGCCTACCCGTTCTTGAGATATTTAATTTTGAAAATTTGCCCCTTCATTTTTTGAGATGCAACCCGCAACATTTTGGTTAATATTTTTCATTTGGGTAGGTATCCCCCGCGGGCGCCTACACTACGTAGTAGGCGAAATCTGTTGTCAGAATCGCTCTAGGACTTACCGTTTTCGAGATATTAGCGATTTTAGGATAATCAGACTCAAAAAAGAGAAGAAGAAGAAGGACAAAGAGAGAAGCAGTGGCACGGAGTGGTGAGGGGGAGAGGGGAAGGTGAGGGGAGTAACATAGCATGCAGAAGAAGAAGAAATAAATCAGAGGATTACTGAGGGGGAATGGGGAGGGGAAGGTGAGGGGAGAGGAGAAGAAGAAGAACACGCAAGTGCTAACAGAAGTGATCAGTAGTACACGCTGTGAGTGAGTGATAACATGTTTTGTTCTTTTATATATGTTCATTTGTTGGGAAGTGTTGGCAACACTGCCCATGCTTCAGCGTGACGTAATTTTCGGTTGGTCACGTTAGCGTGACGTAAGTAGCCAACAGGTATTTTGTTTTCTTAAGTTGGTACCACTGGTGTGTATGTCATATTTTTTGTTTTGCAATTTTCTTAGGTTGGCAACACGTTTTCTCATATAAAACAATGTTACGGCTGAAACACTGGGTGTACTACTCACAAACAATAAATTCTTTTAAAAATAAAAAGTGTGCAGATTGGGATGAAATTTCTCAGAATATAATGAAAATGACAAGTGATTCAATATGTAGGCCACTCAGTTGTATAATAAATAAATCTTTTGAATGTAGTAAATTCCCTTCAAAATTAAAATATGCTGAAGTCAAGCCTCTGTATAAAAGAGGAGCGAGGGCTGTTTTGGACAACTATCGTCCCATATCAATATTGCCATGTTTTTCAAAAGTTTTTGAAAAAATTGCATCTAACCAAATTACAAATTTGTTGGAATGTAATAATTTGTTTGTAAAAGATCAATTTGGTTTCCGATCAGCAAATAATACAACTTCTGCCATAGCTAAGTTTTTAGACCAGGTTGCATCTGCCTTGGATAGATCACAGAGTACGTTGGGTGTTTTCTGTGATCTGACCAAGGCGTTCATTGTGTTCCGCATGATATCCTTGGTGAGAAACTTAAATATTACAATTTTAGTGATTCAGCGGTGTCTTGGGTGAAATCTTATCTATCAAACCGCTATCAAAGAACCATTGTTTTGAAAAATAATATTAAATGTATTTCAAATTGGCGTGAATTAAAGTATGGTGTGCCTCAGGGTGCAATATTGGGACCTCTCATTTTTTTGCTATATATAAATGATTTTCCTCTTAGTGTATCTCCAAAATTGGTTCTTTATGCAGATGACACTTCAGCAATTTTGAAGGCAAACACAAATCAGTATATTAAAATTATTTTTCAACATGCTATAGCAGAGCTTCAAAATTGGTTTTCAGCAAATGGTTTGTTGCTTAACAATTCCAAAACGCAAATTGTTAAATTTCAAACTGCTCAAAGCAAAGAAACCTTAGAACAAAATATTTCTTTTTTAGGAAACTCTTTCTCAGTAAATAACTCAGTTAACTTTTTAGGAGTGGAGGTTGATTATCAATTAAATTGGAAGGCCAATATTAATAAATTAATTAAAAAACTAAATTCAATCTGTTTTCAAATGATTATTTTACAAGAAATTGGTGAGACTCAAACAAAGCTGATGTTGTATTATGGGCTTTTCTTTCCAATCATAAGTTACGGGATTAAATTTTGGGGAATCTCAAGTCACTCAAAATTAGTTTTTAAAATGCAAAAAAATACATCAGAATCATGCATGACATTCTCATCAAAAAGGAAATCTTGTAAACCTTTTTTAAAGAATTCAGCATTATGACAGTACCCTCATTATATATTTACAGGTGTCTAATTTTCGTTAAAAATAATCTGGAGAACTTAAAAGAAACACAACATGAACATAATTATAATACTAGATTTTGCAATAATTTCCAGTACCCAAGACACTGTTTGAAACTATTTAAAAAAACTCCTCAGTACATGGGGAGGAAGTTGTTTAACAAATTACCAGGCAACTTAAAGAGTATAGTAAATGAAAATAGATTTAGAACTGAATTTAAAAAATTGCTTCTACATAAAATATACTACTCAGTGGATGAATTTTTTTTGGGGGGGGGGTGAATGAATCTTATTTGCTAGAGTTCATTATAATTATTTGGAAAATGTTGTAATAATTTACTTATTGTTAGATCAGTTTAGTATTAGAAATTTGACAATGTTATGTGTTCTGTGCTGGCCTTGCTAGCTGTAAAAGAATGTAACTTATAACAATAAAGATATTCTTATTCTGTCGAACTAAGGGCGCGCGGAAATAAAATTTCCTCTAACCAATTGATCGCCGTACTTCTAAGATTATTTAAAAACATCGAATCCATTGGTTGACTGGCGCCCTAAGCTGCAGCCTAGTCAGCCTAAAGGTTAACCAGGCCCTGGTTTTCACTTGTGCAATACACTGTAATTCATTGTCATCGACTCACAAGTTTGATAGTAACCCTCTAAATTAACAATTGGTTATTAAAAATTACTATCTTCTTCCTATTAATTATCCTCTTAATTAATTTCTATCAATTATGATTAGTATTGGTTATACTAACCAATTAACTCTCTGGAGAGCTATTTCATTACTAATTCCCAATTACATGATTTGAAAAAGGTTTAATGATATGTACTACACTAAATATCACCCTGTATAATTCAAACTATAATTTAGTATTATAGCTTCAACGATTTATACTACACTTAACAATACTCTTTATAATACCAACTATCCTATAATAATAGTATAATAATATGTATTTCACTCAATAATACTGTGTGATTCACTCTACTGATATTATAACAATTTCTTATAGTACTTTCATGTTTACAATACCCAATAATATATACCTTCAATGATACATATTTTATTTAATAATACAGTTGACTGGTATCATACAATTCTCAATAATACTAAATTTGTTATTATAGCAGTATTATTACTTCTCACAGATATCATAGACCATCATCATAAAATATATATCATTGAATATTATAAAGTATCATTAATGTACTAATAATACTCAATAATCATTTTTGCATTGGGTAGATTCAGCGCAACTGTGACTGTATGGGCGAATATACATCGCAGCAAATAGAATGAGAGCTGTAGCCTATCCTTAACTGTCATGGCTGTCAATATACCCCTGTGATCCTGCTGTCAAGCCCAACCTCCCCTGGGGGAACTGAAGTTGTTCTCTACATGACGGCTACTAAGCTGCCGTCAATTGTGACAACATCCAAATGCTCGGATGTACCCAATATTGGTACCTAAACTGGCAGGAATCAGTTAGGGACCCCATCAGGATAGTCCATGGGAAGAAAACATAGCAGCACACATTTACTGTATATATACTGTTCTAGATCATTCCTACCAAATCATCATTTTATGTCAGATTTGCTGAGCTGCTTTTATCCAATACTCTTTCCATACAATCATAGTCAAAAGTCAAAATATCTTTATTCATTGATAGTACATATATTGTGCATGAATGGAGTCAAATTATCTTAATCTTAAAATGATAACATAAATTACTGCCTCACTGGCTAAGTGAGGACCAGTAACTAAGCATACATGCAATTTGGCCACCTATTTTTCGAAGGAGGACAACGATAATTTTGAGAGTATATATTATTGTAATATATGGAAAGTCAGAGTAATCACAATCACGAATATTCCCCCCCCCCCCCCAATCGAAATACTCAAATTATGTTTATGCATCTAGTACAAAATGTTCTCCACAGAACTATGGTTTTTACAATTTATTTCAAAGTAACATATTATTCACCAAACAGCAATATTTATACTATTTATAGTCTAATCATTAAATAACGCTGTGACAAAATTCCATATTTTTCTTAATGTTCTTTTAAAATACCCCCGTCGCAGCAAACCTGCGTACTCAGCGAATTTCCAATGCAAAATATATGTCTCAATACCACATAAAGCCGCATACCAAGATTCATAAAAATATATTCACAAATAAGCGATACATCAAATTTTAATTATTCTCTATAAGAATAACATTGGGAATGAGTATGCAGGTTTGCTGCAACAAGGAACACAAAAAATGGGTTTTTATGCTAATATCAATAGAACTCAACTAGGTGAAGTCGTATACCAGTTTTTATTCATTAATGTTCATAATTAAGGGAGACACAGCATTTAATTATTCTCCATAAGAATAACATGGGGGCTGAGTACGCAGGTTTGCTGCTACGGGAGCCTTTGGCAAAAATTTTTTTGAGCAAATATCAATAGACCACAACAAGATGAAGCTGTATACCAAGTTTTGTCATTATACGTTCACAATTAAGCGAGATATACAAATTTTCTTTTCCTCCATAAGAATAACATTAGACAACGTACTGTGTTTAGCACTTTCAATATCTCGGTAACCAATTGACATAGAGGAATGATCAGAATACCAAATTGTGTGTTTTTTAAGCTAAATCCAATGGTGAAAACTAAAATTTGACTATTTCAAAAATAATATGTAAAACATTAAAAAAAAACATTTTTGGGGTACAAAACCCCCGAAAAATACCCCTTAAGGTAGAGCGATATGGCTGGTTTTCGAACTTAGTCATAAATGTTCCTTTACACGTTTATACCAAATTTCATCAAAATCGGACCTTTTTTACGAGAGTTATCGCACCCACGGACACACATATATATATATATATATATATATATATACAGTATCGAACGAATGGTATTTTTGGGGTCTGGGGACCTCAAAACGAAAAGTTATCATGGTCCCGGGCCTAGGTCTTACCATGCCGACTACGGTAATAGCTTCTTCCCTATAGGGGAAATTCGCTAAAACTGAAAACTCAACCTCATTCAGCGTCTTCTTGCCGAATGATGCAATCAACACACATAACTGATTTGAAATTGCCTACTCAAGCATGGAAGGCTGCTTAGCAAGTCATTTAATTTTGTTACTTTTCTTCACACATTTTAATAAAGCTTTTGTTTCAACAAAAAAGTCTTGATTATCTATTGCTGGTTTAAGTGGGTTATGCATTAACAAATCGTCAAACTAATACAGTAACAATATTTGTATAACAAATGCAAAATTATAAATTACTTGAATCATATAGGTAACTAAATTATGACTATACTAATGCCTAGAAGACCTGGAGTCAAATGGACAATTTTGTAAAGAAATAGTAATTAAGTATTATTCAGACTTATCATTATTTATGTTTTGACACTATTTATTGTACCATAAGGATAACATTGGACAACGAACTATGTTTAGCACTTTGAATATTTCTGCAAAAACGTAGAACAACAATTAAAAGACCAAAATTATTGTTTTGTAGAGCTAAACTGATTGGTAAAAAGAAATGTGAAGGTTTTAGTAAAATTATCTGAGGAAAATCCAAAAACCTTTTTCCCGTAAGATTAACATGGGAAATTTTATGGACACGTTTTTTTACTTTTCTTTACAACCACTTAACTTAGATTAATGATTCAAGATACCAAATTATTTGTTTTTTATCCTCTATAAAATGGCTTTAACCAAGATTAAGTGTATTTAAAATTTGAGGGAAAAAAATTCAAAAAACCGATTTTTGGAAAATTTAAAACCTCCTTCCCATATCCCGATCAATCTGGTTTTTGAACTTAAAGTCATAAATATTACTCTACACATGTGTGCCAAATTTCATCAAAATCGGGCGTTTCTTTCAAAAGTTATTGCGGTAACGGACATATATATATATATATATATATATATATATATATATATATATATATATATACACATATACACACAGGGTTATTCAAAAAGAAATATACACATTTTAATGAATACAGTAAATCTGGTTTAATCAACAGAAAAAATCAATATTATCATTAGAAAGAGGACATTTCAACTTTTTTTTGACATGCTAAAGATGTTCTATATGTGTCCCACGGGCCACACGGCAGACATCAGTTCTATAGTCAAATTCTGACCAGACTTTTCCAAGGGTATTCACATCAACACTCTCTACAGCTCTTGTTATGTGTTGCCTTAATTCCAAGAGACTCAATGGTAATGGGGGAGTAAAAGCTTTATCTTTAACATGACCCCACAGGAAGAAGTCGCATGGGGTCAAGTCCGGACTGCGAGGTGGCCAACTCAAGAGTGACACATTATCGTCAGTTGCACGACCAATCCAGCGAAGCGGTAATTGCTCATCAAGGTAATCTCTGACATCATGGTGCCAATGCGGCGGAGCTCCATCTTGAACCAATATGTAGTCATTACTATCTTCTTCTAATTGAGGGATAAGCCATTCACTCAACATGTCCAAGTAGGATATGCCTGTGACCGTACTTTCTTGAAAGAAGCAGTGGCAGATTTAGGGGGGGGGCTATAGGGGCTGTAGCCCAGGGCGGAAAGTTTTTAGGGGCGGCAAATTTACAGAAAATTAATAAGTTGTTTACAAAAGAAATGTTGAAACTGGGAACATTTTGACGAAAACGGATAACAATGACGCTGTGCCGCCCTTTTAAAGGTAAAGGAAGTAATCAGAGACTAATGTATTACGCTTGCTGTCCCTCACACTGCAGTTCCTCAAAACAGTCATAATGCATTTGTCATTCATCTGTACTAGCGACAAGACGATTACGCTACAGAGAAAGGGCGGCAAGCCACGAACTACATCAGGTACTGCACCACTATGACTACGTCCGGTACGTCCAACTCATGGACTTCCAAGTTTATCCGTACATTCGCATAGCATTAATATTATGTTTTACACAATATCAATAATGACTAAGGCACACAGCTGAGAAATGTTGCAACAATCGAATTTGAGATGACAATAACAAAATTTAGACTACAAAGATATTGTCGATTCATTTTCAAACTCTAGGTAACAAAGAAAGTTATTTCAGCCCACGTATATTTACCATCAAAGGCTACCACACATAATCGTTTACTCTGGAATATATTTTTTTAACAAAACATCTGACCAAAGACAAATAAAGACTAACGTAATTTGTGAAGAGATTATTTGAAAGGTATGATTTGAGTGAAATGAAAACTCCCTTTCAATATGGCTTTGGAAATAGTGTTGAAAACAAGCCGCCTTGTACATCGAATGACATCGTTCAACCAACAAGTTGACACCACAACAGGACAAAATAGCAAATATGACGGCACGCTTTTTGAAGGTTATTTGTCAGACAGTAGTGACTCCTTCCTGAAGGTATTATATTTCAATTCTTTGGATCTATAACATAATGGAGGTGAAAGTAGAAGAAGTGTCTGAAGTGTAGAGTTTTATGAAGATTAGGCCTACATCAATTAATTTTATATTTTGATCGTCTAAAACATATAAACAGTTCTTTGTATAAAAGTATAAATTACAAAATGACTAAAAAACTGTATTGAAAAGCGCTAATTCAGGATTAAAATAGTCAGAATTTTGAGGCTAATGGTCCGAATTACGAATTTTAAGGCTACAGTAAATTATATCTTATTAAGGATTCATATCTTATTATAGGTTATTTATTATAATTTTCAGTAGTCAATGCGTTGGTGTAAAAAATAATGTTTTGACGAAGTATAAGAAGGGAATTTTAGGCCTTTTTTGAAGGATTTTCTTGTTATTAAAAGTAGCACTGATCACTGCTTTTAACACCAACATTTGTCTCTAGGGCTGATTGTCATTGCGTAGGCTATATCATCATTATATTAAAAGAATAAGGCGATTTTTGTGCAGAATATTATGGCCAAACTACTGGGTCGATTTTGATGATTTACGTGTCGTTTGAAAGCCTTTAACGTCTATATGTGCCTTTTGGGGGTCTCAAGTCAGAGCATGGAACCAGAAACCATTGGGAAGCCCTCAAAGTACGGTTTTGGCCCACTTAAATAACACTGGACAGCAAATCAAAACAAAAGAAGCAGAACAGCTGGGATTAAAAATAAAAACATATGGTTTGCTAGTTGAATATTAAACTGCGTTAATGTGAATATAAAGTAAATTGTATATTTTTACTGTTTTTTTCAACTAGGAAATAACAGAAATTTCTTAAACTTATTCATTCAGTTAATTTGTAATTTCTTTAGATTCTGTCACAAAATAACCAAACAAGATATAATAACATGAGGGTAAGCCTGGGCGGCGAAATGACAAAGGGGGGGCGGCAGATTTCCTAATAGCCCTTAGGCGGCAATTGCTTAAATCCGCCACTGGAAAGAAGAAAGGCCCGTATATCTTTTGCATTGATACAGTACAGTAGACGTTTAGCTTAAGAGAATCCCTCTCATGTTGAACAATTTCTCTAGGATTTCCAACCCCCTAGATACGCACGTTGTGTTTGTTAACTTCTCCGCTGATATGAAACGTTGACTCGTCACCAAAGATTAGTCGATCAATGAATCCAAAGATTAGTCGATCAAAGAATCCAAAGATTAGTCGATCAATGAATCCAAAGATTAGTCGATCAATGAATCCAAAGATTAGTCGATCAATGAATCCATCTTCTTCAGAACGTGTCTGGATGTCATCACAGAATGCCAAACGTTTCTCCTTATCATTATCATGTAATTCTTGTAACAATTGTAGCCTGTACGGTTTCATCTTTAGACGTTTCCTCAAAATTTTCCAAATAGATGTCTGTGGAATTTGAAGTTCTACACTTACCTTGGTCGTTGATTTTTTTGGGCTAAGCAGGATAGCAGCTTGGACCTGTTCAACTCGTCCTTCTACCAGCGATGTCCTCCCAGAACTTTTTGATTTAAACAAACAACCTGTAGTTTTGAATTTCTTGTGCCAATCATAAATAGACTTCCCACTTGGTGAGTTTCTTTGAGAGCGCGTCCTAAAACGACGTTGCACTACAGTAACTGATTGAGTGTTCTCTAGTTCAAGCACACAAAAAGCCTTCTCAACGCTATTATTAACCATATTTTTAAATAACATAAACGAGGGTTATATAACAACAATGTGCCAACAATCAGCTGATGTAGTAAAACTTTAGTTCATTAGCTACCCATTAATGCCAACATTACAGGTATAAATTATTCTGTTTCAATTTTATTGATTTTTAAAAGTGTATACTTCTTTTTTAATAACCCTGTGTATATAAATTTGAACGAATAGTGTTTTTGGCATCTGGGGACCTCAAAACAAAAAGTTATCATGGTCTCGGGCTTAAGTCTTATCATGCCACCTACGGTAATAGCTTCTTCCCTATAGGGGAAATTCGCTAAAAGCTGTTAATATTTTGAAATATATTTATTTTCAATACACTCTTTTTGTAGGCAGGTATTGTTTTCTAATGCTAAATCATTTTCAATTTGTATAGGGTACATATTTGTATATGTTTACATGATTTAATAAGTTATGAGTCAGTTATTAATCAGCGTATCATCAGGAACCTCCCTGCAATATCAGTACAGACTGAATCTTTCCCAAATTGACCTTAAACCATCAGTCAGTTGGCAGTAAGTTGTAATGGAAATTATGAATCTAGTCATAGATGTTAACACCTACTTGTATAGTGGATGTGTATCATTGTGTCCAAGGATCATTCTGTCCAAAAGTTAAATTACTGTTCATCGTGTCCAAAAAGAGTAATATCTTCTGTGCAATTTGTCCAAAACAAAATAAAAATTATAAAATATGCTGTTCATTGTGTCCTCAAGAGATGTTTGGTGATTGTGTCCTCAAGAGATGTGTGGTCATTGTGTCCTCAAGAGATGTTTGGCCATTGTGTCCTCAAGAGATGTGTGGTCATTGTGTCCTCAAGAGATGTTTGGTCATTGTGTCCTCAAGAGATGTTTGGTCATTGTGTCCTCAAGAGATGTTTGGTTATTGTGTCCTCAAGAGATGTGTGGTCATTGTGTCCTCAAGAGATGTTTGGTCATTGTGTCCTCAAGAGATGTGTGGTCATTGTGTCCTCAAGAGATGTTTGGTCATTGTGCCCTCAAGAGATGTGTGGTCATTGTGTCCTCAAGAGATGTTTGGTCATTGTGTCCTCAAGAGATGTTTGGTCATTGTGTCCTCAAGAGATGTTTTGTCATTGTGTCCTCAAGAGATGTTTGGTCATTGTGTCCTCAAGAGATGTTTGGTGATTGTGTCCTCAAGAGATGTTTGGTCATTGTGTCCTCAAGAGATGTTTGGTGATTGTGTCCTCAAGAGATGTGTGGTCATTGTGTCCTCAAGAGATGTTTGGTCATTGTGTCCTCAAGAGATGTGTGGTCATTGTGTCCTCGAGAGATGTTTGGTCATTGTGTCCTCAAGAGATGTGTGGTCATTGTGTCCTCAAGAGATGTTTGGTGATTGTGTCCTCAAGAGATGTGTGGTCATTGTGTCCTCAAGAGATGTTTGGTCATTGTGTCCTCAAGAGATGTTTGGTCATTGTGTCCTCAAGAGATGTTTGGTCATTGTGTCCTCAAGAGATGTGTGGTCATTGTGTCCTGAAGAGATGTTTGGTCATTGTGTCCTCAAGAGATGTTTGGTCATTGTGTCCTCAAGAGATGTTTTGTCATTGTGTCCTCAAGAGATGTTTGGTCATTGTGTCCTCAAGAGATGTTTGGTCATTGTGTCCTCAAGATTTGTTTGGCGATTGTGTCCTCAAGAGATGTGTGGTCATTGTGTCCTCAAGAGATGTTTGGTCATTGTGTCCTCAAGAGATGTTTGGTCATTGTGTCCTCAAGAGATGTTTTGTCATTGTGTCCTCAAGAGATGTTTGGTCATTGTGCCCTCAAGAGATGTTTGGTCATTGTGTCCTCAAGAGATGTTTGGTCATTATGTCCAAAATTAAAGACAAAACAGAAAACGTTGTTTAATATAATTTGAACAGAATATGAATTTAATATAAATGAATTTAATTTGGATATAATACACAGGTATTATTTGAAAATATAAAATTCAACATAATATGTTCATTCTGTCTATGTTCATTCGGTCCAAATTACATTACCAACTATGTTTTATGTTTTGACTTTACTTTTGGACACAATGACCAACCTTCTCTTTTGGACAGAATGAACATTCTATTTATTCTTTATTTCGTTTTGGACAGAATGCCCCGTGGATACAGTGATATTGTTATTCATTAGACCTGTATATTGTTATTCATTATTAAAATTTTTGTCGTAACTGGTATAGCTAATTACAAAGATCTGTGCGTGCGAGTAGCCAATCCACTTCCAACTTTGGTTGCTGTCATCGATCCCAAAAATATGAGTTTTTTTTAACTTATATGCCAGAAGGTATTCTTATATCTGAAATAAATATTAACAAAATTATCTGAATAGACTAGTAAATTAAATTAATTATCTAGCAGTCAGAGATCTTTGCCATCACCTATTAGTTGATTAGTTAATTAGTTAATATTTGTTAATTACTGCTTTGAAATTTTAATAGATGATTGTAGATGAATAGATGAATAATGTGTACCCAGAATTAGTTTTTAATGTGCATAATTACTTGTATTGTATTTTTGTAAAAGGCATGCAATATATTATCGATACTTGAACACCTGTGTTTCAAATGCTCAACATTTACAGTGGTAAAGTTTGTTTCACTCAGGACTGCTTATTTGAAGACAATAGATTCAGGTATTTATTGTATGGTTTTCTGTTTATTGAATGATCTGCCAAAACTATCAGAAACCACTAAATCAATATTTGTGATTTAAACAAATTAAAATTTTAGAGTTTTTGGGGCCCAAAGAAGGTATAAAATATGCCAGTTGTAAAGTAAGTGCATATAAAACAGTAGAATGGAGAAACCTCAGACCTTCACGTATTTTACCCAGGGGTGGATATAGCAACTATCATTTTAGGGGGGCGAGGGTCATGAGTGAAAACAATATATAAACTGTTGAAACACAGTAATCTTTATGGTGAAAAATAGGTGAAATACATGAAGGTTTGAGGTTTTTGGGGGGTCATGAACCCCGCCCCCGTATCTGCGCCTGATTTTACCCATTTTTTCACCGTAAAGATTATGATATTTTTACAATAGCACCGACCTAGATCAAAGATTTCTGAACCAGGCCGATGCTGATGACAGTGTTCCATTTATGTCTTGCTTCTAGAATGGTTGAGGTTATAGATATTACAGGTTGGTATTAAGCGACTCGTAGTGAAAACCTTTTTTCTGCAATGTTGGACTTACAGAGATTTTATAACTTCTTTGCAACTATTAAATACCAGTGTAATTGCTGTCATGTCAGAGTAAGTCATCATTATAAAACAATCTGTTCAAGGACACAGGATCAAGGTATCTCAAATAACTTTGGTTCTAAATTTGCCTTGCAAACTTTTTACATTGATTCTGTATTTTTATTTTATAGAGGCTAAAGCTTTATACACAAACAGAAACACAACTAAATTGTTTTCGAGTAATTACAACCAGTTAAATCATTAAAATAATTTCTTGCTTTTTGTATAATGATGATCTCTATCCATCAAACTATAATTGTGTAGATATTTAGTGTAAGCAAAAAGCTCTCACAGAATTCTCTATGCAACTTTTTGGGTTTGGGAAATATGAACCGTAATTAAATCCTCTGTTATCATAATCGTTTTCAAAATAATCAATCTTCCTTTATCATTTTAATTAAGGCAATAAAAGTGCAGATGTAATCAAATACATCTTGTAACACTAAAAAATAATAAATAACTAATAACATAAATAAAACCATGCAATTTACAATCCTGAGTCAATACTTTTCATTATGTTACTTTGATTTACACATTATTAAAAACAGGATGTTACAAGATTAAAGTTGGTTGTGTATAAAAAACAAATTCAACATCAATTGTTTTTTTTATGCTGAAGGTGGCCATGTTCCCACTTTTGATCACGATATTTGAGGTTTCTCCGGTATTCATAATCTGATTTTAAAAATTAATACATAGTTATTTATTTAAAACTGTGGTCCCTTATTTGTTTAAATTACTTAGTTTTTTATAAATTCAACTTAAAAATTTTAAACTACCAACCATTTTACAACTAAATGTCACAGAGAAAAAATATGTTAATGAAACCTGTAAACGTTAGAAAGTATACAGTTTCATTATTTTATCTAAAAATGGTTTTGAGGTATTCAAGGTTTTTGTAACAAACATTTTTGTGAGACCAAATTGGCAGTTGGGCTGAAAGGGGTTTAATGAGGTAGACATGACCAGTGGCAGATGCTGCATTTAACTACCCACATTATTAGATCTCCCTCTCATTATATACAGTGAACCTGTTTGAAATGCGACATCTTGCACTATAAACGTTTTGATTTAACTACTAACAGAAACTCGTTTTACTCCGATAATAGAATAATTCATGGTTTGAGTACTGCCTATAATTTACATCCAGACCGTGGTTGTTTGAGAATGCGGTTTCCCCATACAAAAGGAAAAGGAGCATTAACCGATCGTGATGAGTGTGATTACAAAAAATTGCCCACGGTCAAGGCCAAGCGCCCCGGGGCTCTGCAAAAAGTTACGTAAGTGAAGCGGTCAGTCAGCCCAAATTCCTAGGGTTTCCCCGTAAACGTGATAGACGTTGCACAGGACAGTCACTGGGAATCCAGGATACGAGCAACAGGTAATCAGAATTGCAATAACTTATTTTTAAGATTACATAAGATAAAGTTTAACTATGCTTATAATTTGCAGCAAGAGATTGTTTGATTCAGTAAATCTTTATTCGTATACAGTGGTACAGTTTGATAATGTCAAAAATAATATTTTCCATTTGAACTAAGTTGACATTATTCCAGCCTTCATGTAGATCTAATGTCAGGAACAAAATGTTTCTTACCAAAACAAAATTAGGCCTATGTCAAAATATGGGTAAAATTATTTAAGGTATAGTTTTGTGTTTGTTTCCATGTGGGAAATGTTAACTTTATAGTAAAATTAACTAGACCGAGCGCCTTTTGTCGCTCGAAGAATAATTTTTTTTCTCTATAAGAACAACATGGGAACTTTTAAGGCTAGTAGGGCAGAGCCCTTTAGTTTTAGGGGGGCATCTTTCAAAAGATGACACTTTATGAAATCCAATGAATCTTCATACGTTTAAACTGGACGTCGGGAAGTGATAGAAAAGGTGGGGAGGAGCTCTGAGTCAAAAAGAGTATTTACGGGATGTAATAAAAGACGTCTTACAACACTTCAGATATATTTACACTTATTCTGATTCACATGCAGACGGTAAACATATGTAAAAGATGGTTTACCGTCTGTATGTGAATCAGTATAAGTGTAAATATATCTTAAGTGTTGTAAGACGTCTTTTATTACATCCCGTAAGTAATAACAACACGTAATATGCTAATAAAAAAGTTGAAAAAGAGTATTCACAATGTTTTGGTTTTAAGAACATGATATAGTTCTGGAGTAATTTTTAGGTGCCGTTATCGAAACCATCTAAACAATAGGTTTCTGGTACTTAACTGTAGTGTCAGTAGATAAATAACCATGACTTAAATTATTTACCAGTAAACTATTAACCATTATTTGTTAATTATTATTACATCCATTAAAATTCAACCAAAATTACTAAAAGATAAGACAAAACCACAATAACTCCTTTGAAACTTACTCAAGAAGTTCACACTTGATAATAATAGATTCAGAGCAATATTCGGATAGAACTTTATTGAATCAATCTTTAAGAGAAAAGTCAACAAGGTTTTCTTTATTTCAATCAAAGTCTTTCTAAAGTCACAATTTGTTCCCAAAGCTTAAGAACTGCCTGTAAAGGAGAATGTTTGAATTTCATTTCGGTATAAAAACTGTTATACTGAAATAATATTCTTCAAAATGCTCTATGCTTTTTTTTTAAATAAACATTTGCTAAATGGATAATGTGTTCATTCTGAATGACATGATTTTTTGGTGAGGTAATTAATATTATTCCAGAGTTATCTTGGGCAACTCTCAACACAGTGATAAGTCAGGAGATAAAAAACACAACACAAGACTCAAAGATACTGGACGAAATGCACTGTCTTTCTATGGTCTATGTATCGCGAATTAAAAGAAACATTTTCGCTTGATCAAGATCGGCCGGAAGATGTAGGGTGGCCCTATGGCCACGGAGGCGCTCGGAACGCCTTGACGTGACTCAAAAAGTCTTGAAAGCGAATGTGTTTTTTCTAATTTGCGAAACGTCGACCATAGAAAGATATTGCGTTTCGTCCAGTATTTTTGTGTAGTGTGTTTATGTTTTTTATCTTTTGATGACTGAAAAATTGTATACTTGTGAATGTGGAAGAAAAACATACTTACAAACAGGGCTCCGGTCTAGAGGCGCACAATGCCAGGGGATGCACGCAAAGTAATCATATACTTTAATACGATCTATGTCTGTTGGTTTTTTGCAAAATTTATCTCGAGCTCCAACGGAAGGATTTTGCTGAAAGTTTGGGATTAGGAGCTTTTGGGTCTAAAAAATTGATTGGTAAAAACCACTACATCAGGAAAACTCGTATTTTTCTAAACAACTCATTTGTAAATTGAAAATATTAACATTGGGCTTATGGAGTTTAAAATAATATCACCGGTTACTATGAATAACAAAAGCAAACCATGAAATCAGCTTCTATAAATTAAAATATTGTAACAACTGTTTGTCATTATGGAAATAAAAAACCTACTTGAATGGCAACTCTCATAATGGAAATAAAAAAACTACTTGAATGGCAATTAAAACTCTTTTCTCGATAGGCGAGTGAGCGTAGCAAACGAGCTAATCTGGGAGGCGAGTGAGCGAAGCAAACGAGCTTATATTGAAAATGAACGAGTATTTGAAATAAAACAAATTCAATGCCTCTTCTGTGGAATCAAATACCGAGCATGGCTCGGTCCCCCGGTACTTTTTTAAATAATAAGATAAAGTTGATTTTAAGTCAAGAAAAATTTGTATTTAATTTTCTTTTGTACAGTTTGTTATGTATGTAATTATTGTTTGTGGAAGTTGAATGTAGTTTTGCTATGAGTTACAAAGACGTAGACAGTAGTGCAGAGCCTGTTATTGAGGTCTATCGAAGGCTGCTGTTCGCTTGAATCACAAACTTGTCAGTGTCTATAGACTGTTGCTAGGTATTTAATATGTACAATGCATACATGTATTTATGCGCTGATAGCGATCAAAGAGATAGCATTTATTTCCAATACCTTATTGAACTATTTATACACCCACCCAAATTGAAACAAAAATTTATTCTCTTATTATTTGTATAAGTAATTTTATTTGATCCTTGCAATAAAATTAAAACTATCATAAAGATTATTTGCTTGAGGAAAATTGCTGCGTTTTACTAACTGCTCTGATATGGTTTTAAGAGGGGGAGGAAAAATGTTGTCCCTAGGAGTGCCCAGACTTTAAATCCGGCCCTGCCTACGTACTGCGGAACCCTTGAAATCAGTTACGTTGTCATTAGTTTTAAACACAGATATACTGGTATTGTAAAATTACTTAAAATCCCAAAAACCCCAAACGTTAAATTTGGCCACTTTTATATTCAACTGAAGTATTTTCATATTTATAGCTTCAGTTATACGACTAGAGTTTTATTTTCACTTATACTAAGTTAAAATTAATAGATAAGATTATGTTATGTATACATTACTGCACTACTACAGTATTTGGGCATCTACTACTTCCTCTTTGCTGAGCTTTCTTTATTAGTTCTGCAAACATTCTTTAAACGTCATCAAGTCACTAAATTATATTTGATTTTTCTTACATAATCAAGGCTTCTTTGGGATTTTCCTCATGCAAATTTATAATCATAATGTACAGTTTAAAAAAATCCAAGTTGACTAAAACTAAAAACAAAATGTTGGTCATTTTAAAAACTTAAGAAACTCAGAAGAAAATGTATATTAACCACCGTAGCCCTGACACTATAAAGACCTGACATTATCAGAAATACCACGATAGTAATTTATGATTTTTAGATATGGCCATACGTATTTGTATTTGCTTTCTTAGATGGAAAGTGTGAACATGTTTCATAATGAGAGTGTATGTTTTAGCTGTGGTGTTTGCAGACTCTTTCATTCAACCTTATTTAACTCAGTTTAGGAGATGATGCCAATCTTCTGTACATATTGACTTTATAGGTATTTTCAAGTTTTGCTTTAATCTATTCAAGCCAATTTTTTTCATTACTAGTTATAAGTTTGTATAAAAATGTGTATTTTGTAGTTAGTTAACAGTAAACTTCAGTAGACAGGTTATAGTAACTTAGAACTTGTTAAAAACTAGCTTATGGAAGGCAGTTAGGTAGTGAATTGAGAGTTAATATTCAAGTTATTACATTAATATAATTTACTATCACGGCAATATAACAGCTGTAAGTAAAATAAATTTAAGCGGGTATTGAATAAACTAAAGCTAAAAAAAAACCAAATGATTTTGTTCATAATAAAAACTTAGAATTTTGGTCTTGGTAAATGTGGGCCTTTGAATCTCGGTCTATGGCCTTACAGGTTTGTACTCAAGCATTTTAGATCATTTATATAGATAAAAACATTAGTGTCTTAGCCTTGTTCTATTTCCTCAACTTGGCTTTAGTCCTTGTTCAAGATATTTTTATTGTTCATATAAAACTAAGCTCGTTTTAAAATCTAGAAGATCTTTACCACTGATATTTATTAATTTTAAAAGTCACAAAGTACACCATATACAACGGGATGTAATAAAACCATAAACATGTAATTTTTATTTTTATTCATATTTTATCTCCTATTAAGGCTCGTGTATTCAACATTTTTCATGTTGGTGCTCAACGTTTTCTAAAATATATGACTGGATACAATCGATCACATGGTAAACCTTTATGTATATTTACTGTCTTGAATGCAAGCATAGTAATCATGTCATAGTAATTCATGTCAAGTGTAAACATTTGTTCTGAGACATAGTTTATTTTATCCTGTATATATTGCAACTACACATGTATCACGTATATCCTACCATATAGTCAATGATCCTACTCAAGAAATTGTTAAAAAACTTTACTAAGATTAAGTTATTATAAAATCTATAAGATAACTGGAGTGTAAATATAGAAAAAAGTTATTTTAGAGCTTCTATTAGGTCTTCCAGAATACACAGTTATTAGAATATCCCATGTGCAGCTTGCGTTTTGAAACACCTGTTTGAGATGGTTGATCTTAATACTGGAAGGTGGTGCCCACTAATAGGTTAAATATTAATGAGTGAAAAACACCACACATTAAACTGTTTTTTTATGGTTTTAAATGGTTTGTTTATTTTTCGATTTAGCGGTGAAGGTAACCTTCAAAATTAAAACTCAATTTATTATTAGTTTTGATTAAACAACTTTTTTATTAGCATTTTACGTGTTGTTACATCCCGTTAGTTTTGATTAACTATTAATACGGCATAGCGACAAAAACACCCTTGAGAAATGGTTTATAATGACAGATATTACTGTATTTGATTTTGATAAAAATCCAAATTACTAAAAAGATTTAAGTATTGTTAACTGACTATTGACTATTTTCCACTCATGTGCCAAATATAGTCAGTCATTTATTTGTTATTCGTATATATATTTTTACTCTTGATATCCAACAGTTGTTTACACGTTTTTCATTTCTCTTATTGGATTAAAAATAGTTAATTGGCATTTTCTTAGAGCAGATTGAGATGTTTACACCTTGCCACTGTAAATTTGAGCTTTTGAAACCAAAATAAAATAGACCTATTTGAATTTTTAGTGAGTAGTGTAGAATTCATGGCTGTTAGCATTTCAAATAGAGATTTATAAATTGTACTTATTGATCCTAATTACAGAGAACTTTGGATACAAAACATCCTTAATTAATGATACCGGGTATATCAAGTATTATTGAATGTAAATTATGAAATATACCAGTTTATCTATAGTCTGCCTCATAAATATAATTTTCCAAATAATGAAATTCTCTCAACGTTTTTTTAATCACTTTACTAAAGGTTTTCTTGATTTGCTTAATATTTTACAACCTTTGAACTGTTTAAAAACATTGGTAATATTTCAAAAATAAAAGCGAGTGATTAAAAAAAATCATCGAACTTACCCCCAAAAATCTAAAACTACTAAAAGGCGAGTGAGTCAAAAACAAATTCACCAACTACTCCCACAACTCAAAAAACTACTGAGACGAGTGAGTCAATAAATATTCACCACAGAACTACCCCCACACAACTCTAAGACTACTTAGAAGCAATTGAATCAAACAAATTCACCACAGAACTACCCCCACACAACTCTAAGACTACTTAGAAGCAATTGAATCAAACAAATTCACCACAGAACTACCCCCACACAACTCTAAGACTACTTAGAAACAATTAAATCAAACAAATTCACCACAGAACTACCCCCACACAACTCTAAGACTACTTAGAAGCAATTGAATCAAACAAATTCACCACAGAACTACCCCCACACAACTCTAATACCCCCGTCGCAGCAAACCTGCATACTCAGCGAATTTCCAATGGAGATATAAATGTCTTAATACTACATCAAGCCACTTATCAAGTTTCATAAAAATATATTCACAAATAAGCGACCCAAGTAGCAAAACAATATTGTCTTAATATTGTCAACAATATTTTCCCAATCTTGTCATAATATTGTCTCAATAATTTTAAATATTTTCAAAATATTTTAAAAACATTTTTATGAAACAAAATACATTTTCTTGACAATATTGTGGCAATATTGTTCAACATTGGTAAAATATTGAATGACAATATTGAACAATATTGAGAAAAGAAAAATATAATATTGTTCAGCACTATCTCAACATTGAAACAATATTGTACAACCATGGTTTAAACCTCCAGCAATATTTGGAAAATATTTAAAAAATATTGTTAAAACAAACAATTTTCCTATTAACAAAAACATTTAAATTTAAATAAATAATTAGTGACATTACAACATTTCAAAATATATTTAAAAAAGTGCTGTTAACCTTTGTCAAAGGCTTTTGGTTACTCTGTTGGAACTGTCAAAAGCATATCAAATCAAAATGATACCTTAGGAGGTTATTTTGTGAGTAGAACTCCTCCCTTAGTTTTCAACCAATTTCAATGTTCAAGGAAAAAAAATGTATAAAATAAGTTAATTAACAAATTAAAGGCACTGTACTTTTAATCAGTTAATAATCATAAGTAAAGTAGACTCGTCCAAATATTGTCTCTGTGCAATTTAGGTAGGTAAAGAAAAGAGAAACCAAAATTAGAAATGATATTTTTTATTCTATAGTTTAATGTCTTTGTCCACTAATAAAATCAAATAAAATGCACTGGTCTAAGCAGTCCTTTTAATCCCCTGTAGCTCCTCCAGCAGTTGCTTCTCGAAGAGCTGTCTTTCCTTTCCTGAAAACAAAAAAAAATATATATATACCTATGTAATTTGACACATACAGTATTGAATCATATTTTAATTTACTTTTATGTTATAATTTTATTTTTTAAATTATAGGTAAGTACAAGAGTTAAGGATATGTCGGCGAATACTCAAGTATTTTTGATATTTACAACTATATTTATACTTCTTGAGGTGTGCGGTTGGTACAATTTTAATTCACATCGGATAGCTCAAGTTTGGATCATTCACATATTATTGTTAGAAATAAATGTTATAATTGTAATTTAGCAAGGTCTCTGATAGTTCAAATTAATAGGCTATCAAAGTATTAGCAGATAAATTTCGGCAATCATCCTTATGGCGAGGGGAAAGTCCGTCGCAAAGCCAGGTGCTACGCGGTGATGCGAAGACAACCCGTTAGTTTTCTTGATGGTGTTATTTCATACATAAAGAACAGTATTTCATTTTCTATTGGAGTACTGAAAAATAATTAAGTTACCACTTGTTGGTCCCTATTCAAGTCCAGTCCACAAGGTGTTAAAAGAGTCTGCAGTACCTCCCGCCAATTTGTATTTTAGTCCTATAAGGCCAAAATGTTAAATTCCTTAAAAATGTCTATTTTTAAACACGATTAGTACGTTTCTTTAATCGGATTAATTTGAAACCTGTGTATACTGTTATAGTAATACTCTTAGGGATCTGTGAGGTTCAATTGTCCAGAAGTCTATTATCATTCACGAAAATTGTTCTTGTTTATCAAGTATTATTTTTTATTCAAAATAAAACAAATATGAACAGCATCCAACCACACAAAAGCCTAGTTATTGTTGTTTTCTTTTAAAATACACATGAAGCTAGAAATTTTAGGACAAAAGGCACCGAGTGTTTGACTGTTAGCGATTTAAACATTGGTCTCATAGGACTAAAATCCAAAATGGTGGGAATTCTGCAGACTCTTTACGCCCCAAAAGGATTAGGTATTGGTTGAAACCGATTGCCTTGTATCATCTTTTGTGTATATTTTACCGTCTTGTATGTAAGTACAGTATAAGTGTAAATATACTTTAGTGTTGTAAGACTATTTTATTTATCCTGTTTAGTTGTAACAAAACGTATCATGCTAATACAAAAATTATTTAAAAGATTAGGCTAATGTAGCAGACATTGGGCACTGCTGAAATAACAACAGTTTAAAAGTGAGGAAATTAAGAACGTTTAAGAACTTTCACTTTTGTTTCATTGATAATTTTGTTTCACTGGTATTAAATATTTCCTTACTTATTCAAAAGTAGAAACTCAATTCCTTTAATCTCCTAAATGAAAGCCAACGACAAAATTAAATAAATACGTTTTATTGCAGACATTTAACTTTTTACTGCAGTTTTCATTTGATACCAATCTATATTATTATACTCTTTATTTGCTTTAACGCTTTAATATGTTGCTGATCAATAAATTTTAAATGATGGGTAGGCTACTCTGTTCAAAAGACTGTAACTATGAACTCAACGATGATAAAATTTAATTTAATTCTTACATTTTATCCAACTTTGCCTGCGACTGCGCCAACCAGGTTGCAGCCGAAACATATATTTTGCTAAGCTCCGCATCGACCCAACATTTTCTTGTGGCGGCTGAAACATTACAGACACCTTAAAAGTAAACTAAAAATATTTATTCATAAACTATATAACTGAGTGACTAACTGAGTGACTGAGTTTATTGTCTAAATCAACAACCATTTATCTGATTTTTGTAATAGAGGTACCAAAATTAAATTGTATCGCAGATTTGACCAATCACATCGGACTTTAAAAAGGGGCATTATTACAGCACACAAATAGCTACATAGTTCTGTGTTTAAAATTACATTCTTCAAATTATGAACTTTACTATCACATATAAATTGTCCAAACATCCAAACATCCCGTTTTTGGTCACAGTAGCAATGAAAAATTTAAAAAGACAGGTGATGTTCGCGTGTTTATTTTCATTTAGAGTCAATTGGTGTAGATGTAGGCTACAGGAGTGCCAGTTGTTTTCAGAACACTGATAAGGTTAGGTTAAGTTTATTTACCATACCGGTAATTATTAAGTAAATTTAAAATTTAACACTAGAATTAAAAGACAATTTACATATTACCAAGCAAGTTAATGGGCATAAGACAGTAATGCCTGGTTTATCAGAACTAACGTGGCGGACTAGTACTGGTTCGTATAGGCTAGGTTACTTAAGTCAAAGTCAAAAATATTTAATATTGTACTACCTGGTTTTTCAGAACTAATTTGGCGGAGTAGTACTGGTTCGTATAGGCTACTTAAGTCAAAGTAAAAAATATTTAGTGTCGTACTAAACAAAAAAAATTCAATGACAAAAGTCAGTTCAGTATACAAACTTTGATAGTAAGTTAGAATAAAATCTTTATTTATATATGTCTAAGCTTACCAAAAATGCTGTATGTTATCACATCAATCAACAACAACCTTAATACACTCTGAACTGGCACCCGCGCCTACTTGAATTCTGCTTTAGTAGCCAACGCCTAACTTTTATACAACTTTATGTTTGACCCACAATATAGGATATCAAAACCTCAAAATACCGATAAAATTCTAAATACCGGTAGCCTATCAATATTAATGTAGGCTATGGTGGAAGGAAAAAATAGGTGTGCTATTGCGCAGGTTTGTGACGTAATTCGGGATGCACATCAGGTGGACTGTCAGCTTAATGTAAAAAAATTGTATGTCAGCGAAATGGAGCTTGCATCCTGCGTGACGTAAATGCGCAGGATTGTCCTGTTTTAGGTACTGGGAGTAGCACATATTTTTTCCTTCCACCATGAATGTAGGCCTAAGTTTGATGTTTCGGATAGACTTTCATAAGCAGAATGATATAAATAACCGAATGAAATTATTCGATACCTACAGTATATCATTAGGTCAATTTTGTTATCGATTGCAAAATAATATAATAATCTGTATGTTAGTTGTTACACTTAAAAATAAGAGGGGTCATGTATTTCAACCAAATGAATGATTTACCTTTTTAATGACCAAACTAAACCACATCCACATCTTATAATAGACATCACAGCCTAAACAATCTACCTAGGCCTATATTGAGCATATTTATCAGACAATTTAAATATTTCTACTAGGCCTATGCTTTGTGAATCTGTAGAATGTAGCTTAAAACAAACCTTCAAAGCAACCCAATATTGGTTTAAGCAAACAGTCTCACTCTCGCTCATGATCTCCTAACTTTCAAGGACATGATTACCTGGAGCCTACAACTAGGTTAATTATTAAGGATAAGTTAATCTTTAACTCCATAGGTTTACCAGGGGGATGGGATTGATAGTCTTCAATTAGACACTAAACTAACGTATAAACCAACTGACCAATAACTTAATTTACAACGTGTTACTTTTATCAATAACATTGGGTCAATGGCATATATAGGTTAAATACTAACATTTCTCCATGATTCACTTACCTAGTTATCCAGTTGAGTACTCAAGTTGATACTCGTTCAAACAAATAACTTAGCCCTACGACTACTAACGAAATAAATAATTAATTAATTAACAAACACGGCTCGATAACGAAATAAAAAGATAATGAAAATGTTTAATAGCACAATAATAATAGCAAAGACGTCCGTGCCGGGAAACGCAAACAAGGAACAACGCAATAATAACATAGCAAAAGCGCTGCGTGCGGCCGTAGGCGGAAGCTTAAAGCTTGCGCGCGCATTCTGCCGTGCTAATATATTGGAAGATCGGAATAATTGGTACAGTATTAATTGACTTGTTTCAGCGCGTGTAAACTGAAACAACGCGTGAAATTTTTGTATTTTCTCCTCAGTTTAACACTTCACACTTCAAAAATTGTAATTACTTTAACGATTACAATTTTATTGTAATACCGTATTTTTCAAGGTGAAAATGTCTGAAAAGATTTTCTCAATATTTTTAAACCTTAGCATTTCTACATTTCAAATTAATATTGTCTTAATATTGAAAATATTTTTCTAACATTGTTCTATGTTACCGAACAATATTGATCAAGAAATATTTATAAATATTGAGAAAATATTGTTTCAATATCATAACAATATTGCTTTGACAATATTGTCAGCAATATTGCTCAACATTGTTTCAATATTTTAACAATATTGTTCTGCTACTTGGGGATATATACAATTTTAATTATTCTCCATAAGAATAACATTGGGGCTGAGTACGCAGGTTTGCTGCAACAAGGAAAACAAAAAATGGGTTGTTATGCTAATATCAATATAACTGAAGTAGGTGAAGATATATACCAGTTTTTATTAATTTATGTTCATAATTAAGAGAGACATAGCATTTAATTATTATCCATAAGAATAACATGGGGATGAGTACTATGCTGCTACGGGATCCATAGGCAAAAAATTATTTCTTTGTGCAAATATCAATAGACCACAACCAGATGAAGCCATATACCAAGTTTCGTCAATATACGTTCATAAATAAGCGAGATATACAATTTTTCTTTTCCTCCATCTAGTGGCACGGTCGTGTCACGTCGCCAAGTCCACCACACGACCCGTGCTATACTAACACGAAGCAGAATGAGACGATTTTTCACTTCTCAAATTAGCGTATTACAGCCTTAAGTGAATCTGGCAGTGCATTTATATGCTAAACCCTTTCACTAAACACGAAAAATCACAACAGTTGGTTTAAGAAAGGTCTGAGAAGCGAGAAATTAACGTATAAAAGTAGCCTAAATCTTGTAGTTTTGGCCCTTTTCACAAATTGTCCACTTCATTTTGTTCATTAAGCTTAAGAACTTTATTTCTCATCAAACTTGAACGAAATTTCGCACAGACTTCTGTTTTTACTCACATATTACACTTTTGACACTAAATTGTAAGTTTGCAAACGCAATATTTTAAAACAAATGATATTAAATTCCACTTTCAAAATTGTTACTGAATTTGATGTCTGCTTTGTTTACATTTACTACGTAAACAAAAATCCAAGTATAGCATGTGTTCCAAAACAAATCTGATCAGCTGGCTTGTAAATTAAAATTAAATCATTGAGTGAATTTAACCGAACAAAAGGGTATAGAGGTAAAGAAAATATTTTAATTCGTTTAAGCTATACATACTATAATACATCGAACATAACATAATATGCAATAAACATAATATGAAATCTAAAAACAAAGTCGGGTTAGTATGTTATTTAGTTATATAAGTTAGTTACACCAAACAGCTGTTATATAGATTATATCTAAACATACTTAAAAGGTATAACCATATGTTCATTATGGAAATACAAAATCTACTTGAATGGCATCTCAAGTTCTTTTGTCGATGCCGAAGTTAGTTATATATATATATATTCTGGTTATATATATATATACATATATGTATATTTCTGGTTTTATATATATATATATATATATAAATAGGCGAGTGAGTGTAGCAAACGAGCTCAACCTGGAGGCGAGTGAGCCAATCGAACGAGCTCATCTTCAAAATGAACGAGCATATTCTCACTAAATAAAATTACTCAATAAGCACATTTGCAATAATTTAAAAGTCTGTTCTAGAGGTTAGCTTTAAAACGGTGTTCTTGATTCTTTACTGTGTTTTGTCAGTATTAACAGCTGTTATATGTTCAATTTAAATTTATTTTAATTTTGCCATAATTTTAACATTGTAACTTTGAGAGCTTAGGAGGCTAAGACCTGAAGGAGGACGTTTTCAAAAACCACAAAAGTCACATCTAGTCGTTAAGGGTTTTCAAATAACACACAGACGATAGTATAATACATAATACTTTCGCCTGAATAGACTTGTCACCAAAATTGGCTTAGTTTTTAATAAATAAGTCAGGGTCTTGTTATTAATAGTTCAGTGGGTGTTGTAAAAGACTTTACTAAAGATGCACGCGATGCAATCGAAAACATTATTATAACTTTTAAAGAAAGGGATATTGAAATTCAAAGATCGTCCACAAAATTTGAAGTAATTCATGGAGCATTCGTTTTCCGAAAGCAGTTTCCTAATGCAGTAGTATAATATCAATTACAATTCACAAAAGTCAGGGATTAACGCTTAACAGTTGTATTGTTGATGCTGGTTATGCAGTATTTTCATGTGGCCAAAATATGTAGCCTTTATCTCGCGTGACTTCACTCTCTGGTCTATTAATTCTAAACTTTGACCCTCAAAATGTTAAGGCGCAAGCATCAGCTATATCCGAAAATAATAGGCTAAGGAGTGAGTACCGACCAGAATTAAAACAATTACATATTGGAATAAAATCTCAAGAAAAAATCCCTGGTCAAATCTGGCAAATTCATAATACTAAATTAGGAGCCATTCAAGACATTACTAACAATATAGACGAACTGGGAAATCTCGGTTTCAAAAAGGTTTATGGCGTGTCATGCTATGCAAATTTTTGTTTTACAATGTATTTTCAACTGCCCACCAATCGTGACGTTAACAAACAATTACGAAACCAATGCTCCACTAAAAAAATTGTAATATCCTACCGAAGAAATTACCAGATTTTAAATTCTATAGATATTACAAATCAACTGGGACCACCATTTATTACAATTGAACAACAAGACTGTGCGGGATTTTTAAATTTCCTTATTTCGAATCATCAACCCCTGGAATTTCAATTCAGGCACTCAATGAAATTAACCACAAATGTTCAAACTGCAACCACAGCACAACCAGCTATGACAGTAAATTTATATTCCAAATTTTCATCCTAATCATCTTAAAAATCTTAAAAGAAAAGCCAATTTCGATTAACTACTCCACAGTCAATTTATCGCCTGGTTCCCTCTCGCTGACTCGATATGCACAACTCGTGAAAATGATCATTATCCTATACTCTGATATGAGTAAGGTTTGCGTGCGTGCGTCCGTGTTTGCTTGCGACACTGATCTCAATAATGGCACCAACGATTTCCTTCAAAAGTTGGAAATAACTAATTTCTGGGATAAAAACAAGTTCTAGACAGGTCTCATCTCCAGGAAAAATCAAATAATGTAAAAATACACCCGTTGCAGCAAACCTGCATACTAAGCTAAATTAAAATGGTACTTCACTAAGTCATGAAGCCACTTACCAACTTTCATCAAAGCGTATTCATAAATAAGCGAGATATGACATTGTATTTATTCTCCGTAGAAAAAATTAGGGCTGAGTATGCAGGTTTGCTGCATCAAGGACCAAGAAAATCTGGTTTTTATGCAAATACCAATGGATCACCACTAGATGAAGCAACATACCAAGTTTTACCAATTTATGTTCATAAACAAGCAAGATGTCACATGTTTCTTATTCTCCTTAAGAATAACATTATAGCTGTTGAGTACGCAAGTTTGCTGCCATGGGGACAAAAAAAATGGGTTTTGTATGCAAATATCAATAAATCCCAACCATATGAAGCCACATACCGCGTTTCATTAATATATGCTCATTAATAAGCGATATACTGTATAACATTTTGCTTATGCTCCATAAGATTAACATTGGACACAATATTTCGGCAACCAAATTGACGTAGAGAAATAATCAAAGCACCAAATTATATGTTTTTTAAGCTGGATTCAATAGTAAAATTAAAAATTCGATTAAAATGAAAATTAAATGTGAAAACCCCAAACCCCCCCCCCCCCTTCGGATGGTGGATTCGTCTGGATTTCGAACTTATTCAAATAAATGGTACTTTACACATTTGTGCCAAATTTCATTAAGATCAGACCTTTTTTACGAGTTATCGTGCTTACGGACACACACACGCACGCACGCACGCACGCACGCACGCACGCACGCACGCACGCACGCGCACACACACACACACACACACACACACACACATACAAATTTTACCGAATGGTGTTTTTGGAATCAGGGGACCTATAAATGAAAAGTTATCATGGTCTTGGGCTTAGGTCTTACCATGCCACCTATGGTAATAGCTTTCTTCCCTATAGGGTAAATTCACTAAACAAAAATTGAAATTTAAAAAAATTATCATTGGGCTCATGGAGTTTAACATCAAAACAAAAGAATTGTAACAGCTGTTTATAATCAATTAATGAACTGTCAAAGTAATACTCACGTTGTTTATGATTATTAACATGTAGTTTCCTGAGAGCAGTGATTAAAACTGTTGAGTGAAGATTACATATATAGAGTATTAAAATAAAACAAAGGGACATTGAGCTATAAATAACAACTTGAGGTATCTAAAAAAATGTAGAAAAGAGGCAAATGAGTTAAAAAAATCTGATTATCAGTAGGGGATAGTGGTTAAATATTATTCCAAGTCATCTAAACAATCTGACTGGCCTTCCCCGAGAAAAGCTCGGCCCCCAAGTACTAATCAAAAACATCCATCTCAGTTACAAGTAACTTTTTAATTTTTTAACTACAACTTTGGCAAACACATGATAACAAGATTTCAAGTCTAATAATACCCAGTCTACAAATTTCAAAAATCAAAATTAATGGAGTTCTATACAAATTAAAAAATGGGGTGTTCCATTTAGGAAACAGTTCAGCATCAGGGCATTACATAGCTTACATTCAAAACAAAAATAAGTGGATAGATGCAGGTGATGAGAAAGTGAACGTCAAGCTACCATATGGTGCGAAAAAATGTATATTATAATGTTTAAATAACTGTCAGTAAATTCTAAAAAACTATCTAGGTAAAATTAAGGTAAATTAATCTTAATTAATGTTCAATATATTATAATACTTTATCCTTGATATATATTTTATTTTATTTCAACTTGAAATCTCATTTATAACAATTTTTAATAAACAATTATATAAAAAACAAATGATATCATACCCAAAAACACAAAGTGTTGACGGGTTGCCAAGTCCTAAAATTATATGATATCAAAATGTATTCCAAGTCAAAGATAGAACCTTTGATCTGACATTGTTTATCATCACAAATTACTTAAATATGTTGCAATAACAATGCTCGAAAGATTGTTGGTTATTTTCTATCTGTTCTTGGCCAGCAGATTCACTGATGCAAAATCTTTATTTTGAAATTTAAAAATCTAAATAAAGTATAGTTAACAATTGTGATTGAATATAAAAAAAAATATTATCTGCTGGCCAAGAACAGATAGAAAATAACCAACAATCTGTCGAGCATTGTTATTGCAACATATTTAAGTAATTTGTGATGATAAACAATGTCAGATCAAAGGTGCTATCTTTGACTTGGAATACATTTTGATATCATATAATTTTAGGACTTGGCAACCCGTCAACACTTTGTGTTTTTGGGTATGATAAGAATAACATTAGACAACGTACTGTGTTTAGCACTTTCAATATCTCGGTAACCAATTGACGTAGAGAAATTATCAAAATACCAAATTATGTGTTTTTTTAAGCTGAATCCAATGGTAAAATCTAAAATTTGAATATTTCAAAAATTATATGTGAAAAATTCAAAAAACCCATTTTTGGGGTACAAAACCCCCCCAAAATACCCCTTCGGGTAAAGCGATCTGGCTGGTTTTCGAACTTAAAGTAATAAATGTTGCTTTACACGTTTATACCAAATTTCATCAAAATCGGATCATTTTTACGAGAGTTATCGTGCTCACGGACACACATATATATACAGTTTCGAATGAATGGTGTTTTTGGGGTCTAGGGACCTCAAAACGAAAAGTTATCATGGTCCCGGGCCTAGGTCTTACCACGCCGACTACAGTAATATCTTCTTCCCTATAGGGGAAATTCGCTAAAACTACTTAGAGGCAATTGAACCAAACAAATTCACCACAGAACTACCCCCACACAACTCTAAGACTACTTAGAGGTGAAGGAGTCATCCAAATTCACCCATGAAAATAGTGTATTTGTATGACCTCATAAAATAGGCAAATTAACACAGCACAGTAAATTAACTCTTAAATGTAATTGACTACAATCTTCAGGGAGGAATCCTACTAAGAATATTTGTACATCACTACCAAAATGAGAAGACTCTTATTGACACTTATTAATGAAACTCTAAAACTAAAATGCTAGGTCCATTTTGACTTTGATTTCAATTTACAATTTTGATATTGTAATCATAAGTAAGTACACTGAGTAAATCTAAGCATGATTTATACGTTTTTTTTGCTAGATTTAATGTATGATATTTAATGTTTGAATGACAATCATTTCTTAAGTTGATATAATAATTATAAAAAATTAATTTTAAACTATTTTTTTTAATGTGCAAGAGTTTGTATAGAGGTATTTTACTTTTTAAAACTTAAATATAAACTGTATTCAGGTTTTGTAGCTTAAACTAAAGCTAAATTTTTGAAGATGGTAATAGTACAAAAACTCAATTTACACAAACATAATTTTTTTCATATTGTACCAGAGGTTTATTTTCTTTTGTAAACAGGTGTTCTAATACTTCTGCTATGTGAAATGTCAGTTGTTTAGAACAAGTAATTGCATATTCAGCCATTCAAGAGTTCAGCCATATTCAGCATTCATATATTAGGGCCACTGCGAACTATTACCTCATTTGCAATATTTGTAAGTTTATCATTCCTTTTTAAAACAATATATTTTTCTTTATTTCTTCAACAATTCCTACAAATTTGTTTCATTTTTTAGTTCTAGGGTCTAATATACGACTGAACCAAAATAAAAAGTATGAAACTTTAAAAAAGGAACTTGCCAAAAATTCAGCATTTTTGCAGCATATTACATAGTTCTAAATATATTTACTAAATGCAATATGTTTTTAGAAAATAAAATTATAACAAAAATCTATATTTATTACAAATGTATTTAATAAATATTTTACAAATTGCAAGCATATTTACTTTATCTAACAGAGCAGTATTCTCGTCACAAGAATGGTAGGAAACACATTAAAGATTTAAGTAATTAATTAACCGGTATTGATTTATTAAGTCCTTAGCTTTTACTACAGTAAAATAAAAACACACACTTTGCCATTTTGTTCACTTTGGCAAACAAAGGCCCATAATTTTATCACAACCTGCAAATTGAAGTTGTTCCTTGATACATTATCTTGCGATCCGCCCTCCATGTTAGATATACCAGAAGCAGCTTAACATAATGTAGTGATAGGCAAATACAGAGTTATGATGAATATGAATGCAGGTTCGAGCGGTAGAAGAAATGTTTGGCGACTCCGTGCGGCCAGCCATGAACTGTGGGCTCCTGCTGTTCCTGGCCATCAGTTTGGCGATATCAGGTGAGGTGCAGAGGTAGTTAGGAAATGTTTACAATAAAATAGGTGTAATAGTTTGAATCTAATGAATAAATACATGTCAGATCTGTTAAAGGTGATGGAGGAAGATTATGTACAAGGAAAGTATTATATACAAACTGAGTTGCTCTCTTCAAATGCTCATCAACACACCCGATGTTTTCAATAACATTCCTGTCCATGGATAAGTCGATCAGTCTGCTTGTTGAAGTCATGGCAGAGTGAAGTTGTATGTCCATTTCAGTTTCTTTGAACAGTTGTATTTTTTTGTGTTTGTTGATAATTTAACACTACAGTAGAACCTTGATAGCAAGATTCTCATCAAGGGGATTTGGGAGGCATTCTTGCTATCGAGGTACTCTTCTAGTTGAGGTTTGTGATATCTAAGTCGAGTGGACTAAAAGTCTTGCTATAAAGGTTACTGGTTTCTCTAAAACCTCTTTATAGCCAGTGCAATTTTGATCAACTCTCGCTAACACGTTTTGTTTTAAAAAGTACGTTTATTATTATTGTAACAAAAGTAATTGGTTAGTAAATAAAAATGCAAATTGTAACATAAAGCATAATTATATGTTTGTATTATTTTAATCAATTTTACTTTTTGTTACATTTTCCACAACACTTTTAATCACTTTCTGTTTGAATTAAACAGTCAGTGGGGTATTTTTACGTATGTCCCAATCATCAGGCGAAGGGTGGGATTGGGGGTTTTCAAGTTTAGGTCTGAGCCTAAGGAATTGTTTCCTTCAAAACGTCCGTTCTGATGAGTCACTGCCAGTGGAAACTTTGTACAGGAAAGATTTAACTCGTGCTATGAAGGCTCCATTATATAAAACAAATAAAATAAATAAATAAATAAATAAGGTCTTTAATTAGCGATTTTCAAACAATAATGTTTGTTTTACAAAATAACTAACATGTTTATAATGATAGAATTGTCTATAGTTCTGCAACAATGAGGTTGTCTCGAACTTTTCTTCTTAAAGTTTTAATACTGAACAATTTTAATTTCTTTGGAAGAGCATTGTACTGCTTTGGCCCAAAGTATCCAAATCCCCTTCTTCCTACTTCTAGCTTGATGCGTGGCACTTCCAGTAAATAATCTTGCCTAGTGTGTTTTTCTCGCACACTCTACTGAGATTGAAGTCGTGCTATAAAGATTCACTGTCACAAAAAAAGTGCTACAGAGGGTTAGAATTGCGATCTGAATCAGGAAAAACTGTGTACTATTGAGGTTTGTAAAACAATAATGTTCGTACTGTAGAGGTACATTTAACATTAAGTGTTATGACAATCTCAGGGGATTTGCACGTGTTATCGAGGAAGTCGTGCTGTTAGCGAGTTTCTACTGTATTTTATACCCTTAACTCAGAAAATTAAATCTATTCTTATTCCCAAAACAGCCATAGTTACTACGCGGTTGTGGTGAGAAATCTATTTTATCAGTATAACACATTTTACCACATGTATCTGTTGTCTGGTCGTCGAAGCCAGTTGTGACAAAACTGCAGACATACACATGGTTAGTATTACCGATTAATACACAAACGTTATAAAGGTAGAAGGTGCTCATGTGCAAAATTCAGGGTAGAAGTTTCATCAGGGTAACAGTATTCTTCTCATAAACAAGAGAGAGCTTGCAAGAAATACAACAGCTCCAAAATGGTCTGATTTACCCACAGCCAACTCTGACTGGCCATTGACTAATCTCCATACAGTTTATGATAGGATAAAGTAAATAACAAATTTAATTTAATTAAAATAGGTACATACCTTGTCGTCAACAGTTTAAATTTGTGGTGAATCAACCCACTATATGTTTTGCCATAATTACGACATTTTCAAATGCAAAATACTAAATTTATGACAAAACATGTTGAGGATTGATTCACTAAAATTTTGAATTGTTGTCGACAGGGTATGTATCTATTTTAGTCTAATTTGCACAGTTAAGGGGCTACAATGAATTTTAATTTAATTAAATATTAGTAAATGGTTGACATTGCTGTACGTTGTAACACAGGTACCGTGGAGGGAAGGCGGCGCAAGCAGACGCCCCAACTGGCAGCAGATGGAACGATGGGGGCGTGTCCGAGGATACGAATGCACACGCCAGACCATCTTCACTTCATGATGATCTCCGGCAAAAGCAATGATGTAAACAAATCATTACAATATTTTCATGGTTTCAATGGTTCATCCATTTCAATCCTCGTGCTCACACACCGAATTAATCATGAGACACATTATTTCAGTTACAGATTTGGTTTGTGACTTCTTATAAAATAATATTCTATTAACGTAACACAACTTGAAAAATCCATGGCAATTTTTAGGATCTCAGACATTTTTCAAAACTAGTGATTATATAATAAGATGTAATCATACAATTGTAAAATATGTATTCTGTGACATTGTGTATCACAGTTACATATTTATTTTGGAAAACCATTTTTGATTTATTTCCAAGATGGTAGAGTCATTGGTTTATCACTAGCAACTGATTGCAGTAGGTTGGTGTTTGGATAGCAAGATATTATCTTATCATGTATGTACTGAGACTTTTCACTAATTCAAGAAATATCTGAAGACATTTTTAATTGAAATTTGTATTTATGGATCAAAAGAAAATTCTCTTCTGAAATTTTCTAATGCATAATAACACTACATAAATAATACTGTCAGATCCAAGTAATTTTCCTTAGCTCTGTTAATTGATAATATTTCTCTACAGTTGGCTGCATTTTACAAGTCTGGAGATAGTGGCGAAAAATCACCCAGCGGCCCTCAACAATCATCCAATGGTTCTCAACAATCGGACAATGGCAGCCAGAAACCCCAGCAAACTAGAGACAAGAACACAAACCGAATCGGGTAAACTTATTCATTTTAATCAAAGATATAATAGTATTTTCATCACTAGGACCAAAAGAGGCGCTTTTCGATACAAGCTCAAGTTTAACGGCCGAGTTTGGAAAGTGAGCGAAGATCGAAAAGCCACTTTTGGTCCTATGATTAGGGGTGCCCATCCCCCCCCAAGGATGATGGCACATTCCCCCCCCCCAAAAAAAAAACCAACTATCTACCTCCTCCCCCCCCAATAAAAGCTGAAACATTTTTCTGTAAAAACTTGTTAAAAAAGATTTCATCATCGTATATACATTGTATGTGAATAATCATTAAGGTTTTATTTTTGTTAACTTTTGTAAAATTTCCGTAGTTAAATAGGTAATAGTATGATTCAAAATAGGCTTACAATAAATGAAATAAAATAAAGCAGAATAAATATTACATTAAAGTGATAGTAATAGTAGTAGTGATAGTAGTAAAGTCCTTCACTTCTTATACAGCTTAAAAAATAATCCTGGATCTTTCAAACGGCTGTGTACTAAGACACCTACAATAACAAATTAATGTTTTAACTCAAGCTATCGACGGAAACAATTGTAAATAAACCAAAATTTAAAATTTAGCTTTAACTTTAATCAAGATTAAAATTAGGGATGAACGGGATTGGATTTTTAAGTCGGGTTACGATGATATACCCATGACAACAATAAAACAATCCAAAACATACTTATTAAAACCTTAAACTCATTTAATTCATTCTTCATTCATCTCTGGGATTTTTCCTGAAAAGCTTGAAGTATCTAGAATCAAACCAATTTATAAAAAAGGTAATGACTTTGATTCAGGAAATTATCAGCCAATTTCAATTATCCCTACTTTTTATTGCAAATTTTTGAACGAGCAATGTACATAAGATTAGTAAAATATCTTGATCAAAATGGAATGTACGATGATGTACGGCTTTCGAGCTGGCAAATCAGTTACCACTGCTAGCATAAATTTAACTGAAACAATAGTAGACAGGGGTGATAATGCGATTGGTGTGTTTATGGACCTCTGTAAGGCATTTGATAGTGTTCAACATGTAAAACTATTTAGCACTCTTGAAAAAATCGGTATAAATGGTATGGAATTGAATTGGTTTAAATCTTACATCTCTAATAGAAAACAGTTTGTAGAGCTATCCTATTTAAACAAACCAAATGAATTTACTAAAATGAGATCGTACCTTAAAACAATAGCCCATGGGGTCCCTCAAGGCTCCATCCTTGGACCAGTCATGTTTGTATGCTCCCTTAAAAGCTGCCCCCTTTAGTGCCTGGTTCTGAAAGTAAGCTCTCTTTATGCAGACAACTCAAATTTTATTGTTTGTGGTAAAGAGTTATTAGAAACAGAATTAGTAATAAATAAGAACCTCTCGGATATTAAAAACTATTTTGATAGGAGGAACCTATTGCTTAGTTTATAAAAAAAATTTTTACAATTCCACACTAAACAAAAAATAAATTAGCTAAAATATAAGTTTGTTGCAATTAAATAAAAAATTCAATGAAACTAAATTTTTAGGCCTATTATTCGATGAGAATTTATCATGGAACAGTCATGTTCAAGAGTTAAAAAGCACAATTTGCTATGGATTATATGTTTTAAGAATCATGGCAAAATTCTGTTCAACTAAAACCCTTAAAGCTATTTACTTTGCACACATACACTCCCATATATCATTTGGTGTTATCCTAAATGGTGCAACTAGTGAAGCAAATCTGAATAGTATATTGACACTTCAGAAAAAAAACAATTAGAATTATTTTAAATCTTAAAAGTCAAGATTCAATAAAAATTATTTTGCTGAGTTAGGCATTATGACTGTTTATGGTATTTATGTGCTGGAAACTATCATGGCTGTTAAAACAACTGAAAATGTATTGCCTAAATTAGGAGATTTCCACACATACAACAAATAAAAACAAATTTGCTATTCAATCACACTCAGTGAGTTTTTTTTTCAGGAAAAACCCTAGTAGTGCTGGAATTAAATTTATTTCCAAAGTACCGCAAGAGTTACTGAGTATAGTAAATTTAAATAAATTTAAAATTAAGTTTTAAATGAAATGAAGTTTTAAATTAAGTTTTAAATCAAGCAATGTTTAATATAAAGGCACCATACTCATTTGAGGAGGGTTTGAATCAGTAGATTATATAGTTGCATATATTATTTTTCATCATACATTCATCTTCTGTAATTTTTTCCCTTTTTCTTTTCCTAGGATTGTATTTTGCTCAGTGTTTGTTTTGTGACTATAACTCATAAGAATTATTTCTTATAAACAACCCAACAAATAACGCCATTCTATAATTGTACTAGTTTGTCTTCTTTGTAATACTTGTACAAATTATGAATAAAGTGATTTTGAATTGAATTGAATTGAATTCAACATACGACATATCAGTCTTGTTCTATTTTATACAGTGACTATTTTCCAATTCAACATTAAACATAAAAATAATAATACATAAACATATTATCTTGCATTAAAACAATCTTTATCTATGAAATCTATAAGAGAATAGAAGCGAAAAAATTCTTAGTATTCCTTTAATTTAATTTTGAATGTTGGAATTTCTTCTATGGATTCTATTTGAGCAGGAAATTGTATATTTTTGTGCCAAATGACCTTATCACATAAAACTGGACAGGTAATTAGAAACTTATAACAGCTCTGTGAGGATTACTTATGGATGCTCATAATTTGTGTGTAAAAAATCATCATCGTGTGTCTTTTACAAAAGCGTGAGTTATTTTGTGTAAATGATTTGTGCTGATTATTTATATCAATTTGTTTCAATCATTTTTTAATTTGCTAGATGTATCTATCTCCTAATTTGCATATCCTTTTTTCACTCACAAAAAATAACCATACAAAGAACAGGCAGCCCAATATAAAATAAAATAAACTTAACAATGTTTTGCGATATTTTCATTTAATAAATTCTACCTGGTGGTCAATCATTGTTCGGTAAAGGCCAGTCACGTATTGACCTTGTGAATGTTACTTTGACAGTTGGATGGTTGTTTTCGAGTGGTTGTCAAAATTCTGTTGTATTGATGAAATTTATAAGCCAAGCTTTATAACTTGTTTGGCTAACATTTTCAATAGGTTTTTTAATTTGTTTTTCCGGGGGTTGAGGATTTTGGAAATCTTTTTCTGAGGTCAAAAACCCCTTACATTTTCAAATTTTAATTCAGCAAGATTTTGAGACTTACTTTACACTACTGCTTACGCCAAGAAGATTCATAGAGAATTAAAATAATTTCTTTATGTTGCATTCTGAGATAAAACTATTACACTCTTACAGCTAATTTTTTTTTAAATAACCCCTTGATCAAATAAAACCCTCATTTCCGTCAGGTAAACATGTAATCTTCAAAAGCCAAGGTGTAGAACCTCCAGACATGATTAAATATTTGCTGATTTTTTGTATGTGAATGAATTGATATTTGTACTTTATTCCTGCGCTATTTCACAGGGTTTTATCATGATAACACATTCAAATCAGGTGTGACAGATTTCCCCCTTCATTTGTGTTTTCAAATTTTCATTATAAATGTTAACAGTAAATTTCATATTGCACAGAACTGAACGATAAAGTTAAATATTTCACAGCAACGCTGTGAGAAAATTATAGGTTGGTCTGTGCTATGCTGTGAATTTTCAACAAGTTTAGAGTCTGTAAAAGAAGTTTGCCAAGTACTTTATAAGTTGAAGGACTTTAGGTTTTAAAAATTTTAAACTTTAATAGCAAGTCCTTCCTCAGGTTATCAGAGGAAGTCACCGGCTTCCAGCCAAACCAGGAGCAGGACATCGGAGACCAGTGTATCAACGTAGGTCCATGCGACCGCACTGCCAAGTATCGCACCATCAACGGCACATGTAACAACTTCAGGTTCCCGATGTGGGGAGTCACGGCGTCGGCTCTGGTGCGACTGCTGCCGGCAAACTACCAAGACGGTTGGTGTTTCATTCCTGTATGGAATAACTAATGGTAACTTTGTCATGAAAACATTGTGCACAACAGCTTCTAATGACAAAAATGAATTCAATCTGGCCAGCTGTTACTACCAGAGCAAGCCCCAGGTAGCCTTACTAGACCCACATTCTTCCAAATATGGAATGTTTTCTTTGAGGAATTTTTTCTGGCCAGCTCTTCCCTGGTACCAAATCAAATCAAAATATCTTTACTTTACAAAATACATGCACAGTTGTACAATAATAAATAGTGTCAAGACTTAGCCTATCCATTTCAAATGCAAACATAAATATTATAACTACTTTTCAGAGTCGAAAATTCAAAACCAGAATTCAAAAATACAATAAGTTGGTCCCATTAAAAGATAATCAGTGAAAGTATTCCTCGATTGAATATAATGACTTCTCTATTAAAAATCTTTATAATTTGGTTTTAAACAATTTAGTATTATTTTCATCCTTTAAGCTTGAAGGCAATTTTCTAAAAAATAAATATCCTGCATAAGCTGGTTTTTTCTTATAAAATTCTAATTTGTGTTGATGGCGTGAGCAGTACCGGCTCTAGGGCAGTGCGAGTCGTGCTCCAGCACGGGGCGCGGCGCTTTTGGGGGGCGGCACTCAGAACTCTTGACAGGCATGGGGTATGGGATTGGGGGCGTAGTCCGTAGCGCTAAAATAAAGTATTTGTAAAAATATATAAACCCAACTAATTTTGTAAATTTGTTGTATATTAGTATTATAAATTGTTAAAGGCATTATTCGGAAGTATGTTGTGCATTCACCATGTTGCACCTTCATATACTTAAAACATTAAATTCACACAAAAAATTCCGATTTAAATGTTCATCTACATGAAGCCCTAAAAACTTTGTCTAGGAAATTTTTCCTATTGGCTCTGAATCCATTTCTAAATTAGGTTGAAGATAATTTTTTCTATTTTTAGCAGAGAATGTCATAAAATTTGTTTTTGATGTATTTAGAAAATGGTTATTTTGTTGAAAAAATTGTTTTATATTTTCTAGTTCTATGAATGCTGATAGCAAACATGTAGTCTTGCAATAAACATATTCTTCCCAACATGGAATATTTCCTCTGAAGAACTAATTCTGACCAGCTGTTTCGTAAGCACCACCCAGATATCTTACTAGACCTACATTATTCGCAACGTGGAATGTTTCCTCTGAAGAACTCATTCTGACCAGCTGTTTCCTAAGCACCACCAAGGTAGTCTTACTAGACAGACACATACTTCACAATGTTAAATATTTCCTCTGAAGAACTCATTCTGACCAGCTGTTTCCTAAGCACCACCGAGGTAGTCTTACTAGACACACATTCATCACAATGTTAAATATTTCCTCTGAAGAACTCATTCTGACCAGCTGTTTCCTAAGCACCACCGAGGTAGTCTTACTAGACACACATTCTTCGCAATGTTAAATATTTCCTCTGGAGAATTCAATCTGACCAGCTGTTTCGTAAGCACCACCCAGATATCTTACTAGACCTACATTATTCGCAACGTGGAATGTTTCCTCTGAAGAACTCATTCTGACCAGCTGTTTCGTAAGCACCACCCAGATATCGTACTAGACCTACATTATTCGCAACGTGGAATGTTTCCTCTGAAGAACTCATTCTGACCAGCTGTTTCCTAAGCACCACCAAGGTAGTCTTACTAGACACACATTCTTCGCAATGTTAAATATTTCCTCTGGAGAATTCAATCTGACCAGCTGTTTCGTAAGCACCACCCAGATATCTTACCAGACCTACATTATTCGCAACGTGGAATGTTTCCTCTGAAGAATTCAATCTGACCAGCTGTTTCCTAAGCACCGCCCAGCTAGTCTTGCTAGACCAGCTATCATATAAGACCCGATGGCAGATTAATTTGTGTGAGCTGGAGCATACGGCTCAAAAAGTAAAGCCAAAAATTGGCTTCACCTCCCATAGTACATTCACTTCAGATGTGTTCCATTTATTGGTCATATATGATCCCTGTTCTAGACACACATTCTCCCCAATGAGTAAGCTTTTCTCTCATTTTGGCCAGCTGTTCCATGGGACAAACATAAAGCCTTGCTAGACACACAATCTTCCCAATTTTAATTGTATTTTGATAGTATCATTGACTATAAATATAGTCAATAATAGTATTAATTATTCTAATTCATTAGAATCCCTAGAAGAATAATAAAGATAAAGTAATATCTCTAACATTAACCCATTGTCTTATGCACTGTTATGTGTCCCGCTCTCACTTAGTTAACCCAATTAAAATTAGCCAAAATGCAGGGTTTTTTTTATAAATTCATAACAAATTCATTTTTTATGTTACAAGATAGCAAGTTATGTTTTTTTTATTGAAATCAAATAGTCTTTAATAATTTGTATATTTAAATATAATAATCAGTATACAAAAAATATTGTTGGTCTGAAAAAAATATATATAAATAAATATATATTTTTTGAAAGCATGACAATTGTACATGCCTAAAAAACTAATATATATTTTTCTTTACACCCAACATGTATTCAGAATGTAATTCCCTACCTAAAAATACTAAACAAATAAAAATATATAAATAAATAAAAATGTTACAGTTGTTTATATAAAACACTACAAATTTGAAAACCTCATTTTTTTAGGGGGAGGGGGAAAACAATAATTATTGTTATGTAGGCCCTACAACAATGGGTAGTTATTTAATATTTTCCAATTTCAATACATTTATTTACAAACAAACTTGATACATAATCAAATAGTTTGTTTTTTTTACGTGTGCTTTAATATTGCCTGCAAACTATATTTTGCATCAATAATACTTCCTGCTAACAATCAACTGCTTTTTTTACAGAGACAGTATTTATGTGGTGTTTTAAAGCATCCAAGAATACAGACCATTAGAAATAGTATAAACGAAAATTTGACTAATGTTAGTAATAACACATCTAACTGTATTCATATTTCCATGACAACGTAATATGGCCAAAAAGATCAAGCCCATAAAATGTAATTAATTGTTTTGTTTGTTTTTTTTACACTGAACCTTTGTTATTACTTTCATTTATGTCTTTATGCATTGTTTTATTCATATTTAAGAATATTCGGGTGGTAAACAAAGACAAAATAATTTATTTCAGTGGCATTTTACTAATCACAGAACTGTTCCGTGATACAAAATTTGAGCCCAATAGAGCCATCACGGAACTGTTCCGTGATACAAGGCCAATGGGTTAAGCTTATAGTGTACCAGATAAGCACCGCCCTCTTACCTCTTGAATTTATAGGCGAGGATTCAATAAAGACAAACTATCAATTGCAGGAGAGCATAGATTGCGGAAGGCGCAGAGTGGGAAGGATTTGCCGAACGTTCGCCAGCTGAGCTCCTCGTTGTTCATTGATCGCAACGCGCCGGACGGTCTCAACATGTACAACGTGATGCAGTGGGGCCAGCTGATCGCTCACGACACGACTCACATCGTGCAGCAGGATTCGGGTGAGGAGCAGTTGCAGTCGTAACAGTTCAGTATTGTTAACGGAACGAGAAAACGATCCTCAGATGTGTTTAGACCTGGTGACTACTTTGGAAACACTCTTGATTCGATGTTACTAACTCTTCTACCAATAAAATTCAAAAGCATTAATAATTTCATTGTTCATTTCTAAAATAATGTTGTGGTTAAACAATGACCATTCATTATAATGACAACAAAAATACTTGATTTATTAAGACAAGATGTAGCATTTTTAAGTTCACTATACTACAGTTTCATTACTTTAAGATGTAATGTGTTTAAAAAGTAAAATTTTCAAATAATCAATATTTCTCATTATATGATTTATAGATTTACTAGGAAATAACTTGAATGGTTTTTTAAAAGACTTTTAAAGAGAAAAATGCACCCTCCAACCAATTTGGATACATTATTTATTTTCAAAACTATCAATAGTAAACAATTCAGCATTGAATTTTTTTATCTCCAAATAAAAATAAAAAATTGCTAAGTGGAAAGAAAATATAATTTATAAATTTCAATAGTTTACATTCTCCAACTTAACCACTTTTAATATATATTTATATCTGTGGTTTTATAATTATTCATAATATTTTATGTCTGCATTTAGCTATGAATTTAAATGAACAATATCGGTATTTATCATAATCATAGGTAATATAATCTGAAAGTCATAGAGTTCTTAATTTACTCTACCACTGCCTTGTAGAAAACCAGGGACTCGACTGCTGCCAGCCCCCATGCGCCTTTCACACGGACATCTGCGCGCCAATCCAAGTGTGTCAGAATGACCCCTTCTTCTCCCAGTACCACCTGACATGTCTCAACTTGGTTCGCTCGGCTACCACCACCAACCTCAACTGTCCTCTCTCCCCTCAGCAGCAGGTAAGTCATTGATGTGCCAAGTGCCTCTCAATGCCAAAATTGCCAAAATACTAACGCTTTCAACTTGAAGGTATAGTGGCCAACAAGATTAAGTCGTTTCAATTGGAATGATCCCGCTATTTCAGGATTTTGAGGGTGTCCAGCAGGTTTTTTAAAATGTCTTTTTTCACCATCTGATATTAAAAATATACGAAAACAGTTTTGAAGCATTTTTTTAACAACCAAATTTTTTACAAGTTAGAAATTCAAGTTCAAATTAAATAATCTTTATTCATCGAATATATATAGTATACAATTGAATAGTGTCAATACAATTTTTGTAATTTAGGCTAAGAACCTTTTCAATTTTGTGAACAACTAATAAGTACTAGAAATAAAATTCCAGACATTAGTATTTTTTTTATTTTACAGAGAAAAAACTTAAATTCAAACTCAAAAATTCAGAGTAGATGGAAATTACCCTTCTAAAGCGTATAACGTTTTGTTTAACGAGAAATCTTTAAATACTTTTTTAAACTTATTTGTGTTTGTAATATTTTAAATATTGTTTGGTAGATGTTTTAGAAATTCCATTTCCATTTTGTTAATTTTAAGTTATGGCGTGATTTATTCATATATTTTTTGTGTATTGTATTGTAAAAATGGGATGTTTAATTTAAATCAAAGATTGTTTCATTATGTTTTACCGTGAGAATTGTATCAAAATGTATTGGCTATATACTGTTAAAATGCGCAGATTTTTAAAGTGCTCCTTTGCAGATTTATCATATTTTAATTGCATTATAATTCTGATTGCTCTTTTTTGTTGTTTTAGAATACTATCCATGTTAATTTTTGATGTTGCACCATAAAGACATAGACCAAAAGAAATATGAGAATGAACATTTGCAAAATAAATGTTTCTTAGTGTTTTTTATTGCAAAATAAAGACATTCTATAGAGTTAATAAATTCCAGAGCTTACTTTTGATAAAACCTTATCAATGTGAAGATTATCTTCCGCAGTATATGGTCTACCGAAAAATTACTTCTTGACATAGAAATCATTATTTAAATATTCTTAGTTTAAGCCGTTTTTTCCTATCCTTAAGACTTGTGACTAGTTCTATCTAATGCTCTTAAAAATAATAAAGAGGTTTTGAGAAAGATTTAGTTTTAACTGTTAAATTAAGTCAAGTAAATACCAAACGTAATCTTTAAGTAAATAACATATTCTTTAGTTCACTTTAAAGATATCATTTCAAAAACCATTTGGTTAAAGTAGACTAGTTTTGATACGGTAGTTCCTACCATCCTAACATTAGTCAAAAGATGTTATACCTTGTTATCCTGTTTTGGGCCAGAACATTTATGGCCACCCTAAAAAGTCCCTAAAGTCTTTTGAATCCAAATCCCAACCTAAAACATTTAATTAAAAGTAATTTTATGATCGACATGCTTCAGTGAATATCGTTCATGTGGTCATTGCACAAACCATGTGTTGCTATGAGGGCAGGCCTACGCTTTATTTAAAAATGTTACAAACCGATTACGATTTGTAAAATAACCAGTAACACATTTCAAGTTATCATATACGGTAGTGTTCTAAGAGAAAGTTGAAGTATTTCCTTTAAGAAAAGCCCTATACTATTTAAACCCTACTTACCCTATGGGAATTGTCAGTTTATGGTATAGAGACTTTTTGCACAAAGATCGCTTGTAAAAGTGCATATAAAGTACATTAAATACTTCATTATACGCCCGATTTTGTTATGAAATGAAATATCTCTTTATTGTTACATTACATTTGCAGAGTTCTAGAGAGGCCAGGGAAACAGGTAACATTGTTATTGGTCTAAAAGAGTCCACTTAATAAACTAAAAATAAGGGAGAGTGTATTTACAATTTTATATTATCATTTAAATAATCATTAATTGAATAATATTTTGTTGACAAGAGAAACGAGTAAGACTTTAGAGTATTTTTAAATTTTGTAATATTATAAATTTCTTAGAGTTCAGTAGGCAGACTGTTGTATAGTTTTAAGGCCCATCTAGTATGGGGATTTTTAAAATAAATAAATAAAGGCAATATCTTGTGTACTGAAAATCATTTTTGAAGCAGGTACTGGAGCGGGGGGGGGTACTGGTGATTAGACTGGTTATTTATTCTGTATGATTGGTGGTTTTTCTTATTTTTGTGCCCTTTGCCGCTACATACATTTTTCTTTTATTCAACGCTAAAGGTATTTTTGTTAATAGAGTACACAAACGCTTTTAGGGAAAGTGGTCCAAACCCGTCAAATTTCTTTGGACACCCCGGGGTTTGAACCCATGACCCCTTGAACGAAAGTTCAAGACACCAACCATTAGGCTAGCGAGATGCCCATTTTGATTAATTACATTTCTTCATAATTTTTGACCCGTTAACCCAATTTTTACTCCAGCGATTGCAGTATGTATTTGACACAGATAATAGCAGTGACTCACTTCATTGATGCCAGCCTGGTGTATGGCAGCACCGACAAGGTCGCCCGCAAGTTGCGGACCTACCGCGACGGGCTGCTCGAGGCCCGACCAGACGAGAAGCGAGAGTTCCCGCCTCAGTCTGACACCCCCTCGACAGACTGTGACAACGCCGGGTCCGAACAGATATGTTACGCAACAGGTAATTCTCAGATCATCTTGAACTCGTTACTATATTGGTAAAGAACACAAGAGAGGGTCTGAGAAATAGAAGAGACTTAAATATCCCTCTGTACAATACAATACAATAATCCTTTATTGTACATTCGTTAATGACAAGTGTCATTTTACAGAGATGTGTAAAAACCAATTTAATGACAAGAAAGTCAGCTGCTCTGGAGGGTTCTGGTTTCTTCAAAGAATTCGGTCAGTGAGGCAAACCGGTTTGCAACTAGCAATTTCTTCGGTTCCTGTAGTAGTTACTTGCCTGTGAGGCCGCTTTTTCTTTCTGGCAGATGATTTTTTTTAGTTTGCAGCCAGTATAAGATGGTTTTCTTCTCCCATAATGTAGTACGGTGTACAAGAAGCGCAAAGTTTGAGCCATGCGTATTGTAAGTGTGCAGGTCTTTGTTTCTTGGAAGATTTAGGATTTAGGCAATGTAAGGTTACTAAGATTATGGAAAGGTTCATTTTGAAAAGCTCTAGGCTGTGAGAATTTGGTAAGTTGGGAAAAGGATAGACAGCTAGCTTACCTGAAGAGAATAAAACAGGTGTAGCACAGGAGACACATAAAAAACACACAAAAAACACTTGATATTTCGTCCCTCTTGGGGACTTCATCAGAAGAGAAAAGAATGTGAAGAATGAGAATGAGAAGAATTTCTCTTCTCTTCTGATGAAGTCCCCAAGAGGGACGAAATATCAAGTGTTTTTGTGTGTTTTTTATGTGTCTCCTGTGCTACACCTGTTTTATTCTCTTCAGGTAAGCGAGCTGTCTATCCTTTTCCCAACTTACCAAATTAAGATTATGGAGAGTAACCCCCTCAATTGGCCTGTAAGACTTTAACAAACTGCCATCAAAAGTAAGAAACTGGGACTTGAAGACATTCAAGAGCAAGCTGAATGGGTGGCTGATGAAAAAGAACTTCTTCTCAAGGATGAATTTTTAGAGGATATATGGTGTAGATTAAACTGGCTGTCATACAATGTATAATCTGTAAATATTAGTTTTTAGTTCTGTAAAAATATATTTTAAAATTGGCAAAGTCTACCCAGAATTTCTAGCCAACGATAGCTGTATGGTAATAAGGTACAGTATAAGGTAATACCTTACCATTTCCATATATCTATTGCCATATCCTCCGCATAACATTCGCTAATGCTGAATGGTTCAAGAAAATTAATTTGCTGTTGTCTTATGGAGATAATTTTTTTTTGCGAATTTCCTATGTGACTCACACAGTAAAACTTAAGCCCAGGACCACCATAGAAGTTCCTAACGTGACCCTCTGAACACGTTTTCAATTAAGTGCAAAAGATTGCAATTGACACTTACATAAGAGCATTGCTCAAAAAGTAAAAACGTTTCACGCATAATGTTAATTTATGGTTATTGAAATATTTTTTTTTTTATTGTAATAAAATATTTTTTTATGAAGTCAGTACTAAAAGGTTTCAGCTGAAATGTGTGCTCTTGGATGGGAAACGAGTGCGTTGAGACAAATCATATAATCATTAAATATGTTTCACAGGTGATGACAGAGTGAACCAAAACACCGGGATAACACTGATACAGATCATCCTGTTCAGGGAGCACAACCGGTTGGCTCGAGAGCTCAAGAATCTCAACCCCCAGTGGAATGATGAGAAGCTGTACCAGGAGGCCAGGAGGATAGTGGTGGCAGAGGTGCAGAGGATCACCTACCAGGCTTACCTGCCCATCATTCTGGGTAGGTGGAGTGGTGGTGGTGGTGGAGTGGTGGTGGTGGTGGTGGAGTAGGTAGTGGGGGGGTAGTAGTGTGGTTGTGGTAGTCTCATGTGAATACTTCCCAGTTGTTGCTGATCTTGAGGAAAAATTGTGATCGACTGAGCTAATCTAATTGTTGGTTCACTATATTTAATCAGTTCTTCAAATCTATACAGAGAGGTTTTAGTTACATTATTTTGTATGGTAATAACTAACGAACATTACACAATGTGTTTTAAACAGAAGTCAATTATATTCAGAGCTTAATAGACATTAGTCTGAGTCTAATCACACAGTTGGTCCTTTTATAATATGCCAACTCAACTTTGCCTTATTTTAGGGCAAATCCAAGAAAGGCAAGTACAACATGATTGTAACAATGCCCTTAGTTATTTTTTTCAGATTTGACAAAATATTTCTCAGCCAGTTCTATAAATGGCAAAATGTAATTTTAGGGCACATGACAGTGGAGTATGAGCAACTGGCAGTCTAAATTAGGTTTGATTATTTTGTGGTTATAGATATTGATCCAATTTCTGCATTATGTGGCCACTCTAGACTTTGCTGTGTGACTTTGCTTTAATATATTCTGATGTCTATTAACCAAGCCATGTGATCCGTTAACACCTTAATCCGGTCCCTATAAAGTCACAAATGTGATTGCGACTATCTGTGTTTGGGGTAAATCTGTGTCCTCAGTACAAATTGTTCTGCCATAAGCGTGTCCCTACTTATATTGTTACTTATAGCGTGTCCCTACTTATACATTGACAGTGCTTGGCATCTGGTTAGCGTATGTTCTGGAATGACTTTGCTTTTTTGGCGAATTTCCCATATAGGGAAGAAGCTATTACCGTAGTCGGCATGGTAAGACCTACGCCCGGGACCATGATAACTTTTCGTTTGAGGTTCCCAGATGCCAAAAACTCCATTAATTCAAAACTGTATATAAATGTGTGCGTGCGTGCGTGTGTGTGTGTGTGTGTGTGTGTGTGTGTGTGTGTGTGTGTGTGTGTGTGTGTGTGTGTGTGTGTGTGTGTGTGTGTGTGTGTGTGTGTGTGTGTGTGTGTGTGTGTGTGTGTGTGTGTTTGTGTGTGTGTGTGTGTGTCCGTGAGCACGATAACTCTCGTAAAAATAATCCGGTTTTGCCAAAATTTGGTATAAATGTGTAAAGCAGCATTTATGACTTTAAAGTTCAAAAACCAGACAGATCGAACGATTCGAACGGTATTTTGGGTGGTTTTGTACCCCAAAAATGGGTTTTTTGAGTTTTTTTTAAGTCAAATTGTAGTTTTTCCATTGAAATCAACTTAAAAAGACGCACAGTTTGGGGTTTTGATCATTGCTCTACGTCAATTTATTACAGAGATATTGAAAGTTCTAAACACAGTATGTTGTCCAATGTTATTCTTATGGAGAATAAGAAAAATTGTATATCTCGCTTATTTATCAACTTATCCTGATGAAACTTGGTATATTGCTTCATATCGTTGTGGTCTATTAATATTTGTACAAAAAACAATTTTTTACCCTATAGTTCCCATAGTAGTAAACCTGCGTACTCAGCCCCACTGTTTTCTTATGGAGAACAAGTAATGTGTTATCTCCATTAATTAAGAACTTAAATTAATAAAACTTGTTATGTGGCTATAACTAGTTGAGTTATATTGATATTTGTTTAAAAACCCATTTTGTGTGTTCCTTGTTTCAGCAAACCTGCATACCCAGCTGCCATGTAATTCTTATGGAGGATAGTTAAAATGTATAAATCGTTTATTTATGAATTTATAATGATGAAAAGACAAAAAAAATTTGGGTTGCTGGGGGTATGTGGCTTTATGTGGTATTAAAATACATATACTGCATATCCATTGGAAATTTGCTAAGTACGCAGGTTTGCTGATACGGGGTATTTGTTTTGGCTTAGTACCATTAGTATTACAGTACCTTGTCAAGAGAAAGCAACATTCATTTATTTAATTTAAAAAGTTTTGTTTTGGTTATTTTCGTTATTGTCTGCTTTTATTTACGAGAAATTTGAGTAGTTTCCTGCCTTTCCCAGATGCCAAGCAACAAGCCCCAAACTATATCAGATTTTATCCACCTCGAAACTGTGATAACTTTGATGAGTCACATCAGACTTGCTACTGTTTTACACTTTTTTAGTGTAGTCCATTATTGTCTTTTATGAAGGAAGCCTCTGCTCACAAAAAATTCATTAAGTATAAGTTTAAAGTGATTTAAGAAAACTCACCACATTGAACCAGAACATGTTCACTTTTAGGGAAAGAGTACCTGAAGATCAATGGCCTTGTTGTTGGATATGGGGATGAAGATTTTATTAATGATTACAATGACATTTTGAACCCATCGACACTGAACTCGTTCGCAACGGCAGCCTACAGAGCGTTCCACAGCCAGATTCCCCGTGAGATTATGTGAGTCATTTGCCCAAAAAATAAACTATTCATTTGAAACTGTGCTATATGTACAGTTAACGTGTGTTCACTAGTTTAATAAAAAACATGTAAAACTTGTTGATATCAAAGTAATATTTGCTCGTCAATATGTTTTTAATAATTCTGAGTTTAAATGTACTTTTGAATTGAGAATAAATTTGGCTATAGAAACATTTGCTCAGTAAGTGAGGTAGTGCAAATCACCCGTTCCTACCATTCTTAGATGATTTTGTCCGATTTCTCTTCTCAACTAGGCAATGGTTTCCCAAGAGCCGTACCCGACTCTGTAGTCCTAACCTCGATCGGTCTATTTTTTAAAGACCCTAAACAATTCTAACAATTCAGTGCTTTAAAAAAGGTTTTAAAGAAAATGGTGGGATACATAACTCGGCTGAAGCAAATGGTTAAAATGAGCACTATTAAAATACAGTTTGAATGTGGAATTCAAACTGTATTTTAACAGCCAGTGTGTCTCTACCCTTCATCTGAAGAAGTCTCAAATGGAGATGAAATATTATTTAATGGGTGTGTAAATATCTTCTTGTTGTTGGTCTACTCATCTGAACCAGATGCTTCAGGTGATTTAGCTGATTATCCCATATTTTTTCAATGAAACTCCTAAGCCAAATGCTTTTCCTTTGTAAACCTTCCTAAAGAAATGATGATGTAAATGTTACCAGACTTTACGATGAGGGATTCAACGCCATCAGGACTCTAAACATCGATGACTTTTATTTCCGCCCCTCCATCCTCCAGAAGCCGAAGATGTTAGACAAGTTGTTGCGTGGTCTTGCTGTGCAACCTTCTCAGGGTCAAGATCAATTTTTCTCCGTCGCGGTCTGTACATTTCAGTTTACTCTGAATTTAGCAGTAAACTTCCTAATACTAATAGTTAACAGAAATCAAAAATTAAAATATTTGTTATAAACCAGAGATTGGCATTTGGATAGCTTGACTTTTTATGAGTGGTGGTTTTGTTAAGTAAAATTTGTTAAAGGGTGTAACATAAAGCACATGAAAGAACTATAACTTATAACATTCTTTTAAAATAACAATTTAACTAAATTTGTATGTGAAATTTAATTACTCTTGCCAGAGTAACGATACTTTTATGGCGCTAAGCAAGATTTAATACTCAATTTATTGCCAATAAAATACATTTGTTTACATCATTCAGCTTGGCACATAAAATAAATTGCAAAATAAGAATATTAAAGACTCTTATTCTATTTTTTTTTTACTATCTCAGCTCATCTGTTTTGTTATGGAATGTGTGTAGTTTGTTTTATAAGCCAAATTCAAAATTTTACATTAATTAACTATTATTGTAAAAACATGCTCTTTCTGGGGACTGTACGAAAGCCTCCACTGCGTACAAGTACTAACTGGATTCACATTTTATAAGATGCAGCCTTCATCAAGTTTAGCATACAAATGTTTTCCCTTACATGAAGAAATATAATTCTAGTGGATATACATCTGCTTGAGATAAACAATTCTGTATTAATTCATCATTATCTGTATTAATTCAGTCCGCAGCTGAGCTACGTTATTTTTTACTGTTAAAGGCTAATACGAAATATTCTTTCACAGAATCACTTCTAACTATGAAAACCAATATTTCAGATTACACACTTTCTATTCAAATCGACTAAGCCCTACGGCAAAGACTTGGAGAGCTTAGACATGCAGAGGGGGAGAGACCACGGTCTGGCCACTTACGCTGACTTCCGCCGAGCGTGTGGGCTGAGACCCGTCTCCCACTTTGAAGAGCTGATCAACTTCATGCATCAAGATGTAAGTTGTCCTTTATTTAACCACTGATTGTTTAATTAATGTTGTCCTTGTCATTCAAAAGTTGCATTATATCAAGCCTGTACCCAGTGGTTGGGATCATACTCACCCCAACCAACATTTTAAAGTTGTAATGGCACTTGTATAAGGGTCGCCACAGATCTTGACTTATGAATTGAAGCTACCAGCCATTCTGAAAACAAAGTCAAGGCATCTCGCTATCCTAACGGTTAGCGTCTTCGACTTCGGTTCAAGGGTCAGGGGTTGAAGTCCCAGGGTGTCCACAAAAATTTGAGTGGTTTGGACCGCTTTCCTTAAAAGCGTTTGTGTGATCTCATAACAAAAATGCTGTTGGTGTTGAAAAAAAAACTATTTTGACGTCTTGCTGACTATTGATTTTTCTTGCATTATGTTTAACTTTTATAAAACCTTACAGTCGTACACACGCTTCTGTGAGCCTTATAGTCAGTGCGATGTCGAAACAGTATTGTTTTCAGAATGGCTAATAGCGCCAATTCATCCATCAAGCTCTGTGGCGACCCTTATAGTAGACCTACTTTTTCAACCCCTCCCCGATAAAATCTGAGAATCTGAGGTTATACCTTTGTTTTACAGTGGTCTAAGGTACTGTACCTAACTCTACCAATCTAACGTTCCAACGAACCTTTTATGATTTTTGTTGATAGAAATTGTACATTCAGTGAGACATGTTCAATGATTTATAAAGACGATAAATACTGATGAATGTCGGATTACCTAGACCAAAAGTCAGTTACAGAAGGAAAATAAAGAAAATAAAAATCACATGTCAATTGTTACTCATCACATTGGATAATTGCCATAGTAACCAATTATTAGTATTTGCTGTTTTTTTTTATATATATATTTTGTATATGACAAATTCACACAGCAAGTCTTGGTGAGCACTTTTTCGCCTATGCTGACGTGCGGTTATCGCTAATATCGTTTGATACGATATCGAACAATTTCATCAACCGATTGTTTGTTTGTTTTTTCAAATGAATTTATAATTGTTGCTCACTGCTTGATGAATTTAACTTTCAGGGTTATCGACAAGCCTCGGTGGCCCAGTGGATATGATGTTAGATCCACGATCGGGCGGTCCCTTGTTCAAATCCCTATGATGTTTAGTTTTTGAGATCTGAAATTTTCTTTTAAATTAAACCTTAATTTATTCAGTGTTAAATCTTACTGTTTCTGGTCTGAAATTCCTGTTTAATTTTACTTTAATTTATATTAATTCATTTATTTGTAATTATGTTGCACATCGAACAGCCACCCGCGAACAGAGCCATCGCTCTGCGGAGTTAGGTTAGGTTACTATATATATTTTGTCGTGAACTGCAACCTAGTTGTTTGTTATTTTGTTCATGCAAATCCATTTGTTGATCCAATTTACATCGTATCAACAACTTTTGATTTAACTGATATCTGCTTTACTTTGAATCGAACCACAATTTATGCTTTTCCACCATAAAACAACTATCGTAATCGGAAGTTCATTCGATAACATGCACAAGCAACCGGTTGGTAAAATTTGTCGATAACCGCACGTCAACATAGGCGAAAAAGTGCTCACAGTAAGTCTTTTCCTTGCTTTTCCAATTATAAAGAGAGCTCACAGTATACGATAAACAATAACCATTGATGTAAATTTTAAACGATGTACAGAGGTAAAACCAAAAAAGAGCAGCTGCCTTTAAATTGGTCAGGAATTTAAGTTGGATTTAAAGAGTGAAAAATTGATTGCATAACTGCGCTCTAAATGTTGGGGGAAATGTTAGTGAAACAGAAAAATAAATCTTAGTTTAAAATGAATTGGATTGATTATTCTTGAACCAAATGTTTTTAGTAGAGGTGATTGGTTATTTATTTCTTTATTGGGTAGCACTGAGCTTAAATTTTGTAACATTTATGACTTTTCATCAGTTGAAAACATGAAATACTCCATTTTTCACCAAGCACACAAACTAAAAACACAAAATCCATCCCAGACCTTGATTCCCGATGTTTCATAGGTCTGCATAAATAATGTCCTATCTTATCAAGGGATTGTTAGTTGTTTTTGCCACACGTCAGTAGAACGCCGAACCACATCTAGGCCTAAGGGAAGAGAGGGGATGACAAGTCCCAAAGGAGACCTAACTTAAAGCGAGTGGAACCCAATAAAGAAATAAAACAATGATCGATTGATGGTAAATGATTTTTTTGAAATTCAACTATGGTTTTACAGAACCTTCCTTTTCTGCCCAGTTCATATGAGCAATCATAGGATTACTGCAGTTTCAACATGATTATGTCACAATCAGATCCTCATGTAGTATAAGACACAGTTCATTTCAATAAAAATGTTGTCAAATTGTTAAATTTTTCTTGTACAAAAACCACTGACACATAATAAATTTAATCATAAAAACACACTAAAACTAGACATAGACAAGGACACTTCTAGCATACTGTCCAGCGGGTAACAGACTGATTATTTATCCTTTGTCTTTTTTCTTCCAAGTGAATATTGTCCTCTTATCACTGAAGTCTGGTACCATTGCTCAGGGGCTTAACAACTGAAAGTTTGTGACCAGTTCAGGGGCTAAACACCAAAATGTTTACTACATTTTTCACAAGTGGTTGTTACCAGGGCTGTGGCGGGTAATGCCCTGGGCTCCACACTGGCACCTTGCACCGTTGATCGTGATCTCACTGATGTTAGTAGTCGTCATGTCAGCGTTTATGATGTCGGTGGTTTTGATGTCAGCGGTTGTGATGTTGCCAGGCGGTGCAGGCACTCCAGTCCAAGTATGATTCCGTGGAGGACATTGACCTGTTCGTTGGCGGGATGATGGAGACGCGCGTGCCGGGGGGTCTGGTCGGCCCTACCTTCGCCTGCATCATCGGCGAGCAGTTCAGGCGCTGGAGGAACGGCGACCGATTCTTCTACGAGTTTGGAGACCAAGCCGGCTCTTTTACCCTCGGTATGGCTTTTATTATGTGAATAAAATAATTTATCATTATCAGTCTTTATTTAAAATTCATTGTTGGTTAGTTTATGAAATTTAAGCATAGGCGTAATTAAAGGGTGGCAAGGGGGTGCAGTTGCTCCCCAGTAATTTGCAGAAAATATTATTGTAATATATGAAACCACGATAATCACGATAACAACCATAACTGCCCCTCCAATCAAAATACAGATATTACGCTATGTATTTAAGAAATTACTGCGAACATTTTCCATCACTGATTAGTAAAATCAAGTTTCTCAACGTTCTGAAGTCATAACTCTCATGACGGATCTGAAATCTGATTCCGTCTTCAGTTGAGAATAATATCTAAAACATAACAAAATTACACAAAATGTTAGTGGCACAATTCAGGCAAAGGTGGAAAAAACACAAAAATGCTAAAACATAAAATATGAAATCTGATCCCAAAACATCGTGAAACCTGATTTTATTAATCAGTGATGGGTAATGTCCACAGTAATTTCTTAAACAGCATTATAAGTCTGTTTTATAAGCAAACAAGAATTTGCAGAAACGATTAAGCTACAACTGATTATAAATGTAGCTAGTCGCTTTGGGCCACTAGAAAAATATTTTTGTTTTGAAAAAAATCCAGTAAGACTTTTGAACCAATAAGAAAGTTCCACCCAGTAAGAAAGTTATGATATTACTCTTGCAGATGATTATTTTTTGCTTTATAAATATAAAGTGGAAGTTGAGCAAACAAATTCACCTACCTCGAAGGTGAATGCCGCATAGCTACTTCACCCTCCACTTTCATTAAACTTCAATTAGCTCTCTAAAAAAACAATAAAATTTGTTGCCCATTCATTGCCAGAAAAACCTCTAGGTGAAGCTGGATATTGAAGCTGGTTTTATATTTTTGCTGTATTTATAAAAGTTTAACAACTAATAACTCAATATAATAATAATATAACTTCTTTAAATAATAAATGTTATATATAGAAAATAATTTTTACAGGAAATACAATTTTTGTATGCAACTTTTAACTAAGAATATTTATTTCCTATAACTATAAATATTTATGTTTGAAATATAAACAAAACCATAAATGATGAAATAAAAATTGGTAGAAAACAACATTTTAAAAGTTCAAAAAACTTTAAGAACTCTTATTTATAGTTTAACAAGACAAAATATAAGAACAATATTGAAGCTTTTGAGTATTTTGTCGATGAAAATATTTAATGAGGTATGTGGGAGAGAAATCATTAAACCATATTTTATTATCATTTGTTACTTTTCAGATCAACTTAAAGAAATTCGTAAAGTAACGTTGGCCGAGTTATTTTGCCAAAATGGAGATGACATTGACAGAATGACGTCTGATGTTTTCCGTGCACCGGACGCTCTGTAAGTTGTTAACAATTCTTTCTAGTTTCCAAATTAAGCATCAACTACCTATCTTATTTTTCAATTGCCATTCGTTTTGCTTTCTCAATAAAATCACTATATTGTAAATTACCTTTAATATTGTTCTGAGAGTAATGGCTGGTGCTTGTGCAAGATCCTCTTGCCGTAATATTGTTTAAACTTTTCAAATACTGCCTTTACCTTGTGTCTTTATCCTAAATATTGTAATATTTGTGAGTTATCTGTCTGTGTTTCACACTTTAATTTCAAAATATATAGTCATAGTTATGATACTAGATCAGGACTGCCACGAGGGGGGAAGGCTACCAGGATATTTCCCCCCAAGCCCCCGAATTCCACGAACCCAAGGGGCCCCTAGCCAACAAAATACCAAGATAAAAAGTAGGGGTCTCTAGGGTCTCCATAGAATGTTTGCACCAGACCCGCAGCCGCCTCGTACTAGTCATAACACTCACCACAAATACCAACACACAAGTCAACATTTTTTGAAGTATCAGTTTTCTACACAGGTAGAACATTTTGCAATAAACTCTCCCAGAGTATCAAACAAGTTTCTAAAATAACAAAATTTAAAGCAGAAGTGAAAAAATATTTTAAAACAAAGAACTTTTATAGTGTCAATGAATACATTAACAACCTGTAGTTATAGCTAGACATTTTATTTGACTTGTAGCCTTATCTTGTGACTGGCAAATTTCTTTAATAGTACTGTTAATTTTTATTTTGTTTTATTTCGATTGACCATCAGAATGTAAGTAGATATTGTAGCACAATGAACATTAACGATTTACCTGTCTAAGGGAAATTCCCTATAATAGATGTTATTTGAGGTAATAAATAAATACTTTAGTTAATCTATTAATGCCTAATAAAGTTTTCCTGTTTCAGGAATCCAATCAAATCCTGCAAAAACATTATAAAAATGGATCTCTCTCCTTGGAAGGAAAACTAACTGAAATCAAAGCTTTAATTCAATGGAGGAAAATAACTAGGGGCAGTACTCGTCTGACACTCATCTTTAATTGTATTCTGTTTACCATTTTTCTCACATCTTCGTCTTTACATATACCTTCACTTCTGCTTTTTTTATTGATTGACCTTGCTTCCTCACCTTTATCACTTCATGTGTAAACCTTTTCACGTTCACTCACACCTTATCTTTATATTTCCATTTGCATCTGTATCTCAAATATTCACCTTTACACCTTTACCTTCCCTCATCATCACCCAATCACCTTTACCTCAACCTAACACCTTCAATGAAACCCTTGCTAAACACGCCATCACTAAAAGTGCTTTAACGTTTTTCTAAGTTTTGCTATCAGAAAGTGTCCTTTCTCTACCTAAGTGTCCTTTCTCTATCTATTTCCAGTGATCTTTCTATTTTAAAATTAGATGTTTTATTTTTCACAATTTATAAACTAACGTACACATATGATCCACAATAGCTTGTAATTCAGAGTTGTGATTGAACAGGCATGAATTTGGTGTGGAGTTTATGTTTATATAAATCAAAGTGGAATTTGTAGGACAATATTTGAATTAGTAGGTTATATAATCTGTGATGATAGAGATTTGTATGGCTGACTTGAGAGATTTGAGTAAATTGTACAATCATAAAAGAGTCTCTAAGAACAAAGGGAGCAGTGTTATACAAATTGTGACCAAGATATCGATTGTTTGAACGCCAACCAGTGGTTTAGCGTAGATATTACTTAAATTAAAATATTTCTTTAACATGTTTTCTATTGAACAATCTTGTCTTTCTTTTGTAAGGCAATTTTAGCTGGGTTCTTATATTTTTGTTTCATTGAACTGACTAAGCCCAGTGACATTCCCCAAAACTCATAATTTTTAATGGTTCTAAAAATGTTCTGTCCGGTATCTTTTTAAGTATTGTAAATGAACCTTGAGGCATCCATTAAGGCAAGATAAAGCATCTGTTGAAACTAACATCTTAAATCTTTCAGAACTTTTTTATAAAATAATACCATACACCTGTACGCACATTTTTAGATAAAGTTGTATACACCATCAAGACGTTTTTCCTAAAATGTCAGAAAATAGCAAAATGTTAACACTAAAAAACTTTTAATTTATTTCATTGCTGGATTTTAAAATTTCAATTTCTTTCAATTTTATGTAACCTAATCACTAGATATTCTTTAAAAAGTTACTGTCAGATTTGATTAGCAATACAAAAATTGGCTGGAGACTTAAATAGCTGTGTTAAATTTATTTAATTTAAAAAGGGTACGTTATTCTTAAAACTACTTATTAAGTTTAAATAAATATTGTTTTTATATATTATTAATATTAAAACATTTTTGTATTTGGACAATCTGTGTATTTATTACATCCTGTAACAGCACACGTTTAATATAATGGTAACAGTGTAATAAAAAATAAACAGAGGACTTGTTGCTTGTACCAAGGAAAGTTTGTTTTATGTATAATTTCAGAGTCCAAGCAAAGACAATCAAAGTCTTATGATATTACATTAATTTTGTTCAATTTTGATAAGTATTAACAGTCAATAGTAGTTAATAGTTAAATATTTGTATGTACATAAATGGTACAAAGAACAGCATCTTATAAAATAATAACTTAAACATAAAACTAATCAAGGGTGATAGAAAATTCTTCAAATGAGTACACAGCTCTGTTGAGAATTTTTTTAAACCTGATTGAATTGGTTTATTTTTTTACTACTTTAGGAATATATTTTAGAAATTTATAATCTGCATAGGTAGGTTTTTTCTCAAAAAACTTCAGCCTATGAGTCTGAATCATTTCATTCCTTTTCGTGGTGTTATAAGAGTGAGTGGGTACCTTAAAGTTTATTTTTGACATTTGTGTTTTTTGATGAGAATGTATTCAAATATATACTGACCATAAACAGTAAATTTTTTGTAATTTTTGAAATGTTCCTTGCCTAATTCATCATGCTTTAACTTAAGCATAATTCTAATACTGAGTAGCTCTTTTTTGCTGCTTCAAAATACTATCCATATTTATCTTTTTTGTAGAGCCATACAGGGCTATGCAATAGGAAATGTAAGAGTGCAAAATAAATGCCCATGGGCAAAATAAATATTTGTGTACGTTTTTAAATCACAGTAATTAGACATTTTTGATAAAGTGTAAATTCCAGAGGTAATTATAATTAAAATTTGGTGTAAATCCCAATTCAGTTGCTGATCTATTGTCAAACCTAAGAAGTTTGTACTATTTTCCTTTTCAATAATTCTTTTCTTAAGGTTTTTAAAAAGCTTTGCCTTTGGATATTTTGTTAAGTGCAACAATTTATAAACTTGACTTTGTCTTTGGAATCTAAACCTTATCTTGGGGATTCAGATTAGACTTCTGTAAGTAATTTACTGTCCAAGGGGTCGTACCCCACCAGAGGAAGAGGAAGCCAAGTCTCGAGCCAACCTTTCCTAGTTAAGATACTCCTTACAAATTAAAAGTGATTTTTGTCAGTTCTAATACATTGTAAATACTTTGTCAAGGAATAAATATTGTTATTACCTATATTTCGTTGCAGCTATATCTGTTAACAGAGCTAAACAGAACGTTTTGTTTCGATCTGTCTGTTGTCGCTAAACTGTCTGTTACTGTATCAAATATCTGTACTAAGCCGTGCTTTCGAGATGTGCTTTGGTACAATATACTCCTAAAATTATTCCCCAACCTCACAATCAAAAAACGATTTTCAAGGGCAGCAGATTTCCTTCAGATTATATACCGGGTGCCCCATAAAGGCCCCCCCTCTTAATTTTTGAACACTGTAAATTTTCAAACAGACTTTGGTAAATGTTATTAGCAAAAGACAAAGTACTTTTTTAGGTGGTTAAGGGTTTCAACCCTCATCCCTATATAGGGGTTGCTGGGGGTAGTTTTAAGCAACCCCTAACAAGTTGCATATAATTTTAAAGAGGGTCAACAAATTAAAACTAATACCACAAACTATATCTGTCTATGATGGTTTAAACTAAAGTTATGGTAATAAACGGTATCAGGAAACTGACACATACTTTCTCCCTTTTAGCCCAACTTTAATGAATAAATTACTTTTTATTTACTAAATATAGAATACAAAGCATGGTCGAATGTACAGAAAATCTTGTAAACAAATTGTTTTAAAAAACATCCACCCAAATCCTTGCTTTGGAGGCACTACAGAACGCATTGCTACACTCGTGGTTTTAAGAGGGGACACACACACACACACACACACACACACACACACACACACACACACACACACACCACGTAAAAACCACTTGTTTGGGTTCAGGGAGCACCAAAACGAATATTTCCACTAACAACTCAAATTCAAAAATGTTGACGAAAACAATACTTTCTCCATATACTATGTATAGAGGGAGAAAGTAAAAAATGGTATCATTATATTGATTTTTTTAACATCCCTCCTGAAAATACCACAAACTTTAAAATAATTAGCAACTAAGCTTCAACTGACCATTGTCAGCAGAGATTCCAGTGTCAGTGCCTGACTCGTAATTTTAAGTCATAAATCATTTGAAAATTAAAATTATTGAAAAAGTCAACTAAATGTGATGCTAAAAATGGCCTCCATTCAAATTTTGGCGAAAGTTAAGGAAGGTTTTAAAATGACTTTCTTGCACTTTAAAAGGTTCTTTGAACAAGGAAAAGTTTGATTTTCCCACCCCATATCTGATTTCTGATGAGGAAGAGAAACTTAGAAGTACAAATGAAATAATTAAAATCAAAATCATCTTTATTCAAAACTAAAAATACCAAAATAAATACATTTTTTTGGCTGGCCATAACATTAGATTAAATAAACATAGAAAGGTCTAGTTTACGACATTCATTTTCTTTTTTTTGTCCTCTTTCAAATGATATACAGCTTGTTAGGGGTTGCTGCTATTTGAAAATACCCCGTCACAGCAAACCTGCGTACTCAGTGAATTTCCAATGCATATATATGTGACTCACTACCATATAGAGCTATTTACCAAGTTTCACAAAAATACATCCATAAATAAGTGATTTACAGCATTTTATTTATTCTCCATAAGAAAAACATTAGGGTTGAGGACGCAGGTTTGCTGCAACGAGGAAGATAAGTAATGTGTTTTTTTGCAATTATCAATACAACTGAACCAGGTGAAGCTACATACCAAGTTCTCTTAAAGTAGGTTCATAATAAAGGGAGATATACAACTTTACTTATTCTCCATATGAATAACATGGGGGCCGAGTATGCAGGTTTGCTGCTTCGGGGACTATCAACAAAAAACTTGTTTTTTGTGCTAATATCAATATACCACAACTAGTTGAAGCCACATACCAAGTTTCATCAATATACATTCATAAATGATCGAGATATAGAATTTTATTTATTCCCCATAAGGATAACATTGGACAACGTACTGTGCTTAGCACTTTGAATATCTCTGCAATGGTTGAACGTAGAACAACGATTAAAACACCAAAATGTTTGTTTTATTGAGCTAAACACATTAATAAACAGAAATGTGAAGTTTTTAGTAAAACCATCTGAGAAAAATCTAAAAACCTTTTTCCCATAAGATTAACATGGGAAACGTTTTTTGGATTTTCTCCGCAACCACTTAACCTAGGCTAATGATTCAAAATACTAAATTATTTGTTTTTTAAGCTCTATAAAATGGCTATAATCAAAATTGGGTGTTTTTTACATTTTGAGGTCAAATTTGCAAAAAACCGATTTTTGGAAAATTGTAAACCCCCATAAAACCCCCTTTCCCATAGTGCGACCGATCTGGTTTTCGAACTTAAAGTCATAAATACTACTCTCCACATTTGTGCCAAATTTCATAAAAATTGGGTGTTTATTTCAAAAGTTATCGCGGTAACGGACACATATATATATATACATATATATAAATTTGAACGAATAGTGTTTTTGGCATCTGGGGACCTCAAAACGAAAAGTTATCATGGTCTCGGGCTTAAGTCTTACCATGCCACCTACGGTAATAGCTTCTTCCCTATAGGGGAAATTCGCTAAAATAAAAACTACCCCCCAGCAACCCCTATTTAGAGATGAGGGTTGAAACCCTTAACCATCTAAAAGGGTACTCTGACTTATGCTAGTAACATTTACCAAAGATTGTTTGAAAATTTAAAGTCATTCAAAAAGAGAGGGGGATCCTTTATGGGACACCTGGTATTGATAACAATTGAAAACCTTTGACTTAATTACAAATAAGGTAGTTACTTTTGCACCGCCATTGTTGAAATCAGTTTGCATGCAACGGACGAGTTCTCTTAACCCAGTGACGAGGTCTTCTAACTGCTGCCTCTGGATATTGTGAAGTAATTTAACTTAGCCGTTTTGCTTTCTATTAGTTTGCCATTTTCTCATCAGAAAGAAGCACTGTTCAGACTAAACTTCATTATAAACCTCTTTGATACATTATAGACTTTATTTCACTCTTTACCAGGTTGTCAAACTTCTAATTTTAATATATTAGGTATATCTAGAGCATCGATGAGTTTTCACCATCAGCTATGCTGTTGTAAACTTCACACAAAAAGGCTTATCAAGAGTGTTTGAGAAAATGGGAAATTTATTCATACTTGCCTTAAAATACGCCCTAGTTGCGTCTTCCTCAGTGATTTAGTGACTTTTAGTTTGTTTCATAAATCGGTATAAAAATAAAATTTTTAGATTTCCAAGCTCCGTAGGACTTACAGAAAATTATCTAGTCAATTGGCTAATACCCTTAGCCCGTGAAACACAAGGTTATAAATTACACAATGCAATAAATAATTTATAAACTGTTTCTGCTTTTAAACATAGTTTCAAGAAAAATACTAAAATTATTTTTAAACTTTTAACGGTAATCCATGCATTTTCATTATCATTTACTTATTTGGATACAAAATATCCCCAAAACAATAAAAGTAACAAGGCCTAATGTTACTTTTATTGTGGTAATCTAAACATTTTGGAATGTTCAGGGTGGTCTTATTTTAATTTCAGTTCTTATAAAAACACATTTTGTTCAAACCCCTTTAGGTAAAAAGAAAATATCTAGCATATTGAAGCAAATTTTTGTCAACGTTTTAATATAAATATTAGTAGTTATATTCATTATGTACACGGCATGGTATGTTTTACACTGAAGTAGACAATGTAGAAGTTTCCGAGAACGGAGTCTGGCTTCTAGATAGGTCCCACTCTTTCTGTTTAATGTTAAGGCCCTGAAACATAAAAATTAAATCGCTTAAACACTCATATGGAAACACGACTTATATAACGTCAAGAGAAACACCCAGACTGTCAGGCTCTTTAGTAATTCTACACTTTATTCATCTATTTGTGGAAAGTAAGTCTGTACTAAAGTTATTCAAATTCAAATTCAAGTATCTTTATTCTGGGCGTAGTAGAATCTTATGGATGTTATTCTTTAATTTGGTTATTGATAATTTTAACAGGTGTTTATTATTAAAAAATAGTTCTGAAAGATAACCACAGAATGCAGCAAAAACCACTAGTGTTTTCCCGGTTGAAGCCAGGTACTGCACTAGCTGGCCAGCTTGTAAGTACATATCTAATGTCTTGCCTAAAGCCATAGAATGTATACATTGGTGATTTGTTTACATTTGTCTACAGTATTTGATTTTGACAGATGCCTTTTCTGTCAACCCAAACTTCACTTGGTTAATGTTAACAATGGTAAACATCTGCTAAGTGAGTCTGGTGAAAAGTTATTCACCACTCACTCTTTCAGAACATGAGCCCCCCCCCCCCCCCCAGTGGAGGAAAGTATAGTTGAAGGACATCTCAAACTGTCCGTTACTACAATCCGCACTTAACTGTTGGTTCCTGCCCTCTGCGCTTAGCTGTACATTACTGCCCTCCGTGCTTAGCTGTACATTACTGCCCTCCATGCTTAGCTGTACATTACTGCCTTCCGTGCTTAGCTGTACATTACTGCCCTCCGTGCTTAGCTGTACATTACTGCCCTCCATGCTTAGCTGTACATTACTGCCTTCCATGCTTAGCTGTACATTACTGCCCTCTGCGCTTAGCTGTACATTACTGCCCTCTGCGCTTAGCTGTACATTTCTGCCCTCTGGGCTTAGTTGTAGATTACTGCCCTCCGAGCTTAGCTGTACATGACTGCCCTCCGCGCTTAGCTGTACATTACTGCCCTCTGCGCTTAGCTGTACATTACTGCCCTCTGCGCTAGGCTGTACATTACTGCCCTCTGCGCTTAGCTGTACATTACTGCCCTCTGCGCTTAGCTGTACATTACTGCCCTCCGTGCTTAGCTGTACATTACTGCCCTCCGCGCTTAGCTGTACATTACTGCCCTCCGTGCTTAGCTGTACATTACTGCCCTCCGTGCTTAGCTGTACATTACTGCCCTCCATGCTTAGCTGTACATTACTGCCTTCCGTGCTTAGCTGTACATTACTGCCCTCAGTGCTTAGCTGTACATTACTGCCTTCCGTGCTTAGCTGTACATTACTGCCCTCCATGCTTAGCTGTACATTACTGCCTTCCGTGCTTAGCTGAACATTACTGCCCTCTGCGCTTAGCTGTACATTACTGCCCTCTGGGCTTAGCTGTACATTACTGCCCTCTGCGCTTAGCTGTACATTACTGCCCTCTGCGCTTAGCTGAACATTACTGCCCTCCGTGCTTATCTGTACACTACTACCCTCCGCGCTTAACACTATGTACCTGTCTGAGAGACGTAAGTTGATCCAAGACATCCTTGACCAGCGCCATGTCTGCATCAGGTCGCACATCCGTCTTGTGCCTGAGAGTGTTGCTGGCGACTACTGCTGCCACCCCTCCTGCAACCATCAAAACTCGTAGAGGTCCAGATCAAGATGTAAATTTGATCAGTCGCACATAATGCTGCAGCATAGACAGTAAATATAGTTCACTGTTTGTTTCAAGTGAATGTCTAGGCGTCAAAGCGATTCAATACATTGTGGTTGTCTTCTGCTTGTAAGAAATACCCCCATCGCAGCAAACCTGCATACTCAGCGAATTTCCGATGCATATATATATGGGTATCACTACTACCTATAGCCACTTACCAAGTTTCACAAAAATACATTCATTAATAAGTGATATATAGCATTTTATTTATTCTCCGTAAGAATAACATTAGAATTGAGTACGCAGGTTTGCTGCAACAAGGAAGATAAGAAATGTGTTTTTTTGCAATTATCAATATAACTCAACCAGGTGAGGCTACATACCAAGTTTTATTAATTTAGGTTCATAACTAAGGGAGATATGAAACTTTACTTATTCTCCATATGGATAAAATGGGGGCCGAGTATGCAGGTTTGGTGCTACCGGGAAAAATCAACAAAAACCATTTTTTTGTCCTAATATCAATATGCCACAACTAGTTGAAGCCACATACCAAGTTTCATCAATATACATACATAAATAATCGAGATATAAAATTTTATTTATTCTCCTTAAGAATAATAACATTGGACAACGTACTGTGTTTAGCACTTTGAATATCACTGCAACGGTTGGACGTAAAACAAAAATTAAAACACCAAAATGATTGTTTTGTAGGGCTAAACTTATTGGTAGAAATAAATGTGGAGTTTTTATTGTAATTATCTGAGGAAAATCTAAAAACTGAATTCTCATAAGATTAACATGGGAAATTTTATGGACGCGTTTTTTGACTTTTCTCCACAACCACTTAACCTAGCTTAATGATTCAAGATACTCAATTGTTTGTTTTTTTAAGCTCTATAAAATGGCTATAACTAAATTCTAGTGTTTTTTTTATTTTAGGGTAAAATGTTCAAAAAACTGATTTTTGTAAAATTTGAAACCCCTATAAAACCCTTCTCATAGACCGATCGATCTGGTTTTCGAACTTAAAGTCATAAATGTTATTCTCCACATTTGTGCCAAATTTCATCAAAATCGGGTGCTTCTTTCAAAAGTTATCGCGGTAAAGGACACATATATATAAATTTGAACGAATAGTGTTTTTGGCATCTGGGGACCTCAAAACAAAACGTTATCATGGTCTCGGGCTTAAGTCTTACCATGTCACCTACGGTAATAGCTTCTTCCCTATAGGGAAAATTCGCTAAATCTACCGATGTTTTAATATTTGGGACTTATTTTACCAGAGTAGATTGAGTAGTGTCCCCTTTTTAAACGTAAAGCTGTTTGTAAATCTATTATTGAGGCTAGAAATGCCAGTTTTTTAAGTATAGCTAATCAACAAAATATTCGCCTACAATCCCGCCTAAAGTGTTTCTTTACAATCTAAAAGCACATTATAAAACAGCTGTTTTCTGTTTAGTAATCCAAAAAGTCTCTTTCGCTTGCTGCTTTACTTTTCCCCTCGCTGAAGTTCAAATAGCTGATTGATTGATGCTAACTGACTCAACATATATAACCGCAATCTCTTGAATTCAATACAAATGGATTAAGGTGAATGTTTTTGTATGTTTGTGGTATTAAAAATTGCGGGTGTAGGAAAAATGTTGCATATAATTTGAGTGAAAAGTGTCTTTATCATCTTTAGAAAATTACCGCGTGACACTTCCCTCAAGGAACAAAAACATACTTTACGCTCTTAATACATAAATAACTATTTTAATAATCAACTTATCTTATCAAACTATAATTTAATGAGCTATAATTAAAAAATTGTTACCTTTGAAAGAGAGGTATGTTGGCCTGACAGAGTTGTAGGTTGGCAACACCATCTGCATTACTCTTGGTGTTATGGTACCCCTGCTTACTGTTGTCACAGCTGGAACATTTGAATCAGAATCTGAGTGAAGGAGGTTGAAGAAATATTTATTTATTTACAGAATATCGTTACATCACGCAATGGCAGACCTGATGTTATACAGTCAGTATTGAAAATGCTTCAAACTGAACCATGAGTAATAAAATATTGGTATAAGATTAGCCGTTCCTTGGATTAACCCAGAAATACATCACCTATTTACCACATTTACAAATTTCATTAAGTAATTCTTGTTTCTTCAAACTTTTGGTCTCTTTGTGAGCATGGAGGATAACCCTTTGATTGTCAGTTATTTGAATGGAGTGGTTATGTTTTTCATTGATTTCCTAAAGTTTTGAATACCTGAACATTAAAAAACTTAAATGTTTCGGGCAAGATGTTGGTCAGATGTGCACCTCAGTAGGAATCTATACTGTGCCATCAATGTGACCTCACAGCAACTACCAATCGCTTAAGAAAGTCAGCTGCAGATGGGTGAACTCTCCGAGTTGCAAATACAAAACACTGACTGAATGGTGATTGGCAGCTTGGATCCACTGTTATTTAAGAAATTACTGCAGACATTTTCCATCTCTGATTAATAAATGTACGCAATAATCTCTTAAATAACATATGAACTCACTCACCATCGCCAGCAATGAATTTTAAACAAAGTATTGGATCCACTGTTTTATTTTTCTTCACAGAGACGACATTTTAGTTTGAATCAAACCGAGTAAGTTTTCCATCTCATCCAACTACACCCACTTTTCACACTCTAAGGTAACTGTAGTCAAGAAGTTGCCTTCATGGTAAAACTATTTAAAAACTCCCTTTCACGGTTGAATATTGTTGAGGTTTTACTTAAAAGTATGTAATACTAAGTTATAAATCTTACGTGCTTGACTTCCTTGTATTTTCATGTTTATTGGAGAAGGAGACCTGAAAAAATATGATACGTCAACTTTATATACACATTCTTAAAAGTACATGTTTTATTTTTCACTGTATTGTAATTGTAGAAATGTCTTTAATTATTACCAATTATTGACTCGTATGAATAGGAACTGTAGAATTTTGTTCCTGAAAGTCTCAGAAGAGAGCAGCACAATACAGTGGTGTTCACTGCTGCCTGATGGAAGATACAGCCAGCTTTTAAATTACATTGTTGGAAGCTACAACGATCTTTTAAATTATATTGTTTCAGATAAAGTTATCTTACTTTAGACTACTTGTCCCAAAACTGCATCAGCTACAAGAATTATGAGTGCTCTCAACATTAGATCATCTGCATCCTGAATCTCTCCATTACCATTAGACTATTGAACATTTCCACCAAAATATCACCATAGTCAATGGAACATCAATTATTTCATAATTTTGACTGAATCAACTGTTAATTACTGTACCAAAATGGCGCTTTCCGTAGAAAATAAATAAATAGATAAACAGTATTATCATCTCCAGTAGACACACCTGCTGTCCTCCCGCTCGGTTTTGGTGGTCTTTGTCCGGCCCCGCAGCATGTTGACGTTGCGTCGCAGCCTGGTCTGGTAGTACGGGTCTCGCTCGCTCTGTTTGATGTATTGCGTGTCCGGCCGATTCACCCCCCACTTGGGTCGTTCCTCCAACCGCTGGTGAGACCTTGACCTCAGGGCAGCTTTGCTCTCTGACCTGTTGTTATGAGGAATATTAGATTTGTATGGTTTGTATGGATTGTAATGTTAGTAAAGTATATTTAATTTTCTATCGATATTGCCTCTTAAATTAAATCATGGTTTATTAATTCCCAGCTTTGAAATAATAAAGGAAAATTTAGCTGGATTGTTCCCATTCTAGTTTGAGCTTTTAGAGGGAATAATGGACTTCCCTTGCCAGTGCAACGACTTCTAGGGAGCCTTGGAACAAAAGGCCAGTGCCCAAGACTCAAAAAACTATTTGAGTCTCACAGGCTACACGATGAACTGACCTGGGAGAAGGAACCTCGAACTCCAGTAGTCAGATGGGTTAGAAGGCTCCTTCAGAGGAAATGTCTTGCCTTATAGGCTTAAGGCTCTAGAGATTATTCAACCTGGGCCCAGCCTGGAGCCCAGTCGCTGGATGGATTGCGACTAGACCAGTGGTTCTCTGTCTTGTGGGTGATTCACTGCCCCTGTATCACCTTTCCCATTTTAGAGATTCCATTCTTCCATTGCTGTACAGTAATCAAGTTAAAACTGTATTTTTTCCCCCACAAGTTTCTCTACATCAGGGTGCAAAAAGTACCATTCAGTAATTAATATATCCAGAAAAAGTATGTATGCAGATCAGTTTCGTCTCTTCACTTTGTTTTCTCTAAAAATGAAAATTAAATCAAAGTCGTTTATTCGCACAAAAATTTGAAAATATATAACAATCTTTCGTTTTGACAAAACTATAAGAACAAAAATAAAATAAATTTCAGGGTCAAGATAGATTTATAAAGCAAACCAAAATCTAACATAGAAACAGAGAGAATAAAATAGTAAAAGTATTTTGATGAAAGATAGTTACCAACCAGAAATTAAACCTATATGGACAAGTTGCCACTATAATCAACCTGAGGTTAATAAATTGAGAAGCTTGATACAAACTAATACAATAACAATTTTTGAAAATAAATAATGTAATTAACAAAAACAAATTTACTTGATTGATTTTACTTTTGAAATGAGAGGTAGTCTAATGACTCACTTGGAGACTTCGGTCTGTGTGCCCTTCTCGTAGGAGGGGTTGGTCCGGAACTTAGTGGGGGTGAGGAGGCGGCCGGGGGATACGACGAGGCTCAGCTGATTGACCTCCACCTTCTGCGGCTCGCTGAGCACCAACGCGACCTCGGGCGTGGCGGGGCTGTGGGGCCGGGGCTCGGCGGGGGAGTCTGGCTCATCCGATGACTCTGGCGGGTCACGGGGCTGTGGGGGGAGAGCTTTGTTGAGTGTGACAGAATCAAAACTGGTTTATAACAAACTAAACAATACTGCTCAAACAATTTAGTTATATAGAAAAAACTGTACAAATAGATTGTTACTAAAACAAACACACACAAAAAGTTGATCCCAAATTTGGAAATAAAATAAATAATAACACCTAGGTGTCACAATTGATTGAAAACTGTTGAGGAAACAGCATGTAGACCAGATGTCCAAGAAGCTTCCCTTAGGAACTTCAACAAATTTTATTCGCAAACAATAACCAATAAGTGGCCTGGATGCAGCCAAAGTCACCTATTTTGCACTTTTTTATTCCCACCTGAGATATGGCATAGTGTCGTGGGCAGACATAACAACATCAATCTGGAACAAGCTCTAATACAACAAAAAAGTGCAATTACACTTCACGCGGAATATTTTGACCTGTGGCTTACTCCACTGCCGGAGTGACTGAGATAACCAGCTGATCTACTAGTGAACATGGAACATACTGACGAACAGTTATTTTTTTTTTTTAATAATAATAATATTTATTCCGTGACAATGTTTAACAATGTGTTGGAATTTTTATTTACATATTTTTATTATTATTATTATTATTATTAAAAAAAAGTAACTCAATTTAAGGCTACCCTTATATTTTTAATTTGTTAATGACCATCCTGATTTTTTGTTAAACTACACACTACACAAAAATGATATCAGTATTTAAAACTAAATAGTAGTGTTTTTACTGATGATTCAACGTAATAAATTACCTCCAATCTCTTAACCATTGGTTTAACGATCTCCACAGGTTGTATGATGCTTTTTGCACGTTCTTCAATAGGTTTCTGTTCTTTCTCTTCCTTATTGCCATCACTTTTTTCTTCTTCTTTCTTCACGTCCAACACTTGCACTGCCGGTTTTGACTTTACCTCCACAGCTGTTGGTTCTATCTCAACCCTAGCTATTTTCAGTTCTGATCCTGTTACGCAAGGAATGTTAATTTTTTCTTCGTAAACTGGTAATGGAGTATCTTCAGCCTCAAGTTTGTGTTTTTTTCTTGTCTTATTTTTTTCTTCCCGAGCTAGCCGTTCTGCTCTTTCTATTGCCTCTTTCATGGCTTTCTCTTTCTGCTCTTCTTTTATCTGGAACACAAATTAATCAGGTACGTTTGAAGTACAACAAAAGTTATATACAAAAAGCCTCAACAGTTTTATTGTTTTTTACTTGTACCTTAAAAAGTTGTCTTTATAGGTTTGACTTGAGCCTTATTAAACTGCTGAACATGTTGATAATATTTCTTATGAGATTCTCCTAATCCATTTAAAAGTGCAATAAGAAGTAATTATTTATTACTTAGGAACTACCACAAAGCTTTATTGGTACCTTTAAACTATCAGACCTCTTTCTCTCTAAGTTTCATTAGTTGGCCTTCGTACAAGAGTTCTAGTAATCTGCCCATTGTCATTTTGTTCATAATTTTTCTACTTTTTGTTTATTTTATGTTACTATATTGCATTAATAGAAATACTAGAATAGAAAACCAAAAATAAAATGCAAAACAATTCCATTTTCAGACACAATCACAAGCAAAAAACGTTTGTTAACATATAATATTTCAAATGAATCAGTAATAAAATACCATAATTACTGATTTAAAAATGTGTTTGAAATTTGTTTCAGAGTTATATAATGTTATCAGCTTTCAGGCTGCTGAGGTTGCAGTGTCAATGAATTGCTTTTTTACTCTGTTATCATTTATCTTAAGCCAGACAAGTTCAAGGTAAAGCAAATTAATTCTCGTCAAAAGTCATGATTTCAAATGGAAACATTTTGTATGTGCAATACTGTGAAAGGAAAGAGTGAAGAAAAATAAATACTCTCCTTTCATACCTCTTTCTCCCTTTGTTTTCGACGCTCCTCTTCGAGTCTTTTTCTCTCCATTTCTTGTTGCTTTCTGAGTCTTTCTTCCTCTAGTCTTTCTTCTTTTTGGCGGCGTTCTTTTTCTTCTTTTCGTTTTTTCTCTCTTTCTTCCAACTGCAGTTGTAAAAGGAATATTTTTTTACCATTAAGAAAGAGCTAACATGTTTATACACTCTTCATTTGTTTTTGTTTTTTTTTCTGATGTGCTTACTTAAATATGTACTTTCTTTATGATGATAATACTTAAGTAGAAAAAACATATAAACTATAATAGGGGTGTATAACTTAGTTATTAGATAAATGTATATAACACTAGCATATAAACATGAAATAAATAGAAATTTATAATAATTAGTGATATTATAATCAAAACTGGTTTATAACAAACTAAACAATACTGCTCAAACAATTTAGTTATATAGAAAAAACTGTACCAATAGATTGTTACTAAAACAAACACACACAAATTATTATTTTTATTTTTATTTTTATTTTTTATTTTTATTTGCTTATTTTTATTTTTAAATTTTATTAAAAATTACACTCAATAACAATTGTTTTTGTCTTATCTATTAAAAAGCTAAAGACACCTTCTTTTGGCTGACCTAACTGAAAGATTTTTTTTGGGCATCTTGTGCAGAAAAATCTAGATTCTAATATAAACTACTCTTTTCCTTTATTTTGATGTTAATTATTAAATGTAGATTCTAATATAAACTACTCTTTTCCTTTATTTTTATGTTAATTATTATATCGAGGGAGACTCTAGATGTCATACCTGTTGCCGAATTGCGTTTTGAAGTTCCTTCGCTTTCTGTCTCTTTCTCTCCCTTTCTAAAAGCTCCTCAGGTTCAATGGAGATATTTTGACCCCTCAAATACGTCCTATAACAACAAATCAAGTTTTTTTTTATATTTCTGTTCAATATGCATTCAGTAACAAGGCTACACAAGGCATCTCACTCATTCTACGCACATCATTCATTCATTCTTATTCCCCTTAAAATAAGCACAAGCTCACGTCAGTGTCTAAAATAGTGTTGTAGCGAGATACTATAACCAAACCAGAATCCGATGGAGGGATTCAGGTATAAAAAAACTGATAAATACTTTGTACAATAAATTGAATTTACACATTTTTCAAATTGTTAAATTCAAAAGCCTTATATGTAACAACAACAAAAAACAGTATAACCTGAAACAAGTACTATAATACTTTTTTAAAGCAACACTTCCGAAAAATCCATTCCAGTCTTCCCTTCTAAAATCATATTTGGATTACATGTTATAACAGTGGATTATATTTTATAGTAGTTACTGCACCGGAGCTGAATAATAGTCTGTATTTTAAATTGACAAAATTACATCAATTTGGTCGACTATAGACATTTATTATGCAAAATTTTAGTGTTTTTTGCATTGTTTATAAAAACTACAGATCCAAATTAAGGATATTTTATAATGTCTGGAGTATGTACCGATCACTGTTGCTGATGGTGTCACAGCTCCCGTACTCCGTCACAGGAGAGGTCACGTCTGGATGGCTGATGACCAGGACCTCGCTGGAACAGGAAAGGATCTACGATAAGGGGGAGTGCAGCAGTTGAAGGAGAACTCGGTATGCAGTCTACTTCTGATTATTATAATTCTGAAGAGAGGGGCTATGAGAGATAATGAAAGTATTTATAAAGTAAAAGTAATTTAATGTAATTTAATTGAAAAGTGGCAAGGATATTAAATTGATTTCACCAACATCTGGTATATTAGGCAAAAGCAACAAAAATGTAGATAGGATTATAATTACTGCTGTTTCGTACTTATCAACTACAGGGTTATCTAAAGTTAATAATCTCATAAGATATAGATTTCTAGATGATCACGAACTTGTCAGGGTTAAGGTTTCACACAGAATGAAACTGATCTTTTTCGTAAGGGAGAATTTAAATCATATGCTGGAAAAGAAATGTAGTCGAAGATTTGTACAGTGAGTATGTAGAAGAGGCACCGACGATACAAATTCTTCATTAATGTTTCTAGAAACCATTAAAGAAATTCCTCAATGGGATACAACTATGTTTAATCTATTCTTAAAATGCTGGATGAGCCAGAAATTTACAAGTGACTTTTACTAAGTTGCTAGCTGTTGAAAGCATAAATGTAAAGGTTCATTGTAAGGTCAATGTAACTAATTTTTTAGAAATAAACAAATTATACACAAGAAGTAAAGTCTTTCAAAATGCAGCATAAAATTAATATTATCTCATTTAATGGAGTTGGGACATTTGTTTTTGACTTGGGTTGTCCTCAAAGCAGTTTGTAACTGAGGAATGCTTCAAAATAAAGGTATTTTTATTCATTTATTTACGAGATAATGAATAAAGATATTTTGAACTGAGTTGTTGGCGCTACCTGACAGTGTTGTTGGTAGCCCTACACAGCCACGCGGGAGGGGTGGCCCCAGGTCGGTCAGTCACAGCTGGTAGTCTCGCCTCGGGGTTGTGCAGGCTGGCGTCCCACAGGTGCCCCACCCCCACCCCCTTATCACCCCACCGTGGCCGACCTCCCTCTGAGTTCAGAGAGTCAGGGGTGTTCCTGGGGACATTCAAAACAGTAATGTCTTTATTGAAAATTTGATTTTACAAAGGAACATATTACAAACGTCAATTTAAATAAAAGTCAAATTATTTTCAAAAATAAAACAAGTGAATCCATTTGCTTGAATTCGAACAGATATATTTATTTTCTAATTACCCAGCTCAGCTCATATACAGCAAGGCAACAAATTATTTGGAGTTGCCTTGTTATTACAGCTCTGTACCCAGCTCATATACAGCAAGGCAACAGGTTATTTGGAGTTGCCTTATTATTACAGCTCTGTACCCAGCTCATATACAGCAAGGCAACAGGTTATTTGGAGTTGCCTTGTTATCACAGCTCTGTACCCAGCTCATATACAGCAAGGCAACAGGTTATTTGGAGTTGCCTTGTTATCACAGCTCTGTACCCAGCTCATATACAGCAAGGCAACAGGTTATTTGGAGTTGCCTTGTTATCACAGCTCTGTACCCAGCTCATATACAGCAAGGCAACAGGTTATTTGGAGTTGCCTTGTTATCACAGCTCTGTACCCAGCTCATATACAGCAAGGCAACAGGTTATTTGGAGTTGCCTTGTTATCACAGCTCTGTTACATTTTGATGGAATTCCAGAAGTGAGCTAGAACCGTTGATATAGCTTCTGTGCTGTGGTTTGTTACTATCAACAGCTATTATATAATCAGTTAAATTGATTTATATTCAACCGTATTGACACTGGAACTTTGAAAGCCCAGGGGGCGAAGCCATGAAGGTGCCAACAAAACTGTTAGGGGTTTGGACTGCTTTCCCTGATTGTGTTTGTGTGTTCTTTTTACTAAATGTCGTTGGCGTTGAAATAAAAAAGTGGATGTCTTCCAAAACCCCAAATAGCACTATCATAATGGGGAATTGCAATGTTAAATGCTTTTAAATAAACTATAAACAATCGTTTATGATCTAATACTTTTGCCAGTAGCCTTATGCTTGTAATAAATAGGTATTTTACCAAACTAGCACAAAATCTGAATTTAAACAATCAATTTGTTCGAAATTGGCATCACACTGACAGCTACCATGAGTCATTCTCAAACTCCCCCACAGAGGGAACTCCTGTATGAGTTAAGTCTTGATGAGGGCCAATCTGAAATCCATGTTATTCCCAATGGTGGTAATTGCAGCTGGTTAACTGCTGCTAAGAGCGCTCTCATATTTTGAGGAAGCGCGTTTATGATATTTGAATAGACATGTCTTATTAATTGCTGAGGCTAGCCTGAGCTGAATAGAGTTGAACTATGCCCATATTACATTATAATACCCTTTTGAATATATTTTTTTGTGTATAATATTGTTATATTTGATAACAAAAAAAACAACAAAATTGCAGCTAATTTGTCGCTCAGTAAAAATAACATCAACGAAGAACATGCTATCCTGGAGTTTTCATGTTTGCATTAAAAGGAAAATAAAGAGTGAAAAGTTACCTCCACCTTACTTTTGGCTCTGAATGAAGCATTTCTTTTAAATATATATGTTTAGATGGGAAAGGGGTTGGGTGGGCGTTTCTAGTGGTTACCCAGCTTTGGAGATCCACCAATGGCCAGTGTCCCAACAATTTGTTGTTACTCAGCAATAATACATACACACAGTTTGAGGAGTGCCAACCGCTGGGCTGACGACTGGATGGTTTCAGCGAGTTGTTCCACGACGGTTGGTATTCCTGTCTCTCCCCGGAGTCGCTAGCATAGCCTGATGTCTCCCCCTCCTCTCCGTCGCAACTCGTCTCTTCCTGGGCAAGTGGAAAAGAAGTAAAAAACTTGAAATCAAACTATTTAATATTAGGTGTATGCAATGTCCAAGTACTGAACATTTTAGGTAATCAATATTCCAGAATATAATTCACTTCATTAATTTACTTGCTAAATCATGCAATATTTTATTTATTTGAACCTTACTTTCATTTTGTTTAGGCAGAGGATCATTTTTGCATTACATTTCAAATACAGTCATGTTTATCTTTTGCTATTAGCAAAGCTTATTTAACCCTTTGAATCTTAAGTTGTTTTTTTCAATATTTGTCTCCCAAAAAATTCAATCTAAAAAAATAAATGTCTAATCCAACCTTTTAATTAATAAGTCCAAGGACTCCAAGGGGTTACAAAGTTCACTCATAAATATAAAAAATGTTAAACTAATGTTTCTTAAGAAGGCGCTCCAGTCACGAAACTTTTCGCGTTTCTACCTGCTTCGCCTATAAGGCCAATGTTAACTTTCAAAGCCCGTTCCTCCTCAACGGATTATTCGATATCATTGATTTATGGCTCATTTTAAAGAGCAAAAATATACCTAGCGATTTCAGTAAGCAGAATTTCGATATCGTAAATACTAATCGATCAATAAAATTTCAAAATATTCAACATTTACGATTTTTTTGTGCGTGAACTATTTAGATAACGAAATTCTGCTTACTGAAATCACTAGATATATTTTTGATCTTTAAAACGATCCATAAAAAATCCATTTTGGACCACCCATTGAGGAGGGACGGAGTTTGAAAGTTTGCATATAATTCACTTCATTAATTTACTTGCTAAATCATGCAATATTTTATTTATTTGAACCTTACTCTCATTTTGTTTAGGCAGAGGATCATTTTTGCATTACATTTCAAATACAGTCATGTTTAGCTTTTGCTATTAGCAAAGCTTATTTAACCCTTCGAACCCTAAGTTGTTTTAATCACAAACAACTATTTAGATACCAACTAAAAAATCCAGCGTAATCCATATTGTGTTGTTTTTACTGGTATAATAATTAATTTATAGTTTATTGGTCTTATGGGAGAAGCAGATAGACGCAGAGGACTGTAAGCAAAACATGACTATTTCTCAAATCTTAAAGTGTGTAATTATAAATACTATTCATCTTTAACAAATATTTGTTTGAAAAAAAAAATTTTAATTGCAGCAAATTATGATCATTTACTGAAAAAGGACATTTTAAATCCTTCCTGAAAAATGTATATTTTTTTATTAAAAGTCTGTAAGTATTGCCTGTGGTATTACATATTATATGTATAATATCCTTCATAGCACTAAAACATATTTTAGGAAAACATCAACTCATCCACTTTATTTAGAAACACAAACCACAATTTTAAACCGCAGTTAAAATCTTAACCATTAACTGAAACTCCACAAATATAGAAAAATAACTATTTTTAATTTCAAGGTAAACCTTCATACTTACTTTTAAAACACCTAAAAACATTTTTAGGTCATTCCACCAAATTCAGATCACTAAAACTGTGGAATACTGTCCGACGACACAATAGCGTGTGTATACAACTGAGGAATACTGTCAGACGACACAACTGACCGCACAAATGAGGGTGAGTGGGGTGGTATGAGGGGGTGTGCTAGATCCGTCGTGATAACACAAAATTACCAATGTATCGGGGTTACCGCTGACCACATCGCATGACTGGCCGCCTGACCTTCTACATTACCGCTACTCTCACTCTATATTAGCACACTTCCATGATTTAATGTGCTGTTATGGATTAAATATAAAGAACAATTTGATATTGTATTCAATAACCTCTTTTTTTTGTTTTTATAAACCCAAGTTAACAAACATTAAAAATTTAAATAAAGAATATGGAAATATTTACGTTTACATTTTGTAACTTTTACGCTCACGCCGCTAAATGTTGTGTTTCATTTTTAAACTTGATTCTAATATTTCAAAGATGCTATCTTGATACATGAATGCTAAAAATTTCAGCCTGAACAAATAAAGGTAACCTAAATCCTTATATATTATACGGTATTCTTAACCGTCCTTGCTTCAACCGCCCATCGGATTAACCGCCGTTTTTACAGGAAATTACTATTGTCCGCTACCGTAGCCGTAGCCACTATGGTACAGCCGATGTCCCAATACTGTACCATATTTGTATTTGTATTGTACCTATTTTTAACTGTCTTTTAAGTTCTATCAGTTTTAGTGCTTAATGAGCCCAGGTGTTATTTGTTTTAACCGCCCATAGGTCTGACCTTGAATTTCCCCATTAATTCAGGTGATGTCATTTTTTGGGGACCTCAAGTACTATACCAAGTTTAAATTGTGGATTTAGATCAAATATAAAAAAAATGATTAAATGTTTAATGCTGTAGACAGTCTACAACCCAAATAAGAATTAAGTCTTCATTATTCCCTACAATTTTACACATAATTGACAAAATAACAAGATAAAATAAACAAATAAAATTCAATATCTATTTCTCTTTCTGTTTATACACTGAGAAGTACCCTAACTAAAACCAATACATATGTTTATATTTAGAAGAGAAACATACGCAAATTGAATTGGCCAACCAAGCAAAGCTGACTAATGCTTTTGTTTGCTTTTAAGTTCAGTACAGTGGGGACATTTGTTCATTTCAATATTATTAGTTTTGAATACCGGTACTAAAATTCTATTTTTTAGCTTTGATTCAATTTACTGTGTAAGATAAGTCGAGCAGGAGTTAAAGCCAGTTTATAGAACTGGATATCATAGGAGCTGTAGCCAGTTTATAGAACTGGAGTTCATAGGAGCTGTAGCCAGTTTATAGAACTGGAGTTCATAGGAGCTGTAGCCAGTTTATAGAACTGGAGTTCATAGGAGCTGTAGCCAGTTTATAGAACTGGAGTTCATAGGAGCTGGAGCCAGTTTATAGAACTGGAGTTCATAGAAGCTGTAGCCAGTTTATAGAACTGGGGTTCATAGGAGCTGTAGCCAGTTTATAGAACTGGAGTTCATAGGAGCTGTAGCCAGTTTATAGAACTGGAGTTTATAGGATCTGTAGCCAGTTAATAGAACTGGAGTTCATAGGATCTGTAGCCAGTTTATAGAACTGGAGTTCATAGGAGCTGTAGCCAGTTTATAGAACTGGAGTTCATAGGAGCTGTAGCCAGTTTATAGAACTGGAGTTCATAGGAGCTGTAGCCAGTTTATAGAACTGGAGTTCATAGGAGCTGTAGCCAGTTTATAGAACTGGAGTTCATAGGAGCTGTAGCCAGTTTATAGAACTGGAGTTCATAGGAGCTGTAGCCAGTTTATAGAACTGGAGTTCATAGGAGCTGTAGCCAGTTTATAGAACTGGAGTTCATAGGAGATGTAGCCAGTTTATAGAACTGGAGTTCATAGGAGCTGTAGCCAGTTTATAGAACTGGAGTTTATAGGAGCTGTAGCCAGTTTATAGAACTGGAGTTTATAGGAGCTGTAGCCAGTTTATAGAACTGGAGTTCATAGGAGCTGTAGCCAGTTTATAGAACTGGAGTTCATAGGAGCTGTAGCCAGTTTATAGAACTGGAGTTCATAGGAGCTGTAGCCAGTTTATAGAACTGGAGTTCATAGAAGCTGTAGCCAGTTTATAGAACTGGAGTTCATAGGAGCTGTAGCCAGTTTATAGAACTGGAGTTCATAGGAGCTGTAGCCAGTTTATAGAACTGGAGTTTATAGGATCTGTAGCCAGTTTATAGAACTGGAGTTCATAGGAGCTGTAGCCAGTTTATAGAACTGGAGTTTATAGGAGCTGTAGCCAGTTTATAGAACTGGAGGTTATAGGAGCTGTAGCCAGTTTATAGAACCGTGGTAGTATTGCTAGCCTACCTGGTAATTATGTTTATAAATCGGAGGAAGGCTCGGGCTGCGGCGACGACCGAACTTGTCTTCTAAAGCATCTGAATTTTCACAGCTCACCTCTGCTCTTCTTAACTCGTACGAAGACACGTAACGAGTCCTAAACATCAAAACAATTTGTTTTATAATACTGATGATATTAAATAACTTACTTAATTAGTATCAAAAATCATATCAGTTATTAAAATTTATTTATCAGTCGATCTAATGAAGCAAAGATTATGAGGTCTGTAACAGACCCATATTAGACAGAAAGAATAAAATGATGAAAAGATTTGAACGTTACCTGATAGAGGGCCTGTAGTCGTCATACCGCTTGCTGGGCAGCTCCCCCCAGAACCAGTTACCACATAACCCGCCCATCTCCTCTGAAACATCACCGAGAAAACCGCCATTACCAAATAGTTTTGCCTGATAAATATACTTAAGTAGTTTAACTTTAAAAATCATAATAAGTTATAACTTTGGTTCCTTGGCAAAAAAACAGACTTTGAGTTCATAAATAATTTTTCAATCCAAAATCGTTGATTAATATGGTTTATTTTAAAGAACAATAAATTACTTATTGATTTAAGTTATCAGAATTTCAATATCACAACTAGTTTACCCATTAAAAATTCGTAACTACTGAATATTTTGGAAATTTATTGAACGATTATTATTTGTGATACTGACATTTTCTCACTACTGAAATTGGTATGAATTTGTTTGCTCGTTAAAATGAGCCATAAATCAACGATTTAAAATAATCTGTTGAGAAGGCTTTGAAATTAATATTGTTGTTATGGGGAAAGCAGGTAGAATAGCCAAATGTTTCATGACTGGAGCCCACTCTCAATATGTATCATTACATAGTATTCAACGATGCTGCATCCGGTCCTTTCAAAAGACAATTGCATCAGAAATAATTACATTCGTAAATCTTGTCAATAGCGCTTAAATGGAAAGTTTGCAAACTCAGATATGTTTGGGGTCAAGTTTGCCGCTATGATCTCTGCCAAGAAATACCTTTAAATGAGGTTTAACTCTACCTGTGAGACTTCCTCCACCCTTCGATTGGGCACCACGAATCACACCCATTATACCCATTGTTTTTGATTGGGCACCACGAATCACACCCATTATACCCATTGTTTTTGATTGGGCACCACGAATCACACCCATTATACCCATTGTTTTTGATTGGGCACCACGAATCACACCCATTATACCCATTGTTTTGATTGGGCACCACGAATCACACCCATTATACCCATTGTTTTTGATTGGGCACCACGAATCACACCCATTATACCCATTTTTTTGATTGGGCACCACGAATGATACCCATTATACCCATTGTTTTTGATTGGGCACCACGAATCACACCCATTATACCCATTGTTTTTGATTGGGCACCACGAATGATACCCATTATACCCATTGTTTATTACTTGAATCAACGAGTCGGTACCTAGTAAGGATATAACCCTGCAGGTTCATTTATACAAGTTTATTTATGAATTAAATATTCAAGCGTTGCAAACTTTTGAAACATACGGTACAATATCAGAGTATAAGAAGCAGCTGAGCAGCAACAATTTTGTGATAAGCACGTGGTCAAGGTTATCAAGCCAACAAGACAAAACGCCTACTTTTATTGCGTAACAACTAATTGTCGACTAAGTATAAATGTTTATCATTACAGATTATTATGTGGCAACCTCATGCAATTACACTGTTAATAGACCAAGGGAAATAACTGCAATTTGACAAACATCAAATAAAGTTTTTTATTCTTTAAATGTACCACTTTTGGCATAAATAGTATTTTTTTACTTGGCACTGCGTTGATCAATCCGGGATTCCTCGACGACGCTTTTAAATATTTTAAATCCCCCTCACCCATCACCAAAAGTAATTATTATATTAACATTTAGGTTTATTAGTGAATTTTAGAAAAAAATACAGCTGTCTTTCCACTAAAACCGTAATGCATTATTTTATTAGTCAACCAAATCCAAGCTAAAAAATACGTTATTGATACATTGATTTTCAGTCACAACACAACACTCCAACTTGCAAGAGAACCATCATGGCGCAATTCTCGTCAAAATTCTCAAAACAAAACGTGACGTGGCGGAAAAGTGAACTATTATCATCTTAATTTCGAGGTAGTGTTTGAGAGAGACGGTGATAGCCGCCACCTATCCCTCCCACGTCACCCCCTGCCACTTCCCAATAACCCTGGCACTGTCCAATAACCCTGTCACTGCCCAATAACCCTGCCACTGCCCAATAATCCTGCCACTGCCCAATAACCCTGGCACTGCCCAATAACCCTGGCACTTCCCAATAACCTTGGCACTGTCCAATAACCCTGTCACTGCCCAATAACCCTGCCACTGCCCAATAACCCTGGCACTTCCCAATAACCCTGTCACTGCCCAATAACCCTGTCACTGCCCAATAACCCTGCCACTGCCCAATAATCCTGCCACTGCCCAATATCCCTGCCACTGCCCAGTAACCCTGGCACTGCCCAATAACCCTGGCACTGCCCAATAACACTGCCCCTGCCCAATAACCTTGCCCCTGCCCAATAACCCTACCCCTGCCCAATAACCCTACCCCTGCCCAATAACCCTGCCACTGCCCAAAACCCCTGCTCTGCACGGTCTTAACTATCAAAGATTTGTGTGCCGTAATGATATACTGTACATGTATGTACAAGATTTAAAAAGCCGGGACCCAAACCAAACCCAAAAATCGGGATTGTCCCGGAAAAATCGCCGCTATCTGTTTGTAGGATACTTTCTTTGTCAGAGAAATTTCCCTTGTTATATTAAATCATTAAATCATTGTCTAAGACTTCGCTGCATTTGTCAGGTGATACTGTACTAAATATCTTTTTTAAGTGGGTTTTATTTTTTACACAACAGCACAAATCACACACACAGAACTGCAGAAACAAACATGTTTATGCTTTGTGCTGGTTAAAGAACCGGACTTTCTTTCTTAAAACACTAACCTAAAAAATCACTCGCAGCCAGCTCATTGCTCCGGACATATTAGATGTCATCCTTCCATCCTTCTAAACTCATTTCAGCTAAATATATGAACTTGCAGAGGTTTGTGTGAGAGGTAGCAACAAACAAACACTAGGCAGACTCTCTGATTCCTCATACAGATAATTTTAATCCTCTATATAAATTACTTATATAATTTGTATTGATTGAATCTAAGCAGAACAAATTGGATCGCAGGGGAAGTTGGAAGTCTGTGGGTCTGCCAGCAGTAAACTACCTCATGCAATTAGGTCTAATCAAATAAACGGTATCAGGAAACTGACACATACTTTCTCCCTTTCAGCCCAACTTTAATGAATAAATCTTTAAGTAACATAAGACAATTCAAAAATAAATTAAAGCAATACCTTATCGTTAAATGTCCATACAAAATTGAAGATTTTTTAAATGAAAACAACAATGAAAATATAATATAAATTTAAAATCAAAATGTTGTGTTTCAAGATTGGACGAAGATTATTTTGCAAGATTCAAGGATTTAAATAATCAAAATTCTATCAGTTATTATTAGCATTACATACTCTGTTAATGTAATTTAGTCTTAACCATAATTTAGTTATGGCAATTAAGATACTTATCAATAAAGAAAAAAAAAAAAATAAATTACTTTTTATTTACTAAATATAGAATACAAAGCACGGTCGAATGTACAGAAAATCTTGTAAACAAGTTGTTTTAAAAAACATCCACCCAAATCCCTGCTTAAGAGGCACTACAGAATCCATTGCTAAACTTGTGGTTTTAAGAGTACCCTATTAAGAGACCATGATAAATTTTTGTTTTGAGGTCCCCAGATGCCAAAAACACTATTCGTTCAAATTTATATATATGTATATATATATATCTATATATATATGTTTAACCCTCTAAGTGTCAATCGACTGATTTCAGTCAACTATTTTTGACGCTCGAGTGTCAATCGACTGATTTCAGTCGACTTTGCAGACATCCAGTATAGCGTGTATATCTCGTTGACGATCGGTCGTTTCGAACCATCCGTTATACCAAAGTGATCGGCAACATCTGGGCTTCATGACAACTAATAATGTTCGCCCTTTTGCGAACTAATAATTTTGCAGCCGTTTTTAATCAGCTGTTTAGTTATGTTTTCAATAGGAATGCTGTAATGTGAGGTTACGTTGTTGTGTATTATATATATATATATATATATATATATATATATATATATATATATATATATATATATATATATATATATATATATATATATACATATGTATATATGTATATTTTCTTTTTCCTTATTAAATTTTGAACAAAATTTATATCTTGGATTTTTGATTATGGCTGTCTAAATATATTTACGGGTCTCGTAACATAAAAAATAATTTTTTTTTTGGGGTTGTTTAGATTTGAACCCAAGCCGGACTGTTATACCATACATTTAGGCCAACAAATATATCAACATTTTATTTTTTTATAGCATTTTATATAAAATTCTGCGAAAGTTAAAAAAATGGCGTGACATTTCAGGTTTTTTGATGTGACACCTAGAGGGATATATATATATCACACTATTCACACACTATATATATATATATATATATACACTATTCGTTCAAATTTATATATATGTGTATATATATATATATATATATACATATATATAAATTTGAACGAATAGTGTTTTTGGCATCTGGGGACCTCAAAACAAAAATTTATCATGGTCTCGGGCTTAAGTCTTACCATGAGACCTACGGTAATAGCTTCTTCCCTATAGGGGAAATTCGCTAAAATGAAAAAATGCCTGGAGATATCGTGGATTAGTACCTACATACCAAATTTCATTAAAATCGGCCCATTGGTTAGGGCTCTAGGTCTGTACACATCCACACACACACACACACAAACACACACACACACACACACACACACACACACACACACACACACACACACACACACACACACACACACACACACACACACACACACACACACACACACACACACACACACACACACACACACACACACACACACACACACACACACACACACACACACACACACACACACACACACACACACACACACACACACACACACACACACACGCCACTTAAAAACCACTTTTTTGGGTTCAGGGAGCACCAAAACGAATATTTCCACTAACAACTCAAATTCGAAAATTTTGACGAAAACAATCCTTTCTCCATGTACTATGTATATAAAGTAATAAAACTATATATATATAAACACTATTCGTTCAAATTTATATATATGTATATATATATATGTATATATATATGTATATATATATGTATATATATATATATATACATATATATAAATTTGAACGAATAGTGTTTTTGAAATCTGGGGACCCCAAAACAAAAATTTATCATGGTCTCGGGCTTAAGTCTTACCATGAGACCTACGGTAATAGCTTCTTCCCTATAGAGGAAATTCGCTAAAATTAAAAAATGCCTGGAGATATCGTGGATTAGTACCTACATACCAAATTTCATTAAAATCGGCCCATTGGTTAGGGCTCTAGCACACACACACACACACACACACACACACACACACACACACACGCACGCACGCACGTTTGCACGCACGCACGCACGCACGCACGCGTATATATATATATATACAGTATATATACAGCGTATGTATATGTATATATATATACAGTTTCGAACGAATGGTGTTTTTGGGGTCTGGGGACCTCAAAACGAAAAGTTATCATGGTCCCGGGCCTAGGTCTTACCATGCCGACTACGGTAATAGCTTCTTCCCTATAGGGGAAATTCGCTAAAATGTAATTACATTTTTGATACGTGAATCTTTACTATTTTATAATACTTTACTGTCGTTTTTATTAGTTTATAAAATTTTAATTATTTTCAAAACGAGGTTACTCTCAAGGTCCATACGTACTTTGTAAAGGTTTGCTCAGTCGATTTATTTAAGGTTTTCTAGTTAACCGGAAGATACCTAGTAAAAACAGCTGTAAGGTCACGTGATCACCAATACAATCTGCAATGTTGCTATAAACACGATATTTATTTTATCGCGTACCATATTTTCCTCATAATTGTAATTAAAATTAACATTGTTTACTGCTTGGATAACAGCGTAATACTAATGGGAGTTCAAATCTATATTAATGTTTGCGACCTCGATGTTGAATAAGGAAAAATTGTGAGGCAGCTGTATGATGAGCTGTTATTTTATTAAATTAAAATACTGTTTTGATTTATTTGTATTCTTAGATTAATGGATTAAGGGTTTAAATTTTCTTTCTGTATATCCAGCGACAATTTTAAAATAGCTGTACCATTATTATACACTGTAAGGTTGGCAACACTTTATAGTATGTTGTTGATTTACGCATCAGTTGGACGCCCTCGGAAGACATCTTTGCTAATAATCATAATCATACCTGGGCTGAAAGCTCTTGGAGCCTTGGGTTACTCTATCCTATGCTCAAAGGCGAGCAATGTCTGTATATAGTTACCGGTATTCAAAATTATCTAGGGGTCCTGCGGAAGGGTTTTGCTTACACTATGAAAATAGGGCCTCAGAATTTGATTGGCAGAATGCTTAATCCCAGGAAAAATCCAATTATGCTGGAAAACCTATTTGAAAATTTAAAGTTTTTACATTGGGCTTATGGATTTTGAACTCGCACCAAAATAATCATAACAGGCTTTTCATAATATTCAGTGAGCTATCAAGATACACGTGGAGAAATATAAATGTGACATTTCTTCCCACAGGTAGCCTACTTAGTACTTTGGTATTATACGGATGCCACAATATTTGGAGGTTAAATTTTTACCGGATACAACGGATAACTACATAATTCGAAAAAACGTACTTTTATTGACTTACTGTAAAAATTTTACATCATTCTGATGAGCGATCTTTGTGTTGTGCCTACCAAAAGGCAGCGATGTCCGCTAGGATCGTGTTGAATGCGTCGCCGCCGCTAGCAGCCACGCCCGATCGCCACATGTACTGCACCAAATAAACAGCACGCTGCGGCAGTTATGTTAGGATGGGTTATCATAAAAATACGTACGGTTTCCTCTTCATTTCGAGGTAAATCCCACAACAAAAGAACGTCACTCATTATGAAAACAAATGTAACGTAGTGCACGGCAATAAATCACTCATGACACTGACCAAGATACAGGCGGTGACAGGTGATGCGCGCGCTCCGGTCAACGACCTGACCTTGGCCTATTTGGAGGGGGTTTGGTGGCCGGAAGTATGACTCATCAGGTATCATTCGATTTGTAACGAAACAAGGAAAGTCCTACAATCATTTTTATGATAACCCATCCTAACATAACTGCCGCAGCGCGCTGTATAAGGGTGGCATCCGTATAATACCAAAGTACCGCCTACTTATTAAAGTTAAGAGGAGAATATAAAAGTGTTTGTGGTGCACTGCGGATTTCTTCCCATTCACGTGATATATATAAAATACCCCCGTCGCAGCAAACCTGCGTACTCAGCGAATTTCCAATGCAAAATATATGTCTCAATACCATATAAAGCCGCATACCAAGATTCATAAAAATATATTTACAAATAAGCGATACATCAAATTTTAATTATTCTCCATAAGAATAACAGTAGGGTTGGCAGTGATTGAGAACCGGAAATGGCATAGTGGTTAGAGCGCGTTAACCCGGAAAGAGTAAGAAGAACATTTTCCCGCCAAATTTGCGCGCCAAAAAAAATTGGCGCCAAATCTAACCTCACTTTTCATCCCTCCAAAGTGTTACCAACTTAGCAGAGCTAATGTACCATACATAATTATATGTATCATATATAATTATATGTACCATATATAATACTACAGTGTATAATCATATATGTACCATAATAGTGTATAATATACCATCACCAGAAAGGTAAGTGGCTATCTAACCTCACTTAGCCAGTGTTGTCACTCTAAACGCTACCTACAAAACCTAAATCAGTTACGCAAAATTATTATATATTATGTCAAACTATCTAAATTATTATATGTATATATTACGTCACGCCACGATGTGTTACCAACCTATGGCAATGTATATTTCGCAAGAAAGTGCCGCTAACCCAATATATAAAACTATTACATGTATATATCACAAGAAAGCGTTGCAAAAAACTCAAAAATCGCTAATATCTCGAAAACGGTAAGTCCTAGGGTCATTTTGACCCCAGAAAACTGCCTACTACGTAGTGTAGGCACTCCAGGGGGGTATCTACCCATATGAAAAGTCTTAACCAAAATATTGCGGGTTGCATCTCAAAAAATGAAGGGGCAAATTTTCAAAATTAAATATCTCAAGAACGGCTTGGCCGATTTTCACGAAACTTGGCATGTATGTACCTGTTAACCTCCGCTACATATTACAAAAACCTAAACTCTGTACTGCAGGTAGTATCAAAATAATTGAAGGAGTCATGCTTTAAAAATCAATATCTTAAGAACGGGTGAGACGATATAATTGAAACTTGACATGTGGATACTTGTTAACATCCTCTAACCTTCAATTTTGTTGGAGGGTAGGAAAGGGTTGTTTAGGGGATAATGGAGGGTGTAAAACTTTAAAATTTAATATATTGAGAACGGCTTGGCCGATTTTAATGAAATTTGGTATATAGGTACTTGTTAACCTCCGCTACATATTACAAAAACCTAAACTCTGTACTGCGAGAAAGTATCAAAATAATTGAAGGAGTCATACTTTAAAAATCAATATGTTAATAAGAGCCGGGCCGATTTTATTGAAACTTGGTATGTAAATACTTGTTAACCTCCGCTACGATTTAAAACCACTCAAACCGTGTACTGCAGGTAAGTATCCGAAAGAAATGAAAGGGCAGCAATCCACAGCGGTGCGAAGGTCAGCGGGGCTAACAACGGTGCATATTACCAAGGTAAGTAATAAAAAGAATATGTTTACAGCTAAATTAATTTATTATACATATATAACACTAACTAGTATATACATTTATCATGGTCTGTCGCCAGACTCCCACTCCTGTCTCCCGGCATCCTCTTCTTCTCCTTCTTCTTCTGCTCCCCTCCCCCTCTCCTCAGGTCCCGCCAGCCACAGCCTTCCTCCGTCAACTGTAACAGGGAAAACCCAAGGTTAGCCACTATCTAACTACAACATCCGCAACAAGTCTCTGTCAGCAAACTCGTTGTAACCTGTTAAAATACTGTTCTGTGATTGGCCGGAATAAGCTCGCACCCCATTGGTTGTAATTAGGCGTCCTGCGCTCTGATTGGTCCATACACCCGCAACAAACAACACTGTTGCATCAGCCACCTCCCCACCACCCCCAATTACCGCTATTTTCCTCTCACTTTGCTCTCAGCTTTCATTGCGATCAGACGTGTCCCTGTGTTGCTCCGTTTGCTGCGTTTTGCAAAGATAACCTCACTTTTCATAACCTCAATCTTGAGCGTTTGCTTACCCTATCTTACGTGTAACATAACCTCAATTTGTAATTTGTATTATAATATTTTAGAGTAAAATAACCTCACTTTTTAATTTGTATAATTGTATTCTGTGTAACATAACCTCACTTTTGATTTGTATTATTGTATTCTGTGTAACATAACCTCACTTTTGATTTGTATTATTGTATTCTGTGTAACATAACCTTACTTTGTTCTATAGTAATCCTTCCAAAATGGCTGTAAATCCTGTCGAGATACTCAGTTCGGATGATACTTATGTAAAACACTTTAGACTTTACGGAACAAGAACAATTTTTAAATTTTCTAATCCTCCTCCTGAAACTACCGAAATTGATTGGCTACGACAAGGTTTTTCCAAAATTGTGAATGAAATGAAAGAGCGGGCCCATGAAAACGATCAGCTTGGCTTTACTTTACATAAATTTAAAAAGTAAAGAACCTGGTTTTGTAGCTTTCCGGCCCGCGAACGAAGTAAATGAAGACATTCTTTGGCAAATTTTCGGGGGTATTGTTCAAAGTAACTCAGAATCAATTAAATCCACTGATACGTTTCAAGTTGAATGTACCCGAGTTAATCTCCCTGTAGGTTCTGGTCGTCCTGGAAAAGTAAGGCCTGGCTTTTACAATACGTTTGATGAAGAGTGTAAAGCTAGACGGGGAATAGTTGTAATAAATAACAAAGATAATTTGTGTCTCCCTCGGGCTTTGGTGGTGGCCATGGCTAAAGTGACAAACGACCCAGAGTATAATCTTGTACGTATGGACAAGGGTAAACGACAGACAGTGAGGGCCAGGGAACTTGTTCAGCGGGCTAGGGTAGAGATCTCAGAGGAAGGCGCCGGTATCCCCCAATTGGAAAAGTTTCAGGATTTGCTAACCAATTTCAAAATTACAGTCTACAACTATGACAGAAAAGGCCGTGATGTTTACTTTGAGGGTCGGGTTGAAAATCCTAAATTTAAAATAAATCTTCTGTTTCACAATCGGCACTATAACGTAATTACTAGTTTGACCGCGGCTTTCGCCTGTAACTATTTTTGCGAAGCTTGCCATGTCCCTTTTGACCACAAAGCTAGGCACAGATGCTCAAACATCTGCCCTCAATGCCAAACCATCTCGCCTCCCTGTAAAGAGGAGCATGGGGGAATAGTTTGCCCGGACTGTAACATGACTATGAGAAACCATCGCTGTTTTATTGCCCATAAGGTTGATAGATGCAAAACAGTAAAAAAGTGTCTTGACTGTGGAAAATTGATTAATTTAAAAGAGAGATCAGGACCTCACAGATGCGGGGAAGTTTTTTGTAAACCCTGCAATGCATTCAAAGATCCCAATCATAAATGCTACATGCAACCCAATGAAGGAAAACCTAAAACTAAAGACTACCTTTTCATTTTCTTTGACTTGGAGACTCGCCAAGACGAGTCTCTCCCCTCTGACCCTGAACAAAAAGTACATCAAGTTAACCTGTGCGTGTCACAACAATTTTGCTTTAATTGTATCGATGGTAAATTTTGTATGACATGTAGAAACCGTACAAGAGTCTTCAACTCTGACCCGGTTCACCAATTCATGGAGTATGTGATGCAAGTTCGTAAACAGTTTAAAAATGTCTGTGTAATTGCCCACAACGGGCAGGGTTTTGATTTTCAATTTTTACTAAAACATATAATGGAAGAAACAAAATTCACGCCTGAGCTGGTAATGAGGGGAAGTAAAATTATTTTGATGGAAATGGACAATGTCAGATTCATTGACTCCCTAAGCTATTTCCCCATGGCCCTCTCTGCGCTCCCTAAAGCCTTCGACCTGCCTCCCGAGAAAAAGAAGGGCTACTTCCCGCATCTTTTCAATACATTGGCGAACCAAAATTATGTAGGCCCTATGCCCGATAAAAAATACTACTGCCCCGAGTCGATGTTTGAGAAACCACACAAGGCCTTTGAGATTTGGTACGAGGAACAAGTCGCTGAAGACTACGTGTTTGATTTTCAAAAAGAAATCCTGGAGTACTGTATTTCGGACGTAGAAATCCTAGCTCAGTCCTGTCTTAAATTCAGAAGTATTTTCTTGAAAGAATGTAACGTTGATCCTTTCCTCGAGGCCGTAACTATTGCCAGTGCCTGTAACCTGGCCTTCCGCCGCAATTTTCTAAAACCAGACACAATTGGCTTGATTCCTAAAAACGGGTACAGACTGACTGACAACCAATCTACAACGGCCCTTCAATGGCTAAGCTGGGAAGAGGAGGAACGTGGAGTGAGGATTGAGCACGCTGGCCGGGGTAAAGAAGTTAAAATTAAAGGAATGAAAGTAGACGGGTTTGATGGTGAGCGAATTTATGAGTTCCACGGGTGTTATTGGCACGGGTATCCAAAATGTTTCCCTTACAATCGAGAGGCTCCTCTGAAGGAGGATCCCTCAGATTCACTTAATTTAAGATATGAAAGAACTTTGAAAAAGATGTTAAAAATCAGTGATTACGAAGTTGCAGTAATGTGGGAGTGTGAGTTCCGTAAATTAAAGAAAGAAAAAAACCTTAAACACTTGAACAGCTTGCCGATCCTCAACAACCTTCCCCTTGACCCTAGACAAGCGTTCTTTGGAGGCAGAACGGGCAATGCAAAAACGTATTATAAATGTGAAGGGGGAGAAACAATTCAATATGTAGATGTCTGTTCTCTCTACCCCTATGTAAATAAATATGGCAAATATCCTTTGGGTCACCCCACAATCTATGTGGGAGATAGGGAGTGCAGGCAGCGAGGACTAAATGTAGATGGTTTGTTGAAATGTAAAATTCTGCCACCTCGGGATCTCTACCACCCGGTTCTCCCAACAAAAATGAATAATAAATTGATGTTTGTGTTGTGTAAAACTTGCGGGGAAATTCAAAACCAGGGGGATTGTGAACATGAGAGTAGTGAAAGGGCGTTAGTTGGGACATGGACTATGGATGAAATCAGGAAATCTGTAGAGAAAGGATACGTTGTGCTTGATATGTATGAGTTGTGGGAGTATGAGGTAGCCACTTATGAAAAAGGGGGACTTTTTACAGACTTTATTAATAAATTCTTGAAAATGAAGCAGGAAGCCTCAGGCTACCCTAGCTGGTGTAAGACAGAAGAGGATAAAGATAAATACATTTCAGAGTATTTCCAACATGAGGGTATTAAATTGGACAAAGACAGAATCGTTAAGAACGGGGGTTTGAGACAATTGGCAAAATTAATGTTGAATTCATTCTGGGGAAAATTCGGACAGAGGGAGAACCAAACTAAAGCAACAATTGTAAGGGAATCTAAAGTCTTGTTTAACATGTTAATAAGTCCAGAAGTACAAGTCAATAGGATCCAGCTTGTTAACGAAGAGGTTGTTGTTGTAAACTGGGAATATATTGAGGAAGTTGGGGAACCTTTGAGAAACGTAAATGTTGTAATTGCGGCCTACACTACAGCTCATGCGAGACTTAAACTGTATGAACATTTGGAGGCTTTGGGTGGGCAAGTCTTGTATTATGATACAGATAGTTGTATTTATTTCTACCGGGGAGGGTTGTACAGGGTCCCTACGGGAGATTACCTCGGGGAAATGACCGATGAATTGGCAAGCGAGTACGGGCCCGGCTCTTATATTGTTGAATTCGTTTCTGGGGGGCCTAAAACTTATGCATACCTTGTCTGGTCAACCAACAAACAAAAAATAGAATCTGTGTGTAAAATCAAAGGCCTCACCCTCAACCTAAAAACCTCCGAAACATTAAATTTTGAGCAATTGAAAAAGATGGTCCTTAGTGAAGCTGCTGAAATTTTAGAAATTGAAGAAAACAGAATCAGGAGGACTAAAGACAGAGATATTGTAACAGTAAGTGAAATTAAAAAGTTTAAAATCACAGGACCTAAAAGGAGGCTCGAGGGTGAGTACGACACCTTACCATTTGGCTATAAAAAGATACAAAGACTCGAGTAACCCGACAGGAATTACGGGAGGAGCGATTCGCTCCCTGCACTGCTCTTTGCGTAACATAACCTTACTTTCGATTTATTTGTTTAAAATGTCTCATATAACCGCCTATATATTTAATGATCCGCCCGTATAGTGCTGTACAGTATCAGTAAATATTGATGAGGAAGTTAAGTGTAGTGATTTAAATATACTCTCTGAACTGCACTGAGTTGACTTTCCCCTTAGTAATATATTGTAAGTAATAACAATGAATTGTAATATATATTGAATAAAGCTAAAGAGGTTATGAGGAGTTATGGTAATCACTTTGAATTTGCCCATAACAACATCCTCACCTCTGTAAATATAGTTGAGCATGTATTGAATAATGCAAAAAAAATCCCCACTGTATGAGTGTGTGTGAATGAAGGTCTCTGGCGTGGGTGACGAAAAGCCCCGTAAACCTGAATGAAGGTCCCTGGCGTGGGTGACGAAAAGCCCCGTAAACCTGAATGAAGGTCACTGGCGCGGGTGACGAAAAGCCCCGTAAACCTGAATGTGCGATGAAGGGCTTAGTAGATTGAGGCGCCGGGCTAACACCCCGGCTACTCCTTCGAACAACCCGGTGTGAATGAAGGACCTTGTACATTGAGGTGCCTGGCTAACACCCAGGCTACTCCTTGGAACGGTCCGGTGGGTGAAACAAAAAAAATAAAAATAAAAATACAAAAAAAAGTATAAAAGTTAAAATAAAAAAACGGGGGAGACAGCTAGTTTATTTTTGGAAGGTCTCCACGGGCCATGGCGGTGGAGGGGCCATGGTTTGTCTTTAAAAAAATCTCTATCCTTTGTTTGCTCAAAGGGAGAGGACATTAGTCTGTACTGGGCATCAACCAGGTAATCTGGATTGACTCACGCACGGAATAATGTTTAACCTGGGTGCACATGCACGGATGGTCTCAAACCCCATCCAAGCAAACAGACACTTACAGGGGGTTTATTACGGTGTGCAAGGGTTCCTAGACTTCTGAATCAAATAGTAATAAAAAGTGACAGTCATTTTAGGTCATATAAAAATTTAATATGTTACTATAATTCATTGGTAATAAGCGGTAAAGGTTTATCTAAGTACTTTAGTTAAGAACAATATAGAATAGTTTACACGGGGTTTGGGAAATGGTTTGGTTTTTACCTGTTTTTTAGGAGCAGTTGGGTTCGTCAAGCTTTACCTAATTTTTAGCCGTTATTTAGGGACATGTCTCTGCCTTTTTATTATATAATTAGTACATTAACTGGGTATAAGTCCTGAGCTTGTAGAGGCTAGTATGTGGGAGTTGGAAAGCCTAAGTTGTAACTTCTATTTTGTATGTTAAATTAAGTGAATAAATTCCTGGCTCTTTGATTTAAACCGTTTGGAATTAGCAATACAAAGGGTGCGGGGTAGGGAAGGGGGTCAGCCGCCAGACCCCTCTTCGCTAAAATGGCTCTCAGGCTAATTTACAGAGCCTTAGCCGTTACGATGTATAATCAAAAGCAGTTATTGTTCAGATATGTTTACATTTTACCTGTTATCTATGAGTATTTTTCCAGTTGGGTTCATATTTACAACCCGTCTACAAGTCGGAATATATTATTTAAGTGGGTTCTGGCTTCATGTGTGGAGATTATTTTTTTGCTTTTTAGTATTGTTAGTGTATGTAATTTAAGACGTTGAAGAATACTTGTAATACCATGCTTATAAAAGCAGGATTCTTTCAATTTCGATTACTTTGGGAAACTTTCTATGCGTTTAATTGTTTAGAAACCTCAAGATACTAAAAACAGTAATTTAAAGGAGAGAAGAGGCTTATAAACACAGACAAAAAAAAAGCTATAACCCTATTCCAAGGGAAGCGAAACGCTCCCTTTTGATAACATTACACCGGAAGTTGTAGGTCCAATCTGGACCCACTTTGAACTGATTCTAAGTGTTAGACACAGCTAAATGCCGGGTCCAACGTGTTTGAATTAAATTAACGTTCCCAGAAAGAGACAGATGACAGTAGGGTACTTTTGTAAAGTTAAAAAGGTACAGAGATTACACACTTTAGAGGTCAGATGTGACTTTTTGTTGTAGTTAGTTGCTTGTTAAACTCTGTTACGATATACCAACAACCAGAATATATACTCTGTCTTGAATACCTGCAGTCTGCATTCACAAGTAAAAAGATTTTATCAACACCAAAACTAAATTTAACGAGGAGTTGACCACATCAAAAAAACCATGAACAAGAGTAAATCTAAGAAGGCAACAAGCGGTGAAATTCGTTCTTTATAAGGACAGCAATTATGGAGTGTTTTCTGCTCGGTAGTTTTATTTTTGTTTCCCCTGAAACCAGAGCAGCAAGCAGTGTGAGGGGGCCAAGCGCAGCAAATGAAAGTAGCGTGACGTAATAAATATATACATATAACAATCAATATAATTTAGCGTGACCTAGTATTGCAAGAAAAAAATAGGTTGGCAGCGCTACAAAGAAAAAAAACAGGTTGGCAATACGGTCCTAATGTAGGTTAGGTAAAGTGGTATGAGAGGCCAGGCGGGAAGGGGGAGGGGGAGGTGGAGGGGGAGTGGGAGGGGAAGGGCGGGGGAGGGGTGGGGGAGAAGAGGGGGAGGGAGGGGAGGGTTTTAATTTCCCTTTGACGGTGTTATTCCTTGGTCATTTGTATCCAAGTCCGGTGAAACGACGGGGTCGTCCTGCGGTTTTACGGTGTAATCTCTCGGTCGATTGTGTCTACCAGGGTAACATTTAACATGACCGTAACTTCTTAAAGTTCCTTGCCAAACGTCTGTCACCGAGTCCGCTAAAACTGTCCACCGGGGAAACATTTAACCTTACCTAAATATTTTAAATTCCCCTGGTCAAACGTTTCCAAGTCCCTCCCTTGATGTTATCATGAGGATGGGGTCACACGCTCTGTACTTCTCACATCAATATCAGTTATGGAGCCGGCTTGCACAGATTTTGTGGTATTCTCAAATTTTCATGCACCCTTACGGATGCTTAATGTTTGTCATCCGATACATGGTGTGCAGGTGACGCATCACATGCACATCATGTATCATTATTTTCTCCTCCATTGCCTCTAGGTTGAGTAACGTGCAGATAGTATGTGTGTGTGGTTTTATTGCCACGTTTGCCATTTGAACTCCTGCACTGGCTGGCTGGACAACTTTTTTTAAAAGGTATGTGTAAAATATCTTTAACTCCAGTGTAATCAGGGAGAATACAACTTGGAAGTTTCACACTCATCCTCATTAATACATTTAAAGCAGTACTGTTGAGAAACGCACAAGTTAGCTTTATGAACTTTTTATCAGGGTCTGAGGGAAGCGACTCGTCCTGGCGAGTCTCCAAGGAAAAAAATATGAAAAGAAAGTATTGGTCTTTTGGTGTTCTCCTATCTACCCTTATGAAACACTGATGCGCTGGGTCCTTGAACGCATCACAGGGTTTACAATAAACTTCTCCGCATACGTGAGCTTTCTTACGTTTTTTTTTGATGAATCATTTTCTTACTGTCACGGCAAAGTTTTAAAGTTTTACAAACTTGCCCCTGATAGGCTATTAAACACCGCTCGTTTTTGAAGAAACGGTTGCAAAAACGACATGTGATGCCTCCGTGTTCTAGTTTACAGGGTGGGGAGATGGTATGGCAGGAGGTGCATCTGTTTGAGCATCGATGATCTGCTTTGTGGTCAAAAGGGATGTGGCAGGCTTCACAGAAATAACGGCATACGAAAGCAGCAGTTAAGTTTGTAATTACATTATAATGACCGTTATGAAAGAGCAAGTTAATTTTGAATCTAGCGTCTTCATTACCTCCTTCAAAGTAAACATCTCGGCCTTTTTATCGTAGTTGTAGACGGTAATTTTGTATTTTTTAAGATGGGACTGGAATTTTTCAAGCTCAGGGATACCGGCACCTTCCTCCGGCATTTCTACACGGGCTTTTGCTATGAGCTTATTAGCTCTGAAAGTTTGTCTTTTACCTTTATCCTGACGTATTGCTTTATACTGAGGATCATTTTTTGCAAGTGCTTTACCTACTACCAACGCTCTAGCCGGGCATAAATTGTCTTTATTATTAATTACTACAATACCCTTCCTAGCATAACATTCCTCGTCAAACGTGTTGTACATCTCTGGATGTACTCTCCCCTTACCTACTGGTACGTTAATCCAAGCTACATCTACTTTAAACGTGTCGGTAGATTTAATGGATTCAGCGTTGGATTGAAGAATACCCCCAAAAACTTTCCAAAGGACATCACCGCTAACTTCAGAGACCGGTCTAAAATCTACGTACCCTGGTTCTGCACTTTTTAAATTTACCGATTGCATTTTAAACCCGAGATAATCAGTGGGTACAGCGTCGGCTTTAGCTTTTTCAACAATTTGATTAAGACCCTTACGAATCCAATCAAACTCAGAGACACCCTTGGGAGGGTTAGTGAATTTAAAAACAGTGTTAGTCCCGTTTGCAAAAGTTAAAGCTGTAGAAATTAAAGACTTCAGTTAGTTGCTTGAAAAAATTCCGTTACGATATATACCAGCTATCCACCACGATACATACTTTGCCTTAAATACCTGCAGTTTACATTCACAAGTCGAAATATTGTAACCAATACCAGAACAACTAAAATTATCGAGGAGACACAACATGGACAAGAGTACATATCAACAGACAATTAAAGCATAAAATGCATTATTTATAAAGGCAATAATTATGCAGATAATCTAAGAAACTTGATCAGCCGTGTCTCATCGTTAGGTTATGTTATGCTCTGTTAAGTTAGGTTTGTGCATGGAAATATGAAACATCGTCAGTCTTAGTGAGGTTTATTGATGCAGGTTTAAGTTAGGTTTGTCGATGCCATTTTTGGACATCAACATCGCGTGCGTTGGTAGTAGGTAAAGCACTTGCAAAAAATGATCCTCAGTATAAAGCAATACGTCAGGATAAAGGTAAAAGACAAACTTTCAGAGCTAATAAGCTCATAGCAAAAGCCCGTGTAGAAATGCCGGAGGAAGGTGCCGGTATCCCTGAGCTTGAAAAATTCCAGTCCCATCTTAAAAAATACAAAATTACCGTCTACAACTACGATAAAAAGGCCGAGATGTTTACTTTGAAGGAGGTAATGAAGACGCTAGATTCAAAATTAACTTGCTCTTTCATAACGGTCATTATAATGTAATTACAAACTTAACTGCTGCTTTCGTATGCCGTTATTTCTGTGAAGCCTGCCACATCCCTTTTGACCACAAAGCAGATCATCGATGCTCAAACAGATGCACCTCCTGCCATACCATCTCCCCACCCTGTAAACTAGAACACGGAGGCATCACATGTCGTTTTTGCAACCGTTTCTTCAAAAACGAGCGGTGTTTAATAGCCTATCAGGGGCAAGTTTGTAAAACTTTAAAACTTTGCCGTGACAGTAAGAAAATGATTCATCAAAAAAAAACGTAAGAAAGCTCACGTATGCGGAGAAGTTTATTGTAAACCCTGTGATGCGTTCAAGGACCCAGCGCATCAGTGTTTCATAAGGGTAGATAGGAGAACACCAAAAGACCAATACTTTCTTTTCATATTTTTTTCCTTGGAGACTCGCCAGGACGAGTCGCTTCCCTCAGACCCTGATAAAAAGTTCATAAAGCTAACTTGTGCGTTTCTCAACAGTACTGCTTTAAATGTATTAATGAGGATGAGTGTGAAACTTCCAAGTTGTATTCTCCCTGATTACACTGGAGTTAAAGATATTTTACACATACCTTTTAAAAAAAGTTGTCCAGCCAGCCAGTGCAGGAGTTCAAATGGCAAACGTGGCAATAAAACCACACACACATACTATCTGCACGTTACTCAACCTAGAGGCAATGGAGGAGAAAATAATGATACATGATGTGCATGTGATGCGTCACCTGCACACCATGTATCGGATGACAAACATTAAGCATCCGTAAGGGTGCATGAAAATTTGAGAATACCACAAAATCTGTGCAAGCCGGCTCCATAACTGATATTGATGTGAGAAGTACAGAGCGTGTGACCCCATCCTCATGATAACATCAAGGGAGGGACTTGGAAACGTTTGACCAGGGGAATTTAAAATATTTAGGTAAGGTTAAATGTTTCCCCGGTGGACAGTTTTAGCGGACTCGGTGACAGACGTTTGGCAAGGAACTTTAAGAAGTTACGGTCATGTTAAATGTTACCCTGGTAGACACAATCGACCGAGAGATTACACCGTAAAACCGCAGGACGACCCCGTCGTTTCACCGGACTTGGATACAAATGACCAAGGAATAACACCGTCAAAGGGAAATTAAAACCCTCCCCTCCCTCCCCCTCTTCTCCCCCACCCCTCCCCCGCCCTTCCCCTCCCACTCCCCCTCCACCTCCCCCTCCCCCTTCCCGCCTGGCCTCTCATACCACTTTACCTAACCTACATTAGGACCGTATTGCCAACCTGTTTTTTTTCTTTGTAGCGCTGCCAACCTATTTTTTTCTTGCAATACTAGGTCACGCTAAATTATATTGATTGTTATATGTATATATTTATTACGTCACGCTACTTTCATTTGCTGCGCTTGGCCCCCTCACACTGCTTGCTGCTCTGGTTTCAGGGGAAACAAAAATAAAACTACCGAGCAGAAAACACTCCATAATTGCTGTCCTTATAAAGAACGAATTTCACCGCTTGTTGCCTTCTTAGATTTACTCTTGTTCATGGTTTTTTTGATGTGGTCAACTCCTCGTTAAATTTAGTTTTGGTGTTGATAAAATCTTTTTACTTGTGAATGCAGACTGCAGGTATTCAAGACAGAGTATATATTCTGGTTGTTGGTATATCGTAACAGAGTTTAACAAGCAACTAACTACAACAAAAAGTCACATCTGACCTCTAAAGTGTGTAATCTCTGTACCTTTTTAACTTTACAAAAGTACCCTACTGTCATCTGTCTCTTTCTGGGAACGTTAATTTAATTCAAACACGTTGGACCCGGCATTTAGCTGTGTCTAACACTTAGAATCAGTTCAAAGTGGGTCCAGATTGGACCTACAACTTCCGGTGTAATGTTATCAAAAGGGAGCGTTTCGCTTCCCTTGGAATAGGGTTATAGCTTTTTTTTTGTCTGTGTTTATAAGCCTCTTCTCTCCTTTAAATTACTGTTTTTAGAATCTTGAGGTTTCTAAACAATTAAACGCATAGAAAGTTTCCCAAAGTAATCGAAATTGAAAGAATCCTGCTTTTATAAGCATGGTATTACAAGTATTCTTCAACGTCTTAAATTACATACACTAACAATACTAAAAAGCAAAAAAATAATCTCCACACATGAAGCCAGAACCCACTTAAATAATATATTCCGACTTGTAGACGGGTTGTAAATATGAACCCAACTGGAAAAATACTCACAGATAACAGGTAAAATGTAAACATATCTGAACAATAACTGCTTTTGATTATACATCGTAACGGCTAAGGCTCTGTAAATTAGCCTGAGAGCCATTTTAGCGAAGAGGGGTCTGGCGGCTGACCCCCTTCCCTACCCCGCACCCTTTGTATTGCCAATTCCAAACGGTTTAAATCAAAGAGCCAGGAATTTATTCACTTAATTTAACATACAAAATAGAAGTTACAACTTAGGCTTTCCAACTCCCACATACTAGCCTCTACAAGCTCAGGACTTATACCCAGTTAATGTACTAATTATATAATAAAAAGGCAGAGACATGTCCCTAAATAACGGCTAAAAATTAGGTAAAGCTTGACGAACCCAACTGCTCCTAAAAAACAGGTAAAAACCAAACCATTTCCCAAACCCCGTGTAAACTATTCTATATTGTTCTTAACTAAAGTACTTAGATAAACCTTTACCGCTTATTACCAATGAATTATAGTAACATATTAAATTTTTATATGACCTAAAATGACTCACTTTTTATTACTATTTGATTCAGAAGTCTAGGAACCCTTGCACACCGTAATAAACCCCCTGTAAGTGTCTGTTTGCTTGGATGGGGTTTGAGACCATCCGTGCATGTGCACCCAGGTTAAACATTATTCCGTGCGTGAGTCAATCCAGATTACCTGGTTGATGCCCAGTACAGACTAATGTCCTCTCCCTTTGAGCAAACAAAGGATAGAGATTTTTTTAAAGACAAACCATGGCCCCTCCACCGCCATGGCCCGTGGAGACCTTCCAAAAATAAACTAGCTGTCTCCCCCGTTTTTTTATTTTAACTTTTATACTTTTTTTTGTATTTTTATTTTTATTTTTTTTGTTTCACCCACCGGACCGTTCCAAGGAGTAGCCTGGGTGTTAGCCAGGCACCTCAATGTACAAGGTCCTTCATTCACACCGGGTTGTTCGAAGGAGTAGCCGGGGTGTTAGCCCGGCGCCTCAATCTACTAAGCCCTTCATCGCACATTCAGGTTTACGGGGCTTTTCGTCACCCGCGCCAGTGACCTTCATTCAGGTTTACGGGGCTTTTCGTCACCCACGCCAGGGACCTTCATTCAGGTTTACGGGGCTTTTCGTCACCCACGCCAGAGACCTTCATTCACACACACTCATACAGTGGGGATTTTTTTTGCATTATTCAATACATGCTCAACTATATTTACAGAGGTGAGGATGTTGTTATGGGCAAATTCAAAGTGATTACCATAACTCCTCATAACCTCTTTAGCTTTATTCAATATATATTACAATTCATTGTTATTACTTACAATATATTACTAAGGGGAAAGTCAACTCAGTGCAGTTCAGAGAGTATATTTAAATCACTACACTTAACTTCCTCATCAATATTTACTGATACTGTACAGCACTATACGGGCGGATCATTAAATATATAGGCGGTTATATGAGACATTTTAAACAAATAAATCGAAAGTAAGGTTATGTTACGCAAAGAGCAGTGCAGGGAGCGAATCGCTCCTCCCGTAATTCCTGTCGGGTTACTCGAGTCTTTGTATCTTTTTATAGCCAAATGGTAAGGTGTCGTACTCACCCTCGAGCCTCCTTTTAGGTCCTGTGATTTTAAACTTTTTAATTTCACTTACTGTTACAATATCTCTGTCTTTAGTCCTCCTGATTCTGTTTTCTTCAATTTCTAAAATTTCAGCAGCTTCACTAAGGACCATCTTTTTCAATTGCTCAAAATTTAATGTTTCGGAGGTTTTTAGGTTGAGGGTGAGGCCTTTGATTTTACACACAGATTCTATTTTTTGTTTGTTGGTTGACCAGACAAGGTATGCATAAGTTTTAGGCCCCCCAGAAACGAATTCAACAATATAAGAGCCGGGCCCGTACTCGCTTGCCAATTCATCGGTCATTTCCCCGAGGTAATCTCCCGTAGGGACCCTGTACAACCCTCCCCGGTAGAAATAAATACAACTATCTGTATCATAATACAAGACTTGCCCACCCAAAGCCTCCAAATGTTCATACAGTTTAAGTCTCGCATGAGCTGTAGTGTAGGCCGCAATTACAACATTTACGTTTCTCAAAGGTTCCCCAACTTCCTCAATATATTCCCAGTTTACAACAACAACCTCTTCGTTAACAAGCTGGATCCTATTGACTTGTACTTCTGGACTTATTAACATGTTAAACAAGACTTTAGATTCCCTTACAATTGTTGCTTTAGTTTGGTTCTCCCTCTGTCCGAATTTTCCCCAGAATGAATTCAACATTAATTTTGCCAATTGTCTCAAACCCCCGTTCTTAACGATTCTGTCTTTGTCCAATTTAATACCCTCATGTTGGAAATACTCTGAAATGTATTTATCTTTATCCTCTTCTGTCTTACACCAGCTAGGGTAGCCTGAGGCTTCCTGCTTCATTTTCAAGAATTTATTAATAAAGTCTGTAAAAAGTCCCCCTTTTTCATAAGTGGCTACCTCATACTCCCACAACTCATACATATCAAGCACAACGTATCCTTTCTCTACAGATTTCCTGATTTCATCCATAGTCCATGTCCCAACTAACGCCCTTTCACTACTCTCATGTTCACAATCCCCCTGGTTTTGAATTTCCCCGCAAGTTTTACACAACACAAACATCAATTTATTATTCATTTTTGTTGGGAGAACCGGGTGGTAGAGATCCCGAGGTGGCAGAATTTTACATTTCAACAAACCATCTACATTTAGTCCTCGCTGCCTGCACTCCCTATCTCCCACATAGATTGTGGGGTGACCCAAAGGATATTTTTCATATTTATTTACATAGGGGTAGAGAGAACAGACATCTACATATTGAATTGTTTCTCCCCCTTCACATTTATAATACGTTTTTGCATTGCCCGTTCTGCCTCCAAAGAACGCTTGTCTAGGGTCAAGGGGAAGGTTGTTGAGGATCGGCAAGCTGTTCAAGTGTTTAAGGTTTTTTTCTTTCTTTAATTTACGGAACTCACACTCCCACATTACTGCAACTTCGTAATCACTGATTTTTAACATCTTTTTCAAAGTTCTTTCATATCTTAAATTAAGTGAATCTGAGGGATCCTCCTTCAGAGGAGCCTCTCGATTGTAAGGGAAACATTTTGGACACCCGTGCCAATAACACCCGTGGAACTCATAAATTCGCTCACCATCAAACCCGTCTACTTTCATTCCTTTAATTTTAACTTCTTTACCCCGGCCAGCGTGCTCAATCCTCACTCCACGTTCCTCCTCTTCCCAGCTTAGCCATTGAAGGGCCGTTGTAGATTGGTTGTCAGTCAGTCTGTACCCGTTTTTAGGAATCAAGCCAATTGTGTCTGGTTTTAGAAAATTGCGGCGGAAGGCCAGGTTACAGGCACTGGCAATAGTTACGGCCTCGAGGAAAGGATCAACGTTACATTCTTTCAAGAAAATACTTCTGAATTTAAGACAGGACTGAGCTAGGATTTCTACGTCCGAAATACAGTACTCCAGGATTTCTTTTTGAAAATCAAACACGTAGTCTTCAGCGACTTGTTCCTCGTACCAAATCTCAAAGGCCTTGTGTGGTTTCTCAAACATCGACTCGGGGCAGTAGTATTTTTTATCGGGCATAGGGCCTACATAATTTTGGTTCGCCAATGTATTGAAAAGATGCGGGAAGTAGCCCTTCTTTTTCTCGGGAGGCAGGTCGAAGGCTTTAGGGAGCGCAGAGAGGGCCATGGGGAAATAGCTTAGGGAGTCAATGAATCTGACATTGTCCATTTCCATCAAAATAATTTTAGTTCCCCTCATTACCAGCTCAGGCGTGAATTTTGTTTCTTCCATTATATGTTTTAGTAAAAATTGAAAATCAAAACCCTGCCCGTTGTGGGCAATTACACAGACATTTTTAAACTGTTTACGAACTTGCATCACATACTCCATGAATTTGTGAACCGGGTCAGAGTTGAAGACTCTTGTACGGTTTCTACATGTCATACAAAATTTACCATCGATACAATTAAAGCAAAATTGTTGTGACACGCACAGGTTAACTTGATGTACTTTTTGTTCAGGGTCAGAGGGGAGAGACTCGTCTTGGCGAGTCTCCAAGTCAAAGAAAATGAAAAGGTAGTCTTTAGTTTTAGGTTTTCCTTCATTGGGTTGCATGTAGCATTTATGATTGGGATCTTTGAATGCATTGCAGGGTTTACAAAAAACTTCCCCGCATCTGTGAGGTCCTGATCTCTCTTTTAAATTAATCAATTTTCCACAGTCAAGACACTTTTTTACTGTTTTGCATCTATCAACCTTATGGGCAATAAAACAGCGCTGGTTTCTCATAGTCATGTTACAGTCCGGGCAAACTATTCCCCCATGCTCCTCTTTACAGGGAGGCGAGATGGTTTGGCATTGAGGGCAGATGTTTGAGCATCTGTGCCTAGCTTTGTGGTCAAAAGGGACATGGCAAGCTTCGCAAAAATAGTTACAGGCGAAAGCCGCGGTCAAACTAGTAATTACGTTATAGTGCCGATTGTGAAACAGAAGATTTATTTTAAATTTAGGATTTTCAACCCGACCCTCAAAGTAAACATCACGGCCTTTTCTGTCATAGTTGTAGACTGTAATTTTGAAATTGGTTAGCAAATCCTGAAACTTTTCCAATTGGGGGATTCCGGCGCCTTCCTCTGAGATCTCTACCCTAGCCCGCTGAACAAGTTCCCTGGCCCTCACTGTCTGTCGTTTACCCTTGTCCATACGTACAAGATTATACTCTGGGTCGTTTGTCACTTTAGCCATGGCCACCACCAAAGCCCGAGGGAGACACAAATTATCTTTGTTATTTATTACAACTATTCCCCGTCTAGCTTTACACTCTTCATCAAACGTATTGTAAAAGCCAGGCCTTACTTTTCCAGGACGACCAGAACCTACAGGGAGATTAACTCGGGTACATTCAACTTGAAACGTATCAGTGGATTTAATTGATTCTGAGTTACTTTGAACAATACCCCCGAAAATTTGCCAAAGAATGTCTTCATTTACTTCGTTCGCGGGCCGGAAAGCTACAAAACCAGGTTCTTTACTTTTTAAATTTATGTAAAGTAAAGCCAAGCTGATCGTTTTCATGGGCCCGCTCTTTCATTTCATTCACAATTTTGGAAAAACCTTGTCGTAGCCAATCAATTTCGGTAGTTTCAGGAGGAGGATTAGAAAATTTAAAAATTGTTCTTGTTCCGTAAAGTCTAAAGTGTTTTACATAAGTATCATCCGAACTGAGTATCTCGACAGGATTTACAGCCATTTTGGAAGGATTACTATAGAACAAAGTAAGGTTATGTTACACAGAATACAATAATACAAATCAAAAGTGAGGTTATGTTACACAGAATACAATAATACAAATCAAAAGTGAGGTTATGTTACACAGAATACAATTATACAAATTAAAAAGTGAGGTTATTTTACTCTAAAATATTATAATACAAATTACAAATTGAGGTTATGTTACACGTAAGATAGGGTAAGCAAACGCTCAAGATTGAGGTTATGAAAAGTGAGGTTATCTTTGCAAAACGCAGCAAACGGAGCAACACAGGGACACGTCTGATCGCAATGAAAGCTGAGAGCAAAGTGAGAGGAAAATAGCGGTAATTGGGGGTGGTGGGGAGGTGGCTGATGCAACAGTGTTGTTTGTTGCGGGTGTATGGACCAATCAGAGCGCAGGACGCCTAATTACAACCAATGGGGTGCGAGCTTATTCCGGCCAATCACAGAACAGTATTTTAACAGGTTACAACGAGTTTGCTGACAGAGACTTGTTGCGGATGTTGTAGTTAGATAGTGGCTAACCTTGGGTTTTCCCTGTTACAGTTGACGGAGGAAGGCTGTGGCTGGCGGGACCTGAGGAGAGGGGGAGGGGAGCAGAAGAAGAAGGAGAAGAAGAGGATGCCGGGAGACAGGAGTGGGAGTCTGGCGACAGACCATGATAAATGTATATACTAGTTAGTGTTATATATGTATAATAAATTAATTTAGCTGTAAACATATTCTTTTTATTACTTACCTTGGTAATATGCACCGTTGTTAGCCCCGCTGACCTTCGCACCGCTGTGGATTGCTGCCCTTTCATTTCTTTCGGATACTTACCTGCAGTACACGGTTTGAGTGGTTTTAAATCGTAGCGGAGGTTAACAAGTATTTACATACCAAGTTTCAATAAAATCGGCCCGGCTCTTATTAACATATTGATTTTTAAAGTATGACTCCTTCAATTATTTTGATACTTTCTCGCAGTACAGAGTTTAGGTTTTTGTAATATGTAGCGGAGGTTAACAAGTACCTATATACCAAATTTCATTAAAATCGGCCAAGCCGTTCTCAATATATTAAATTTTAAAGTTTTACACCCTCCATTATCCCCTAAACAACCCTTTCCTACCCTCCAACAAAATTGAAGGTTAGAGGATGTTAACAAGTATCCACATGTCAAGTTTCAATTATATCGTCTCACCCGTTCTTAAGATATTGATTTTTAAAGCATGACTCCTTCAATTATTTTGATACTACCTGCAGTACAGAGTTTAGGTTTTTGTAATATGTAGCGGAGGTTAACAGGTACATACATGCCAAGTTTCGTGAAAATCGGCCAAGCCGTTCTTGAGATATTTAATTTTGAAAATTTGCCCCTTCATTTTTTGAGATGCAACCCGCAATATTTTGGTTAAGACTTCATATGGGTAGATACCCCCCTGGAGTGCCTACACTACGTAGTAGGCAGTTTTCTGGGGTCAAAATGACCCTAGGACTTACCGTTTTCGAGATATTAGCGATTTTTGAGTTTTTTGCAACGCTTTCTTGTGATATATACATGTAATAGTTTTATATATTGGGTTAGCGGCACTTTCTTGCGAAATATACATTGCCATAGGTTGGTAACACATCGTGGCGTGACGTAATATATACATATAATAATTTAGATAGTTTGACATAATATATAATAATTTTGCGTAACTGATTTAGGTTTTGTAGGTAGCGTTTAGAGTGACAACACTGGCTAAGTGAGGTTAGATAGCCACTTACCTTTCTGGTGATGGTATATTATACACTATTATGGTACATATATGATTATACACTGTAGTATTATATATGGTACATATAATTATATATGATACATATAATTATGTATGGTACATTAGCTCTGCTAAGTTGGTAACACTTTGGAGGGATGAAAAGTGAGGTTAGGTTTGGCGCCAATTTTTTTTGGCGCGCAAATTTGGCGGGAAAATGTTCTTCTTACTCTTTTCGGATTAACGCGCTCTAACCACTATGCCATTTCCGGTTCTCAATCACTGCCAACCCTACTAATAACATTGGGAATGAGTACGCAGGTTTGCTGCAACAAGGAAAACAAAAAATGGGTTTTTATGCTAATATCAATATAACTCAACTAGGTAAAGTCGTATACCAGTTTTATTCATTTATGTTCATAATTAAGGGAGACAGAGCATTTAATTATTCTCCATAAGAATAACATGGGGGCTGAGTACGCAGGTTTGCTGCTACGGGAGCCTTTGGCAAACATTTTTTTGAGCAAATATCAATAGACCACAACGAGATGAAGCTGTATACCAAGTTTCGTCAGTATACGTTCATAAATAAGCGAGATATAAAAATTTTCTTTTCCTCCATAAGAATAACATTAGACAACGTACTGTGTTTAGCTCTTTCAATATCTCGGTAACCAATTGACGTAGAAGAATTATCAAAATACTAAATTGTGTGTTTTTTTAAGCTGAATCCAATGGTGTAAACTAAAATTTGACTAGTTCAAAAATTATATGTAAAAAATTCAAAAAACCCATTTTTGGGGTACAAAACCCCCGAAAAATACCCCTTAAGGTAGAGCGATATGGCTGGTTTTCGAACTTAAAGTCATAAATGTTCCTTTACACGTTTATACCAAATTTCATCAAAATCGGACCTTTTTTACGAGAGTTATCGCACCCACGGACACACACATATATATATATATATATATATATATATATACATATATATATATATACAGTTTCGAACGAATGATGTTTTTGGGGTCTGGGGACCTCAAAACAAAAAGTTATCATGGTCCCGGAGCTAGGTCTTACCATGCCGACTATGATAATAGCTTCTTCTCTATAGGGGAAATTCGCTAAAAATTCAACTCTAGCATTTAACATAGTCGAACTGTTAAATAAAATCACTAGAACAACAACAACAATTTATTTAGTGAAGCGTTGTTGTTGTTGTTTTTGTTGTTGTTGTCGTCGTCGTTGCTGTCGTCGTCGTTCTCGCCAGAGATAAATTACTTTATTTCGAATTTCGAAAAGTTAGGTTTGTTAAAGATACAGCCTCGCAAATTAATGTTTCATAGAGCTTTACAGAAATGCGAAAACACGAAACAATAGATAATTATTTTTAAGTAGGAGTTTTATATTTGTTTGTATGCTATAATTTGTGTAGTACGGCATGCGGAGGAGGGGGCGCAACAGTTAAATTAAATCAATTGCTTTTGACTTTATACAAAACATAATGTAAGACTTTCTCATGGTTTAGTCTAAAGGAAGGTTTTAACTCTTTTGACTTGTTAACACCCTATATCATACCTTAGATTATACTGAACAATAATATTACTTTAAAGAACCTTTATATTTTATGGATATCAAAAATATTTTCCTTGTTCGCCTGGATTGCAGTTCTCATGAAACAGTACACCACCGCAAATTCCATTGTGCTTTGAGTCATAGAGGTTTATGTTTTTCAAGTGTATGCTATGTAGGTTTCTTTGGAAAGCTCATCTCTACTCTAGCCTAAAAATAGCTTAGTGGATTTTAAAACGTCTTAGATGATGTCACTATAGATTCGTCTTTGTGTAAGATTGACATAGGGTGTAATATTTATTTATTTTTTATTTCAGCTAAATATTTTTTACACAGCCGGGTTTTTATCCGTAAAAATTAGTGATATTTGTCTATAAAACCGTTTTAACCAAAAATACATATTCCGATTTTTAATTAAGACTTGTATATTTCCACAGGAAATTGTTCCCATAGCGAATATATTCTTCGAACAGATAAGTGTCATATGACTGTCATTGATTTATAAAAAATCTTATGTTTGGTTTATTGTTAGTTGAAATCATTTATATTTTACGTAAACTAGTTTGTATTTGATTGTATCTTCTCCTTTATTATATTCTCTTCCCTATTCCCCAGTATTATTAAATTTTTAAAGGAAATTATAATCAATGTATAAATAAGTGTTTCGATTCATGGAAATTGATTTATGTGATGTATAAACATGTTAAAATTTGTCAGTAGTCCATATAAGCCTACGTTTTAAAATCTCATCCATTGTTTTATTCTACATTCAGTTCAAAATACAACTTTGCACGATTTCCAAATCATATAACAACAATAATGTTTTTAAACTATGTATATTAACAAATGGTGTTGCTAATTCCAAATGTGCATATGGAATATTACCTACATTTTCGGCGTTTTGACGCCTCTCAGATGCTCTCAGTCCGGTGCCTAGAAATCCTCCCCCTCCCTTGTTTCGTCGCTCGTACTCGTACGTGTGAGCACAAGAGGTATGGGCTGACTATAGGGACAATCCGATTATTCTCATCTCATCCATTCCCTAACAGCGGTGAATTCCGAGTTTGTGATGTCCAGCATGGAGTTATTAGAAACTTTTAAAAATAATTTAAACAAGAGTTTCACTAGTGCACACGAAACTCCATATAATAAAGTGGACAAACCCACGCAGCAACCGGGTCTCAGAAGCAATTGTTGAACAGAGAATAAGTCGGGCATTATTCAGTTAGTCTCTTCAGGCAGTTTTGAAAAGTAGTATAGGACAAGAAGGAGATGGTTTGAAAATGTGAATGGACGTGTTGTTTTATTTATTGTTTCTCTCCTTAGAAGAAAACTGCATCTTTTACCGGACTGAACTTTAAAACACACCTCAGATATTTTATTGTTGAAATTTTAAAGATAAAACTTGCCCCGTTTAAACGCAAAACGGAATGTAATTAACTGATTACCAAACCATTTTTAGTCATAGCCTTGCATGAAGGATAATCAACAATTTATTACCAATCCTAATTATTCTAAATTAATATAGTACGAATTGACCAAACAGGTTTATCAGACTTTTGATTTTTGTTCTAAAACAAGCTGTGTTCATTTGGTGGTCTTACGGTTTACTGGCCTCGTTTCTCTGGCGGAACACGTTATTAACTAATAACGAGCCATTGCGGTAGTTGTACGTCCTAGAGCGCAGTGGCGTGTAGACAAGATCGCCCTGATGACGCGTTTTAATTTGCTATAAAACGGTACTATAAACACACTCGTTATGCATGAAATGCTTGAGCAAGAACTTAAACTGTTTTCATGCATTGCCCCATGCATCATTCCCTATATAGGTTTATAGTTGTATATGACGAATCTTATAATTTGTTAAAGTTATGTTTTAAATTGTAAGTAAGGTCATTCCAATTAAATACGGATTTAATAATTATTTAATTTAAATGAAAACTATAACTATGGACCTAGAGCGGCATTATGGCGGCTTATGGTTAGGGCGGCATTTGCAGAAATGTCTGCAATTTCCTGCAATATAAAGGACTTCATTTATTTATATACTACCACAGAACCATATAGAACCACAGTTCAACACAGTACAAGTGATCTCAAGTCTCCAGTTGTTTTACACAAGTACAGACAAGCTACATCAAGTGCAAGTATTATGCTGTATTATACGAGTGCTTTGAAACCTTGTAAAACTAAAATTACCAGTTGTACAAGCGTGCATGACTACCATTTTTCTACATTAAGATAAAATATGTTAAGACTTATGATTTTTCAATAAACTATTATGAATATTCGTTGCTGAGATTTTATTACTAAAACTTAAAGAGAGACCACGCGACTTTGCTTAAAAAATAAGCTAGCATCAGTGGTATCCGGCTGATTATTCTTACAACCATCTTCATTATTAAAATGGTTTATTGACTATTGTTCGGCGATTTACGACGCCTAAAATTATTATTTTGTATACACGTTTTTATCAATTAAAAGCTCCTCCTCTTTAGAAGTGTCTTTTTGGCGGATTAAAAAACCCTTCATGCACCTTCAGAGCTTTACAATTTTAATTAGTGGAGTTTGATTTTATTTAGTTAGTCTGCTGATTATACTGTAAAACGTTCAAAATATCTGGCCCTATAAATATTATATCCACAACCTATCCAAAAACATACCTAGGTTAATGTACTTAGAGGTTTCGTATTATCTCAAAAAAGTGTAACCTACATTGTCGATCGCCATTTTACCCCTCTGTCAACTCTGCTCCCATGACAACCAACATGGTAACCAAAATCGAATCCTCTCTTCACAAATTAAATGTTTGTAAGCTTATTTATGCAAGTGTCATAAGCCAATCTTATTACCTGACTTGCTAGAACCTTACAGCAATGTTCACAAGGGCCGCCTGCTGGGTTTACAGCAACTCATGCAAAACAAACGTCCAGTTGCAAGTATTTTATAGTCAATACATTTAAAAGGTTGAGTGATGTACTTATCCTTGTGATTAGAGAAATGGAAAAATGTATGTACTTAATTTTTTGTTTTGTAACTAATTGTATCCTTAAATTGTATGAATAAAGCATTAATTTAATTCATTCATATATCATCAGGTTTATTACAACGTATAGTTCGTCACTAAGATCCATATTACCAAAACATAGTGTACAAATATATTCGCAGTGACTAATCTGTATCCAGTGTTGCGCCCTGACATTCATCTACAGTGCGACTAACCTCTTTCCTTGGCCCACTGCATTTTCTTCTGCTCCACCAAGGAGAACCTCCTGGTCTGCGTGCCCATGACTCCGGCCGCAGTGACCACTGCCTCACTCTGACCACCGCCGACCTCCGCCGTCCTGCTAACAGGTCGTCCACCCCGTCCAAACAACGGTCACCCCGGCAACGCGGTCGATCGCTGACCACTGCTGCGCAACCCTCAATGGAACTGCTAAAGAATTTACATTACCCCGCTTCAGACGTTGTTCCACCTGACGGAAGTAAACTTCTAGGTTCATTGAATCCAGTTGTTGATTGAAAGATTATCTCAACTGTTGAATCTCCTCGATGTAATTTGTGAAGGTTTGAGTAGGAAGAATGAGATTAAATGTTACTAATAAAATTCCCGAGCACGAAAATTGTTGTTGATTGGTTGATTTTACTGTCAAGATTAACATAATTTATTGATTACATAATTTATTTACGAAACGCGCGTCATCTCAATTCACTTTATCAGATTTTAGTTATTCCTTATTAGTGAAATTTAATATTTCATACCACCAATGATTGAAAATTAACTTATTAATTTCTTCGACATATTATATAGGTACTATGACCATAATTCATTTTTCAGTACTTATAATAATAATAAAACTGTAATAACTTGTCGCGTTAGGCCTAAATGAAAAAACCCTTTTACAAAATGTTTCTACACGATTTAAAAAATAAATACTGAGAAATGGAAAGTGATTGGAATCTTCCAAACGGCTTTCCAAATAAATTATTGAAAATTACTGAAGAAAGTGTTATAATTATTGTTTAATAAATATCAGTTCACATTTTAAATAATCATTATGTCCTAAATTTTAAGAAGTTGTTAAATATTATATATATATATAAGATCTACAAAGTCTTTTGGAACTCCAGGCTGTTATTAATGTATGAGAAAATTAGTTGCTTTCCTAATTATAATAACACTGGAGTCCATCTGTTTGGTGTTATCTCCGTTCCGTTTGAATACAACAAATCCTTAACAGATTGAGCTAAGATTTTGCATAAAGGTAGCTTTTATATGGTCTACAACACTTCAACACAGGCAAAGTAGGTTCCCCCCACTGGTCTTCCAAGTTCCAGTAAAAATCCCCTTTGCAGCTGGATTTCAGAGCTGGTTTAGGATGCTTCTCGCATTTTTTTACCATCCTAAACTTTTTTATCTCCCCTCTTGGCTCCCGATAACATTATAGAAGACTTGATGTGTTGTTAAAAAAGACTACGGTCGCCAAGTGGCCACCCTTAAAAGCCTAGCAGATATAGAGATATTTCCGAAGGTGCTATATGTATCTGAGAACATATATATGCCCATTTCAAGAACAAAACGATCTTTTCAAGTGGTTTAACAAACCAGAGTTTAAACGGATTAAAAATGTTTGGGAAAGAAATATATGGGCGATTGACCGGGGTTTAACCTTACTTCAAAGTTAAACCGTGTCAGAGGGAGAATTAGACTCGAGATTTAAGATTTACTTGCCCACCTCAAAATAGCTTTGATCGTCTAGACAGTTTGTGGTTTTCGCCGAAGTTTGGATGTTTCTTTCATTTTGGTTTTAACTGATTTTAGAATGTAACCCATCTTCTCAGCTCTAACCAGAAAGGCTATTGGTATTGATAGAGAAATACTGGGCCAGGTCATGTGCTATGATGTGGGTTTCAACTCTAGATAATTCACATATTTTACTCGTAGTGTGCCATCATTATCGGGTTTATCATCGGCAGTAAAGAGGCCAGTAGTAGTAGATGTTTACAATAAAATCACACATGTACTATATCATTTACAGGAGAAATAGTGAGGACCCAAGAATCGAGCCCTGTGACATACCGCTGGTACAATTTGTATCCTTAGACTCATGGTTTTAAACTTTATTTTATTCATAAACTGATCTACACAAAATTTAACATCAAGTAAATTAGATAACATTACACAAAATTAGTCGGAATTTATATCCTCCAAAAAAGGCATACAAATCTTGGCCATAAGTATAACGATATACAAATTGTTACCAAAAAGGGTTATTTAATCTAAAAAACGTAAACTTAATTTTAAAAGATGCCATCTTTTCAGTTTGTACACAAAATGTTGCTATTGTCCAAAAGACTTCATGCTAGTTGGTGAGTTTTAATTAGGATGACTTTCTAATTAGATCATTATTTGGCAATGTATCTTGTTATTTAGACTCTTATTGGGTTCTTACTGTCCCTATGCAGAACTTCATTATTTTCACACCACGGTGCTTGAAAATATACCTTAGAACTTTTGATTGAAACTTTTGAAAGATGTTTGCATTTTAATTACATAATAATGTCTCCTAAAGTTGAACACCATACGTCTAAACTGGTTTCAGGATTACTTTGTATAGTATTTTATTTTCAGTTGACTATTCAGTTATTTTATTTGAAAAGTCAACAAATATTTCTGAATAATTTCAGATTCCAAGAGGGTATCGATCTTGGCCCACGTCCCAAATATGACTTTCCAATGTTAGTTTCCTATGAAGTCAATAGCAACTCGTAAGATTCTGTATATTTAAGCATACAATTATTTCAGTGCAAAAGAGTCATATCATAAATACTAAAATTGAATTAGGTTGTTAACAGCTTTTGTATATCATATAGTATATTTTTAAAAACGTTTATAAACCAATCCGAAAGCAAAAAACCGACAAGGTGGCAAACTGTTAGCGATTGTTGTTGGCTGCAGCGTGCAACGTTGCTGCAAAGGTTTGACGTCATAGCGTCGTCGTCGTCATCTGTTTGGGAACGGGATGGCGAGATCATCTGGTGGCAGATGAATTGTGTATTGGATTAATGTTGAGCGAATGTGAATACCATCATGGAAATATCAGAAGTTGTTAATACTCAACTAGTATTTCCCGGACTTGTAGTGGGATTAGTGTTAATTTGTGCAGTTTTAGTTTTTGTGTTCGGTTTTAAGTCAGTGGAAGACTTTCCATTCGATAAACTTGCAACTGTAGCTGACGACCGGAAACCAGCTGGCAAGAAACGAAAAGTGAAGGACAAGGTGAGAAGGCAAATGCTCCGTATATTGTTTAGATTAATTAACTGAACTCTTATAAGTAATGTTATAAACCTTATAACTCTCTCTAGATCTACTGTAGGATCATCTTAACACAACATCTTGGCGTCGAGGATGTTGCCAAAAAACTTGTTCTCATTGCCAAAATTTAATCTAGGACTCCCACCTATTTTTGGATACAAGCTAATTTCATTAATTAACTTGTAAATGAACCATACTGTTTAAAATTTACAGTAATATAGGTATCCATAATAGCTGTTAAAATTTGGACTTTTGCCAATTCTTTCATAACTTATCTCAGAAGCTAGCAGGTCGAGGCCTTTGCTTGCCATGGCTTGTAATCTGCAAATCTGAAGAATGATGACTTATTTGAATTTCGGCCTTAACCCTTTGAGTGCAAAATGTCGATATGTATATTGGTTTTCGCCGATGTGACTAAGACCAACTGCCTTATCGGCTTTCGCAACAGATGCTAATAAGGCCTCCTGCTGATAAGTTACATCGGTGTGAGTCACAATTGAAAAGTCATTATATAGCAACTGAACCATATATATATATCAACATTGAGTCGAAAGTTCAACTATTCAATAACTTTTAGCCTATTCATTTTTAACTATTGCTATATGGAAAATCATTTTTTACGGTGATATTAAGGTTAAATTCCCAAAAACTGTCTGGCGCTTTTCGACATGCACACGCTTGGCACAGTTGGCCTTTTTGGGTTTAGTACTTACTTTCCGTGTTCGGAATTAGACTTCTTTTTTCTAAAAAATAGCCGCCGATATGGCATTGTCATTTGCTATAAAATTGTCAGTCATAGTGCAATGCTGGTCAAGGTGCGGGCAGACAAGCAAGTGGGCAGGGTCTTGAGCAGAGCCACACACATAGGATGCCCTCATTAAGGATCATTAATTAGGATGAGTCCTAATAATTTAATTAGGTAAGATACCCCATTTCTGCAGGTTTGTCTTGCACTTTTTGGAAGAACTAGCACCATGTGCTAGTTCTTCCTTGACTGGTATTTAGCCTACTTGTGGGTTTTAAAGTTGTTTCCCACCTTGCAATGCAATTTTAGGTTCGGTAAAATAAAAGTTTGTGGTAACTTACTCAAAGGTTAAGGGGAATCAACCTAAAGTTCACAAGATCCTGTTAAATTTAGTTTGGCATATTTTATTTCCCCCTCCTAGGCCCTTCTGTTAGTTACAGTAACTTAAGTAGCCTCAGGTCGAAAAAGCTTATTAGGTGGGTACCGGTACCTGAAAACTCTGACAACAGACCTTATCGGAGATGGCTACACAAACTTAACTTTTTACTTGATTGGGTTACCGTTAGGCCTACTGGTAGGGCCTACCTATATATTTGTTCTGAGGTATATTTTTGATTCCTTTTTGAGAACTAGAAAACAATTTTAAATCCATAAAAGATCCATGTTAGAGCCTACTTAATTAGCCGTAAATTAGTAGTGTCAACCGTCACCTTTTCCATTAAGTTACCATATTTTTTTTAATCCCCCTGTTCAATGCCAATGGTGTCAAAATGAATTCCTTTTTAGTGAAACCAGTTTCAACTCAAGTACGAGTCATCCTCAGCCACTTCATTTTACACACTTTCTGGGTTGGAAGTCAGTGGAAATCAAAGAAAGTCAGGGAATTTGAAAAAGGTCAGGGAAAAGTTGGAAAAACACTGAAAGTCAGGGAAAATGCTTGCTATTTTACACAAGTCAGGGATAAATTTTGATTTTAAATTTTAATGCAAAGCACTATACTATGCAAAAATAAAAAATTATTAGAAAAAAGTGCCCATTCCGAATTGCGAGACAGTGAAAATTAGCTTTTTTGGTTACAGAAAGTCAGGGAAATCAACTTTTTTGGTCAGAGAAATCATTAACCAAATAAAATTGTAAAACATGCACTTGTTGACATTAAATACAATTTGGCCACATCACTTATCGTGATTGTTATCAAAGTTAAAATAAACATACTTTAAAAATATAGAAAACACAGGTTTACGAGTCACATAACACATGGTACAATTATACATTTAAAATTCCAACTGGGACAACAAATGGAGTGACTGCTGTCATGAAATGCAAGAAATCGTGATTTCCCCTGACTGAGACGTCATGTTGACACAAATTACGGTCATAAAACTGTAACATTACCTACATTGTTCTGTAATATTTAAAATACTCCCTAGCTTACTTCAAATATTGTTATTATCTTTAGATAAAACAGAATCACATTTAGTGCTAGAAGAAAATAAATGCAAAATGAAAACTCTTAGCCTACGGTTTATATCAGAATGCTAAAGACTGACAAATCGCAATCGAATAGTTGGTGGACGCATATTGTACTGCACTTAACATATCCCAAACACTTTTAATAAAAGCAGTCTTCAACTGTTACTAATTGGAGTTTGATAGCTTCTAGGATACCTATTAAATTTTTTAAATCACAGGACCTGACAAGAAAATAAATAATTTCTCCCAAACTGCCTAAGTACGCATTGTGGGTAAGCTCTAATTGTCCTGAATTTCACACAAAAGATGAAGAGCTTAAGCTTTAACAAATACAAATGCAAAATTAGTATTTGTTATGCTACACAAATTAGTATTTTATTATTATGTTAATTAGGAAATAAAGTCAGTTTTAGCAAAAGAAAAAAGTGTTCATATAGCCTACATTGTTTTTAAAGCTGCCCATGCTGAACCTGATAGGCTAGGAGTATTGTATGAAGTCCTTATGCTCAGGTGGTTGGTTGGTGAAGTAAGGATGTTATGGTAGTTGCATCAAGTAAGTTTGGGTTTTATGTAAAGATTGTGAGGTCTTCTGGATTTGTTTATTCTTGTTTTAATTGTCCAAATTTAGTTTGCCAGGCCAAACTAAACATAATACAGAAGGTAGTGCTAATAAAAATCTAGATACCTAACCTAATAGCTGCAGCGCACAGGCAGTCGGTTGGATGGACCTATCAAATGATGGAAAATCAAGTAGGAATTTCCCTCAAATTTATTTGTTACTTTTAACATATGACCATCATTAATTTATTAATGACTTGGAACACTGTTCATTGTTATCTATGATTGAAATGGTATGGTCTTTCAAGTAAATAAATAATAAGTTGTGATCTTTTCAGAAAGCACAGTCTAATGGGCAAGCGACTGTCGTCTCAGAAACAAAACAGAAGACCTCAGAACCTGCCAGCACCAAGGTAGCCCCGAGCAAGACCAAACAAGCGGACAAGTCACCAGCCAAAGATGCTCCCAAGGCAACGAATAAGCAAGAAAAGAAGCAGGGAAAGACTGAAGCGCTCCCTGTCAAAGCAGCTTTGAAAGACACCAAGAACATTAAAGAGACAAACAAAATCACTGAGGAAACTCAGAAACAAGGAAAGGGTAAGGAAACTGCAGTGAAACATCAGAAAGATCAGCAATCGAATAAACAAACCAAGAGCAAAGGAAAGGAAAATGTAGAGGTGCAGAATAAGAAAAACAAGGACAAGTCTAAGAAACATGAAGAAAAGCCTGAAGATTACGACAACGGTAAGTGTAGGCTAAACCATGTGATTTATTGCTTAGTTAAAAACGATGAAATTTATAGAGTAGTAACTAAACTTGAAATAGAATCCAGATATTTTTGTAATAAATCTTATAAAACAAAAAAAAATTGGACTAGGCTAATTTTAAGATGTTTTAAATCCTGATTGGACAAATATTCCGTATCCCCTCCTCAAATATTTTAATGTGAGATCCATACACCTTTACAACATAAACATACATTTAAGTTATTTGACTTTTTAAATTATTTTTTGCTATCAAACAGTAGGCCTATACTTGCTCGTGGACAATGATTTTCCTGTTGAAAAAATGTGCAATGGAAAGAAGTAATATTTATTTTTAAAACATCCTGAAGCATTTCACAATTTGATACACAACAATTTTAGTTGGATACTGTAAGTTAGCTCAGAAGCAGAGCCCTGGCCTTACAAATATGACGAGTTCAAGCATAGGTTCGAAGCCAGCCGCCTCCTATCGCCGCACAGGCCCTATTGGCCCATTGTGGTGGCCTGTTAGTTTTATATAGGCCCATATAGAAATATATTTTATTGCTGAAAAACATCAAAATATGATTGATACGGAAAAAGTAAACAATACAATTTATTACTTTATAGATTTGTTATGAGTAGGTGTATTAAGTTGGAGTGTTTGATCTTATAGGAAACTAGCTGACCCGACAGAAGTTGTCCTGTCCTAATGTCATTGAATTTGTTTTGTACCAAATACTCGTTAATTTTCATGATGAGCTCGATCGCTACGCTCATTCGCCTATCGAAAAAAGAGTTTGAGTTGCCATTCAAGTAGTTTTTTTATTTCCATAATGAGAGTTGCCATTCAAGTAGTTTTCTATTTCCATAATGATATGTTTATGCCTTTCAAGTATGTTTACAGCTGTTTGGTCAAACAGCTGTTTGGTCTAACTGAACTTTGATCAAATCAGTGGGAACTTAGAAGACCTGTGGGACAGAGCCCTTAGGTCGGGTTAACAATTTTCTTTTATAAGAATTTGTCCTGACATTAAAGAACACAACAAAAAAAGGAATTATTCAATTTGGTGCACTCATTCTCAAATGATGCCGTGACCAAGGGAAATAGGCATTCATTTTGATATATATTAAGATATGGTAAGGGGTTATTTCAATCTCGCTTGAAAAGACGGCATTATTCAGGTGACTGTGCCTGCAGAATAAGAAATAATTAACTGTTCAGCACACATTTTAAACATTGAAACTCAATACTGTAAATAATTTAAGAGGCCTGACAAACCCAGGGACAGAGGGGAGATTCGTGGAAATCAAAAATATTTGTTTATTTTGCATTCTAAAGAAAACCGATGCACCGTTACGACTAATATGCACATGTATATAATTTACCTAAATTACATTAATTTTAACTAGCTGTCCTGTTGCTCGAATCCGAGCAAGTTTGTAAGGTTTCTTCAGTTCTAAACAAACATATCAAAACATCTGAAATTAAAACGGATGATAACAACGTACTTTCAATCAACACGTAATTTAGACTTTTGTCGTCAGATAGCGCCACTGTTTCGTTCACACCGCCTGCCGCAGGTATTTCGTTCGCGTCTACCAGTTAAAGTTCGTCGGCCTCCTCCTCTTGGCCGTCCTGGTCGACGTCTTATAGTCTCCATTATGTCGAACTTTTTTTGGTTATGTTTTGATTTTGTGCAAATAAAAACTGGTGTTTTGTTGCCAGCTGTACGTTCAATAACCATTTTTCAGGGTCACATTTTATTTGTTTAACCACTTCCTTAAATAAACAGCTGATTTCTCGATCGTTGGTTTGTAACTGCATATTATGTCTATGGGGAAAATCGCGACTTTGACGCCATATTTCCCATGTCCACAGTGACTTTTATAATTTTTTTTAATTGATGGCAAAACTACATGCTAAGACCTTTCTAACGACACCTTGGGCATGGTGATCGGTAGCACCACCGCTCCAAAACAGTTATGACAAAAATATGCCTAGCGTATTAAAAATATAGATATAGGCCCACACATGTTTATATAATCACCTAACCAAATTAGTCCATTGTCCGCTCTATAAACATTTTGACACTTTTAAGGCTAATGGCGCAAAGCCCTGATAATTTTGGATATTTTATGAATTTTGAAATGTACAAAACCAACAAACATTTTTATATGCAGATGTTGGGGTTTTGTCACAATAACTCCAAATTTGCATGGCAGATTTTCCACTCGATTGCAGACATTCCAAATTTAGTGTTTTTATATGTTGTTCTTCCCCTACTTTAGTGGTATATTGTATTTAACCCTGTTGTAAATATAAAAACCATTTATCAAATTTGTATTTGTAATATTTGGCCGCAGATGTTGAACAATGTTGTTGCACCATGACACTATTTTCTCCTGTTTTGAACAAAAATATATTTTTTGGAATTAAATAATATTCAGCTAGGGCCTACCGTAAATACTGATATAATTTATGATTTAAGATTTGTTTTTATTAGTAGCCTAAATAGATGTTTTCAACTTTTTTGTGTAGGAGATTGGGTGACTGTTTCCAAGAAAGCTCCCAAGACACTTACATCTGAAGAAGAAAAAGTGGCCACCAAGGCTGCAGGTAAGTGAAACTGAACTGAGATTATCTGCATCATCAGAAGGACATATCTTGGGACATCTAACTATGAAAAGACACTGATTGAATGGCTTCGAATCAATCATTTTATTGTCATCAACAATTAAGAGTTGTATGACACGCATCAACAAAGTTACATATACGAACAATAATTAATTTCTTTAATAGCATGATACTTTTGCCCTAATTAACACTAATTAATAAAGCTTTTTGAACTCTAATTATATAAACCACTCTATATATACCACTACATATAAAAAAACTGATAGAGGAAGTATAAATGGGAATGAAATGAACAAATTAGAATTAAAATCCAAAATCCTTTCTTTATAACATTATTTTTTGCTATCAAAGTTATCATCCCTATTAAAATACACTGGGTTACAGTAAACCTCAGACTAATGTGGCAGTGTTTTGATCCGGGTAGTCAGTACAAGACTAGAAACGCCACCTTAAGAGAAACTGTCGGTATGTGGTTGCCCTCATTCGACAGAATGTAATACCTTAACAGGGAAGGACAGTTGGAAACCCCAACTATTACTTCTATTTTGTAGGCGTTATTTGTGCTTTATATCATGAAATATAACTAAAAGGCAGTCCGAAAAGGTAGGCCTACAATTATTAAGAAGTCATATGATGAATACATCTGAAGTTTTTATAAAAATAAATATCGTAAAAAATATAAATACCTAATAAAGACTCTGGTTTTGTTGCACTATAGGCTAACAATACAATCTTTATTGAAATCCTTATACCAATGATTTTAACAAACATCGGTGATTAAATGCTGACTGAGCATCAGTAACACCTAAGTTAGATCTTTTAACACAAAATAATAACATTTTTTTAATATTTAATTATAAAATTAAAATAACTATTTACACATTAGGTATTTTAACATTTCAGAAACATAAAATAATTATTGACAAATTTGAAGTTACCCATAGGTAAAATACAGCTGTAACTTATGGCACATGTTATAATTTCCATGATACAATGTATAGGGGGCAGAACCAATGTGTCACACTTACTTTGCTGGCTGTGCATGGGTACGCAGAACCAGTAGCCTATTTTTGGCTCCTTGTAAACATGTTAAAAACCTTCGTCAACCAGTTTGGCTAGATAATACGCTGAACAAAATATAACACTTCTGGCCTTACCGACACTTTTTGTTTTTGGTTTGTTGGCATATTAAATGTATAAATGAATTTGACGATAAATGTTTCCCAGTAATTTAAATATTAAATGACTGTTACAGTAAAGACTGAAGCCACAAGCCCAGGAAAGAAGAAGAAAGCTAAGCCTGAACTGGAGGCAGTTGTTGAGAAAGAGTCTCCAGTGACTTCCGCCCCTGTGGCCCCTGCAGCCCCTACCCCTGCCTCAGCCCCTGAACCGGCCAAGGAGGTCAAGGAGAAGCCTGCCAAGAAGGAGAAGGAGCAGAAGAAGGAGAAGCCAAAGTAAGTACTGTTCAGATCGGAGGGACGGTAACCAATCACTGTCATCACTCTTGGTAACTTTTTTATAGAAGTGTCACTTGTTATCTCTTTGAAAAAAGTTATTGTTGTGCATACTAGTATGTTTTAAAATTCTGTTTTTTCATCAAGAAATTGTTGTGAGATATTTAGGCTACGTACTTTATTTACAGATTCCAGTAGACACCCTGTATAACATCAGTAAAACTGTAAAGTAATTAGGGGTGTGCGAGTACTCGAAACTTTGAGTTTTCGGCTGAGTATTTTAATACTCGAACTCGACTCAAAAGTTTTGAAAAATACTTGAAAGTTCGAGCGAGTATTTCCCGCTGATTTCTGGACGATCGCTAACGATTGCGACTGGCAAAAACGCGTAGTTACAGCCGCAAAAAGCGATCTCATCAAGTGAAATCGGCCGAAAATGACGATCGCTTACGATTGCAACTGGCCAAAACGCGTGGTAACGGCCGCAAAAGGTGATTGAATCATGTAAAACGGCTGAAAATGACAATCGTAATGTGTAATTTCGGCCGTAAATTACAACGGAAAACATAATATCGGCAAAAGTGGCGACTAGACCACTTAATATCGACCGCAACTAACGATTTCATCATCTAATATTGATTATAGGAGATGTATAGACCAGGTGATATTGGCCAAATGATAACCGGACCGTGTTTTATCGGCCGGAAACGAATGTCAAACTGCATTTTGTTTGTCAATACTTAATTCAGTTTGATTGTATTGGCTAAAACGATGTATTGCTTCTCTTGTATTAGTTAGAAACCATGTTTAGATTATCAAATCTAGGGTGGTGTTCAAATCCCATTACTCTATTTTAAACTTACAACTTATGGCAAATACTCGCTCGAAAATACTCGAAACTCAAAAATAATTGGCACTACTTGGCTCAATTAAAAAAATTACTACTCACACACCCCTAAAAGTAATCATCTTGGATGAATTTTAACATTTATAATATAAACACAATCTTGCTCGAGCAAGACTTGTTCATTATTCCATTGTTAATAAGCTTCCAAACCACTGATAAAATATATAACAAAAGGTTTATTTTACCTGTATCGAAGTAGTTTTCAAATTATCCAACTGGCTACTGTAATTTCGGTCTCATAAGACCATCTTCAGGCAAGGAATGTCAGTTTATTTGGCACAATTAAATTTTTAACACATAATAAGAATGGACCATACGCAACCAAATATTTAAAAATACCATTCGGCGGAATATTTGTCCTCAGTGTGGGACACTCAGGATCTCAGTCTAAACTCAAAATGCAGTGTCCCTTATCTTCCTCGACTGAACATAGTCTATTGGGACCAAAATGGCAGTAGTCAGTTGGACAATCGAAAAATCACTTGATGAATACAGGTAAAATAAACCTTTTTTATATATTCTTCAATGTCCATTATGTTGAAGAAAAATTTGAGTTTTTCAATAAAAACTTTTATTTTCACACTTTGTATAATTTGTAAGCTTTTTTCTCAATTTTCTGATCTTAACAATGTGGATTAAACACTAAGCAATCTGATGCAACTGAAAAAGCTTATGTTTTAGTTAAAAACTGCAAACCTATATGTAAAACTTTGAATCAGAAAAAGCTGATTGATGCTTAAATCATTTATACAGTATCGGTCCAGAAATAAGAGAGTAGATCACTTTAAAATAATCGCCTCGACATACTAATATGTAGGATGCTAATTTGAGTAAATGGTGACGAGGTTGAAATTAGGGATGAGTCGATTCTCGATACCACCGATTCTTGGATATTGGCATCGGTATCGAGATTCATTCGTTCAATGTCGATACCGATACCATCGATACCCCCGCCGTTTACCTGCACTACGAAGTGCACGGGAAGAGATACTCCCGCCGTTTACCTGCGCTACAAAAGGCACGAGGAGTGTTTGGGTCGACGGCAAAAATCTTACCTTGGAGATAAGGAAGGAAGAGGTATGGGAGGGGTCTGGTTGAAAGCAATAAACCAGTCGGCTGACCAACATTATTTCTTTGAGTCATTATCTTACAACCAAGTTTTGCCCTATAATTTATAATACAGTAGAAATCCAATTATCCGAACCCCAATTATCCGAATATCCAATTATCCGAATCGATTTTGAGTGAAATAATAGAAATATAAAAATCTAGAAAATAACAGCGGGAGCGCATGTAGCGATAATGCGCCGTGAGCACTAAAATAAAAGCCTGCGCTGTTACCTTCCGGACGATATTTTCGCAGGGAACAATGAGTCATACCCCCTTCCCGCCCTGCTCATCATCAGTCGCTACTGTTCTTTCACCGAGATTATCGTTCGAAATGAGTACAAAACGTAAACGTGTTGTCCTTTCGCTAAGTGATAAACTCACTTTGCTCGAGATGTTCAAGTGAAATAACCAACATTGAACAGTGAAATACGTACAGTATGTAGGCCTATTGAAAAGAGCAACTGTATATACTGTATTCAATTTAACTCCTGTAATTAATTTTTATGACGTATATTCTTGATACAGTTCGCTCACTTTCTGTTCACTACATTTATAATAACTTTGTCGGTAAAATTCTGATTTTTTATGTATGGTGATGTTTTTTGCTTAATTCCCGAGGTATACCTGATTATCCGAATTTCTGCATATCCGAATTGGCCCGATCCCCAATTAATTCTGATAATTGGAGTTCTACTGTAGTTTTTGTTTTACTACATTACTAAAGCATATTAGTGAAATTAACATTAAATTATATACCAAATTGCATTAACAAATTTGTTTGATAATTAAGTACAAAATACTACTAAATAATTTTAAATGGGATTATAAATTTGTAACTGTTTTTAACAATAGTTTTAACAACTATAGGTACTGAATAATCGTAGGTATCGATAGTATCGGTATCGAGAATCGGGAATCGATTTTTCTGGTATCGGTATCGAGAATCGATAAATTTCGGTATCGACTCATCCCTAGTTGAAGTACTTCAAAAATAAAAAAGTCAGGAGTAAAGGGAAAACCGAAGAAAAGGGGAGGTTTTGGAGGGCTTACTCTTTCTGTTATCTTTATTCCAGCTTTAAAAGCCGAAAAGTGTATCACGTTTAACAAGTTTTTGAGCCTCTGAGTTTTTACCGATCCTAAAGATGGATGTTAAAGAATAACATCTTATTAAAAAACGTTTAGTCCGATGCTTAAGTCTAGAATTTTTAAGCTGAAAATAAAATTCTGTTACAAGCAAGGAAGCAAGAGGACCCTTCTCATAGTATGTGTTCATACTGCTCGCAGTGCTCACCTATAATGCAAATTGTAAATGGTTTTCATTCAGTTTCAGTTCAATATTTCAAGTTCAATATTTTTAATGTTTCAGTTCAATATTTTTAGTTGTGATATATATCACAAAGAAAAGAATGTTACTTATAACAATAAAGATATTCTTATTCTTATTCTTATCAATATTTCAAAATTTTACAATTAATTGTGAACATATTTAAATCAATTTGCAAAGTTCTATACTTTCACCATATATAAACTGATGGCGTAATTTTAGTTTAGTTTGATAAAACGGTGCAAAAGTTGTAAGTCGTTACCGTTGCAGGCGAAAAGCAGAGCTGGTGGCACACCTGTGTTTGGTCAGGTGACAATTTGACAGCGAGGTACTATCATCATGAGTCAGTGAACCTCAAAGCTCTTCTAATTAAATGCTTAATTAAAGCTCTTCTATATTTAATTTAAACTGTCGTTAAGATTTTGACGCAATAATAATTTTTATTTGTACATCTATCTGAGCATATATATTATGCATACTGAACACAATCTGCTGAGTATTATAGAATTTTTCCACTTTTAAAAAACAACAAAAATTTTAATTGAAGTTCTGATAATTGGAAAGACACATGCATTTTAGAAAATTATAAATCAGTTGTAAGTAAACCTATAGACTTTAACTGTATGCAGTTGTACCTTTTACCTTTTGTTCCTGTGTTTGTATTTTGAGTAGCCTACATTTCCAAACATTAATTTGTTAACTTACTGTATTAAAATCCATCATAAATGTTTCAATTTGCGATTTTTCCCAAAAACAACTTTTAGTCATGGGGTTTCAAGTAACAAAGAGGTGTTTTTAGTCTTGAAAATATCTTATGTAATGCAATTTGTAATTAGATTATTTTAAATTGAAATTTTTGAAAGATCCTAATAACTTATAGGCCTGTAGCAATTTGTTAATCCTCAAAAATACCCCTTTAGCAGGAATCCAAGCTGACAGGATGGATGGATTCTTTGTGAGTTGCACAGCTGATCAGGTGTTTTACTACTTTTTACCTATTATGACTATGTGTGTGTCCACCAGAAGCTCGTTTTTATAAATTGAAATGTTCAAGCATCCAACGTCTTAGCAAAATAACAAAATAACACAGATTGAACCACTCCATTCACACACTCGGGGCACAAATGATTAAGTATCATTTGGTTGAATATCTTTAACTATAGGTTATATAACTTTAACGAATCTTCAATTTCTTTAATTAAATTGTTCCATTTTCTAGGCCGGCAGATGAAGCTCCAGTTGTGGAGAGCGCTGCAGTCGAGTCGGAAGGCGAGGGAAAAGCAGCGAAGAAGAAGAAGAAGAAACCAGCAGCTAAGGAGAACGCGGAGCCTCATACTGCCCCGTCTGGCCCGGAGGAAAAGAAACCGGCTGAAGAGGTTGTCGCGCCCGAACCCAGCAAACCTGCCGACCCTAAACCAGCTGAAGGTATTGACATTTTTAAATTTTATTTATTTCTAAAGGCATCAAGCCAGTTTTACAAAGTGTACAGTGTTAATGGTAACTTAGTTGTAGTTATACAAAATAATTAATAATATCATTATTGATACATATGATCTAAATAACATCAAATATGCCTATAAATAAGTCTAGCAAATAATAATTTTCCAAATCATAACTATAAAACATGTATATTTAACCGATAACAATGCAAATACGACTCGGATGTCAAGGTTTTGGAAACTAGCATTAAATCTTTGGCCTACTTTGACAGAGCCTCTCTATAATACCTAATCTTCACTTTCTTGGTTAGCTAACCTCGTTTGGAAAGCAGAAAAATTATTTAACCAAACGGGTGTGTTGTTTTGAAATTCAAGTTGTAACTGGTACATATGTCCATTTTGCGAAATCTATAGGTAGCCTAGTTTATGGTTGTTAACTTTCTTCTAAAGAGTGAATCTGGGACATTTTGTGACGATATGTTAGATTCTAAATGTGTATATTAATCCTGACTGGTTGTACTGTAGAAACTCATTAAATTTCAAGGAAAAGGTTTTTCAAAATTGTATCTGTGGTTCAGCCATTTTTTCGTGTGAGTTTACACTGTGTTACCTAAATTGTCTTACTATCCTAGCCGAGCTGACGATCGAGCATTGATCCATGTCAATCTAATGGCGATTGCAGAGTGTGATATCAGCCATAAATTATTGCACCGCATAATTACAATGGCACCGCACAAATCGAAAATTAATGATAATCACGTCATGTCAGACATAACTGGCGTCCAGACCAGGCATCATCACTATTTCGGAAAACGATCCTTTCTCAAAATATTCTTAAAGTAAATTAAATCCCCCTCGGAAGATTCACAAATTTTTGGGTCTTGTCCATTCCTAAAAGTAAGTGTGTTGATTAATTCTTTTTCTGGATACGCCTAAATTTATAACTTCACTTGGTTTTTATCATAAATCTTCTGCTGAATATTTTTAAAACCCATTTCAAAAACTAAGAATAATAAGTTTTTAAACTTGTTTTTAAATTTAGCTGTTTTCTTTTCAGAGGCCCAGCCTGCTTTTGATGAACTAGGAGGTAAGTCTTCTTTTGTTTTATTTTTATGTCATAGTCATCTTAAGTTAGGCCTGTACATTATATTTATCTTGAGTATCCAAAGTTTTTATTTAGCACCTTTTTATGATGCGCGCATTGTGAGTTGGTCGTGGTGCAGTGGTGGCACTCTTTTCATATGGAGGTCTAGTGGAATGACTTACGATAACAAAATGGTTAGATTTACCTCGTTCCTTCTTCGTGATTGGCCTATATTAAGTCACGCGACCTCTCCCCTCCCTGTATTCTCACCCCAGTCCACTTCCTCCTACTGCTCTGTATATGAATTCAGTTGTGTGGTTTTACTAAACTGATGATTATGTAAGGTATTAGTCAGCCACCAATTGTATGCTGACAACATGTCATCGGTATCATCAATACTGTCGCTAATCACTAATAAAGGAAATGAAGTACTTTGTCAGAAAGTGGAAGACTGACTGGCTGTGTTATATGTGGTGGTGAAGCATCGTGGAAAACCTCCTATACCATGCGATGCCTACCTACACCTCCACCTCCTCACTATGCGAGCACTCTAATTGATATAATCAATCAGAATAATTGTTTTTAGGCTTATTTTACATCATAGAGTTTTAACAGCAAGCTGTAGCCTCTTTTTGTTTGCATTACTTGATTCAAAAACCTCTCTCTAGGCTGGCTTCAGGTAGTTGTGAGATTTTGAGGCTGGTGCTACAATTGTGAGTAATTTCCACCGATAAATACCTCAGCAAAATAGTTAATAGCTATATCACATCAATAATGAGAGAGTTGATAGTGAAAAGGAAAAGAAAGCCTAGGTTTCTAGGATTTTGAAGTGGAATTTTGGGCATCTTCCTATCCTAACAGTTAGGGCTTGGAATAATTAAAGTTAATTTTAAAGGAATTAATGTTGGGTACTTAGCCAGAGCTTAGTGTCTTATTTTATGCGGTTGTATATATACCATAAATATATTTATTGTATGATTATAGCGTTTGTCTAAATGTTGTTCTAAAATACAGTAGAACCCCACTAATCCGACCTCGGATGGTCCAATCCTCGCTTAGTCTAACCGAGCCATTATCAGTGTTTGTTATTGTTTATGTACCTGGTGCGTGTTCAGGACTTCTCCTGTCGTTGACTCATCATTGACAATGTAAATCAGTAGACCAGTGACAGTTTATACCTTATTTACTATTTCAGTAGACACTCTTTTATCTGTCATTCGAAGAACCGGCTCGTTCTACTAACCGGCATCAGCCGATCCACTCACGATTGGCTTGTTCTGGTCATGTTCGGGTGCTCACAGACCCCTACTGACTTTAACCACAAGTGCGCTGGACTATGCTCACCATTTTCAGTGTTTAAACCTTCCAGTATTTTGTACTCTGTGTTTTCTTTCCAATCTATCATGTAAAATATGCGTTCTGTTAATTTGGGTACATTGTATGTTATTAATTATCATCAGTATCCCCTTTAAAAACTATGTATGTTCTATTATCCGGCAAAATCAGTTATCCGGCATGACCGTGGTCCCAAACATGCCGGATAAGAGAGCGTCTACTGTAACTTTAATATTAAATCATTAATACTGTACACATTTAAATATTTCAGTTTTAACTACAATTTATCTCATTTTCATGTAAATAAATGTATTCCTCTGATAATCTGACTATGCTTTCGGTCCTGTGGGTGAAGGGATTAGCGGGGTTCTACTGTAAGTGCACCACAGTCCTCGACTCCGTGGGGACTCTGTAGTAAGCGGTGACTTAGCCTAACACGCTGCGGTGGTTGTGTTGCAGACACCTGGAAGGAAGCCAAAAACCAGAAAAAGTCAGCAAAGAAGAAAGTGCGCAAAGCAGAATGAGGCCCGAGCCCAGGAGCTGGAGCGTGACTAGGCCGCCCGACCGCCCGCCGGTGATAGCGGCCTGCGCTCGCCTCAGTCGTCCACACCAAACTCTCCTTTACCTAGAAGAATAGTTATTTTTCTACGGGAATGTGATTTTTGTAAGTGTATTTCGCGTAGTGAGCAGACGAGCTGCCAGCCGGCCGCAGCGTAGCCGAGCTCTGACCGGACGCAGAATCACCTCGGTACCTCAGATTCCGTTGTCTGGTGCTATCTCCGACTCTCCACCTCTCGCCCACACAAGCGGTCTGCCCTGGGTGCTTTTTTTGAAAATCTTTAACGTGTTTTAAGAAAACCGTTACGATTGTTAAACTCCGTGAAATTAGTGCCAGTTTCAAGATTTTTCACATTTTTATTATTTATTTATATCTAGAACATTATTTCCCTTTACATACTTTTATACCTTTTTATTATTTTCATTAAAAAATCAATTGACTTCTGATTTTTATTTACATTTGTACATTATTGCTACAAATAAACGTTTAAATTTGTTTTTGCGAATATTCGTTTATCAAGCTACTGGCGATTTAATTATTTAAAACGGCGAAGGGTTTTCTAAAAAAAAGAAGTGTTTGATAACACTGTTTCGTGATCGACTTAACTTGAGCAGCTCGAGTTTTGCAGTCCAAATGACTTTCCCGGTTTTGATACACTGTATATTGTTACAAGTTATTTTACATACTAAGACTGATCGGTTCACACAGTGCTTCGTCGTGCCCTGAGGTGGGATGCTGTTCGGCCCAGTCAGTAGCGGGGGCAGGCCGTCAGTGGGTTTCCTGTGCCAAGCATTCATCCGAACCGAACTTATTTTTATGCATAAAAGACATTATATCGTCTATTTGTGATAAATATTTTTACAAATTCTAAATCGTGTATACATATTATACGGAATATCAATTTTTCATCTAGGTTTTTTTAGGTTGAATAGGCTATTGTGTTTGTTTTGTAGTTACGTTTGTGATTACGGTGTGGTTATCGAGTCTTCCTCTGAAACACAATTTGTGGTTATTTTTGTGATGTTATCTGTTGTTTTTATATATTATTTTGTTGAATTTTATTTCACTGTTGTTTGCATTTTTGTGTGGAGGTCTACACGGGTTGTGCTACTGTTCGTATCATCGTTTTATCATTGTTGTAGTATCATTTTAATATTTTATTTAGCTATGTCTTTGTTGATTTATTGAGATCTTTATTATCGATTTATTGATTGGAAATATACCGCTTCGGTCTACTGTAAATTATGATTATAATAATTTGTTTTTTGATTATATTGTTTTAAATATTTGTTTCGAATATTCGTATCGGCTCAGACTGTTAAAGTTGGTTTTATTATAAGTATCGTAGGTTATTAGTTTGCTCAGTTTGTTGTGTGGTTGTATTTTAAAATTAAAACGTGTTCCGATAAAAAGTTGAGTCTAATCAGTAAGAAAGTAAAATAATACATATTATTTTATTTTTCAAATAATATTTGATGTACCAGAAGTAAACAAACTGACTTTGCTTTGTATATTCCGCTTATACATTATTACATTTTTAAAGTACATTTTTTATCGGGAAAGTAGATTTTTTTAAATAAAATTAGTTCAAAGCTTAATGAATAAAAACTATTGTGCATGAATATAATTAGATCGATGTTTATCAAAGTAAAAACAGGATCTGTTTCCAGATAAAAATATTTTGTGAAGTAATTTTAAAATGAAATAAGTAAAGAACTTGTATCTCTTTTAAAAAACCTGTAAATGTACGCTTTTAAAATTAAGTTAAATAAATATAATATTGGTAAGTATAAGCAACAGGAATTTTGTATTTTTTACCCAAGTTATGTAATTTATATTGCCTGACTTGGGAAATTTTATTAATCAATTGTAACCATCAAGTTCTGTTTAAATGATGTTATGAAGATATAAGAATAATATTTTTGATCCTTGGAAAACAATTTAGTTTTTAACTTAACCTTGTTTTAATTAATATTGTTTATTGCTCATTATGTTACATTTCGTTACAATAATTTCTGCATTTTTTGTACGTCCAATTTCTGTAAATTTAAGTAAAAAATGTGCAAGACTGGAAACTATAGACATCACTGTGTAATACAAATTGTGATAGCTGTAACATATGCTTAAATACAGACCAATATTATAGGCTACATATTTTGTCATATCCAACAACGTGTCACAGTCCTTATTGTTTTTTATGTCTTTTTTAATCATCAGTAGAAGTGAACCCCCCCCCCCCCTAGCTTAGATAAACAAAAGCAATACCAATCAGGAATATCAGTTCCAGAATTGTTTACACATCCTGTCATTAGAACTCTGTAGTACCGTATTTTGTTCCCCTTAATGAAATATCTGTTTGAACAATGTTATTCTTTAGGCAATAAGATTGGTTTTGAAGGGGGTTTTTGTATTTATTGAATCAAAAGTGTTATACCTTTTAAAAATTTGTAAGAGTGTTTTTAAATAGCCATATATTGTCAGGGATTTTTTTTAACTTTACTTTTAAACATAGATACAACATTTATTTCAATTAATATATTTTGTGAGTCAATCAAGGGCAAGTGGCATGTTTATTATCGGTAATGTGCTCTTTATATCACATATGCTCCATGGGATCGTGATTGCAATACTGGAATAGTTTTTTATACATATTTTAAACTAAGATATTCTTTAATTTCTGCATTACAGAAATGTTAATTACAACTACAGTTTTATACAAACATAATTAAATGTAGTTGATTTTAGCTAGATTAATATTTTTTTATAAATACGATCTTCCAAATCCATTGACAGAGCAAAGGATTGTTTTATTTTTTACATAATCGGTTTGATGAGTAACACAATATCCTGAAATAGAAACAGTCGGATCACAATACATTGGAGCCTGATGTGTAATTGTATATAAATCACTCTTGTCTATGTTATGGAGATAATCTAGTGTTGTGTCAATTGTGGAGTATACAATAAAAATTATTTATTTATTCCTTGGCTATATTATTTATTTGAAATAGTTTGAAAAAAACCCAAGTCGTCGAATGTAACTGTTCACAAATGTAATTCAATTCAAACATATATCTCTATTCGAGAGAATAAATGTTTCTGATTTTAAAATATGCAATAGGTTTTCCAGTTCTTGTAGCAAGTGTAACTTTTCTGGTGCCATGACCCCCCGATAACATTCTTTTTAACTTTAATGCATGTATATGACCTTTACATTCCCTTGTTGAGTTTACCGATACGGTTTGTACAGTTAACATAGTTACTTTTAAGTTGTCTGTAAATCAATCATTAAGTTAAGTTCCTCCTTTTAATTTAGTTTTAACACTAAACAACTGAAGAATGTTTGCATATCAAAAGTTATTAACACACAGAAAGTGAAACCTCCCGGTTTTTCTTCTCTGTTTTAGTTCTGTAGCTTAGTTACTTTTTTTTATTTTTATTTATTTATTTTTTTAGCACTAGTGTTTGGTTACAATGGTCTAAGGGCGAAATAAATAAATATTATTTGTAGTTTTGTGTTTTATTTTGTTTTGTTGTTTTGATTCCTTGCAAATATTTTAGTTGTTTGACATTTGTTTTTATTTTATTAAAACTGTGTTATGGGTGGGCTTTTTAACAGAAAATCAGAAGGTACTACCCCTTGTGTTTCGATATGAATTAATCAGATATTTATTTATGTAACACTAACAGTATTTATTCTAAGGTGCCGAGGAAGCTATAAAGAAACAGTTCAAAATTCTTTATTGCTTGCTCTGTTGAGAATCAGAATTCACTAACCCGGTTTTGTAAATGGTTATGGAGTTACTAACTGTAAGTTTCATGGCAAAGGGGTGAGTTAAATTTTGTTCATAAAAAATTGCAGAGCTTATCTTCCAACACAAAGCCAAGTAACCAAAGCCGTCGGAAGAAAGGAAGAGTGTAGGAATGACACTGTAGGACCCGCCGATTGGCTTTCTGAAGCCCCGTTTGATTTGCCCAGCGTTTTCCTCAAGATCACTCTACCAAGAGCTGAATCTCATTAGCTTTTTCCACACTTAATGCATAAAGACTTTTTACATTCTTAAAATACTAGACCTGCATAGTGTAATGCAGGCCCATACAAAAACCTAAAAGACTTAAGAAAAGAACTAAAACTAATTAGTTTTCCTGATTGGGGAAGAAGTGATAGGGAGTCTACAAACTTGCCCTGATGTGGGGAACCTGCCATGGAAATACAACAACCTCAACACAGGAGAAGTTTTGATACATCTACCTATATTGAGCTCATTGACTTCATGACTATATGGGTTCTCTGACTGTTTCACTGACATAAATTATGAGGCACTTCCCGTGATCAGATCCTACTCAACCTCATACTTGAAATAAAGCTCTGACGAGAAACTCCCATAAAAATTGCCAAAAGTTAACGTTTTGGAGGCACTCTTTCAATTTTTCCACTTTGAGCCCATTGTCTAAGAAAACTGTAAAGGCGGTCCCACACTTTTCGCGAACACGCCCGAACATTCGGCCCAACTCCGAATGTTAGGAGTATGTGCGAGAAGTGTGGGAGCTGCACGAACTTTTGAATACATACTGGATGGAATGTTCAGGCCTGTTTGCGAGAAGTGTAGGACCGCCTTAAGGGTTGGAAAAAAATGCTTAGTACAAAAGTTGTAGAAAATGTAATTTTGTAAACTTTTTTTGTCAGATTTAAGATCCATTTGGACGCTATTCATTCAAAAAGGAGTCATTTTGAGTGTTTTGGTCCATTTAAATGTTAACAAAGTTTTTTATGTTTTATGGCACACTACCTTTATGTCCCATGCTATCCCATGTTTTTAACAGCTGATTTATAAAAGCTTTGGCTAATACCACTTGTTTGTAACAGCTGATTCATGTAAAGGTCATTTTTGTAGTTTTTCTTTGGTTAACAAAAACTGCAATTGTTGAGTTTGATTTAAACTTGTGTTAACTGAGGAATGCAAGTGAGCGACCCCCAACGGCGATAAGCCTAGTCAACACTGTCTTGAACAGATGTAGAGAGAAGGAAGGGTTGAGAGATGACTTTAGTTTGGGGAACAACACTGCCAAGAGTTGGCAACGCTTGATCCTTTCTTCTCTCGACCTGTTTGTCTAAGACAAAGAAATGAAATATTCAATGTTGTCCATTATCGTGACTTGTGGGTCCACTGCGAGTTCTTCATTTAATGGTAACGCTGTTGATTCTCTGTCATATTTCCTCCGACAAATCGAATAGCCTTTGGTTTCCCTAACCTAAATGAGTAAATTAGTTTACACATTACTATGGGGACCTGTGTCATACCGAAGAGCAAGAATAAAATCATCGTCAGTACACTGATACAGTGGGAAATAGAAATGGTGAACAACTGTTGACTTCCAATCTGCTTGGGATCATTTTTTAAACTGGCCTATGGTTGGATTATTTTATCTATTTTGTGCACTGTTCTGATTTAGTTATTGCCGACTCAATGGTCCTTGAAGGTTGATTTTGAATTTAGAAACTCTTGAGTTCTGTTGAAAAATACTGAAACAAACTTCTGGCTTGGCTGGATAATCGTTTGACAACAGCACATGGCAGGTTCTTACCCTGGACCTTACCACCCTGAGCTCCATGCAAAATTGCCAACATGGATGAAGATGCAGGGCCAGGAAATCTACCTCCACAACATGACATTAGGCAGTTGTAGTAGCTGCACTGACTACCTGGGCAGATCTGTGTAGTGAAAGAAAATCTTAAACTCGAAAGTTTGTTATGTGGAAAGCCAAAAGGCTTACCAAGTCTGAAACAGCTTCTTTTTAATCACGCTTGAATGTCCATATAAAACTGGTGTGGACAGCACAGGAAACCAACCAATGAGGGGTGGTATCCTTCGTATCCCTTTCCATTGTACACATGCCATGGAGAGAAGAATAAATGAGGTTTTATGGTTCTTTTAGCGAATTTCCCCTATAGGGAAGAAGCTATTACCGTAGGTCTCATGGTAAGATTTAAGCGCGAGACCATGATAACTTTTTGTTTTGAGGTCCCCAGATGTCCAAAACACTATTCGTTCAAATTTATATATATGTATATATATATATATATGTCCGTGAATGCGATAACTTGAGTAAAAAAGTCCGATTTTGATGAAATTTGGCTCAAATGTGTAAACTGACATTTATGACTTTAGTTCGAAAACCAGAAAAATCGGATCATGGGAAGGGGGGTTTATGGGGGTTTTAAATTTTCCAAAAATCAGTTTTTTGCATTTTTCACCCTAAAATTTTTAAAACACTTAATTTTGGTTTTGACCAAATTATAGAGCTTAAAAAAACAAATAATATGGTATTTTGAATTATTAACCTAGGTTAAGTGATTTCGGAAAAAAATCCAAAAAACATGCTCATAAAATCTCCCATGTTAATCTTATGGGAATAAGGTTTTTGGCTTTTCCTCAGTTAATTTTACTTTAAACTTCACATTTTCTTTTACCAATCACTTCAGCTCTACAAAACAATCATTTTGGTGTTTAAATTGTGATTCTACGTCAAACCGTTGCAGAGATATTCAAAGTGCTAAACACAGTACGTTGTCCAATGTTTCCTTATGGAGAATAAATAAAATTTGATATCTTGATTATTTATGAATGTATATTGATGAAATTTGGTATGTGGCTTCATGTTGTACTGGTATATTGATATTTGCACAAAAAATAAATGTTTTGTTGGTTGTCCCCGTAGCAGCTAACCTGCATACTCAGTCCTAATGTTATGGAGCATAAGTAAAGTTTTATATCTCCCTTAATTATGAACATAAATTAATAAAACATGGTAAGTAGCTTCACCTGGTTCAGTTATATTGATAATTGCATAAAAACTCATTTCTTATCTTCCTCGTTGCAGCAAACCTGCGTACTCAGTCCTAATGTTATTCTTATAGGGAATAAATTAAATGTTATAAATCACTTATTTATGAATGTATTTTTGTCAAACTTGGTAAGTGGCTTTATGTACTAGTGAGAAACATATAAATGCATTGGAAATTCGCTGAGTACGCAGGTTTGCTGTGACGGGGGGTATTTATTTAATTCACTGGAATAGTTTATCTGGGCTAAAAACACTAAAATTGGAAATAAACGGATTAATCAGGTATCAAATCAAACTTGAAAGTGTTGTGAAAAAATTCTATTGTATATCGAAATTACATTTACGTCCTGATCTCTACAGTTTTGGAAATGTAGGAATCGACCAAAAATCCAAAACTAGGTTATTACTGATGTAAAGATTGTTCGGAAGATTAAGAGACCCCATATGCTTATTCTGTGTTAAATTCACCCGAAACTTTGAAAGTGTAATAATCATTTCTTGTGATTAGCTGTTTTAAACAAAGTTTACTTATTTTTTTTATTGAAGAATGAGATGAACTGCCTACAAGAGGTTGGGTATTCCAATCCAAAGTATTTTCCCCAACCAATTAAAATAATTCCCTATGGGTAATCTTCAAAAATAAAAAATAAGGGCCATAAATCCTTTTAGGAAAAAACATAGAAAAATGGAAATTTTTATGTTCAAGTAAGAATTAGCTTTTTCATCTTTATTTAGGAATAACAATTGTTTTAAAATAAGAAAGTTTAAAAATAAAAATATGTAAAAATATGTTATGTAATTTATGTATGTCCCTTTCTTTAACCCATTGGCGTAGACTTAATTACAAGCTGGTTCCGTTCCTTTACTTGTAATTTTTTTTAAATATAAATCGGAATAGAAAATTTGTGTTTTTAAATTGATTAATGGCGTATTTTAATTAATTATTCTTTTCTTTCAGTTTAAGGAGTCACATTGACACACACAGTAGGCATAAGTAAAAAGTAGCGAAATCAGTGTTGACCATTTGCATCTCATAGACCAATCCCATCAACTTCCAAGCAAGCCTGCCACCGTTTTTTTTTACTTGGACTCCCCCACCAACGTTGCCACAGATCGAAAGTTCATTGAGAGTTACACTACTGGTCAGTTTTGTCGTGAGCGGGAATCAAACCCATGAATTTCGTAAGACTATCTGCCAAGGTGTTTCCACGATTCAGCCCACTCGGCTATCATGACCAGTGGCCTAGTGGCGTTTGATAGGTTTATAGTCAGTCCGTACCCCTAGCGGAGAGAACTGTAGTTGCCCGCAGTCATTAGTTACAAATTTTGCTTAAGAATACTAGTCCACTTTACTGGCCTTTTTTTATGAGTTAGTTGTTTATCAATGGTAAGCAAGAGGAACTTGACTTTAACATGTCAGCTTAAACAGTTGTGGGGTTCTGTGATCCAGCTGTTTTGAGAATAGATTTAAAAATTGGTTGGAGGTCAAGGGAGATGAAGACTAAGCTGTCTCATGGTTTATAGCGGCTTTCACCCTCAATCAAGTATGTTTGCTGTATCTCAGTATCAAGAAAATAGGCCAAGAGTAATAATAAAGCATAAAAAAATAAATAAATAAAATTAAAATTAAAACCTGAACAAAGGGAAACGGGTGGGAAAATTTAATAAATCTAATGTGAACCAATTAGGGATAAAATGATGAATTGGCAGTGGTCATTGGGACAGAATGATCAATAGCGATGGTCGTTGGGATGAAGTGAAGAATTAGCAAAATGATGGTCATTGGGATGGAATGATCAATTAGCGATGGTCGTTGGGACGAAACGGTCAACAACGCATTTCAATCATCTTCATTCATACTCTCTTTAAAGTATGTGTAAGTGGTGTCTTAAATAAGTTAATTATACTTACACCTAGTGATTGTAAATCATCTGATTCTATACAAAAATGCAAAAATACTATTATGCTAAACGACCATGATTCCGCATAAGTTGAAACTTCGAGTGAAATGAACTGTAGTCACAACATTCTGTTTCTAAACAAAGCCGATTTCAGTTTTTCACATACACTTGTTAATTCTCATCCAGAATAAAAATGTACTAAAATCCATTACTGGAATTCAACGGTATTTTAATTGACGACTAAATAAAAACATAATATAATCGTACTGTACAATTTTTAACAACACACCATAGTCAATGCACATATCAGTCTCCCGCCTGATTACAAAAGTTGTTATCCATAATGAATCTTGATAACACCGTGATTGGTTCACACATGAATCATCCATTATGTCTACAAGTTGGTCGGGCTGTAACGGGAGGTGCTCTACGCAAATGTTACGGTTCACTTTATCACTCCATGATGGTTTATGGCACCAGACGCTGGCAAAGTATCTGATAAAACTCTCACGTTAACAGTTTTTGTCACACGACAAACAATTATCATTTTCCAACTTGATATATATATTGAGTGAATTTATTTTATTAGTTCTAAGCGAACGAAGCAGTTTTTTTTGGTAGTAGTTTATCAAAATGATTAATTTGTAAAAAATATGTTTTGTTTGTTGCACTAGGCGTACTACGTGAATTTATTAGGTAATCTGTAAATTTTGAGACTGAGATAGTAATTAAAGTACAAATTTTCAAAGTGGGATGTCTTCGACAACTGGTGTGGTTTTATTTATGTGTTTTCAGACATTAATAAGAATCTCTCATCAAGAAAAAGACCAAAAGTATTTACCAAAGGTCAATCTTTTGGAGCCCAAAGGATTCAGCGTTACAATTGAAGGTAAAATATTCTCGTTTTGCAAATAATACTGAATTGCAATTGCAAAATAGCTCATTTTATATATTTTAGTTAATGGTTCTGCTGTTTTTAAAGTCTGATTTTAATTGTGTTACCTTTAACTACAAGCAGGACACAAGGTAATTTATTTCCTAAATGTGCATCAAAGTTACAACAGCTTATCTAAACAAACTGAATTAATTCCACTAAACCTATAATAGAGAAATGCACGTTTTTCACCTTATTGAAATAGGTAAACATACAAATGAATCTAATATTTTTTAGACTAATTAGGTCAAAACAGATCTTCAAAAATTAATGCACATAATTTGTACATTAAGCAAAAGAACTTATGAAGTGAAAAAATCTAACATTAGTAATACTAACTCTAAAACATACATCTTATCAGAATTACTATTGTACGATAGCATAATGAATAATTTTAACATACAAAATAAAACAGAATATAAAAATTAAAATTGTTGCACAATCAATAAAAATATTCTGAAAAATAAATATGGGCTTCAAAATATGATAAGAGAAATATGATGATTTGGCAGGTTTGAAACAAGATAATCCTGCAAACAGAATGCGGCATAAACGGCAAACACACACTTCATCCAACACCAGCGATGTGTCTGAAGGGAAATATGGTAGTAACAGTGAATCGAACAACATTTACAACAAACCTTTTACTTCAATAAAGGAAATTAATGGCTCAATGAAAAATGAAATTGTGTTACTGAGAGGTCGTCTTCATTTGAGTCGAACAAGAGGTAAACAGTGCTTCATCATTCTACGCCATCAAGATAGAACGATTCAGTGTTTCTTGAGGGCGGACGACGTGAAGATTAGTCGAGATATGGTCAAGTTTGTCTCGAGCATTAACAGAGAGTCTATCATTGATGTGATCGGAGAAGTTCAATCCACTAGTTTAGAAATTAGGTCGTGCACTGAGAAATTTGTCGAAATTCTGGTCAAAGAGATATGGGTGGTAAGTGAGGCTGAGATTTCACCGATACAAGTCATCGACTGCATGAACTCTGACAAAGGGTATGAAACTAAGGTTACAGGAAAATCAAAATCGGAGAGTTTGATTTACGTAAGTTTGGATAAAAAGTTGGACAACAGGGTATTGGATCTTAGAACTCCTACGAACCAGGCAATCTTCCGAGTGGTGTCCGGGGTGAGTCATGCGTTCAGGGAAGTCCTCAGCAGGAAGGGCTTCGTCGAGATCCACACTCCAAAGATAATCAGTGCGGCCAGTGAAGGGGGTGCGGATGTATTTAGTGTGTCTTATTTCAAATCTTCAGCTTATTTAGCTCAGAGTCCGCAGTTGTACAAACAAATGGCTATCGCTGCTGACTTTGATCGAGTCTTTACAATCGGAGCCGTATTTCGTGCAGAACAAAGCGACACAGCTCGTCATCTAACAGAGTTTGTAGGTCTGGACTTTGAAATGGCGTTTAAATACCACTACAGCGAAGTATTAGATGTAATAGAACAAATGTTCATAGAAATGTTCAAAATATTACAAGAGAGATATAAGAATGAGATTATGAATGTAGGAAAGCATTACGAGTCAAGTCCACTAGTATTTGTCGACCCACCCCCGAGACTTAACTACTCAGAAGGTATAGCTATGCTTAGAAGTGACGGTGTCGATATAGAGGAAGGTCAAGATCTTTCGGGGAAACAGGAAAAACTGCTAGGGGCTTTGGTAAAGACAAAGTACAAAACCGATTTTTTTATCTTGGATAAATTCCCACTTTCTATACGACCTTTCTATATCATGGCAGATCCTAGTAACCCCAAGTTGTCAAACTCTTACGACGTCTTCATCAGAGGAGAAGAAGTGATGTCTGGCGGGCAGAGGATCCACGATGTCTGTGTCCTGAGAGAGTCTGCTCTTCAACACGGAGTAGATTTGGAGAAGATAAGGGCTTATGTCGACGCCTTTCGATATGGCTGCCCGCCCCATGCAGGGGGAGGAATCGGACTGGAGCGGACCGTGACATTGTTCCTGGGACTGGACAACGTGAGAAGAGCATCCATGTTTGCCAGAGATCCGAAAAGGTTAACTCCTTGAAGAGGAGGACTAATAAGGTCATTTGTTGGGTAAACTTTGTTACCCCGAGGTCATTAATGGAAGACAAATAAGCAGACTTGAGAGCTATTACCAATTATCAAAGCTCCTATTTAAAGATTAAGAAAGTATGCTTTTCTTGTTATTGGTTCTGATTCATGAAACAAACAATTAATTATCTAACACTGATGATGAAATTATAACCACCATCTGGTACTATGTTTTGTAGTTGCTATTAAGTTTTTAAATATTTATGATATTTGTTTTTCAAATATTAAAAGCAGAAGCTATTTTTAAAGTACTAGGAAACGTATTACTCAAAATTGAGCAAGGTTTGATAGCAACATTTAAAGTCTGTATAACTTCAAACTGTATATCTGTTCTTCTTTAATATTATCTCTGCCTTCATCTTCAGTTTGTACTGTATATTCACTTTGCTCATTAACATTTTTGCACTTTAAAACTACTCACTCGCCCTCATAACACGACATATAAAAGTTGTGTTATCAGGATCAGATCATTGTTTATTCACTTTTGTATATAATATAAACATGACTATTGTCATCCTCAACTAAAATAAGATGCTACTCATAACATGAAATTATTTTATAGAAAAAAATAACCATGAACTATTTAGAAAATCTCCAATTATAATAGCATTTTTGTCACATAAAAACTTTGTTTTTGTGGAGAAACTGATGAACATTTAGAAACTGATTAACATACATGTTTAACCTGAGCAAATAAAATCATAGTCATGATCAGAATCATACATAAACATGAGCCCTGAGAGAATTTTTGACATTTTCTGAACTTTTGATACATAAACAAATCCTATCTTTTGACATGCATTATGTTCGGGTTGTGTAACATTTTCCAAATTTGGTACAGGTTATTTCCTATTTAATTAAAAGTACTCCAAAATTAGTGTTTTAAAAATATTCAACTTTAAACATCTTTTCTTACTTGAAACAACGAGGTATCTATAGAGGTCTCGTTTGGGGTAAAAAACTGTGCCTACATGCTTACCACCATTTTGACCCTCTATACGCTGCTGTATTCATGGCAACAATATGTTTAACCAATCAAATCCTCTTTTCACAAGTTATGTTAGTCATTATTACTCTTTGACCAGATGATTTGTTTACAAAAATATACTCCAGTGGGGCTTCACTTTTTTAGCACGAGACGAGAGCTCTATCCTATACTCAAATTATGAGTAAGGTTCACTTGCTTGCTTGCTTGCGACACTGATCTCAAAAACGGCTCTAACGATTTCCTTCAAATGTTCAAAATAACTAATTTCTGGGATAAAAATAAGTTCTAGACAGGCCTCATCCCCAGGAAAAATCAAATAATGTAAAAAACTAAAATAAAAAGTAAAAAAAAATAACATTGGGCTTATGGAGTTTCAAATCAAAACAAAAGAATTGTAACAGCTGTTCATAATCAACCAGGGAACTGTCAAAGGTAATACTCATGTTGTTTATGATTATTAACATGTGGTTTCCTGAGAGCAGAGATTAAAAGATTTGAGTGAAGATTACATATATAGAGTATTAAAATAAATCAAAGGGACATTGATCTATAAATAACAACTGGAGTGACCTTTAAAATGTATAAAAGAGGCAAATGAGTTATACAAATCTGATTATCAGTAGGGGGAAGTGGTGTAATATTACTCCCAAGTCATCTAAACAAACTTACTGGCCTTCCCCCGAGCACAGCTCGGCCCCCAGATACTATTATTTACATCTTGTTGACTTTAAATCGATTCAACAGCTGTTTTTATTAAAACCATCCAATGTTTATCTTAAGGACAAAATATCAACTTTGAGGGTGGTTAACATGCTTCTCTTTTGTTTGAACATTTTTTTTAATTTGTGTGGAAACAACCTCCAGCTGAGCTCTATCCAACGATACCAACATTATTTTTAAACTGTAGGAGTTCTAAGTTACTAAAAAACCTCTCTTAAATAAGTATAGATAATACAACAAAAATCTATGAATCTGGAGCCTAGTAAATGAGAAAAATTTAAATTTAAAATACACATTAGTAACCTCACTATTCACATCCTCAATGAGTGTTTATTTCGAACAAACAAATATTGACATCAAATTAACCAATTATCAACCATCCAAATCGGTGCAATCCTCTATTAATTTGCGTTATACTATACAGAACAGTGTTATCAATTTATCAAAGGATTTGAATCCTGATATATTTCAAGACTAGTGAGACCTTATATGTTCTTGAAAAAGAAAACACACAATCTGATCTCTATCATTAACAAATTATTAGCTAAATTCAAGGAGAAAGTCCTGCTCCAGTATATTTTAATTTTGCTATAAAATAAAGGGAATAACCTATTCCATAGTCGGCATTGAAGGACATCTAGACTTGGGACCAGAATTACTATTGGCTTTGAGGTCCCCAGATGCTAAAAACACTATTTGTTCAAATTTGTATGTAGTCTATATGTAAATGTCTGCGGGTGTGATTTTGTAAATACCCCCGTTGCAGCAAACCTGCAGACTCAGTGAATTTCAAATGAATATATATCATAAAACATTAAGCCACTTACCAGGATTCATAAGAAATATATTCACAAACAAGCAATATTTAAAATATTAATTATTCTCCATAAGAATAACATTGGGGATGAGTAAGCAGGTTTGCTACAACAAGGAACATAAAATAATGGTTTTTTATGCAAACATCAATAGAACTCAACTACGTGAAGTCACATACCAAGTTTCATCCATATATATTCATAAATAAGCAATTTATAACATTTAATTATTCTCTATAAGAATAACATGGGGGCTGAGTACCCAGGTTTGCTGCTACGGGATTCATCAACTCAATAATGAAAACTAAAATGTTATTAAAATAAAAATTACATGTGGAAACCCCAAAAAACCCATTTTTGGGGTACAAAACCCCACAAAAACCCCCCTTCAGATGGTGTGATTCGCTTGGTTTTTGAACTCATTCAAATAAATGGTACTTTACACAATTGTACCAAATTTCATTAAGATCAACCTTTTTTATCAGAGTTATCGTGCTTACGGATACACACACACACATATATACTGTATATACCATTGTAATACATTGTAATGGTGTTTTTGGGGACCTCAAAATGAAAATTTATCATGGTCTCGGGCTTAAGTCTTACCATGAGATCTATGGTAATAGCTTCTTCCCTATAGGGAAAATTCGCTAAAAAGATCTAATCTTGATGAAATTCAGTACAAATGTGTGAGGCAGAATGTATGAGTTTAAAGTTTGAAACCAGACAGATTGGATGATTATCTGGAGCGAGTTTTTTGGTGGGTTTTGTACCCCAAAAATGGGGTTTTAAATCGTGTACAATGAATGATTTTTTATTGAATTTTAATTTATACCATTGGATTCAGCTTTAAAAAACAAACAATTTTGTAATTACTGTATTGTTCTATGTCAATTGGTTAGTGGAATATTGAAAGTGCTAAACACAGTGCATTATCCTATGTTATTCTTTCAGAGGATAAGTAACATTATATTTCTCGCATATTGATGAACATATAACCTATATGTATAAAATGTCTTTGTAGTAGCAAACCTGCGTACACAGTTCTATGTAATAATATGGACAGTATGTTATTCTTATAGGGAATAAATATAATGGTATATCTTCCTTGTTCATCAATATATTTTGGATACAAATTTGGTATTTGGCTTCCTGTAGTTGTGGAACTAATGTCTGCATAAATTCTCAATTCTTATAGTGGTCCTCTTTGCAAAACCTGCATAATCTTCCCAATATAATTTTTTTAATGATAAATAAAATGTTATCCCCCTCTTATTTGTGAACATATTTTGATGACACTTGGTTGATGGTTTATGTAGTCATTGGTAAGATGCTATATGTAGTATATCATTTTGACTTATTTACTTTGAAATAAAACTCTTAAGTAAACCACAGCTGTTATATTTCCCAGCTGTTTAAGGTGTATTTTGCTAATGGTAAATTTGGTGTATCTGTTTTGGTAGAGTCTACATATACAGCAACTATTGCATAATTTTTAACTTAATTGAAAATGTACTCCTATGGTTACTTGCAAACACCACAAATTATTATCAAACGAGCAAAGTAAATGGCACCCCTAACAAAAAATAATGATTAAGTTAACATTCAAACCAAAAGTGAACATGAATATTCTGTTGCATCTTTGGATGCCTAGTATTGTGCCAAGCATTGGGTGTGATTTCACGCCTGTCAGTAAAGTGAAGTGGAGAAAACCATCAGCAGTAAGTTAGGAATTAATTTGTTTTTAAGAAAATACTGTTGTCAAGTCGCATTATGAAGTGGGTCACGTGCATGTCTTTTACTTTACTTACACTTAACTTTGTCTGTGAAAGTCATTTTATGGTGAACCAAAATTATAAACAAACAGTTCGCTTGTTGTGGCCAAAAGGTTTTCAGGTTTCTCTTTCAGGTAAAAACTGATATATACATATACCATTACATATATACATATACATACACTGGTATATACTGGTATATACTGGTATATACCAGCCAAAAGGTTTTCAGGTTTCTCTTTCAGGTAAAAACTGATATATACATATACCATTACATATATACATATACATACACTGGTATATACTGGTATATACATATACCATTTTAATATTTGGTGCGATTTGAAGTATTGCTGGGGCAGTTTTATCCATCCTGAATGTAACAGAAAAACTTTCTGTCATAAAAATATAGCTTGTTAATTTGTTTACATTAAATCGGATTCACTAATCTCTTTTACTCTTTTTGTTTTAAATATAGGGTGAATTCAAAATGCTCCCTTACTTTTGATAAGCAGGTGAATTTAAATATATACATTTGCCAAGAGAAGAGCTGTATGTGTTGCTGTTGCGATGAACTAAAACTATGTATTGAGGCTAATTTTTGATATATTAATTGTCAAAATTGTTTAAGAAATAGCGGAAGTGTTGTATGTTCAAAATAATTGCCTTGTCTAATTATTAATGTAAATGAGTAGCTCCCCTTCAAAAATGTGAAGATATAATCCTTAAAACAGCTGTTTATTGAATTAAGAAAAAAACGCATGTGACGTAAACCAAATAAAACTCTCCTCCATATGAAAACATGGGAACTTGGAAGTCCCGTGGGGCAGTGCCCTGGAGCCTAAATCAAAATTCTGACTTGAAAGTGACTTAGAACTTAAAATTATCTTTTAAATAAAAAAAATCATAAAAATCGGTTAAGTATTAACTTCAGGAAGTGAGTGAACAAAAAGCACGAATTTTTTAAATATGTAGATAAGTATGAGCATATGGAACAATAAACACATGTAAATATTTACCATTCTGCATTTTCATAACCTTGAAGAAACAAAGCTCTAAATTAAAAAAAAATGTGAAAATAAATCTTCATAATGTAATTATTTATATTCATATTCAAATCAAAATTAGGTAGAAGTACCCAATGAACACAATAACTCACTGGGGAGGGATATATATGGCGTTAGGAGCCCTTATAAATCAAATGTTTGCTATATATTCACAATATACATTGTTCTAAGATCAGTGAAATGAAAAAAATGTTTATCGTGGTGGTACTTTTAAAATCGAATGCAATTTGGAATTCAACAAACTCTAAATATTGGTGAGCTACATGAATGATGACAATCATTTTAAACCATGTTTCTCAGGACATATAACATATTAATATTACTAAATTTGTTTTTTGGAAAAGCCATAGCAGTAGAGTGCAATGCAAATCTCAAGTACAATCCAGAAGTTCATGTTTTAGAACTGAAGGGCTTCACTGTTAGAGTTTCAGGTGAGAGTGTTATATAATTTAGTTTTCTGCAAGTTGAACCTTTCTAAAAATGGAAGTTAATTCCGTGTTGTCTATAACATATAGGCCCTACTCATTTTAAAATGTATTCATGTTATTCAACTAATTTTTTCATCAGATTCATTAACATTAAAATTTACACACCAACTGAAGAGGAATTGAGGTTTCAATTGAAAACATATTTGTTATGATTTTTAGCAAATTTCCCTTATAGGGAAGAAGCTATTACCGTAGTCGGCATTGTAAGACCTAGGCCCGGGACCATGATAACTTTTCGTTTTGAGGTCCCCAGACCCCAAAAACACCATTCGTTCGAAACTGTATATATATATATATATATATATATATATATATGTGTGTGTCCGTGAGCACGATAACTCTCGTAAAAATGATCCGATTTTGATGAAATTTGGTATAAACGTGTAAAGCAACATTTATGACTTTAAGTTTGAAAACCAGCCAGATCGCTCTATCCAAAGGGGTATTTTGGGGGGGGTTTTGTACCCCAAAAATGGGTTTTTTGAATTTTTTACATATAATTTTGGAAATAGTCAAATTTTAGTTTTCTCCATTGGATTCAGCTTAAAAAACAAACAATTTGGTATTTTGATCATTTCTCTACGTCAATTGGTTACCGAGATATTGAAAGTGCTAAACACAGTACGTTGTCTAATGTTATTCTTATGGAGGAAAATAAAAATTTTATATCTCGCTTATTTATGAACATATACTGACGAAACTTGGTATACGGCTTCATCTGGTTGTGAACCATTGATATTTGCTCAAAAAAACAATTTTTTGCCAAAGGCTCCCGTAGCAGCAAACCTGCGCACTCAGCCCCATGTTATTCTTATGGAGAATAAGTAACGTGTTATCTCCCTTAATTATGAAAATAAATTAATGAAATTTGGTACGTGACTTCACCTAGTTGAGTCATATTGATATTAGCATAAAACCCCATTTTTTGTGTTCTTTGCTTCGGCAAACCTGCATACTCTGCCACCATGTTATTCTTATGGAGAATAATAAAAATGTCATAAATTGTTTATTTATGAATGTATATTGATTGAAACTTGGTATGTAGCTTTATGTGGTATAAGATAAATATATATGCATTGGAAATTCGCTAAGTACGCAGGTTTGCTGCTACGGGGGTATTTTTATATTGAAGATGAGTAATCCACAGTTAACAAGGATTTTTAACCCTTCATAACGTGTACTGTGTACTCCATCTGCAACAGGAACGTTTAAATAGAAACAAATATTGTGAAGACTGTACCATCGACTTCATTTGAATATTATTTATGATTATAATATCTATTCCTCACCACACAAAAATAGATTGTTGACATAAAAGAAAAGAATCAACTGATTGTGGATGAATTCAAATTAAAGTCAAACGAGGTACACAGAGAAAACAACCGCTGCAGAAAATAACTATTCGATGTAGCAAGTGAGCTTTATAAACAACAAAATGTTTAAGTTGCTCGATTACAAATTTGTTTAAGGGGAACAATCCTAATATTTTTTAAAAATTTGTAGATACAAATTTAAACTATTTATATTTTTTCTGTGCCTATCTACGCCAGTGGCATTTTTTAACATTTTGATAGGGAACGGTCCAAACCCTGGTCTTGTTACTATCTAAGGTCGACCTGTTCTTAGAAAGCATCATTAATTAATAGCCCAATGACAAATGGCAGCTAGGTCCTGTTTCAAACCTTCTCAAAATTTTGCGATTTTGATCAGGATCGATCTGGCGCACCTCGATAAATCAAAATTATATTCAATGCTGGTGATGGCAGTGAAACCCTCCTCAATTTCGAGACATTTGTTGCTTAAAATATAATGAAAAATTCTACTCCAGGTGATGCAAATTTGTATTCCACAAACTTTATAAGTGGTAATCCAAAATAGATAACAGAAAAGTAAATTCAACGAGGCTACAACGTCATAGTGTGCACTGACCCACCAGCACTCACCGTGAGAAGACATGGTGTTTATCATAAGGATATTTTTGCCTCTGACTATACTCCGTCAGACCCATGGGGGGAAGTGTAACGGAGATTAACCTCAGCCTCACCTTCTCTGGCCTCTGCCCTCATCCTAGATGGCTCCAACGGTAGTAAATTATCCAGGGGACAATACTGATGTATCTACTATTATTTTATTTTAATACACAATCAGCAAAATTTATTTTACATCACAAAACGAGGAAAACAAATTAAGCAAACCTAATACAGATGAAGAAATTTTACGTTTGAAAATTTAATGGTAAAATTAAATTAGGAGACTAATGCAGGTTTGAGATTAAGACCTAGAATGAGAGGGAAACTAATTTCTAAACTTTTTACTTTCTCCCCTTATACATAGTATATGGAGAAAGTATTGTTTTCGTCAAAATTGTTTAAATTGAGTTGTTAGTGGAAATATTCGTTTTGGTGCTCCCTGAACCCAAAAAAGTGATTTGTACGTGATGTCTGTGTGTCTGTCTGTCTGTATGAATGTGTACAGAGCTAGAGCCCTAACCAATGGTCCGATTTTTATGAAATTTGGTATGTAGGTACTAATCCAAGATATCTCCAAGCGTTTTTTTTTTCATTTTTTGGAATTTTTTATTTTTAAGGGTGATTATCCCCCAAAAACCGCCAAAAATCAAGATTTCTCAGAAATTGCAGAAATTGAACGATTTTGATTAAACTTTAGTCGTTTGTAGAACCTTAGTTTTCCAACAAATGACATCACCCGCATTTCTGTAAAAATTCGGGTTCACAAATTACAAGACTTATCATATCAAAAATTCAGTTTTTTTATTTTTCATAGAAAAAACATAAATATAAAAAATATTACTTAACCATTTAAAAGAGCTGAAAAACTAAATAATTTAGTACCTTGAACTACTATTCTACAATTACTGGTTGCGGAGAAAATTTAAATTTTCATTTTGTGGTAAACGCAGTATGTTGTCCAATGTTATTGTTATGGGGAAAACAAAAATTACTGTTTCTCTCTTATTTATTGATCGATTCCGTTCAAACTTGATATGCTTGTCAATTTAGCATTGACCAACAGAGGAAATTCGAAATATGTTGCCCCTTAATAACCCTGGGGGGGAATAGGGGGCATTTCCCCTCTTAAAACCACGAGTTTAGCAATGGATTCTGTAGTGCCTCCTAAGCAGGGATTTGGGTGGATATTTTTGAAAACAACTTGTTTAAAAGATTTTCCGTACATTCGACCGTGCTTTGTATTCTATATTTAGTAAATAAAAAGTAATTTACTCATTAAAGTTGGGCTAAAAGGGAGAAAGTATGTGTCAGTTTCCTGATACTGTTTATTTTAAGTATACCATACGTACTTTATTGCATAGACTTATAACAGTACAGTACAGTACTTGTAACTTTGATTGTATCGTACAGTAGAGTGTTAGAAGCTCGTCAATAGGTGGACTTGGACACTGTCGAGTTTGGTGAATGTTGAGTCTCTCAGAGTTACATTGGGGGGGAACCAAGCTTTAGGTTTAATTGCATATTAGATCATATTCAAACACATTACTGTATAGTATTACAAACATAGGTAAACCATAAACCTTACATTTATGTACTTAAAGCCACGAGAAAGAATGAGTGGAAATTCCAAATTTTCGAAGAACGGCCAAAACAACAAAAACCTGTGAAGTACGGTCAAGAATCACCGTACAGTTCACCATTTAACTGTACCAGTTTCAATAATCATAGTTTCATTTGGATAGTGGATTTTAACTGCAGTATAGACAACAGCTTAATGAGGCGCGTGAGATACGGTTGAGCTCTATAGGCGTATTAGGTATGTATGGCAAAACGGAGATGTCGATTTTCCCAGAGCGTCGAGTTATCGGGAGTCGAGTTTGTGAGACTGCTGTACCAACATATAACGGATGAATACCTAATAGGTTATTCAGAAAATAAAACCCTCATGTTAGAAATAATTCTACTAGACTAATCTAGTATACAAGTCCCTGAGAGCGTGCAGGCAAGTTGGGATTACACCAGTCCAAATTAACACAATCAGAGCATGTAAGATGATTTAAAATACATTTACAAAAACAAATTCATCTTACAACAATTTTTGGTTCCAGATGCACGGGACATCAGGCAACTTCACATATTTTGGAACCTCCGAAAACCGTACAATCGTTCCAACCCGTACTCAACGACAGACTTTACGAATGTCTCGTTCAACGAGAACTTTGACCGCACGATCACAGTTTCCGACACAGAAACACATCTGAGGTAAATGATGCTTAACTGTACACTACTGTATTTGTTTTAGGAACAAAATAGTTTAAAATCACTGAATGAGACAAAAAACGTTTTAGCATGAGGGGAACTCCAGATTCAATTTACAAAGTCACAAAGTGCACCATATAAAAGAAATTACCTTAATTGTAGGTGAAATGTCAAGGTTATAAAACAAAATGAATGAAGGTACCGGAGAATGCACAAAGTTGCATGGAACTCTATTTAAAAAATGTTATTTATCTATTGAACTTGGAAACATAATTTAAAAACTAAGCAATAATGCAGGAAAAAATAATGTGAAATTTACCAAACAGATTAATACAAATTATTTAATATTTATAAATACTTAAAGCAAAAAATTTCAAACATAGCTCTACAAAGACAAGAAAGAATAAAAAACTTAAATTAGAACTTCAAGTTTATCAACTAACTCTTTTTGTCTAAAGACATCATATAACAAAGTCAAAACAAAGCAAAATCATATTATTTAATATTCCAAAACTGACAAAATAAAATGCTTAAAATTAATGTGTACACCCTGGTTATATTGCCAAGTGGTTGCATTATATTGAGATGCAAAACCTCACTCTAAGTAATGTGTAGTGAAGGTTCTCTGTGTTAAAATGTTCCCTGAACTTCATAAATCTCTTTGTAAGCATTACTCAACAACTCTCTGCTTAATTTCTTGTAATGCAGAATATCATATTATGGATAGTAATATAGACGATTTTCAACGAATGTTTAAATTCTTTGTTTAGAATTCATCTTTGGTGAGGTGGGTTTTCGTTATTAAAGAAGTTGTTGCGGACAGTGGCCAACACTGAATGAGAAACTTCTCACTCGGTGATGGCAAATGCCCGCAATAACTTTTAAAATTTTTATCAAATCAAAATCTTTATTGTAACACAATGTTTAATTTGTGTTGCAGCTCAGCTACCGTAAGGTAACAGGTGTCAAATGACATAAAATTAACTAATTATAAGAGAAATAAATATAACTACATAATCATACAAGTGAAATAAAGAGACTGCAATTGTCATTATTTATAGGGGCTATATAAAGAAGTTGCCAAGCATAAACCAATTTGACAATTATGTCCCATGACTCGTGGGAGGGGATATAAATTCCTTGGCATCATACTAGGAGTTTTCAATGAGGAAATTGAGGGCCATTTGTTTTGATTTTCTAAAACTGGGTTCATTTTTTATGAAGACAGGGAACTTATTGTAAATTTTTGAGCAGATATATAAATGGGAAGCTTAAAAAAGCATGTTCTGTTACTGGATACTTAAGTAAAGAATTTCTGATAAAATGATTATGATGATGGTTTCTAGTAAAGAATCGATCTGGATTTGATCTTATGAACAAAATACACTGGAAAATAAATAATATTGAAGGAAGGGGCAAAATGTTCATTCTTTGGAAGTGTTGTTTGCAGTGTTCTCTAGGACCTAAACCTGAAATCAATCTGATAGCCCGTTTTTGGGCGAAGAAAACCCTGGATAGTTCACACGAGTTACCCCAAAAGATTAAACCATAGGTAATCAGAGAATGAAAGTATGCAAAATAGACTGCCTTCAAATCTGAAGATCAACCGACTTTGATAGAACCATACAAAGCTTTACTTGTTTTGGTAAAAGAGAATTACTAATATGTTAACGCCAAGTCTATTGGTTTAAAAGTTTTGATTTCCTCCTCAGGGTTGGCGACAGCATCTTCTATTGGCTGCTGCTGGTCACCAGGGAGTGGGAGCGCATCACCCTCCACAAGCAGAACTTCTGGGTTCGGTTCGACCAAAACACATGGAGCTCCGTGGCCGAGCCGTTCGCGGAAACTTACTACAGAGACTTTGACAACTTTTATACCAAAGATGAAATATAGCATGCTGTGCAAAGTGGTGTTTTCCTTACTTAAGAGGCAGAAAGTTTTAATGTATGGAATGAGGATATAAAAGGAAGATCGTCCTTGAAAAAATTACTTTCTTCAAAATTTGCTTGCGGTGCACGACTTGTTTGTTCACAGTATTACCGTTTAAGGCCTTAATAACTACAGTAGCATGAAGGTCCATTAACCAAACGCTAAAATGTATCCAGAATCTCAGCCTCTATGAGTGGCCAATAGAGGCATCAGAGCAAGACACTGGCGACCTTGGCAATAATTTGTCCCACCTATCGTATATCAAATCGAATTGTAATTTAATCTACATTTTTTCCCTAGTGCACAATGGATTTTTACTAGTAGGTTCTATATTATAGTTTGGATCATATATTTACATCAAATACTGACTGATATTATCAGACAAATTTACACAATGAAAGATACTTCCCTTTTGAATAAATCCAATGGTTTCCTCTTAGAATGAATCAAAAACCCAAGATATTAATTTTTAGCTTAAAGCTGGACTACAATACAGAACTTGAAAATTATTTTGAAGGTACAGTAAAGTTTCTTGACCATGATACAAGTTGAGGACCTTATATTTATTATATATCAATAAAATTATCCAGAGTTATTTATTTTTTACATCTTAATCTTACCAATCTGATAATTATATTCAAACTGCTTATTAGTGAATTTCCTATGGAAAAGTGAACTATTAGCATGACCTGCATGGTGAGACTTAAGCCTGGGACCACCATAGAAGTTCTTAACGTGACCCCTTGAACACGTTTTGAGGGGTCTCTAAAAACTTTATATATATATATATATTTATGTGTTCACACTCTAGCGGTCACAATTTTTGTCCGATTTAGTTCAAATTTGGTAGAGACATTCCTTTTTATAATCAGTTGGACAAGTTCATTAGGCAAAACAATCGGAAAACTCTAACCCCCTTTTTTGGGGATTTTAAGTTTTCAAATTTTGGGTTTTTGGGCCCAAAAAGCCCCAAATGTACACATTGCACAAAAACTTATTGTACGTAAAAAGCCAAAGATTTTAAGCCCTCTCTCATCATTCTAGCACAAGGACTTACCGAGTTATTAAAGAAAATGTTAATTGCCAAAATACAGTACGTTGTCTTATGGGGATTTTACACTGGAAAATGCTGTTTTTCATATCTTACTATCGTTTTATCGCCTTTATACCAACTTGTTATCCCGACAATAACTCCTTCTAACTTTATAATGTACAACATTGGCATCCTATTAGTGAATATAACCAGAAGCATCAACAAAGCCAAAAAATCAAATTTTTCAATTTTCAAAAAATGTAACCAGTGTTGGTTTAAACCCTTTATTTGATCTTTTTAAGGTTTTAAAGCAGAAATTCTCTTCCCTCACGTCAGCGCGCTGAGTGCGATCTCGTTTTGCTTATTTCTAGCCACAAATACGGTCTTCGTCTGTAGAAAAATTGTAGTGTAATAGTTAGAATTTTAGTATTACAGAAAAAAACTATCATAATTACTTATTAATCTGGTATCTGAGATCATTGAAAGTCATTGTTTGTGAACATATAAATTCAAACTGTGGTAAACATTTACATGTGTGATCTCACTTTCTATATTGGTACTGAAAAACCCACACCTATTCAATGATGAATTAATTAGGATAAAATGTGCATATACCATCCTGCTGTTGTTAGCATTTTTGTGAGGTTTCAAATGGCTTTTTGTTTGATTAATTGTAACAATTTGGCTATACGATCAACCCTTATCCTGATTACTTCAACCAGTTCACACAGTTAACAAATCTCAAAAAATGTTTCTGTCTAAAGTTGTTATCTTAAAATATAGGGTGAGTTTTAGTTTGTTTACCCCTCTAAATTGTTCAATACGGATTAAGTAACCTCCATAAAAATAAACTCCCCAAATATGTATCCACCTTTGTTTGAGTAGTGAATAACTCTTTCCTTAAATGGAGTCAGAATTCAAACGGCAAGGAGCAAGAATACAATTGTAAATAAAATCATAGGTCGAGGTTTTACATTAAATTAAAGGTCTTAGTTATGCACAATGCCCACAAATACAAACCCAAACAAATGACTGACTCGGACATTTTTCATGTAGGTGCCTTTCGAGAAACGTAAAATGTGATAATTATCAATGCAATGGTCCTTTTGAGGTGTGGTTTGTTGCAATGTATACCATCTAAAACCTTTAAAATTATGTAAAATGTGACCTAAGCCTGCCACAGGCATAAAATACTTTTTCAAATGGATGGTGTAGGCGCCTTACTATGATCATTTGAAGATCTTGCATAGTATTATTCAAGGCCAAAAACTGGAGTTCGCTTATGAAACTTATTAATTATGTTTGACCGGCTGCTATTTCGTACTCTGTGGGCAGAGGTAGGATTGGCAAGACCTTAAATTTCATGTATACTCAATATATGCCTAACAAAAGATTTTGTTCCGACTCCTTAGGGGCCGAGGCCCCCCATGAATGAGTTTCCCATTGGGGATGTCATCGGGTACCCTAAAATACAAGTTATATGTCCATTTTTCATTTGCGATTTCAATTTTCTAACTTAATCCATGTAAAAAATCTAGGTTGGGCAAGGGACTACAACCTCATCCTGTATAACTCACTTAAAATTATAAAAAAGGAATATTGACCGTAACATTACTCAGTGATTTTGTGGCTATTGCAAGCCTATCTTCCAAATCGTGCACACCTTGCATTATGTAATGTGGCTCAGAAAACTCAAACTCTGGACACAGGGATTATGGAAAGGAATTAATAAAAATAAAACATACAAATAAAAACAATTTTAATTTTTTTTATTCTGTAAATGCTGTACTATAAATTTATACAGAAATTTACATAGGTAGGCGTTCTAAATATTGTTAACAATTTGTATACCTTTGATAGTTAAAAAAGATCACTAAAGTTTTCGGTTGGGGGCTCCTCGGGTTAGGCAAGCTCGACTGTATTGTTAAAGATACAGAAAATACAGTGAATTTGTCTTGTATTGGAAGACAAACATTTGATACACTACATACATATATACATTATTCTACATGTTTATATACATTAAAATGATAACAAGGTTATGTATCCATTAGATGAAATAATACAGTGAATATAAATGTGACAGGATAAAACCCCACTAGAATACACGTGTCTAAGTTTGAATGCTGGAGCAAAGAACAGCGATCACCTTGCTCTTAACCAAATCAGCTGACGGTTCTGAACATCATCAGCACTTAAACGTGTGTTTTCTAGCAACGTTTTGGGCAAAAACAGAACTACACACAGAACACCTATTGTTAATAAGGTTATCTTTTGCTACTACAAAACTAAAATAAAAACAAGGGGATTTTTTAATTAACTCGTAAAAAAACTTCTTTGAAACTGCTTGTTAAAAATAATTAAAACCCTATAAATCTATATGAAAAAGCTCGTAACAGTAGGATATAAAATCGTAAAACTGAAAAGAACTATAATACTAAAAACATTACTTAAATGAACCTGAGTTCAGGTAACTTCCACTCGGATAATATATCGTAGTGAAAAATTATTATCAATATTTATTAAAAATTAACACAGAGGAAGTCACTCTTAATTTAATTTACAGTTCAAAAGTGGAATCAAGTTAACTAGTGTAAAAAATGCAAAAGTTGAACTCAGAAATGTAATTTAATAGAAATTAACTTAAGTTTCTGTGTCCAAAAATAACCTGAACATTCATCATAAGGAAACCTGGTTTTATTCCAAACCAAATGCAACACTTTTTCCTTAGTCATAGACTTTGTTTAAGTTTTATTCTGAAACTGCAAACCCTTTTTAGAAATAATTTTCATGCAAGAAGGGACGACATCTAGGTGTATCATTATGACCATGTTTCATTAACTCAAAAAGATCATTGTTTAAATTCCAGTAACAATTTCAACCCTACAACTGCTCGACTAATTTTAATGCCAACGTTTAAAAATGCCATTCATACCAACAATTTTACACCATGCCATTTATATAGTCCCCTACTGTCCAAAACGTCTTGGCTGTTTTACAAAATTATTTTTAGTCCATAAAACAGCAGCATGACCTTTAGAACAATAAGTTAATTCAATTATTACGCAGGCTTAAAATTTTCAAATAGGAATTGGGGGCCGATTAAATATTTGGTATTAATGATCAAAAATGTTATTATATGTTAATGGGTAATCAAATAAAAACATGGATACTGGGGTTAACTTTGTTTCCGTGATCCCATTGCTAATTCAAAACTCTCAACACATGCAAGTTTTATTTTTTTTAAATGTTAAAATTTGATAAAACTGATGCACAAATATAGCACTGACTTGCGGTTGAAAGGTATATCAAGAGCAAATCGTATAACGTTAAGACTATTTATGTATGATATGTTTAAGGCACACTCATACTAATAAACATTTAACTGCAAATAACCTTTGTTTTAAGATAAATTCTTCAACAGAGCAGTCACCCCACCATTGCAACGTCAATAGTCAAAAAAATTAAATCGTCGCAATAGTGGTTGCTAGTCATGATCTTGTAAATTTTATCTAGAAACAAAACTTATCACAAATAAGACAGCAATTTTTGATAAACTTTATAAATAACTAAAATATTGCTGAGAATTTTGAATAAGATTATTACTTTCCTTTGATATCATACAGGTAGTTTTTAGACACCCTGAAAAAAATATGCCACAAGTTCAGTCTGATATGTGAGCAACAATTCAAAAATAAACAAATCATCCCAGTGATTGTTTAAATATGTTAACCATTTCACAGCCACGATTTAATGAAACGGAAACTGTACAATGTGCCAACTTGATCAAGTATTTTATCTAGAAAAACATATTTTTTAATTGTAGAAAGTGGAATCTGTTACGAAGCTTTTAATGAAGAATAATATTAATTTGTTCAAACATAACTTCCAACGGTTTCAGATTTTCTGTATTTCAATAAAGATTCAGTTACAATACTATCTGTCAATTAAAGGCACTTTTAACACAGTAAAAAATGAAAATTGGTTTTGAATCTTATTATGAGATTGTATTGTTTTTCATGATTAAAACAGTCAACAATCCATTGGGAATTAAATTTCCCCAAAATAGTATTAGCTCGAATTATCTGTTTTCAGGAACATTTGTTGTGGGGCAGTGTCTAACTGCAAGATGTACGATGGGAAAATAATTTTACCAAAAATCCTTACTAAAATGCTGTTGACAGCGTTATAGAAACAAACATAAAATTAGCTTGCATTTATGAAATTATAGATCACTTGGTATGATTATCTTGAAGATTTATTTAAGTTTCAATGTGAATTTCTAATACTGAAGGCAGCATTTCTAATACCAATTACAAAACGAGTGATACCAATTTATTGGCTGGGGCCGTCGGTACAGTAAAATGTTTATAATCTTATGCAGGTTTTAAGCAGGATGCTGTTACTTGGGCACCAACCTATCGGCAAACGTCTCAGGCCCTTCCTACTTTTCTTCATAGCAACAATAACTCTGACATAGTGCTGACACTCCAGTGTTCCATCAGCTGTTCGCATCAGCTGTGTCTGTCTGAGCACATCTTGTATACTAACAATGGGTTCAGATAATCTAAATATATTTCATCAAGTAAGTACGTATTTTCTCTTCTACTGTCCTCTTAGTGAATATTTGTAATAAAACTAAGTAAAAAATCACTATTTTTCATCTAAAATTACTTTTTGATTATCCTCCACCAAACAAATAAGCTACCAGTGATATTTAATTTAAATTCGGGAAATTAATCTTGTTTTATTTTTGTCTACCTCTTCTTAAATACACTTTCACTTATTTTCTAAACTCCGTAACATGAGTTTCCATCAAATTCATCATTAGGGGTGAGATAAATTTAAACTAGTTTCCAAGCTCCCATACATAATCTAAACCCACTTAATAGATACTTACGATACACATTCAGTTAGAACACAAAAATAAAATAAAGCAGCATTTTTAACATGAGAAAATATAATAAACTTTGTTTAATAAGTTATGGTAGAATTAATTCATGCTCTTACTATCAGTAAATCTTCGATGATGCGAATATAAGTTGACCAAAAAGTGTGCAACGCCTGAATATTTTATTTATGAATAAATGTACAACAGTGAAACTTGAAGATTAAATCCTTATGCCAATTATCAACTTTTTGATACGGGCACATATTGCTGTCGGGCACGTCCTGTGGGGGAAGCCTTAAAACTCTCTAATGAAAGCTTAGGTTGAGTTATACCTCATTTTAAGGGTTCTGGGTTTTAAAAAAACATTGTCAATAATTGTCAAACGGATGACTGCATTCATTGATTCATTGATGCTGGATTAGGAAACCCGAGCACAGCTGCTAGGCACGTTTTCCACAAGCGTGAATTTTGCGCAGATTACCGAAGGATAGGATATAGCAGGAATGGAAAGGGTGGGATGGGACAGGCAGCCAAATTGACCTTTCAGATGGCCAACTCCTGACAGGCTGAACAACATCCCTTCACTCTGCCCTCCAACTGGCCAACTAAACTGACAGGGTATCCATGTACAACAGCCAGGGACCATACATTCTCAGGTTGGGGACCAAACCCAGAGTTTCCGTCCCCAGCCGCTACAAGTGGAGGGACCGTGTAAGTGGGGGAAGGTGAAAGGGAAGTTTGTCATAATGGACAGCCAAAAGACTTACCATATGTAATGACAACTTCATTTGCTGTACCCAATGTCAGCATCAAAACTGGTATAGACAAGTTTGAAGGTTGTCCTGGGACATGACTGCATTATACATGGCAGCTGATTCAAAAAAAAGTTAGGTGTGATTGCAATACCTAAAAACAATTGTGACATTTTGTAATAGACGATCCCTAAGAGAAGTCTTGCGCATTTAATGATAGGTACAAGTCATCTTATCATTAGAAAGGTCTTACATTATATTATACGATGCCACAAATCGGACCTCCATAGGATAATCATATCAGAGATAATCACATTTTAAAATGTTGCTAGTTAAACGTTTGACTTTTTACACTGTGTTCTACTAAGAACGCATAAAAAAAGCTTTTTTCATTGCCTTAAAATGAGATATAACTTGACCTATGCTTACATGTGTTTTTAAAATGTATCCAATTTGATGTTAACTGGTGTAAGGGTACAATTCTTATATTTCATTGTGGTATTCTTGAAAAAAAAAAAAAAAAACAGAACATTTCAAGACTTTGCCAGACTTTGTGGATGCCCGGTATACAATATAGAATTCATATAGGAAAATACAGTAAAGAATTCATTAATAATTAAGATTTCACAAATCTATACAATTCTCCATGAGATAAAACTTAATTTGACAAATTCAGTGAGTCATGGTTTTCCAACCGATAAAAAAAAAATTGTTTAGTTGATCAGTATATAAATATTTACATGACATATCAACATCATAAAAAGTAAACAATCAACTAAGGACACAGTATTCTTTTAGTTAAGAAAATAAACAAAAATGCCTTAGTTCTCGTAACTTAAATAAGCAAGTTTCATTAATAAAATTAACAACAAAGAGCCTAGCCCATCCAGTGTTATGGTGACAAAATTAACAATCAATATTTACATTGAAAAGTAAACAAAAAAGCAAAAACAACAGTAGAACAAACACCATATAGATGGACACAAACAATTTTATTGATTCCATCGATATTTCTTAGGCAACAATTAATAGTATAAAACCTATGATCAGTCTGTCGGTTACACCTAGTAATTTATAAATAAATATCCAAAATTACAAAAACTAAACAGACACTCTAATTACAGCAAGTAAAAATACTAGACAATAAATCCCGAACGAAAAATAACGAGACCGAGTTATCGGCATAGTTAATCATCGATAATCAATTCCCACGGGAACTCTGTACTCGACCGCAGACTTCAACCGATGTAATTTAGTTCAAAATAGGAAACCGCGATAACTAAAAATTATATATATGTACAATAGAAATGTCTAAAAACACTATAAATTTAAATAAGCGTCCGCGACTAGGTTAAACGGCTCAAACGAAACGAATCACAGACACCACGATCCTCGCGTATTTACAGACATGACTATAAGTGCACTTTCCTTTGCCGGGACAACGCGATACATCTAATCGAATATACAATGTACGGGTAAATCAAACACTACAGCCACCTAATGATCAGTCCCCGGGGAAACTCGGGCGGTAAAGTAACGACTAAATGTTCAACCACCCATCACGGTGGACCTGAACGTGAACAGCTGCTAAGTACTCCAACCAGGCTGGCTACACCTTCCCACAACCTGCAACAATCATACAAACATCATAACAGATCTTACATCATGTAAATAGAGTTTGGCTCAAATACAAATCTTCTTAACTCTATAGCAATCGTATAAAGAAGCAACAATGTACTGGTAATTTTATTTAACGGAGAATAATTTTCAAATTTTAATTTATCAGAGGCAATTTGGGAACATTTAGCTATATGTGTTGTCAATACAATGTTTGGATATCAATGCAACATTTTCTCTTTTTTTTAAGATAAGAGACGAAAACACAGTAATTGGACTGTTAAAGTTAAAAATAAACCAAATTTACTCGGTTATCTTGTGGTTGCTAAGGGAAGTGAGCAAGGAGAATTTATTATAAATTTAAGGTTCTCAAATCGGATCCATAATTGAAGCTTGAGAATCCTTTCACAGAGCTGAAACCAGAGCAACAAACAAATTATTGACGTTGTTTAAATTTGTCATTCCTCGAAAAAAAAAAGTTCTATGGACACAGTAGCCTATGGATTTAGAAAATAGAAATTGATGAAAAATTCATTTAAATGAAAATTTGTGAGTCTAGCTATAAAAAAATCATTACTTTAGCCAATGAACAGCCACAATCAATATACAGAGTGTACATAAACATAAATAAAGACAATACAGATACATGAAGAGTCTCACAAACTTGACACTCGACATCTCAGCACTCCATGAAATGTGACGGCTATCTTAAATACTTATGTATGTATTACATTTATAGCTCAAAAAAGTAAAATAAATTTGTATAAAAACCAAACGTGGTGTATACCTGTGTGGTAGTGTGGTATTATCTGTTCTTGTCCGGCACGCCGATGGTGTCGCACCGCCTGTAATACAGCAGGTAGGGCACGCGGGGCGGCCGGGGGTTGAGCACCTGCTGCTGGGCGACGGGCCGCACCGTGGCGTCGTCGTACCGCACCCAGCCGCTGTAGCCGGTGTGGAACACGTCGGTCAGGTAGTGGCCCTTGGTGGCCTCCTTGCCGTCGTGGTACACCACTAACACAAACACACACATTCATGTTGATTATTATAGAGTCGGGAGCGCAGAATTGGACGAGTCCGGAAGTGTCACAGCGACGACTCCAAGCAGTCCTAAAGGTTTGGTTCAGGGATTCAAGGAATTCAAGCTCCCTCGAACGAATAGTGCGAATAGTAATTTCTCGATCAAGCCGAGCTTTTTTCTAAGTTCTCGAGCTGAGATTTTTTATGGGAATTTTCTTTAGGGGTGTGCAATATAACGGTAGTGATTTTCTGACTCGAGCCATACCGGGCAGAATTTTTTCAAAGTTCTCGAGCATTGAGCATTTTTGATTAGGCCCCTATGTATACTTTATTTATATTATGTTTAAAAGAACAAACATTTTTTTCAATTCATTTCATTTTATTTATTGTCATTTTCTTATACAGAATGGACAACGTCATATTTGCATATAATAAATGGGAATGAAAAACTGAAATATGCCATTCTCATCAAATTATTATTTACACAGCTATTTAATTTTCTCAATAAAAAGCACACCCTTGAAAGCTTTGAAATGATGTTATTAGTGTGTTCCTCCCAGATAAGTTTTTGATCAAGAGTAACACCCACAGTTTACTGCTTTTGCAATTACATTTTCACTTTCTACATTTCTTACAGAGAAAATAATATGGTCAGTTTTGTTTTCATTAATTTTTAGAGAGTTAGATTCGAACCCGCAATGAGCTGTATTTTATTTATTATGGTATGTTTTATTACTTTCAATATTTGTCACCTTTCATTCACTTCTTCTAGATTCATTACTCCTACGTTCAATAAATTAAGGCCTACAGTGGGAAAATAACAAAATAAGTAGGCTACTGAAAAGAAAGAAATTATTGAGACCACTTGTTGATAGTAACAAACAAATTTTCTTTCAATATAGAGTAGGTAACCTACATAGAAAAAGAATATACTCTCCATATAACCTAAGACTTAGGCCCTAACCCTGGGAATTGCCAAAAACTAGTAAGCCTGTCTCTCATTCAACTGTTTGTAAATAGTAAACTTAAGATTATCCTTTTTAATATAAGTTAGTTAAACCAATCTTATTGTACTCACAGAAATAAGTTATTCAATAATAATAGGCCTAGCTTATGTTCTATCTAACATATCACCTACTAGACTTAACCTATTATAGAAGCAGAAGGTGGAAGCGGATCGTCAATGCATTGTCCTTCCTTCACTCCTTTAACAATTTGATAGCATACAATTATTACAGAATGATATGCTTTCTACTTCTACTAACGTTTATTCACAATTCAAACAACCCCGCGGAGTTAAACAATATGATTTTAATGCCACAGCTAGTAGCGTTACAAAACACTGCCATTTTGATCGCATCTTGCTCTTGGTTAGGGCCTTCGGCGTACATAGAATATAATCAACCTTTTAAATAATATGACCACCGGTATTATAAACATGTGTTACGTTCCCACTCTCAATTTTTATAAAATCTTTAATTTTGTGAAACTCGCAATTAGTCAATCTTTTATCAATCTAATTTTTGGAGAGTACTATTTCGGCTGCACATTAAAACGCCATCATGATTATAGGCGTTAATCACCTACAACCGTAGATTAAGAATGTATGTTTAATCTATGCTACAACCTTATCCCTAGCTATTGGTCACGCTAATCATTATTACATTATAACCATCTTCACTCAACGTCTTAAGGCAGTTCGCAAAGTGGGTACGCCAACAGTGTTGCCAGAAATAATTTCAGACTCCAGGGGATATAATTATTGTGTATTGTACGAAGTTGAGTTGTAGAACATACTGTACCGATGCATCAGTTAGAAAAAGTGTTTCCATGGATTTTAATTTTTTTGCTGTGGTACTTTTTCAGGAGCAATACGATTGTTGTATTAATTATTAACCATGAAATATTGCATAACTCAACTGGGCAACGGCAACACTGCACTGCAACAGAATAGTGTGATAGGTCCACTTGATGTGTTTGTGCCTAGAGAAACTAGCTCCATTGCGTTGGTTGATCAGATCGGAAGTTTAAAATATTATAGTACTTTAATTTTTGGTTACTTTTTCAAACGAAGGACCGAAAAAATTAACATTGCTGGATTATATTTGTTATGGAGCTCTACCGATGCAAAAGTTTGTTAGTTCTACGAAAACTCTAACATTGATTCTGGAAAGTTTTTTGCTTTAAATTTACTGTTGTAGATCACCCTTTTCACTACTCGGCGTTTTAAATATTCGGCTCGAACTTCAAACTTTTTTGGAAATCTCGAGCCGAGCCGAATACTGCAATATTCGGCTCGAAAAAGCTTGAAGTTCGAATACTCGCACACCCCTAATTTAAATTGTTTTCATGAACTTGTAAACTATAAAGCATTGATTGAATAAAAGTTGTCCCTATGTAATATTTTCTTCTGTTAACCGAACGTGCAAATAATAAATTGAAATATATATGAAAAGTGAACAATTACAGTTTTATGTAGGACTAAAATCTTACTTAGCGTCATGACTATAGATACTGAAGTAGATAAAAATGTGTTTTTTTTTGCAATTATCAATATAACTCAACCAGGTGAAGCTACATACCAAGTTTTAATGATTTATGTTCATAATTAAGGGAGATATAAAGCTTTACGTCTTCTCTATAAGAATAACATTAGGGATGAGTATGCAGGTTTGCTGCTAAGAGGATGATCAACAAAAAAACAATTTTTTGTGCAAATATCAATATACCAGTACTAGGTGAAGCCACATACCAAGTTTCATCAATATACGTTCATAAATAATCGAGATATCAAATTTTAAATATTCTCCATGAGGATAACATTGGACAACGTACTGTGTTTACCACTTTGAATAATTCGGCAACAGTTGGACGTAGAATCACAATTTAAACACAAAATTAATTGTTTTGTAGAGCTAAACTGATTGGTAAACGCAAATGTGAAGTGTACAGGAAAATTAATAAGGGAAAAGCTAAAAACCATTTTCCCGTAAGATTAACATGGGAGGTTTTATGAACACGTTTTTTGGATTTTCTCCGCAACCACTTAACCTAGGTTAATGATTCAAAATACTATATTATTTGTTTTTTAAGCTCTATAAAATGGTTAAAACAAAAATTGTGTTTAAACATTTTCAGGATGAAAAGTGCAAAAAACTGATTTTTGGACAATTTTAAAACCCCATAAACCCCCTTTCACATGGTCCGATTTTTCTGGCTTTCGAACTTAGTCATGAATGTCACTCTACACATTTGAGCCAAATTTCATCGAAATCGGACGTTTTTTACTCAAGTTATCGCATTCACGGACACGGACACACACACACACACACACACACACACACACACACACACACACACACACACACACACATATATATATATAGATATATAAATTTGAACGAATAGTGTTTTTGGCATCTGAGGACCTCAAAACAAAAAGTTATCATGGCCTCGGGCTTAAGTCTTACCATGAGACCTACGGTAATAGCTTCTTCCTATAGGGGAAATTCGCTAAAAAACAAAATATTTAATGTCAGTAAGAATTAATTGGCTGCAATTTTGTCTAGGTAGCAATAGAACTGATTTCTTAAACTCTGTGAGAGCGATGGAATAATTTTTATTTATATCGATATTTCTGGGAGTTTTCCTATATCAGTGTTGAAAAATCCTCTGGTGTAATGTTAACACTAAAAACTTTGCATAAAGATAAAATAAATATCGATTGAAAAGTTCAGTTAGTCTTAAAACGAAAAACAACACAATATGTACTGCCTAACACATGTATCAAGTACATTTTTATAGAGCTTACCCCCTCCTATGCAGAAGCGAAATTAAAGAGACGAATGGATAAAAATATATCTTCATGAGCACGTGAATTTCAATTTGTACTGTAGTCGATTGTTTGTAATTTTAAAATAAATAAGTTTACCTACGAAATAGTAAATTCACCTATAAAAGTAGCATTTATTATATTATTGTTTTGAATGGCAAACTAATCTTTAAACCCGTTCAGTGAGAATTTTGTTTTTCAGAATAATTCTTTTGCAGGCTTATTATTTGCATACGAAAAGCAATTCCAGAAAAATAACTATAATCATCGACATATTAAAATAACTGCTAAAGGTTTTAAGTTTATCTAATTGCCTTTGAAATATTAATATTAAAATCTAAAGTAGTTTAATTATACTAAATATTATTGTTTATTGAGTTACCTTTGGAATCTTATGTCATGAGTTCACAATAAATTTCAAAATTCAAATATGTAAACGATAACTACAAGTGTTCTCTTCAAACGTAAAGAAACAACTGAATTGAATCCGAGGACGAGAATTATGGGAATCGAAATGAAAGTAGAAGTATTTATTTTTATCTGGTAAGTCGAGAAGTAAAAATATCAGTTAAATTTGGATTAATATCGCCATCTAACAATGAACAAGAGGAGACCGGAAGGTTATTGTTGTGTTGTACACACAACCAATGAATACAGACTCTGTATTCATTGGCACAACCGGCTACTCGACGACCCGATACCAAGAAATCTGTCCATCGCCACGGGAAAGTCAGACTCGGGACTACAGGTAATGATTTCTGTCGATTTGTATCACATTATCACTGACTATTTAACTATTTCACAATAACTGAGTTACGATAAATAATTATCCCGTTACACAATTATAAAAACTTAAACTGCTATTTCTAAAAATAGCTAAAAATTATATATTATTTATTACAAAAAACTTAATTGAAATCGTATTTTTCATACAATTAACATTTTTTTAACTTCCACTAAATTATTGGGGGGGGGGCAACTGCCCCCCGTGCCCCCCCTGAATTACGCCTTTGAAAAGGATAACCTTACATTTACAATTTACCATCAGTTGAATAGATGGCTTACTGTATTTTTGGTAATTCTCTAGAATAGAGCCTAAATGTTTGGTTACATGGAGGGTACATCTTCACATATAGTCTGATTACTATGGCTGTTATAAAAACGATAACTACATTCGGACTTATCGGTCTAGTTTAAAATTTTTAGTTCTCTTCCTTTGTGTTATGTTTTTCCTATATTTCTACTTTATATTAAAAGGAAACTGTTCATTACTAGCAACAATTGGTCTCGATAACTGTTCCTTTTCAGTACTTATTTTGTTATTTTTGCACTGTAGAACTTTATTTAGGCCTATTAAAAGTAGGGCTGAATATAGAAGAAGTGAATGAAAGATGACCAATATTGAAAGTATAAAATTATACATAGCAAAATTCGGCTCGGGTCATAAAATCACTACCGGCATATTGCACACCAAAGAGAAAATTGCCTTAAAAAAAGCTCGGCTCGAGAAAGCTCGAAGCTCGAGAACTTAGAAACGAGTTCGCACGCAGCACGCTGTTGTGAGGAAAGTGAATTTCCACATAAAAACTTTTAAAACTCAAAATCAGTGTAAAAACATACATTTGTCCAATTTTTATTGAAATCTGAAAACATTGATTTTTTGGCAGTTCTGATACTCCTGGTTTCATTTACTTGCAAAGCTGGGAATACAATTTTGAGCATTATAAGATTAGGAGGTCTAGGCAGGCTTGAAAGTAGGTGTGAGGTTGCTGGGGATGGTAAAAGTACTCTATCAAAGGAATAACAGGCTTTTCTAGTGTAAAACCCCCATAAGACAACGTACTGTGTTTAGTCGATTCACATTTTCTTTAATAACTCGGTAAATATTTATGCTAGAATGGCGAGAGAGGACTTAAAACTTTTGTCTCTCTAATTCCCATCTTTTTACATGCATTGATCTTACACCTGGGGCTTTCCTGACCCTTTTTGGGCCCAAAACTCGAAATTTGAAAGATTAATCCCCAAAAAAGGGGTTTAGAGTTTTCCGATTGTTTTGCCCAACAAACTTGTCCAACTGATTACGGAAAGGAACGTCCCTACCAAATTTGAAGTAAATCGGACAAAAAATGTGACCGCTAGAGTGCAAACACACATATATATAACATTTTGAACGACCCCCCAAAACGTGTTCAGGGGGTCACGTTAGGAACTTTTATGGTGGTCCCGGGCTTAAGTTTCACCATGCGGGTCATGCTAATAGTTCACTTTCCAAAGGAAATTCACTAAAAAGCTCGGGTCGAGTCAGAAATCACTATTTGCACACCCCTAGTTAAATTCAAACGCTATTGGCCAATGGCAAGTTCATTTTAAGTCTACTCAGAATAGCACAGCGTAAAATGTAACATAAAACAACAAGTTTAAAGTAGGCACTTTACTGCACCAACTATTATTAAAAAGTTATCAGGTAAAATAAATGTATAACATGATATTATCACTCATATCAATGTATGAATTAGGTTATACTTGACTTGTTAAAATTGCACATACAAATCAAGCACATGAAACAGGGAAGTATAAAGTGATTTGCAAGCATTGAATGATAAAAACTGTTTTAAAATAGGTTCTGTAGGTGATAAGAGGCCAATCTGTGAAGGTTAAGTACCAATGCCACTTTAGTTTGAATAGTTTATGTCGTGAATAACTGTATAATTACACAAGTTAATTTAATTGAGTTGAATTTGAATCAAATATGAGCATATGAAAGTTGAATTCTGCTTATATTTCACTTCAAATCAAAATGGCCAATGGTTGAAAATTTTAAAGTCATTCTGGTACAAAAGTACACGAGAGAGTAATATTTATTCTTGAAAAATTTGACTCTAAGAAATCCCTTACGTTACCCTTGCTAACAGTAATAATAAAACCTAATCTCACACAAGTAATCCTTGTATAGTTTGCATTATAAATGTTGGTACAGGGACTGACCACCTAGATAAAAACCTAGACGGCTAATTTTCTGACCTCTTTCTGTAGCACAAACTTAAATCACCTAGAAATTATCCAAGCAAAGTAAACTAGATTCGTGCAGCGTAACATTGTTGCAGACTTTAGTTTTGGGCCTTAAAATTAAACTTATTTTTGTGTAAGGGAGAAGGTATTAAAATATCAAACACTTACCAGCCAGAAGTTTGTATTGTCTGTCCTTGGAGGGTGTTTTGCTCTTGGAGGTGCAAAGTTCTGAAAATAATTATAATTAAAACATAGTGTATCCAATTTTTCCAGTTTTAGTACTATTTGTTTATACTTTTTGACAGAATCTACTATAATAAATAATCCATTAGTATCTTTAATTCAAAAAGGAAACTAAAAAAGTTCCCTTATATCTGCTCAAACCTAAAACACATAGTGTTTCTGGTTTTATCGTTTAGCTATTCCACCTTCTTGCACACATAAAATATTATCATGTTTTAAAAATAATAAGGATTGTTATTATATTAATTTAAAATAATTTAAAATTATAATAAATCTTTAAATGGTAAAACCCTTTTATTCCTTCTCATTTCCCCCACAATATACCAATGACTTGCGACAAATTATTTATAATCGTAGGCAATGATTTGTAATCTACAAATAACCGCCATCCATATAATGTATAAAAATAACTCTTGACTAAATTTAAATTTTGCAGCAAACCAACTTGTGATTCTTGTTTGAAAAGTTGAGTAATCAAGTCTTCAGCATGCTACTGTGCACTGTTTTAAACCCTTCTGCCAAAGAGGAAGCTGATAAAAAATATCAAAATAATATATTAATGTAGACTCAACGACTGACCATCTGGATAAAAATCCAAATAGCTAATTATTAGCCAATTTCTGTTGCGCAAATGTAAAATCACATGGAAATATATTCACAGTGAAGAAACCATGTTTGTGCGGGCAAAATTGTTTAAGCACAAGTAATAATAGTATAATGGGTGCAAGTTTCATACTAGGTGGTAATCGTTTAACAATAACAACTGTCTAATAATAATTAAGGACTTTTCATAAAGTAGCTTTTAATTTAGATTTGACGTATCATTCATGAACGGATCGATTTAATCTTTCTCTGACAATCCACACACAATGTTACTTTGGTAATGAATGGAACTATGACGAACTAGGTAGAATTATTGAATTGTTATTTCTTTAAAAATATGTTGCTTAAGTCAACACTCTGTTTATTATCAGTAAAAATGATTTATTTTCATTGAACTTGTTTAAATAAAACACCCACTTACGGAATAACCTCAAAATGAATTTACCTCTGTGTTATCTGAGGTTCTCTGTATACGAGGTGGTTTAGTTCCCAACGACCTCTACTGTATTGCTTATATTATCAATACTACTTTTAATGTTTACTTAAGTTGTTGTGCACATTCCACACATGAATCCACATTTCACACAAAATGCCAATAGATAAAAATAAATAAAAAATTAACTATAAAAAGAGACACTCACTATTGTCGATTTTCAGGTCGACAGGGAACTCGACAGTTTTGATAATCTTCGAGCAGGTATGCAATTTGTAGTCGAAGCACTTGAGGTGCAGCAGCAAAATGAGCGGGAGCTCCTCCAGCGAGGTCTGTGTGAACATAGAGATCTCCTGGTTGGTCTTGGGGCACGTTCCCCCCACCACCTCGTCCTTGCCCACCAGCAGCTCTAGGGCCTTTTCCACGGAACTGGCCTTCTGCAAACGGACCATCAAACCATCTACTTATTCATTTAAAAATTCACATTGTTTGGACCTACTAAAATTAAATATATACATTAATTTGTATCCCTATGTAATATAATCATTCAGAATGTAAAAGAATGGTTTAAAAAATACATAGTTTCAATTAGTCTTAACTTAATGTAGGCTCAGCTACTGACCATTTAGATATCAATCCAAATGGCTAATTACTGGCCGTTTATGTTGCACAAACATAAACAACTGGGAAGTTAATCCAGTTGAGGTCAACAATGTGTGTGCTTCAAATATGTTTGCAAAGGTTAGAATATCACCATGGTAGGTTTTTTATCTTAGGAAAAAATAGAATAAGTTGAGAGCCATTTTTGTGTAAGGCCAAGCAGCAGATTCAATGACTTCGCTGGCGTCGTCTTCCATCAAACTGCAGTCACTGACACTGTGTATGATAGCAGCTTTCGCCACATCAACATCTTTAGCTGACTCAAGTAAAAAGCATGCTCTGCTATCATCATAGTGCAGTTCGACGGAAGACAACCCAGCGAAGTCACAAAGTGTTCAACCACTACAGTCAGGACTGTGGCTGTCCCATGCGCAACCTGGCTACCCTACTGGGAAGAACGGTGTCCAGCCTGCAACTTGGCCACCCGATCATGATGGGACAAACTCCAAGCCTGATCCCGGTCTAGTGTGGTGGTGTCCTATAGTGGGTAAACCTACCTACTCACCTACTGTGTTCAGTAGTGAGCTTTCATTTACTAGTAACGATCGACTATTGAGCACCTAGCACATATAGTCATGTGAAACTCCTATGAATTTAAAACTCAGGAATATTTTCAAAGAAACCTACTAAAATATTAGGGCCTAATTATTTATATCTGGAAAATATAACGGTTAAATCACATTTATGTGGCAGTCACAACAATATATCTAAATAACTGAATGAATAAAATTGTTCTTCTAACCTCAACATCCAGTTGCAGAGTAAAGAATGGCTGGATGTTGTCAGTGGTGCCGTTCTCTATGCCAGCTCGGAACACCCGAGATCGCATCTGTCCTCGGAAGATTGCCGACAGAGGAGTCTTGCCAAACTCAGCTCTGCGGGTGACCACGCTCTTGTTGCTTTTGTTCACCACCTCCTGATAAAGTAACATGATATGATTATTGGGGTGATTTTGAAAACAAGTCAATAATTACGTAATTCCGAGTTGCAATAAAGTTATAACCAAAAGGAACCTAGGTTTTTTATTATTTTATGTCAGCATGGATTTTTACACTGGAACCTGGAAGTTGGCAGATCTGCTGTTGTTATGAATCAAGGTACGGGGGTGGCTTATGATGGAACGCCAGCAGGTTGGAGGATTGAACAATGATTGATTGGATGGACAGAGATTACTAAAATAAAATGAAGTAACATTTTGCTAACAATTAAAAAAGGTTCTCATGAGATTCATCTTGATTGCCATTTATTCTCAACTAGGTTGGCATATAGGCTGTTTCTTTCAACGGATTTATATTTTACAAATAAATTAAATAGCACACCTGGTTAACACTTTAAAAATTGTGTCCACTTGTAACATTATCTTATACCATTATTTAACCTTAGTTGTACACAGACCTTTAATCTAACTATCTGGTTGACAAGTGTCAGACAGACATTGTCCTCAAGGTTTCTAGGGTGGTTTATGAAATATAGGGGCTAGGAAAATTACAGAACTATGTAAAACTCATGAATGACAAATACCACTCCTGACTTACCGTCCACTCATGGTCTTGTTCGGGGTCATGATCTCCGTTGGAAGTTGAGTCTCCGTTGGTAGTGACATCTCCATTGGTCAGTCCGTTGGACTGAGGCTCAATAAGCTTCATTGCCTGAATACACAAAAAAAATGGTTCAATTAAAATTTTCATTTGAAATATTCAGCAATTAGAAATGAGAAAAGCGTTGGTTTCTGAAGTTAGTTTAACATTGAATGCGGCAAAGAAAACTGTCGTACAAAGTTTACTATCAAATTTTAATTTATAATGAAAAACTTTTCATATGCTGCCAACTGATTTACTTTTCTTATTTCTTTTAATAATTGGTTATTAAAAAACTGTACCCTTATTCAATAGTGTGTTTTACAATAGCAGATTTAAAAATTTTTAATTAGGCTATAATTTATTTTTATTGGAATTTTTATGTTTTAATTTCATAGTTTAAAATTTAAATTACTTCCAATAATTAGTTCCTCGTACAGTATGGATTGTGTCGGTCTCACCTCGAGCATCTCGTCGTTCAGCCCGTTGAGCAGACAGGACAGGAACTCCTCGGCATCCTCCTGCCGCCCCTCCACGGGGAACGCCGCGTGCATTGCGCTCAGCATCCTGTACACGTACGCAGGCTCGAACGCCGGCCCCGTCACCACTTCCGCCGCCGCCCCCGCCGCGCCGTCCTTGGTCGCTTGGATCTTCTCGCGACGGCCGACTGGCCGCGTGTTCAGCGACATCGGAGAAAACTCGTTTACAAACTTCACCCTATAAAACAGTGTTTATTATTTCTTTCAGTTTAAACCTAAAGGTAGGGCAAGATAACTTAACCCTAACTTAATTCTTTCCTTCAGACAGCGCTAGCGGTTTTAATTTAAAATTCAGTGTTTCTTGGCAAACGATATAGTATCGATCCAAAACATATTTTACATAATTATAAGTTTTATCTTTAAATATGGGCATTAGCATATACATTTATAAGACTAAGAACATCCAGTGCCAATATGTTATATAATACACGAGTTAGTTTTGGATAGTGCATTTTGTCAATTTATCAGGAAAATATGGATAAGACAAACAGGCTTACCTTGGAAAGTATAGGCATCCTACTGATAGCACACTAACACTACAACTCACTCATACACAAATATTTCAAGGCCACTGGGCTCGTTGTCAACTTGGAGAAGGAGGCAACTTGTCTTCTCCAAGTTGACAAGAGGCCAGTGGCCTTTAAATATTTGTGTATGAGTGTGTTGTAGTGTTAGTGTGTTGTCAGTAGGATGCTTATACTTTCCAAGGTACGGTAAGCCTGCTTGTCCTATCCATATTTTCTTAAAAACACACAAGTTAGTTTATGAGTGGATTTTCAGTGTCTGCAGTTGAAAATACTGACTGAACAATTTAAATTGTAGCAGTTATTTTCTCTCTATCTCTCTCCCACGAATAAATCTTCCTTTTTGAGAAGTTCATATAATTATAAGAAACTGTGCAATAAATAACAAAATGATCTACAGTACCTTAGTATTAAGCTACAAAGAATGTATTGATTAGGCTATGATTGACAACATTCTGTACTATTTGTATTGCAATGAATAAAGATGATTTGATTTGAAATCCCTCAAAGAGATGATCCATCAGTGATAAAAATGGGTTTTATATTTTATGCGTAATCATTGACTATATATACTGACTGAAGGAGTTTCTCTCTATCTCTCTCCCACGAATAAATCTTCCTTTTTGAGAAGTTCATATAATTATAAGAAACTGTGCAATAAATAACAAAATGATCTACAGTACCTTAGTATTAAGCTACAAAGAATGTATTGATTAGGCTATGATTGACAACATTCTGTACTATTTGTATTGCAATGAATAAAGATGATTTGATTTGAAATCCCTCAAAGAGATGATCCATCAGTGATAAAAATGGGTTTTATATTTTATGCGTAATCATTGACTATATATACTGACTGAAGGAGACATCCTATCTATATGGCCCAGCTGTCCTCACTTTAGTGTTGTCCAGAATTTGAAGAGGACGTAGTTTGATTAAGTCACCGACATAGATAAAATGATAAATGATTTTATTTCCTTAAAAAGCAATACAAAACAAGTACAGTGGAGAAGTTGGAAATAAACTGACCACTTTAACCAGTTGTGTGGTCAGTAAAACTAAAATAAAGCTAATGAAAAACAAAATAATACTTCAGTCTAGCTCAACATGTAAAGCTGCTCCCTGTGATGTTTGATCAATACAACAAATAAAAATACAAAAGGAGTAACAATCCCAGACTAATTAACTTTACACCAACAAAAATATCAACATAGTGTGCTGCTGTGAACTATTTACTTCAGTTATTTATGTTAACTTGAAAACAAGTCCACTACAGAAAGCAAGTGACAATCAACTTATGTTTGCTTCCTAACACAACAACTGTTTTATTATCCCCCTCCTTGAGAGGATAAGTAATAGTTGATAGAAGTATTACTCTGTTAGTGATTAGTGTAACTACATCCTCTTTGAATCCTGGCTCACACAAAAGTAGGGACAACTTTTACAAATGAGAAGTCTAGTTCAGTCAATTTCATAACTTGATACTGACTTGAACATCGTTTCCTCAGGTAAGCTAGCTAATTTTTGTCTAGGTCTTTACCTTTCCAAAATGTAATCTCATATACAAATTGGCATCAACCAATCAATGCTCAATACATTCAACATCGATTTACTTTTTTCTTTAAAAAACAAAAAAAAAACAGCATATCCAACTGCAGATATATACATCATGTATATAGTTCTTATCGTTTATCGGCAATTTATAAAGCAAATTTAATGTCTGAAGTTGCAAAATCTCTCTACAAGAATTATTCCTTACTTCACAGCAATATGGTCAAGTTTAGAATATTTTCTTGGAATTCAATATACATTCCGATATTGTAACAATAACACAACAATTTATTAAAAATCGTAATAACAAACTAGGCGTCTACTCACATGCTGTCAATGATGGGCGTGCGAGACTTGCCGTTCTTGCTCTCCTGCGAGGGCGGAATGGCCTTCATCAGGTTGTAGAACGGCGGACATGCGATGAGAGCCTGCAGGATCGCGTTGATGTAGCAGTAGTTGCTGCGGTTGGTCAGACCGCGCGGTTGCAGCTGCAGCGGCCTGTGGTCCAGCTGATACATGCTCAGGAACTCTTCAACAAAACACGTCACACAAGGGTTACTGGGGACAGTGCGATTGACCAAATCAACAGGAAACAAGGTTTTTAAATATTTCTATGATGGCTTGAAAATTAACATTAAAACCTGCCTGATGCATAGTACCATTGGGTTTATATCTACTAGAGGGGACACGTAATGCAAATGAATGTTTGAGATTTGTCAACGTAGTTCCATCTTATGCCGCCAGGGATCGTCACGGTTTTGTTAATCATATTTTTGTTACGAATGTTTTCGTAGAGATTTTAAAATGTTTAGATAAACCTCTTTTTGTGTTGGTCATCAAAGTGATATTTTGTTTACACGGGTCGGGTACAGAAGACGAGTTAACTCGGCCTAACGACGCCGCAGATCACATTAGTTATCTTAATATGACGCTAGATCGCAGCACTGCTCTTACTAACTCTGACTCCCACCTCTCTAACTCTGACTAAGGTGTCCCCTCTAGTAGATATAAACACAATGATAGAACCGGTACCGAGAACTTTAGCACTCTGGTTGTAACTAGAGCATTTAGAATAAGCTTCATTACTTTATAATATATTGGTAAATTCTTTAATTTCAAACACATTTACTCTCTAAATTATATTTAACATGGTCTAATTTTAAAATTACCCACTTTTTAACACCTCATTTATTATTAAGTATAGTGTGTTGCACGAGTGAAATACCCCCCATCGCAGCAAACCTGCATACTCAGTGAATTTACAATGAATACATATGTCTTATTAACACATTAAGCCTCTTACTAGGATTCATAAGAAATATATTCATGAATAAGCGATATTTAAAATATTCATTATTCTCTATAAGAATAACATTAGACATGAGTACGCAGGTTTGCTGCAACAAGGAACACAAATAATGGGTTTTGATGCAAATATAATTAGAACTAATCTAAGTGAAGTCACATACCAAGTTTCATCCATATACATTCATTAATAAGCGATATATAACATTTTTATTACTCTCCATAAGAATAACATGGGGACCGAGTACCTAGGTTTGCTGATACGGGAACAATAGGCGAAAAATTGATTTTTTGTAAGCGATATGCCAAGTTTCGTCAGTTTATGTTCATAAATAACCGAGATAAAAATTTGTCTTTTTCTCCTTAAGAATAGCATGGGACAACGTACTGTGTTTAGCACTTTCAGTATCTCAGTAACAAATTGACGTAGAGCAATGATCAAAATACCAAATTGTTTGTTTTTTAAGCTGAATTCAATGGTATAAATTAATATTTGATTTAAATAACAATTAAATGTGAAAACTCAAAAAAACCATTTTTGGGGTACAAAACCCCCCTAAACCCCCCTTCGGATGGTGCGATTTGTCTGGTTTACGAAATCGTTCAAATAAATGGTGCTTTACATATTTGAACCAAATTTCATTAAGATCGGACCTTTTTTACAAGAGTTATCAAGCTTATGGACACACACACACACACACACACACACACACACACACACACACACACAAATATATATACACATAAATAAAAATTTGAACCAATGGTGTTTTTGGCATCTGGGGACCTCAAAACGAAAAGTTATCATGGTATCGGTCTTAACATGAGACCTACAGGGGAAATTCGCTAAAACCAGGCTGTTCATAAACCCAATGTTAAAATTAACACTAGTCTTATGGACGGCTTGGTTTTTCACTCGTGCAACGTACTGTACTTGGGGGCTGAGCTCTGTTCTGCAGAAAACCACATATTGATAATTTAACGTGTGATAATTATTTTGGTAGATCACCATTTGTTTTTTAACAGATGCTATGATAATTTTATCAAGATTTAACACTCCATAATCCCAATAATTGTTTACAACTTTCAAATGAGTTATCTAGCAAAATTTGTTTTTTCCTTGGCCTAAGGATTTCTACGGCCCAACCACCCCAATTTATCTAAGTTTAAGCTAGCCTAAATCCTTCAGCAAATGCAAGATCCATTTGCACACAGAAAATGCTCATATTAGAATTGAAAATCAAAATTTGTTTTTATTGTTACTGAAGATGAGTTGCAACAATAGCTCGAGTACAAGCACAATTTAGATTTGTTAGAATGAATAAAACATTATTTTTGTATTTATCCATCAAATAAAAACTAACTTACACTTTGATAAATAGTGTGGACTTTTGTGGTGGCTTTGGAGGATAATCTATGAAAATACTTGTATAAAGGTTGGTGTGACGTTAATTAATGTGTATATTTAATTAAATTAATTCTGTTATAGGGTATGTCTAAGCTGATAACTGACCCATCTATCAATACCCTGTATAACATCTCACCTACCTCCTAATCGCTGCAAATTGATGTCATAGTCCGAGTCTTTCTGAACAGGAGTGATCTTCTCCGCCCGTGCTTTCAAGTTGTTGGAGAAGGTTGTACTGTTCAGCTGGACAGGGGGCGCAGAGTTGAACTTGTCAGAAGTGTTGACAGGTTGAGGCGAGGGGGCAACACTACTGATGTTGTTGTGGACAGTGGGGTGAATCATCGCCAAGGGTTTAGGAGCAGACCCTTCCGACTGAGAAGACTGAGTCTGCGGTCTACCTCCAGTTCCAAACAAACTCGCGTAAGACTTCTTCGGTGGCCCAGTTTCAACCGGCGGATCCACAAACTCCGGTCCGTCTATCGACATTCGCTTGGGTTTCGAGGCAGGCTGCGGAAAGGGAGGCTTCTGGGTCGGATTGGGAGCGGACTTGAACGCATTCGCAGGCGGGGCTTTGGTGGCGAGCGGTTTCTCCACCTTTATCTCCTCCGCTTTTATCTCAATAACGGGGATGATTTCTTCGATAGCTGGCTGCAGACTGAGGGTCTCAGTTGGAGGTTCCTCCTCAGGCTGCTCTGGCTGGAACTCCTGCGGTTCCTTCTCCTCCTCGACCTCCACGAAGGGGACCGGGTTGTCTTCCCTGGGCTCGGAGGGAGGTTGCTGGACGTGGTGGGGAGCAGGGAACATCGCGGGGGGGAAATTAGCAGCAGCACTGTAGACAGGAGCTGCGGGCGAGGGATAAACAGAAGGAACGGCGGGCACTCCGACAAACGGCCGAGGAGGGATATGCAGCGGGTAGTACATCTGGGGAGGGTAGTGGATGGTCGGGAAGGGCTGGGTGAATGGAGGAGTGTAGTTGGCCGCCTGAGGGGACCGTACCTCCGGAGACCGCTTGGTGGGGGGCTTTGCGGGGTGGGGCTTGCGGGGCTGGGGGTCCACAGGGGACATGAACGGCACGGCGGTGGCGGGGTACGCCACTGTCTGCGCCGGCACAAATCCGTGCACGTTCACATTGGCCGTTACATTGCTCACATACACGCTGGGAGGGGGCATCATCTGCAACATCAGAAAATGCCTACTGTTAACTAGGCCTTTAATTATTTGTTAATTATTTTAAACTCGTAACAAATATTAAACTAATTTGACCTGAAGCGATTATTGAAAGGTGTCAAATATTCTTCACTTTAATAGTACTTTTTTTATTAATATTTTATTTTTAATATTGAATTTTCTACAATATTATCCAGGACCTTGCCTGAACCAATATAAGTATAAAATCTTGCAATAAAAATAAAAATTCAAATATTTAACCTATGTACAACTAAAACTTGTGTGTTAAATCTTCAGATACATTTTCCTTGCGGATTTTTGCACTTGAGTAATAAACAAAAATCTGAGATGTAACACATGTTAACAACTGAACAACCAAATACTCCCGTACTTCCAATATTCTTTTCAGTTCTTCAACTTTAAAAAATATTTATTTTAAGGTCTACAAGGCCACTTGTAGCCTGGATCTGAAACTCAGCTAGCTCACCTGGGTGTACTGAACAGTGTGAGGAGCCATCATCGGCGAGCCAGTGGTGAAGTCGACCTGCTGAGGGTCCACCTCTCCCATCCCCTCCCCACCGTTCACTGGCTCCGGCTCTGTGAACATCACACACCCACATCGTTACAAAGTACAATACAGGACTCAGTAACAAGTCCAGTCGGAAAAAGCAAAAAACAACACACTCGCAAATAACTATAAGAGGAAATAGCAGTATAACACTGCATTCCAGTTAGTTTAAGTTAGGACTTTATGTACTACACAGAGTGCTCTCTTAGGGACTAAACAATTCTATGCAGTGGTTAGGATAGGTTTGGAATAACATCTTTAGTAAGAAATACTAATGTTGTGCACTTATGGAATACCTGAAGTTTCCAAGATAATTTTTATTTAAAATATATAAGATAACTTTTTAAGACTTATGTGTTACAATGAATATAATTAAGATAAAGTAAGTGACCTAAAATATTAGTAATAAGTTAACAGGGAAGTAAGTAGTAGCCTAGTAAAATTATTTTTTAATAAAAAGAGTTTAATTCAAAAAGCAAACAAGTATAAGGTAATTTTCCACAATCTCTTCTTCAAAAGTGGAAATAAGTTTTCAAACCAACCACCATCAATACCACTCAATATCTGGAAAAAAAACAAAAACATTCGGCAACACACTTTGTTTGTAAAAATCCATTGAACACTGGAAGTACCAAACCAAAACTCATATAAGCATTTCACTCCAACTATTAGAGGTTATTTATTTAACTATCAAACGCAGGAACCATTGTTTTTTTAAAGAAAATTAAGTTATGTTCCTCAAGGGTTGATTTGGATTATACAGAAATTTTGTTGTACAGTAGAACCTCGATAGTTCAACACTTTGTAGACTAAAGGGGTGTGGAACTATCGAAATGTCAAACGATAGCGAGTACATGGAACACAGGGAGTATTATAAGCAGAAAAACAATAGCGTATCATGAAAGAATCAAAAACGTGATTAACTCCCGCAGCGTCTCGAGCGAACTGACTTGACCTACTTACTGGGAAGGGGGTAGGGGGTAGGAAGGATAAGTTATTTACAGAACAGGTGGTAGCGCACGTTCACGAAAACAACAAGCGGGCTCCCATCACTGACCGGGTTCAAGGACACTATCGGTCGCCGCTACTGTCCATGTCAAGTCGTCACACCCGTGTCGAAGTATACAGACTGTCAAACTATCGAGAGTCTAAATATCCAAGTTCTAATGTATTTACAAATGTTATTAAGACCCTACATTATTAACAACAAAATTGCAACCCCATTCTGTGATGATTTCCTGCATTCTTTGTGCACCAGTTACACTGTCTCTTGATTAGTAAAACCACGTAAAGTAATGATGTTATATAAAAATTCATGTCCATAACATAGGAAATTCTTAAAATACTTAAAACTTCTGACACTCTGCACTCTATACTTTCGTGTTACTGATTAAAAAACTGAACAATAAAATAATACCCCATCGCAGCAAATCTGCACACTTAGTTAAGTTGAAATGATTCAGATGTAACTACCACATGAAGCCACAAGTTATATCAAGTTATATTCATTAATAAGCAAAATATAATTTTGTATCTATTCTCCATGAGAACAGCAATAGGCTGACTACACAGATTTGCTACAACAGAGACCCAGTATCCTGGGGGGATTTAGGCAAAAATCAATGTGCATTAACCGAGTAAAGCCAAGTAAGTTTACCAAGTTTCAATAAAATGTATTCATTAACAAGTGATAGACCTACATGAAATTTCATTTCTTCTCTATAAGAATAACATTGTACAACACAACTTTGTTTAGCACTTTGAATATCTCTGAAGTAAAACACCAAAATGATTGTATTCATTTGCAAGTGAAAACCTGATTTCTATGACAAGGTTAAACTTTATCAAAACAAAGAATATTTTTAGGATGGATAATGATATACAATAATTTCCCAAAGGAATTCACTGATCACTAAGCAGATTTAAAGCAAAATAGGAATTTTTGGAATATTCCCTTGCAATTAAGAACTTTTTGAGCTTTAGGACAGTCTGGTTTTAACCTACAGCTGAACTTCCAAATTGTACGTAGACTTAAGCTTACCAAATAATGACTATTATTGGTAAGTTTTATGTATTTGCTATTATGATGAAAATGTATACAAGTAAATAAATAACTGAAAAACATGATCAATAACCACAGAAAATTAAGAGATTCACAACAGAATACAGCAAATAGGAAAATATTATATGGAAAATTAGAAAATCCAGACACCCTTTTAAGGCAGATGAGCAAAGTAAATTTGGTACTTCAAGAAAATAAAATGTGAATGAATATTTAAAGTTGAGCATGTAGTAAAAAAAAACATGCAAGTGAACATGTAGTAATAAAAAAGGTATTTTGATGTATCCACAATCTTATGGAAGGGTTTTACAGAGAGGAATTTTGATTCAAATTCAATGTACCTATAGTCAAGGCTGTTTTTAAGATTAACCAAAAACTATGCAGTCTTGACGTGTGGTAGAATCTCAAAAGGAAATACATACGAAAACACTCTCGCATCAGGCCATTCCAAAACTGGCAGGATACAAAGCATAAACAGGGGGAGTTAGTAACGGCACACAAAATACCTCCGGGATATCCGGCCGGGATCCAAGCTGCGGTACAACAGGGGGGCGGAATCTCAATCACGGTCGTCATCTCCGCTACATAACCACAGTAACTTAGGTTAGGCTACACTGTTACAACAGCTATGCCTGCAGTTAGGTGACTACATCTATATATATATATATATAGCTCAAAATAAAAACTCTGTTGTCGATTTGTTAAACTGATACTCATGAATAAATGTAAAAAGACTAGGTAAACAAAACTAGTCAACTACAGCAATACAGTATATTTTGTCTATTGCACATTCATCAGCATGTTTTTAAGAGTTTCTAACTTTATTTGATTTTTTTATGAAACTGATCTTAATAAAAAAAATTTCAGTATAAAATATAAGAAAACAATATCTAGGTGGTTGTTCATTTAAAATAACTGTTTTTCAATTATGTCTACACCCCCTAGCCACATCATCTCAAGATGGGGCTCCAGTCCTGAAGTATTTTATGTTTACACAGGTCTACTTCTCCCATCAGACTTTAATGTTATGTTTAACTACTGACCCTCCTCAAAGGATAATACAAAATTGTTGATTTATGACTTATTTTATTTATAGAACAAAAGGTGTTAGTGATTCACTCAAGTGAGCAGAACTTTTATATAAAAAAATTACAATAGTTCGATAAAATGCAAAATATTTAAGATTTACTATATTTTTATTATATAACTATGTCTAATATCAAAATTCTGCTCACTAAAATCATGTTATGGCGAGTCAAAAAATCACTGATATTTGAATAATCTTTGAGGAATATTAGACTTAGAAATTGGTATAATAGGAGAAGCAGGCAGAAACTTAAAATCTTTCATTACATAAGCCCCTTTTCAAATTAATTCCAGACAAGTTATGAACCCCAACTAAAGGCTAACAAATGGGATCTTTAAGCCTGGACTGGTCAATCCTACTAACCCCGCAACAATTTTTAAAGCTTTACATCTATTATTTAGTTTAGTACCTACAGTAAAACTTATAAATACTGTTATTTTTACTGTTGACATTACAGCCCATAATCATAAACTAACTAAATTGACAGTTATTCTTCTAGACCCTTGGCCTACTTCGACAAAACAGTCTAATCAAGCCTCGAGAGCTTCTAACATCAGTTCTTGCAGTACCGTCTGCCTGATGGCCTATAATGCATCATACAATTTCCACTTTCCAGAATAAAATTTGTTACCTTTGCTATCTGTGCAAAAAAAAAACACCATCACACAAAATATCTTTTCAGTTTTGTTTAAAAATTCTATTTGACAGGTTGTGACTTGAAAATAATACATGAACAAACCAATGTTCAAATAGTTCAAGGTTACTACGAGTTTTGATTACAAATTGTATTTTAGTTGACTAACCTACCCTGACACGGAATAACACATAAATAAACCAATGTTCAAATGGTTCGAGATTTTATCTGGCATAGGTGTCTACATCATGTCTACTACATGATGTGAAAATAGATATTTTTATTAAAAAATATCTTTCAATAAATAACAAAATGCAGATAAAATAGTGGACGGTGCTTGAAGAGCATCGTTTATATCGTGCTCGTGATGGTGACTCGGATTAACGAGAGTAGTAACAAGGTGAGGTGCTCACGGTAGGGGACCGGATGCTGCACCCAGGCCGGGGGTGTCTCGGGTGGCAGCTCCACCGCATCCAGGTGTTCCGAGTTGTACAGGATAGAGTTGAGCTGTTCCTCATCACTGGCGTTCAGGTCCGTCAAATCCAGGAACTGCAACAAACCGCACACTCAATAATAACAACCTCTCCAATTCTCTGATAACGATAATAATGTAAACCACTGACGAAAACCCCAAGAGTGTAAAACCAATCTGTACACAATGCATCCCAGCTACAACAATTGTTCTGAAAAACCACGATGAATAAATTGTAAATATAACGTTACAACTGTTTTCTAGCCAGGCCATTCATTATGCAGCCAGCTGACTAAATTAAAGCCGTCCAACTGTGGATATTAAAACAAGAATGTTGTCTATAAGGTATCATGTTTTCGTAATAAGAATTACATAGGCTAAACATCGAGACTGGTACATGTAAGGATTGAGGAACAACATCAAAATGTAAAGAATCATATAGGTCTAAATTAAGTATGTACTGGGGTCTGGGCAAGATGGTATGTCGGATGCCAGTCATGTTTTGCATAAAGAATCAGACTGGAGAAAAAGAAATAGCCGAGTCTCTGTTCATGAGCGTTGAAAATAATCACATATCAAGACTGTCAGTTGAGGTTAGCCCGATGTATTTAGAGGTGATGAGGAAAACAATGAACTAATTGCTAGGGCAGATAACAAAAGCTCCATCTTATCCACATGGAAAGTAAACAAACTCTTTCCTTAACTACAGCAGGATGAGTCACCGTCAGGTGTGGTCAGGCGTTCAACCAGAATACATGACCGTCAAACTAGAGAAAACTCCCTCTGAAGAGGCGGAAAGTTTATGTGATTCTACGAATTATCGGGAGTGCAAGAGCTGTGTTATTCTTGGTTTAAAATTTCATTGTTGTTGATGGTATGTTTATGTTAGGCCTATTTAAGAGGTTAATGCGGACATTTTCCATCACTGATTAGTAAAAACAAGTTCCACACGTCGTTTCGGGATCTGGAAACTGATCCCATCTTTAGGTGAGAAAATTACCCAAAACATGTGTTACCTATATGTGTTTCGTCTGCATGCATGTGTTTATTTGTATGAACAACTTTAAGCAAACTTGGAAATCTAGCTATAAATTGGGCATATGTCTCCGCATGATCGAAAATACCAAGGTGAGTGAGGGCCAAAAATAAGACCTGGAACAATATTGTAGCAATATTGTATTGTAGCAATATTGTAGCCTGGAACAATTGTCCCTGTTAACCAGCCACCTCTTTAACCGATGTCAACTGGTAAAGACAGTGTACCTGATCCCACCACTCACTCACAACTAACTGATTGTCGTGAGATGTGCTTGAATATGTGTAATAGCCGAGAGTTTTTTTTACGTGATCATCTTATGTAGTAGAGTACAGACTCTTTTTTGGTAGAGTACATCTACTGATTCTCATTTGATATGAAAACAAGTCATGGGAAAGAAACCAAAAGTACTCCAGGTAATTTCAAACCTAAAATAAATTTTCTTGAAGGCTTCAAAGTTACTGAATCCCATTTTTAAAAAAGCAATTGTCAACAATTATTAAATAATTCCTGAAAAGTAGGGATGAGTCGATTCTCGATACCACCGATTCTTGGACATTGGTATCGGTATCGAGATTCATTCGTTCAATGTCGATACCGATACCATCGATACCCCCGCCTGCGCTATGAATTGCATGGGAAGAGATACTCCCGCCGTTTACTTGCTTTACAAAAGGGACGAGGAGTGTTTGGGTCGGCGGCAAAAATCTTACCTTGGAGATAAGGAAGGTAGAGGGGTGGGAGGGGTAAGGTTCAAATCAAATCAAATCAAAATATCTTGATTTGTTTATGCACAAAGGAGTACATGTAAATAGTGTCATAAAAGTAACATTTTATAAACATTAAATTTACAATAGGTACCAATAATTAAATGAATGCAATACAAGAATGGAAAATAAGGCACATAACAAATATAATTTGATAATGTTAAAGTCAATCAATTAAGGTTAAAATAAACCAAGCTGAATTAAACTTAATAACAAGTATTATCTTAATAATTTAAAGAATAATAATTAATCCAGAAATAATACAACTTAATCGTGTTGAAGATTCAAATCATCCAATGAATATAGTGACATGTCTATTAAGTAGTTTTTTAATTTTAAGGAAAATTTTGAAAATGGTACGGTTTTTAATATGTGATCTGGAATACATTTCTTAAAAATGTTGCCTATGTAACTAGGTTTTTTTTCTGAACAATTCCAAACGATGTGGCTCGTTTCTATAATGGTTTCTGGTGTTATACGTATATGTGTCAGGATTATCATGTTCCAGATTTTTAACATAACTAAGTGTCTCATATACATACAGACCAAAAACTGTAAAAATTCCTAACAAAATGTTTTTTTACTGAGTCCCTGGATTTTAGGCCTAACATTATACGAAGAGCTTTTTTTGTAATATCAGAATTTTGTTAAGATTTTTCCTTGTAGTTCCCCCATACAGGACAATGCCGTATGCTATGTGGGAGTGAATTAATGCATAATAAATTATTTTCAAGGTATCTAAACTGCAAATCTGGGACATTCTCTTCAGCGCATACAGACCAGATGAAATTTTTTCAGAATGATTTCAATATGGGTATTCCAGGTTAAATTCTCATCTATGTATAGACCCAAAAATTTTATACACTCAGATTGTTCCAATTCTTCCTCATCAATTTGAATTATCAAATTCATTTTGTACCTAGATCGTTGTGTTGAAAATTCAATAAATTTTGTTTTCATTGAGCTTATTAACATATTTTTTTGGTCCAATAGTTGTTTTACGGAAGCCAAGTTAATATATGATGCCAATTGTAATGAATCAGAGTTTTTTCCTGAAAAAATAATATTAGTGTCATCAGCGTACAGGCAAACCGAGCCTTCACCTTCATGTACAGCCTCAGGTACACCTCTCATATAGCATAAAAATAACAAAGGTCCTAAAATAGAACCTTGGGGGACTCCATATTTTATTGTTTGTTGAAATGATGATACCTGATAAACGTAATTGTAGTTATCCACAATTGAGTGTGAAATTTCAACAATTTGTTTACGTTCTTTTAAATAAGAAGTAAACCATTCTAATTCTTTTTTTTCCAAAATTAAATGTTTGAAAAGTTTCAATCAAGCTGTTATGTGGCACACTGTCAAAAGCTTTAGATATATCTAGAAAGACTCCTATTACCTTTTCGCCTTTGTCTATTTTATTAATAATTGTTTGGATGAATTCTACGCCTGCAGAGATTACTGATCTTCCTGGGCGGAAGCCATGCTGTTCAGATTCTAATAGTTGATTTGATTCCAAAAACGAAAGTAGTTGTTTATATACTACTTTTTCATAAATTTTGGAAAAGGCTGGATGTAAAGATACCGGTCTGTAGCAAGATATGTCTTTTTCATTTCCATATTTGAAAATTGGTATTACTTTGGCTATTTTAAGTTTATCTGGAAAAATGCCACTCATTAGACTAGAATTTATTAGGTGGGTTAATGGCTTGATTATCAGATCTTTAATTTTTTTCAAAAGAAATGTGGGAATTTCATCTACACCCAGGTATGAAAGGTTGATATCTGGTATCACCCCTGGCATCTATTGCCAGGTTGAAAGCAATAAACCAGTCGGCTGACCAACATTATTTCTTTGAGTCATTATCTTACAACCAAGTTTTTCCCTATTATGAATTTATAATAAATAGTTTTTGTTTTCTACATTACTATAGCATACTAGTGAAATTAACATTAAATTATGTAAAAAATTGCATTACAAAATTTGTTTGATGATTAACTAGAAAATACTACTAAATAATTTTAAATGGTATTATAAATTTGTAACTGTTTTTAACAATAGTTTCAACAACTATAGGTCCCTGAATAATCGTAGGTATCAATGATATCGGTATCAAAAATCGGGAATCGATTTTTCTGGTATCGGTATCGAGAATCGATAAATTTCGCTATCGACTCATCCATACTGAAAAGTACATACTCATTCAGTACTTATATCACAACAAATAAACCTAAATTATTTTGTGAGGTTTTGTTTCAGACAATCATTGTTGATTGTTCAAAATCAGTAATTGTGGTAATCCTCTAAATATTTTTATGTGTTCCTTACAGTTCCCTAACTTAGTTTGAGGGTTTGTGCTGTTTGAGACTTATCCATGTGTAATTATCACCCATCCAATTGTCTTGGGGCCCAGAGGGATTCCGAGATTACTGGGTTACCAAGAGTGGAGATTATTGGGATGAATCAAATTACCCTCAAAAAGCAATAAAATGCTAATTACAGATTAAAAAGGGTAATGAAGGTAAGAGCAGAGTAACAGCTTTGGTGCTGGGGGCGATTTCAAACTGAACAAATGTGAGGCGGAAAGCAAAAAGGGACCTCTTGTCGGCAATTTCCGATATTGAGTTATTAATATTTTCAAATTATAAGCTTTTAATTACAAACAGTTTGTTAAGAACATTATGTCTCTACAATTTTTTTTGTTCATATTACAGACGTTTGAGTTTTGTAAAATAAAAATGGGCTTTGTGAGAAAAACACATTTTAAAACTTAAACAATACAAAATCGTTACTATTTACTTTTAAGGAATGCATTTGATACCAATACAAAGCCTAAAATCTATTCTTTAAAATGATATAAGAAACTTTTCTTAAGTCTTTTTTTTATTTTTTCAAACTGATCGCTTGCGATGCTTGGCAAAGGGCCAGGAACTGATGATGGTGGGTCATCAGGCGGGGGCCTCATTAGCATGATTCATGGATAGAGGTTCAGGTTAGATAGCAGGTCCTAGTTGTGGGCAAAGAATATCCTTAACTCTTCTTTGCAATAATCTCGGATGTTTTTGATGAGATATTCTTTTCGTTTCTTATTGTGTAGTAGAACAACTGAGGACACAGTGACTGTGATTCTCTGATTGTGACAACATAAAAGTTTTAGATGTGGGGTTCTGTAAAGAATTACAGGAACCTAGGTAAGAACCATAAAACCGGCGTAATTATTGGACAATATTAGCGGATGGTAAAGTGGAAGTAGATTCTCAGGGAAGAACGGAGAAACAACTGCTGTTATTGGCTGACTGATAATGCATGGCTGAACACCTTTCTACTTACAAAATTATATTTACAAACAATTACCACGAATGCTGTAATAGTAATTATTAGTGATTATTAATAGTTATTAACAGTATATTTTTAAGAAAAATTCATAATACTACTGTAATAATAATATCAATAACATTTATTGGCTTGTAAACCTACGAAGAAAAAGATACCTGATGTTGAAGCGGGCATTATTATAACCAGACAATGTTCTCCTGTTATGAGAAACCCGTCGTAGTTCCCTCAGTTACCATTAGAGTTCAGGGAAGACTTGTTTAAAAAGTGATGCAAAGTGAACTTGTGTGTTTGAGAAATGCGACCTCATGACGGCCATGTTATTGCTCCATAAGAGTCAAGAGGTACCATTTTCCTAGGCAGAACACGGTCTCCTTTATCGATTATAATGACTATTTTATCCATTCGAAACTGTTTTGTAATCGATCATGTCTTGTAAACGACATTATAAAGAGTAGTAATATAAAAAAAACCCGAAAATAGATATTTTATACCCGGATGACTTATTACGACTGTACTGAAAAATCTACTTTGCTGACAAGAGGTCCCTTTTTGCTTTCCACCTCACAAATATTTTAATTTTAATGGCAGATTTACAGAAAGTTGTTATATGTTTAAATAGAACAAAATATTCCAAAAACTACGAAGGAATCTTTAAGTCCCATTCAATAATTTGACTTGCAGAGAAAATAAAAAAACAAATAGAATTGCATGCATTACAATTAAACTTTCACCTTTAAAGGGTCAAATGTTGTGAATGAATAAACCTTCAACATGTTCAGTCACATTCTCTGTGTTCACTGAATTAATTTTTAAATTTCCATAAATCAATAAATTAACTTCACAGTAAATAGAAACAGCTTCTAACAGCATTTAATCAGGGTGAATTCAGGTTCTCAGAAAGCCAATGATTTTATTAGGCCCTTAAACTTATCTTTCATCTGATATATTTTAAATTTTACAATTGATGATATATATTTTAGCAAGTGATACCTTTGCCCTCAATGTCTCTTTATATCACATTTAAATTATAAAAAAACAACTTGACCCCAAATTTTTATAACTTAAAAACTTTACTAAAAAAACCACTAAGGCGATAAATTTAGATTCAGATTCAGAAAATTCTTTATTCATTAGTATTTATAATACCCCCGTCGATAATACCCCCGTCGCAACAAACCTGTGTACTCAGCGAATTTCCAATGCATAATATATGTCTTAATACCACATAAAGCCGCATACCAAGTTTCATAAAAATATATTCACATATACGCGATTTTAATTATTCTCCATTAGAATAACATTGGTAATGAGTACGTAGGTTTGCTGAAACAAGGAAAACAAACAATTGTTTTTTATGCAAATATAAATAGAATTTAACCAGGCGAAGCCACATACCAAGTTTCATCAATATTCAATCATAAATAAGCGCTATATAACATTCTAGTTATTCTCCATAAGAATAACATGGGGCCTGAGTACGCAGGTTTGCTGCTACGGGAATAATCAACAAAAAATCAATTTTTTGTGCAAATATCAATATACCAATACCACATGAAGCCACATACCAAGTTTCATCAACATACATCCATAAATAATCAAGATATCAAATTTTATTTATTCTCCATAAGGATAACATTGGACAACGTACTGTGTTTAGCACTTTGAATATCTCTGCAACGGTTGGGCGTAGAATCACAATTTAAACATCAAAATGATTGTTTTGTGGAGCTGAACAGATTGGTAAAAGCAAATGTGAAGTTTACATTAAAATGAACTGAGGAAAAACCAAAAACCGTTTTCCCATAAGATTAACATGGGAGATTTTATGAGTAGTTTTTTTTTGGATTTTCTCCGCAACCACTCAACCTAGGTTAATAATTCAAAAAACTATATTATTTGTTTTTTTAAGCTCTATAACATGGTCAAAACCAAAATTAAGTTATTTAAAAATTTTAGGGTGAAAAATGCAAAAAACTTATTTTTGGAAAATTTAAAACCCCCATAAACCCCCTTTCCCATGATTCGATTTTTCTGGTTTTCGAACTTAAAGTCATGAATGTCATTTTACACATTTGAGCCAAATTTCATCAAAATCGGACCTTTTTTACTCAAGTTATCGTGTTAACGGACACATATATAGATATATATATATATAAATTTGAACGAATAGCGTTTTTGGCATCTGGGGACCTCAAAACAAAAAGTTATCATGGTCTCGGGCTTAAGTCTTACCATGAGACCTACGGTAATAGCTTCTTCCCTATAGGGGAAATTCGCTAAAAATACATTGAACAGTGTCCTTTTATAAAACAGAAAGTTCATTGATTACTCTACTACTAAATACATGTTAAAGCCATACTCAAAAATACCCCCCGTCGCAGCAAACCTGCGTACTCAGCGAATTTCCAATGCATTGATATGTTTCTCACTAGTACATAAAGCCACTCACCAATTTTGACAAAAATACATTCATAAATAAGTTATTTATTACATTTTATTTATTCCCCATAAGAATAACATTAGGACTGAGTACGCAGGTTTGCTGCAACGAGGAAGATAAGAAATGATTTTTTATGCAATTATCAATATATCTGAACCAGGTGAAGCTACTTACCATGTTTTATTAATTTATGTTCATAATTAAGGGAGATATAAAACTTTACTTATTCTCCATAAGAATAACATTAGGGCTGAGTATGCAGGTTAGCTGCTACGGGGACAATCAACAAAACCCATTATTTTTTGTGCAATTATCAATATACCAGTACAACATGAAGCCACATACCAAATTTCATCAATATACATTAATAAATAATCAAGATATCTAATTTTATTTATTCTCCATAAGGATAACATTGGACAACGTACTGTGTTTAGCACTTTGAATATCTCTGCAACGGTTTGACGTAGAATCACAATTTAAACACCAAAATGATTGTTTTGTGGAGCTGAAGTGATTGGTAGAAGAAAATGTGAAGTTTAAAGTAAAATTAACTGAGGAAAAGCCAAAAACCTTTTTCCCATAAGATTAACATGGGAGATTTTATGAGCATGTTTTTTGGATTTTTTCCGCAACCACTTAACCTAGGTTAATAATTCAAAATACCATATTATTTGTTTTTTTAAGCTCTATAACATGGTCTAAACCAAAATTAAGTGTTTTAAAAATTTTAGGGTAAAAAATGCAAAAAACTGATTTTTGGAAAATTTAAAACCCCCATAAACCCCCCTTCCCATGGTCCGATTTTTCTGGTTTTCGAACTTAAAGTCATAAATGTCAGTTTACACATTTGAGCCAAATTTCATCGAAATCGGACGTTTTTTACTCAAGTTATCGCATTCACGGACACATATATATATATATAGATATATATATATATAGATATATATATACATATATATAAATTTGAACGAATAGTGTTTTGGACATCTGGGGACATCAAAACAAAAAGTTATCATGGTCTCGGGCTTAAGTCTTACCATGAGACCTACGGTAATAGCTTCTTCCCTATAGGGGAAATTCGCTAATAAAATAAAATAGTCTTTTATATTTATATTGCATAACAAACACTTTGCAATAAACTTATCATAATTCTTCAAAAGAGTATAAAGCTTCACGTAACAAAAATTGCTTTAGGTTTTTCTTAAATTTGGTGGGAGACTTTTCTATCTTCACATTTTCTGACAACTTGTTATAAAACTTAAGGTTGTGCATCCGCCAGGCTAGTCTGGCGGCGAGGAGCAGTAGTTCCGCATATTCCCGCGCACACCGCTAGGACGTCAATTCGGCTGATGCGGGCATGAGTGTGCTTGTGTGGGTTGGCTGGGGGTAGGGAGAGAGGCACTGGCTCCTTCTGCTCCTTCTCTCTCTCTCTCTCTCCCCTCTCACCGTGTTTGTCATCGAGGCATACCTTTTACCTTGCGTTGGCCGGGCGGCCGGCTGGGGCTGGGCTGGGCTGACTCGCTCATTGCAAGCTTTTCGCCTTTGATTTAAATATTTTACTAACGGTTACTAATATTGGTGCTATTATTATAAAGCCCTTTCATTGTTACCAATTGTATTACCAACACCAAACATAATGATTGATAAACGGTATGTGTGAACTACTTTAAAAATAAATAAAGAGTTTGCTATACAAACTTATTTATGTGATTCTCATCTAAATAATTTCCAAATGTAAAAAGTTTTTTGACTAATCGTTTTATATATACAGATATTATTAATTAGAATAAATAAGAACATTCTTACAAATAATACTGATGATTCAATTTTATATTAAACTTGTTATAAACATTTATGGTATACAATTTGTTTAATACTAGTATAATCAGATTTGTGTTGTTTACAATTGTTTTAATTTTTTGTTGAATCTAATTTTAAAGTAAATAAAAACCGTTGATACAAAAAATGCTTGACATTTTGACCTTGGCAATTTGACCGCATTCCATGGTCGCCGTAATTTTTAGACCGAAAACGACAAGTGAACGTAGTTTATCGGCCAAAAATAACCACATCAGTTTATACCCAAACATCAATTTACAGTAAGGCCAACCATCGATATATAAACCATATGGATCGCTCGCCGAGTAGCCGTAGGTGAGTGATTTTCGGTCCGTTTCCCCGACCACATAGGTGTATAGAGGGCCGCCGAGCAATTTTTAGCATTGGACGCGCTTTCAATTACAAGCTTCTGCACAGTACTAGGATTATTTAAATAGGACAAATTTTATATATTTGTAATCTGCGTAATATGTTGCAACTAACAGTATAAATATCTTCCAGTTTGGTAAATGTTCGGAATTTATACAATAACAAATGCTTTGATTTTTTTAATCGGGACAAGAAAAAGTAGTAAAGCGTAAACTTTTTTTACTGAAAAATGTTTGAAATAAAACATGCAGATCAACTAATTTGCTACAACTTTTCCGCTGGAAGTTTCTTTCTACCCTAAAAATAAAAAAAGTTTACGCTTTATTACTTTTTCTAGTCCCAATTTTATACGTAACAGCCCCCTTTTATAATAAATAAGGAGGTTATAAAGCGGCTAACATAAATGTAAAATAACGTTCAATAATAAAATTGAAACTAAACCAATATTAAAAATTTTAAAAACGTAATATTTTCTTGAACCTATAATTTTTCTTTAATTATAAATGGACCGCGCTCTAAATTAGCGAAAACCGCGCCACCGAGACCGTCTGAAGGCATAAGAACTCAGTCCCAGAGGTATATTACTGAGGTTACATTTAATTAATATCAAATGCCCCCGTCACAGCAAACCTGCGTACTCAGCAAATGTCCAATGCATAATATATGTCTTAATACCACATAAAGCCGCATACCAAATTTCATGAAAATATATTCACAAATATACAATTTTAATTATTTTCCATAAGAATAACATTGGGGATAAGTACGTAGGTTTGCTGAAACTAGGAACATAAACAATTGGTTTTTAAGCAAACATCAATATATCTCAACTAGGTGAAGCCACATACCGAGTTTCATCAATATACATTCATAAATAAGCAATATATCCCATTTCGATTAATCTCCATAAGAATAACATGGGGGATAAGTACGCAGGTTTGCTGCAACAAGGAACGAACGAATGGGTGTTTAGAAAAATATCAATATAACTCAACTAGGTGAAGTCATGTCTAAGGTTTAATTAATTTATGTTCATATTTAAGGAAGACATAGCATTTAAATCTTTCTCAATAAGAATAACATGGGGGCTGAGTCCGCAGGTTTGCTGCTATGGGAACCTTTAGCAAGAAATTTTGTTGAGCTAATATCAACAGACCACAACCAGATAAAGCCGTATACCAAGTTTCGTTAGTATACGTTCATAAAGAAGCGAGATATAATTTTTTTTTATAATTTTCCATAAGAATAACATTAGACAACGTACTGTGTTTAGCACTTTCAATACCTCGGTAACTGATTGACGTAGAGGAATGATCAAAATACCAAATTGTGTGTTTTTTTAAGCTGAATCTAATGGTAAACATTAAAATTTGACTTAAAAAAATTATATGTTAAAAGTTCAAGAAACCCATTTTTGGGGTACAAAACCCCCCCAAAATACCCCTTTGGATAAAGCGATATGGCTAGTTTTCAAACTTAGTCATAAATGTTGCTTTACACGTTTATACAAAATTTCATGAAAATCGGACCTTTTTTACGAGAGTTATCGCACCCAAGGTCACATATATAATACTATATATATATATATATATATATATATATATATGTACAGTTTCGAACGAATGGTTTTTTTGGGGTCTGGGGACCTCAAAACAAAAAGTTATCATGGTCCCGGGCCTAGGTCTTACCATGCCGACTACGGTAATAGCTTCTTCCCTAGAGGGGAAATTCGCTAAAACAGGTGAATCTGTCAATTTGCCGCAGGGCCGCAGAATCCGTTTTGCTGGAATTTTACGTGCGAAACTGAAGAAGTGGTGGGAGTGCAGAGGAGAGAGACAGAAAGAGAGAGAGAAACACAGAAAGCGCGCGGAGTACGGTATGACCTTGAGCGGCGACGCACCTCGCCCCTCGACGCGTGCGGGCACTGTAGGTGATCACCACTACACTTGCAGTGCAGCGTGCCGACCCTACATGGTGCTACTTTTACCAAGAAGGAAGCAGAACTGTTATACATAGAAAAGATTTAAAAACGCCTATACAATATCAGATAAAACCCACATCTATTAAAACAAAACTCGTTTTTTATTGTTTAAATCTTAATTTTAAAATAAGGTGTAAAACAAAAAAGATTAAAAATTGTTTTTCAGATTTTTATTATTTTTATTTTAACGCATAAAGAAAGCAATCAGAAAGCAAAAAATGTATTTTTATTTTTAAAAATATCAACGGGTTGCTTTGCTTATTGGTAACAAAACACCCAAAAATCGCCCCTTTAGTCCCTTGTAATATACCCCTGAATTTTTTTAAAATTTTTTAAACCTCATTCTCGTGTCTAGTACATTGTAACAAACACATTCATACATAAAAATCTGAAATTTATTTTTTGAACGAACAACCTTAATCCCTGCAACCTGTGGTTTCTTACAAAAACGTGCCAGGTGATGAGGAGGGACAACTGGTTTGTCATAGTTTCTTGTATGATAATTGTGACTATCACTACTAAACAATTGTTCCGAGAGCCTATTCCTCACTGATACAATAACTTCTCATATATAAAGACCATATACAGTCAGAATTTTTAATTCTGAAAAATATTCTTTAACCAAAGATTGTGGTATTAAATTCAACATTATTCTTATTGCTTTTTTTGTATTTTTAATATGGAGTCAAGATTTATTTTATTTGTAGCACCATATAATGAAATGCCAAAACTTATATTTGAATGAATAAATGAAAAATACACAATTTTTAGTATATTAATGTCATATAAATGCATAATTTAACTAAGAGCATAAATGTCGGAGGAAATTTTTGACATGACCTTTTGAACATGAGATTCCCATGTGAGACTATGATCTACATTTAATCCCAGAAACTTTGTTTCTTCCACCTGAGTAATTTCAAACTCCGGTGCACAATTTTGGGGAGGATTTATTTTTGAATTTTTTTGTGTGGAATGTTAAATAATTGGTCTTCTCAATATTAAGCAATACATTATTATGATTAAAATACTGAGATACATTCGTCAAGTCATTGTTTTATTTAATTTCTAATTCATTCCAGGAAGAAGCATTAATGTTAATACTTGAATCATCAGCATATAGGCAAAATTTGCTTGAACAGCATCATTTTGGAAAACCATCAAGATAGCATAAAAATAAAATTGGGCCTAATATTGATCCTTGAGGGCCCCCATGTTTAATATCAGACAATGAAGACTTAAAATGATTAGAAAAGTTGTTTCCAACAGTATGTGTTATTTCCACAAATTGTGTTTGGTTAGTTATATAAGATTTGATCCAATCAAAAGATTTACCCTTTATTCCTAATTGATTTAACCTGTCTAACAGAACTGCATGTGATATGGAATCAAATGCTTTACTTAGATCCAAAAACACCCCAATAATTTTATCTCCATTATCCAGTGAGTCCATTACCGATTCAATAAATTCTGTAGCTACAGTGACCACAGATTTTCCCTTACGAAAACCATGTTGACAGTTTTTAATTAAATTATTTTTTTCTAAGTAATAAACGAGTTGATCACCCATAGCTCTTCCCAAGATTTTTGAAACCGTTAGCAATAAGGATAATGGACGGTAATTTTCTATTTTAGTTTTATCTCCCTTCTTAAAATAAGGTTTTATTTTTATCTATTTTAAGTTTTAGTGGAAATATTCCATTGATGAAAGATGCATTGATAACATGAGTAATCAGCTTGAATAATTGTTTTTTTTTTGCTTTTTTAATAAGATCTATCGGTATTTCATCATACCCAGAACTTTTTTTATTCTAAAAACTGTCGATTATATTTATTATGTCCTCCTCATCAACCGGCTTACATCTAAACAATGTACTAATTTAGTTCAAATGATATAGTTTAATAAAAAGGCTTAATAAAATCAGGTGTGACACATCTCTTGAAAACAGTGTCAAACAAATCTGCCGGTATGCTTAAATGTATAATTACATATTTGCTACCAACTCATCTGATCAGATCATTTACTTGTTTGCATGACGCAAACAAAGACTGTCAATCCAACTCACTGTTTAGTGTTCCTGAACACCGTTTAGCTTTTTCATATTACAGTAGAGTCTCGATTATCCGACCTAAACCGGCCGCGGCAAGGTCGGATAAGCGGGAAGGTCAGATAACACAGAAAATAATAAAAACAATATTAAAAAATGTTGACTTTTTTCCTAAGCGAGCGGAAGTTGATCGTTCGGTCGTGCATGTGGACTACAATAAAAACAAATGGAAAATAATAAAAACAATGTTTAACAATTTTGATTTTTTATTTTTTTAGGCGCGCGGAAATTAATCGTTCGATCGTGCATGGGGAGGGTCGGATAACACGGAAGGTCGGATAATCGAGACTCTACTACTGTATCAAGTAGCTTATATTATTTCTATGTTGATGAAGGCAATGTAAAGATATCTTGCCGATCACAGGATAAACTGGAACTCCCCACTGACACTGAGTTGGTTAATCTAAAGTATTTTTTGAAGACCATAAATTAAGCTTAAATATGGAAACAACTTATTATATACTTTTCAGAACAAGAAACAATGAATCTAGATATTGAAATTGATACAGCACAAATTTCCAAAACTGATTATGTCACATTTTGGGGGCTCAATATACTTTTCTGGGTGGAACCTCAAGGTTCAACATATTCTGACAAAAGTTAATCATTGTCTGTTTGCTATTTAGATGCAGTGGAGATAAATTAAAACAGACATACCACTCTCACATTCAGATGGAATTCACTCTCACGTTCGATATGGAATTTGCCTGTATGGAGCTACCTCCTAATGAAAATTTGAACTAAATACCTAAAGTAAAAAATGAGCTCTTCGTATTAAGATCAGGGGTGGATACAGGACTGTTTTGGGAGGGAGGGCCATAAGAAGAAGTTATCATTATCAAGTGGTCTGGGGTCTTAGACCCTGTCCTAGCTGGGCTACAAAAGATTTCGATGGCAATGCGACCAAAGCAACTCCATCGACAGCGAATATCACAAACACATGGTAAGGCAAGAGTGTATCCCAGATAGGCTGACGCGACACTGCGAATGCGAGCAACAAAAGACAAGCATGTTATAAACTCATTTATTCATTTTTTTAATCTTTGGTTGCGCGACATCATGACTTGTCAACTGTGACAATGTAAAATAAAAGACAAAGAGATCACCTGTCATCGCGTTGTAAGTTTTTTTGTCAATAGTACTAGGACGGGGCATTTAAAATATGTTTGTAAAATAGCACTTAAGGCCTACCTAATGCATTTCCAGACAAAAATATGTCTTGAAAGACAATATTTAATTTGTGTTGATGTACACATTGCTGTATACATTGTGTTTTTGATTTGTTTACATTCCTGTATAAAAACTGAAAAATATTTGAAAACTTCCATGCAATAACTTTAAAATCTCAAAAGACTTTGTTGAAAATAACTATTCCTTTTGTTTTAGCGAATTTCCCCTATAGGGAAGAAGCTATTACCGTAGTCGGCATGGTAAGACCTAGGCCCGGGACCATGATAACTTTTCGTTTTGAGGTCCCCAGACCCCAAAAACACTATTCGTTCGATACTGTATATATATATATATATATATATATGTGTGTGTGTGTGTCCGTGAGCACGATAACTCTCGTAAAAATTATCCGATTTTGACGAAATTTGGTATAAACATGTAAAGCAGCATTTATGACTTTAAGTTCGAAAACTAGACAGATCGACCTATCCGAAGGGGTATTTTGGGGGGGTTTTGTACCCCAAAAATGGGTTTTTTGAATTTTTTACACATAATTTTTGAAAAAGTCAAATTTTAGTTTTGACCATTCGATTCAGCTTAAAAAAACACACTATTTGGTATTTCGATCATTCCTCTACGTCAATTGGTTACCGAGATATTGAAAGTGCTAAACACAGTACGTTGTCTAATGTTATTCTTATGGAGGAAAAGAAAATTTTGTTATCTTGCTTATTTATGAACGTATACTGACGAAACTTGGTATACAGCTTCATCTCGTTGAGGTCTATTGATATTTGCTCCAAAAAATTGTTTTTGCATAATTCTCCCGTAGCAGCAAACCTGCGTACTCAGGCCCCATGTTATTCTTATGGATAATAATTAAATGCTCTGTCTCCCTTAATTATGACCATAAATCAATAAAAACTGGTATACGACTTCACCTAGTTGAGTTATATTGATATTAGCCTAAAAACCAATTTGTTGTGTTCCTTGTTGCAGCAAACCTGCGTACTCAGCCCCAATGTTATTCTTATGGAGAATAATTAAAATTGTATATATCGCTTATTTGTGAATATATTTTTATGAAACTTGGTAAGTGGCTTTATGTAGTATTAAGACATTTATATCTCCATTGGAAATTCGCTGAGTATGCAGGTTTGCTGCGACGGGGGTATTTTATTTTATAAATATAGGAAGCGTCATTAAAAATTAAAAATACATTATGAAAAAGCCGAGATTGCACAACATGATTGTCACAAAACACAAAGCACGCCTGCTTCACTTTAACTTTAAATAAGCAGAAACGCACTACACCGCTAACCACTGTACAGTTTGCAATTTGGTTATTGGTGGCTGTTCAGTTCCACTGATCTTGACAGTGGCTAGCTCACATGGGGTTCAAGACTGATCATACTATTTTAAGAACTCGCTCGTAGAGCTCCGTAACTCACCGAGCATCAGTCCCCTATAGAAATAAGCAGGCCTACTCTATGTGATCTGCAAATATGCAAAGCAAATGCAATTCACTAAAACTTAAGGTCCGTCTCCTCACTAAAACTTAAGGTCCGTCTCCTCACTAAAACTTAAGGTCCGTCTCCTCAACATCAGAAATACATCATAAAGTTTAAATAAAAACATTAAATCTGGCTTTAAAACAAGGTTTTGGGGAGGTGATCCTTATGACACCACTCCCCACCACGTAAACACACCTGCCTGATTACGAGATAAGCTTGCACTTAGTCATAATCACTGAAAAATGTTATCTGAATTAAATATTCTCACTGTATATGATGTGTATATACCTGAATGTATTATACTGTTTAAAAATAGTCAGTTTGTCCAACAAAATGGTTGTTATCATGAATATAATACTAGATAAAAACAAAATAAAAAGTAGCACTAATTTAGGGCTCTTGCCTCACAGGCATTCAATATTTCAATGTTAATCTTTAAAGAGATAAGATTTTCACTTAGTTGGAGACAGCAACTAATATGGCTATTCTAAGACACAAAAAATATATGAATAAATCACGCCATAACTTAAAATTCTATGAGAAAAGCCCACGTATATAGAAATTAATTTCTAAAACATCTACCAAACAATATTAAAAATATTACAAACCCGAATTGACGATTTATCAAAGTTTGAATAGTCGGGAAAATTGATAAACTGATACAGTGATTGTGTTAATAATATCTCTTGAACAGAATTTCGCACAACTTTGATTGACATTTTATTGAATTTGTGATGATTAGACCAAAAAAATTAGCCATCAAATTAGTCTTTGTACTGCCATTAGTTTCAGTTTTAGCCATTTAGAGTAGGACGCACCTTATCTCTTGAATAAATTACCGCGACCCTCAACCGGATGCCGAACAATAGATAAGCCATTAAGAATGAGACAAAAAATATAGGGTCGCTCGTCGACTGACTTTTGAGGTAAACAAACGCAGTTAGTTGTCAATGTAACCGTGAGACCATAACAGTTATTTGGATATTTAACATTGGATAATACGCTGTAGTCTATTATTTATTATTTAAAGTAAATTAAAGTAAAAATTGTGGTAATCCCGAGGCAATTCAGACTCGAACGCGGCCGCGTCAATTCGGTCCAATGCCAAAATCGGTTAAAATCTTTAATATTGATCTAAAAATTATTTAATATATCATACGATGTATATATTATATGATATACATCATATAATATATATATATATAATATATATATATATATATATATATATATATATATATATATATATATATAATATTATATCATATCATATGATGTATTTTATTGTTTTTTCTCTATAACTTTCTTGGCAAATCAATAATTATTATTTTTATTCTTACTATTTTTAAGGAAGTTTAAGGAGGATTCCAAATAAATAGGCAAGGAAGTAATTAAAACAAATTTACTATGACAAAACAATACATTACATCTAATTTATGGTCATAATTAAATAACTACGGTCAGGAGCGTCAAATTAGGTGGGTGGGGGATTTTGCGTTGTTGCCATATGCGGTTATGGCATAATATGTCTAGGTCGAAATTCGTGGGTTTTGGGGCACGAACTGGCAACGCTGAGAGACCCATGATGCCATGATCTTGCGTCTGTAATTTGGCCATGCATAAGTTTAAATTTATAAAGTCATATGTTTTTTCTTTGTTTATATTATTGTTTTGAGAATAAGTAAATATTGAAGTTTATAACTGCGATAATTATTTTAAATAGTTTCAAAGTATATAATTATTATAACTTACTACAGCTGTAATGTTGTTCTAGTAAATGTTTTATATTCAATCCTTTATTTAATACGTGATTCTCTTGATTCTTTTATTTCCTTGTTTGTGTGTAACATTTGTAAATTATACTGTTGGGTCCAACATGGAGAAAAACCAAATTCAGTCTGGGCCATCGTGTGAACAGTTTCAAGTGGTTGATAAAACGCCAGTTAAAAGACAACGGCTAGCTGGGATTATAAATAATGATTTAAACTGTCAAACAACAAGTGTTATTGCCAACGTTTTAACATTTGTATATAATAAAACTAGCTTTTCCCGCAGGCTTCGCCCCGCAAATAATTTATAAAAACTATGACAGTTGTATGTGCTGCATTCTGTGGTTAGCCCGTGGAACTACTACGAATCAAGATCAGCTGTTTATATTTTCATTAGGTCAAACAAAAATGAATGTCCATAAGAAATACATGGGAACTTTGTCGAGATCTCTGGCGGAGCCCTAAGGTTAGATCAGGATGAAAACCATTTAGTTTTCCTATTTTATGCCTAAAGAATCAGTGTACAAAATTTCAGCTCTCTACCTACATGGGAAGGTGAAGAGTGAGTCAGTAAGTCAGCCAGGGCTTTGCCTTTTATAGATATAAAAGATAATACATAACAAATATAAAATAGGTCTATTAATATATTATAATATAAAATATCTATAAATTTGTCTTAATACTTTGGGTTTATCCATGCACGGTCGAACATTTCCGGACGCCGACGATTCCTTTGACCTTTGCCAGAAAACCGACACAAATAGTTTGTGTCAGGGCAAAAATCCACTATAGACGGGGTAACATTCGTGTGATTGTTCACGTAGGATAAATGTTCACCCGTTTATATGGCGGGCTTTACACAAGGCAGGTGGTTTTCGCGAGATTGCTGTGGAAAACTACTTGACTAAAGCATCTACCGAAGTGTTCAAATTAAAATAAAATCAATAAATTGATTTCTTATTTACAACCTACAATAGAAAATTATATGATAATACTTTAGGATAGACAATGTTTATCAAACTTAAAACACAATAACAGAACCACAGACATCAGAAACATTAAAGTACAAATGGCTTAATTCGTAACATAATATTAATATGTCTGGAAAGGAGACAATAATGACCTTGGACATTTTGTAACTATATAGTCAGCTCTAATTGTTTTACTAAATACGGGTACCGTTCAATCCAATTCTGATAAAAATTAAGATTCATTAAATCTGACAATACTTGTTGATGATGGTGGTACATTGTCATAAAGCCTGCTTCACTGGACCGGGCCCAGCATCAGAAGCGGGGTTACACGCCGTAATTGCCGTGGTGTGCCATCGGGTGTACCCCTACGCAATCTGATGGTTTCTTTGGGTACTAGATCAATATATTAAATATACAGAGGTACTAGATCAATATATTAAATATACAGAGGTACTAGATCAATATGTTAAATATACAGAATCACTGATACGAAATTACAGTTGTAGTTTTATAAAACAAGCCAGCTGATCATCTGAGAAAGAAAACTCAATAATGGTTCTGTAAACATGTGTTTTTGAGAAATCCCCCAAATGTTAGCTTGCACAAACTGGCAACATTGCAAAATCCCCCACCCGCCTAATTTGACGCTCCTGACTTTACAGACAATACTTATACATTAATACAATTTTCATTACAATTAACTTTTATTTCACTTGATGGACTCCTTTTTCAGTGTGACAGAATTTATATTTTTTTATGACCTAGGTTGCAAAAAAATTGAAAATAAAAAAATAGCTATACTGTGTACGTTTTATTATTCTTAAGTAAATTATACATATCAATCGGGAATTAAGCAAAAAACATCACCATACATAAAAAATCTGAATTTTATCGACAAAGTTATTATAAATGTAGTGAACAGAAAGTGAGCGAACTGTATCAAGAATATACGTCATAAAAATTAAATTACAGGAGTTAAATTGAATACAGTATATACAGTTGCTCTTTTCAATAGGCCTACATACTGTACGTATTTCACTGTTCAATGTTGGTTATTTCACTTGAACATCTCGAGCAAAGTGAGTTTATCACTTAGCGAAAGGGCAACACGTTTACGTTTTGTACTCATTTCGAACGATAATCTCGGTGAAAGAACAGTAGCGACTGATGATGAGCAGGGCGGGAAGGTGGTATGACTCATTGTTCCCTGTGAAAATATCGTCCGGAAGGTGAGCGCAGGCTTTTATTTTAGCGCTCACGGCGCATTATCACTACACACGCTCCCGCTGTTATTTTCTTGATTTTTATATTTCTATTATTTCACTCAAAATCGATTCGGATAGTTGGATATTCGGATAATTGGGGTTCGGATAATTGGATTTCTACTGTATTTACATTAAGAATGCTGTTCGCGTACAATAAATAGTAGGCCTAGCAGACAAACTGCACCAGTACAGTATTGGGTATTGGTGCCCCAAGTAGGACGTGAGTCACCGAACAGTCTACCCTCACCCCCTAGCGGCCAGCTCGTCAACTAAACTAGTACACCTGACCTTAACCTTGAGGTCTAGACAGTTTAGTGATGTGCTTAACGGTTACGTTACTTTTCAGTAATGATTAAAACTAATACTAATACAAGTAATATTTTAGTATTGATTACAAAAACAGATTATACTCTGTAACAAGGGTTCATGTTTCAGATGTGATGGCTTATCGATAATTACTGTTAGGAATAACTTTGGTTCTCCATCAACTTTGCCCGAGTTACAAATGTTTTAGGTTAAAACAACTGTTTAGCATTAGAAAAACTAAACCATCGAAGTAAATTTAATTTACGACATATTTATTTATTAAGTAACATCTTCAGACGTTTGTTATCATTTAAAGTCATATGTAATTGAGTCTAGCGCTACTCCAATGATATCTCCAATTTTGTATGCCGGTATCCGCGCTTGTCACGAACACAGTTTTTTGTTTTGTATTCCCTAATGAGATACCCCCCCCCTTGACAAAGGTCTATCCACGCCACTGTGGAGTCTCAAGGATTTTCAGAATGGGGGAAGGTCTATTTCTGACTCTGGTTTATTACATCTTCCTACAGGGTTCCTACACAAACTTAATAATCAAATTCACGGGTTTTTCACGGTTTTCAAGGTCTAAAAATTGTCAATTTTACGGTCAAAATATTAAAAAACATAACCTATACCGGTCGCAAAACAACAACGCAGACGCGGCGCAGCGGTCAAATACTAATTAAAACTTTCCATCATTCCAATTTCGATGTCACAGAACCATAAAACCATACCATACATCCCAAGTGAACCTTTTAAAAAATAAGAACTATTTTAGAATTTCTTATTGTTTTATTGTCGTCATGAGTCATGACATCAGTCTATCTGTTATCTGTTGCTGGTGATTTCTACTTCGCTCAGTGTTGCCAATCACTTTTTTCCCAAATTACCCTCGATCCTCGTAAAAATTACCCTCAAAATCTAAAAACCTGCATTTGAGTAAAGAGTGCTAATGAAATAAAGGAAATATGCTTGAAATTTGATAGGTCTGAGGAGCCGCCTATAGATGTCACTGATGTATATAATTTTAAAGTTTATAATAAAGAATGAAAATAGAAGTTGCACACGCCAACCAGTTTTTGTCTCAATTTTTTCATGCGAGATATAACGGATTTGTCTCAGAATTTATTTAACTGCTTAAAAAATCACAGTATACAAATGACTAACAGCTGATGCAATTTTGTTTATAGCCATAAACGACAATTATAAAACAGCTAACGCTGTCTATCTTTCAGTCTATCAACTGCTAGGATTAGGTAGGCGGAGACAGGTGACAATAATCCCCATTTTCTATTTTCGTTATTTATTGTCTGGTTGACGTAAAACCTGCAGACATTACTGCAACTTAGCGGACTTCTTGTCGTCCTGGCACTCGTGGCTCTTCCACGTTTTTAACATGAGACGATCACTCTACATATAATCCTTACTCAAGCTTGATTTCTGTCATGGAGTTCGTGAGTATTCGTCAGAGTAACGAAAGTCGGAAGGGTCGATTAAGTAGAGATGTGTAGTAGGCCTAATTTAATCATAAACGAGTTCGCACGCAGCACGCTGACGTGAGGGAAGTGAATTTCCACATAAAAAACTATAAAAACTCAAAATCAGTTATAAACATACATTTATTCCAATTTTTATTCAAATCTGAAAATATTGATTTTTTGGCTGTTCTGATGTTCCTGGTTCTATTTACCTGCAATGGTGGGAATACAATTTTGCACATTGTAAGGCTAGGAGAAGGTCCAGTTAGGCATTAAAGTAGGCATGAGGTTGTTGGGGATGATAAAAGTACACCAACAAATGACTATTAGGCTTTTCTAATGTAAAATCCCCATAAGACAACGTACTGTGTTTGGTCGATACACATTTTCCTTAATAACTCGGTAAATATTTAAGCTAGAATAACGAGAGGGGGCTTAAAAGTTTTGTCACACTAATTCCCATCTTTTAACATGCGTTAATTTCACATCCGGGGCTTTTCTGACCCTTTTTGGGCCCAAAAACTCGAAATTTGAAAGATTAATCCCCAAAAAGGGGGTTTAGAGTTTTCCGATTGTTTTGCCCAACGAACTTGTCCAACAGATTATTGAAAGGAACGTCCCTACCAAATTTGAAGTAAATCGGACAAAAAATGTGATCGCTAGAGTGCATACACATATATATATATAAAATTTTGAACGACCCCCCAAAACGTGTTCAGGGGGTCACGTTAGGAACTTCTATGGTGGTCCCGGGCTTAAGTTTCACCGTGCGGGTCATGCTAATAGTTCACTTTCCATAGGAAATTCACTAATAAATATCAATGAATGTAATAAGTATATAACAGAGTATAATATAAATTTGTATATTTTTAAAAAATTTAGTAAAATTACCCCTTTTTACCCTTGAAGTTCAAAATTATCACCGGCAAGGGTAATTTCTCTCGAATTGGCAATGCTGACTACGCACCTTGTAAACGGAATGGGGGAGTTACTGACGTGACAGTTGTACAGTTAACAGTCTAGTTACAGTAGCTGTCTACTGTCACCGACTAATACAAAACAATAGGCAAATGACATACAGTAAAGAAGACACATAAACGGTCTTACACAAGTATCAGTCAGCAGTCAGTTGACAGTGAAAAAAAAACACCAGCAACTTAACAACTGTCGCCCGAGTCGGCCCGGGTTCCTTTGCACCGTGGAAACCAGAACCAGTCCTAAATCATCCGCACAGCTGCAATCTGCAAGTAGGCAGACGACGCGGTATTCACCATATCAACAACGTACTAAATAATTCTGTTGTACATTTCCCTATTTGAAAACAAATGTGATATTTTCTGATAAGATATTTTTTATTGTTTTTCAAGTTTGATATATTTTTAAGGTTTGATATCGAAATTCACGGCTTATTCCAGGTTTTTTCACGGTATACGAAATTCATGGCTTAAGGCGGTCCCACACTACTCGCGAACACGCCTGAACATTCGGCCGAAAATTCTCCAGAACATTCGGCCGAACATTCTACCGAACGTTCACTGAACGTTCGCCCTGATGAAGCTCCCACACTTCTCGCGAACACCCACCGAACATTCGGGGGAATGTTCGGGCGAACATTCCCTCGAACATAAATAAATTCCAATCAGCTGTTGGCACATTGCCCGTCGTGTCTAACGAGCATTGTCGTGAAAAAATGGACGACTCTACAGATAATGTCACTGTTGTTGCATCTACAGTCGTATTTTTTCTGCAATAGCAGATACACGCCTGTTTGATTTTGTTAATCAGCTGATTATAAACAATTGTTGGAAATCAACTGTAATAACTGCTAGTTTGGGCGTTGACGCGGCGATCGTCCATTGTTGACCACTCTGCCTTCAGTGTGCGCAAGGAAACGCGTTGTATTTGACTTGATAATTAATTCATGATAATCATATTAATAACAATGTTTTCATTTGTCGGCAATTAATTAACATCGAGTAAATATGTCTTCTCCTTATGTAATAAATTATAAAAGGTGTAGAATTTAGTCGTGTAGAAGAAACCAACAAAAATATGAGAAGCCTATTTTTCACGAAGTAAAAAATCAAATATAAATATATCAAGTATACTAGCTGACACCAGTATTTCGCACATCTGATTAAAATCCTACTTACTGTAAGCATCTGTTTCAGTACTCACATGTCCTATTGTCTTAATATATTTCACATGATTCATTCAACCTATTGTCTTAATATATTAAGTTTATTAACAGTCAAGCTTTTACAAGTTCTTACAATAAGGAATATACTGAACAATAATATTAGTAAAGAGATAACTCAGAAAACTATTCTTTTCGGGGAAAATTTCAACGTGGGAATGACAGACTGGTCGTGCACCTGTACCACGCCGCCGATGCGATTGATGTAATTCTTGGGAGCTTCTCATGTCTTGTTAAATAATTGAAGTAAATTAAATTGGTTCCACTGCCGGTTACTCAACTTAGATGACACACTTATATTAATTTGCAAAAACAGATATGTTTGGGTGATTTGACCAAAAACAAATGTTTTTTCTCTTTGAGTAGTTGTCCCCTCTTCACCACTGTGACCGGCACTGATTATGGAGTGTGGAAGAAAATCAACTACTATTTAAATAAAGGATATGTAGGGACAATAATTAAGGGTTCCGTATTAAAGGATTTATTTGTATCTTCTATAAATAATGAATTAAAATGCCCATTATTGAGGTTGGCGTCAATCTGCTGCCGCGAAAACACGTGATTGTATGAACTGAATGATTTGAAACAACACATTGCCTCAACGCACTGATAAAATAGTGCAGCTGAGTTGAAGAAGTGACTCAAGCCCTGAATCCTGCAGAATCCGTCGACAGTATACTAATAAATGAAAACCCCCTGTGCCTTAAAACAAAACTTCAATTTACACAAATAACAGTAAAATAACTTATTTATAGCTATAATTATAACTGACATACGCATAGTAGGCTTATGTCAGTACAACTAGAGATTGACATTTAATTATTGATTATTTATTACCAATGACCACTTAAGTAGTATTCAATACTTACTTGAAAGCACAACAAATAAATACGGTACGCATACAAATAAATACGCAGTTTTATAGTATTGTCTGAGTAGAACAAGATCGTTGACTATCAATGATGCAGTGATGCAATAATGCATGTTCGCGAACAGTGTGGGAGCCTCCCGAACATTCGTCGGAATGTTCGGCTGAACATTCGCCCGAATGTTCACTGAACATTCGGTCCCGTATTCAAAGTTCGCGCAGCTCCCACACTTCTCGCGAATACTCCGAACGTTCGGAGTTCGGCCGAATGTTCGGGCGTGTTCGCGAGTAGTGTGGGACCGCCTTAATTCAAGGTTTCACGGTTTTCACTGTTGGGTGGGGACCCTTTCCTATCAAATTTCAGCTCCATCGGTTTAGTAGCCTAGTTGGTGTGTGATGCGTAGGCCTATGTCTGGTTCAAGTGCTATTACTTATTTTCCTACCCAACTTTAGCTCATTCAGTCCAGTAGTAAGTGGGAGATGGTAAACATCATTTTGGAAGCTAGTGAGGTGGAAATCCCCTTGAGATTTTTGTAACAGGAATGGAATAGCACCATTTTTGACTATCTATCTTCTTCAAAAATGTCAGCTTTATCGGAGTTAGTGTGTGAAAAGCCAAAGGGGTGAACCCTGAAGAATATTTTGATCATGAACATATGTATCTGTCTGTAACTATTTTTTTATATAACTGGTAACGTTTACCTATGGCATTTTTTCGGTTTAACTAAAAGACATACTACATAAAACAAATATGACGGGTACAGTACGGTAAGCATCCATCAACTAATCGGACACATTCGATATATTAAATCAAATTTTAAATTTATCTTTAACCTAGCAGGCCCTAACACAAACATCCAAACAACACGGTCCTCATGGCTGTGTTGAAATGGTCTCTTAAAACATGGGATTGAGTCTTTCAATCAAACCATTTATTTCATTCATTCATTTTATGAAAGCAGCCTGTAAAGTTTTTTAATTCAATAATAGATTCTGATAGCTACATCGAATGCCAAGACTGACATGCAGCATGCGGACACATATCGTAACTCCACCCAAAATGACATTATAACTAACATACAGACAATACAATATTTTACAACCGACCAAAAATGGATATATCGAACATTTTCATTTGGGTTTTTATATCGTTCCGCTTATTAAGAGGGGGCCAGACCTAGCTCCGCCAGCCGCCGGCTCCGGTCGTCTTTTAACATGGGGCGCTACTATAAATGTTTTATTTTATTGAATGCCCGCCTTTAAATGCAAAAATGATCGCAGGCCAAACAATCTGATAGTTGTTAGCCGTATGACCTTAGAATCAAAATGTATTATTTAAAAAAAATAACACCTAAAACATGTAAACTAAGTTTCTTTTTTCCCATAAGGAGTTGTGTACTTTTGAAACTATTTATAAAATAACACGTTTTATATAAATTAAATTTCAAAACGTCATAATAGCAGTCATGTTATTGTTAATGTTTGGCCTGAGTATTTTTTCGGTTTTAAAATGTGAAACTGTTCCGAAATAAAACTTTTTTGAAGTCTTACAAAACGAGTAGGCCCACAGACTGCAAATGGTTCACCGTCACCCCGATAGATGGCAGCAACGTCGCTTACCGACCAAAGATCCCGTTTCCGCAACCGATTTTGCGCGGCAGATTTGATTCTCCTCTTGAAACCATTATCACCTACTGCTCGAAATCCAGTACATTTTTCCTCAGATTTTTGAATTTACATGGCTCCTCATGACATACTGTCTGACATTTCAGTAATCATTTATTATTTAATGTCTGTAACATCTGTTCTTACTGCTATGCTGTGTTTTGTTTTAAAAAACGATAATGACACCGTAGTACATGGTGTTCGTTTTGCTATGTTGGTACTGTAGAGGGGAGATATTGTGCTTCCAGCTGCTTTTCAATCACGGCACGGTTTTTGTCATAAACTGCAAGGCATTAGTCTCTCCAGATTGTATACAGCTCACTGAGCAACGCGCCGGAAACCCCTAGTACTACTATTCATAAAATATAAAAAATATTTCAATTAGAAATGTCTGTCAGTCATTTAGCCATTCCAAACCTGGGAAAAGTGTGGGAAATCAGTATGTCACAGGAAGTGTTGCCCTCTTAGGTGCAGATAAAATTCCTTGATGGTCGCTTATTTCGCTGGTCACTAACTTCACTGAAGTGTTGACCTCACAGGTCGCTTATTTCGCTGGCCGCTTTTTCCCCGACAACAGACTTCATCAGAAGAGAGTAATATATAATTTCGAGTCCGTGTAAATGTTCCGGAACAATGCACTGACCGATTCTAAGGCGTGAAATTATTTGGAATTTTTGATCTTGATGTCTTGAATTTTGAAAACCAAGTCGGAGTCGTAATTTGAGGTTTCAGTCCAAAAACTCTGCTGACTCAAACTTAGGCTTTGTAGGCCTAACTGAAGCAGCCTCCCAATCCTATTCCCATTGTACATTAGCTTTCTTGGTGACGAACGAATTTGTGTGATTGAAACAAGGTAGAAACGAGTTATTAATATTGTTTAAATGTAAAGCATATTTATCAAAAGAATCCGGTAACTCGTTCCCTTTTATGCCAATGCGAGAAGGTATCCTAAACAAAATTACTTCGTACTTCAAATTTAATAATTTTGTAAACTGTAGTCTGATTTCATATTCGATGTGTGCAGATTTGGCATGAATAATACTTTTGGAATCAGATAGAATTATTATTATTTTACTTGATGGTAACGTTTCTATGTACTTCATGGCAGTAAAAATAGCTAAAACATAATAACTCGAATAGTGTTAATTTAATCTGAATGATATAAGCTTATAGTTGGTTTTATCATACACACAACAACTTACAAGTCTTCGTTCGTCTGCTTTAGAGCCGTCAGTGTAGAGTTGGATGTACGAAAACCATTGTGATCGGATTTCAGACTCGATGGAATTTTTAAATAACCATAAAAGGATCTGTCATTTTTAGAAGACTTAGAAAATACGAAAAATATACTGGGAAAGTTGTAAATAAACTATTAAAACGTATGTAACAAAATGGACATAAATATAAATATTTAATATCAATTTCCATTTACACGTGTTGTGTAAATTAACTGGAAATTAGCAATTGAGTATTATTTTTTGTCCAATAAAGACTTAATTGATTAACATTGTACACATTTTCAAGGCTTGTTTTTTGTTAACGTTTCAACAGCTGTTAAATCGTACACTCTAAATATGAGTAAGATTTACTTGCTATATAAGTTTGTTGGTTGCTTGCTTGCAACTCTGATCTCAAGAACGGCTGCAACGATTACCTTCAAAAGTTGTAATTTCTGGGTTAAAAATAATTTATAGACAGGTCTTCTCGAGGGGAAATATCTAATTAAGTAAAAGAAAATTGACTGTCATGGATTCGAAAACCAACGAGAATAAATCATGGGAATAGGGTTTGACGCAATTAACCTCAAGTGACCTTATTCAAATGTTTTACAATTTCGAATTTTGGCTTTGAATGTTCATTAGATCATTAAAATACTACGCTAAGCCGATTTTAGTTAAGAAAATTCCTCTGTTATTTCTCATCCGATTTTTAGGCCTGAGCGCACCATTGTGGACAGGGCTTACAGCAGTAACATATGTTATGAGATAAATACAGATACAGGGTGTCTAGTAATATTTGATCTCACAATTCAAGACTTTTTCCAGACTTTTTAAGACTTTTTCCAAAATTTTCCAGACTTTCGCAAGATAGTACAAATATACTAAAAACGTCATAAGAGTAAAAATATCATGTTTTTACCACTTTTTGGATTTTTACTTTCTCCCCCTTACACATAAGGAGCTCAAATAGCTCAAAAAACTAAATAATTTGGTATCTTGAATTACTATTCTACGATTACTGGTTGCGGAGAATATTTAAATTTCCATTTTTCATAAACACAGTACGATGTCCAATGTTATTCTTATGGGGAATACAAAAATTACTGTTTATCTCTTATTTGTCGATCAATTTCGTTCAAACTTGATATGCTTGTCAAGTTAGCATTGACCAACAGAAGAAAATTGAAATATGTTGCCCCTTAATAACTCTGAGGGGGAATAATAGGGGGCATTCCCCCTCTAAAAACAACGTGTGTAGCGATGGATTCTGTAGTGCCTCCTCAACAGGGATTTCGGTGGATATTTTTGAAAACAACTTGTTTACATTATTTTCTGTACATTCAACCGTGCTTTGTATTTTATATTTAGTAAAGAAAAAGTCATTTATTCATTAAAGATGGGCTAAAAGGGAGAAAGTATGTGTCAGTTTTCTGATACCGTTTATTTAAACTATGGTAAACAAATTTAAATAGTGAAAAAGAATGACACTTGGAAGAAAAATCACTAACAAAACCAAAACTCAATATAATATTTTTTATTAAAAACTCTAATACTGCATAATATATGAACATAAATATTTATATATAAATATATATTTTTTTCAATTTAACTTAAAATACAAATGAAATAAACGTTACCGGTTAGCTATATACAAAATAATTTAATTAAAGAAACAAAACTAAAAACGTCAACAAATTTAAAAGGGCATAAAATATCAGCATGTTAAAAGAACATAAAAGGATATTTTCCAGAGTTGTTCACCCTAATTCTAAATAAGCATTCACATAGAGATGGTTGGTGATGTGCTCGGAACGTATTCCTAACAAAGTTTGCTATCTGGACAAATTTCAAGACGATAAGTATCTTCCAACTCTTTAGACCGAACGTAACTGTAACCTAGATAATCCGTATGAACAATTACTTTTGGTTTTTTACATCGTTCCGCTTATGAAAGTGTACCCTCTTTATACATTGGAAAGCAATGAGGATTAAAATAAAATACAGTACCGGTAAGTTAGTAGCCTGTTCATGTACAGCAACAAATACAAAATTTTGAATAGGTTGGCATATGAAAATAAAAGGCTAAAGTATAACTAATTTTTACTCATAACTTTGAAAACATAAGGTAAAAGCCCCAAATATCAACACCTTAAGCCTTTTCCTAACCTTTTAAGCTACATGACAGTTAATAACTCTTGTATTTAGTATTATTTGTTATTTTTTTTTGGATTCTGCATGATTTTGGGAATGCAAAATTGTCTTTAGCCTTAGATAAATAGTGATGTTTACTAAATAAATCAATATTTATTGTTGTGTTGTATTTTTTCCCTATTGTACCTATGTTCGACACCATTGTTTTCATGTCCGACAGCTGTTGTACCTAATACCAACACCTCAAGTCATGATGCTTGTTAAGATAGATTTTAGAATAAATGTTAAAACATATATTATAGTTACATGTATTTATAATGTAGAATATAATAAGGTTGCATTCAAATTAGATTTCAATAAAAGCTAACCTCAAAAACTTACGGTACCACTGAAATTAAATGACGTGTGCAAGGGGCCTTTGGGAAGTTTCATAAAACCAAATAACTTATATTGGATATTATATTTATGTATATATATAAAACAACTGCATGCATATTAAACCATTAATAACAAGTACCAATTAAAAATCCTTATTAAAATTATTTTACAAGAAGTGCAAATCAATTAAAATATTAAAGAGTGAAATCCAGATTAAAATCATTTTAAAGTAGTGCAAATAGATTAAAAAGTTTACGAGTAAAATCATGATTAAAATAATTTTACAAGAAGCGCAAATGAGTTTAAAAACTAAAGAGTGAAATTACAAAATGTCACATCTGCATAAAATAAATACAAATAACTTAAAACTACTATATACAATAAAATATGTTCAAGGAATGAGGTAACTTATGGTGTCATGAAAGCAATACACATTAAAATAAACAAATAACAAACTACTATATACAATAAAATATGTTCTAGGAATGGTGTATGGTGTAATGAAAGTGTTTTAATTCGGGAAGGTATAGCTCCCATATCTGTCAAAGTTTGGTTCTTTGAGGATGTGTAAAATGTCCTCCAGAGGAACAAACGGATCAATGTCTTCAACGTCCGGCCAAACAAACTTTTTTTCTTTTTTCTTTAAAAATTTTATCTGTGCTGTTAGTTCATCAAGTGACAGGATCTGCCCCACAAAGTAGTGTTCCCCTCCAACACTTGACTTGTACGGAACAACTACCCACTGTCCACTTTTAAGGTCTGACGACTTTGGTTTTATCAGCAGTGATGGGTCTTCAATATCAAAAGTATCATTCGCTGTGTTCTGTTCACTCTCATCACTGTCACAGCCCCCAATATGTTGTGACTGATTATCCATTTCATTTCTAGGTTTCTTCTTTTTCTGGCCATCAGCCTTTTCTAATCGTGCTTTCAACTTCTCTTCTCTAACTCTCTTCCTTTGGGTTTTCTCTTCTTCCAGTTTCTTTTTCGCTTCTTCTTTTTTAAGATAAAATTCCTTCCATTTTTCAGATGTCACTACTGACGGAATTTTTTCTTTTTTCTTTTTTGTTTTCTGACCAACTTCGCCGGGCCAAAACAAAGATTGTTTGAAAGGTGATGGCACATTTGACGGGGCATTCGATATTTTTTCTGGCGTTGTTTCTTGTTGGGTCACTGAACTGGCTGGTTCTTGATTCTCAGGTTCAATAATATTAGTGACTTCAACCCCAGAAATCACATTTGTAACAGGTAAGTCTAGTTCTATGAAGTCAATGCCCCCCAAATCCACGTCTCCAATCAATTGTTCCAAATCTCCATCAAAGTTTAAAGATATATTTAAAGCTTCTCGGTCATCGGAAGGCCCCGGTTGTTCTTCATTGGATGTTGGTTCTTCTACGGCAGTATTCGGTTCTTCTTTTTTCTCGTCTTCTTTATTTACTTCTCTGTCGAGCCCACGCCACAGCTCGAAGAGTGATTGATCTTGCAAGTTTATTGGGCCACCTTCCTTGAAGATGACAACTTTTTCTGGCCCTATTCGTTTTTCAAAAAAGAGAAGATGATTTTTTAGTTCTCGTTGCATCTGGATGGTGGTAACATCTTCACTTGTGTTTTTCTTTGTAATGAGTTTATCAAAATTGACATCGTTTGGATCAAGCTTGAGCAAGCCACAAGTCTTAAAGCCGTTCTGTATCATCGATGGTGTGATGGCTTCATCCAAAACTGTCTTCAACAGAGGTGCAAACTTCTCCCTTTTTAATTTTTGCCCATTGCTTTCAATACGCCATTTTGCCACAGCTTTTCTCCAGGCTAGTTTTACTGGATGGAATACCGCCACATCAAGAGGCTGTAGAATGTGGGTAGCATTTGGGAATAATGCAACTAGTTCGATTTCTTTTTTTTTGCAGAACTCACTTAAATGGTAAGTTAGATGAGAAGTATGGCCGTCAAGGAAAAGCACAACTGGCCTTTGAATGTTTTGATTTTGAAGCCATGGCTCAAAAACATTTGCCACATACTCAAAAAAAAGCTCGGCAGTCATCCAGCCACTGTCAGATTTACCAATACCCCAACCATCTGGCAATTCCATAACAACTGAGGAAGGGATTCTTTCATACGGGTATATGGCCATTGGTGGGCCCTGCATTCCCGCAGCGTTGCACATGACGAGAGCCGTCAGGCATTCCCGCTCATTGTTAGCGGCCAAATTATAGACGGTTTTATCCCCCCGTCTAGCCAGTACCTTGCCACGGTTTGGTGCTAAAAAAAACGCCGATTCATCACAGTTAAATACGCGCGTTTCATCATTAAAAATGGGTTCGTAGCCCTTTTCATGAAAATGTTCTCTGACTTCCCTAAACCATCTTACAAGCTGTTCTTTTGAGATGTTCGCTCTGGCACTAGTGAGGTTTTGCGACTCACGCTCGCGAACTTCGGGATGTCTTTCCAGGAAGAGTTCATACCATCTTCTTCCAGGAACATTGTTTGTAAATGGATTCTCCCGCTTCAAGTCCTTCATTAGTTGACCGACACTGATCAGCAACTGATCTTTGGAGACAGGAAACCCCGATTTTCGGGAAGTAAGTATCCAATTGACGATAATTTGTTCCTCTTCTGAAGACAAAACAGTTTTCCGGCCCATTACACAAATTTGAGGGGACCTGCCGGCCAGCTTATCCATTAGGGTAACACGAGGTACCCCGTAAGATTTTGCAGCAGCAGCAACTGGTTGACCATCTCTTGCTGCTTGAATCGCATTCAACATATCTTCATCGGTGTAATTCTTTTTTTTCTTCGGTTGGGGGGGCGTAGATTTCGATTTCGAAGGCATCCTAAAAAAACAAAAACAAATGCTACAATAATAGTTTAACTAAGTTACTCTACATTAGGCTATTTTTATGGAACCTGTAAAGTTGTATGTCCTACTTGAATTTTTTCTGAAGATATATATATTTTCAATTTAAAGTTAAATAAGTGTCTTACAATATCAATTTAAACGTTTTAAAAATCATAATCAGACCTTGTATTTCAAAAATTCTATTTGATAGATATGTGTCGGAATTATAAACACCGCGGCAAATTGGGTATCTATGTTCGACACGGCTTTAAAAATAAAATAAATTATCAATGTGTTCTCAAATCTTCCTATAAAATGAAAAAATATATTTTAAATTGCATATTTAAAATATGGGTTGGTTACAGGATTAATCGCAGTTTACTACATGCAATCCAAAAGTAGGCTGCACTTGAGAACTTTACTTATAAACTCGTCAGAAATCAGTTAATAATGACAACTTAGTCTTAAGACTACAAAAAGGTTTTCAATCATAAGCCGCATGTATTAGGTCTATTTAAAATACTAATTTTCTTAAGGTTAAGTAATAACAAATATTTGCACGTATTTAAAAAATAAGCATTTTATTTATTTGATTTAAAAATACCACAAAAGTCGGACTTGGGGCAATGCAAGTTACCGTTTGTTTTCAAGATCGACACTCGATGTCGGAATTATAAACACCGCGGCAAATTGGGTATCTATGTTCGACATGGCTTTAAAAATAAAATTAATGATCAAAGTGTTCTCAAATCTTCTTATAAAATGAAAAAATATATTTTAAATTGCATATTTAATAATATGGGTTAGTTACAGGTGAAATATAATTCACTAGATGCAATCCAAAAGCAGGCTATACTTGAGAACTTTAATTATAAAATCGTTCAAAATCCGTTAATAATGCCAATTTAGTCTTAGAATTACAAAAAGGTTTTCATTCATATGATACATGTATTGGGTCTATTAAAAATAACAATTTGTCTTGTTTAAGAAATATAAAATAGTATTGTGTATTTTAAAAATAAGCATCTTCACAGTTTTATTTAAAAATTTCATACATGTCGAACTTAAGAGCAATACAAGTGACCGTTTGTTTTTAAGTTCGACACCCATGTCGGAACTAGAAACACCACGGTAAATTACGTACCTAAGTTCGACATGCTTTAAAAATATTTTAGAGATGACAAAACGTGATGTTTCTTCGTTTAATTCAATCCTTAGACGTAATTAAAAAGCAAACAAACTATATGAGTAAGCAACACAAGAAATGCGGTTTGATATTTGCTATTCAGGTTTAAGCTGCAGTTATGAAAATAGCTAAGAATCTTACCTGAACTGTCAAAGAACGCCAACGTCTTCTCTCTTCATATGTGACCTCTTACAAACTGGAGGGAAACTAATAACTTTTAAACGTCTTTGGAGCAGAAAAAAACCCAAGGCCTTTGGTATCAAAGGCTACTAAATTGGTTACGCGTGTGACTTATTATTCGCAGTTTAAAACGGACCTGTCGAAGTTAGGTGCGTTGTCGGTATTCGGTGCGTTTACCTTATTTAGGCATAAATCTAGGCCTGTCGATCTCATCACTGGCCAAAAAATATTTAAGAAGTCATCTAACTTATATATTTTTTTATATCAGTACCTAAATTAATTTTAATCGAGTTCAGTTTTAAAAAACTAGGCCTAACTTAAATTTTTCCAATTTCTCCCATGTTGACATAATTTGGCAATTAAATCAAAGTTTAAAATTACGCAGACGATAGTAAGCTTTGGCCTAGTTAAAATGTGTTCAAAGGTAAGTTAAAACATTACAGTGACTAGGCTTATTTGATATTTAGGCCTATACAGCCTATGTGTATAGAGAACCACTTTATTAAATGTTATAAACAGTTAATTAGTAAACATGTTCAGACCACAGTTTAATATTTCCAAGGGTAAAAGTAAAGTAACTTCATTAGTTTAGTGAGAGCCTACTCACACATTATTTACGACATTGTTCAAATGTCACTAAGCCACTGTTTAATGGTCTTCTGGTGATCTGAGAAATAGTTGACAACTGTAATTAAAACTATAAAATTATAACTTAATACTACTGAACAACTGTCGGGCGAGTTACTTCGCCCCGTTCCGTGGAAACCAGGCCACAGTGCAAGCGGTGCAGACGACGAAATTCGGCCGTGTTCGAAGTAAATTGCAACGTAAACTTAAAAGTTTTAACACGTAAAATATTAACTTAAGTGTGTATTGCTCACGCTCACCGTTGAACAAAAGTTGAAGCATTGTTGGAATGCAAAGGGAAATAAGAATAGATCATAGTTAAGTTGTTAACCTGTACCGCCAATAATTTGCAGGCATTATTCAATATTTACGGACAAATCCCGGTTTTAACTCACTTCACTCGTCAATGTAATCTTTAACCTACAGGTTTAAATGCTTCACTATGCGTCCGTCAATGCGCGCAACTGCGCAGGTACTACGACGACGCGACGTGTGCGTGTGAGAATCAGAGTCGGAGTCTAGGGACGTTCCGATACGATACGATACTACTCACTACTGGCTACTGGCTTGGACCCGATATTTGGTATCGCTACGAATCGAAACTAAAGTATTGATACCCATTACTCTAAGAGGAACGCGGGAGATAACTTGGAGTCGATTCTCTCTATCATAAGTTACAAGAACTATATTTGAAGTTATTATTTGTGTTTATTTTGCTAAAAAGTATATTAAACAAAAAATAATCTATGTTTTAACAACGTAAAAATGTACTATTTTTCCGATACCGATACTCAACTTTTCTTTCGATACCACGATAATATCGGTTAACCGATGCCCAGAGTTCCGAAAACAAAGTTTCGATACCTACTCGGGTCGGAAGTATCTCTATCAGAGTCCACTAGCCAAGGGATGGCGAACGACGCGGGCGAGAGTGTAGAGGTACCTTCAAGGTCATCGATCTCCACCCCTCCCCCTCGTGACTCATCTTCCTGTTCGCGTTGCCATAGTAACGGCATGTACTTGACTGGCTTTCTTAATTTCTCCGAAAAACTATGGGCCAAGCATTTGCTTCGGTTGTTCCACAACGTACATCTTGTTTCAATTGCCATTGATTATAAATACTAGTACCTTGATATCACTGTTTATAAGTTTTATCCATTTTCCCGACTTAATAACAATTTTATATATTAATTCCCGCCTTTCCCGACCTTTTATTAATTTCTATACAAATTCCCGACTTCCCCGACTTTCCCGACTGCTAGACACCCTGAGATACACAAACCACTGAAATGATAACAAGATTATTATCTGATTATCAAAAGGAAGTGACTGGCGGAGCGACCGAACATTCTATTTCATAACCTCGTGGAAAGTAAAACACATGGTTAGAAATCTCCGATAAACGTTATTAAAATAGTCAGTTAAACATGTTTAGAGCAATTTTTTCAAATATTTGTTATTTCATTCCGATGAGTTTATTATGGATGGTTATATTTTAAAAAGCATGAATTTAAATTTAAAATTTCTCAATTAGGGGTTTTAAAAATAAAACTATCAATATAAACTCATCGGAATAAGGTGCGAAATCTTTGGCAAATTTACTACAAAGGTGTTTAACTGGCTATTTAAATAACGTTTATTGGAATGTTATCTTTTATCGAGGTTATGAGGTTGCCGCACGGCCGCTCTGCCAGTCACTTTCTTTCGATAATCGTAGAGCTTATTAGCAATAACTTAGCTCGGTTTGTAGCTAATGGAGTCATTATTAATTAATTTTCCAGTAAACCGTAGATAAAATGCAGGCTAAACAGAAGGTTAGAAATTATAACCTCTACAAGTTACTAGTGTTTTTTATCCTGACTATAGCAACAACGTCCGATGGAACAAAAAATACAACGGTCTATAGAAAATAGATCACAAATTGTGTTAATGAAAATTGCTAAACTCGACTATAATAGTGAAAAGTGATATTCTTAAAGCTTATGAAATTTTCTTACGGGATATAATAAAAGACGTCTTACAACACTTAAGAATATATTTACACTTTCTTTAAATCGATATAAGGTGGTGGCTACAAAACTGATACTACAAAAACAAATTTGAACCAGAGAAATTAATAAATAAATGTCTAATTTATTTCTTATAATTTAATATTGTTACTAGTAATTATTATCAGACATAAGATTTAGACGAAGTTGCAACATATTTGATCAGACTTCACACCAAACAGTCTTGACAAGAATTTTCGGTTTAGTCCCTTGTATGCGGGGCGTGCGAGAAGCCGCCAGTGACAGTGAACCTGTCATTTTAGGTGTTGTAAATCACACTAGACAATACCGATCCGTTGACTGAAGGCTGAGCCTTCGCACGCTGCCGGTCGGTAAGGAAGAATTATTTGAAAAACTGCTAGCGCTCTAGTGACCAAACTCCAAACGAAAAGGCGGAATTCTATCTGACTCCTGCCCCCTCTTAAAATGTACCTTGGCATTTTCCTTTACTATAATTATAATCCAATTCTAAATTAGCTATCATCTATTTTGCTGTCAATATTAATTTTTACTTTCCCCCCCTTATACATAGTATATGGAGAAAGTATTGTTTTCGTCAAGATTTTGAATTTGAGTTGATAGGCCCCTAATGGGAATATTTGTTTGATGCTCCCAGAACCCAAAAAAGTGATTTTTACGTGATGTCTGTGAGTCTGTCTGTATAGATGTGTACAGAGCTAGAGCCCTAACCAATGGTCCAATTTTTATGAAATTTGGTACGGTATGTAGGTACTAATCCAAGATATCTCCAGGCTTTTTTTCATTTTTTGGAATTTTTGTTTTTCAAGGGTAATTATCCCTCAAAATCGCCAAAAAACATGAAAAATAAAGATTTCTCAAAAACGGCTCTCAACGATTTTGATTAAACTTTAGTCGTTTGTAGAACTTTAGTTTTTCAACAAAATGACACCACTCACATTTCTGTAAAAATTTGGGTTCATGAATACAAGATCCCAACTTCTTTAGGCGAAGTTGATAAAGGTACAAAGTGTTGGCAATCAGATTCCATACGTAGAAATGTATAAAAATCATAGAATAGAAATTGTATGTATGAATTACACACAGTATAATAGTGTGAAATACGTAAAAATTGTCTATTTTCACGCAGGCTGTTTGAAATGGAAATAAACCCCCTACCGTATAACAATAAATGAATGAAAAATAATTGTTATTTATTTGAAGTTCATAAAACTATGAACAAAATAGCCTAATACATAATAGCAGAGGAAAGAACACATTTATTATATCTAACTTACTAAGGTATTATTATAATTGACAAGTTATAGGATGAATTCTTTTTTCCATTTTTTTATTCAAAATTATATAGGTTTTCAGAAACCGGTTTTACACTGTGAAAGAATGTTTGCAATATGATTCATGATAATTTCCCTTCAAAAAGTAAATATACATAGGCTATATACCTAGGGCCTATAAATATTTATGAAAATAAAATTTCTAAAGCCTATTTTACGAGAAAGGTACAATTTGTTATTCTGCTCGTTGCCTCTGTCATATTTTGAGATTTTGAAGGTATTAACTTATTTAAAAATGTACAGCAAATTGCAGAATATGAATCATATCAATAACTACTGTTCAACAATTTCTCTCTTCAAGAAGGGACACAGCATTAGCATAACTTGACGTTTGCGGGGGGAAGGCAAACTATCCTTCAAACTAGGCCTAGAACCCTAGGTCCGTAAACTGCTATCTAGGCCTAGCACTTTTGATGCTGCAACTTTAAAGGCAACACTTTTTCATTTCAAATTTAATAATATTATGCAAAGACATTACTACTGAGCGAGGCAAACACAATACTTCACTAGTGGTACATATATAAAACAAAAAGCCCAAGACGATTTATTGCAAAAATACAGGAAACAATGATTTTACAAAACTAAAACTAACCAAACTTTTTTCTGCCCCCCTCGCAACAGCAGAAAGTAAACAACATTGACATTCGTTTCCAAAGCTGATAGCTATGATAGCTTAGCACTTACCAACCTTAAACATACAAATATACTTACTACCGTAGATGCTTTTGGCGAAATTCCCCTATAGGGAAGAAGCTATTACCGTAGTCGGCATGGTAAGACCTAGGCCCGGGACCATGATAACTTTTTGCTTTGAGGTCCCCAGACCCCAAAAATACCATTCGTTCGAAACTGTATATATATATATATATATATATATATATGTGTGTGTCCGTGAGCACGATAACTCTCGTAAAAACAATCCGATTTTGACGAAATTTGGTATAAACGTGTAAGGCAGCATTTATGACTTTAAGTTCGAAAACCAGACAGATCGACCTATCCGAAGAGGTATTTTGGGGGGGGGTTTGTACCCCAAAAATGGGTTTTATGAATTTGTTATACATCATTTTTGAAATAATCAAATTTTAATTTTCACCATTGGATTCAGCTTAAGAAAACACACAATTTGGTATTTTGATCATTCCTCTACATCAATTGGTTACCAAGATATTGAAAGTGCTAAACACAATACGTTGTCTAATGTTATTCTTATGGAGGAAAAGACAATTTTTATATCTCACTTATTTATGAACGTACACTGATGAAACGTGGTATACAGCTTCATCTCGTTGTGGTCTATTGACATTTGCTAAAAAAAAATATTTTTTGCCAACGGCTCCCGTAGCAGCAAACCTGCGTACTTAGCCCAATGTTATTCTTATGGAGAATAATTAAATGCTCTGTCTCCCTTAATTATGAACATAAATTAATCAAATGATATACGACTTCACCTAGTTGAGTTACATTGATATTTGCATAGAAACCTATTGTTTATGTTCCTTGTTCCAGCAAACCTATGTACTCATCCCCAATGTTATTCTTATAGAGAATAATTCAAATTGTATATGTCGCTTATTTGTGAATATATTTTTATGAAACTTGGTAAGTGGCTTTATGTAGTATTAAGACATTTATATCTCCATTGGGAATTCGCTGAGTATGCAGGTTTGCTGCGACGGGGGTATTTTACCTTTGCACTGATCTGACTTATAATAATAAATAAGTATAGATTCATAAATTACGATTTTACTAGAGATCGTTTTCCGACATATTGGACACTTTTTATATACGTACAAAATGTATCATTTATTATTTTCCTCCATTTCTGTCCGAAGGCATATCGACATTATGATCAATGCAGTCTCGACGTATATTTCAAGCTGAATACAGTGCTACCACCTGTTTCCAGATAAAACCAAAACTTGGTTAGTTATAGATTTTTGACTCACAGTGTTTTTTGCCATTTCGTAACAAATACAAAGTGGTATTGACTTTGCGCGATGTTTTCCTTCAAATGTTATTATCAATTAAATTTATCTACTGCCTCTAGAAGGTTCAGTCATATAACTTACGAAAATGAAAGTTTAGAATGTGTTCTTTCGATTGATGTCAGTATTACCTAATTTCATGTTCGTTTTCAATACTTTACAGCTGTTTAATAGAAATATGAAACAGAATAAGTAGGGAACTCAAAACTGTAAGAGTGTTATTGACAAATGCCCTAGGCTATTTATGATAAAATTACACAAGAGCATAACTGTTGTGATGCACTGTAACAAATTTATCGAGTCGGTCCCAGCGCACAGATAACTTAAGTTAGGCCCCTAGTATAATCTTATGTAGGCTACGGTACCAATAACTTAAATGAATACTGGGAGTTTGAAAAAGAAATCCCTCTTTTAGAGAACTATTTTAATGTAGAAACATACAAAATATTACGTTTCTGATTACATAGTGTGAAACAAAATATCTTCCAAGTTTTGGTTTTGTTCTAGTAAACTTAAACGTGCGCATCAATAGATGCTGTACATAGATCAGACGATTTTCAACTTCTGGCCAGGTATTCACTAAAATTGCAGGTATGACTGACACAACTGCCCTGATGATCCCTAGTCGTACAGGATCAATCTCAAGGATATATTCAGGAAATAGGGTACCATATTCTTTACAGTTCCCAAAAGAAAAAAGAAAACCCAGTGGGGTTAAATCTGGGCTTCAAGGTGTCCAGGACAAAGGATCTTCAGAGCAGTTGCGTCAGTCACAACTGCAATGTTGGCGAATACCTGGCGAGAAGTGGAAAATCGTATTGATCTGTATAGATCAACTAATCTATACAGATTACAAAGACGACAGACAACAAGCTCATCAAAGTTTACGAGGACCAAAATAAAACTTAAAGATATGCTCTTTCACACTATGTATTCATAAATTAATGATTTTGAACGTTTCACCTTTCTTTTTCAAAACACCCGGTATAGGTCTAGGTTTAGTGTACCTTAACTGCAAAATGATTAACTCTAACGTAAAATAAAATAAGTTCATTAATAGAGAAAGGATTCTATTACATACGGGATGGACTAAGCTACACCAAATTAACTTATTAGAACATTCACCTAGGCTATAAGAATACTTGACTCTGGAGTACAACATAAAGATAAGGAAATGATCCAACTAACAACAAATTGTATGATTATAGATTTAAAACACTGAAATACAAAATTTGAAACTAATTTCCATCTCAAAATTTGCCTAAAAACTAGATAATTGTAATCCCACGTGCACTTAACTACATTTTCTCCCGTAAGCCGTCTGAAAACGCAAATCATGCAGTTGAATACCTTGAAATTACAAGCACTCAATGCAAATTAGGGAGTAAAATTATCAAATAACACTTTATTTTTTATTTAAAGCCTGAACAGTAAGAATGTTTGTATGAGCTTACCTGTAATTTCTCCATGATGTTTATTTAAAAATCTTGTGCCATAACTTTACTAAAAGACATGTTCCACCATTAAGGACTTTACATTCTTCTTCTTCTTCTTCGTCTCTCTTCTTGATAGGTCGCCCCAAATGATCTGTGCGAAATGTGATAAGCCAGTAAAGCTCTTGGTCAAACTTACTATAAGAAGAGTAACATGAACTTTCCACTGTAGACCACCTTCCTCTCTCTTGCCTCCAGCTTGACAGGGATGACTGCAACGACAACCAAGACTGTCGGTTCAGATACCGTATGTAAGTGCAACACACTCGGAGCGCAGCTTGACACTGTACTTGAGCGAGCCGTACCCGATAAACCTCTTTATTCACAGCGTCTGCCTACACCTCAGCTCCATACATGAGCACGGACTGGACTGCGGACATCAAAAAACGCCTCCTACTAGACATAGGATGGGAATCTCAATATTGGCCCTCAGCTTAAAAAGAAATTTGACCCCCTGAGCAGCCTAGTCCGCGCGTCCGGATGATCTGGTCCCTCCAGCTTAACCTATTGTCCACCATGCATGAATCCAAGGGACTTGGTGGTCTGGACCATCTCCTTCCCCACTCGCAGTGGGATGACGGTGTCTACCATTCTTTTTGCAAAGAAGATCACGATCTCTGTTTTGCTCAAGGCGGGCGAGAGACCGTGATCAGACATCCAAGCATTACAAGAACCACTTTGGTTCAGCTTCAGCTGAGCCATCTCAACATGTTGCGAGCAGCGATGAGAGGTGTAATAATCGGCGTACCTACCAAAACGGTTCCATCAGGCATCTTGAATCCCGAAAGGCTGTCATAAGCAATGTTCCAGAGATCCGGGCTGAGTATTATGAACCCTGCACGGCACCGTAAATAACATCCATCGTCCGCATTCCGTCTTTCGTGTCGTAGATCAAGAGTCTGGACCGGAGAAAATCTTCCATAAGCCGCAACAGATACAATGGGAGGCGAAAGGTGTTTCACAGCGCATCTAACATATCAATCCACCTCGCCGAGTTGAAGGTATTCTTGACATCAAGCGTAACAAGAAGCACACTATTTGACGAGAGAAATTGGTTGTATTTCTGGGCTCTTACCACCTTTTTTTGGGCCTCCATAATAGCGTCAATTGTTGGTTGCCCCTTTCTTAGGCCTACTGTCAGGGGCAAAAAACCCCGGCAGCTTCCACGGAATAATTCATTTGGGAGCGAATCAACTTCTCAAAAGGTTTACCCGCTGTATCTAACTTGCAGAGAGGTCTGTGGGAAGACATCAGATCTGGGTTTAGAACTACATTTGCTAACTAGGTTACAATATCTTACCCGTTTTCCAAAACGAGAGGGGTACACCCCCTCTAGGACAGTCAGGAGTTGAACTTCTTTAGAAACAACCGGGGATATACTGAAAAGACTTTCCTCAGGGTCTCGCTGGGGATCCCATTAGGTTAAGGAGCCTTGTTGCTCTTCAGGGAGAGAACAGAAGTTTCCACCTCTTCAATGCTGCTGAAGAGAGGACTACCCTCCACCCTTCCAAAATCATCTTGTGGGCGCAGCGGATGTTCTGGAAACAGGGCGGTAATGATCCTTTCCATGGTGTCGCCCTCCATGATATGAAAGGTGGAGAGTGGGCTCCAAGTTTCTGAGTTACAACTTTGTAACCTCGGTCCCTCAGATTGGAATCAATACCGCCCGAAGTTTTCTCCAACTGTCAGCATTCGCCTCTAGCTCCAAATTCGCTTTTCGTTGTATTCGTATTAAGTAGTACGAATTATGTACTAAATAGTGATATATATAATGCACTTGAAAATCCAGACATGGCCGGGCCAGTGACGTACAAGGTACGTAGAGCTTTCAGCACAAGTATCTACGGACCTTGAGTGACATAGACATATCGGCTGCATAATCGACCCAAAGCGATGATCAATCTTATGGAGTGTTTCCCCTTCAATGTCAAGCGCATTTGGGTGCATGAGATCACTCATCTATCGCTGATATATTTATTTTGCAGTAGCAATAATTCATATTTTTGATATTTATTATATGATCAAAGATACCATCAACTTATGAACTTTTATAAGATGTCATAATAAAATTGTACATTAGGTATTTGTTTTCAACAATTAATTTACGAATAGTCTTTACTCTGTGTCGGCGATTGTTGTGTTTGCTGTGTAACCTAAACGAAGTGACTGTGTACACGTCCAATGTAAGGGCAAATTCGCTTCGCTACCGCTTAGGTTAGGTTGGGTTAGGTTACGTTACGTTAGGTTAGGATAGGTTAGGTTACGTTAGGTTAGGTTAGGAGGTTTTCTGGCTCTCAATTTGTTTTAAAAATCACAGGAAAAGTAACTTACGGTGCATAATTTGGAACGGACTTGAACAGTAGCGGCTCACGTCGGACGTGTACGTAGCCACTGCCTAACCTAAACCAAAACACATAGTAAAATAACTAAATGCAATGCTAATGCCTAATTGCAAAAGTTGTGATTTTAACCTCTAAATGTTTCTATTAGACTTTTAATTATAAAAATGTTATGTATTATTATTGTATTACTCAGTCATTTTGACATGGCGACGGATAATGTTTTTTTATTAATACGTCCCAATTTTTATTAATTATTTTTGAATAAGTTATAGCCAAACCAACGTACCGGTAGGATTCCAATATTAAACAGTAGTTAGGCCTATTATTAACTTGTATTTATCATTGTAAGTGGACTTTCAATACAAATTCTAGATGACAGATTGAACTATAGGTGTATTTTTCTTGTCATAATCGTAAATACTTAATTCTATTGTATAGCCCTATCCTAGTTTTAAATTTCAAATATGTTAGGGCCTAAGTTAGGTATTGATAGGTTTTATCATAGCCGCCTTTAAAGAAGGCTGCGGCGTTCAAACTGGCAACGCCGACATCTCACAGAGCAGAATCTTCACTGCCGGCACATACCCCACAGCCGCCAGTTGAATAACACATCCTCTTAACCAATTTAGCTGTTTTAGTTTGTTTTGTTGGAGATAATAATTAGAATAGACGTCTGGGATTGTTAATATATACAAGAACCGATAAATAAAAGTAAACATGTGAATTCTCTATAAACTCAACAGTGTAAGGACTCAACATGAATCATATAGGGCCTTATTTCTTTTAGGTTTTTAAGATGATTGTTTTTAAAACTATGATCAGAATAACTAATCGTTTCAGGTGTCCTTATGAATACAGTTTAAAACTAATATGATATAATATTATAATAATAACAACATGAAATCAAAATTAAATGAAGTAAATGACACAACACTCGTGTTACCCGTGCTCGTGTTACTCGTGTAACTCGTGTTACTGTAGTACGAGGCACAACATTATTTCTTTGGAAGATAAAAATACAGACAATGTTTTAATACTTTGTACAAAAAAGTTGCCTATGAGATGTACTTATATTTTTTGTTAAATTAAGAACTCTTTGTCTTTAAATAAACTATTGTAGGTTATCTCGTTATTTTCAATTTTGTTTATGTTGTTTTGGAAATTTACTAGCACTTAGCAAATGGTTTTAAGCACTATTGATATTTATAAATTGAAACTAATGACAAAAGCTAATTGTTACTTATACCTAACCAAACTATAATACAAAATATAACTCGCCTGTTCAAAAAGCTTAAAAAATTTGTAATAATCCAAACTACGAACAGAAAAAAAGAAATGTAACGTACCTATACAACTCTTTAGTATTCAAATTAAATTTAAACTTTATAAATAAATGGGTGGGATTTTTGCTATGGGGAAATTTTAAAAAGTGATTAAAATTATTAGTAGCCTACATTCTTGAATTAACTGTGCTAGACATTAAAGTTGTATTATGCCTACATGTAAAACCCAGCAATACTGACTATAAACATGCTTAACTTTACCCTCAGTTTAAATATGAACTCTTTTGGGCTCACATAAGGGCAAGATAAACGTTTGAAAAACTATAAGCATCAGTTCAATGGTATTTTCTAATTTGAAGAGTAAAAATAACGATTTTAGATGCCGGCAACTTGTTTTCTCCATGCTAGTATACGGGCGGTGAGGCATGCGGTAACTCCTTGTGTCATAGGCAAACGCCGTGGCCTTCTTTAAAGGAGGCTATGGTTTTATACCAATTACAACCTTGCGCGGGGTGAAGGGAAGTGTTTATTTTGGGTAGGAGGAGGAGGAGGAGGGGGGCCAGTGGCAACAGCCAGCTGGACCCCTTCCACCCTAGGTAGATTTAAATAAGGTGTGCTATTACACATCGTAGCGTGACGTCATCTGGAGGCGGAAGCGCGTCACCTATGTATTCTGACTATCCTATGTGAAGGAGTGGGGGACATGGGGTAGTCAGAATATTTTGGTGACGTGCTTTTTTAGGAACAAGTTTGCAACAATGGGAAACATCAGCGGCGGCTATAGCCTATCCAAAAAATCAGGTCAGGACCAGAACGTCTACCCTTCCTCCATACCCACCACACCGTTATCGTTGAGAAGGACGTCATCTATTTTGTATATATGTACATTGCTAGCGAATTTCTTCTAGGAAAAAGAAGCTTTGGATTTTGCTGCTCTCTGTCACAGCCTTCCTGCGTTTGGTCTTGACGCGCCAACATTGAAATTTACCTAAAAGTTTCCTTGTACTGGCCAAACGGAAACTCCGACAAAAAAACCTTGAAACAAAAAATGTAAAATAGACATTTATGTTTCAATTGGTTAATCTAAAAATTTCCCGTTTACAAAAGTAAAAAGTGCCACAAAGGCTCGTATTTTACAATACACAAGTAAAACGTGGTAATAGTTTACCATCACTTAAAATAAGGAGTGTTGGTATTGGAATATAAAACTTATACCGTTATTAAAGCCTGTTTCATGCAGGCCAGGAATATATAAGGGTTTTTACAATTAATCAGCGTAATTTGAAGTTGTGGCAGTGGGAGCGAAACTCTGCAAGTTTAGTTGCGGCTGGGGTGTTGTGGATGGAGGGAGAGTAGATGTTTCGATCCCGACCTGGGTTTTTGAATAGGCTCTAGCCGAGAGTAACATCAGCTGTCACTATAAACCAGCTGATCAAATAAATACCGTGACATAACCTGCAGGCTGCACAGAACATGCTCAAATTCGTCCTTCTGAATAGCACACCTTACTTATACCCACCTAGCTTCCATCTACCCACAACATATAGACAATGAAAGCTTGAGTTTAACGTGGTACATTCCACTACACCTATCTCTTCCCAGCTACCTGCTAGGCCTAAATGTTATCAATGGCCCTCAAGGGTTTATCAGAGTATGAGAACAATTGCTTTAGACTAGCCTACATTTTTTTTGTTTCTAGTCACGTTCATTCTGATTTGGATGAATAGTTAGTCTTTACCCTGTAATGTTGGTACATAACTTAGTATGGTTTTAGCTTAAAAATACTGAATTCTAAAATTTCAGTAAACAAACTTTAACAATGAAGATTGCCATTGAAGGCTGTGCTCATGGGGAATTGGAGAAAATTTACAATACGATACAATACATGGAGAAAGAAGGGGGATTCAAAGTTGACTTACTAATATGTTGTGGTGATTTCCAATCAACGAGAAATTCCCAGGATTTGTCGTGCATGGCCGTCTCTCAAAAGTATAGAAATATCTGTTCATTTTATAAGTAAGTATCAGAAAATTTAAGTAATTTTTATTTTATAATTTTAGTGCTTTGGTTTACTATAAAACATTACTATCAGTCAATCCTTCTGGCAGTTAATATTGACAGTCCTATTCCTCATTCTTTTTTTATAAAATCTCTTGCCCTAATTGAGCTATCTATTGATTGTCAACTTTTAGCTAGTAAATTACATGCAAGATTAAGTTTGCTGCTGAGCATCTAAATTTAATTTTGACGTTTACAGTGCAAATTAGTGAAGCTCTTGTCATTTGCATGGTCGTTTTGTCATTCTCAAGATGTAAGCAGTTGTTCCTTTTTATTAGTCTACAATTTATTTGATTTTCAACTTAAATAAAATTATAACTGTAGAAGATCGCTTTGATGAAAAATGTTACAAAAATTAAAAATCATATTTAAATATTGGAATTTCACCAGCTATGTTAGTTTACTTATAAATATTAAATAAGGTGACCAAGCAAAGCTGTTAGGAAATGCTTGTAGTTTTAAATACATTAGGCATACGGTAGGCTATCAAAATTTGTGGTAAGTTATTTGTATATATTATTTTTTAAGAGTTTTTTTTCAGTTTGTCACATCTCCCTTGATGCTTCATTGACACCAATAATTTTAAGAGCCAACCCTTCACCGCTAAAATAAACAAATAACCCAAAATCATACAAATGGGTGATTGGGTGATGGGTAATTGGTGATTCTCACTTTTTTGTTGTTGTCATACTGGAGCTGTCATCTTTAACCGAAAGTTCAACTGATACAACAGGTTACTAACCATAATCTGCCTACGATTCTGAGTATCACAAAATGGTGACTCGAGTTTCGGCAAGAGACCATAACTAGAGAGGCAACCAAACCTAGGTGATGCCAAATTTTCTCTCCATGGGGAAGCAAGTCGTTATTTGAAATAAATCCACACATCACGACACGTTACACACACTACGGATACACTTAATACCTAACTTAACATTAGGTGTTCCAGCTGGCCGTGCACTATCAAACTAGTTCATCTACTGGGCTGTAACATTATCATCGTGCCTCCTCCAGGTTGACCAATGTCATCGGGTTGCAATCTTTATCTCCAGTATGAACAATCACACTATTAAACAGTAGCCCAATTGGGATCATTGGAACTTGTAAATATTTGTGGACTTATTTAAGGTCGTGCTTCACCATGGAGTGAAAATTTTACATCTAGGTTTGAAAATGGCCTATCAAGGTGGAAACTCGAGTCATCATCATGTATTACTCAGAATCGTTGACGGATTAAGGTTAGTGACCTATTATATCTACTTGATTTTGGAGGCATGCAACATGAATAAAGTTCAACTCAGGTTTTTCAATGTGCAAGAGCAATTCCAGTCCTATGTATTGTAACAACCCATTTTTTCAATACTCTAAAACCATGTTCTTGTACAGGTACTACTCAGGGGAGAAGGAGGCTCCAGTTCTAACCTTGTTCATCGGAGGCAACCATGAGGCCTCCAATCACCTGCAGGAGCTGCCGTATGGCGGATGGGTGGCCCCTAACATATACTATCTGGGGTGAGTGTTATAGGAAACAGTCTTTAACAGTTAGAGCACTAAACTAGTGCCTGGAATTGTTGGATCTGTGATACCCTAAATCAGGCTTGACCCAGACACTTTTTTACTATTTTTAGGTATAGTGCCTTCCCATCAACGATGTCACCAATACAAACCACACCATTGTAAGTGTGTGTATGGTTTACTATATCCCTGTACTTTATCTTGGAAGTTATTATAACCAAAATAAAAAATAATAAAAGTGTCAGGGTCAACCAACACTTAAATGGTCTTGACCGAACACCCACTTGAATAAAGTTATAATGCATAAACTAACCTGTCCTGTCCGTAGTCGGACGGTGGTTTGAGGTCTACAGATGCCTTTGCACCAGTCAAAGGCTTAAAAATAAAATAAATAAAAAATGTTATTGGGTTGGGGATGAATAAAGAGTATTCTTATGTCACGTTTTCAGCTGTTTATTCTTTGCAACTAAAATTAAACTAAACAAAGAACCGTAAGGGGATAATGCGTTTAAAATACAGTTTGAAATCAAAAATAATACAACATATATATATATATTTGTTCAACATGACCAGCGATGACATTTTCTTCCTGTGGGCTGAAAACTGTCTGCTTTACAAGGGGCCCATTACATTGTCCACGGACATGATCATTTATGGTCAACTTAGACAAAGAAGACTTTTTTGCCGCTGCCCTTACACTTAAAACTTTCCTTCCTTTACTGCCTGCTCTAACACCTTGGCTCTCGAGTTATTTTCGTTCATCTTGGACATTGTACCGTATCTCACAAACAATTTTTCATAGATTAAAAGCACAAATTTTATTAACAAACACAGATAGGTACTGCATCAGGGCTAAACACCACAATGTTGTTATTAGTTACGGCGGGAATACTGTGTTTACGTCATTAATTTAGTCGTAACGGTCGGCGCGAGTCACATCCATGGAGTATTATTAAAGTGTCCGGGTCAAAACTGGAATACGAAAATATGAAATTTTTTTACATATATGTTGTACAGTATATATCTACGGTATACAGGGTGTCACAAAAATCCGGAACTGGCTATACATAACCATATTCTACATACAAAAATAAATCAAAAATGTTCAGTAAAATTTTTTCGATTTCAACTTCGTTTAGCCGCTATCTGCCATTTTGTTTTTTTCACTTAAACATTTCTATTTCCGTAATGGATTAATGTATCAAGTAAAAATTTGGTATGGAGCTTTACAAGATAAATGACTAAATCCACAAAAAAAATTATTTTTTTCCGACGTTTATTTTCAAAATGGCGGCCACTTTAAATTTTTAAAGTCAAATTCCATGACAACTAGCAACTGAAACAAAATTTTACAAGATATACAATTTAAAGCACTTTGTAATCCAAATCTAATGGCATTTTTACTGTAAAAATCTGTTAATAAATAAAAAAGTTATGGAAATTTTTTATAATAAATTTCAAAATGGCGGCCATATAACATTTTCAAAGTCAAATTCCCTAGTGGATTTGACTAAGTCCTTTAAATTTTATGTCTTGTAAAATTTTGTTTTAGTTGCTAGTTTTCCAGGAATTTGACTTTGAAATTTGTATATGGCCGCCATTTTGAAATTTATTATAAAAAAATTTCCATAACTTTTTTATTTATTAACCGATTTTTACGGTAAAAATGTCATTAGATTTGGATTACAAAGTGCTTTAAATTGTATATCTTATAAAATTTTGTTTCATTGCTAGTTTTCATGGAATTTGACTTTAAAAATTTAAAGTGGCCGCCATTTTGAAAATAAACGTCGGAAAAAAATAATTTTTTTTGTGAATTTAGAAATTTCTCCTGTAAAGCTCCCTACCAAATTTTTACTTGATACATTAATCCATTACGGAAATAGAAATGTTTAAGTGAAAAAAACAAAATGGCAGATAGCGGCTAAACGAAGTTGAAATTGAAAAAATTTTACCGAACCTTTTCGATTTATTTTTGTATGTAGAATATGGTTATGTATAGCCAGTTCCGGATTTTTGTGACACCCTGTATAGTATGGCATTATGTGCACTTAAATTTTGAATAGAAATATGCCTTCACAAAAACAATCGGACAAGTGTGACGAAAATTACATGTCTTAGTGGGTCATATATGTTATTTTTGCCAAAAGTCGTCAGTTGGTAAACCTGCAAAATAAACCAAAAAAATCGTACACAGTTATAACCTTTGAAGAGCGTGTTCTGCTCTAAACAAATGTATAATAACCAACAACAGCTCAACTTTGCAGGTTAGCTTTGAAATATTTATGTTTACAAATATGTACAACGTGTCCGGGTCTAGCCGGTTTTACGGTATTTTGTTGATTTTTAAAATATATTGAACGTCTGAATACCAGTACTTAAAATTGTAAAAAACGTGCTTTCGGGTGGACACGCACACAGTAAGGATAGGTAAAAATAGCAAAACACCTGATCAGAAGTGCAACTCACAAAGAATTCACCCATCTCGTCAGCTTGGACCCGTATGCTTAAGGTCCGCCCTCTCCCCTTCAACTCTGCCACAGACAGATGAACTCTCCATGAGTTGCACATAAAAACCACCGACTGAGACGGGATTCAAACCCTCGATCAAATCACTACCTCCTAGCCAGGGAGATAGCGCCTTAGACCGCTCAGCCAACCTGACAGGCTAGCAGTTGTATTTAACTACAGGATTATTATTAAAAAAATCATAAATGTTTTATTTATTTTTAATTTTTTGTATGAGTAACATGCATTTGTCACTGATTTTTTTTCTTGCCACTTGTGAAATTGTTTAACTATTGCCTAAATCTGTCAACAAAAACCTCTTGTAGGCTAATGATTATTTTGAAAGAAAGTAGACCTATGTCTAAAATAACTATGTACTTTTCTTCTTGGCAGCCTTCTCGTCTATTTAAAAGTTCAAGAGACAGTGAGTACAAACACTACATTAAATTATCTCCTAAAGATGTACAGTATTATTTTCTGCTATCGAAGCAAGATGGTTTATGGTGGTAAACACTAACTCCCTCTCGTGTTCTAGCTATGCGGGAGTGGTCAATTTTGGCGGAGTTCGCATCGCCGGCCTGTCTGGTATATACAAGGGTAGGGACTACATGAGGGGACATTTCGAGAAGCCTCCGTACAATGAAGACACCAAGCGAACCGTCTATCACATCAGGAACTTGGAGGTGTTCCGGTTAAAACAGGTATCGGAGAGAAACAGTATTACCATTGTCCCTAGAACAGTATGATAGGTTATCTACAATGTTATAACCAGACTGGTTATTTGGAAGTTAACGACATTTACAAAATGTTAAGGGGAGTTTTTGGTATGTGTATTATTCTGTTAGACAAGTTTTTCAAAGGTAAATTGGGAACTTTTAGTAAATAGCGAGATTGGGGATTGCTCAAATTAAAGGTATTGGCCCATGGGACTCGGGAAAAATAGTTTTTTGTGTGTTTTTATTGCAAGTCAGCTAGAAATAAAAATGTTTACTTATTTATGAATATGTGTCCCTAATTTTATTTTTCCTCAGAATATAAATAGTAAATAAATCAGACCAAGTTTAGGGGCTTTGATACAAAAATATTTAAAATTACAAAAATTAATATACTATTCCAACACATAGTTTAATTTTCAGTACTAAAATGGTTTCTTACTGGTATTTTCAGTTTCAAAACACATTTCTACAAACTCATCAGCACCATAAAACACTTGCAACTGGGCCTAGAAATAATTTTAATTTAATTTAAATAAATGAGTCTCTTGAAGTGAAAGCTTTTTCAGTAAATTTACTATACTGTTAAAAGTAAAAGTACTAGGTTACTTGATTTTTTATAATATTTAAGCACTCCAAAAGCTTTGTGATTGTAAATCTTATCTTAGACCTGCACTAGAGCTTCCACAGCAGATTTTATGCTTAATGAATGTGCGTGGAATTTCAGGTTAAATTTTCTAAACAATATAGGTATTGCTAGAGAGATTTTAAATTTGCAGCGCTAATTTATTTGGTCCTACATATCAAATTTTGTTTGGATAATTCACATGTAGTGAATTCGCTATCTGTTTTGTTTGCTACCTTCATTGATTTTGCTTTGGTTCTTTTATATTTTGGTCTCTTTCTATGCCATTTGCAATTTTAATGATTTTATAGGGACCGGTCCAAACCCTAGTCTTGTTGTTATGTAAAGTTGGCATGTTCTTAAAAATCGTCAATAATTAATAGACCAGTGACAAATTTCATGGTCTGGAATCAAACACTCACAAAATGTTCAGATTTGGCTCAGGATCGATCTGGTGAACCTCAGATTAAGAGGTACGACCAAGCATTTTTACTACTAGGCAACCCAGTCAGTCAGCATTGCTATTGTTGTTAACATATTGCTTCTCTTCAGAAGATATAGTTTTTGCCTGCTCAAATCACTTTGTATGTACTCTAAGGTTAGGTTCATTTGGAAAAGCTCTAGGCTATGAGAATTTGGTAAGTTGGGAAAAGGATAGACAGCTAGCTTACCTGAAGAGAATAAAACAGGTGTAGCACAGGAGACACATAAAAAACATACAAAAAACACTTGATATTTCGTCCCTCTTGGGGACTTCATCAGAAGAGAAGAGAATGAAGTATATTTATTAGTGAATTTCCTTTGGAAAGTGAACTATTAGCATGACCCGCACGGTGAAACTTAAGCCCGGGACCACCATAGCACGTGTTCCTAACGTGACCCCCTGAACACGTTTTGGAGGGACGTTCAAAATGTTTTATATATATATATATATATATATATATGTGTATGCACTCTAGCGGTCACATTTTTTATCCGATTTACTTCGAATTTGGTAGGGACGTTCCTTTCTATAATCTGTTGGACAAGTTCGTTGGGCAAAACAATCGGAAAACTCTAAACCCATTTTTTTGGGATTAATCTTTTAAATTTTGAGTTTTTGGGCCCAAAAAGGGTCAGAAAAGCCCCGTATGTAAAATTAATGCATCTAAAAAGATGGGAATTAGAGAGTCGAAAGTTTTAAGCCCTCTCTCGTCATTCTAGCATAAATATTTACCGAGTTATTAAAGAAAATGTGTATCGGCTAAACACAGTACGTTGTCTTATGGGGGTTTTACACTAGAAAAGCCTGTTATTCCTTTGTTAGAGTACTTTTATTATCCCCAGCAACCTCACGCCTACTTTCAAGCCTGTCTGGACCTTCTCCTAACCTTATAATGCGCAAAATTGTATTCCCAGCTTTGCAAGTAAATGAAACCAGGAGTATCAGAACAGCCAAAAAATCAATGTTTTCAGATTTCAATAAAAATTGGACAAATGTTTGTTTTTACACATATTTTGAGTTTTAAAGGTTTTTTTGTGGAAATTCACTTCCCTCACGTCAGCGTGCTGCGTGCGAACTCGTTTTTCTGATGAAGTCCCCAAGAGGGACGAAATATCAAGTGTTTTTTGTGTGTTTTTTATGTGTCTCCTGTGCTACACCTGTTTTATTCTCTTCAGGTAAGCTAGCTGTCTATCCTTTTCCCAACTTACCAAATTCTTTTTGTATGTACTCTGAATTTTGGGATTTTAATTTACGTTTTTTCTCTGTAAAGTAAAATACCCCCCGTCGCAGCAAACCTGCGTACTCAGCGAATTTCCAATGCATTGATATGTTTCTCACTAGTACATAAAGCCACTCACCAAGTTTGACAAAAATACATTCATAAATAAGTGATTTATTACATTTTATTTATTCCCCATAAGAATAACATTAGGACTGAGTACGCAGGTTTGCTGCAACGAGGAAGATAAGAAATGAGTTTTTATGCAATTATTAATATAACTGAACCAGGTGAAGCTACTTACCATGTTTTATTAATTTATGTTCATAATTAAGGGAGATATAAAACGTTACTTATTCTCCATAAGAATAACATTAGGGCTGAGTATGCAGGTTAGCTGCTACGGGGACAATCAACAAAACATTTATTTTTTGTGCAATTATCAATATACCAGTACAACATGAAGCCACATACCAAATTTCATCAATATACATTCATAAATAATCAAGATATCAAATTTTATTTATTCTCCATAAGGATAACATTGGACAACGTACTGTGTTTAGCACTTTGAATATCTCTGCAACGGTTTGACGTAGAATCACAATTTAAACACCAAAATGATTGTTTTGTGGAGCTGAAGTGATTGGTAAAAGAAAATGTGAAGTTTAAAGTAAAATTAACTGAGGAAAAGCCAAAAACCTTTTTCCCATAAGATTAACATGGGAGATTTTATGAGCATGTTTTTTGGATTTTTTCCGCAACCACTTAACCTAGGTTAATAATTCAAAATACCATATTATTTGTTTTTTTTAAGCTCTATAACATGGTCTAAACCTAAATTAAGTGTTTTAAAAATTTTAGGGTAAAAAATGCAAAAAACTGATTTTTGGAAAATTTAAAACCCCCATAAACCCCCCTTCCCATAGTCCGATTTTTCTGGTTTTCGAACTTAAAGTCATAAATGTCAGTTTACACATTTGAGCCAAATTTCATCGAAATCGGACGTTTTTTACTCAAGTTATCGCATTCACGGACACATATATATATATATATATATATAGATAGATAGATAGATATATATATACATATATATAAATTTGAACGAATAGTGTTTTGGACATCTGGGGACCTCAAAACAAAAAGTTATCATGGTCTCCGGCTTAAGTCTTACCATGAGACCTACGGTAATAGCTTCTTCCCTATAGGGGAAATTCGCTAATTCCCTATAGGGGAAATTCGCTAAAAAATACTAATGTTTAGTATTTTATTTCTAGTACTTATTAGTTGTTCACTAAATTGTAAAGATTCTTAGCCTAAGTTACAAAAATTGTATTGACACTATTCAGTTGTATACTATGTATATTTGATGAATAAAGATTATTGAATTTGAATTTTGGTGTTTGTTCATACAAGATGAAAACAAACTAAATCTTACGGAGCATCAACTCTCTCAAATGAAATATTTATTTATACTGATGCCATTACAAGTTTGCACTAAGTGAAAACTAATGATAAGACATTTATAAATGATAGATTCACAGTTATTTGAACATTCCAATGCCAAGCAATCTCTAACCTGGTACCTGTTTTCAGCTGAGTCAACCAGTTGACATCATGCTCTCACACGACTGGCCTCGTGGCATTACTGAATACGGAAACGTTAAAGCACTGCTCAGGAGAAAACCATTTTTCAAGTAAGAAAACTATCAAATTGTTAAAACCCAGAATTTTAATCTGGGCTCTGTCTTTTAAATAACCGAAAAACCAATCACTCAAAAACTGAAAGATTAGTTTGTAACAGAAAATTTATCGTTGCGTGAAAATATCTTGCCTAACTAAATTTAAAAGCGCCTAACTGGCTTCAAGCGCCGGGCCCTCATGACCACTTTAGTTTATTCTGTGCTCGCTGGTTTTCCCCCAATGCGGAATTAATTAGTATACTGTTTGGTGTAGTTTAGAGAGTTCGGTGTTTAGGGATCTTTAACCTATTAAATATCATTCGGCGTTTTGGATGGTATTTACTGATATCAGCCATTGCTAGTATTAACTATTATTATCGTGATTGTTTATAGATTTTATCACAATTTCAAGATTATCACAAGTATTTAATTTACATAAATATATCTTAGATAACATTAAAACACAATATTGTTGTATAAAAATGTTAATAAACCTTCATTATATTTGTAATATTAAATTTATTGAATCCCTTTGTTTTAACCGTGGTTTTGGGTTATCCGTGACCCTCCAATCGGTCATTACCCCGGATAATCGGGAGTTGACTGTACTATTTTTCAAGTTCAGTATTACATTTATTACTTATACACTTAATACTTTTTTAGGCTTACAACTCATCAGTTATTTTTGTTTGGAGTTTTACATTTATCTTTTTAGTAAAAACGTTTTTAAGTGGTTCATCTATCAACTTATTTACTATGTTCCATTGATCCTTTACACTCCAATCAAATTTTCTAACTTAGTAAAATAATAGTTCATCTTTCTACATTATCTTTTCACTGTCTGATATTATTGGTTTATATATATATATATATATATATATATATATATATATATATATATATATATATATAATTATTTGGTTGAGATATCATAGATTTTAAAGTTGTATATGTTGTTTTCTCCTTTCAAGGAAGGACATTGAAGAGAACGCGCTAGGCAGCGAGCCAGCGGAAGAGCTTCTGCACGAGCTGAGGCCCACGTATTGGTTTGCGGCTCACCTCCACTGCAAGTTTGCGGCTATTGTTCCTCACGGTGTGAGTTTTTTTTTTCATTTGCATATGAATAATTGTAACCAACTACTGAAAGTTTATTTTTAGGATTTTTTGTTTTTAAAACAACTGATGTTTTTAGCAATGGGAGTTGTAGGCTGATGAAACCTCATTCCAACGGGATGGTGAGCTATTGTCTGCTTATACGCATCGACCACATAATCTAAAACACCAAGTAAATCTTTTAATTTATGTCTGTTTATTATTTTTGTATAATTATTTTAGTTTTTGTATACAGTGTAATGTCTTGGAAGTAAGTTAAAAGTTTACTGTTTGTATTGTTTCTCAACAAATAAAAGTTAGACAATAGGGTCTATTAAAAAATACAATTAGAACATATAAGTATAGCTTAAATATTATTTAGTGTAATTTATGGGTACAAGTGTTGTTTGGAAAGAAACCTGCATGGGTTGTGACAGTGGTACTGGCAAGGCAATAATGCTTTCACAGGAATGCATACCAAGGCAGCCGGCAACCGGCTGTGGCAGCGTGTGTGATCATGTGATTGCTGCTAACAATTTCCAGCCGAGGTCAAAGTGTTTTGTACTTTCCTAAATTGCATATTTTCTGACAGGTTAATATTTTAGTTACAGTAGAAGATCGATCATGCAAAAGAACTATTTTTTGACTTTGTGAAATGCCAGTAGTGTTAGAAGTGTCTGTACGAGCCAAAGGGGTGTGACTGTAGTACTGACCAACGGGGCAACGGCAAGGTTATTGACCTTGAGGTTTGTCAGCTCACGCCCTAACCTGTCACTGTTGCCCGTAATTTACTAGCTTAGCAGTGACTGGCAAGTATCTTGTGTATGCGTATCAGTGATTTTGTAGTGTTGATATTGTTGTGTGTCACGTATCAAAGATGGCTGAAGGCCTGTTGGTTATGATTCTCCTGAAAAATTAAAATCATTAATGATTTAAGGAAGGTCTAAACCGCTGTCGCTATTAAGCTGAAATGCAGATCTTGCTTCATACAAAAAAAGCATGAGAATTAAATAAGTAAGAAAATGACTACCCGGTAACTATTTTAACATTTACACAGTATTATCTGCTTTAAGAACTTTGAATAAATACATATGCATATTGCATTACTGTAGGCCTGCAGTAGTTTAGTTAATATGTTCGTATTGTTAGCTATTTTTGTAAAAATACTAATATTCATCTTACATTTTAACATGTTTTAGCGAATTTCCCCTATAGGGAAGAAGCTATTACCGTAGTCGGCATGGTAAGACCTAGGCCCGGGACCATGATAACTTTTCGTTTTGAGGTCCCCAGACCCTAAAAACACCATTCGTTCGAAACTGTATATATATATATATATATATATATATATATATGTGTGTGTGTGTGTGTCCGTGAGCACGATAACTCTCGTAAAAATTATTCGATTTTGATGAAATTTGGTATAAACGTGTAAAGCAACATTTATGACTTTAAGTTCGAAAACCAGCGAGATCGCTCTTTCCGAAGGGGTATTTTGGGGGGGTTTTGTACCCTAAAAATGGGTTTTTCGAATTTTTTACATATAATTTTGGAAAAAGTCAAATTTTGGGTTTTACCATTGGATTCGGCTTAAAAAAACACACAATTTGGTATTTTGATCATTTCTCTACGTCAATTGGTTACCGAGATATTGAAAGTGCTAAACACAGTACGTTGTCTAATCTTATTCTTATGGAGAAAAAGAAAAATTTTATATCTCGCTTATTTATGAACGTATACTGACGAAACTTGGTATACGGCTTCATCTGGTTGTGGACCATTGATATTTGCTCAAAAAAACAATTTTTTTCCCAAAGGCTCCCGTAGCAGCAAACCTGCGTACTCAGTCCCATGTTATTCTTATGGAGGACAAGTAACGTGTTATCTCCCTTAATTATGAAAATAAATTAATGAAATTTGGTATGTGGCTTTGCCTAAATGAGTTATATTGATATTTATATAAAACCACAATTTTTTGTGTTCCTTCCTTCAGCAAACCTGCATACTCAGCCGCCATGTTATTCTTATAGAGAATAATTAAAATGTCATAAATCGTTTATTTATGAATGTATATCGATGAAACTTGGTATGTAGCTGTATGTGGTATTAAGATACATATATATGCATTGGAAATTCGCTGAGTACTCAGGTTTGCTGCTACGGGGGTATTTATTTGTATATTGTCCCAAACCAGCATTACAATTATTTCAATCTGTTAAAATATTTGCAAGATAAATCATTCATTAACTTAGTTTCTTTTTAAGGGCATTGGCTTCTTTCTTTATATTATGTTCTAAAATTCCCTGTATCTTCAATTAAAGTGTTGATATTTTTCAGCCCCGGAAAGGAGATACAAGATTTCTTGCCTTGGACAAATGTTTGCCTAAAAGGAAATTCCTGCAAGTAAGTGTATAAAATAAATAACTTTGTAAATACCCGTAAATGTAAATAACCATAATTCGTTTAACAATGTTAAAAATGTGTCCACCCTGGTACAGTGTGGTAAGATCCAATCAAATGTTGATTGATATTGTTCCAATCATAATGATAGTGTTTTTATATTGAACCATCTTATATCATTTTGGGTTTTCTCAAGAATGTAAAGATCTGCCTCAAAAAACCCTGTGAAATTTTGTTTTTATCCTTTTCAGGTAGATGCTTCATTGCATGTTAAAAAACTTTCTCTGTGCCTGAAAGACATTCTGACATTTTCGATAGTAGTTTCTAAGATTTAGGCCTTTTTAGTTGTAGATTTCAAAACCAAAAATAGGTCATCGATTACTTAACTTTTTTCTCATAAGGTCCATTTTGACTGAGGAGAGACGATATCTGAAAGTTGTGATTAGGTGCCTCCTCCAAATTATATCAGTCTCTCTCTAGGACAGACAATCTCTGAAAGTTGCAACTAGGTGCCTCCTCCAAACTCTCTTGGAAAGACATACTCTGAAAGTTGGGACTAGGTGCCTCCTCCAAACACTCTTGGAGAGATATTCTTGGAGAGTTGCAAATAGGTGCCTCCTCCTAACCGTATCAGACACTCTCTAGGAGAGACATTCTCTGAAATTTGCGACTAGGTGCCTCCTCCAAACTGTATTAGACTCTCTCTAGGAGAGACATTCTCTGAAAGTTGCGACTAGGTACCTCCTCCAAACTGTATCAGACTCTTTCTCCGAGAGACATTCTCTGAAAGTTGTGAATAGGTGCCTCCTCCAAATGTTATGAGTCTCTCTCTCTAGGACAGATATTCTCTGAAAGTTGGGACTAGGTTCCTCCTCCAAACTGTATCAGACTCTCTCTAGGAGAAACATTCTCTGAAAGTTGTGACTAGGTGTCAACTGCGAGAGACATTCTCTGAAAGTTGTGACTAGGTGGCCACCTCCAAATTTTGACAGTCTCTCTGTAGGTTGAGACTAGGTGCCTCCTCCAAATTGTATCAGACTCTATGCGACAGACATTCTCAGAAAGTTGTGACTAGTGCCTCCTCCAAACTGTATCAGACTCTTTCTAGGAGAGACATTCTCTGAAGGTTGTGACTAGGTGCATCTTCCAAACTGTATTAGACTCTCTCTAGGAGAAACATTCTCTGAAAGTTGTGACTAGGTGGCCACCTCCAAATTTTGACAGTCTCTCTGTAGGTTGGGACTAGGTGCCTCCTCCAAATTGTATCAGACTCTATGCGAGAGACATTCTCAGAAAGTTGTGACTAATGCCTCCTCCAAACTGTATCAGACTCTTTCTAGGAGAGACATTCTCTGAAGGTTGGTACTAGGTGCCTCTTCCAAACTGTATTAGACTCTCTCTAGGAGAGATATTCTCTGAAAGTTGCAACTAGGTGCCTTCTTCAAACTGTATCAGACACTCTATGCGAGAGACATTCTCAGAAAGTTGCGACTAGGTGCCTCCTCCAAACTGTATCAGGCTCTTTCTAGGAGAGGCATTCTCTGAAAGTTGTGACTAGGTGTCAACTGCGAGAGACATTCTCTGAACGTTGTGACTAGGTGGCCTCCTCCAAATTTTAACAGTGTCTCTGTAGGTCTCTGAAAGTTGGGACTAAGTGCCTCCTCCAAATTGTATCAGACTCTCTATGCGAGAGACATTCTCAGAAAGTTGTGACTAGTGCCTCCTCCAAACTGTATCAGTCTCTTTCTAGGAGAGACATTCTCTGAAGGTTGTGACTAGGTGCCTCTTCTAAACTGTATTAGACTCTCTAGGAGGGACATTCTCTGAAAGTTAGGTGCCTTCTTCAAACTGTATCAGACTCTCTATGCGAGAGATATTCTCAGAAAGTTGCAACTAGATGCCTTCTCCAAACTGTATCAGACTCTATGCGAGAGACATTCTCAGAAAGTTGCGACTAGGTGCCTCCTCCAAACTGTATCAGACTCTTTCTTGGAGAGGCATTCTCAGAAAGTTGTGACTAGTGCCTCCTCCAAACTGTATCAGACTCTTTCTAGGAGAGGCATTCTCAGAAAGTTGTGACTAGTGCCTCCTTCAAACTGTATCAGACTCTTTCTAGGAGAGGCATTCTCAGAAAGTTGTGACTAGGTGCCTCCTCCAAACTGTATCAGACTCTTTGTAGGACAGGCATTCTCTGAAGGTTGTGACTAGGTGCCTCCTCCAAACTGTATTAGACTCTCTCTAGGAGAGATATTCTCAGAAAGTTGCGACTAGGTGCCTCCTCCAAACTGTATCAGACTCTTTCTCCGAGAGACATTCTCTGAAAGTTGTGAATAGGTGCCTCCTCCAAATGTTATGAGTCTCTCTCTAGGACAGACATTCTCTGAAAGTTGCGACTAGGTGCCTCCTCCAAACTGTATCAGACTCTATGCGAGGGACATTCTCAGAAAGTTGCGACTAGGTGCCTCCTCCAAACTGTATCAGACTCTTTCTAGGAGAGGCATTCTCAGAAAGTTGTGACTAGTGCCTCCTCCAAACTGTATCAGACTCTTTCTAGGAGAGGTATTCTCAGAAAGTTGTGACTAGTGCCTCCTCCAAACTGTATCAGACTCTGTCTAGGAGAGGCATGCTCAGAAAGTTGTGACTAGTGACTCCTCCAAACTGTATCAGACTCTTTCTACGAGAGGCATTCTCAGAAAGTTGTGACTAGTGCCTCCTCCAAACTGTATCAGACTCTTTCTAGGAGAGGCATTCTCAGAAAGTTGTGACTAGGTGCCTCCTCCAAACTGTATCAGACTCTTTCTAGGAGAGGCATTCTCAGAAAGTTGTGACTAGTGCCTCCTCCAAACTGTATCAGACTCTTTCTAGGAGAGGCATTCTCAGAAAGTTGTGACTAGTGCCTCCTCCAAACTGTATCAGACTCTTTCTAGGAGAGGCATTCTCAGAAAGTTGTGACTAGTGCTTCCTCCAAACTGTATCAGACTCTTTCTAGGAGAGGCATTCTCTGAAAGTTGTGACTAGGTGCCTCCTCCAAACTGTATCAGACTCTTTCTAGGAGAAACATTCTCTGAAAGTTGTGACTAGGTGCCTCCTCCAAACTGTATCAGACTCTTTCTAGGAGAGGCATTCTCTGAAAGTTGTGACTAGGTGCCTCCTCCAAACTGTATCAGACTCTATGCGAGATACATTCTCAGAAATTTGCGACTAGGTGCCTCCTCCAAACTGTATCAGACTCTTTCTAGGAGAGGCATTCTCTGAAAGTTGTGACTAGGTGCTTCCTCCAAACTGTATCAGACTCTTTCTAGGAGAGGCATTCTCTGAAAGTTGTGACTAGGTGCCTCCTCCAAACTGTATCAGACTCTATGCGAGAGACATTCTCAGAAAGTTGCGACTAGGTGCCTCCTCCAAACTGTATCAGACTCTTTCTAGGAGAGGCATTCTCTGAAAGTTGTGACTAGGTGCCTCCTCCAAACTGTATCAGACTCCTTCTAGGAGAGGCATTCTCTGAAAGTTGTGAGTAGGTGCCTCCTCCAAACTGTATCAGACTCTTTCTATGAGAGGCATTCTCAGAAAGTTGTGACTAGTGCCTCCTCCAAACTGTATCAGACTCTTTCTAGGAGAGGCATTCTCTGAAAGTTGTGACTAGTGCCTCCTCCAAACTGCATCAGACTCTTTCTAGGAGAGGCATTCTCAGAAAGTTATGACTAGTGCCTCCTCCAAACTGTATCAGACTCTTTCTAGGAGAGGCATTCTCAGAAAGTTGTGACTAGTGCTTCCTCCAAACTGTATCAGACTCTTTCTAGGAGAGGCATTCTCTGAAAGTTGTGACTAGGTGCCTCCTCCAAACTGTATCAGACTCTTTCTAGGAGAAACATTCTCTGAAAGTTGTGACTAGGTGCCTCCTCCAAACTGTATCAGACTCTTTCTAGGAGAGGCATTCTCAGAAAGTTGTGACTAGTGCCTCCTCCAAACTGTATCAGACTCTTTCTAGGAGAGGCATTCTCTGAAAGTTGTGACTAGGTGCCTCCTCCAAACTGTATCAGACTCTATGCGAGAGACATTCTCAGAAAGTTGCGACTAGGTGCCTCCTCCAAACTGTATCAGACTCTTTCTAGGAGAGGCATTCTCTGAAAGTTGTGACTAGGTGCTTCCTCCAAACTGTATCAGACTCTTTCTAGGAGAGGCATTCTCTGAAAGTTGTGACTAGGTGCCTCCTCCAAACTGTATCAGACTCTATGCGAGAGACATTCTCAGAAAGTTGCGACTAGGTGCCTCCTCCAAACTGTATCAGACTCTTTCTAGGAGAGGCATTCTCAGAAAGTTGTGACTAGTGCCTCCTCCAAACTGTATCAGACTCTTTCTAGGAGAGACATTCTCAGAAAGTTGTGACTAGTGCCTCCTTCAAACTGTATCAGACTCTTTCTAGGAGAGGCATTCTCAGAAAGTTGTGACTAGGTGCCTCCTCCAAACTGTATCAGACTCTTTGTAGGAGAGGCATTCTCTGAAGGTTGTGACTAGGTGCCTCCTCCAAACTGTATTAGACTCTCTCTAGGAGAGATATTCTCAGAAAGTTGCGACTAGGTGCCTCCTCCAAACTGTATCAGACTCTTTCTCCGAGAGACATTCTCTGAAAGTTGTGAATAGGTGCCTCCTCCAAATGTTATGAGTCTCTCTCTAGGACAGACATTCTCTGAAAGTTGCGACTAGGTGCCTCCTCCAAACTGTATCAGACTCTATGCGAGGGACATTCTCAGAAAGTTGCGACTAGGTGCCTCCTCCAAACTGTATCAGACTCTTTCTAGGAGAGGCATTCTCAGAAAGTTGTGACTAGTGCCTCCTCCAAACTGTATCAGACTCTTTCTAGGAGAGGTATTCTCAGAAAGTTGTGACTAGTGCCTCCTCCAAACTGTATCAGACTCTGTCTAGGAGAGGCATGCTCAGAAAGTTGTGACTAGTGACTCCTCCAAACTGTATCAGACTCTTTCTACGAGAGGCATTCTCAGAAAGTTGTGACTAGTGCCTCCTCCAAACTGTATCAGACTCTTTCTAGGAGAGGCATTCTCAGAAAGTTGTGACTAGGTGCCTCCTCCAAACTGTATCAGACTCTTTCTAGGAGAGGCATTCTCAGAAAGTTGTGACTAGTGCCTCCTCCAAACTGTATCAGACTCTTTCTAGGAGAGGCATTCTCAGAAAGTTGTGACTAGTGCCTCCTCCAAACTGTATCAGACTCTTTCTAGGAGAGGCATTCTCAGAAAGTTGTGACTAGTGCTTCCTCCAAACTGTATCAGACTCTTTCTAGGAGAGGCATTCTCTGAAAGTTGTGACTAGGTGCCTCCTCCAAACTGTATCAGACTCTTTCTAGGAGAAACATTCTCTGAAAGTTGTGACTAGGTGCCTCCTCCAAACTGTATCAGACTCTTTCTAGGAGAGGCATTCTCAGAAAGTTGTGACTAGTGCCTCCTCCAAACTGTATCAGACTCTTTCTAGGAGAGGCATTCTCTGAAAGTTGTGACTAGGTGCCTCCTCCAAACTGTATCAGACTCTATGCGAGATACATTCTCAGAAAGTTGCGACTAGGTGCCTCCTCCAAACTGTATCAGACTCTTTCTAGGAGAGGCATTCTCTGAAAGTTGTGACTAGGTGCTTCCTCCAAACTGTATCAGACTCTTTCTAGGAGTGGCATTCTCTGAAAGTTGTGACTAGGTGCCTCCTCCAAACTGTATCAGACTCTATGCGAGAGACATTCTCAGAAAGTTGCGACTAGGTGCCTCCTCCAAACTGTATCAGACTCTTTCTAGGAGAGGCATTCTCTGAAAGTTGTGACTAGGTGCCTCCTCCAAACTGTATCAGACTCCTTCTAGGAGAGGCATTCTCTGAAAGTTGTGAGTAGGTGCCTCCTCCAAACTGTATCAGACTCTTTCTATGAGAGGCATTCTCAGAAAGTTGTGACTAGTGCCTCCTCCAAACTGTATCAGACTCTTTCTAGGAGAGGCATTCTCTGAAAGTTGTGACTAGTGCCTCCTCCAAACTGTATCAGACTCTTTCTAGGAGAGGCATTCTCAGAAAGTTGTGACTAGTGCTTCCTCCAAACTGTATCAGACTCTTTCTAGGAGAGGCATTCTCTGAAAGTTGTGACTAGGTGCCTCCTCCAAACTGTATCAGACTCTTTCTAGGAGAAACATTCTCTGAAAGTTGTGACTAGGTGCCTCCTCCAAACTGTATCAGACTCTTTCTAGGAGAGGCATTCTCAGAAAGTTGTGACTAGTGCCTCCTCCAAACTGTATCAGACTCTTTCTAGGAGAGGCATTCTCTGAAAGTTGTGACTAGGTGCCTCCTCCAAACTGTATCAGACTCTATGCGAGATACATTCTCAGAAAGTTGCGACTAGGTGCCTCCTCCAAACTGTATCAGACTCTTTCTAGGAGAGGCATTCTCTGAAAGTTGTGACTAGGTGCTTCCTCCAAACTGTATCAGACTCTTTCTAGGAGAGGCATTCTCTGAAAGTTGTGACTAGGTGCCTCCTCCAAACTGTATCAGACTCTATGCGAGAGACATTCTCAGAAAGTTGCGACTAGGTGCCTCCTCCAAACTGTATCAGACTCTTTCTAGGAGAGGCATTCTCTGAAAGTTGTGACTAGGTGCCTCCTCCAAACTGTATCAGACTCCTTCTAGGAGAGGCATTCTCTGAAAGTTGTGAGTAGGTGCCTCCTCCAAACTGTATCAGACTCTTTCTATGAGAGGCATTCTCAGAAAGTTGTGACTAGTGCCTCCTCCAAACTGTATCAGACTCTTTCTAGGAGAGGCATTCTCTGAAAGTTGTGACTAGTGCCTCCTCCAAACTGTATCAGACTCTTTCTAGGAGAGGCATTCTCAGAAAGTTGTGACTAGTGCCTCCTCCAAACTGTATCAGACTCTTTCTAGGAGAGGCATTCTCAGAAAGTTGTGACTAGTGCTTCCTCCAAACTGTATCAGACTCTTTCTAGGAGAGGCATTCTCTGAAAGTTGTGACTAGGTGCCTCCTCCAAACTGTATCAGACTCTTTCTAGGAGAAACATTCTCTGAAAGTTGTGACTAGGTGCCTCCTCCAAACTGTATCAGACTCTTTCTAGGAGAGGCATTCTCAGAAAGTTGTGACTAGTGCCTGCTCCAAACTGTATCAGACTCTTTCTAGGAGAGGCATTCTCTGAAAGTTGTGACTAGGTGCCTCCTCCAAACTGTATCAGACTCTATGCGAGAGACATTCTCAGAAAGTTGCGACTAGGTGCCTCCTCCAAACTGTATCAGACTCTTTCTAGGAGAGGCATTCTCTGAAAGTTGTGACTAGGTGCTTCCTCCAAACTGTATCAGACTCTTTCTAGGAGAGGCATTCTCTGAAAGTTGTGACTAGGTGCCTCCTCCAAACTGTATCAGACTCTATGCGAGAGACATTCTCAGAAAGTTGCGACTAGGTGCCTCCTCCAAACTGTATCAGACTCTTTCTAGGAGAGGCATTCTCAGAAAGTTGTGACTAGTGCCTCCTCCAAACTGTATCAGACTCTTTCTAGGAGAGACATTCTCAGAAAGTTGTGACTAGTGCCTCCTTCAAACTGTATCAGACTCTTTCTAGGAGAGGCATTCTCAGAAAGTTGTGACTAGGTGCCTCCTCCAAACTGTATCAGACTCTTTGTAGGAGAGGCATTCTCTGAAGGTTGTGACTAGGTGCCTCCTCCAAACTGTATTAGACTCTCTCTAGGAGAGATATTCTCAGAAAGTTGCGACTAGGTGCCTCCTCCAAACTGTATCAGACTCTTTCTCCGAGAGACATTCTCTGAAAGTTGTGAATAGGTGCCTCCTCCAAATGTTATGAGTCTCTCTCTAGGACAGACATTCTCTGAAAGTTGCGACTAGGTGCCTCCTCCAAACTGTATCAGACTCTATGCGAGGGACATTCTCAGAAAGTTGCGACTAGGTGCCTCCTCCAAACTGTATCAGACTCTTTCTAGGAGAGGCATTCTCAGAAAGTTGTGACTAGTGCCTCCTCCAAACTGTATCAGACTCTTTCTAGGAGAGGCATTCTCAGAAAGTTGTGACTAGGTGCCTCCTCCAAACTGTATCAGACTCCTTCTAGGAGAGGCATTCTCTGAAAGTTGTGAGTAGGTGCCTCCTCCAAACTGTATCAGACTCTTTCTATGAGAGGCATTCTCAGAAAGTTGTGACTAGTGCCTCCTCCAAACTGTATCAGACTCTTTCTAGGAGAGGCATTCTCTGAAAGTTGTGACTAGTGCCTCCTCCAAACTGTATCAGACTCTTTCTAGGAGAGGCATTCTCAGAAAGTTGTGACTAGTGCCTCCTCCAAACTGTATCAGACTCTTTCTAGGAGAGGCATTCTCAGAAAGTTGTGACTAGTGCTTCCTCCAAACTGTATCAGACTCTTTCTAGGAGAGGCATTCTCTGAAAGTTGTGACTAGGTGCCTCCTCCAAACTGTATCAGACTCTTTCTAGGAGAAACATTCTCTGAAAGTTGTGACTAGGTGCCTCCTCCAAACTGTATCAGACTCTTTCTAGGAGAGGCATTCTCAGAAAGTTGTGACTAGTGCCTCCTCCAAACTGTATCAGACTCTTTCTAGGAGAGGCATTCTCTGAAAGTTGTGACTAGGTGCCTCCTCCAAACTGTATCAGACTCTATGCGAGAGACATTCTCAGAAAGTTGCGACTAGGTGCCTCCTCCAAACTGTATCAGACTCTTTCTAGGAGAGGCATTCTCTGAAAGTTGTGACTAGGTGCTTCCTCCAAACTGTATCAGACTCTTTCTAGGAGAGGCATTCTCTGAAAGTTGTGACTAGGTGCCTCCTCCAAACTGTATCAGACTCTATGCGAGAGACATTCTCAGAAAGTTGCGACTAGGTGCCTCCTCCAAACTGTATCAGACTCTTTCTAGGAGAGGCATTCTCAGAAAGTTGTGACTAGTGCCTCCTCCAAACTGTATCAGACTCTTTCTAGGAGAGACATTCTCAGAAAGTTGTGACTAGTGCCTCCTTCAAACTGTATCAGACTCTTTCTAGGAGAGGCATTCTCAGAAAGTTGTGACTAGGTGCCTCCTCCAAACTGTATCAGACTCTTTGTAGGAGAGGCATTCTCTGAAGGTTGTGACTAGGTGCCTCCTCCAAACTGTATTAGACTCTCTCTAGGAGAGATATTCTCAGAAAGTTGCGACTAGGTGCCTCCTCCAAACTGTATCAGACTCTTTCTCCGAGAGACATTCTCTGAAAGTTGTGAATAGGTGCCTCCTCCAAATGTTATGAGTCTCTCTCTAGGACAGACATTCTCCGAAAGTTGCGACTAGGTGCCTCCTCCAAACTGTATCAGACTCTATGCGAGGGACATTCTCAGAAAGTTGCGACTAGGTGCCTCCTCCAAACTGTATCAGACTCTTTCTAGGAGAGGCATTCTCAGAAAGTTGTGACTAGTGCCTCCTCCAAACTGTATCAGACTCTTTCTAGGAGAGGTATTCTCAGAAAGTTGTGACTAGTGCCTCCTCCAAACTGTATCAGACTCTGTCTAGGAGAGGCATGCTCAGAAAGTTGTGACTAGTGACTCCTCCAAACTGTATCAGACTCTTTCTACGAGAGGCATTCTCAGAAAGTTGTGACTAGGTGCCTCCTCCAAACTGTATCAGACTCTTTCTAGGAGAGGCATTCTCAGAAAGTTGTGACTAGTGCCTCCTCCAAACTGTATCAGACTCTTTCTAGGAGAGGCATTCTCAGAAAGTTGTGACTAGTGCCTCCTCCAAACTGTATCAGACTCTTTCTAGGAGAGGCATTCTCAGAAAGTTGTGACTAGTGCTTCCTCCAAACTGTATCAGACTCTTTCTAGGAGAGGCATTCTCTGAAAGTTGTGACTAGGTGCCTCCTCCAAACTGTATCAGACTCTTTCTAGGAGAAACATTCTCTGAAAGTTGTGACTAGGTGCCTCCTCCAAACTGTATCAGACTCTTTCTAGGAGAGGCATTCTCAGAAAGTTGTGACTAGTGCCTCCTCCAAACTGTATCAGACTCTTTCTAGGAGAGGCATTCTCTGAAAGTTGTGACTAGGTGCCTCCTCCAAACTGTATCAGACTCTATGCGAGATACATTCTCAGAAAGTTGCGACTAGGTGCCTCCTCCAAACTGTATCAGACTCTTTCTAGGAGAGGCATTCTCTGAAAGTTGTGACTAGGTGCTTCCTCCAAACTGTATCAGACTCTTTCTAGGAGAGGTATTCTCTGAAAGTTGTGACTAGGTGCCTCCTCCAATCTGTATCAGACTCTATGCGAGAGACATTCTCAGAAAGTTGCGACTAGGTGCCTCCTCCAAACTGTATCAGACTCTTTCTAGGAGAGGCATTCTCTGAAAGTTGTGACTAGGTGCCTCCTCCAAACTGTATCAGACTCCTTCTAGGAGAGGCATTCTCTGAAAGTTGTGAGTAGGTGCCTCCTCCAAACTGTATCAGACTCTTTCTATGAGAGGCATTCTCAGAAAGTTGTGACTAGTGCCTCCTCCAAACTGTATCAGACTCTTTCTAGGAGAGGCATTCTCTGAAAGTTGTGACTAGTGCCTCCTCCAAACTGTATCAGACTCTTTCTAGGAGAGGCATTCTCAGAAAGTTGTGACTAGTGCTTCCTCCAAACTGTATCAGACTCTTTCTAGGAGAGGCATTCTCTGAAAGTTGTGACTAGGTGCCTCCTCCAAACTGTATCAGACTCTTTCTAGGAGAAACATTCTCTGAAAGTTGTGACTAGGTGCCTCCTCCAAACTGTATCAGACTCTTTCTAGGAGAGGCATTCTCAGAAAGTTGTGACTAGTGCCTCCTCCAAACTGTATCAGACTCTTTCTAGGAGAGGCATTCTCTGAAAGTTGTGACTAGGTGCCTCCTCCAAACTGTATCAGACTCTATGCGAGAGACATTCTCAGAAAGTTGCGACTAGGTGCCTCCTCCAAACTGTATCAGACTCTTTCTAGGAGAGGCATTCTCTGAAAGTTGTGACTAGGTGCTTCCTCCAAACTGTATCAGACTCTTTCTAGGAGAGGCATTCTCTGAAAGTTGTGACTAGGTGCCTCCTTTAAACTGTATCAGACTCTATGCGAGAGACATTCTCAGAAAGTTGCGACTAGGTGCCTCCTCCAAACTGTATCAGACTCTTTCTAGGAGAGGCATTCTCAGAAAGTTGTGACTAGTGCCTCCTCCAAACTGTATCAGACTCTTTCTAGGAGAGACATTCTCAGAAAGTTGTGACTAGTGCCTCCTTCAAACTGTATCAGACTCTTTCTAGGAGAGGCATTCTCAGAAAGTTGTGACTAGGTGCCTCCTCCAAACTGTATCAGACTCTTTGTAGGAGAGGCATTCTCTGAAGGTTGTGACTAGGTGCCTCCTCCAAACTGTATTAGACTCTCTCTAGGAGAGATATTCTCAGAAAGTTGCGACTAGGTGCCTCCTCCAAACTGTATCAGACTCTTTCTCCGAGAGACATTCTCTGAAAGTTGTGAATAGGTGCCTCCTCCAAATGTTATGAGTCTCTCTCTAGGACAGACATTCTCTGAAAGTTGCGACTAGGTGCCTCCTCCAAACTGTATCAGACTCTATGCGAGGGACATTCTCAGAAAGTTGCGACTAGGTGCCTCCTCCAAACTGTATCAGACTCTTTCTAGGAGAGGCATTCTCAGAAAGTTGTGACTAGTGCCTCCTCCAAACTGTATCAGACTCTTTCTAGGAGAGGTATTCTCAGAAAGTTGTGACTAGTGCCTCCTCCAAACTGTATCAGACTCTGTCTAGGAGAGGCATGCTCAGAAAGTTGTGACTAGTGACTCCTCCAAACTGTATCAGACTCTTTCTACGAGAGGCATTCTCAGAAAGTTGTGACTAGTGCCTCCTCCAAACTGTATCAGACTCTTTCTAGGAGAGGCATTCTCAGAAAGTTGTGACTAGGTGCCTCCTCCAAACTGTATCAGACTCTTTCTAGGAGAGGCATTCTCAGAAAGTTGTGACTAGTGCCTCCTCCAAACTGTATCAGACTCTTTCTAGGAGAGGCATTCTCAGAAAGTTGTGACTAGTGCCTCCTCCAAACTGTATCAGACTCTTTCTAGGAGAGGCATTCTCAGAAAGTTGTGACTAGTGCTTCCTCCAAACTGTATCAGACTCTTTCTAGGAGAGGCATTCTCTGAAAGTTGTGACTAGGTGCCTCCTCCAAACTGTATCAGACTCTTTCTAGGAGAAACATTCTCTGAAAGTTGTGACTAGGTGCCTCCTCCAAACTGTATCAGACTCTTTCTAGGAGAGGCATTCTCAGAAAGTTGTGACTAGTGCCTCCTCCAAACTGTATCAGACTCTTTCTAGGAGAGGCATTCTCTGAAAGTTGTGACTAGGTGCCTCCTCCAAACTGTATCAGACTCTATGCGAGATACATTCTCAGAAAGTTGCGACTAGGTGCCTCCTCCAAACTGTATCAGACTCTTTCTAGGAGAGGCATTCTCTGAAAGTTGTGACTAGGTGCTTCCTCCAAACTGTATCAGACTCTTTCTAGGAGAGGCATTCTCTGAAAGTTGTGACTAGGTGCCTCCTCCAAACTGTATCAGACTCTATGCGAGAGACATTCTCAGAAAGTTGCGACTAGGTGCCTCCTCCAAACTGTATCAGACTCTTTCTAGGAGAGGCATTCTCTGAAAGTTGTGACTAGGTGCCTCCTCCAAACTGTATCAGACTCCTTCTAGGAGAGGCATTCTCTGAAAGTTGTGAGTAGGTGCCTCCTCCAAACTGTATCAGACTCTTTCTATGAGAGGCATTCTCAGAAAGTTGTGACTAGTGCCTCCTCCAAACTGTATCAGACTCTTTCTAGGAGAGGCATTCTCTGAAAGTTGTGACTAGTGCCTCCTCCAAACTGTATCAGACTCTTTCTAGGAGAGGCATTCTCAGAAAGTTGTGACTAGTGCTTCCTCCAAACTGTATCAGACTCTTTCTAGGAGAGGCATTCTCTGAAAGTTGTGACTAGGTGCCTCCTCCAAACTGTATCAGACTCTTTCTAGGAGAAACATTCTCTGAAAGTTGTGACTAGGTGCCTCCTCCAAACTGTATCAGACTCTTTCTAGGAGAGGCATTCTCAGAAAGTTGTGACTAGTGCCTCCTCCAAACTGTATCAGACTCTTTCTAGGAGAGGCATTCTCTGAAAGTTGTGACTAGGTGCCTCCTCCAAACTGTATCAGACTCTATGCGAGATACATTCTCAGAAAGTTGCGACTAGGTGCCTCCTCCAAACTGTATCAGACTCTTTCTAGGAGAGGCATTCTCTGAAAGTTGTGACTAGGTGCTTCCTCCAAACTGTATCAGACTCTTTCTAGGAGAGGCATTCTCTGAAAGTTGTGACTAGGTGCCTCCTCCAAACTGTATCAGACTCTATGCGAGAGACATTCTCAGAAAGTTGCGACTAGGTGCCTCCTCCAAACTGTATCAGACTCTTTCTAGGAGAGGCATTCTCTGAAAGTTGTGACTAGGTGCCTCCTCCAAACTGTATCAGACTCCTTCTAGGAGAGGCATTCTCTGAAAGTTGTGAGTAGGTGCCTCCTCCAAACTGTATCAGACTCTTTCTATGAGAGGCATTCTCAGAAAGTTGTGACTAGTGCCTCCTCCAAACTGTATCAGACTCTTTCTAGGAGAGGCATTCTCTGAAAGTTGTGACTAGTGCCTCCTCCAAACTGTATCAGACTCTTTCTAGGAGAGGCATTCTCAGAAAGTTGTGACTAGTGCCTCCTCCAAACTGTATCAGACTCTTTCTAGGAGAGGCATTCTCAGAAAGTTGTGACTAGTGCTTCCTCCAAACTGTATCAGACTCTTTCTAGGAGAGGCATTCTCTGAAAGTTGTGACTAGGTGCCTCCTCCAAACTGTATCAGACTCTTTCTAGGAGAGGCATTCTCTGAAAGTTGTGACTAGGTGCCTCCTCCAAACTGTATCAGACTCTATGCGAGAGACATTCTCAGAAAGTTGCGACTAGGTGCCTCCTCCAAACTGTATCAGACTCTTTCTAGGAGAGGCATTCTCAGAAAGTTGTGACTAGTGCCTCCTCCAAACTGTATCAGACTCTTTCTAGGAGAGACATTCTCAGAAAGTTGTGACTAGTGCCTCCTTCAAACTGTATCAGACTCTTTCTAGGAGAGGCATTCTCAGAAAGTTGTGACTAGGTGCCTCCTCCAAACTGTATCAGACTCTTTGTAGGAGAGGCATTCTCTGAAGGTTGTGACTAGGTGCCTCCTCCAAACTGTATTAGACTCTCTCTAGGAGAGATATTCTCAGAAAGTTGCGACTAGGTGCCTCCTCCAAACTGTATCAGACTCTTTCTCCGAGAGACATTCTCTGAAAGTTGTGAATAGGTGCCTCCTCCAAATGTTATGAGTCTCTCTCTAGGACAGACATTCTCTGAAAGTTGCGACTAGGTGCCTCCTCCAAACTGTATCAGACTCTATGCGAGGGACATTCTCAGAAAGTTGCGACTAGGTGCCTCCTCCAAACTGTATCAGACTCTTTCTAGGAGAGGCATTCTCAGAAAGTTGTGACTAGTGCCTCCTCCAAACTGTATCAGACTCTTTCTAGGAGAGGTATTCTCAGAAAGTTGTGACTAGTGCCTCCTCCAAACTGTATCAGACTCTGTCTAGGAGAGGCATGCTCAGAAAGTTGTGACTAGTGACTCCTCCAAACTGTATCAGACTCTTTCTACGAGAGGCATTCTCAGAAAGTTGTGACTAGGTGCCTCCTCCAAACTGTATCAGACTCTTTCTAGGAGAGGCATTCTCAGAAAGTTGTGACTAGTGCCTCCTCCAAACTGTATCAGACTCTTTCTAGGAGAGGCATTCTCAGAAAGTTGTGACTAGTGCCTCCTCCAAACTGTATCAGACTCTTTCTAGGAGAGGCATTCTCAGAAAGTTGTGACTAGTGCTTCCTCCAAACTGTATCAGACTCTTTCTAGGAGAGGCATTCTCTGAAAGTTGTGACTAGGTGCCTCCTCCAAACTGTATCAGACTCTTTCTAGGAGAAACATTCTCTGAAAGTTGTGACTAGGTGCCTCCTCCAAACTGTATCAGACTCTTTCTAGGAGAGGCATTCTCAGAAAGTTGTGACTAGTGCCTCCTCCAAACTGTATCAGACTCTTTCTAGGAGAGGCATTCTCTGAAAGTTGTGACTAGGTGCCTCCTCCAAACTGTATCAGACTCTATGCGAGATACATTCTCAGAAAGTTGCGACTAGGTGCCTCCTCCAAACTGTATCAGACTCTTTCTAGGAGAGGCATTCTCTGAAAGTTGTGACTAGGTGCTTCCTCCAAACTGTATCAGACTCTTTCTAGGAGAGGCATTCTCTGAAAGTTGTGACTAGGTGCCTCCTCCAAACTGTATCAGACTCTATGCGAGAGACATTCTCAGAAAGTTGCGACTAGGTGCCTCCTCCAAACTGTATCAGACTCTTTCTAGGAGAGGCATTCTCTGAAAGTTGTGACTAGGTGCCTCCTCCAAACTGTATCAGACTCCTTCTAGGAGAGGCATTCTCTGAAAGTTGTGAGTAGGTGCCTCCTCCAAACTGTATCAGACTCTTTCTATGAGAGGCATTCTCAGAAAGTTGTGACTAGTGCCTCCTCCAAACTGTATCAGACTCTTTCTAGGAGAGGCATTCTCTGAAAGTTGTGACTAGTGCCTCCTCCAAACTGTATCAGACTCTTTCTAGGAGAGGCATTCTCAGAAAGTTGTGACTAGTGCTTCCTCCAAACTGTATCAGACTCTTTCTAGGAGAGGCATTCTCTGAAAGTTGTGACTAGGTGCCTCCTCCAAACTGTATCAGACTCTTTCTAGGAGAAACATTCTCTGAAAGTTGTGACTAGGTGCCTCCTCCAAACTGTATCAGACTCTTTCTAGGAGAGGCATTCTCAGAAAGTTGTGACTAGTGCCTCCTCCAAACTGTATCAGACTCTTTCTAGGAGAGGCATTCTCTGAAAGTTGTGACTAGGTGCCTCCTCCAAACTGTATCAGACTCTATGCGAGAGACATTCTCAGAAAGTTGCGACTAGGTGCCTCCTCCAAACTGTATCAGACTCTTTCTAGGAGAGGCATTCTCTGAAAGTTGTGACTAGGTGCTTCCTCCAAACTGTATCAGACTCTTTCTAGGAGAGGCATTCTCTGAAAGTTGTGACTAGGTGCCTCCTCCAAACTGTATCAGACTCTATGCGAGAGACATTCTCAGAAAGTTGCGACTAGGTGCCTCCTCCAAACTGTATCAGACTCTTTCTAGGAGAGGCATTCTCAGAAAGTTGTGACTAGTGCCTCCTCCAAACTGTATCAGACTCTTTCTAGGAGAGACATTCTCAGAAAGTTGTGACTAGTGCCTCCTTCAAACTGTATCAGACTCTTTCTAGGAGAGGCATTCTCAGAAAGTTGTGACTAGGTGCCTCCTCCAAACTGTATCAGACTCTTTGTAGGAGAGGCATTCTCTGAAGGTTGTGACTAGGTGCCTCCTCCAAACTGTATTAGACTCTCTCTAGGAGAGATATTCTCAGAAAGTTGCGACTAGGTGCCTCCTCCAAACTGTATCAGACTCTTTCTCCGAGATACATTCTCTGAAAGTTGTGAATAGGTGCCTCCTCCAAATGTTATGAGTCTCTCTCTAGGACAGACATTCTCTGAAAGTTGCGACTAGGTGCCTCCTCCAAACTGTATCAGACTCTATGCGAGGGACATTCTCAGAAAGTTGCGACTAGGTGCCTCCTCCAAACTGTATCAGACTCTTTCTAGGAGAGGCATTCTCAGAAAGTTGTGACTAGTGCCTCCTCCAAACTGTATCAGACTCTTTCTAGGAGAGGTATTCTCAGAAAGTTGTGACTAGTGCCTCCTCCAAACTGTATCAGACTCTGTCTAGGAGAGGCATGCTCAGAAAGTTGTGACTAGTGACTCCTCCAAACTGTATCAGACTCTTTCTACGAGAGGCATTCTCAGAAAGTTGTGACTAGTGCCTCCTCCAAACTGTATCAGACTCTTTCTAGGAGAGGCATTCTCAGAAAGTTGTGACTAGGTGCCTCCTCCAAACTGTATCAGACTCTTTCTAGGAGAGGCATTCTCAGAAAGTTGTGACTAGTGCCTCCTCCAAACTGTATCAGACTCTTTCTAGGAGAGGCATTCTCAGAAAGTTGTGACTAGTGCCTCCTCCAAACTGTATCAGACTCTTTCTAGGAGAGGCATTCTCAGAAAGTTGTGACTAGTGCTTCCTCCAAACTGTATCAGACTCTTTCTAGGAGAGGCATTCTCTGAAAGTTGTGACTAGGTGCCTCCTCCAAACTGTATCAGACTCTTTCTAGGAGAAACATTCTCTGAAAGTTGTGACTAGGTGCCTCCTCCAAACTGTATCAGACTCTTTCTAGGAGAGGCATTCTCAGAAAGTTGTGACTAGTGCCTCCTCCAAACTGTATCAGACTCTTTCTAGGAGAGGCATTCTCTGAAAGTTGTGACTAGGTGCCTCCTCCAAACTGTATCAGACTCTATGCGAGATACATTCTCAGAAAGTTGCGACTAGGTGCCTCCTCCAAACTGTATCAGACTCTTTCTAGGAGAGGCATTCTCTGAAAGTTGTGACTAGGTGCTTCCTCCAAACTGTATCAGACTCTTTCTAGGAGAGGCATTCTCTGAAAGTTGTGACTAGGTGCCTCCTCCAAACTGTATCAGACTCTATGCGAGAGACATTCTCAGAAAGTTGCGACTAGGTGCCTCCTCCAAACTGTATCAGACTCTTTCTAGGAGAGGCATTCTCTGAAAGTTGTGACTAGGTGCCTCCTCCAAACTGTATCAGACTCCTTCTAGGAGAGGCATTCTCTGAAAGTTGTGAGTAGGTGCCTCCTCCAAACTGTATCAGACTCTTTCTATGAGAGGCATTCTCAGAAAGTTGTGACTAGTGCCTCCTCCAAACTGTATCAGACTCTTTCTAGGAGAGGCATTCTCTGAAAGTTGTGACTAGTGCCTCCTCCAAACTGTATCAGACTCTTTCTAGGAGAGGCATTCTCAGAAAGTTGTGACTAGTGCTTCCTCCAAACTGTATCAGACTCTTTCTAGGAGAGGCATTCTCTGAAAGTTGTGACTAGGTGCCTCCTCCAAACTGTATCAGACTCTTTCTAGGAGAAACATTCTCTGAAAGTTGTGACTAGGTGCCTCCTCCAAACTGTATCAGACTCTTTCTAGGAGAGGCATTCTCAGAAAGTTGTGACTAGTGCCTCCTCCAAACTGTATCAGACTCTTTCTAGGAGAGGCATTCTCTGAAAGTTGTGACTAGGTGCCTCCTCCAAACTGTATCAGACTCTATGCGAGATACATTCTCAGAAAGTTGCGACTAGGTGCCTCCTCCAAACTGTATCAGACTCTTTCTAGGAGAGGCATTCTCTGAAAGTTGTGACTAGGTGCTTCCTCCAAACTGTATCAGACTCTTTCTAGGAGAGGCATTCTCTGAAAGTTGTGACTAGGTGCCTCCTCCAAACTGTATCAGACTCTATGCGAGAGACATTCTCAGAAAGTTGCGACTAGGTGCCTCCTCCAAACTGTATCAGACTCTTTCTAGGAGAGGCATTCTCTGAAAGTTGTGACTAGGTGCCTCCTCCAAACTGTATCAGACTCCTTCTAGGAGAGGCATTCTCTGAAAGTTGTGAGTAGGTGCCTCCTCCAAACTGTATCAGACTCTTTCTATGAGAGGCATTCTCAGAAAGTTGTGACTAGTGCCTCCTCCAAACTGTATCAGACTCTTTCTAGGAGAGGCATTCTCTGAAAGTTGTGACTAGTGCCTCCTCCAAACTGTATCAGACTCTTTCTAGGAGAGGCATTCTCAGAAAGTTGTGACTAGTGCCTCCTCCAAACTGTATCAGACTCTTTCTAGGAGAGGCATTCTCAGAAAGTTGTGACTAGTGCTTCCTCCAAACTGTATCAGACTCTTTCTAGGAGAGGCATTCTCTGAAAGTTGTGACTAGGTGCCTCCTCCAAACTGTATCAGACTCTTTCTAGGAGAAACATTCTCTGAAAGTTGTGACTAGGTGCCTCCTCCAAACTGTATCAGACTCTTTCTAGGAGAGGCATTCTCAGAAAGTTGTGACTAGTGCCTCCTCCAAACTGTATCAGACTCTTTCTAGGAGAGGCATTCTCTGAAAGTTGTGACTAGGTGCCTCCTCCAAACTGTATCAGACTCTTTCTAGGAGAGGCATTCTCTGAAAGTTGTGACTAGGTGCTTCCTCCAAACTGTATCAGACTCTTTCTAGGAGAGGCATTCTCTGAAAGTTGTGACTAGGTGCCTCCTCCAAACTGTATCAGACTCTATGCGAGAGACATTCTCAGAAAGTTGCGACTAGGTGCCTCCTCCAAACTGTATCAGACTCTTTCTAGGAGAGGCATTCTCAGAAAGTTGTGACTAGTGCCTCCTCCAAACTGTATCAGACTCTTTCTAGGAGAGACATTCTCAGAAAGTTGTGACTAGTGCCTCCTTCAAACTGTATCAGACTCTTTCTAGGAGAGGCATTCTCAGAAAGTTGTGACTAGGTGCCTCCTCCAAACTGTATCAGACTCTTTGTAGGAGAGGCATTCTCTGAAGGTTGTGACTAGGTGCCTCCTCCAAACTGTATTAGACTCTCTCTAGGAGAGATATTCTCAGAAAGTTGCGACTAGGTGCCTCCTCCAAACTGTATCAGACTCTTTCTCCGAGAGACATTCTCTGAAAGTTGTGAATAGGTGCCTCCTCCAAATGTTATGAGTCTCTCTCTAGGACAGACATTCTCTGAAAGTTGCGACTAGGTGCCTCCTCCAAACTGTATCAGACTCTATGCGAGGGACATTCTCAGAAAGTTGCGACTAGGTGCCTCCTCCAAACTGTATCAGACTCTTTCTAGGAGAGGCATTCTCAGAAAGTTGTGACTAGTGCCTCCTCCAAACTGTATCAGACTCTTTCTAGGAGAGGTATTCTCAGAAAGTTGTGACTAGTGCCTCCTCCAAACTGTATCAGACTCTGTCTAGGAGAGGCATGCTCAGAAAGTTGTGACTAGTGACTCCTCCAAACTGTATCAGACTCTTTCTACGAGAGGCATTCTCAGAAAGTTGTGACTAGGTGCCTCCTCCAAACTGTATCAGACTCTTTCTAGGAGAGGCATTCTCAGAAAGTTGTGACTAGTGCCTCCTCCAAACTGTATCAGACTCTTTCTAGGAGAGGCATTCTCAGAAAGTTGTGACTAGTGCCTCCTCCAAACTGTATCAGACTCTTTCTAGGAGAGGCATTCTCAGAAAGTTGTGACTAGTGCTTCCTCCAAACTGTATCAGACTCTTTCTAGGAGAGGCATTCTCTGAAAGTTGTGACTAGGTGCCTCCTCCAAACTGTATCAGACTCTTTCTAGGAGAAACATTCTCTGAAAGTTGTGACTAGGTGCCTCCTCCAAACTGTATCAGACTCTTTCTAGGAGAGGCATTCTCAGAAAGTTGTGACTAGTGCCTCCTCCAAACTGTATCAGACTCTTTCTAGGAGAGGCATTCTCTGAAAGTTGTGACTAGGTGCCTCCTCCAAACTGTATCAGACTCTATGCGAGATACATTCTCAGAAAGTTGCGACTAGGTGCCTCCTCCAAACTGTATCAGACTCTTTCTAGGAGAGGCATTCTCTGAAAGTTGTGACTAGGTGCTTCCTCCAAACTGTATCAGACTCTTTCTAGGAGAGGCATTCTCTGAAAGTTGTGACTAGGTGCCTCCTCCAAACTGTATCAGACTCTATGCGAGAGACATTCTCAGAAAGTTGCGACTAGGTGCCTCCTCCAAACTGTATCAGACTCTTTCTAGGAGAGGCATTCTCTGAAAGTTGTGACTAGGTGCCTCCTCCAAACTGTATCAGACTCCTTCTAGGAGAGGCATTCTCTGAAAGTTGTGAGTAGGTGCCTCCTCCAAACTGTATCAGACTCTTTCTATGAGAGGCATTCTCAGAAAGTTGTGACTAGTGCCTCCTCCAAACTGTATCAGACTCTTTCTAGGAGAGGCATTCTCTGAAAGTTGTGACTAGTGCCTCCTCCAAACTGTATCAGACTCTTTCTAGGAGAGGCATTCTCAGAAAGTTGTGACTAGTGCTTCCTCCAAACTGTATCAGACTCTTTCTAGGAGAGGCATTCTCTGAAAGTTGTGACTAGGTGCCTCCTCCAAACTGTATCAGACTCTTTCTAGGAGAAACATTCTCTGAAAGTTGTGACTAGGTGCCTCCTCCAAACTGTATCAGACTCTTTCTAGGAGAGGCATTCTCAGAAAGTTGTGACTAGTGCCTCCTCCAAACTGTATCAGACTCTTTCTAGGAGAGGCATTCTCTGAAAGTTGTGACTAGGTGCCTCCTCCAAACTGTATCAGACTCTATGCGAGAGACATTCTCAGAAAGTTGCGACTAGGTGCCTCCTCCAAACTGTATCAGACTCTTTCTAGGAGAGGCATTCTCTGAAAGTTGTGACTAGGTGCTTCCTCCAAACTGTATCAGACTCTTTCTAGGAGAGGCATTCTCTGAAAGTTGTGACTAGGTGCCTCCTCCAAACTGTATCAGACTCTATGCGAGAGACATTCTCAGAAAGTTGCGACTAGGTGCCTCCTCCAAACTGTATCAGACGCTTTCTAGGAGAGGCATTCTCTGAAAGTTGTGACTAGGTGCCTCCTCCAAACTGTATCAGACTCCTTCTAGGAGAGGCATTCTCTGAAAGTTGTGAGTAGGTGCCTCCTCCAAACTGTATCAGACTCTTTCTAGGAGAGGCATTCTCAGAAAGTTGTGACTAGTGCCTCCTCCAAACTGTATCAGACTCTTTCTAGGAGAGGCATTCTCTGAAAGTTGTGACTAGTGCCTCCTCCAAACTGTATCAGACTCTTTCTAGGAGAGGCATTCTCAGAAAGTTGTGACTAGTGCCTCCTCCAAACTGTATCAGACTCTTTCTAGGAGAGGCATTCTCTGAAAGTTGTGACTAGGTGCCTCCTCCAAACTGTATCAGACTCTTTCTAGGAGAGACATTCTCTGAAAGTTGTGACTAGGTGCCTCCTCCAAACTGTATTAGACTCTCTCTAGGAGAAACATTCTCTGAAAGTTGTGAATAAGTGCATCCTCCAAATTTTATAAGTCTCTCTCTAGGAAAGACATTCTTGGAGAGTTGCAAATAGGTGCCTCCTCCTAACTGCATCTGAATCTCTATGCGAGTGACATTCTCAGAAAGTTGCAACTAGATGCCTCCTCCAAACTGTATCAGACTCTCTCTAGAAGAGACATTCTCTGAAAGTTAGGTGCTTTCTTCAAACTGTATCAGACTCTCTATGCGAGTGACATTCTCAGAAAGTTGCAACTAGATGCCTCCTCCAAAGCAAGTTGTACTTGAAAATGTCACCTGTTTAAGTCTGGAATTACAAGAAATTTGTAAACATGTTTTTGTGACAATAAAGATGACTATGACTTACGATCCTTCATGTCAGTTGTGGTATATCCATCTCACTGTTGTAGATAATGGAGCTAGACCACGATGAGAGTCGGCCCCTGGAGCTGAGACATGACCTGGAGTGGCTCACCATCCTACACCTGACCAACCATCTGATCAGTGTCAAAAGGGGGCTGACCTACATGCCCGGGCCCTCTGGCAACGAGAGGTGGGGCACTCGGAGATTTAATTTACAGCTAATCAATTTCTCGTTCAATTTGTTACATCACAAGTTCCAGGTGTTTTTGAAAGCGTAGTATAAAATTTATACTCAAGAATTTATTGGGGAAACAACAGGATTACAGAATATGATTTTTACTGTTACTATGCAACATTTTTTCCTCATCTGCTATAAGCATAATGGGCCAAATATTCGTTAGAAAAAAAGTGGTGAAGGTTCAATACTGGATCCAGCTACCATTGGTCATTGGGCTATCAATTAGTGATTCTGGCTAAATAATCAGTCGGTATTGGTCATTAACAAGGCTTCACAAGGCACCTCTCACCTCACCCATTCTACGCTCGTCGTTAATTCATTCGCCTTAAAATACAGCCTAGTTGTGTTGGCGTTTTACAAAGTGATTAAGTAAATTAAGTTGGCAACACAACAGAAATTAATGACAACATTACATAGAAATCATTGCTTTTACAACCCTCTTTAGTTATGGAAGAAACTAATTAATGATTAATGTACCACGACTTACCATGCCATTAATACCACAAACCTATGAAGCTAAGAGTAATTCCTTAAATATTTTGTTTATCTTCAAATTTTTAATGTACTATGATGCGAATAAAAAAATTATTTTACCACAAGCTGCCAATTGTGATGTTGCTGGGTTTAAGGGGGTGGTTGCCGACGTCATTAGAGGATCAGTGTCATCAGGCAGGGCCTTTATTGTAAGGACCAAAACAAATCTGCAACGTTGTTAATTTTGACATCTGGATTGTAAAAGGGGGAATGAGACAACTCCTGTATTTCTTAAAAATTAGGCATTGCTGGCAGTTTAATTTACAGACGACCTACTTATTTTGTAGTTGGGATCGCCTGATTGCATCATGGCTACAAATGGTAGTACCTAATAGTCAATTGTTACACAATTGAGTAACACTTTTTCTTTTAGTTCTCAATATCATGTACTTACCCTTATCTAACATTTACACATGACTTTTAGCGAATTTCCCCAATAGGGAAGAAGCTATTACCATGGGTGGCATGGTAAGACTTAATCCCGAGACCATGATAACTTTTTGTTTTGAGGTCCCCAGATGGCAAAAACACTATTCGTTCATATATATATAAATATAAATATATACCCCCCGTAGCAGCAAACCTGCGTACTCAGCGAATTTCCAATGCATATATCTTAATACCACATAAAGCCATATACCACGTTTCATCAATATACATTCATAAATAAACGATTTATGACATTTTAATTATTCTCCATAAGAATAACATGGCGGCTGAATAAGCAGGTTTGCTGAAGCAAGGAACACAACAATTTGGGTTTTATACAAATATCAATATAACTCAAGAAGGTAAAGCCACATACTAAATTTTATTCATTTATGTTCATAATTGAGATAACACGTTACTTATTCTCTATAAGAATAACATGGGAGCTGAGTATGCAGGTTTGCTGCCATGGGAACTATCGGCCAAAAAATGTTTTTTAGTGAAAATATCAATAGACAACATCGATATCAGAATCATTTTATTTATTGTAATTTTCTTATACAGAATGGACAACGTCAAACACAATATCATAAGAAGAAATATTCAGTAATAATGTCAGTAAGATCAACATAATACCTATCATAAATATAATACATTGCAACGCATAATACACAGTATAAAATTAACAATAAATGTCTTGCTCTGAGTTTAAAAATTCATTTACAGACTAAAAAGCATTAACAATAAGACATTTAGAAATTTTTTCCTATATGATTCTAAATCTATTAATCTCCATGTTTCGGGAAGTCTGTTGAACAATTTAATTTGTAAATATTTATGGTTCTTAGCGTACTTCTCCAATCTTACAGTGGATAAAACTAAATCTTTGGCATGTCTTGTTTGATAGTTATATATATTAAAAGCTAACAAATTTTGTAATATTTTCTCTCACGTACATTAAATTCTGAAAAATGAAAATACTAGGAACAGTCATTATGTTGTAATTAGTAAAATAGGCCTTGCAACTGTCCCTGTACCCCAAACCAAATAAAATTCTTACTGCCTTCTTCTGCCTCAAGAAAACTCTCTCTGCACCCACGCTATTACCCCATAACATATTTGCTTATAATAAATGGGAATGAAAAAACTGAAATATGCCATTCTCATCAAATTATTACTGACACAGCTATTTAATTTTCTCAATAAAAAGCACACCCTTGAAAGCTTTGAAATGATGTTATTAGTGTGTTCCTCCCAGATAAGTTTGTGATCAAGAGTAACACCCAATAGTTTTACTGCTTTTGCAATTCCATTTTCAATTTCTATATTTCTTAAAGAGAAAATAATATGTTCGGTTTTGTTTTCATTAATTTTTAGAGAGTTAAATTTGAACCAGCAATGAGCTGTATCAACTGATGTATTAATATTACTTATAACATTATTCAAGCAATTGTCATTTACTAAAACACAGAGCATAAGGTATGGTGTTACAATCTAAGTTATAGGGCAAGTCATTAACACAAAGAATAAAAACAAGAGGGCCCAGGACTGAACCCTGTGGGACCCCAGCAAGAACCTCCTGAAAAGACGAACATTGATTATTTAAACTGACCATATGTAACCTACTACACAAGTATGATTAAAAAAATGTTAACGAATTTTTGCTGATTCCATAGAACTTGAGTTTATTTAACAAAATTTCATGAGAAATACTATCGAAGGCCTTGCTTAGGTCCAACAAAGTCACTCCCACAAACTCATTGGCCTCAAAACTATTTAAAATGTGTGTAGCAGTATTGTCTAAAGCCTTAACTGTAGATATCCTGGCCGAAATTGGCTATCTGACAGAATTTTATACCTTTCCAAGAAATCAAGTAGCTGCTCCTTAACACAAGTTTCTAAAATTTTTGAAAAAACTGATATAATTGTTAATGTCCTAAAATTATCAATAAAAGATCTGTCACCTTTCTTAAACAAGGGAATACTTTTGGATGCTTTTAAACAGCTTGGAAAGTGTGAAGATGATAGACTTAAGATTAATTATATAAGTCAAGGGTTCAACTATAAAAAAAGAAATGAGTTTCACTATTCTATTTGAAAAACCAAATATATCTTCACACTTAGATGTACCTAGAGATGTTATAATAGTAATTATTTTTTCTTCATTTACTCCTTTCCAAGTAAAGCTTACAGGTGGGCTCTTAGCATTAACTAGGAATTCATTATGACTTAAGCTATTATTATTTATGAACTGGTACTTGCACACAACTTCCCTCCCAATATTAATATAGTGGTCATTAAACTGATCTGGAGTAATTGGTGCCGAAGGATTATCTCTCCAAAAATGATTCCCAGCTTCTAGTTTTATAATGTTCCAAGCAGCTAAGCACTTATTACTAGCATTATTAATAATAATCATCATTACATTTGATTTTTTCCTCCTTAATTTTTTCTCTGTACATTCTCCTTTGTAAGTTATAACAATTCCTTAAAACAACATTATCTTTACACATTGGTATTTTTAACATGTCCCTCAGTATGTTCACAATACCTCTCATTCTCTTTAATGAATAATTAAACCATACCGAGTTGGCAGTTTTCATTTTTGTTTGCTGCTTAACAACCTTCTGAAGCCTTGGACAATAGTAATTGTATAACGTTGATAAAGTATTTACAAAGTATTCAAAAGAAGAATCAGTATCTGTCATTTTAAAAAGAAATTGCCAATCAAACTGAGACAGATGTTTCACAAACATATATAAATTGCTTTCATTTAACTTTCTAAAAGATATATTTTTCATTCGTACAGGAGCAGGTAATACACAAAATTTAAAATGAATTATCTCATGGTCTGAGATACGATACTTCCATAAACAACTCGCATAACAGCTTTTATCTACATTTGTGGCTATGTTGTCAATTGCTTTCTTTTTTCTAGTTGGAGAATTATTGACATGATATAAATTAAAAGATTTGAGTATATTAATTAGCAATACTGTTTCTAACCTTTAACAGCTAAAAAATCCACATTAAAGTCCGCACCAAGAACAATTCTACTGTTAGGTTTCTTATTACATATAAATACCCCCGTCGCAGCAAACCTGCATACTCAGCGAATTTCCAATGAATATATAACATAACACATTAACACTTAACAGGATTCATAAGAAGTATATTCACAAACAAGCGATATTAAAAATAGTAATTATCGTCCATAAGAATAACATTGGGGATGAGTACGCAGGTTTGCTGCAAAAAGGAACACAAAATAATGGGATTTTATACAAATATCATTAGAACTCATCTACGTAAAGTCACATACCAAGTTTCATTCATATACAGTTATAAGTAAGCGATATATAACATTTTAATTATTCTCCATAAGAATAACATGGGGACCGATTACCTAGGTTTGCTGCTACGGGAACCATACGTGAAAATTTTGTATTTTGTGCAAACAACGATAAACCCCAACCAGATGAAGCCATATACCAAAATTTGTCAGTTTATGTTCATAAATAAGCGAGATATACAATTTTTCTTTTTTTCCATGAGAATAACATTAGACAACGTACTGTGTTTAGCACTTTCAATATCTCAGGAACCAATTGACGTAGAGCATTGATAAAAATACCAAATTTTTTTCATGCTGAATTAAATGGTAAAAATTAAAATTTGATTTGAATAAAAATTACATGTGGAAACCCCAAAAAACCCATTTTTGGGGTACAAAACCCCCCAAAAACCCCTCTTTGGATGGTGCGATTCGTCTGGTTTTCAAACTCGTTCAAATAAATGGTGCTTTACACATTTGTACCAAATTTCATTAAGATCGGACCTTGTTTACAAGAGTTATCGTGCTTACGGACATATATATATACATATATAAACATTTGAACGAATGGTGTTTTTGGCATCTGGGGACCTCAAAATTAAAAGTTATCATGGTCTCGGGCTTAAGTCTTACCATGAGACCTACGGTAATAGCTTCTTCCCTATAGGGGAAATTCGCTAAAAGGAGCAGAGATTCAAGATACGTCAAAAATATGTTACAATTAGTGTCAGGGTTTCTATATAAAGAAATAAATACTACATTAAAAATATCAATATATATTCAAACAGCTTCAAAAAGACTGGTTAAGGTGAGATGGGAGATGCCAACTATTTCAAATGTCAAATTATCTCTAACTAAGATAGAGGCTCCTCCATAGGGCTCATCTCTACAATATGCAGCATACAGATATGAAGCAATATACTGCAATATGAAGCAATATTTCATCAGGATTAGTTGATAAATAAGCGAGATATACAATTTTTCTTATTCTCCATAAGAATAACATTGGACAACGTACTGTGTATAGCACTTTCAATATCTCTCTAACCATTTGACATAGAGCAATGATCAAAACACCAAATTGTGCATCTTTTTAAGTTGATTCCAATGTAAAAAACTAAAATTTTACTTTTTCAAAAATGATGATATAAACAACTCAAATACCCATTTTTGGGGTACAAAACCCCCCAAAATACCCCCTTCGGATAAGTCGATTTGTCTCGTTTTCGAACTTTAAGTCATATATGCTGCTTTACATGTTTATACCGAATTTCGTCAAAATCGGATAATTTTTACGAGTGTTATCGTGCTCACGGACACACACACACACACACACACACATATATATATATATATATATATATACCCCCGTCGCAGCAAACCTGCATACTCAGCGAATTTCCAATGGAGATATAACTGTCTTAATACTACATAAAGCCACTTACCAAGTTTCATAAAAATATATTCACAAATAAGCAATACATACAATTTTAATTATTCTCCATAGGAATAACATTGGGGCTGAGTATGCAGGTTTTGCTGCATCAAGGAACTCAAAAAATGGGTTTTTATGCTATTATTGATATAACTCAACTAGGTGAAGACATATATCAGTTTTTATTCATTTATGTTCATAATAATTAAGGGAGACATAGCATTTAATTATTATCCATAAGAATAACAAGCGCCTGAGTACGCAGGTTTGCTGCTACAAGAGCCTTTAACGAAAAAATGTTTTTGAACAAATATCAATGGACCACAACCATATGAAGCCGTATTCCAAGTTTCATCAGTATTCATTCATAGGCCTAAATAAGCGAGATATAAATTTTTTATTTTCCTCCATAAGAATAACATTCTAAATAAGCGAGATATAAATTTTTTATTTTCCTCCATAGAATAACATTAGACAACGTACTGTGTCTAGCACTTTCAATGTCTCGGTAACCAATTGACGTAGAGGAATGATCAAAATACAAAATTGTTTGATTTTTTAAGCTGAATCCAATGGTAAAAACTTAAATTTGACTTTTTCCAAAATTATATGCAACAAATTAAAAAAAAACATTTTTGGGGTACAAAACCCCCCAAAATACCCCATAGGATAGAGCGATCTGGCTGGTTTTCGAACTTAGTCATAAATGTTGCTTTACAGGTTTATACCAAATTTCATCAAAATCGGATAATTTTTATCGTGCTCACGGATACATATATATGTGTATATATATAGTTCCGAACGAATGGTGTTTTTGGGGTCTGGGGACCTCAAAACTAAAAGTTATCATGGTCTACCTAGGTCTTACCATGCCAACTACGGTAATAGCTTCTTCCCTATAGGGGAAATTCGCTAATATATATATATACATATATATTTAGTTTTGAACGAATGGCGTTTTTAGAATCTAGGGACCTCAAAACAAAATTTATCATGGTCCCGGGCCTAGGTCTTACCATGCCGATTACTTCTTCCCTATAGGGGAAATTCGCTATTATATCTAGCAGTTAAGATGCCAAACGACTTTATATACTAACACATTAAAACAGATAGATATATAAATGATGAAAAAGAAGTTTTATTCAAATTTTCGTTTATAATACAAACGTTTTCAAGCAATAAAGAAGAAATAATGGAATTTGAACGGTAAATAAATAAAACATACTGTTCAAATTCAATTACAGTAATATAAATACAAATAATACAAAATAAATAAAAATATTTATTTTAGCGAATTTCCCCTATAGGGAAGAAGCTATTACCGCAGTCGGCATGGTAAGACCTAGGCCCGGGACCATGATAAATTTTCGTTTATATATATAAACTAAACTAAAATGAGTGTGTTTATGTGAGTGTCCGTGGGAGCGATAACCTCGTAGAAAAGGTCCAATTTTGATGAAATTTGGTACAAACGTGTAAAGCAGCATTTATGACTTTAACTTCAGAAACCATACTATCCGAAGGGGTATTTTGGAGGGGTTTTGTACCCCAAAAATGGGTTTTTTGAGTTTTTTACATATAATTTTTGAAAAAGTAAAATTTTTTTCATTGGAATCAACTTAAAAAGACGCACAATTTGGTGTTTTAATCATTGCTCTACGACAATTGGTTACTGAGATATTGAAAATGCTAAACACAGTACGTTGTCGAATGTTATTCTTATGGAGGTTAAGAAAAGTTGTATATCTCGCTTATTTATCAACTTATCCTGACGAAACATGGTATATTGCTTCGTTTCATTGTGGTCTATTGATATTTGCACAAACACCCATTATTTGGCCGATAGTTCCCTTAGCAGCAAACCTGCATACTCAGCCCCATGTTATTCTTATAGAGAATAAGTAACGTGTTATCTCCTTTAATTATGAACATAAATTAATAGAACTTGGTATGTGGCCTTACCTAGTTGAGTTATATTGATATTTGTATAAAACCCACTTTTAGTGTTCCTTATTTCAGCAAACCTGCATACTCATCCGCCATGTTATTCTTATAGAGAATAATTAAAATGTCATAAATCGTTTATTTATGAATGTATATTGATGAAACTTGGTATGTGGCTTTATGTGGTATTAAGATAAATTTATATGCATTGGAAATTCGCTGAGTATGCAGGTTTGCTGCTACGGGGTATTTATTTATTTACTGTTCAAATTCCATTCTTTCTCCTTTATCACTTGAAAACGTTTGTATTATAAATGAAAATTCGTAAAAAACTTCTTTTACATCATTTATATCTATCTTTTTTAATGTGTTAGTATATATATATGTGTGTGTGTGTGTGTGTGTGTGTGTGTGTGTGTGTGTGTGTGTGTGTGTGTGTGTGTGTGTGTGTCCGTTACCACGATAACTTTTGAAAGAAACGCCCGATTTTGATGACATTTGGTACAAATGTGTAGAGTAACATTTATGACTTTAAGTTCGAAAACCAGATCGATCGGACTATGGGAAGGGGGTTTTAAATTGTCCAAAAATCAGTTCTTTAAATTTCTTCCGCTAAAATTTTAAAAACACTCAATTTTGGTTATAACCATTTTGTAGAGCTTAAAAAAACAAATAATTTGGTATTTTGAATCATAAACCTAGGTTAAGTGGTTGTAGAAAAAAGTCAAAAAACGCGTCCATAAAATTTCCCATGTAAATCTTATGGGAAAAAGGTTTTTTGGATTTTCCTCAGATAATTTTACTAAAAACTTCACACTTCTTTTTACCAAACAGTTTAGCTCTACAAAAAAATCATTTTGGTGTTTTAATTGTTGTTCTACGTCCAACCGTTGCAGAGATATCCAAAGTGCTAAACACATTACGTTGTCCAATGTTATCCTTATGGAGAATAAATAAAATTGTATATCTCGATTATTTATGAATCTATATTGATAAAACTTGGTATGTGGCTTCAACTAGTTGTGGTATATTGATATTTGCACAAACAATTTTTTTGTCGATTTTCCCCGTAGCAGCAAACCTGCATACTCAGCCCCATATTATTCTTATAGAGAATAAGTAGTTTTTTATCTCCCTTATATATCTTCATCAAGGCAGAAGCACGGAAATCAGCCTATCGATTAAAAGTCGCAGGCCAATGGAGGGAAGGCCTGTCTGGAACAGGCCATTGCACCATCACCAAAGCTGTTGCTCAAAACCCTGTGCTTGATATGACATCAGATGTCATGAGTACGGAGGTGGTTTTCACTAAACCTTTTTCTGTTGGATTCTGCTCCAGAGAAGAGTGGACATCTGAGGAAGGGCCCTATTCCAGGAAGGGCAGCCTTGTCTGGTACACGGACGGCTCTCTCATTGAAGGAAAATCTGGCTACGGGGTGTACAGTGAATCACCTAGAACAGAACTCTGTGCAAGTCTGGGACAACACTGTACTATTTTTCAAGCAGAAATTTGTGGCATCATGGTTTGTGCCAATCTCGGCATTGCCAGACGCTATTGCGACAGGCATATAGTAATCTTGTCAGATTGTCAGGCTGCCCTCAAGGCTCTTGACTCCAACGAAATCAAGTCAAAATTGGTGTGGGAATGTTACAACACTCTCTGCAAACTCGCGACACGCAACTCGGTGCATCTTGGTTGGGTACCTGGCCATGTAGGCATAGGTGGCAATGAGTGTGCAGATAAGCTTGCTAAAAGAGGTTCCGGTATGCCATTCTTTGGTCCAGAGCCAAGCTGTGGCATAAGCAAAACAACTGCTTTTCACACAATAAACAAATGGTCCAGGGACTTACATCGCCAGCAATGGCAAGGTCATACTGGTCAAGCACTTGGCAAAAGGCTGCTAGCAGATACTAGCTCTTACTTCACTAACTGGTTGGTGAGGTTGGGCAGAGGTCGGGTTAAGCAGTTGATTGCTCTGATAACTGGACATGGCCATTTCAGGAAACATCTCCACACTCTCGGACTCAGAAATGAAAGTCAGGTGTGTAGGCTCTGCAATCAGTCTGAAGAGACTGCCAAGCATATCATACTGGACTGCGAGAGACTCGGGGCAAGGAGAAGGGCTCTGTTTGGTTGTAAGCAACCAGGTGATGAAAGGGACGCTAGTATTGGTAAAAAACTCCTGGATCTCGTAAAGGGTACGGGCATTGGTTTGCCATACTAACGTACAAGGGACACACAATAAGCTTCGGTTGACGTGTGAGGATCTTTGAATCTTTGGATCTCTGAATCCGTCCCTTTAACAACACATAAACATAAACATCTCCCTTAACTATAAACATAAATTAATAAAACTTGGTAAGTAGCTTCACCTGGTTCAATTATATTGATAATTGCATAAATCTCATTTCTTATCTTCCTCGTTGCAGCAAACCTGCGTACTCAGTCCTAATGTTATTCTTATGCGGAATAAATAAAATGTTATAAATCACTTATTTATGAATGTTTTTTTGTCAAACTTGGTAAGTGGCTTTATGTAGGAGTGAGAAACATATAAATGCATTGGAAATTCGCTGAGTACGCAGGTTTGCTGCGACGGGAGGTATTTATCTTCCTCGTTGCAGCAAACCTGCAGACTCAGCCCTAACGTTATTCTTATGGAGAATAAATATCACTTATTTATGAGTGGATTTTTGTAAAACTTGGTAAGTAGCTCTATGTAGTATTGAGACACATATATATGCATTGGAGATTCGCTGAGTACGCAGGTTTGCTGCGAGGGGGATATTTTATTTTTATATAAGAAAATAAACTGAGCATTCTATCGCTCAACCCAGGTGGATATTTACACCCACCGAGGAGGAGAAGGCTTATGTTCTCAAGAGGTTCAACGATGATCTCACGGTGCCGAGGAACTTCAGCCAGACAGTGCCTGCGTGGAGTCCCGAGGGGGAGGAGGGGGGGCGGCTGACACCGCAGCTCAACCCCCAGACTGTGGCGTTGTGCGAGCGGCTGGGGGTGGACGACCCTCTCGCCCTGCTGCTGGGGCCCAGTGGGGAGAGCACCCCCACCTCCTCCACCCCTAGCTTCCTAACGCCCGACAGGTCCAGGAACACGTCGCAGGTCTCGTTCACCGATGTGTCCCCTTCGGACTCTACGTACGACGAGTCCTGCAGGAGCTTGAGGTATGTGACAACAGTAGTGGTTAATATGTATGCCTGTGCCTTCATGAATGGCTATGCAGCCATTAATGGCTGCGTGATAATGGCTATTTGTTTTATAATAAGTTACCGTTAGATATTAGACTACTTAGTGGCAAGGATTTTAAAGTTAAACTTAATTATTTTCTCTGTAAAGAATCTTTCTACTCTGCGGAAGAATATATTACAAAAGTTTGGACTATGAAGGACTTTTAGTTTATGTATTAAAATGGTTTTGACATGCCAATGTATTTGCATGAAATATTTTCTGGCTGAATAAAATTATTATTATTATTATTAGGAATTTATTTTTTTAATGTGTGTAAAATAGGCCTAGACTGACTTTTGTTTTCTTCCTTATTTTAGCGAATTTCCCCTATAGGGAAGAAGGTCTCATGGTAAGACCTAAGCCCGAGACCATGATAACATTTCGTTTTGAGGTCCCCAGATGCCAAAAACACTATTCGTTCAAATTTATATATATGTGCAAAATCTCATTTTATTTACCCTGATAATTTCCATGCTAATTTCCTTTTTTTAAATTTAAAATATATTTTTCTGTTTTATAAGTTATATTAAAGTTTAGGTAGGAAAATCACATCATATTTCCCCACCAGAAACAGTTTAGATAGGCCTATCATATTATATAAATCATCAAATATAAATGTTAATTAGCCTAGTAAATAACTTTAAGATAGTTCTTAATGTAACAAAATTGCTTCAAAACCTTATATAAATTTATTCCAAACCATTAAGTTTTCTTTAAAATCCAAATTATGCTCCATAACAGTTAATATAGTGCAACCAGTGAAGTGAGCTACAAGCGCTGAAGAATGATTAAGTATGCCGTGCCAGATGTGAATTTTTATAACAATGCACCAGACTCTCTCTTTGAAAATAGCTGGCCTAGTGGTAACTGCGTTTAAAATTGGATCTATTTTTAAAATGTGATTTTACCCCATAAATTAGGATTTTGGACATCAAAAACCCAAATTTGTATATTAGAAGAAGAGCCACAGGCATTACTTTTGCCCTTTTGTTACGGCCTAGAAGAAATATAAGCCTGTGGTGAAGATAAAATAGGCTGGTGAGACCAACCCATATTCTCCATTGTGTAGCCAGATATGAACTTTCATTAATTACCTAATCGTATTAAAATATCAATCTACCAGACTTTGAACAATCAATAAATTAATAAAGAGAACCTTTTCAATCTTCTAAATTACATATTCAAGGACTATTTTCAAGATTTAAATTCATTTGACAGTTTTAAAATCAATTAACAGTAGCCTAAAAATCACGTTGTCGAGCAGCATTGTTGGAGGACTGCATAGCATTTCCAAGTGAACATTACTTACCTTCCAACTGTTATTGAGCAAACCTTGAATATTTTACCACTTTTCAGAGACTTTAACAAAATTATCTTAGAGCGCCTTCACACAAGGTCGCTGCGACTGGGTCGCAACCACCCGTCGGCCACTTGACTCGTCGAAATTGCATTTAGCCTTATGGAGCCCTTCACACTAGTGGGTCACAGCGACCCACTCGGTGGCCACGGAACTGCAACGCCGTGCGATGGCAGCGACCCTGCTTTTTAGCGACTTCACACTCGGTGACTGCGACCAAGTTTTCGGGATGCGCGTGCAGCTTGTTTTGATAGTCTGCCTGCCTCCTTCCTATATGTCTGTCATTTTCTGACGACTCGTTTCACTGATCCCACTGTTGTGGAACTATCTTTTTTGTGTCTGTGTTGTTTAGCGTTTATAAGTTTATTGTGCCTTTTTAAAATTTAACTGTACTTCACACCACAAATTAAATAAATGTATAAATAAATCATTCATAAATAAAATAATAATTTTGTTGTATTATAATACTGTATTTATTATACATAATATATTTATATTATACAGGGTGTATGAAAACAAGAAAGTATGTAACCAGTTTGTATACACCCAGTTTATATATTATGTTATTAAAATATAATATCATTATATGTAAATAATAATTCATTATAATAAATAATTTCATAAAATTCATACTTTTTTAAAATTAATTGTGGATTTTAAAATCCATTCTTTGTTTTCTTGCCCGCCTTCTTCTTTTGCATAGCAAAATCACAAGCAGGAGATCCTCATCCTAATCACTCTAATCCATCTTGACGAATTAATTAAAAATATAGTTTAGCGAGACTGCTATAGCGAATGGCAGATACAGGTGGCAGACGACCAAAACAATCTGCGCGCGCATCCTCACAACTTGGTCGCAGCCACCATATGTGAAGGGACAGGCGTGGCTGCGACTGCTACAAGTCAAGTGGCTTCCACCCGGTCGCAGCGACCTAGTGTGAAGGCGGCCTTACAATATATTAGTAGCATATGAGTATAATTGATGATTCCACACGTAAGAATATATTCAACGCCAGCACGATCACCCCTTGCCTGAGAAAGAACCTTGTGACCCTGCCTAAACACTATCCTTAAGAAATAATTAAAGAAGGATAGTAATTAAACATCTTCTCCTCTTTGTAAACATTTATTTTAAACCCCTTTTTCACATTTCAAGATTATCATTTTGTATTTTAATAAAGTTAGGTCCATCTTTGTACATTGTGTTTGATTCAGTCAGAGGTAATGATGATACAAATTTGTAACATATCGTACTCAATCAGCATTTAGGTAGCATTTTTTAGCATATTGAGCAGGCAGTTGACGGAGCAAAATAATAGAAAGACAGAGATTTATTTATTTATTGTTTATTAGTTTAAGTAAGAAAGAAAGAGTATCGAGACATAAAAATATATTTAGAGTGTATTTACATAATGTATACAGGTTGTCCCACAAGTAAAGTGCCAAACTCTGGGAAAAGGTTATATGGGTCAAAATAAAGAGAAAATCAAGAATAAAATTGTTTCCAAAAACGCTTCCGTTTACCAGATATCCGCCATTTTGGATTTTTTACAAAATAATTGTTATCTTCAAAATTGTTCAACCGATCTTTATAAAACTCGGTAAGTATGTTTAAATAAAAGAGACCTACTGTAGAAAAAAAAATCAACTTGGTCCAATTTAAAATTTCAAAATGGCGGCCATTTTAAACTTTTAATCTAAAATGGCAGGAAAACGCTAAAAAATACAAAAATGTACTAAGACCATTTTTTTTAGAAAATTAATGTAAACTAAGACCAATTTTTTTTAGAAAATTTTATTTCAAATCTATCTATACCAAAAACATGAGAATCGAACCAAAATAATCGAGATACATTGAAATGTGTGTTAAGAGGCAGCAAAAAATCCATTTTTTAATCCCATTATGTGTTGTCACTCAATAAATGGTTTCAATGTAGGCTATCTCGGTTATGTTTTGTTCGATTCTCATGTTTTTGGTGTTGACAGATTGGAAATACAATTTTCTAAAAAAATTGGTCTTAGTAAATTTTAGCGAATTTCCCCTATAGGGAAGAAGCTATTACCGTAGTTGGCATGGTAAGACCTAGGCCCAGGACCATGATGACTTTGTTTGAGGTCCCCAGACCCCAAAAACACCATTCGTTCGAAACTGTATATATATGTGTGTCCGTGAGCACGATAACTCTCGTAAACATTATCCGATTTTGATGAAATTTGGTATAAACGTGTAAAGCAACATTTATGACTTTAATTTCGAAAACCAGCCAGATCGCTCTATCCGAAGGGGTATTTTGGGGGGGTTTTGTACCCCAAAAATGGGTTTTTTGAATTTTTTACATTTAATTTTGGAAATAGTCAAATTTTAGTTTTACCCATTAGATTCAGCTTAAAAAAACACATAATTTGGTATTTTGATCATTTCTCTACGTTAATTGGTTACCGAGATATTGAAAGTGCTAAACACAGTACGTTGTCTAATGTTATTCTTATGGAGGAAAATAAAAATTTTATATCTCGCTTATTTATGAATGTATACTGACGAAACTTGGTATACGGCTTCATCTGGTTGTGGACCATTGATATTTGCTCAAAAAAGATATTTTTTTACCAAAGGCTCCCGTAGCAACAAACCTGCGTACTCAGCCCCATGTTATTCTTATGGAGAATAAGTAACGTGTTATCTGTCTTCATTATGAAAATAAATTAATGAAATTTGGTATGTGGCTTTACCTACATGAGTTATATTGATATTTGTATAAAACCCCATTTTTGTGTTCCTTGCTTCAGCAAACCTGCATACTCAGCCGCCATGTTATTCTTATGGAGAATAATTAAAATGTAATAAATTGTTTATTTATGAATGTTTATTGATGAAACTTGGTATGTGACTTTATGTAGTATTAAGATACATATATATATATGCATTGGAAATTCGCTGAGTACGCAGGTTTGCTGCTACAGGGGTATTTGCATTTTTTACCGTTTTCCCGCCATTTTAGATTAAAAGTTTAAAAAGCCGCCATTTTGAAATTTTAAATTGGACCAAGTTGAATTTTTTTCTACAGTAGGTCTCTTTTATTTAAACATACTTACCGAGTTTTATAAAGATCGGCTGACAAATTTTGATGATAATTATTTTGTAAAAAATCCAAAATGGCGGATATCTGGTAAACGAAGCTTTTTTTTTTTTTTATTTTATTCTTAATTTACTCTTTATTTTAACCCATACAATCTTTTCCCAGAGTTGGGCACTTTACTTATGGGAACCCTGTATAGAAGACGGTAAAATATACAAAAGATGGTACAAGGCCTTTTTTTATACCATCTTTTATGTATATTTTACCGTCTTGTATGTAAGTACAGTATAAGTGTAAATATACTTTATAGTGTTGTAAGACGTATTTTATTTATCCTGTTTATATTTTTGTGTTTTCGGAAAAATAAATTTCAAAGTATTTATTATACAACTTTTTTACCATATTTTCTCCCCAAACCAATATAAACATGTTGTAGTATATTCAATTACCTACATAAAAATGTGTAACACTTAGGGTATTTTTTTTATATTAGTGTTATGTAACAATATAAAAATAGTCGCGGAATTGGTAAATTTGTGAAAAGTAATACTTTTCATTGAGAGCACTGTAATTTGTATAAAGATAAATAATGTCATATTATATCTATATATTATTACTTCTGGTGTTTATAAACAATAATATATATAAGTACTATCATAGATTAAGCATACTCCTTAGGAGATCACCCATCGTAATGGGACAAGCGTACACGGTCTGCTTGTACGTCCAAGGCGACGGCGGAGCTAGTTCGGAACGTCTACGCTGCCGCGCTGCTGTCGCTGCCCTTCCCCTCTCCCCCTTCGGCCGCGCGCCCATCCTGACAGCCCCTCCGCTAACCCCTCTTAAATCTCCCATCTCCCAACCCCCAACACACACACTCCGCTGAGGGCACCGACCGAAGCCCGTTACCACGTCCCGCCACCGCCAACGGCCGAGGCGCCTCGCCGAGGTGGTGTACTGCCTGAAACTGCCGCAAGCGTCTTTCGATTTTCATAGGAATGTCATGACCCATTCACATTACAATGTTATATTATTATACGCTAGTTATTAACAGGTGAAGACTGAGAAAGAATATGTTCGACCTTGCCTTATAAATCTGATTAATGATTATATTAATTGTTTTTGAGTTTTCCCAGTAAATTTAATTTATTTTTTATATTTTGCGAACCTTAAATTTAAACTTTGGTAGTTGCAACATATTTTAATAATGGATGCTGTTTTTTTTTTCAAAGCAAGTACCGAGTCCAAAGTGGTTGTGAAATCACTGTGATTTATGAAAGTCCAAAATTCATGAAATCTTAATAATCTCAGATGATAATAAATTCACTGTTCCTTAATTATGTCCGCATTGTTGTTCACTGTTTCCTGCTTCATTCCTCATAAGCAATAAGCATAAATTAGTTGTGGTCCAGAAATGTCAAGAAGTCTTTACCATTTATCAGGGGCGGATCCAGGGAGTCTCGTTGGGGGGAAATGCCGGGGATTTTGGGGGGTATGGAATACTGTTCAGGCTCAGGGGTGGGGGGTCCGGGATTCCATCCCCGGAAATTTGTTAAAAATTCCATATCAATAATTTTATTGGCCGTAAAAAATAGCCGAACGCGTTTTATTGACCACATTGTGCGTTATCGGCCTAAAAAGACGACTGTATAGAATTCATGGACCAAAATCAGAAATTGTACCTGTTATTTCGGATAAAAATGACAATTTGACCGCATTTCATGGTCGCCGTAACTTTTAGACCAAAAACGACCAATGAACGTAGTTTATCGGCCAAAAATACCGCAATAGTTTATACTCAAACCGCAACTCAAAGGCCAACCGCCAGCGGAAGTATCAAAGTATGTTATCGTCGAAAACAAAGATTTTACCGAGACTAACATCGAAACAAATCTTATCAGCCGAGATACGGCGATCTTAAAAGACACCCGAGATACATATTATTGGCCTAAAATAGCAATATATTCTAATTTAGCCGTCTAAAACGTCAATCGGACCACATTTTTTAGCCTGAAAACGGTCAAACTGTGTTATTAGAAAAATTACCGATCGGGTGTGTGTTATCAACCAAAATCGATAATGTTATCGGCAATTTTACAGCAAAATTGCTAGCCAAAATACGACCGCAAAGTTTGTTATCGGCTGAAAATTGAGTACCAACCTTATTTAATGCCGGAAATGTACTTAATCGCTCAAAAACGGCAATCGGACCGCATTTTATCGGTAAAAAACAAAGCCGGGTCGTGTTTTATATACAAAAGCGAAGTCCGAAACGCATTTTACCGGGCAAAATCAGATATTTGGCCGTGTTTTATCGGTAAAACATAAATTTTGCCACAACTTGGTGGGAAAAAACTCTTCACTCAAAAACACCAAAATGAGTGAATTTTTAAGTATAATGGAATGGACCACGTTTTATTGGCCTCAAGTGGCAAGCGAGCCGCATATTATCCACGGAAATAGCAATATAGCCTTGTTTTAGCGCCCAAAAAAAGCAATTGACCGACAAACCCCTTTTGCGATTTGTAGGGCAAAAACATTGACCTCAAAAAATTGAAGTGCCGCATTTTATCGGCCGAAAAAGTCTGCGTTTTACAGAAAAAAAATTTTTTAAACAAAATAGGCAATTCCACTTCATTCTATTTGCCGAAAACAACCGTTTTCCTAGCATTTTAAAGTCCGAAATCGACGGTCGCAACTTGTTTATTGACCGAAAATGACGACCGAGCTTCAATATATGCCAAAAATCACAATCTAACCGTGATTTATCATAAAAATTGGCAACCGGACCACATTTCCCCAACGAAAAATAAAGCCGGATTCCGTTTTATATTCGTTCAAATTTATATATATGTATATATATATATATATATACATATATACATATACATATACATATACATATACATATATATATATATGTGTGTGTCCGTGAATGCGATAACTTGAGTAAAATACGTCCGATTTCGATGAAATTTGGCTCAAATGTGTAAAGTGACATTTATGACTTTAAGTTCGAAAACCAGAAAAATCGGGCCATGGGAAGGGGGGTTTATGGGGGTTTTAAATTTTCCAAAAAGTCAGTTTTATGCATTTTTTACCATAAAATTTTTAAAACACTTAATTTTGGTTTAGACCATGTTATAGAGCTTAAAAAAACAAATAATATGGTATTTTGAATTATTAAGCTAGGTTAAGTGGTTGCGGAGAAAATCCAAAAAAACCTGCTCATAAAATCTCCTATGTTAATCTTATGGGAAAAAGGTTTTTGGCTTTTCCTAAGTTAATTTTAATGTAAACTTCACATTTGCTTTTACCAATCAACTCAGCTCCACAAAACAATCACTTTGGTGTTTAAATTGTGATTCTACGTCCAACCGTTGCAGAGATATTCAAAGTGCTAAACACAGTACGTTGTCCAATGTTATCCTTATGGAGAATAAATAAAATTTGATATCTCCATTATTAATGAATGTATATTGATGAAACTTGGCACGTGGGGTCACGTAGTACTAGTATATTGATATTGGCTCAATTTTTTTTATTTTTTATTATCCCAGTAGCAGCGAACCTGCGTACTCAGCCCCATGTTATTTTTATGGAGAATAAGTAAAATGTAACGACTCCCTTAATTATGAACATAAATTAATAAAACTTGGTATGTGGCTTCACCTTGTTGAGTTATATTGATATTTGCATAAAACCCCATTTTTTTAGTTCCTTGTTGCAGCAAACCTGCTTACTCATCTCCCATGTTATTCTTATGGAGAATAATTAAAATGTTATATAGCGCTTACTTATGATTGAATATTGATTAAACTTGGTATGTGGCTTCACCTAGTTAAATTATATTTATATTTGCATAAAAACCAATTGTTTGTGTTCCTTGTTTCAGCAAACCTATGTACTCATCACCAATGCTATGCTTATGGAGAATAATTAAAATTGTATATATCGCTTATATATGAATATATTTTTATGAAATATATTCATATATATGCGGCTTTATATGCAGCTTTATATGGTATTAAGATATATATTATGCATTGGAAATTCGCTGAGTACGCAGGTTTGCTGCGACTGGGGTATTTTACGAATACAGTCGGCGATTCGACCCCGATCTATCACCAAAGAACGCCTATTTTTCCGCATCGGATGGATCAAAAACAGGAATTTACTTACATTTAATGGCCCGAAATGACGATCGGCAACGTTTTTTATTGTCTGAAAATGTCAACCAAAACTTGTCTTATTGACTGGGATCGACAGCGAGGTAGAAAACATGTCGGGATAGACCATGCTCGCGCCCATAGTCGGGATAGACCAAAATTCTGTCCGGCTGGGCTCAAGGTCACATCTCAAAGTGTAGGATTCGGCGGTCGCAGCCGCAGCGCTCAGTACAGCGTCTTATGGGTTATTGGCGACGTGTCCTCAGTTAAATGAGGTTTACGGCGCAAGAGATTTTTTTATAGTAAAATGGTTTTTGGAATCGAATTACTGAATAAATTCTTTATCTTTTGGTACTAAATTAAAATGTATTTAACCTCTAATTATGTCGTAAAAACACGTGTAAGTTTCAATATTAGCATACAAATCTCGATGTTCACGTACTCAACCTGGATTTTCATAGAAATTAATTAATTAACGACTCAATGACTCCCATATTTTATTTACTCGATACATGAGTCAACTCTTTTCGTGAAAATAACTATATAATAACAATTGTACGGCTTTTAAAGAGGCTTAGTTTTGAATTTTGACACAACAAATTTGATTCCATACCATCGCATTTATAGCTTTGGTAGAAAAGTTTATTCAAAATTAAGTATTTTTCGTATTCGAGTTCCTTGACATGTTCCTCAACTTTTAACACCAATATGATTTTTATAGGATTGGTTATTACAGTATTGGCTGATGTAGAGGCTTAGTTCTGAGTTTCGACGTAAAACCATAAGTTCATTCATAATTTTGATTAAATATTTAGCTCTCCATGGTTTTTACCTCCCTGGGGAACGACAACCGAGCCGCATGAACGAGAATGGCCGAAAAAGACGTTTTAAAACTAAATTAACGAATTTTCACCGAAATTCCTGTAAAATTATCCGATTTTCCAGGAATTTCCGGTCTGTGAACTCTCTGTAGTAGTATTACAGAAGGCATATGAATCTGACTGACGACGTATCAATCAGACGACAAGTCGAGATGATGCTGCCGGGCAGACGTAGCACTGAAATTGAACCAATTGTAGATAATTTTGACTTATTTTCATATGTGGAATCAAATTCTGCGAATCACACCACGCTTTTTTGTGACACCCTGTATATATTTTTGTAATTACACATGTTTGCCTGATTAAAATTAAGTTTATTTTTATTATATAGGTAGTCATGAATTCCTTTCATGAAACGTGACAAAAGTGTTTTTAAATAACCCTTAGGCCTATATATGCCATAACAATTTTAAGCAGATACGTTCACTTGATATTTTGTAATAATCGTTTAAATTTGAGATTTACTCACACATTGTAAAAAAACACCGATATTTTGCACTGTTTTTCCTTATATAAATTTTAAAAAGCAATGTAAAGATTTGAAACTCCGTAATATAAAATTTGACAATATTTCCGTTCATTTGATAGGTCTCTCGTTAAAATCGGACTGGCCGTTTCGTAGGTGTTATAACGTAAACGTATCTTAAAATCAGCCACAAAATCAATGTGATACGCTATATCGTAAATAAATATTAGATAACAACCTTGCTTTGAATTGATGAGTAAATCACGTTTCATAATAATTACTGATATTCTTTAATTTCAAACCTGTATAATTTCTTAATGTTTCTCAATTTTTTTTCAAAAAGAACATAAATTTTATTTGAACTTAATAAAGGTTTTCAAAGTTAATTACTCAAATCACAGAAATTACTTTATTTATTTTAATAATTTTAAATTTTTCGCGGAGTTTTTTTAGCCGGTAAAAGTCCGGCACTACTCTCGAATAGGGATTTTTGAGTGTCCATGAGGATTTACTCTCCGCCCCGACGAAATTAAAAGGAAAAAATAATAAATTGTGAAAAAGAATCAAGTGGGATTTTAATAAGGAAATATTGTATGTTATGAATTCACTGAATCATTGGTAATGAAATATCGGTTATACATACTATACACCTATTACACTAATTTGTAATTATAACTGTAAGAGTATTTTCACAAGCGAACGTAGAACATTTATCAAGGAAGAAGCCGCTTTACGATTTGACGAAAGGAAGTCACGAAGGCGAAGGCACTGGGGCTGGTGGCTGGCGGACGCCCTGCGAGTGCGAGCGAGCCACGGCACTATGGCTATGGCAGTGTCGCGTCGGCAGCACCTATCTTTCTCACTCCCTCTCTCTCTATCGCACAAGTACTCCCGCTCTCTCTCGCACACGGATGTCGTATCCCCTCCTAGCCCGCGGATCGTTGGTTCCTCACGTGGCCACGAGCTGCGCCACTGCGCTGATGCCGTCGGCACTAATTCTATGCTAGTACTAGAAAATCCCGTAGGAGCACGCCACTGTTCACCCGTCTTCGTCTGACAACTTGCCCATGCAATATCTCCTAAGGAGTATGCTTAATCTATGGTACTATATACATACATAGGGTAGTGGCATATTATATACAAGATAACGTGCGATCGTACTTTGAGTAAAGTCCTCGTTATTTCGAGACATCAAGCTAAACAAAACACACTTTTTTTAAACACTATTTATCACACTTCACTAACACTAAAACTCTGAAATACTAACGAATTAGGTAATAACACACGGTTAAAAAATAGCGCACCCGTACCAAGTAAAATACAAGATGGCCAGTGAAAACAGACTGAGGTACTTTGGTATTATACGGATGCCACTATTTTTGGAGGTTAATTTTTACCGGATACAAAGGATAACTACATAATTCGAAAAACGTACTTTTATTGACTTACTGTAAAAATTTTACATCATTCTGATGAGCGGTCTTTGTGTTGTGCCTCCCAAAAGCCAGCGATGTCCGCTAGGATCGTATTGAATGCGTCGCCGCCGCTAGCAGCCACACCCGATCGCCACATGTACTCCGCAAAATATACAGCGCGCTGCGGCAGTTATGTTAGGATGGGTTATCATAAAAATACGTACGGTTTCCTCTTCATTTCGAGGTAAATCCCACACCAAAAGAACGTCACTCATTATGAAAACAAATGTAACGTAGTGCACAGCAATAAATCACTCATGACACTGACCCAGATACAGGCGGTGACAGCTGATGCGCGCGCTCCGGTCAACGACCTGACCTTGGCCTATTTGGAGGGGGTTTGGCGGCCGGAAGTATGACTCATCAGGTATCATTCGATTTGTAACGAAACAAGGAAAGTCCTACAATCATTTTTATGATAACCCATCCTAACATAACTGCCGCAGCGCGCTGTATAAGGGTGGCATCCGTATAATACCAAAGTACCCAGACTGAAGACCAAGTATGATACAATTCTTCTCTGCAGACAGATCTCAGGCTGCAAGCAGTGTTGCCAACAGCAAAACTACATCCCTTCCTCTACAAAATGACATATTATTTGACTAGTAACTATAACTTACACTGCATGTAAATCCGATTTTCCTGACAATCCGATTCGGATAGTTGGCCATTCGTTACAGAGACCAAAAACTCAGATTCAAAAAATCATATTATCTGCCTAATGAATATTTTGACAAAAAATCAATACCAAACTATAGTACAACTGTTAAGCAGTGCATTGCACCGCAACTTCCCGCGACAAAAATTTCCCGAGCTGGGTAATTTCAAAAACATAGTGTTTTTCCATTGTCATCGCGTCACGCCAAAAATTCATTCGTTTTATAATCGTCGTGACATTGTTATACAGCTGCTACACGGTTCATTTATGTAATAAAATGAAAGTTCAGAATATGATCTTTCAAATGATATATATATTTTCACTTTAGAGTTGATTATTTGTGGTTTTATAACGTTACAAAATTGTCGGTCCCAAACTATCCGATTCGGACCGTGGCCACTTTAAGGCGACAAAGCAGACAGTCCGAATTGGATAGTTGGCCACGGCTAGGGTTAAAACAAAATTGTAGGGGCTATAGCCTAACACAAGCCTTAAAATATGTACGAATGTCAAGTGTTATAAAAAGTGATGCAGTTGCATAGTAAGTTAGAATGTCTTGCACTGTCACTGTTTTATCCTGTAGAAGACTGTGAAGGTTATCATTGCAGGTACAGCAACATGAGTTTCACCCCCAGCCCTGTCAAGAGGCTGAGTCTGCCGCCGCCCAAGCTGCAGTTGTCGGGGGATGACAGCTCCGAGGACGTGCTCTCCCTCAGCCAGGCGTCGCAGGACAACAGCGCCACCCAGCCGGCCGCGGGTGAATACCACCTCTAGGCTAAATGTGCAGTGGGGGGATTGATGAGGCAACAACAAACTGTAAAAATAACATATTAAACATGAGAGCGTTGGATGGCTATGGGGAAGGTGGAGGCTGGTAAAAAGAATAGTTTCTTTTTTTAAATATTACCTATTTACCTGTGGACAAAAAAAACTTTAAAAATAAAAAATAAACATGAGAGCGTTGGATGGCTATGGGGAAGGTGGAGGCTGATAAAAAAACTAGTTTTTTTAATATTATTTTAATATTATATGTAAATAATTGCACATACTAAGTTGAGTCAGAGAAAATTAACTATTTTGGTTAGGGGAAGTCAAAGTGTGAACCATGAACAATGTAACTCCTCCTCAAACCTCTGGCAAATCCAGGTTTGGCCGAGTGGGCAATCATGAATATTTGTTAGTTATTGAAAGGTATATTTTTACCTTACTCTACCCACTACGTAACAATTGTATTTATTGACATCAGTATTTACATTTGAATTCAAAGAAATTTCAAAAGATTTGTAAGATATAGAACAAAGAAAATCTTAGAATTCCCGATCATGCCGTTTGTATCATTGGGGCTGACGTGTATTGGTATGTTTTGTATAAAAGTAATTTTTTTCAAATTTCAAAATAATATTCATATCTAGCTAACAATTTTGAACTATTAACCTAATGACTTTTGACTTTTAAGTAGAACATAGATATTGTAATTTAAATGCATCAATTATTCCCATAGGGCTTTTTTATTGAATGTAATTTGTGGTTTGTTTGCTGTAGGATACAGCGGTTTGTTTGCTCTCTTTGTGGTGGCTGTAGCTTTTGTAATGATGCTTCAGCCCACTATTATGGCCTGCAATATTTTATTATTTGCAAACATAAATCAATAATAATGTATGCTTAGACATTTAACCCCTTGGAGTAGACATACGAGCTGGTCTCGTTCCTTACTTGTAATTTTATTAACCTGTGAATTGGAGTATAAAATTGGTGTTTTTAAATGGATTAATGGTGTATTTTAATTAAAATATTGTTTTTTTTCAGTTTAGAAAGTCGCATTGGCACACACACAGTAGACATAAGTAAAAATTAGCAAAATCAGTGTTGACCATGTGCAAGTCTCAAAGAATTAACCGATCCCGTCAACTTCCAAGCAAGCCTGCCACCGTTTATTTTACTTGGGCCCTCCCACCAACGATGCCACAGACCGGTTAACTCATTGAGAGTTGCACAACTGGTCAGTTTTGGTCGTGTGCGGGAATCGAACCCACGAACATCGTATCACCACCTGGCCAAGGTGTTTCCACGACGTAGCCAACTCAGCTAACACGACCAAAGGCCTGGCGGCGATATTAAGGTTTTTCACTCAGTCCGCGCCCCTAGCGGATAGAACCGTAGACGCCCGCGGTCATTAGTTACATATTTTGCTACTAGAGCGCAGCACCAATCAATTCCCGTTATAGGCTACTGCAAATAGAATAAAATTACAACCTCAATGGGTTAATCACATTTCAAACTGTTAAACTGTTTTGTAATTCATCAAACATTGCAGCCTATTTTCAAATCAAGCTGTTCATTTTAAATGTATTAGTTTCAATAGAATTATAACCAAGCATACAAGATGCTTCAAATCAAGCTGTTCATTTTAAATGTATTAGTTTCAATAGAATTATATCCAAGCATAAAGATGCTTCAACACACCAACATTTTTTAGCAATTGCTTGAGAAGTTAATAATATTTGCCATCACTCAATTTAGACAAAAAGCTAGTTGGTTTCAAGACATGGAGTATCGTTAGCTCTGTATGAATTAATATGATTTGGTTTTTGTGTATTTTTTTCTTTTTGACTGCATTACAGCAGCTCTCCATTTCAGCTCTATTGTGACTTGTATCCAGCTTTGTATGTTTTATTATTTTATGAACCATATCCAAATACATTAAACTCTATTTCTCTTTAATCAGTGACAGTAAACAACAGCTTCTTAAGCAGCAAGAGTCATATCAAATAAAAATTCACTTTATTCCACAGATACAGCAGAAGCCACGAACAGTCAACTGGATCAGTCTATTTCAGAAAATCAACTGAGCGAGTCGATATCGTCACAAGCCACTTGCGAGACAGACCTCAGCCAGACGACTCTTGCGTCGTCCCTCGCGGAGGAATCCGAATCTCAGCGGCCGAACAAGAAGTTTAAACGGAGAAATCAGGCTCTGTACACCTCCACTGACGATGATTAGATTTAACCTTGCATAATATTTATGTAAAGTTGCAGTTTTTGTTGCAATTTTTGAATGTTTTTAAATGATTTATCATGCTGTCTTAATTTTAGAAAATTTTAAATATTAATTTTGTTTGAATAATATATCATGTATATATTTGTATCGAGAATGATAAATATACATATTTTTAGGAGTTCTGCATTCTTTTAATATCCTGCAAACCTTTTTTACCAGTTCTCTGCTCAGAGTGAGTTAAACTACGGTTTATGGTACGAAAATAAATAGGCAGTTTGTGTTAAAGTATTCATAACTCCACAATTTGTTTGACATTTTAATGATAATTTGATTTACTTTCTTTGATTTTATGTGAATATTAAAATAATACCCTTGTAGCAGCAAACCTGCGTACTCAGCGAATTTCCAATGTATATATATTTATCTTAAAACCACTTAAAGCCATACCAAGTTTCATCAATATGAATTCATAAATAAATGATTTATGACATTTTAATTATTCTCTATAAGAATAACATGAGGGCTGAGTACGCAGGTTTGCTGCTACTGGAACTATCGGCAAAAAAATCATTTTTCGTGCAAATATTAATAGACCACAACAGTATGAAGCCCCAATGTACCAAGTTTCGTCAGGATAAGTTAATAAATAAGCAAGATATACAATTTTGGTACTTTGGTATTATACGGATGCCACCCTTATACAGCGCGCTGCGGCAGTTATGTTAGGATGGGTTATCATAAAAATGATTGTAGGACTTTCCTTGTTTCGTTACAAATCGAATGATACCTTATGAGTCATACTTCCGGCCGCCAAACCCCCTCCAAATAGGCCAAGGTCAGGTCGTTGACCGGAGCGCGCGCATCACCTGTCACCGCCTATATCTGGGTCAGTGTCATGAGTGATTTATTGCCGTGCACTACGTTACATTTGTTTTCATAACGAGTGACGTTCTTTTGGTGTGGGATTTACCTCGAAATGAAGAGGAAACCGTACGTATTTTTATGATAACCCATCCTAACATAACTGCCGCAGCGCGCTGTATATTTGGCGGAATACATGTGGCGATCGGGTGTGGCTGCTAGCGGCGGCGACGCATTCAACACGATCCTAGCGGACATCGCTGCCTTTTGGGAGGCACAACACAAAGACCGCTCATCAGAATGATGTAAAATTTTTACAGTAAGTCAATAAAAGTACGTTTTTTCGAATTATGTAGTTATCCTTTGTATACGGTAAAAATTAACCTCCAAAAATAGTGGCATCCGTATAATACCAAAGTACCACAATTTTTAGCGAATTTCCCATATAGGGAAGAAGCTATTACCGTAGGTTGCATGGTAAGACTTAACCCCGAGACCATGATAACTTTTCGTTTTGAGGTCCCCAGATGCCAAATGTGTATATATATATATATATATATATATATATATATATATATATGTGTCCGTTACCGCGATAACTTTTGAAAGAAACGCCCGATTTTGATGAAATGTGGAGAATAGCATTTATGGCTTTAAGTTCGAAAACCAGATCGATGACACTATGGGAAGGAGGTTTTATGGGGGTTTACAATTTTCCAAAAATCTGTTTTTTGCGAATTTGACCCCAAAATGTTAAAAACACTCAATTTTGGTTATAGCTATTTTATAGATCTTAAAAAAAAAAAATAATGCAGAACTTTGAATCATTAACCTAGGTTAAGTGGTTGCGGAGAAAATCCAAAAAAACGTGAGCCATGTTAATCTTATGGGAAAAAGGTTTTTAGATTTTTCTCAGATATTTTTACTAAAAACTTCATATTTCTGTTTATTAATGTGTTTAGATCAACAAAACAAACATTTTGGTGTTTTAATCGTTGTTCTACGTCCAACCGTTGCAGAGATATTCAAAGTGCTAAATACAGTACGTTGTCCAATATGTCCTTATGGAAAATAAATAAAATTCTATATCTCGATTATTTATGAATGTATATTGATGAAACTTGGTATGTGGCTTCAACTAGTTGTGGTATATTGATATTAGCACAAAAAACAAGTTTTTTGTTGATAGTCCCCGTAGCAGCAAACCTGCATACTCGCCCATAAGTAAAGTTGTATATCTCCCTTAATTATGAACCTACATTAAGAGAACTTGGTATCCTTCACCTGGTGCAGTTGTATTGATATTTGCAAAAGAAACACATTACTTATCTTCCTCGTTGCAGCAAACCTGCGTCCTCAGCCCTAATGTTATTCTTATGGAGAATAAATAAAATACTATAAATCACTTATTTCTGGATGTATTTTTGTGAAACTTGGTAAATAGCTCTATGTAGTATGAGTCACATATATATGCATTGGAAATTCGCTGAGTACGCAGGTTTGCTGCGACGGGGTATAAGCAAGATATACAATTTTTCTTGTTCTCCATAAGGATAACATCGGACAACGTACTGCGTTTAACTCATTCAATATCTTGGTAACCAATTGACGTAGAGCAATGATCAAAACACCAAATAGTTTGTTTTTTTAAGCTTAATTTAATGGTAAAAATTAAAATTGGATTTACTAAAATATTATAAACTCATAAAACCCATTTTTGGGGTACAACCCCCCCCCCCAAAAATACCCCTTTGGATAAAGCGATCTGGCTGGTTTTCGAACTTAAAGTCATAAATGTTGCTTTACATGTTTGTACAAAATTTCATCAAAATCTGATCATTTTTATAAGAGTTATCGCACCCACGGACACACACACACACATACAGTTTTGAACGAATGGTGTTTTTGGCATCTGGGGACCTCAAAACGAAAAGTTAACATGGTCCCGGGCCGAGGTCTTACCATGCCGACTACGGTAATACCCTTTAGGGGAAATTCGCTAAAAAACCGGATTAAACCGAGTTATATGTATTTTTTAATCTGTGAGAATGAAGCTACCGGAAATAAGCTATCGGGGTGGCGGAAAACTGCCCCCAGCAAAGTAAAACTCCTAAGTCATTTTGACGTCAGAGGGTTTGGGGGTTCTGGCCGCAATATTTAAGAACAGATAAATGATTATATATTTTACTAGACCAAAATTTCATGGTTGAAGTAGTTGAATTAAGTGGTGGCAATTTAATAAAAGATCAGTAAAGCTAAGACCGGAAAACTATCCCCAGAAATATAACCTCGGAAAACTGCCCCCAGAGTGCTTGTCACAATGCAGAGCTGTCGGCCCGTAAGTCTATTCACCCGCTTCCTCGAAACCTGCCCTAAATTATCACCGCTTGTCTGGATGCATGCCACTACTTTTACAGTACTAGTTGGATTATATTATATCACTTATTTTTAAAACATAAGGAAAACTGATATTATATTTTGCATTGTCAAAAACCTGATAATTGTGGTGCCAAACTTCGCATAAATCGGACAACATTTACTTTGTTCTTGAGTGATGCTAGCAGCAATTTAACCTATGACACCTATAGCAAGCTTATGATTTGCTATTAAAAATCAGAATTATTTTATCCTGTACTCTAATATGAGTAAGGTTTTTATGCTTGCTTGCTTGCTCATTTGCAACTCTGATCTCAAAAAAGGCTACAACAATTTTCTTCAAAAGTTGTAATTAACTAATGTACGGGTTAAATATAAGTTCTAGACAGGTTTTCATCCCCAGGAAGAATCTAATTATATTAAAAAACAAATTTGAAAAGTTAAACAAACTAACATTGGGCTTATGGAGTTTCAAATTAAAACAAAAGAGTTAAGTATTCCATAGTTCAGGCAAATGGGAGTTTTATCTGGAAAGTTTATAATGTAATTTTGGATGCTGAATCCTAATATAAACTTTGCGTAAAGATATCTTTGCTGCTAAAGCCTCCATTTTGAAAAAAATCGTAAAAAAAGGACAATCCAGTTTTGTTGAAACATCTCGTTAACCATTTGTTTTAAAGCCTAACGTTTAAGATACTAACTTAAAACAGCAAAATGACAAACAACTTTGGTTGTTATGAATTTTGTGTTGCAACGCATAATTACGCCGCGTTTTGTTATAGATTTTGCGCTTCATCCGTGATTTTCAAATTTATTTTGCAAATTACGCGGTTCCGCGTCGGTTTACGAGTAAAACGCAAATGACCAATATTAAAGTAGACAAAATAAGCTATAATATTATTATTCTTGTAATAATATTGGACAATTATTTACGGTTTGGCATACAATGTAATTAGTAATTAGTATATTTAAATTATCTATGTAAATTGTTTGCTACTGTTTTTTCCCATAAAACTTTACGTTTTTGTACAATGGAGGTGTCCGATTAATAAATATAAAATAATGCTGATGCTTAAGAGCGGACCATAAACTTTCCGTTGGTGTGATAGTTAAATTTCTACTAATATCTTGTCATAAACAAAGTAAATTTTGTCCGATTTAGGCAAAGTTTGGTATCAAAATTATCAGGTTTTTAAGATGATGCAAAATATAATATCAGTTTTCCATGTTTTAAAAATAAGTGGTATAATATAATCTAACTGGTACTGTGAAATTAGTGGCATGAGCCCAGCCAAGCAGCAATAATTTAGGGCCGGTTCCGAGAAAACGGGTGAATAGACCATATTACTTACGGGCCGACAGCTCTGCGCCCAGCGTTGTGACGAGCACTCTGGGGACAGTTTTTTGGGGTTAGATTTCCAGGGGTAGATTTCTAGGGATAGATTTCCGGGAGCCAAACTGAATAGGTAATTACTTAAGTGATAGCAATCAGATAAATGATAATGTATTGGGGGTAGATTTCCAGTCGCGGGCCAATATTCATGTGGCTTTAGGCCCCGCCCTTCATGATGTCAAAATGACGTAGGCATTTTTCTTGGGGATACTTTTCAGGGGGTAGTATTTCGGCGACTCAAGCTAACCAGACCAACAGCTTAAAACAAATATGTTCAGTTTTTTTCTAGGCTACAATTTACTTGAATCTGTGATGTTCACTTATGATTGATTCTCCAGCTAAACAAAACTGTAGCCTATAGGTAAAGGCAAAATCTTATAAAAGCTTTAGTAATATAATTAAAAACACCATAGAAATAATTGTATAGTAATCACATTTTATTCACAAAAGCTACTACATAATAACCAGTCTACCACGGACGCCGTTTACTCTGCCCGGCCCACGTTAGGATTCGCTTCTTTTTCTCGTGAGTTTTTAGTCCCATCTGTTTGTGTCTCGGGTGAGTTAAGCACAGATTGTATATTCGGCTGTCTCTTATTTCCAGCCAGCAGTCTTTGCACCGCCTCTTCACAGCATAACGCATCTTAAATCCATTGACAAGGTTCACAGCTGGCAACGCTGGTTGAAGAAAATTCTTAGCTATCTGAGAGACACCCGTCACTGAAGGAGTTGCATTTATAGTCATGGATTGCCTTACGATGTTGATGATAAAATTCATTCTTGCACACTGAAAAATAGAAAATTAACTTTGGGCATTATTGATTTATAGGACATGAAGATGGTTTGGCACTTATTGATTTACAGTACATGAAGATGGTTTGGCACCTCAAAGAGCTCCAAACAGCACTTTAGAGAGATGACTACCACCCCCTCCACTGTTCATCAGGCCCAGCACAGCTTTCACACTTGAACAGGCCTTCTGTTGTGTTCATATGAGCCAGGTTTAATTGACTTTTCATGAGAAAAGACTTAACTGAATTTGTTTACTCAAAAGGTAGGGCAGGTAGTTGGTCTGCCTGTAGGAAACAAAAAATTATTTTCTCCAATTGGATAGTAAAACAAGTATGGTAATGTAAATATACTGTAAACAAAAAAAATCTTCAAATTATGTAATACTACTGTGCAATAAAAATAGTTAAAACTAATGTCAGAGTAGTAATATATTTATGTAATTTACAATTTACAATTACATAAATATATTACTACTCTGACATTATTAGTGAATTTCCTTTGGAAAGTGAACTATTAGCATGACCTGCACGGTGAAACTTAAGCCCGGGACCACCATAGAAGTTCCTAACGTGACCCCCTGAACACGTTTTGGGAGGCGTTCAAAATTTTATATATATAATATGTTTGTGTGTGTGTGTGTGTGTGTGTTTGCACTCTAGCGGTCGCATTTTTTGTCCGATTTACTTCAAATTTGGTAGGGACGTTCCTTTCTGTAATCAGTTGGATAAGTTCGTTGGGCAAAACAATCAGAAAACTCTAAACCCCTTTTTTGGGGATTAATCTTTCAAATTTCGAGTTTTTGGGCCCAAAAAGGGTCATAAAAGCCCCAGATGTAAAATCAATGCATGTAAAAAGATGGGAATTAGAGAGGTGAAGTTTTAAACCCTCTCTCGTCATTCTACCATAAATATTTCCCGAGTTATTAAAGAAAATGTGTATCGACTAAACACAGTATGTTGTCTGATTGGGGTTTTACACTATAAAAGCCTATTATTCCTTTGTTAGAGTACTTTTATCATCCCCAGCAACATCACGCCTTCTTTCAAGCCTGCCTGGACCTTCTCCTAACCTTATAATGCGCAAAATTGTATTCCCAGCTTTGCAAGTAAATGAAACCAGGAGTATCAGAACAGCCAAAAAAATCAGTGTTTTCAGATTTCAATAAAAATTGGACCAATGTATGTTTTTACACTTATTTTGAGTTTTACAAGTTTTTATGTGGAAATTCACTTCCCTCACGTCAGCGTGCTGTGTGCGAACTCGTTTTTAATTAATATTATTGCACAGTATTATATAATTTGAAGATTTTTTTGTTTCACACCACAGTGTGTTTGTTAAGCTGAATCTAATGGTAAAAACTAAAATTGATTTTGTTACCTAAGGATTATGTGTAAAAACTCAAAATACACCTTTGCATGAATCGATTTGTCTGGTTTTCAAAATTAAAGTCATAAATGTTGCTTTACACGATTGAACCAAATTTCATCAAAATCGGACTATTTGTACAGTTTTGAACGAATGGTGTTTTTGGCTTCTGAGGAACTCAAAATAAAAAGTTATCATGGTCCCGGGCCTAGGTATTACCATGCCGACTGTGGTAATAGCTTCTTTCCTTTAAGGGAAATTTGCTAAAATTATAAAATTCAAACCACCGCTACAACAGAATTATAGCCTACTAAACTTGTTTAGCAAAATTTTGTTGACAGAGATTTTTGGCCTTATTAGATGCAGTACAAGAAATAATTTGACAAACAAGTTTCTTTCACTCTGTCACCAAAAATCCTCCCTTCTTAACAAAAAAACTGAGTTCATTTAACCTGGAATCAAGAAAATACTTATTTCTTTAGTTATGCGTAAAACCAATACAAACAAATTCAATTTGGAAACATACCACGGCAAAAGGCTTTGCAAAGACATTGAAGTCTTGGATGTTGGCAAATCCATTCTATAGTTTAAGAGAATTTTTGGATACAATTTTTGCTATTGGAATGAACCCAGGCAGCCTATATCTAACTTGCAAGTTAAATAGAACCAAAGGTATGGGTGTGGTTGTTTGATTTATTTGAGTTTTTGTGCATGAAGAGTGCTGCATGGTTTGCGTAGTCTATTAAGTGCTGCAAGGTTGGAAGATTATAAAGCTTGCGAGTCAAGAGGATGAATATATATTTAATTAATACTAGTAACGGCCCAATGGTCGAAATTCGACCAAATATTATTTGACGAATATTTGTAAATTTTTTTAATATTTAGTGGGTTTTGTTGCGCTCATCTCTCTATCCTTCTATCTTCCCTCTCTCTCTCTCTCTCCTCTCTTCCCTCTCTTTCTCCCTCCCCTCCCCAACCCTCACCATCAGGTAATTTATTTTAACCCATGCGCACGTCGAGAATCGTGCGAAAAACGCCAACGTGCGCATGTCATTAATTGAGCGAGAATCGCCGACGTAAGCAATAAAGCACGTCTAATATTTTTAACTTTTTGGCCTTAAATGTTTACTAAATGCCACAAAACTTGAGATACTCGTTGTCAAGACTATGAGGAACATAGAAAAGTACAATTTATACTCAGTGACCTGTATAACCTATAAAGTTATACTCATTGATTCACCCTACCGTCTGTGCATAGTCGACAGTTGCTCTGTATAGTGAGTGTTGTCTGCCGTCTGTCTTTCGATTGTTGTTTATGTTTAGTGGTGTTTGTTTGTTGGTTATGTCTGTGGATTTATCCGTGATTTATTGATTAAAGTTTTGACGTCATTACGAAAATTGACAAGCGGAGTAGATCTCCAGTAAGTGAAAATACCATCGTAAATAGGTGTTCACCCTACCTGTTTCTCGGTGAGCACAGGTGTTGAAATTATTTGTATATATATTTTTTTTAACTAAAAAACTATTACATAGGCTACACCAAAATATATATTTTATTTGAAACAAACAACTCAATACAAATAAAACAAGACCTAAATTATAAATTTCTGATGAAAAATAAAAAAGTTACAAATTTTTTAATATGAGCGTGAAATTTACTCTAATTGAACCTGGCATTTTTGGTGACGTCATAAAAAAATGGTCGGCAGTAAAAGAGTTAATGTGGAGTTAAAAAGGATAGCAGAAGGGTGTTACTATTCCAGTTAACAGTAGCCTTTTTATTTATGCCTGAAACCTCTCCACCCCGCCCTCTCTACAGCCCTCATCCTTCCCCCTCATAAACAGGTTTAATTTTTTTAACGTGGAGGTAAAAAGGATAATAGAAGGGTGTTACCATTCCAGTAGCTAGTGAATCAACATAGTAAAATAATTAGTTTCACATGAAGCACAGACATTTCACGGGAACAAAATAAAAAATAAACGGGGAAAAATCGGACAAATCTCTACTGAAAACACTAAAAAACAAACACTGTCAAATAATACATGACGTGCAGACTTTTCACTACTACAAAACCAAAAATAAATAGTAAATAATCGTCCATATCACTATTGATGATTAAATTTCCAACATATGATTGCTTTTTAACAATTTTTATTACACTCCACTGAGTCCACCACTTAATGAGTAATGGTTCAATCTAACATTCTTTTTTCCTTATCAAATGGTATGATCAAGTACTCTATGCAAGGTTTTCAATTCACGCTGAAATCTGACATGGGATTTGAAAGTTGTACTTATATTTCGTTATTCCGTAACCAACGTGGCAACCCATAAGGCCAATGTTATTTTTTTCAAATTTCAAATTGAATTTTCCCTATTTCTCAGAGACTAATGTAAATTACGATAGTATTGTGCACATCTACAGAAAAATACATTTCTAACGGTGTGCTTAGATTTTTCCTCCAATGCGCACAAGCTGAGAAAAACGTACGACAAAAATCATGCTTGCCTATTAATATACTGTAATAGATGTTTTTTTCTTAGTTTTAGTGATACGGTCTAATGTAAAACTTATACTGAATGGGTGCAATAAATCATTTGAATCATTTGAAACTTATAAAAATCTCAAGGAATCTGAAAAACGACATGGAAATAGAAAAATTCCAGGACAGATAATAAAATTCTCTGTTTTAAATGTAAACAAAGTCAATATAAATATACATTGTAACTTATAGAACTTCAAATAATAAAAAACCGATTGTAAAATTGTATGTAAACAATCAATATTCAAAATTGATCATACTTATCGATTGATATTTTCACTTGATAATATAGGTATCGTACAGAAGGTCGTTTTCAGAACTGTACCCCAGATTTGTTCTGTGGTTCAATAAAGAGATTTGATCTGATTTGAAAACAACTCATAGTAGAGAGACAAAAAATGTCAAATTTCAATAATCTTCTAAAAATATCTAAACACTGCCTCCCCACGCTCCACTTTCCTCCTGTCCCCCAACACTCGCCCAAAACAGAAGCCAAGGTCACAGATGGTATTCTATACCGTCATCACAGATGGCTACATAATATTAGCTAGAAATATAGTGTTGCTAGGCCACAGCAATGAAAAATTACTCTCTACGGTACCTTAAGGTAGCGACCACTCCAAAGTGTTTCCAGCCAAGGTACAGTGGAAGCTCTCTTAACCAACCTCAGATCAACCGACCGTCTTTCAAGAATAGACAAACTTCCGCCGCGGCAGCCGGATGTGATGATTTTTTTCCGTGACTAACATTCGGGTTAACAACAGGATGATTACATTTTACCAAAGAAAGTCAAATTCAGTCAGTTGCTCTCTCAATGTTTACCATACATCAAAAGATTTATTTTTTTTTACACTTATTGTGACTGTTTCCGGTATTATTCGGTTTAACCGACCTTTTTCGTTATCTGACCATACCGTACCAGCTCTAGGGCAGTGCAAGCCGTGCTCAAGCACGGGACGCACAGGGTGCGGCGCTTTTGAGGGGCGGCGCTCGGCGCTCATATTGGGTCGAGGGGTGCGGGGTGGGGGGCGTAGTTCCTAGCGCTAAAATAAAGTATTTGTAAATATATGTAGACCTGACTTATTTTGTACATTTTTTGTTTTATATATTACAGTAGTCTCGATTATCCGACCTTCGGTTATCCGACATTCCGTGTTATACGACCGTCCCCGTACACTATCGAACAATCAATTTCCGCACAAAAAAAATTTGTTAATATTGTTTTATAATTTAGGATAATCGAGACTCTACTGTATTATTAAAAGTTGTTGAAAGGCATTATTGGGAAGAAAGTTGTAAATTCACCATTTTGAGCCTTCATTATACTTAAAACATTAAATTTATATGTCGAATAACACAACTTCCTCTCCCCTCTATTCCAAATCGAGAAGTTGTTTTGACCTCTATAGTTTTGTGACAACTTCAGGGCATTCTGATTGGAATCGAGATTGTCGCAAAACCGACGCAAGAAAATTGTAATGTTAAAGTATAAAATTACACGATGCAACTAATTGTTTAATCTGCCTTCGTCGATTAATCTAAACTACTTCCTAGATTAGGAAAGATATGATTTGGGGATTGGAGAGTACTGAATCGGGATTTCATCTTTAATTGAAGTTACAGTGATTCGAGTTTGATATTGCTATTATATGTAATAAGGGGAAAATATAACGTGCCCTCTCAGATATTGGCGCCCCCTTCAATCGTTACTTTTAAGGTCCTTTAGCTTACTTTGAAAAATATAATTCATCGATCCGCCTGTTTAGTACGATTTCAAACAATTTCTCATTTTTTGTTAACCGAGTCATAATGGAGCATTGGATATGAAGTGGGAAATGTTAACTTAAGTATTAAAATTAATTCTTATGATTACAGATTATTTGCGCTCTGGTCGTGGTTAATCGACTAATCGTATGAATTTCTTCTAAAGTGGCAGTTCTTTAAATGAGTTGTGAAAATACATCACAGATTTGTATTTACAAAAAAATATGTTCACACCCAACTTGAGTTTTAAGAGGCACTGGTATTAATCTTAACTGATCCAAATACTTTTAGAAGATAAGATTTAATATATCAGGGAATCAAAAACAATTAAAAATTCAAGCTTTATAGCTACACAAAACCTTACAGATTAAATACTCAAAGATACAGTCTGCATAACTGAAAAACGTGTCATACATTAGACAGCATACATTTCTGAATTAACAGAAATTGTATTCAGAAAACATAACCCTAAGCTGTTTTCATCGCAAACGTCAGCTTCACCGATTTCCAGAACCGTCCGAATCTTACGGTTTTGATGATTGTTTTGGTTCCCCCTGACAAAATCTTTTCCACGCTCAGAATAGCTGTACTGTTATCAAAATGTTTTCCTTTCCTACTCAGTTTTGAGGTTTGTTTTCTTAAAGAAATATATCATTATGTTTTTTACACAGTGTATTGTGATGCGTTGACTACAAGTGTACGCATTTGTTATTTAGTTTTTTTTATTATTTGAGGTTCTGACTGTGTGATTTTTATGTCAAAACAGTTTAGTGGTGCGGACTATCGGGAACGAGATACATTTCCAGGACTATAATAAACTTAAGGCCTATATGAAATAAATATTTTGAATTACACAAGTATCTGAGCTGAATGTGTTCCATTCCCTGTCATTTCAGGTGATCAGTATCGCTCGGAACCAGAAACAACGAAAACGCAACATCAAGCAAGGGAGTAAGGCGCACACTTCAGTCTTATCTCAAGAGCTATGGGGGGGGGGAGGTTTTGGTTGATGGGAAGGTGGACGGGGCGGCAAGTTTTGTCTTTGCACGGGCGCTGAAAAACTGACGGGCTGCCCCTGCGACCATGGCCCTGTCCCGTAGGGGTCGGTTAAAAGAGCTTCTATACCTAATCCGCTGGGCTGCAGTTTAGTTTACAGCCCACATTCATTCGATTGAAATTTTTTAGTAAAAATATCTATATATCGATTAGATTATTTCATTCGATTGAGCAAGAAAATCTATTATGAATCACAGACTATGATTTCCACTTTTGTGAAACAAGCACAAGGATCATTCAAACAAGTACAATTGCAGTTTGTTATCGTTTTGCAGGGAGGTTCGTTTAAATTGTTTGGTATATTTATTCATCTGTTTTATTTAATTTAGCCCAGTTGAATTTTATTAAATATTCTTTTATCTTTTGTTTGAGTCAGTTTGCTATTTATAAATATAACTTGTGTTTATAATTTGTTTGATATAAAAACAGCTGATAATAACCGATACTTCTTAATATCAATAATTTTAAATCGCCAGTAGTTTGATATATCAATATTTTTAATACAAAATTTCAATCGAATGAATGTGGGCCGTGAACTAAACTGCAACCATCCCCTGCTCTGAATTTGTCAAGCAAAATTTCCAGTAACAGTCTGGCAATTTTAAGACAATCATTCCTCAGAGACAATACTCAGCACTTTCAGAATGGGAACTCTTTAAGTTATCACCTGGCGCTAAGTTAAAAGTATTAGCCTAAATAATATGTATTTTAGATGTTAGATGATAAATGTAGTTCAGTTAAAAACCACTATTTTTCAACAGCATCAGGATAGTACTTGATAAAAATCAACAATACTAGGATGTGCTTACCTTGTCAGAAGACACAGAGGGCCCCTTAATAAATTATTTCTTCAAGTCTTCTTTGTACTACATAGACTGCATGAATGAGAAAATATAAATAAATCTCAAAACAGGCTAGATTAAAACATTTAACCTAGGCCTAGTATTTATTATATAGCCTATTAGATATGTTTCACCGGGAAACTACAAACTACTAAAACGAATAACTTTGTTATTATTATTATGATTAGCACAAACCTCCGAAAGTCTGAATTTAATTAATTAATTTCAATCAATCATAAATTCATAAGAGTACGAGCTCACATAGCCAGTTGGCGTTGGCGAATGGCGATATGGCGATAGGCGACGGCGAAGGAGAAATAGAAATAATCAGCTGTTCTGGTCCGGTCGTCTGTTCCACACAGCGATATAAATATGGTCATACCGAGCTTCAGTTGCGCCGTTTACAGTAATAGTACCTGGGGGGCCGAGCTTTGCTCGGGGGAAGGCAGTTTGTTTAGATGACTTGTAGTAATATTTCACCACTTCCCCCTACTGATAATCTGATTTCTATAACTCATTTGCCTCTTTTCTACATTTTTAAGGTCCCTCCAGTTGTTATTTATAGCTCAATGACCCTTTGATTTATTTTACTACTCTATATATGTAATCAATCTTAACTCAAATCTTTTAATCTCTGCTCTCAGGAAACCACATGTTAATAATCATAAACAACATGAGTATTACTTTGACAGTTCCCTGGTTGATTATGAACAGCTGTTATAATTCTTTTGTTTTGATTTGAAACTCCATAAGCCCAATGTTAATTTTTTTAACTTTTCATTTTAGTTTTTTTACATTATTTGATTTTTCCTAGGGATGAGGCCTGTCTAGAACTTATTTTTATCCCAGAAATTAGTTATATCGAACATTTTAAGGAAATCGTTGGAGCCGTTTTTGAGATCCGTGTCGCAAGCAAGCACGCAAGCAAGCAAGCAAGCAAGCAAACCTTACTCATATTAGAGTATAGGATTATTATTGTTTATACATAACATTATACGATTAACTGACTGAACAGATGATGGAAACAACAGATTATAAAATTTAGACTGATGTCTAAATCTCGCTCTACTCCAAGTGTTTGAACTGAAAACAGTTCTCACAGGTCAAGGTATTCCAAGGCAAGGTTCGTAGAGCTTTCAGACAAGGTGTGCTGATTTACATAAGAGCAATGTTCACAGCAAAGATGTCTTACGAGGTCGTCCAGCTGTTCCTAAATAAACAACACACCATAAAGTGTTGCCAACCTTAAGGGTATAATAATGGTACAGCTATTTTTAAATTCCACTGGACATGCAAAAGAAAATTTAAACCTTCAATCCATTAATCTAATAATACAAATAAATCAAAACAATATATTAGTTTCATAAAATAACAGCTTATCATAGAATGTAAGCAGTTAAACAATGTTAATTCTAATCACACTAATGAGGAAAATATGGTACTTGTACGATAAATATCGTGTTTCTAGCAATACTGCAGATTGGATTGGTGATCACGTGACCTTCCAGCTGTTTTTACGAGGTCTCTTCCGGTAAAGTAGAAAACCTTAAATAGATCGACTCAGCACACCTCGTCTGAAAGCTCTACGAACCCAAGGTTCGTAGAGCGGTCTGAAACGAACCTTGAAGATATTCTGCGTCATGTGTAGATTAGATTGTTAGATTCAAGATTCTTTACTGTCATAAAACACATAAACAGTGCATGGACAAGCGTCAAGATTTCTATGCTAAATTTAAATATAGCCTAAAATACTTATAAAATATTTTAAAAATTGTCTTTGTTAAAAAATATCACAATGCAATAGTATTATATTAAAAAAGTATCACAATGACAAATAACATAAGTAGGGATATGAATATAGGTTATATACAATGAGCTCTATGTAATATCTGTAGTCACTACTCTCTGACTAAATATTTTACAAAAACGTCGGAGCGACTCAGGGGAGAAACGATGGATGACTATGACGTCACTGCTCACAAGCATGACGTCGTAGTTTTCTTCTTTTAGGCATGTGCCGTCTGCTGCTGTTTGAACTGACATCACAGATCACAGTCTCTGATGGTCAGAATAGGCTTTAGGCATTAACTATATATGAGTCGCTCAGTTTTGTCCATACATGTATTTTATTACATAGGTACCTTCAATTATAATTATTCTTTATTATATGAGTGACCAGATAAATTAATATGTTTTGAAGATAATTTGTATGGTGCAGTGCGACACTTATTCTAGGCTCTGCCAGTCTATCATAAATATATTGATACTTAACGGATAGTACAGGGTACCGCACTTTTTCATGTCTGCTGTGACGGTTAGGACTCTGGGTTAGTTTACCTTAATAAAAAACAAGATTGATGGTGTCGGGACAAGCGGAACTCAAGAACACAAATGCGGTTGAAATATTTATGATAAACTAACCTACCGGTAGCCTAACTGCTGTTACGTGCTATAAATAATGGTACTCATCTATATAATTTTTAAATACCAAATAATCAAACTTCCGACATTGTGGATAACATACATAAATAAACATCACAATAATGTAACTTATTAGCCTATTATGTTAAATTGACAAAGCTTAACTGTTGGTCATCAACAGCAAAACTGTTGTGCAGTTCACATAAGCATTCAGATCTAGTAGTGTATTTTAGAAATCAATGTAAGGTAAACATTACAGCAACAAGTGTGGGTCGAACAAAAATTTATAATAGGCTTTTTTATTTTCTGGGCCTATGTAACAAATCAGTTTGGGAAGGAGTTTTTAATAAATTAAATTAGACTTGCTGACTGATTGATTTTAATGTAGGATACTTCATCCACAACAATTTGTACTAACTCTCAAATAAATAAATCCCTAACTAACGCCAAACAAACGCCAGATCGCAAATGCAATGCAATTGCAAACAAGTGAGTCAGTGAATAACATGTGCAAACAAGTGAATCCACTTGAAAACTACGACGTCATGCTTGTGAGCAGTGACGTCATAGTCGTCCATCGTTTCTCCCCTGAGTCGCTCCGCAAAAACGTGCCGTCTACACGGACATTTTGCTCTATTGTATTGTCACTTTGACGTTAACTGGACCAAACAGAATGAATTGGGTGGGCGATGTCAAAATTTCAACCAATAGGAAATAAAATAATTATACCACCAAAATGTCAAAAACACATCTGGCCAACATAACGACCATAAACACAGCGGCACGCTTTTTCACCACGGAGTGGTGACTCCAGATATAACATAGAGCTCAGTGGTTATATAGATAGATTCAAAATATAATTAAATCGCAATGTTGCCAACCAAAGATGAGGATTAAATCATAACCTAAACAGATATCGCTATGTATAAATTTGTTGTATTCAGAAAACTTGCTTGATTCCACTTAATAGTTAACTATATTTGAGGAAAATTTAAAGCTTAATAATGTACAGTGACAGTGATTGATGTGGTAAGAAGGGATTTGATCCGGTTTACTTTACGAACGATATTATGCGGTTAAATCACCATTTATGGCAACAATTACGAGAATCGATTGTCATTTATGGCCAATACCTAATCAGTAGTAATTTTATCATTAATAACGGCCATATTTACACGATCCTCTTGCCTTTGCACCCGATTATGTTCAGCAGTTCAGAAATTCGTATCGTTGGCGATTTGGCGTGAATTAGCGGTAAAAACGCGCTTTTCTACATCTTACAACACCCTGAAGCGCTCATAGATTCAAGTGCTAATAGCTAAAAGTGCTAACATGTCACGCTGGTCATCGAGCCCGCCTTTATTGTTAGCTACACAACCTCCAACCCAGGGCCCGATTTAGGAGCTTTCGGCCCTAGACTTAACCAGTGGTACGGGCCCTTCCAGATCCAAGTTGCGTCCTTTTTGTTTTGCTAGTAGGAGGCTTTTGAAAGAGGTTCTGTGTGGTGCGAGCTCCTAGGCGCGCGCCTATGTAGCCTATGCTTAAATCCAGCCCTGTTCCAGACTTCATGATGCTTGGCAATGAAGACCCGATACTCGCGGTTGTGAAAACGTTTACACCACAGTATACATACGGTTTTGTCAAAAGCTTTCCAGTCTAAATCTTAAGCAAAGTTATGAAAGCAACCATTCAAAGGAAAAACTCAAACCCAGGTTTATAATTTTACACCCAAGCCCTAATGAAAACCTTGTGATTTCAATCATAGTGTAAACCTTGTCGTCGGCCATTTTCTTTGACAAGGTTATGTAAACCTTTTGACTTTGACAAACTTTAGAAACCCCTGAGAAAAGGTTTCAATGATAACTGAGGAAGCATGTAAATAATTGGAAGATGTTTAGGTTACGTTGTGTTGGTCTGATCCATATATGTAATTGATAACGGAACGAAATGAAGGAATCTATGTATTAGCAGAGACAATTAATGATTCAGTGTCCGTCAGTATGTGGTCGTTTGTGTTAGGAATGTAATAACGAAAACATTTGCACGATCGTTTTCAGATTGTAAACAAATGTTTTCTGGTACACTTCACGCTTCCAGTTCAAAAATGGAACACATACGTTCAATACTTTTATTAATTAACATTTAAAAGTTGTAAAATTTCCATAAGGTAAAGCATTGGATACAAATTACTGGTTTTAGCGAATTTCCCCTATAGGGAAGAAGCTATTACCGTAGGTCTCATGGTAAGACTTAAGCCCGAGACCATGATAACTTTTTGTTTTGAGGTCCCCAGATGCCAAAAACACTATTTGTTCAAATTTATATATATATGTATATATATATATATGTGTGTGTGTCCGTGAATGCGATAACTTTAGTAAATAAACCCCCGTAGCAGCAAACCTGCGTACCCAGCGAATTTCCAATGCATATATATGTATCTTAATACCACATAAAACCAAATACCAAGTTTCATCAATATACATTTATAAATAAACGATTTATGACATTTTAATTATTCTCCACAAGAATAACATGGCGGCTGAGTATGCAGGTTTGCTGAAGCAAGGATCACAAAAAATGGGGTTTTATACAAATATCAATATAACTCAAGTAGGTAAACCAACATGCCAAATTTTATTAATTTATGTTCATAATTAAGGGAGATAACACGTTACTTATTCCCCATAAGAATAACATGGGGGCTGAGTACGCAGGTTTGCTGCTACGGGAACTATTAGCAAAAAATGTATTTTAGTGCAAATATCAATAGAACACAACGATATGAAGCAATATACCAAGTTTCATCAGAATAAGTTGATAAATAAGCGAGACATACAATTTTTCTTATTCTCCATAAGAATAACATTGGACAACGTACTGTGTTTAGCACTTTCAATATCTCTGTAACCATTTGACGTAGAGCAATGATCAAAACACCAAATTGTGCGTCTTTTTAATCTGATTCTAATGGAAGACACTAAAATTGGACTTTTTCAAAAATGATATGTATAAAACTCAAAAAACCCATTTTTGGGATACAAAACCCCCCCAAAATACCCATTCGGATAGGTCGATCTGTCTGGTTTTCGAACTTAAAGTCATAAATGCTGCTTTACACGCTTATACCAAATTTCGTCAAAATCGGATTATTTTTACGAGAGTTATCGTGCTCACGGACACATATATATATATAAATATATATATATACAGTTTCAAACGAATTGTGTTTTTGGGGTCTGGGGACCTCAAAACGAAAAGTTATCATGGTCCCGGGCCTAGGTCTTACCATGCCGACTACGGTAATAGCTTCTTCCCTATAGGGGAAATTCGCTAAAAAGGTATGATTTCGATGAAATTTGGCTCAAATGTGTAAAGTGACATTTATGACTTTAAGTTTGAAAACCAGAAAAATCGGACCATGGGAAAGGGGGTTTATGGGGTTTTAAAATTTTCCAAAAATCAGTTTTTTGCACTTTTCACCCTGAAATTTTTAAAACACACAATTTTTGTTTTAACCATTTTATAGAGCTTAAAAAACAAATAATATAGTAGTTTGAATCATTAACCTAGGTTAAGTGGTTGCAGAGAAAATAAAAAAAAACGTGTTCATAAAATCTTCCATGTTAATCTTATGGGAAAATAGTTTTTAGCTTTTCCTTAATTAATTTTACTGTACACTTCACATTTGCTTTTACCAATCAGTTTAGCTCTACAAAACAATCATTTTTGTGTTTAAGCTTTTCCTTAATTAATTTTACTGTACACTTCACATTTGCTTTTACCAATCAGTTTAGCTCTACAAAACAATCATTTTTGTGTTTAAGCTTTTCCTTAATTAATTTTACTGTACACTTCACATTTGCTTTTACCAATCAGTTTAGCTCTACAAAACAATCATTTTTGTGTTTAAATTGTGATTCTACGTCCAACCGTTGCGGAGATATTCAAAGTGGTAAACACAGTACGTTGTCCAATGTTATCCTTAAGGAGAATATTTAAAATTTTATATCTCGATTATTTATGAACGTATATTGATGAAACTTGGTATGTGGCTTCACTTAGTACTGGTATATTGATATTTGCACAAAAAATCATTTTTTGTTGATTATCCTCTTAGCAGCAAACCTGCATACTCATCCCTAATGTTATTCTTAAGGAGAATACGTAAAACTTTATTTATCCCTTAATTATGAACATAAATCATTAAAACTTGGTATGTAGCTTCACCTGATTGAGTTATATTGATAATTGCAAAAAACCCACATTTTTATCTTCCTCGTTGCAGCAAACCTGCGTTCTCAGCCTTAATGTTATTCTTATAGAGAATAAATAAAATGCTATACATCACTTATTTATTTAAGTATTTTTATGAAACTTGGTAAGTGATTTTATGTGGTAGTAAGAAATATATTCATGCATAGGAAATTCGCTGAGTATACAGGTTTGCTGCGACGGGGGTATTATAGTATGAGATACTAATGCAATATTGTTTCGTAATTACAAGAAACTACTAAAAAATGGTTTTATTCAAATGTTTTATGATTAAATAAATAAAGTATACTCTCCATTTAACATGATTTAATTCAATTAATCAAAGGTTTTTAAAAATTGTTATATTAAAAAACTAATACAAGTTTTTACCAATAAAGGTTAACCCCTCTATAATGTGAGTAATGTGAGTGAGTTAATAGTTTATCCGCTAGATTGCAGCAGCCATTTATTTCGTATTTGCTTCTGCCAGTGTGTTCTTTTGTCAGTTTATGATATTAAATACCCCCGTCATAAAAAACCTGCGTACTCAGCTAATTTCCAATCTACCTCACTGCATAGGAAACTTACCGTATTATTTTTTGTTGAAGAATTTGCACCTCTAATAAAACATAATTTAATATAATTAAGAACGATTTATCCTATTGCCTAAAATTAACAAAAAGAAAAGTAGATATTTTCCTACAGAGTCCCCAGGCCTATTTATTTAATATTTTGTGATTAAATTTCGGTTAGAACTTAAGTTAATGGCAGAAACATTCATCTACCATTTCTGAGTTCGGTCATCCCATTACGCGAATATTTGAGCATACTCCTAGTTTTATAAGGAAAAGTGACTCGATATACTTCACCTCTACAGCCTTAGGCATGGCTCATTTTAAAAGCTTGAGGGCCGAGGATAGTGGTAAAAATATCAGAAATGTCCAAAATTACCACTGGGCTACATCCCACTGGACTTCAAAGATCCAATGATTTTCTTATAGAAATATTACTAATGATCAGCTGTGATTATTTATAATGTGATTTAAGCTTCTGCTTTGTTTGTCTTAACACGTGTTCATACTCCCAAAAGATTTATCTATAGATGTAATTTCGTAAGGCAAATCGATTATGTCAAAATGTGAAGCTCTACACTTCACCTACAGACTTCGGCAATGGCTCATTTTAAAGCATGAGGGCCAACCAAGGTATATCTAGTGCGGCCTTGGGCCAACTCTATGCAAACATTATTATTGAGTATTATTAATACATAATGATTCTTTATAATATTCAATAATATGGTCTATGATATCTGTGAGAAGTAATAGTACTGTACTATTGGATATAGCAACAAATTTAGTATTATTGAGAATTGTATAATACCAGTCAACTGTATTATACAGTATTATTAAATGAAATATGTGTCATTGAAGGTATATATTATTGGATATTATAAACATGAAGGTACTACAGGAAATTGTTTAAACTGAATTATATAGTATTATTGAGTGAAATACATATTATTCTACTATTATATATTATATGATAGTTGGTATTATAAAGAGTATTATTAAGTGTAGTAATAATGTCATCATTGAAGCTATAATACTAAATGATTTTAATTATAAAAGGAGTAGATTAAACATCATAGGTAGTATTTTAAACACCATAGGAGTAGATTCAATGTAGAAGTAGGAAAACGGCTGAGTCATTGTGCAACTCACAGGAAGGAATCCATCCATCATGTAATTAATTTCCTCTCACTGTTTGCAATTGTGCTATAGATATAGTAAACTATCTGATTTGCACATATTACTGACCACATATTACACATATTACCATGTAAGTTACGTGGTAATTCAAATGTTGATCCATGTCCCTGACCATCTTTGTGTGGAACCACATGGGGTGATTACTGCTGTTAATGCTAGATACATATATTATGAAACCTCGGCGGAGCCGCTGGGCACATCTTCCGCAAAGGGGATTTTGGCTGGTCACCGGAAGGAAAGGAACTTTAAAAGACTTTTTGTGTTGCAAAAGAAATCAATGAGAATCATATAAATTTTGCGCTACAAAGTAGAATCTTCTACAAATGCTTTCAAAGAACTTGACATCTTGACACTGCCCTGTGTATATATTTGAAACCATTTTATTTTTTCGCTTCACATGCGCTATAACTAAGGACAGAGATGTTCACAGCTATGAGACGAGAACACAAAAGTCTACCTGTGGTTCGGTTTAGTCAAACCCGCTTAGGAACTTTTCTGAGATGATAGAAATGGAACAGTCAGGACCTCCCGCTGCGCCATCCTCGCACAGTAAAAATGTTTGGCGGGGAAACTGGCGCTGTCCCCCAACCCACCGCCACGAGTACTACTCCAGGGAGCCACGCCCTCGTTCCCACTCCATACATAACAACAGCAGTTCTGCCAACTTCCAGCATCCAACGTAAAACTATGGGACCCTCAGAAAAAATCGTGTTGTGTACACAAATTATAGTAACCTAACCTAACCTACCTGCCACAGCGCACTGTTTAAGTTTTTAGCCTAAACGTTTCCTCCCCCACACAAAAATATTTGATTTCAATCAATACAGTTTTTTTTTTTTGTGAAACGCAGAACAAATATGGTTTATAAATAGACAGACAGATAAACAAATGTTAACACAAAGTCTGGCTCTATACCTGCTACATCCCCATGCGGAGAACAAGACATCTGCTAGTTTGACTTATTGTGATTTTTGATGAATACAGATTATTGTTTGTTTTTTATTATATTTTAAAAGACAATTGGAATATCTTAGGTACCTCAATCGTTAAAATCGGTTCAGAAATAACAGAGGAGTTCTCCTAACAAAAATCGCCCTAGCGTATTAACATATAAGATTCTGGAAATTACAGGATTCGTGGTTTGAAATTGTCGTATTTTGGGAATATACGACAATTCTGATGTTTATGTCAGTTGGCAGAACTGCTGTTGTTATGTATGGAGTGGGAACGAGAGCGTGGCTCCCTGGTGTAGTACTCGCGGATGCGGGGTGGGGGGACAGCGCCAGTTCCCCACCAATCATTTTTACTGCGCGAGGACGGCGCTGCGGGAGGCCCTGACTGTTCCAATTCTGCGCTCCCACTTTTCTATTAATTGTAAGAAAGGAACATTCAGTTTAATAAAAAAAAATGTTATAATTAAACAACAAAGTATAAACATTTATATTTAATTAACACATTACCGTTGCTATAAAATAGTATTCAGAAAAAATACCTCTATAATTCAGAAGAACAATGGTTCTGTTGTCAACTTCATCCAAGCTGGGTTAAAGTAATGCTCAAAAATAATAATCTGAAAATAACAGTCAATAGATTATATATGATATAATAAATAGTATATTGTATGTTTGTTATTTTTCCTATTATGCTTGCTTTTAAATGTATCTGTCAACTAACTGTCCTGCTGTAAACGGGTTTTCATGTATACTGATTATTAATGTGTGCATAACTACATGTTAGTGTGTGTTTAGATCTTACATAGTATTTAATTATTTATTGTGTTCATTATGATGTCTCCTGCCAGTTGGTATTCTACCGATAGAATAGACATATATTGCTACTTCCTACAGTGTGTTTCCTGTTTTGTATGCAAGTATTTATGTTGCAATTTAATTTGATTTATTCTGTTTAGTATAATTTCAAAATAAAATGTTGCTATAACACCAAGATAAGGTACAACATAAAACAATCTTTATGTGTGTTGTTTGCACTCTTTCTAATAATTTATGACACTTCCATTTTTTTTATTTGTCAAGGTCTTCATCCATTATAGTTATAAATATTTCTAACCAGTACTGTTTGAGGTGTAAATGAGTTTTCATTTTTAGTACGGTAACAATAAAGCAAGATAAATGTACAGACAGAGCCAACGAGGATGAACCATGAACCGGGGAGCGCCGTGAAGGTGGGGCTGAGGTTGCCTCCCACTGCACTCCCCTCCACGGAAACCAGACACTTCCAGTGACGGCCCTGACTAAAGGGGAGTGAAGTGGGGGACGAATATCGGCCTTTTGTACTTCATCTTGGTTGACTCTATCTGAAAGAGGTGGAAAACATCCAGGGCGGTCGGACTGCTGTTAAGCTTCTGGGATTAGTGTTTGATAGTAAATTAAACTGGAGTTCACATATCAATGGAGTTTGTAAAAAGTTATCCAGGGTCAACTATCTCCTGAGAAAACTCAAACTATTGGTCACACCTGCTCATTATCTGCTTACTGCAAATTTTGGGCTTTTTCACTGCCATATCAATTATGGCCTTGTGCTGTGGGGGCATGCTCCCTGTAGTAAGTGAGAATTTTAACATCTAGCGGCCACCTAGATCACTCTTGCAAGCCACTGTTCAACAGACTCAGGATTCTTACTCTTCACAGCCAGTACATTTTAAACTCTCTACTCCTAGTGAAAATTACCCTAACTGGGATTTAAAGACCCGTTAGCATTCTCATCAGTATAACCTTCGGAACAAAATGAACATTAATATACCCTGATGCAGATTGGGCTTGACCTTGGATAGCAATCCTACTCTGGCCTAGAAACTCGTCAACAAACTGCCAGTTGGGGTGTGCAACCTTGGGACACCTTGCTTCAAAAACAAATTGACTCAGAGGCTTGAATCAAAGTGTTTCTACTCTGTTGAAGAGTTTCTTCTGGGAAATGCTAAAGGCATCATTTAAGATTTATACCGGCCGCCATATATGTATGTAAATTGTAAATATTAGTTTAATCTAGTTTAAGTGAGTTTTCATGTGTTTGATTAATGACACATCCAGCAAGCTGGTCAACGATCGAGGATTGGTAATGGTAATAGTAATGTAGGTATGTCTTCAGAGCAAGCCTCTGCAGATTATCAGCCCAATGAGAAAATTGTTGGTGTAACTCATCAAATTTTTCTGGCTAGCACGATTTTTTACGTATATTTTTATAATCTTGACGTTTTTACGATTAGCTGTGATTATAATTTATTTGAGTATCAATAATCAAGGGCAGACATTTTAATATTAACAGTGTTTTTCTCGATTAGAGGAATAAAATTTAAATAATATTATCTTGAGGGCTTATTGTAGAGGTAGAGTAATTGGCTTTGGTCAGTAAGGGTTGGGTCGTTCTTAGTGCCAATCACCAATAGCTTTAACATGTTGACTGCTAGCAACACCAGCTGATGACTCTGTTACCCTGCACCCGGTTGCTCCAATGTGCTTCAATGTGCTTCATCTGTAGTGTTTTTAAGGAACTACTTCCAACGTATAATTAGATGCAGTACATTCTTTTGCTATTAATAACAACTTTAACTGTCATGATTTCTAATATTTTTAACATTTTGATTTATTTAATAAATGGTAATTTAAAATTGTTAATAATGCATTTTATATGCAAATGGTAGATAATTACAGAGAAAATTAACAGTCAAACAATTATAATGGAGTATAATTTTAATTTTCCAATATGAATAGGGGGTGGAGTTGGCAAATTTTCACTGGTGAATCTCTATTGGGCGATTTTTAGCAGATGTCGTGTTAAGCTGATGAGTGGTAATGCCATGAGTCAAATGCTTTAAAACATAAGCTGTGGTACTACCTATCTATAAGGTGGTCTCATAAACAAAGAAAAGGCTTTGAACTGTATTTTTAACGTTAAAGTGGCATATAATTGTAAAAATAAAACAAAGAATTTGTCTCCGTATTAGAAAGCCTCCATGCCTATTAGAGTGTTATCACTATTTAATATTGTATAGGGATGTACCACTTTGTTATAATACTCACAGTGTTGTTGCCAGGTCTCAGTAAAGGCGCGGGGATGTACAAAGTTTGCTGAGGGCTGCTGCAGAAGTATCGGCCGATGTTGAAGCCGTTCACCACCACGAAACCCTTCCGCCAATGTGCGATCTCAAGGAACGTGTCCGAGACTTGGTCTCGCGCCAGCTCGAATGTTGTTCTAACAAAACTGGGAGCTGACTTGGCCTCATAACTTATCCTGTTTTTCCAACCTGTCAAACTATCCAGGGGAAAACGGTTATGCAATGAATATTGAATATTTAAGTGAATAGTTCATTTTAGCTAGGAATTGACTGAGGTTTCTTTATAAAACAAAAACGCTGGAAATCTGTAAAAAATGATTATTGATCAATGTAGAATTCAAGAATCTAACTGATCGCTACGGTTATTTTTTACGAGAATTTAAATTATTTTCAAACCCAATAAAATTATGAAGGCCTACATGTCACCACAAGCACCCTTAGTACTAAACAAACTACTAAAAGAAAACTACTTAAAAAAAGTAGTTGCAGTAGTATAAAATATAAGTATACTACTCCAACTTCAGTATTAAAACCAAGTAGCATTCTAATGTTAGGGTAAAAACACACAGACAGCGTGGCGTCGCATGTGTTACAATAAAAATTGTTTGCGGGTAACAATAAAAATATTTGCTACCACTTTGTAACAATGAAACCTCTGTTAGTATTTCGTATTCAAAATCACTCGCTGTTTAATTAGCAAGGTGAAACTGAACTTACTTTATTTACTGTTATTACTCAATTAAAGTCAATAACTGTCAGAGACCTGTGGAAGTGCGCTGGGACCAAAACACTACATGGATCTCTGATAAATTGTGGGAAGTAATGAAATAAACAGTTTGTCAGAGATTGAATTTATTCTGCTGTTAAGAAGCATACAGAAGGCAAATTACGCTCGAGTTACATAGTTGGAGACCTGGAATTACTTATCGTTGTTTCCTTAGACATGTCACTATTTCGATTAGGTTCTGGCCTTTATCAGTTTTTGATGTATTTTATATACTTGAGACACAGTTGAGATTATTACATGCAATGGCAGTAGTATTAATTCCATATTGATCAGCTGAATTTATAAGACTTATAAGTGGCTAATAACAAGCAAAAGGTTGGGAATTATGTATCAAAAACCCTCATAAACACACCACCTGACCTCCAACCTTTCTTACCTCCTAATAGTGCCACGATATATTATCTGCTAACTTAAATCCCAACCAGCAACTACCATTAACTGTGTGAAAATTATACTTTTTTTTGTTGTTGAAACAAATCAAACCAATGACCGTCTATTGTTCGGTTATTTTAAAAACTCCTACAATTTTGGTTGTCTCTCCAAATATTAAACTCTAACAATAATGCAACAAATATAATAGTTTGACTTCAAATTCAATATACAAATAACAGCAATAAATCTTTATAAATTCAACAAAATTGTAAATATGACTTCTTCTGACAATTTTCTTCAAAATACGTGGAATGTTACAGAAATATGACCAATAAATGCTACGATTAAAAATACAGTTTATGTACAAATGCATGTTGGTTACCTTCAGTTTCACAGATATTACTTAATTAATAAACAGTGTTATTAGCACTTTTACTACTAATTAGAATAAACTCTTTACCCAAATTGAAACTATTAAAAAAAAAAAAACAATAATCCCCAAGATAATTTAGTTTGCCCCGTGGTCTTTCTGTGGAATCATCTAGCGGAATTTAGAAAAGTTTGCTTATTTAATTTAATTTATTCGATCGCGGTTTCGAGCGTTTTCCGGGTAAGATTCACGAAATAGAATTACAATGGGTGTACACCCCGTAGACAAATCAACGAATTTAGGAAAAGCAAGAAAGTTACACGATTTTAATTTTGAAAAGAGCGATGTTACTTGACCGAATTGTGCCGAGGAAAAGATGCCTGGTCCAACACGCGTGGCGCTTTTATGTTGACTCCGCATCACGTGATCACGTGAGATTTTACTTCCGGTTTCCAGCCCAGAATTCGCCTCGAAGTTTCGAGAAGGTTCTAGCATTTTCTCGTTCTGTTTCCTGTTCGTTCAGTTGGCGGCAAACTTGAAATGCTTATTTTGAATTTTCTACTTGTAAAACATGGCGTGATTGAAGCGTGGACCTCGCACACAGACAGCAAGCAGCAGCGTCAAGGAAGAGCGTCAAACACTTTTCAATATGGGTTTTCAAAGTATAAACTAAAATTTGTGATCTCTGAAACTTTTATTTCAAAATGAATATGTTGTGTGGACCAGATAAATAGGACCACCGTACAGGTAGCCGTTTTTGAGAAATTTTGATTTGTTATGTTTTTTAGCCATTTTGGGGGATAATTACCCTTTAAAATCAAAAATACAAACAAGAAAAATGAAAAATTCCTTGAAATACTGTGGAATACATACATATTAAATTTGATACCAATATATAAATATACCAATATGGTATATTATACATATATATATATATATATATATATATATATATATATATATATATATATATATATATATCCATTGAAGTAATTATATCTGATGGACTAATTATATGGGGTTCAAGCCCAAATGCCAACATTTGTTTTTAAAAGTAACTTATACGAACTTTTTGTCAAGCCTCAGGAAGAACATCATTCAAACCAATATTTAAAAAATTAAATATTTAATCATTATGGTCAATTTTGATTTTACAAGCAGCAACTTGTGTATTATTTGAACCTTGAAGTAGACAAATTCATAATTATAACACGAGAAATATCAACATTATAGACTTCTCACATCCAAATTCAACATTATATCTTAATATCTCTAAGACATTCCGACAACGATGCCCATACCACATATCAATCATCGTTTATAATAAAATTTCTTTAGTGAATAAAATCTTTATAAATAACATACGACAGTTCAAGAATAAATCAAAGCAATACCTTATTAATAAATGCCCATACAAAAATCAAGATTGTTTAAATTAAAGCAACAACGAATACATAACATCAATTCTAAAATAGTTTGTAATTTCAAGTTTAAATCAAGATTCTTTTAATTATTATATTAAGTATATATGCTGTTGATTTAATATAGACTTAACCATAAATTATACTATGGCAATTTAGACTTATTCCAAATAAGAAATAAATTGATAAAGTAGGTAAACACTTCAGGAATCAGTTGTTCGACATCCATCTGACGTGACACTACACTCTAGAACGCTTTGAAAAATAAATCAGGTTGTTCTTGGCGGAAACGCCATGCCACGCTCTGCTCCTAACCCGCTCTCTGTGTGTACTGTCTCATTGCTTATTATGGGTTTGTTTTAAATGCAACGCGACGCCATGCCACGCCACGCCACGCTGTCTGTCTGTATTTACCCTTAGATTTTGTGACTAGAGGTAATTTATTGTCTGGTGATGACAATGGAAAGGTAGATATAGGTATTTAAAATAAAAAAGTGCAATTGTGAATACAAAGAAAAAATACTTTTTACCTCCAAATCCAAGATGAAAGGAAAGGCATTCCTGAGATGTTGATCTTGCTCACAGGAAAAGCATTTCTAAATATAACCTTATTCTCCAGACCCATTCCTTTCTTTTCCGTCATCCAATTTAGACTGTCTGCAAAACTAAATCTTCCACAGTTTTCCACCAGAAATTCCAACAGATATGTTCCTGGGTGAGACGTACAATCTAGTTCATCGTTGCTAACAAAACAGAGTGATTTCAATAGTCATCTTGTGGTGGCACATCTTTTTATAAAAAGAATAAGGTGATTTTTGTGACAAGCCTACTGGCGAAACTATTATTTATTAAAAGACTGTGAATTTGAAAGCCCTCGGCATCTAGTTGTGCCTTTTGGGTTGTTTAAAAACATCCTCTTTCAAGGCTTTGCCCCCCAGGCTCTCAAAGTTGTCCAATGTTTCTTGTGGTAGAATATAAATAAATTTAATTGAATATACAACAGAAGTTGTTACAACCAAAACACAGTACAGAAGCAAGCAAAAACAGCTGTTTCAAGATAACTCTCGGAATGGCATCACAATATAAACTAATAGGACCGTATATCATGGGTAATCCCAAAAATAAAATATTTGCTTGAATTTGACCAATTGGTGTCACTGGTTGGAGGTATAAAAACATAGCGATATTATACTGTTCTCGTTGGAAAACAAAACCCAAATTAAATCTGTTAAACAATGAAGAATTTGAAGCTCTATCGTTATATTAATAGGCAAGGAGAGAGGGGGAGAGAGAGAGAGAGGAGAGAGAGGTTATTCGTGAAGTTCAGTATAATGACACTGATTCAAAAGCATATGTTTAACTGCTCACTTAGAATATAGCAAAACATTCACGCAAACAACCATTATTCGTGTGTGCCGCTTTGGGTTCACGTAAAATTATTTTTGGTCAAATTTCGACCTCTGGGCGATCGGTAGTTATTATTAAGCTTTAGTAGTTTTGACATTTTGACATTGTAAGCTCAAACTTTATGTACGGTACCTAGATTAATTGCTCCATAATTTGTAATAAAAGGTTCTACATTGGGGCAGGGCTAACAAGAGGGGATGGCAACCAGGGCACTTTGTCCCATATCCCCACTTTCTAGGGCCCCCAGCCCAGAGTAACTCATATCTGAGCAGTAAAATAGGGTGTCATTACAGCATTTCTTCCCCAGCCCCCCAAAACCAAATCCCTTCAGCGGTCCTGGATTTGGGACTGAAAATCAAACAAATTAAGTCAGCATCCCAATTTGTAAAATGATATACCCACTCTGAATCCCAGAAACCGAAGTGATTAGTTTCTGAGATGTCGGTCCCGCCAACAATGGCTCCGTCGACCAGAACCACCACAATGTCTCGTTTGCGACCGACTATCTTCATCCTCCACTTCTCCGCCACTCTGACCTTGAAGGAGTAGAGGACGTAGCCGTGACTCTGCTTCCTCCCATCCTGTGATGCTGGCAGGTCCTCGAGGTGCACAAAGTGACCCTCCTCAGACAGTTGTTGGGGCTGAAAATAAACTGTCCAGTTATTTCTCAGAAGTTGAGATATAAAGATGCGATAAACAACTCACTATTAGAAAAAATATGGCTCTGTTTTCATTATTTGTCAAGGCTAAAGTGATAGAACGACTAAAATCCTTACATTTTATGCTAATGCATTTTCTATTTTAAAAACTTCTCTGTTATTTTTTAACCAATTCAGTGGATTGAGATTACACAATCATCCTGAGTTTTAGTTTTGTATGAAAGTATTTGATTTGGATATTGTAATCCTGAAGGGCAAAAGACGTACTCAAAGTTATTCTCCATTAGATTAACACGTTCACTGCGTTACATAATATTTGTATGTGATTACAGTGGTGCGTTATGAGACCTATGGTTCTCGTTTGGTGTGATTACGGCTGTCCGATACGAGACCTTGAGATCTCGTTGCGCAGACAATCTTTTGCACATCATAATATTGAAACTAATAGAAACAGAGCACTCTGTGCTGTATTTTGTGAACTAGCACACTGTTGCCAACCTATAGCCTGCTCAGGATTTGAATATGACACAATAGTACGAGACACTGAGATCTCGTACTGCATATTTACGAGAAAACACATATCAAAACACACCACAAATCAATTTAGGTTATTGCAATAACAACTTTTGGCGTAATGTTGTAAATGGAATGCACTCAAGAGCTCCAAGCGGCACTCTGAACAACTAAGCTTCGTTGCGAGGTCCAGGGGTCTCGTGTCGTATAAAAGTAATCATTTATTACTTCAGTGCGTTACGAGATCTATAGATCTCGTTTGTTGTCATGGTTACCAATCGATCCAGTGATCAACAAGCTTTATGGACAATATATATCTTATTTCTCTATATTCTCTATGTCAATTTACATAGAGTTATCGACACCGTGAAGGAAGAATATCAAATTATGCAAGCGCACCAAATATAGGTTATGGTACGGGACCTCGTGACGCAGTGACTCTGTTAATGTGGAGAGTAATAATTTCCCAGCTGAATCATAAACAGCTATAATAACAGATATTACTCACAAATTAATATATTGTGCAACCCAATATGCACAATTCTGAGGCTGTAAGCCAAAGCTAAGATTAACAGCTTTACTGCGTTTGTTATGTTTAAACATGAAAATCTCATATATTTCAATGTTGAGCGATGTCCCGATTTCGGGGCACCCGCAGCGAATGCGTTAAGGGTTACAAGCAAGCAAGTTTTTTAGGTATTTTTAAATAATATCAATTCCCAAGACATCAAAATAAATATAAGGTCACCTCATAAATAAATGTACTGGATGTTTGAAAAGAACTCCCTAGTTTTAAGAAAAAACTTTTAACGGTCGAATAAAAAAACATTACATTTATGAATACATATATTTAAATAATTTGGGACGAGTCTTAAATTAAAGTAAAAGGTCCTTTTCAGCATTGGCTACATTTCTTACATGTCCCTAAAAGAAAATGTAAAGAGGGGTTAACTCTGGGCTTCGAAGTGCCCAAGAAATTGTGCATGCCCATACATCAACCAGAAGAAAATAGCGTCCAACGCTTCACATATAGGTCTATATAAGCAGGCCTAAAACTGAAGGAAATTAAGTCCTAAATATATCTGAGAAAAACTTCTGAGAACTATTTCTGAATACAAATAAGGAAATTAGTAACATGTGGGTCACTGTAAAGATTTACTAGAGAAACTAGGGAGTTCTTTTTCAAACACCCGGTATATTATGTGGGTGGTTGTGAGCTAGATGGTGCATAAGCTTACTAACTCTAAGTAACCGATAAAATCACGAACCATTTACCAGTTGTCGCACAATGTCGCGCCAAGGGAGCTCAGCCATGAGAGGGAGGGAGAGGGAGAGCGTCCTAGGGGTGATAGGGGGAGGGGAGGGGTGGTAAAGAAGGGGGTGAACTCCTCTGAACACTTCCAGAGCCACACCATACTTCGGGGTGTACTCCCCAGCCTCTGTTAGGGGTGCGTCGTAATCTGCAAATGAGGAGACAAGGGTTATGTGAAGCCAGAGATTGTATAAACTCTATAGTGCTGTAGTACCATGTAAATTAAAGTGATTATATCCAACTAATAAAAGTGTGGTATGAATTTTGTAACCTTGATCATACTAATCTAAAATGACTTTTTCCTCGGCATACAAAACAACATGTATTGTAACAAAATATTTTTTAACTGATATCTGAGATCCTCTTGTGTCACACCAAATGGAAATGTGTGACATCTCAAAAACAGCAGGAGATGTATTTACTTTTAATTTTAATTCTGCATCATAATCATTTTGGGACCAAGAGAGATTTCATATGAGGGGAGCTTAACAAAAGGAAAAACTGTTTGGAATACCTTTGGAAGGCTAAATGGTGCTGAAATCATACTTAGATAAATATGGAACCTGTAACCTATACTGGGGTAATCTCCTGACATGCATAATGTTCTTTTTAGCGAATTCCCCCTATAGGGAAGAAGCTATTACCGTAGGTCTCATGGTAAGACTTAAGCCCGAGACCATGATAACTTTTCGTTTTGAGGTCCCCAGATGCCAAAAACATCATTGGTTCAAATTTTTATTTATGTATATATATATATATATATATATATATATGTGTGTGTCCGTAAGCACGATAACTCTCGTAAAAAAAGTCCGATCTTAATAAAATTTGGTACAAATATGTAAAGTACCATTTATTTGAACGAGTTCGAAAACCAGACAAATCGCACCATCCGAAGGGGGGTTTTGTACCCCAAAAATGAGTTTTTTGGGGTTTTCACATGTAATTTTTATTTAAATCAAATTTTTATTTATACCATTGAATTCAGCTTAAAAAACAAACAATTTGGTATTTTGATCATTGCTCTACGTCAATTGGTTACTTACTGAGATATTACAAGTGCTAAACACAGTACGTTGTCCAACGTTATTCTTATGGAGAAAAAGACAAATTTTATATCTCGGTTATTTATGAACATAAACTGACGAAACTTGGTACATCGCTTCATCTGGGTGTGGTTTGTTGATGTTTGAACAAATAAACAATTTTTCGCCTATGGTTCCCGAAGCAGCAAACCTAGGTACTCGGTCCCCATGTTATTCTTATGAATATTTTAAATATCGCTTATTTATGAATATATTTCTTATGAATTCTGGTAAGAGGCTTAATGTAATATTAAGACATATATATTCATTGGAAATTCGCTGAGTACGCAGGTTTGCTGCGACGGGGGTATTATAGTAAATGGTATTTTTAACTTTGGACGGTATCAGATCAAAATGAAGGAGAGGCAGCAAAGAGTTCAGTGCTATAGTTACCACACAATGTTGTACGTTATCCAATGTGACTGTCAACTGTCCACGGCAATGGGCTGTCGCCACACCATAATGTTGGCAACAATGGGAGCAGCTGGCCCGCACTCTCCTACCTACATCAAACTCCCTCCTCTCACTCCTCCTCACGCCATTCAAGTTACAAAAATCGTACTATAATAATATTGACAAAATTGATGAGTTATAAAAACTAGTGGTTAACAGCAACATAGAATAACCATAACCAGTGATCTGGTGATAACAAGGGACTAACCATAATCAGTGATTTGGTGATAACAAGGGACTAACCATAATCAGTGATTTGGTGATAACAAGGGACTAACCATAATCAGTGATTTGGTGATAACAAGGGACTAACCATAACCAGTGATCTGGTGATAACAAGGGACTAACCATAATCAGTGATTTGGTGATAACAAGGGACTAACCATAATCAGTGATCTGGTGATAACAAGGGACCAGCCATGATCAGTGATATGGAGGTGGTAAGAGACTAACCATATAGTGGTATTTGGGGATGGTAAGAGACTAACCGTAACTGGTAATCTGGGGATGGTAGGAGTCTGGGGTATCCCCACATGTGGCTCCACTCGTAAAACCAAAATTTGTTCCTCCGTGAAAAACGTGCAGACTTACAGACGCTGGGAACTCTATCGCTTCCCTCAGAGCTGCTTCAAATTCTGTAAATAAATATATTGATTAGAGAGTAAAATTAGTTGAGCATAAGCTGACTCCATTGTGAGAGGCGAGCGCATCAGTGGAGAGGAAAGTAGTGTTTTACATTATTTAAAAGCTTTTTATATCGTTTTTTAAATTATCCTGTTAATTAGAGTAATTAATTATTGTCTACTTAAAATATTTAACTTAAATGTATAATCTGTGGCAAATTAAACGTGGTAGTTAAAGGTGTGTACCATTTGCTAGCCATGTGTTGTGTTGGGGCCGATTCCAGTGGTCAAGGTAGCCAGTTCTCAGGTGAATCATCTTCGGACTCTGAGGGCAGAGAGTTTGGAGCGTTTCTAACTGTGCAAGAACATCCGTCTCAGAGTTGGTCGTCTGCAACACTGCAATCAAGTATTCTGACAATCTATCACTATGCTTACACTGTGCCTGATACACTAGCTTACAATCAGGCCCCGATTTACCAATGGGCAGACTGGGCAATTGCCCAGGGCGGCAATTTCTGGGGGGCGGAAATTTTTGGAGATTTTTTTATTATTTCCAGGATATTGGTAAAAAAACGGGAACGACACAACAAACTTGTTAACTTGCGTAGGCCTCGTAAGAGATCTAGTTACAAGCAACTGTCTACTGCTGTAGCGCAGCATTCAGCATATTATGGTGGAGCGCAGGCAGTGCATGACAGACCAGCCACAGCCACATCCACGTCTGTGGTTCACTGAGTGAAGCTTGAAGCTGGCTGTCTGTCTGCGTCTGCCACTACCATCGTTATATGAGCGCCGAGCGGGAGAGGGGCAGAGGGAGGGGATGAGGAGAAGATGACAACATTTATAAAAAACAAATTGGTTTTACACTTAAAAAATTAGGAATGCACAAACTGGTACCTTTAAAATTATGTTCATGTATCATGTATGTTTGCAGTTTGCACTAAATACGTAGTTATAAACAATTAATCGTATTTAAAAAAAGAATATAGGCCTACTAATTTTTTTGATATCAACAGTACACAGAACATTCCAGGTTAATACCTAATACGTTATCAGCCCACCATTATTGGGGTAACCCAACAATACTATTAAGGAATCACAAATATTTCAGTCATTTTTTGTGGGAGGGGGGTGGCTACAAAAGGTTTTGCCCAGGGTGCAGCTTACCCTAAATCGGGGCCTGCTTACAATCTATGGCTGCATAAGCTTCCAGTTGGGTAGTGAAACATAATATTGTTCTCACCCCCAATCAATCTACTCACCACTTACTAAATAAAACCTTTCCCACTTCCTACCTCTAGGTCCCTAAATGATCACAGTATAAATAATATCAAATTTTCTGGTAAGATGAGGCACTTTTTGCAAAATTCTGACAAATGCCTGAAGAATCAAATCTATAACTATATTTAAAACCTCAGTTTTCGAATGCATGTAATCAAATGGGAAAACCGCCGCGTAAAAACCCAAACATATCGCACAGAAACGTTTGTTAGGATCCCTACATGTGTCAAAATTCAGATAATCGCTTCGCCCTATTGGTGCCGCGTTAGAAGTTTCAAAACTTCTATGATAGACTATTATTTGGTCAGGTAATTATATTATTACTAGTTGTTTGTGTTCTACTGGCTGATTACCTGTTAAGGAAAATAAATCAATATGAAAGTAAGAATATATAATGTTAATACATAAACAAAGCATGAGTTTAAATAACATTATAAATAATTAATTGGAAATTAAAAATTGTTGACATTTTTTCCCCCTTTAGGGTAATTTTAAAGGGAAAAACTAAAATTTGGCTCCGTTGGGTTCTTCTCAAACTAATTTTCTATTAATGTCACAGTTTTCAGCCTTCTACGTCGTACAAGAGCTTCAGATATCTGCGCAAAGACACAAATTTACCATTTTTCCTCACACAATTTAATTAGGATGAGTTACATGTTAGTCGTAAAAGTACATCAGTTTCTCCACAGAATGCAGCACAATCAAATGTTGTTCGCTGTCTATGGATCTTCCCAGTGTAACTGGAATCCCATCAGGTGCATTATTCTTTAAAGTAAGAAGCAAAATAACTAAATTACCTCCCAGATGAGCCAGAGAGCCTCGATGTAACGTGGCGCTGACTGAGTCAGAAGTGAAGAGAAGACTCTGGATTCCGTTTTGTTCCACTATTGTTTTGAGGTGAACCAGATATTGAGGGTCAGCTTCGTGTTCCCGAACTGTTCCATATGAGTTCTCTAGCTGCCTCAAAAAAAATCTTCAACGTTTTATTGAGGAAGAATACAAACTGTTATCCTTATAACAATGTGACATAGAGAATGGTTGGAAAGATACGGAAGGAAATACCGTGTTGTGATGAGAAAATGTAAATATCAATTGCTAGAGATGTCTAGTCTTATATGATAAGTAATCAGTGGCGAGGCCTGTGGTCATCTCTAGATTTGGAGATTACTAAAAGGAATTCATTAATTTTATTAACACGTTGGCTGCTGAAAAATCTTTATCTTGGTCGTCAAAAATTCTGAAACTTTTTTCTCCAAAACTTACCTAAAACTTTTGCCAAAACACCAAAAACAGCTAAAAAAGTGTCCAGACACGCTATTTCCGGTGTTGCGATGACGTCACATCCGTGACGCGTATTCGAGTCAGCCGCTCTTGGAAGTAGGTCACTGGGAGGTCGCTGACTCTTTTGACGTAATACACTAGCGTAAACACTATGAAATAATAGGTATACTCAATAATAAACCACGAAAGATGTTTATAAACTTGTAATTATGAAAAAAAGACTTATACAGTAAAACAGTATAAAAATGCAAATATAATACCATATATGAAAATCGTTCTAATTGCAAGTTCTTATTGCACATAGAACTTAATATTTTATATTTCACCATCATCCATCATGGTTAAATCTGAATGTTTTTTTCACGGTCAGCACATAACACAATTCGAAAAAACACATCAGTAAATAAATCACACGGTCAAATTTAAAAAATGCACGGCGCGGGAAACTGACGCTACCGAACTAACACGTGTGATCTATGTGAGGAGCGGACAGCGTAAGGTCCGTTCCCGCCAAGAGCTGAGCTCACACCAAAGCATTACAGTGGCAGGTGCACCGTGACTCCTATGCGGGTCAGCCACTCCTAGCGCTAGGGTCCTGTGACTCCTATGTGGGTCAGCCACTCCTAGCGCTAGGGTCCTGTGACTCCTATGCGGGTCAGCCACTCCTAGCGCTAGGGTCCTGTGACTCCTATGCGGGTCAGCCACTCCTAGCGCTAGGGTCCTGTGACTCCTATGTGGGTCAGCCACTCCTAGCGCTAGGGTCCTGTGACTCCTATGCGGGTCAGCCACTCCTAGCGCTAGGGTCCTGTGACTCCTATGTGGGTCAGCCACTCCTAGCGCTAGGGTCCTGTGACTCCTATGCGGGTCAGCCACTCCTAGCGCTAGGGTCCTGTGACTCCTATGTGGGTCAGCCACTCCTAGCGCTAGGGTCCTGTGACTCTCATGCGGGTCAGCCACTCCTAGCGCTAGGGTCCTGTGACTCCTATGCGGGTCAGCCACTCCTGAATTTTCCTGATCGAATGGAAATCGCTGGTTTGAGCGATACAGCTACCTACCCCCGCGTCCATCGGAAGTGGTTCCCCTCCCCATTCTATCATGAGAACTGCAATTAACACATGACCGTACTGAATGCTTCCGAAATCGCTGTCTAATACAAATCCGGCGATCCTCAAAAACAAAACAAAATCAAAACAGTGTGTGTGTGTGTGTGTGTGTGTGTGTGTGTGTGTGTGTGTGTGTGTGTGAGTTTTGGAATAGTTTAAGTACTACCTAAATTGAATTATAATTAACTGAAAATTATTACCGATTCATATTTTAGCGAATTTCCCCTATATTAGCGAATTTCCCCTATAGGGAAGAAGCTATTACCGTAGGTCTCATGGTAAGACTTAAGCCCCAGACCATGATAACTTTTTGTTTTGAGGTCCCCAGATGCCAAAAACACTATTCGTTAAAATTTATATATATATATATATATATATATATATATGTGTGTGTGTCCGTTACCGCGATAACTTTTGAAAGAAACAACCGATTTTGATGAAATTTGGCACAAATGTGGAGAGTAGCATTTATGACTTAAAGTTTGAAAAACAGATCGATCGCACTATGGGAAGGGGGTTTTATGGGGGTTTACAATTTTCCAAAAATCGGTTTTTTGCAAATTTGACCCCAAAATGTTAAAAACCCTCAATTATGGTTATAGCCATTTTATAGAGCTTAAAAAAACAAATAATTTAGTATTTTGAATCATTAACCTAGGTTAAGTGGTTGTGGAGAAAATCCAAAAAAATGTGTCCCATGTTAATCTTATGGGAAAAAGGTTTTTAGATTTTTCTCAGATAATTTTACTAAAAACTTCACATTTCTGTTTATTAATGTGTTTAGCTCACAAAACAATCATTTTGGTGTTTTAATCGTTGTTCTACGTCCAACCGTTGCAGAGATATTCAAAGTGCTAAACACAGTACGTTGTCCAATGTTATCCTTATGGAGAATAAATAAAATTCTATATCTTGATTATTTTTGAATGTATATTGATGAAACTTGGTATGTGGCTTCAAATAGTTGTGGTATATTGATATTAGCACAAAAAACAAGTTTTTTGTTGATAGTCCCCGTAGCAGCAAACCTGCATACTCGGCCCCCATGTTATTCATATGGAGAATAAGTAAAGTTGTATATCTCCCTTAATTATGAACCTAAGTTAATAAAACTTGGTATATAACTTCACCTGGTTCAGTTATATTGATAATTGCAAAAAAAATATTACTTATCTTCCTCGTTACAGCAAACCTTCGTCCTCAACCCTAATGTTATTCTTATGGAGAATAAATAAAATGCTATATATCACTTATTTATGGATGTATTTTTGTGAAACTTGGTAAGTAGCTCTATGTAGTAGTGAGTCACATATATATGCATTGGAAATTCGCTGAGTACGCAGGTTTGCTGCGACGGGGGTATTTATTACTATTTTTAATAGTTTTTGTTTTTACTATTACCTGAAACATTATAATCGGTCCACCATTTTCTATTTGAAGAGGTTGCAAGCGAGCCAATAACTCCTTAAAATACTTCTCCACACGAATCAAAAACTCGGACTGTGAAGTCCTTACTCTGATTCCTTCTCCAATCAAATAACTGTGAAACCACAAATGAGATATGGTTACAAAAGAAATTAAAATTTTTTCTTGCTATATGAGGAAGAAATTCCCCAAACCAAAATTCATTCTCATGGTGTTACAAATACCTATAATACTGTACATTTCAAACAAATTTGTATAAAGGGTTGGATAACAAGTTTAAAAGAATGGCAGAGACTAAATTAAACATCCAAAATTAAGCTAAATTCTAGATACACTCACTTAAAATGGTTCAGTTCAAATTCCAATCAACTTGATAATACTTATTGAAGAAAACAAAAATACAGACTGACACTTGAGTAATTTTTTTAAGTCACTCCCAGTAAAGCCCCCAGCTATATTTCACAGTACATGAAAAAAACATAGTGCATAATACTTATGCCTTTACCTGGGTAAACCTCCAAAGTCTATATCAGCGTTTATATAGGGCCCCAACCCCACCATGACCAGTAAATCTTCTTCCTTGGCAATTTGAATAAACTTCACCATATCCAGTAACGGAGACATTTCTAAACTGCTGCTTCCAAAATCATAAATATCTTTGTAAGGCTCGTGCAAATTCCAAGGAATCATTCTGAAAATAATTTGTTGCTTAGTACACCTCGAAGAAAATATTACACAACATTAATAACATGATACATCTTTCCCAGTATATATTAAACAATATCATCCAAAATCTACTTCAGGTACTTCTTTTGGGTCATTACATCAGTAAAGTCAAATACATCTTTGACTTTAATCCTTCAAACTTTTGAACTAGAGTGACTGAATTTGTGTCCTTTTACTAGGGAGTGTTTAGCCTAGGCAGTATCGTAGTGCAACTTCAATTGCAATCAATGCTAAAGTATATCTATATTCAAGTAATCTAAAGAAATAACCATGCAATAAAGTGACCATAGAGCAAATAAGTTAAACCACAAAGTTCCATATGCAAGGAGCAATGTCGCTTTCTGAAATTTAAAATTGCTACAACTCAATTTGTCTTCCTATACTACCACATATAACATACTAGCTGTTACCCGCAGGCTTCGCCCCGCGAATTATTTATAAAAACTATGATAGTTTTGTGTGCTGCATTCTGTGGTTAGCCTGTGGAACTACTACGAATCAAGATCATCTGTTTGTATTTTCATCAGCTCAAACAAAAACTAATGTCCATAAGAAATACATGGGAACTTTGAACCCCTGTGGGCATAGCCCTAGTGGAGTTTCAAAATAAAAATAGGCCCATGTCCATCTCTGGTATATTGGCTCTATTCATGCAAAATTTCAGCTCAATCGGTCCAGTAGTTTTCACGTGATAGAACTTCAGAGTTACGCACAAACATCCATACTTTCACATTTATAATATTAGTATGATTGTGAAAATTCAGGGGCAAAAATATATGATACAAGTTGCTTTGGATGTTGTTGCCTCCAATAAATCTTTCTTATTGCCTAACATAAGTACCTATCTCTAGTGATAAACAGTATCAAAATAGCTGATCAGGTGTATAACTCGTAAAAAAAATCCAACATTCCGTTTGCCTCCCCAGATTTCCGTACTAGCCACCATTTACTTACAGTCTGCTCTTCCCTTCAACTGGCTGACTGGAGAACCCTTCACAACTTGCACATTAAACACCTGACTGAGGCAGGAAATGTCTTCATAAACCAAGTGCAACAACTGGTCAAAAGGACAGCTGATGTCTATGGTTAAGCGCTGGACGAGTTAATTCCGTTGCTACCCAGAACAAGCCTGTCAGATTTCTATCACTGTGCAGACAGACCTCAAGCAGTGTTTTAACATTGTGATTGTCTGTAGAATTAGTTTTCAGGCAGTAATACAAAAAGCCTTTGACATACAAAGAAAAGTGTTAAAAGTCTTCATGGATACAACAAATTTGTTTCGTAACTTGACCAACAATAGACTCAAGTTGAATTGATTTCAGTGTATTTGAACTTAAAGTTGTTTTACACCATTTACAAAACATTACATTACATCCAAAAGTATAGAAATAACCATCACAACCTTTAAACCCTCGGTTAACTTCAATGGACGCCCCGTTTAAATATTTGGTGGATGCGCCACCATAGTGGTCTAGGAACTACAATTTGCACTTGACTGCTGATGGCTTTCAACATTACAAATGTTAATTTGGTGATAATGCAATTTGAGTACCACAGTTTAACTTACTATTTGATACCATGTGGCTAAAACTGTATCGCTTCCTTCAGTGGCGGATTTAGGGGGGAGCTATAGGGGCTGTAGCCCAGGGCGGCAAGTTTTTAGGGGCGGCAAATTTACATAAAATTAATTAGTTGTTTACAAAAGAAACGTTGAAACGGGGAACATTTTAACGAAACGGATGACAATGACGGTATTACGCCCTTTTAAAGGTAAGGGTAGTAACCAGAGACTAATGTATAACGCTTGCAGTCCCTCACACTGCAGTTCCTCAAAGCAGTCGTAATGCATTTGTCATTCATCCGTACTAGCGACAAGACGATTACGCTACAGAGAAAGGGCGGCAAGCCACGAGCTACATCAGGCACTACTATGACTACGTCCAACCATAGATGATAGGTCCAACAATATCAATAATGACCAAGACCAAGGATGAGAAATGTTGCAACAATCGAATTTGAGATGACAATAACAACATTTATACTACAATGAAATTGTCGTTTCATTTTCAAACTCAAGGTAACAAAGAAAGTTATTTCAGCCGTCTTATACTTACCATCAAAGGCTACCACACGTAATCGTTCATTCTGGAGGATATTTTTTAAAACAAAACATCTGACCAAAGACTAACATAATTTGTGAAGAGGGGATTTGATTGGTTGTTGCCATGCGAGCATAGTTGACAGACTCCAGGCGAGACCTCTATATATACTTTTTGGGTGGAACGGTGTCAAAATCTCCTATTTCATTAAATGAAAAACTGTGATATTTGAAGTCTTTAAATTAATGTCTTGTCGCATTTTAGGCAAATCATGATGTTAAACTTAATTTTATAATCTTAAGACATATTTTTATGTAATTTTATTGTTTATCTCGAAGCAAAGTTATGATTTGAGTTAAATAACAACACCCTTTTAATATATATAGCTTTGGGAATAGTGTTGAAAACAAGCCGCCTTGTACATCGAATGACACTGTCCCACCAAGTTGACACCACAACAGGACAAAATACCAAATATGACGGCACACGTTTTATGAAGGTTATTTGTCAGAGAGTAGTGACTCCTGTAGGTATTATCATAGATTAAGAATACCACAAGTAAGTAATGCCACTAAGGAGTTTGTTTAATCTATGGTATTATATTTCAATTCATTGGATCTACAACATCATGGAGGTGAAACTAGAAGAAGTATTTGAAAATGTGTAGAGTTTTATGAAGATTAGGCCCACATCAATTAATTTTATATTTAAAACATATAAAAAATACGTCTAAAACATATAAACACAGAAAAGTATAAATTACAAAATGACTGAAAAACTGTATTGAAAAGCACTAATTCAGGATTAAAATAGTCAGAATTTTGAGGCTAATTGTCCGAATTAAGAATTTTAAGGCTACAGTTTCATTATATCTTATTTACAGGTTATTTATTATAATTTTCAGCAGTCGCAATGCGATGGTGTAAAAATTAATGTTTTGATGAAGTTTAAGAAGGGATTTTTAGGCCTTTGTTGAAGGATTTTCTTGTTATTAAAAGTAGCACTGCTTCACTGCTTTTAACACAAACATTTGTCTCTATAGGGCCGATTGTCATTGAGTGGGCTATATTGAATATTAAACTGTGTTAATGTGAATCAAGACAATCATACATTATTTTACTGGTTTTTCAACTAGGAAATAAATGTCTTAAACTTATTCATTCAGTTAATTCGTAACTTCTTTAGATACTATTACAAAATAACCAAACAATATATATATATATATATATAACATGTGGGTAAACCTGGGTGGCGAAAAGGACAAATAAGATTGTAGTGGCGGGGGAGGGGGGGAGGGCAGAAATTTTCCTGATAGCCCTTAGGCGGCAATTGCTTAAATCCGCCACTGACTTCCTTAGTTTGCCCCTTACTAAACGTACAATACTTGCTAAACTTGATGGATCTATACTGCGGGACTATTACAGTATCTATTGCAGGTCTATTACAGGATCTATTGCAGGACTATTACAGGATCTATTGCAGGACTATTACAGGATCTATTGCAGATCTATTACAGGATCTATTGCAGGACTATTACAGGATCTATTGCAGGTCTATTAGAGGATCTATTGCAGGACTATTACAGGATCTATTAAGGTTTACATCAATGTTTATACTATTTAGGTTTAGAAATTCTTAACGTGGCTGAATGCTGTTATTGAGACTCGGTATATGTATTAAGTGACCAATAAACAGTTGTTAGCTATTAGCTACTCCAAGGTTCAGGACCGATGGCGTTTTGTGATCGACCCTCTTCTTGAAGGTCAGGTTTGGTTCATCATGTGCTATTTGACCGTGAGGGATATCGTCTGAAATCTAACCATGAATGAGTGGCATTGAATGGTAACGATTCCATAATAATCAGTTCTATATCTGGAGTGGGGTTTTATAGATCAGATTCTACAATGACCCATAGTTTTTCAGTTGCAATCGCTCATTGGGCTATTATTTATTAATGATCCTGATCAGTAAGCTAAACAAAAGATTATTTTACTTGTTCTTAACTAATAATTAATTCATATATGCACGGGTGTAACACTTTTATCCGGTTCTACTGTCAATACAATAAACAAATGTGTTCCTTAAATGATTCAAACTAAGCGATTTGCTCAAATGTGATTTCTACTTACGTCTTGACCACGATCGCTCCTGTAGCTCTTAGCTTTCTCAGTCTATCCCTCCAGTAGTGTGGGTGGACTCTAAAGTAATATATAAGGCCACACGTCAGAGTTACAGGCTTCCCATTCAGAAGAAACTCCTGTGAGTCTGAGGTCTTCAACCCTTCATTGCGAGTGTCTTTGATGTTATAATGTCTATAAACCGTATTGGGCTCTGTTCTTGCAATTAGCACGTACAAGAGTGATAGTGATATTAATGGTACTGAAACATCAATTAAAGTAAATTAAATACATTTCAGTTATATGTCTCGTCAGGGTTCATGGCGTGTAGGAGTGGTAGTGCGAGAGAGATGGTGAATCCCCCACCATAATTGCCCTCCAACAGTTGTGTACAGTAAATAAAAAATAAATAAAAATACAGTGCAAAAATAATTGTAAGATGTTTTGACAAAAACACATAGATTGGTAAGATGATGATACAAGAGGAGAGTGGAGAGGAAAAGTGCTGCACAAACCAGACACCAGCACTTTGAAAATATTTGTTATGGAAACTTTGTTATAATATAAAATTTCAAATTCTTTTCTTTATTCTATATTCATTATAAACAAATATAAAAAAAGTATAAAAAATTAAAACATTCATTACAAATATCATTGTTGTCAAAAATATAGATCTATTAGATCCATAGATTTTAATGCAAAGCCACAAAAACATTTTGGTCAAGTTTTCAATATTTTATTTTGTAGAAAAGTTTGAGTTGTTACAAAAAACTGAAATTTGTAAACCACAAAGTACAATTAATTAGTGAACAAGCAAACAACATAATAGGAATACACCTGACATCGCTGGAGTCCAAAACTGTGCCGTTTGACAGATTATGATTAGAGGAAAAAATATACTTCACAGCAAAACTCACAATTAAGCGGAGTAAAAGTACTAACTGACAAATTGTAGCTGAGAAGTATTTTTTCCGGTAAGAGTTGCATTGCATGTGATGCTTTTACCATTTTAATTTCCTCTGAAATTATTGATACACTTGATATCAAAGAACAAATGAAAATATTAAATCAGTAATTTTTCATTACGAATTATAAGAGGTCAAAAGATATTTTTTTTAAGTTCAATTTTGTTGTGTGCTTAGAGTTCCTCTCCCGCCCTGGAATGCTGTGATCTTTGTTCTTTTATATTGCATGACAGATTACGCAACTTCATTTTTGTAGCATTGGGTTTTATTTTCGTGAATACTTTCTTAAGTAGCATGATACATGTTGTTACAATTAAACTGGATAAAATAAACTACGCCTCACAACACTACAAACTATATTTACACTTACATACAAGACGGTAAATATACATAAAGGATGTAACTGGTAGAAATTGATCGCCTTGTACCATTCTTTATGTATATCTACCGTCTTGTATATAAGTACAGAGTAAGTGTAACTATATTTTTGTAGAGTTGTGAGATATTGTCTACTTGTTAGCGAATTTCTCCTATAGGGAAGAAGCTATTACCGTTGGTGGCATGGTAAGACCTAGGCCTGGGACCATGATAACTTTTCGTTTTGAGGCCCCCAGATGCCAAAAACACCATTCGTTCAAATTCATATATATTTATATATATATATATATAATATATACAGGGTGAGTCAGACCACCTGTCCAGCATGTATAACGAGAGAACGGTTTGGTCTAAAGTCGTCAAACAAAATTCTTCCCACTAAAACGCATATGGGCTATCTGTTACAAATATTTTCATCAAAATCTATATACAGAATGTTCCAAAACTGAAGGTCGCGCGTTCGAATCTCAAAATTTTCTAATAAAACATAGGGAATATTATACATCATTTTAAAGGTCTCGTTAAAATAAACATTTTGGCTAAAACAGAATCAACTTATCTTTATTTGTTTCAAAATGGCGACCATTTTTATGTAAAATATTGACGTTTATGGAATATCCTGTATTTTATAAACCACTACTCGTACCTTTTTCCGACTTAAATTTATTACTCGTGATAAACTCAGCTTTACTTTGGTATGCTACATGACAGGCTTTTTTGAGAAAATCTATATTTAAAAAAAAATTATTTTGAAAATACCCATATGCCCAAATTCAAAAAATTCAAATGGTAGCGTATGTCAAAAAGCATACCATTGAAAAGGTCCTGTAAATCCTAGCAACTTTCTAATTTACCCCAACCTTGTATCTCTTTTTGATTTTCTGCAATCAGCAAAAAACATTATTTTCCCATATGAAATGCTTGTTAATTTGCATAACATTTGCATGTATTCTCTGTCCACATTCGTTTTATGGGTTATGTACGATTAACTACATTTCATATGGAAAAATAATGTTTTTTGCTGATTGCAGAAAAACGTAAAAAGATATAAGGTTGGTGTAAATTAGAAAGTTGCTAGGATTTACAAGACCTTTTCAATGGTATGCTTTTTGACATACGCTACCATTTGACTTTTTTGATTTTTGGGCACATGGGTATTTTCAAAATAAATATTTTTTGAAATACAGATTTTCTCAAAAAAACCTGTCTTGTAGTATACCAGATTAAAGCTGAGTTTATCACGAGTAAGCAATTTAAGTCGGAAAAAATGTACGAGTAGTGGTTTAGAAAATACAGGGTATTCTGTAAATTTCAATATTTTACATAAAAACAGCCGCCATTTTGAAACAAATAAAGATAAGTTGATTCTGTTTACGCCAAAATGTTTATTTTAACCAGACCCTTAAAATTATGTATAATATTCCCTATGTTTACATTAAAAATTTTGAGATTCGAACCCGTGAAATTCAGTTTTGGAACATCCTGTACATAGATTTTGATGAAAATATTTTTAACAGATAGCCCATATGCGTTTTAGTCGGGAAGAATTTTGTTTGACGACTTTAGACCAAACCGTTCTCTTGTTATACATGCTGGACGGGTGGTCTGACTCACCCTGTGTCCGTAGGCACGATAAATTTTGTAAATATGGTCCGATCTTGATGAAATTAGGTATAAACGTGTAAGGCAGCATCTATTTTCATGAGTTTGAAAACCAGACAGATCGAACCATTATAAGGGGGGTTTTATACCCCAAAAATGGGTTGTTTGAACTTTTTACATGTAATTTTTGTAAACCCTAATTTTGGTTTAAACCATTAAATTCAGCTTAAAAAACAAACAATTTAGTATTTTGATCATCGCTCTACGTCAATTGGTTACCGAGATATTGAAAGTGCCAAACACAGTACACTGTCCAATGTTAATCTTATGGAGAATAAGTAAAATTTTATATCTCGCTTATTAATGAACACATATTAAAGTGGCTTCATATGGTTGGGGTTTACTGATATTTACATACAAAACCAATTTTGTGTGGTCCCTATGGCAGCAAACCTGCATACTCAGCGGCTATAATGTTATTCTTATAGAGAATAAGAAATATGTGATATCTTACTTGTTTATGAACAGTACCTGGGGGCCGAGCTTTGCTCGGGGGAAGGCCAGTCAGTTTGTATAGATGACTTGGAGTAATATTTCACCACTTTCCCCTACTGATAATCAGATTTGTACAACTCATTTGCCTCTTTTCTACATTTTTAAGGTTACTCCAGTTGTTATTTATAGCTCAATGTCCCTTTGATTTATTTTAATACTCTATATATGTAATCTTCACTCAAATATGTTAATATCTGCTCTCAGGAAACCACATGTTAATTAATAATCATAAACAGCATGAGTATTACTTTGACAGTTCCCTGGTTCATTATGCACAGTTGTTACAATTCTTTTGTTTTGATTTGAAATTCCATAAGCCCAATGTTAATTTTTTTTAACTTTTCATTTTGATTTTTCCTAGGGATGAGGCCTGTCTAGAACTTATTTTTATCCCAGAAATGAGTTATTTCGGACATTTGAAGGAAATCGTTGGAGCCGTTTTTGAGATCAGTGTCGCAAGCAAGCAAGCAAACATACAAGCAAACCTTACTCCAATTAGGGTATAGGATATAATGGTAAAACTTGGTATGTTGCTTCATCTAGTAGTGATCCATTGGTATTTGCATAAAAACCAGATTGTTGTGGTCCTTGATGCAGCAAACCTGCACACATAGTCTTAATGTTTTTCTTATGGAGAATAAATAAAATGTCATATCTCGCTTATTTACGAATATGCTTTGATGAAAGTTGGCAAGTGGCTTCATCACTTAGTGAAGTACCATTTGAAATTCGCTAAGTATGCAGGTTCTGCAACGGGGGTATTCTTTAAATAGCATTGGGTAGCACAAATATTTTTATTTACCTGTACCCAATTGAAGAAGAGTAATGATATCATGTACCTCTTTAAGGTTGCTTCTAATGTTTACAACCAAATTAGTCTGTACAAAAATAGTGTAAACTCCTCCCTTCCCCCCAAAAAAAACAAACAAAAAACAAGTGTTTTAAGAAACACAAAAAAAACAAAATTGATAAAAATCTAAGTCTAAGCCTTGAGAACTAGAAAAAAATACATTCAAGAATTAATTACTGAACGTTCATGTGTTGAAGGGGAGAGGACAAAGATTAAGCTATCAACAGAATCAATTGACTTTGCTTCACTCATCGAATTAACTAACATATGCAATAGAGAAGCACAATTTAGAACTTTTTAAAAATAAAATGTCTTATAAGGGCATTCATTTCCTCAGATTCATTCCAAACCAAATTAAAAATGAAGTAACTTTTGAGAAATTAAGTTAAAACTGAAAAAAAAAACTTTTTTTCATTTATCTTCATATTCATTCGAGTTTTATGATTCTAACTGTAACATTGAATTATTTGATTCCACAATGTAAAATTATAATCTTATATACTAGAATTAAGAAAATGATTTGACACTATTCGATGTACACGTGTTGTATTATATTATGGAAAGAATAAAGATATTTTGATTTGATTTAATAGAAAATATTAAAGATGATTGGGAAAATCTAAGAATACTGTAGTTTAAAAATAATTGGCACTAGAAGGACCATTTCCCACAAGTCTTTTTGTTTTTTACTGACAGTACTAAACTTGACAAAATTAAGAGGTGTCTAATTAATATTTTAGTCTAGAAGACTGTTAACATAAACCATTATATCAATAATCGGTCAGATCAAATTATGGTTTTGGTTAATTATTAACAAGTACAGTAGATTTAATTTGACAATTTTTCACTTACACAGTTTGTAGTATTTATAAACCAAAATCACAATATACTTACTTATCAGTTTCAAGTAAGCAGTCTTCTCTGATGCGCATTTGAAGCTGTTACCGACACAGTGATCATATGGATGACTACAAAAACCATTTTTGAAAGTGATTCTCATTTCTTTCAATATAAGGTAATAAAAAACAATTGCTTTACGTCTTACTTCATACTAATGGAAATATTCCAGGGTCACAAAAACACACCAAAACTGGATCACTGAACCATGATACCCAATGTAGGAACATTGTTGGATTCAAGTTCACTGGCTTGCTTTAGTCTCTCTCTTATCAGTTCATCTAATCATTATTACTACTACTACACGGTACTCTCGAATATTAGTTCATAATTCGTTTGTTTATAGCATTATTTAAATAGACGTCAAGTGCATAAAGCACATAGTCTATTAATAAATACCAGGTTTAATATATTTTTTCTCACTAACCACACTCAACTCTTGTTTCAACTTATTTCAAAATGAAATAAATACATTTTAGATATAATTATTCCATAAATGTTATTCTTAGGAACTTTGTTCTACATTTAACGGTTAAGGAAGTAAAGGCGGTATAAATATTTTACGATTAAAAATTCAATTGTCCAACTATGAAAGAACCTACCACTGAAGAGCAGTTCAAGATAAGGCGAAGAAAATAAGAACTTTATTCTCTAAACAAGTAATGGAGCAAAATCTGGACAAGAGTCTTCCAAATTCTTATATAACCATACAAATTAAATTTGTAGTTATACTTTAATTTGTACTTGAATTATGTGTATACTGACTATTGTACTTCCAAAGACTTATGTAGCAAAATACATGGTCTATTGTCAAACAGGGGTCAGAATATGTGTCCGATTCGGGGAGCCAGGCTCGAGGGAAATTTTGGGCCAACAAACAAAATATATTTAAGTCGCAAATCAATTTCCCGAAATATTAAAAAATCTTAGATAGATAACACAACAAAAACGGTGTTGCATAAATAATTTAAATAAGTATACTTCCATCGTCTTTGGAAGTCATATAATAGTCTATGGCATATTATCCAGTGTTAATCCAAATAATGTTGGTCTCACGGTTATATTAGACAACTCACTGTGTTTGTTTACCTCAAAATTCAGTCAATGAGCGACCAGATTTTTTTTGTCTCATTCTTAATGGCTGGTCTATTGTTCGGCATCCGGTCGAGGGTCGCGGTAATTTATTCAAGAGATAACAGGTAGTAGTAGAGTCTCAAACCACTACTACTTCAAAATGCTAAAACCGAAACTAATTATCATACAAAGACAAATGATAGATAATTTTTTTTGTCTAAATATTAAATAAAATGTAAATCAAAGTTGTGGGACATTCCGTTCAAGAGATACGAATAATACAATTATTGTTTATCAGTTTAATCAATGTTCCCGACTATTAAAAATTTGCTATGTTGATTTCCTCCTTTCCCGACATTTTATTAGTTTTTATTAAAATTCCCGACTCTCCAAATTTTTCTAACTGCTAGACACCCTGAAATTTCTTTAAATTAGAAATGTAACATTACAGTATATTAATCTACACAAAATAAAAATTGTAAAAACAAATTGTGTTTTCTAATTTTTACACAAATTTTAAAACCCTAAATTTAACATTATAAAAATATTTTTGATCGGTCAAGAATAGTTAACATCCAAATTGATAATGTATAACATATAATTTGGTTCTTTGGTTAGTCAATTTTTGGCAGACTTTTTAATTTAGTGTTTAATTGTTATTGATGTTTGTGTGATATATCCAACTACATTCCTCCATTCCTCAAGAAGTTAGGCCTATATGAAAAATAAACATGCAATTCAACTTAGATTTGTTTAGTATTTTGTTCAATTGATTTTACTAGTGACATTATTTTATTACAATATAAATCTATATATTTAATTCCGTAAGCGAATTGGTCCCCAAGAAATATCTCAAGCTAGGAAGAAGTTAAGTTATGACGATTCATTTTAAAACTTGAGGGCCAAGGACAGTAGGAAAAATATCAGAAATGTCAAAAATTACGCGGGCTACGCCCCACTGGACTTCAAAGATCCAACGATTTTCTCATGGAAATATCACTACAAAGTTTTTATTAGAGTAAGTAGCACCAAAGTAGTCCAATGGAAGTTAATACAGTGTTGCCAAATCACACTTTTCTAATAAAACATATGTTAAAGTATAATATTTGTTTACATTAATTAGCATATGATTAATTATAGCAGACTGATTCATTGTTTGTGAAATTCGTATGGCAACAGTGTTGGATGAGAGGGGGTGAGGGGGGAATCAATAGCAATCAACCATCATGCGCTCTACTATAATAAGCAAAATGAACTAATGATCAGCTGTGATTATCCCCTTACAACAAAAAACATATGTTAGGGGCTATAGCCCCTGTCACTAGTGCAATATAAAGTTACAAAATGTCTTTGTGGAATTTAACCTTAATAAATTAAAATACCCCCGTAGCAGCAAACCTGCATACTCAGCAAATTTCCAACGCATATAAATTTATCTTACTACCACATAAAGCCACATACCAAGTTTCATCAATATATATTCATAAATAAACTATTTCTGACATTTTAATTATTCTCCATAAGAATAACGTGGCGGCTAAGTATGCAGGTTTGCTGAAATAAGGAAGACTAAAAATGGGTTTTTATACAAAGATCAATATAACTCAACTAGGTAAAGCCACATACCAAGTTCTATTAATTTATGTTCATAATTAAAGGAGATACTTATTCTCCATAAGAATAACATGGGGCTGAGTATGCAGGTTTGCTGCTATGGGAACTATCACCCCAAAAAATGGGTTTTTGTGCAAATATCAATAGACCACAATGAAATGAAGCAATATACCAAGTGTCATCAGGATAAGTTGATAAATGAGCGAGATATAAAATTTTTCCTCTACAAAAATAACATTGGACATCGTACTGTGTTTAGCACTTTCAATATCTCAGTATCCAATTGACGTAGAGCAATGATTAAAACACCAAATTGTGCCTCTTTTTAAGCTGGTTCCAATAGAAAAAACTAAAATTTTACTTATTCAAAAATTATATATAAAAAACTCAAAAACCCCATATTTGGGGTACAAAACCCCCCCCAAAATACTCCTTCGGATAGGTCGATCTGTCTGGTTTTCAAACTTAAAGTCATAAATGCTGCTTTACACGTTTGTACCAAATTTCATCAAAATTGGACCCTTTTTACGAGTTATCGCAGCCACGAACACACACACACACACACACACACACACACATATATATATATATGTATATATACACACAGTTTCGAACAAATGGTGTTTAAGGGGTCTGAGGACCTCAAAACAAAAGCTATCATGGTCCCGGGCCTAGGTCTTACCATGCCGACTACGGTAATAGCTTCTTCCCTATAGGGGAAATTCGCTAATAAAACTAGTGGCTTACAGGGGCTATAGCCCCTAACATATGGCTTTTGTGCAAGTGGATAATCACAGCTGTCATTAGTTCATTTTACTTATTAATAAAAACACTGTAGTGATATTACCATAAGAAAATCATTGGATCTTTGCAGTCCAGTGGGGCGTAGCCCACGTAATTTTTGATATTTTTCCCACCGTCCTTGGCCCTCAAGCTTTAAAATGAACCGCCATAACCTAATTTAACTTATTTAATTCAACTTAGATTTTGTATTTTTATTTTTTGCAAGTTTATTGGATAATTGAACGAAGTGAAAGTATCCTTATACAGAACTTAACTGCTTAGACTGGTAAGAGTATCAACTCAACTGGCGTGTCTGTGACCACAATAACTCGAGAATGCCTCCACAGTTAAACTTAAAATTTTCCATAAAAACTTAACAGGTCAAAATCTCGGTCAAGTTCGTTATTCAGATAATTTCGTTCAGTATTAATCAAATTATCTTAAAACCAAATTTATTTTTTTCTCCATAAGAATAACATTGGAAGCCATTTTAGTGGTACAGTAGAACTCCAATTATCCAAATTAATTGGGGATCGGGCCAATTCGGATATGCAGAAATTCGGATAATAAGGTATACCTCGGGAATTAAGCAAAAAACATCACCATACATAAAAAATCAGAATTTTATCGACAAAGTTATTATAAATGTAGTGAACAGAAAGTGAGCGAACTGTATCAAGAATATACGTCATAAAAATTAAATTACAGGAGTTAAATAGAATACAGTATCTACAGTTGCTCTTTTCAATAGGCCTACATACTGTACGTATTTCACTGTTCAATGTTGGTTATTTCACTTGAACATCTTGAGCAAAGTGAGTTTATCACTTAGCGAAAGGACAACACGTTAATGTTTTGTACTCATTTCGAACGATAATCTCGGTGAAAGAACAGTAGCGACTGATGATGAGCAGGGCGGGAAGGGGGTATGACTCATTGTTCCCTGCGAAAATATCGTCCGGAAGGTAACAGCGCAGGCTTTTATTTTAGCGCTCATGGCGCATTATCGCTACACGCGCTCCCGCTGTTATTTTCTTGATTTTTATATTTCTATTATTTCACTCAAAATCGATTCGGATAACTGGATATTCGGATAATTGGGGTTCGGATAATTGGATTTCTACTGTACTTGAATCGTTAAAATTTAGCCGACGTCTATGTTTCAACAACAGAGTAACAATAGTTTACTAGAGTATACTTTGTTATACTGGATAACAACAGTTTTTTTACCAACAAAAAACACACAAGAGAGATAAATCGAAGTATATTTTTAAGTTGTGAGCATATTTATTATTTTATAAATTATTAAGTGTACGTTTAAAAAAAAAAATATTTATACAGTTAATATTCCCTTAGTACGCCTACTCTGTGTAAATATCGTCAGTCGTCGTTTTATCAGTGGCAGATGACAGATGACGCGTGTGGCAGATCGAAAAACTCAAAATAACTTTTTTATTACTTTAGATACTAAGATATTAACTTAACTTATAAAATAGTTTGTTTTATTACATTTTCTTAGACAATTGGTAATATTGTGATTGCCATGTGTAAAAAGTATACAAAGCCTCAATGTGTCTGGAAAGCGTTGATGAAGTTAGTCACAGTAAGCGAACAACCTTAAAATTTATTTTTGTAGGACAATTATTTGCTAGGTTATATTTTCACTAAATTAATAATAAAAATTGTCTACATTACCTAAAATACATTACCAGTAATGTAGTAGGTAACCACAATAAAAGCTATAGATTATTCGAACCAAACAGCCTTTTTCGGAAGGTTATCTTGAATGATTTGACATAGCCTAGGGTTGGATTACAGTAAGAGTAAGCCGACATTAAACTGGTAATACAACAACTTTTGTAAAATACTTTAAACATATTACCAGGAATGTTGTAGTGAACCAAAATAAAAGCTTTAAACTATTCTAACCAAACTAAGCCTTTTATACAGGTTATCTGAAATGATTTGACAAATCCTAGGTTTGGATTTTACTGAGCTGTTTTCATCATAAATTTGGACCCATGGTTATAAAATGTAGGTCTATACACTTAATCTACTTCCCATTTTAGAAGTTTCATGTACGGTCTTGGACCAACCTATAGAATTTAATTTCATGATAGCCTAGGCTATTGAAACAATATATTGAAATATAATTTTGTAAAATACAACTGTTGTAAAATACTTTAAACACATTACCAGGAATGTTGTAGCGAACCAAAACAAAAGCTTTAAACTATTCTAACCAAACTAAGCCTTTTGTACAGGTTATCTGAAATGATTTGACATCTCCTAGGTTTGGATTATAGTTAGCTGTTTTCATCATAAACTTGGACCTATGACTATAAAATGTAGGCATACTGTATACACTTAGGCTACTTGTCATTTTAGAAGTTTCATGTACGGACTTGGGCCAACCCATGTTTACAGCATTTAATTTCATGATAGCCTAGGCTATTGAAACAATATATTGAAATCTAATTTTTTCATCTAAATAACTGGGCCTGACGATTTATTGTTAATCCTTATGGATATTTTGACTTGGCCTATAGAAATTGTTAACATTAGTTCGTATAGGAAACTCGCTGTTCTCTTAAAAGTTAAATTAACCACACTGCTAAAGTCACTGCTCAGCCCAAAATGCTCTGTTTGTTCTAAGATAACGCACCCATGCCAATCCTAACAACAAACCATGCCTGAAATCTTCAATTTATTTTAAAATAAATAAATTTATGTATTTATACAACATTTACTTTGATAAAAACAAGTGATAAATGTATGTATGTTTTTCTACGGATAAAATGTTAGGTTGGCGGCGGGATCCGAACCTGCGACCTTTCGCTCCAAGAGCCAGTGCGATACCTCTCAGCTACCGCGATAATTGATTCTTAGAGAAGTGACTAAAACTATAGCTATATAGACATAAAATCAGGATTCTGGCGGCAGTTAAATGATAACGGAATGTATTCTGATGATGTTACTCAAATCAGATATTGAATTTTTTATGAGACTCGATTTTAGTTTGATCATGTGTTTCAATTATCCTTATACACGAGGAATGAGCGTACACCTAGTTTTATTTTATTAGTAACATAATGTTATCACAATGTTAGAGGTAAGTTGACAAAATTTTTTTTGTGGAATTTAACTTTAATAAATTACGTTTAAAAAACATTTACTTGATTATTATTGATTTGTCTTATGAAGAGCTGGTAGAGTTTAATGTAAAGATATATGTCGCGAATTTTAGGGGACATTTTAGGTACGTAATAGTAGGATCGAGGGAAATTTCAGAGGTCTAAACATTTTCTGCACCCCTGTTGTCAACTGCTTGTATGCCGTTTGCTGGCACAGCTTATACTAAGAGTGATTTCCAATATAGTTTTGAGGACTCTGAAATTATATTCTAACATAGAATCATCATCTAAATGATATTTTCAATTAAAATGTATCTTAACGATAATAACATGACAAATCATTCTGCATGGAGAGGGAGAGTGATGATAAAATAAACGACTCTTTTAATAATAAGACAGAAAACTTTATTTATTAATTTTATCACATACAGACATACAGTTCCTATGTACTTTTTCCTCATTCACTCATGCACTAAAAAAAGTAGGGCCACTGCTTTGATAATATAAGATTTAATAATAGACTTAACCTAGAAAATATAACAATAAATAATAACTCTGTTGATAAAATAAATGTGAATATCTATAAAAACCGTTGAAAAAATACATTTATGCACTCAGACATTGAATAAAACTTAAAATCTGCTGAGGATGTAGACCATATTGTCTGCAAACAGTTTGTTGACTTGTCCAACATATGTACAGCAGTCGTTAAAATATTTCAGTACAAAAATAAGAAAATTCAGAGAAAATCAATTGCAGGATTACACGGGAAGGAAATAAAATAGAATAGATGAGATATTACAGCCAACTTATAATCTTCAGGTTCGAAAATCTGACTAGGTATTTTACAACTTATAAAACTCTATGGGAATCCATTTAAATAAACAACATTAGCTTGCCAAGACTGTTATTATGTATGGGATACAACAAATAAATCTAAATTATATTTCATCACATCATTTTTATCTACATAAAGCAAGTTTCCCCAAATTATGAAAATCCGTTGCAATTTAAGGAGAAAACTTTTAAGTTATACATACGATAATCACTACTTACAATCACAGAGTATGAAATTAGAACAAAATCCAATTTTAACTCAGTATACAGGACATTAATAATTTATCGGGTACTACCACAAGATCAACAAGGACTTATTCCTAGGAAAAAGCACAGTTCATAGTTCTGCACTAAGTAAAATGAGATTTCCACAAATCTAGGGCTTCCTGATTCAAACGTGGCCACACGTTTCCCAAGATACAAACGTCTAGAGGCAGAGGCACAGTCAATGATAAAAATTATGCTGGGGTGTGGCAGACCTTATGTATTTACTAAAATATATATAATTGGCTAGACAATTCCTAGTGTTACGATTCATATCCGCATCCTGTCTCTTATAATCTTCCGATTAATTTAATAAAGCTGTAAAAATTAAATTTGCCTTGAGGTAACCATGCAAATAACAATGTGTTCTGAACATAGACAGTAAAATAACGAATACATAGTAAATGTTGTGATAGGGACATGAGAATATACTTGTATATATAGAGGGTTGGAATGGTTTTGTATTACATGGGCCCGTCGATAACGCTTACTTTCATGGTGCAGTAGTAAACGCTTCGGGAAAAACAGAGAAGCGCCAGAATGAAGGCTCCTGAAACGAAACAGAGAAATGAATTGCATTTACGAACAGAATGTGTCTGAATGTTGTTAAAATTATATGACTCGAGTAACTGAGACCATGCTTTATTTAGAAAATTTATGCTAGTATTCGCAACAAAGACTTTGAATAAGAAATTTAATTACATTTAGGAAAAAAACAAATAGTTTTACTTAGCATTAAATAGGTGAGTTATTTGTGTACTTGAATTTCTGTGTTGAGTTCAAGAAAGCCAGAAAATACGTAATTCTTGAATCCTTTAAATATTTACCCTTCTTTGTTATTTTCTAAACACGTTTGCTATAAAAAAAGAACGCATTATGCTACTTAAGAAATTATTTAAAACAATATTTGTTTAAACTAGTTGCTATAGTCCAGTTGCCAGACAATGTGTGACAATCTTCGTCGGATACAGCTGAATCAAGACCAATGACAACCATGGCTGACACATACTCGTAACTCAAATATGGTTTCAAAAAGGTTTGGACTACTTTATCAACTGATTCTCAGTGTCGTTCTATAACGTTACATAAACATGTGGACACACGGTCTTTGAGAAGGATAATTTCTGAAATGTTCTAAATGTCAGCCTGTGGGCAAATGAAGCTTATTATAATTTCTGGTGTGACATGTTAAATTGATCGGTCACATAGAATAAAAAATGGTGGCAAAGATGGTTGACACTCGGTAGCAGACTGTAAAACTGAATGTACCATTAGAAAATATTTTTACTTAATCTTCTCAATCACCTACCTATATACGCAACGTAAACACCGCCATTACGGACAGCGTAAGCATAGGTTCCAGCAGTGACGCCAACTCCCACAAGTAGGAATACCAATCCGATAACAATGAAGAAAGTTCCTCTCCCACGAGCAAAGTCAGGGCCAACTGACGATCTGTAACGCAAACGAGTACATGTTTTAGAAAGTTAAATGTATTTGAAACAAGAGCTGTTCTGAGTAAACGGAGAAATCATCAAGGGCAGAACTTGTTGGTAAATTTCTAGCAGTTGGAAACGCAGAGAACATCCAAATGCTAACTAAATAAGTTTAAAAAAATAGTTAGATTATACATAGTTAGTTAGTTATATATAATAGTTAGTTAGATACATAGGCCATGTTGGATTTATGCCCCCAAGAGCCAATGTTAAACAGAAAGCACAATATATTGTTTATTTATGATAAGAAAATTATGAACGTCAAATCAAAGGTCTTGCTAAAAAATTGTTGTTTGTTAGCGATTTTTAAAATTAAATCAATAAATTTCTAAATAATAACAAAAACAAGTTAGCTATTAATATTTTAGAATTTTTCCATCAGACTTTGTGGGGGAAATTACTCTACTAATAAAATGTCAGACCAATTTTTGATACAACAGTAATAAAAAATATGGTTTTTGGTGAAGAAATGTCGAGCACAAGGAGACAGTGGTACCGTAATTTAGAATGAAAACCCAAGCCCAACCTCGCGGAGAATTGTTTAGATCAGAACTAATTTTTTACTACGGCAGTGCAACACATTTTTCAGTCAGTTCCGAGTTTTGCCTCAATTTACACCTAACAAGCTGCACCTGTGCACCAACATTGTATTGCATAATTAATATAAAAATAAATATAAAAAACTTATAGTAAATTTAAAATATTTACCTATAGTGTTTGAAGATTATGTTATAAATATACTATCCTGTCTCTTTCTTATAAATCACATTGAGACATTATTTTAAATAAATCACTTCAATAGTCTTAAGTGAGTTTAAATGATAGTTAAAGAGGTTTAAAAACGTGAACCCTTCATGCTTTAGTGGAGGGTTGTATTCATGAAAAACTCTTCTACATGTATTGAACAGATAAGCAAATTGTTCTGCATAAGTGAGTAAACCAGCTGCAAGATGAACAGAAGAGAGAGAGGGGGATCTATCCTAAAACATGTTGATGCCATTTTAATTCATCTCTAACGGTCAAATAAACCGCATTCAACAGCTAAGCAAAGATGGCTTATACTTTTATGTGGTTAGAAGCATCAATTCCACGTTAAGCAGAAAGTTAGCCCATTTGTATTTTGTTTACGATGTTGAAGTTGCAAACGCAAATTTTGATTAATTAGTACAATAAAAATTATAAAAATTGTGAGAAATACCAACATTTCCTAATTTTGTTCCGCTTATATCTTAGCCAGTGAAACTTGGGGTTTTCTTACAGTCAGGTTGCTACTCCAGTTTTTCAGTTTAAATTTATTGGGTTCCTTAAGTTATAGAGTAGTTAGGATTGTTAAACAATCTATTTATTCAAGAATAAGTTGAAATCTAGAAATAAACGACTTACACTTTTCTACAGTGTGGGCACCTTGCAAGAGCATTAGTCAGCGTATTGAACTGGAACATAAAACATGTTTAGTTATGGATATAATTAACTCAAGTTAAAACTAAATGTTTACATTGATAAGAATTAAAGTTATGCGCACACTTGAATCAAATCCACCGTAAAAGGTAAGGATAGCAAAGAACTAAATAATAACAAAATATAACACTTGCTCTAACATTCACTCTAATATTTAAGTCCAAATAGAATATATTTAATAGGACTTTTGTAACTAAAACTTGAAAAAATAATAATGTACAATAGAGTCTGAAATTATTCCATAAAAATAAAATTATCCATAAGCTGAATCAAGTTCATAAATTCATAAACAAATTTACCTAAGAATCTCTAAGAACTCTGAACCCCCAACAATGTATGTCAAACAAATACGTAAAACTATAATAAAATTAGGGGTCTGCGGTACTAGAAATTTAAGGTCGGCACGGTAAATATTTTTGTACCTCGGTTCTCGTTACAAAATCGGTTAGGTACGAGGTAATAAAATAGCCGCAATTTATCATAAGTGTATAACAGAACAAATACAGAAAAAAGATTTTAAAAGAAAAACATATTGGCAGAAAAAAATGTATTTAGGTAAGCTTTTGATTATAATTAAATACAGATCGTATGAATTGTAAATTATAGCCTCCAACAACTTTTAAATCTTGTAACCAAGTAACACAACTGAATAAGAATTTTTATTGCAATCAGATGACACATTCTCAGCAGAAGTCGAAGTTGTAGCCTACTCGTCGCAACAGAAATCGACGGTGACGGTGGTTCATCACAATCACTCATTGTTTCTTTTAACTAGTTAAACTATTAAGGCTATCAAAAAACTTGTTCAAAACATTTTATCAACAAAGACGACGCACAATCGCTTTAAGTATAAGTGGTGATTACGTCCAAATGTCATCGTCACACAAAGAATACACCTAGAAAGTGAATACTAGAGAGAAAGAAATACACAGTTTCCTAAATTATAAAATATGACAAAACTATGGACCAATGTAGGCTAACCTTTTTATTTGTTACAACAGTAGTTTGTATAAAACATTTTTTTATTTTTTATTAATCGACGTCTTAACAATCAGACTAATACTTAACCTAAACAGCCTTCTGAACCGTTCACAGAATATTTAATTCAAATATTTTCTTTCGGTTGGTTTAATTTCCATCCATAAAACGTAGGAAGTGTCATAATGTCTATTAGGAAGTTATGATAAGTCCGATTTGTGCTTTTCAATTGATGTACATGTTATTACGTTTGCATATCGAAATAAGTGTCAACAGTCTGCATGTTATTACTCTCTATAACACATGATTGTAGATCAGAATGTGTTTGCAAAATGTTAGGTGATTTTAAGTATCAAGTACTCATTTCAGGTTAGGGGGCCGGCATTATACAATCGGCAATGTTCAACACCAGTGTTATAATTTTGTTGGAATAAAAAAATAAAAAAAGAGATTTATGTGTTTAAACCCTCAGTTTGATTAAAGATGATTAAATGTCAAACAAATTCGGTTGTAGGTTTTTGTTTTGTTTATACCGCCTCCATACACTGGCCTAGTCTAGGCGAGCTAAGACGAGCTTGACAGTGTAAATGTGTAGTAGTTTGTTATTAACCTCTGTTATTCTCGATGTTTATATACATTATAAAATTACTCACCAAGTCGTACGCGACTTAACGAAATAATGGGTCATTGTATAGAGGCGGCTTTATCAATGCTGTAAGGCATCTCATAATCATTTGTGATCATGGACCCATAAACTCGCCAAAGCCAGTCGAAGTTGAAAGTAGCTGTCGTGAGCAAAGTTACATAACGACGTGTAAATGGAATATCAACGGACAAAAAATATATCATGAATAAAACTGAAGGAAAAATGTGGTTGATAAACAGTGAATATTGAGTTTTTATAGTTGTAGACTGTACCGTGCCGACTAAGTACTGGCACCGTTAATGGTACCGAACCGAATACAGTAATTCGTTTTGTGCTGTACCAGTACCGATTTTTTAGTGCACCGCAGGCCCCTAATAAAAAATGGAAATATTTTATTATAATGCATTTTTAGTTGTTCATTAGCCTCTATATTGATTTTTAAATATACGTATTAACTAATAAATCCCTGTTTGATGGCAGTAGGAAATCCGCATTTCGAGCTCGAAAGCTCCTCCCTACAAAATTTCTAAGTTAAAATTTCTTTGCTTCTATGTGATGGTTGTATATCAGTAATCAAGTGTCAGTTATATTTTATTATACCGAAAGACGACCTTCACATCGGAGTGTAAAACTTGTTTTGACTTGGGAATTCTGTAGAAAGAACTGAGAAGAGATTCTGAGCTCAAAATCTGGATTTCCTACTGGAATCAAAGAGTAATAAATGGTACACTTATTTTTAATAATAATTTGTAATGAATTAGATGAATGATTAGATCTATTATTTTTCGTACATTGCCAGACACAAGTTGTTTGATTTGATCCCTCTTTCATCATCCTACAATTTACCAAACCTCGTCAATATATATTCAAAATTCTGCATGCGTACAATTTTTTTTAATATCATGACAACAACACTTTGATTTTACCCCTCATTCATTAACCTAAAATTTACCAAACCTCTACAATATTTGTTTGAAAATATTTATCATGGTACATAATTAAACAAGAAAACTACCCAACTATTCGATTCTAAAATTACAAATTTCCTTATTTTACCAATTTTCCAGTTACTAGACATGCTGTGAGCCAAGAAGTACAACCTAATATCAAAGTTTCCCCAAAGTAAAAGCAATCAAATTACCCAGAGCTTGTAAAAGGCAGAATTCTGTACTTATGCACTCCTACCTGAATCAGCAAGCCATCAGAAATAAGTATTAAATACGCCCGTCGCAGCAAACCTGCATACTGAGCGAATTTCCAATGGAGATATAAATGTCTTAATACTACATACTTACCAAGTTACCACTTACCAAGTTTCATAAAAATATATTCACAAATAAGCGATATATACAATTTTAGTTATTCTCCATAAGAATAACATTGGGGCTGAGTACGCAGGTTTGCTGCATAAAAAAAAACACAAAAAATGGGTTTTTATGCTAATATCAAAATAACTGAACTAGGCGAAGTCATATACCAGTTTTTATTAATTTATGATCATAATTAAGGGAGACATATCATTTAATTATTATCCATAAGAATAACATGGGGCTGAGTACGCAGGTTTGCTGCTACTCAGCAAACCTGCCTTTGGCAAAAAATTAATTTGTTAAGCGAATATCAATAGACCAGCCAGATGAAGCCATATACCACATTTTGTCAGTATACGTTTATAAATAAGTGAGATATAAAACTTGTCTTTTCCTCCATAAGAATAACAATAGACTACGTACTGTGCTTAGCACTTTCAATATCTCAGTAACCAATTGACGTAGAGAAATGATGAAAATACCAAATTGTATGTTTTTTAAAGCTGAATTCAATGGTAAAAACTAAAATTTGACTGTTTCAAAAATTAGATGTAAAAAATTCAAAAAAACCATTTCTGGGGTACAAAACCCCCCAAAATACCCCTTCAGAAAGAGTGATCTGGCTGGTTTTCGAACTTAAAGTCATAAATGTTGCTTTACACGTTTATACCAAATTTCATCAAAATCGGATCATTTTTACGAGTTATCGTGCTCACAGACACACACACACACATATATATATAATGCTTACAACTAACATATTAGTAGCCCTAATCACTCAGTTATTTTTAATATATATAATATATATTAAATTAAATTCACATAGAAGGGCTACTATATGATAGATGAAAAATAAGTAACATGAGTACCCTGGAGAAAACATTTTAATTAATTAACACAACATGTTTCGACTTATAAAAGCCATGATCACGTGCTGATTTGCTTAATACATAACCTTATTTTCATTATCATTCACAAAATGTAAATAAATAAAATTTGATAACAGACAGCTGATTGCGATCTCTACTGGTGTAAGTGTTATCTATTTGTCTTTATATTTATAATTTTGTTAAAAACTGGATTACTTGATTGTACCTGCATGGTGTTTAAAATATTTTTACTGTCATTTTTATGGCTCTGATATATATGGAATTCTTCTTTTACATTTAATTTTTGGCCTTTCTTCATTATTTCTAGAATAGACATATTTTCATCACAGTTCTTATATTTATGATCTGTTTTTAGTATGTGGTCAGCGAAGGCAGATTTTTGCGAGGTTTTATTGTTTGACCTAACTGCTTGGATGTGTTCGTTGAACCTACGTTTAAAACTTCTTCCAGTTTGGCCTATATAATATTTTGGGCAATCGCTACATTTGATCTTATAGATACCGCATTTTTCAAATTTGTTTGTTTGATTTTGATTAGTATTTGAGAATTTATTTATTAAGTGAAACGAATTATTTCTGGTTCTAAATGCTAGCTTGTAATTTGTCTTTTCAAAAGTTTTCCGGATGGCTTTGTTTACAGTTGCGCTATAAGGTAGGCATAAATAATCATTTTTAGCTTTTCTAACTGGAATATTCTGTTTTTGTTTTTTTATTTGATTTTTTAACATCCTGTCAATTAAATTGGTTTTGTATCCGTTCAGTTTGGCTAATGTTTTCATTGCTTCCTTTTCTTCGTCATAATCTTTTTCATTCATAGGTATTTTAATCATCCTGTTAATGAGTGTATGAAAAGTTGCCATCTTGTGCTGCCATGGGTGGTTTGAATTTGCTGGAATTATTAGATTTGTTTGGATAGGTTTCCTGAAGATCTTAAAAACATGTTTATATTCTCTTTTCTGATTGTTACATCTAGAAAGTTGATTTCTGAATTTTGAACCTCCATTGTGAATTTTATAGATTTGGAAATAGTATTCAAGTAGTTCAGTAGTTCATTAGGATTATTTTCATCATTATTGAATAAGCAAATTATATCGTCCACGTACCTATGCCAGTATACAATTTTATTTTTGAGTGGGTTTAAGTTATTCATTATTTTAGTTGACTCCAAATGTTGCATATACAAGTTAGCTAATATGCTTGACAAGGGTGAGCCCATGGCTAATCCTTCTTTCTGTTTAAAAAATTGTGATTCGTATTCAAAATAGTTTTGTTCTACTGCTACTTTTGTAAGTGATATAATATCCTTAATATCTGTTTGAGATAAATTTACATTAGTTGATAAGTTTTCTTTAAGGATTTCTAAGGTTTCTTTCACCGGTATATTGGAGTACATATTTGAAACATCAAAGGAAACAAAAACTGTATTCTCTGGTATATCTATATCTTTGATATTGTCAACTAATTCATATGTATTGGTGAGATTATAGATTTCTTCTAGATGTATATAATTTTTCAGCTTACCATTTAAGTATTTTGCTAAATTATAGCATGGAGCATTGCAGTAATTTACTACAGGTCTTATAGGTATATTTAGTTTATGTGTTTTTGGTTGACCTTTCAGTTTTGGAGCTTGTGGTCTGATAACTTTTAGTTTTATTTTTTCTTTAACTGGTATTATCTTACTTTTTGATATAACATTATTCGTTTGTTTACTAAACTCCTGCGTAGGATCGTGAATGAGTCTCTGAAAGGGGTTGTTATCTATGAATTCTTTTACTTTTTCTTTGTAACTTTCTTTGGTCAATATTACTGTAGTGTTACTTTTACCCGCCTTTGCAATCATTGCTTTATTGGATTCTAGTTTCTTCGCAATGTTTTTTATTGTGTTCATATCACTTTTCGCTTCTTTAATATTTATCTGTCGTTTAGTATGGGTGCCAGTTTTGTCTAACTCATGGATGAAATTATGTCTTATGGGTTCTTGATCATCTTTATTTGTATTCCTTATAGCTACTTCAAAATCAATCAATTGATCCTCTAAAATACTTGATTTAAAATCCAAATTGATGTTATATTTGATAGATTTGCTTAACATATCAGTTTCTTCTTTGGTAAATTCAATGTCAGTTAGGTTCTCAATATTTTGATGAAAATTAATTATTTCCTCTGTACTGTTGGTAGGTCTTTGTTCTAAAATTAATTTCTGAATCTTTTTGTTGTGAGTTATTCTTTTCTTTTTCAAGATAGGTTGGCACCAACTTTCTATATATTCTGTGAATTCATCAATGGAGTCAGGGTGAAATGTCAAACTGATTTCAGTTTGAATTGATTTAATCTTTTCATTCAAAGAATTAAGTTTAGAATACAGAGAATTAATTTCTTCTTTTATCCATATTTTCTTACCTGTTTCAATCGCTTTAATTGCTGCTGTTGTTTTAGCTTTCGTATTCAATTGTACATAATTTGGTACAATATTTTCCTGTAAACATCTTTTGTTGAACTTGATATCTTCTTTTATTGTTTCATTTCTTATAGTTATGTACTTAAGCTTGTGAATTATATTGGGGTGGTTAGCCATTTGTATTAAATTAAATTCACATAGAAGGGCTACTATATGATAGATGAAAAATAAGTAACATGAGTACCCTGGAGAAAACATTTTAATTAATTAACACAACATGTTTCGACTTATAAAAGCCATGATCACGTGCTGATTTGCTTAATACATAACCTTATTTTCATTATCATTCACAAAATGTAAATAAATAAAATTTGATAACAGACAGCTGATTGCGATCTCTACTGGTGTAAGTGTTATCTATTTGTCTTTATATTTATAATTTTGTTAAAAACTGGATTACTTGATTGTACCTGCATGGTGTTTAAAATATTTTTACTGTCATTTTTATGGCTCTGATATATATGGAATTCTTCTTTTACAGTTAATTTTTAGCCTTTCTTCATTATTTCTAGAATAGACATATTTTCATCACAGTTCTTATATTTATGATCTGTTTTTAGTATGTGGTCAGCGAAGACAGATTTTTGCGAGGTTTTATTGTTTGACCTAACTGCTTGGATGTGTTCGTTGAACCTACGTTTAAAACTTCTTCCAGTTTGGCCTATATAATATTTTGGGCAATCGCTACATTTGATCTTATAGATACCGCATTTTTCAAATTTGTTTGTTTGATTTTGATTAGTATTTGAGAATTTATTTATTAAGTGAAACGAATTATTTCTGGTTCTAAATGCTAGCTTGTAATTTGTCTTTTCAAAAGTTTTCCGGATGGCTTTGTTTACAGTTGCGCTATAAGGTAGGCATAAATAATCATTTTTAGCTTTTCTAACTGGAATATTCTGTTTTTGTTTTTTTATTTGATTTTTTAACATCCTGTCAATTAAATTGGTTTTGTATCCGTTCAGTTTGGCTAATGTTTTTATTGCTTCCTTTTCTTCGTCATAATCTTTTTCATTCATAGGTATTTTAATCATCCTGTTAATGAGTGTATGAAAAGTTGCCATCTTGTGCTGCCATGGGTGGTTTGAATTTGCTGGAATTATTAGATTTGTTTGGATAGGTTTCCTGAAGATCTTAAAAACATGTTTATTATTCTCTTTTCTGATTGTTACATCTAGAAAGTTGATTTCTGAATTTTGAAACTCCATTGTGAATTTTATAGATTTACCGGTGAAAGAAACCTTAGAAATCCTTAAAGAAAACTTATCAACTAATGTAAATTTATCTCAAACAGATATTAAGGATATTATATCACTTACAAAAGTAGCAGTAGAACAAAACTATTTTGAATACGAATCACAATTTTGTAATCAAGTATTTTAGAGGATCAATTGATTGATTTTGAAGTAGCTATAAGGAATACAAATAAAGATGATCAAGAACCCATAAGACATAATTTCATCCATGAGTTAGACAAAACTGGCACCCATACTAAACGACAGATAAATATTAAAGAAGCGAAAAGTGATATGAACACAATAAAAAACATTGCGAAGAAACTAGAATCCAATAAAGCAATGATTGCAAAGGCGGGTAAAAGTAACACTACAGTAATATTGACCAAAGAAAGTTACAAAGAAAAAGTAAAAGAATTCATAGATAACAACCCCTTTCAGAGACTCATTCACGATCCTACGCAGGAGTTTAGTAAACAAACGAATAATGTTATATCAAAAAGTAAGATAATACCAGTTAAAGAAAAAATAAAACTAAAAGTTATCAGACCACAAGCTCCAAAACTGAAAGGTCAACCAAAAACACATAAACTAAATATACCTATAAGACCTGTAGTAAATTACTGCAATGCTCCATGCTATAATTTAGCAAAATACTTAAATGGTAAGCTGAAAAATTATATACATCTAGAAGAAATCTATAATCTCACCAATACATATGAATTAGTTGACAATATCAAAGATATAGATATACCAGAGAATACAGTTTTTGTTTCCTTTGATGTTTCAAATATGTACTCCAATATACCGGTGAAAGAAACCTTAGAAATCCTTAAAGAAAACTTATCAACTAATGTAAATTTATCTCAAACAGATATTAAGGATATTATATCACTTACAAAAGTAGCAGTAGAACAAAACTATTTTGAATACGAATCACAATTTTTTAAACAGAAAGAAGGATTAGCCATGGGCTCACCCTTGTCAAGCATATTAGCTAACTTGTATATGCAACATTTGGAGTCAACTAAAATAATGAATAACTTAAACCCACTCAAAAATAAAATTGTATACTGGCATAGGTACGTGGACGATATAATTTGCTTATTCAATAATGATGAAAATAATCCTAATGAACTACTGAACTACTTGAATACTATTTCCAAATCTATAAAATTCACAATGGAGGTTCAAAATTCAGAAATCAACTTTCTAGATGTAACAATCAGAAAAGAGAATAATAAACATGTTTTTAAGATCTTCAGGAAACTTATCCAAACAAATCTAATAATTCCAGCAAATTCAAACCACCCATGGCAGCACAAGATGGCAACTTTTCATACACTCATTAACAGGATGATTAAAATACCTATGAATGAAAAAGATTATGACGAAGAAAAGGAAGCAATGAAAACATTAGCCAAACTGAACGGATACAAAACCAATTTAATTGACAGGATGTTAAAAAATCAAATAAAAAAACAAAAACAGAATATTCCAGTTAGAAAAGCTAAAAATGATTATTTATGCCTACCTTATAGCGCAACTGTAAACAAAGCCATCCGGAAAACTTTTGAAAAGACAAATTACAAGCTAGCATTTAGAACCAGAAATAATTCGTTTCACTTAATAAATAAATTCTCAAATACTAATCAAAATCAAACAAACAAATTTGAAAAATGCGGTATCTATAAGATCAAATGTAGCGATTGCCCAAAATATTATATAGGCCAAACTGGAAGAAGTTTTAAACGTAGGTTCAACGAACACATCCAAGCAGTTAGGTCAAACAATAAAACCTCGCAAAAATCTGCCTTCGCTGACCACATACTAAAAACAGATCATAAATATAAGAACTGTGATGAAAATATGTCTATTCTAGAAATAATGAAGAAAGGCCAAAAATTAAATGTAAAAGAAGAATTCCATATATATCAGAGCCATAAAAATGACAGTAAAAATATTTTAAACACCATGCAGGTACAATCAAGTAATCCAGCTTTTAACAAAATTATAAATATAAAGACAAATAGATAACACTTACACCAGTAGAGATCGCAATCAGCTGTCTGTTATCAAATTTTATTTATTTACATTTTGTGAATGATAATGAAAATAAGGTTATGTATTAAGCAAATCAGCACGTGATCATGGCTTTTATAAGTCGAAACATGTTGTGTTAATTAATTAAAATGTTTTCTCCAGGGTACTCATGTTACTTATTTTTCATCTATAATATACATTATATATATATATAAACATATATATATATATATACAGTTTCAAACGAATAGTGTTTTTGGGGTCAGGGGACCTCAAAACGAAAAAGTTATCATGGTCCTGGGCCTAGGTCTTCCCATGCCGACTATGGTAATAGCTTCTTCCCTATAGTAGAAATTTGCCAAAAAAAAAAAAAAAAATGTAACTGCCTGTTGTAATGTAGGCCATTAGGTTTGAGCGGCGATCTAAGGATTACATTTGACCATGACCGACTTGCGAGTCCAGCGCACTACCACTGAGCCACCGCTTCCGGAATTTTTCATAAGAACTAGTTATTTTATTCAACAAGAATGTAATCTAACCTAATTGTAGCTCACTCTATATCTTGGGTCTTTTACGACAACTTTCTACAAAATACAGGTTCACTGGATGCCACAGAAATGCAAACCTAATTTCAAAGTTTCTCAAAAGTAAAAGCAATCATACTATTCAAAATTTGCAATAGGAGAAATTCGGTACTTAAGTACTCCCTACCTGTATCAACAAGCCATCAGGGATGAGTATAAAAAAAAACCTCTGTTGTAGTCGACCATTAGGCTTAGGCTTGTGCGGCGATCTTAAGATAGCGAGTACCTAAATTTCTACAATAAAACGTGACAATCCGCTGTACAGACCAGGAAGGTGTCGTGGCAGTGAACGCAGCTGACGCGACACAAGCCCGGCTGGTTGGGCACAGGTGGCGTGACGGGGCTCGGGGCCAGGTTGATGATGCGCTTACAGTTGGGCCGCGGACAGGCGATGCGCTGCGACGACGACTTGCAGATCAGCAAGCAGTTGCAGGGACACCGCACGTACTTCTTGCCAGGTGGCGCGTTCCTTATGGGCTGCAGACAGGAATAGCAATAAAGAGAGATCAGTTAGAAAATACCTCAAAACGTAATGTGTTTTAACTTCAAAATGGACTATTTGATAATTATTAACCACTATTACTTAGCAGGGCTGCCAAGAGGGGGGATACTTTGCCCAAGACTAGACCCCCAGATTGGGGTAAAAAAATAGTTGGTCTCATTGAAATCACAGATTATAAATAAATAAATAAATAACTTTATTGTCGTTAGGCATTAAAAATAATACATGACAATAGTTAACAGAACAATAAATTTAGATACATTATAGTACATTTATTTACTTAAATTTCTTCTGGGTCCAATAATTGTTCTTAAAACATTCATCAATTTCGTAAGCGCAGTCATTTAGTAAAATATTCTTGATTTTTCTTTTTAAAGCTTCTTTCACTTACATTTTTCCAATCAGTTGGTAATTTATTAAAAATTTTGATACCCATTTCATTGAAATTCCTTTTGCTTTCTGAGTATTTGAAACATGTAACTTGAAATTTATTTTGATTTCTTGGTTGATGTAGGTGAATACAGTGGAACCTTGATAACTCGAACCTCTATAAGTCGAATTCCTTGATAACTCAAATTTTTATCATTCCCCCTGAAGGAGCCTACCTATCTTATTGATCTTTTAATTCTTACTTAATTACTTATGTTTTTAAATTGTTTACTCTTAACTAACAGTTTGCTCGGATGTGCTCAGTAAAAGTGGATACAAACAGTGATGTTATCGGGATCTGAGGGCAATGGCTGCCACGTGCTAAGCCTAGCTTCTCTTTACAAAATCAGTGTTGTTGTTTACAAAATTCCCTAGGCTATTTAAATATAGCTCACAAATGATCTTCTTTGATTTGATAATAAATATACTTGTACTTGTGGTCTCCTTTACTTTATTGTAGTGAGTAGAATGTATTTGGTATTTATTCTGGATGTCAACAAAAGGTAGGTGTACAATTTCTAAGATTTCTTTACTATTTGAATAAAATACAAAGTTACAGAGGAACAATACAATATTTATTTATTTATTCGTACAAATATGTTTCAAAAGGTTCTCAATTAAAGGGATTTACAATAATATACAACTCAGGGGGAACAGTTACAATGTGTGGCCTAGCCTAGAAGGTAAATGACAAAAATACTGATAGGCCTAAAACTAAATGTTCATATTTTGGGTTCTAAATGGGGTTTCTTTACAAATGAGGGCTCTTTTTCTCAGGGGGGAAGTATCGTGCTGACTTGAATAACGTTTAGGATGATATTTGAAAGAATATTAAGTCCAATTAAGCTGATGTGTTGAAAAGTTACAACAATGGAAATTTTGGTTGTTGTCCAAAAGTAGAGTCCAATGGTTTCACTGACTTTATGAATGGTTAAAATACTCAAAATTAAATTTGGAAAGATAGTTCAATATAAAAAATACTCTCTTGAGGTTACTTTAACTTTAGAACATTAGGCTTGTTCTATTTAAATGTCTGTATTCTTTCCAGTCCCTAAATAGAATACAATGGAAGGAGTTTACCAATCTGCTTACAAATGTTCTTCGCTCAAATACCAGTTTTTGGGGGAAATCAAATAAAAAGGAGTGAATTTAAAGATGGTATTAATTGAGCAGTAAGTCACTAATAAAATGAGCTCTAAGCGATGCAAAACTTAGGCCATACTGGGAAATTTAAAATAGGAACTGTGTCCTTCACAGATTCTAGGTCTTAACACTAGGGCATCTGGAGCAAGAAGAAAGATCTGGTAGAGATGAGGTCTGGAAGCATGGTCCATTGTTGAGAAGCACATGTTCACACAATTGTTAACACTGGTCACTGTAATTTAGATTCCTTAAGGACTATTTTTGAAAAGTATATTATATTAAATTTTAATTTTATTGCAATCCTCTCACATAACTTATATCTAAAATATTATTATTAACAAACATATTAAATTAAGTGAGTAGGCTATTATATGGGGATAGGCTATGACTAATTATTGGTGATTAAATTAATGAAATACATATTATTATACAATTACATGGATAAATAAACATTAAATACATAGAGGGGAATGTTTTCTGAGGAGTGATGATAAATGATGATTAATTATTAGGCATGGACATGGGACAATTAACACAAATAACACATTTAGGGGAAATTAATTAATTAGTACATTTATAGGGAAACTTAAATATAAAATAACACATAACAGGAAAATCATTACTAAATGATGAATGAACGGACATGTAATACTATAATTATCTCCTCAGAAATCTGTATGATATGGAATTAAAGACAGATTTCGATCAAGTATGAAATGGAATACATGAATTATTTAGTATGAAACATATTTACAGCTAGTTATGAGGTACATTAAATGATTGATGTTGGTTGGTGATAATACATTTCTTATTCTAAATTTCCATAAACATAGGAACAATACATAAATGGGGAAATATGGGATGAGGGATTAAGATAGTTCATGACCGCACAAGGGGGTTTGGGATTAATGGCACATTTAATATAACAATTGTTTATTGGCATGGGGATGAAATTCTTCACTCGCATAAAACACTTTGGTTTATACATTGTTTGTTACAAGGGCAAAATTCACTGTTTATAATCATCGCATTTATAAATAAATTGTTATTCAACACTGTTTTGGGGAATAATCACACTGTTCACACTTGGGGAATAGGGAAGGGGTACGCACTCGCGATTAAGGTTCATGACGATCTCCTCATGTAAAATGATTACACTTGATGGATGATGATGATGATGATGGACTATTTACACTGTTTTAAGAGTTTATGTTGTCAGGGTCTTCTTCATTATTTACATTATCCTCTTCTATTATCGGTTCTATGTATCTTTTTAATGCAGATATGTGATATGGTCCAAATAATATGTCTTCGTTTTCTCTGGTTACATGAAAAGTAGATTTTCCTAATATTTGCTTGATGACGAATGGTCCTTCGTAAACCTCGAAAAGCTTTGCAGTTTCTCCATAAATAGCTCGGGAGAGGGGATGTGATTTTATTAGCACTTTATCGTTTATCTTTAATGTTTGTGGTTTTCGATTCTGATTTAACTTTGTTGATCTTTTAATTCGTTTGGCATCTAACCTGCGTTTAGCGATGAGTAACTTCTGTTCTATTGGAGTATCAATTATGAATGGATTTTCAGACAAGTATTTTTCCCAAAAGCGGTGGTCTCGAACGCCGAATTGTAGTTCGTTAGGAGTGAATCCGGTCGATTCATGATATAATTCATTGAGGCATGCATTAATATCAGGAATATATTTCGCCCACTTCTTGTGTTGACGGGAGCAATAGGTGCGTAGACATCTCTTAACTTCTCGAATAGGTCTCTCGGCAAGGTTGTAGCATGGGTGGTACACTGGATTGAAGATTAATTCGATATTATTCTGCTCCATCTTCTGGATGTATTCTCCGCTCTTGAATTGTGTTCCATTATCAGACTGGATTCTTTTAGGGTATCCATAATTTGGGAAATGTTGAGTGAATAATTTATTTAATATTGTTTTAGTGGTGGCTTTTTGCATAGGGTATAACTTGATGAATTTGGTGAAGATATCGATGACAATAAGTATATATTTAACGTTTGATACACTGGTAGGAAGAGGTCCGATGATATCAACGGCTAGCTGTTCGTTCTTTCCTGTACATAGCACTCCTTTCGCTGTGGCCATCAGCGGTCGGTTGCTGATCTTACATTTCTGGCAGGTATCGCACGTAGATAAATATTTCCTTATGGTTCGATTCATGTTTCGAAATATGAAGGTTTCTTGTAATAATTGAAAGCATTTCTTGGCTCCGCAATGTAGGTAGAATAGGTGACATTCCCAAATGAGGTCTTGAATCATGCAGTGAGGTACAGCAATTAACCATTTATTTTTCAATTTTTGATAAAGGGTATTGTTATGGATGCGGAAATTACATGATAATTTTTGTGCGACTTCGGAATCTGGTTGTTCTTCTAATGTTTCAATGATGGGTTGGAGTTTGGTGTCTTCTCGCTGGAGTTGGGGTAAGTTTCTTAATGCGCTCTTCAGATTTTGATCGGGGATATTCTCAATGTAATGGATAGTTAATTCTCTTGGATTGTTGTATGAAATAGCGGATTGATCGATGGAGATGCGACTTAGCGTGTCTGCAGTGATGTTATCTGTACCTTTACAGTGGACAATTTTGAAGTTATATTCCTGTATGGTGAGTATCCATCTCGCCAAGCGATTATTCAATAATCGGCACGTTTTTAAGAAAGTAAGTGCGTGGTTATCTGTTATTATAGTTAATTTCGTTCCCAGGACAATGTATCGAGACTTTTGTAAACAATAAATGATGGCAAGGAGTTCCTTTTCAGTGGTGGTGTACCTTTGTTCGACTGGTTGTAACGTTCTCGACATAAACATTATGGCAGCTTTCTCACCATTTTCTCGTAATTGATACAAATGTCCGCCTATAGCATAGTCAGAAGCGTCAGTTTGTAAGAAGAATTCTTTAGATGAGTCTGGGTGTTTTAAGACGTTGGTTTCCAGAAATAGTTGTTTAATCTTCATAAAGGTGACATCATCTTCTTTAGTCCAGATAAATTTGTTCTTCTTTGAAGTTAATCGCATTAATGGTTGTGTGGTTGCAGAGAATTTATCTATGAATTTATTATAATAATTTATGCTGCCAAGGAAAGCTTTAAGTTGAGTTCTGTTTTTTGGTGTAGGGAAATTTAGTATTGGTTCTACTTTGCTCTGGTCCATGTGGAGTCCATCGTTAGTTAAGGTGTATCCCAGAAATGGTACAGAATTTTGGCAAAACTTTGATTTGTTAAATCGAATGGTCATGTTGGCTTCTTCTAATTTGCTGAATATGTACTCTAGATGTTTCATGTGAGACTCGAAATCGGGTGAAATTATGCAGATGTCGTCAACGTAGATTGCAGTAAAATTCTCAGCTTCTGAATCGAATACGTTGTCTAGCGCTCGAACTAAAGCAGCTTGTGATGTAGAGATACCAAATGGTGTCACAGTGTACTGGTATATTTTACCTCTGAATTGGAATGCCGTATATTGTTTGGAATTTTCTGTTAATGGTATTTGCCAATATGATGCTGTCAGGTCGATACTACTTATAAATTTTGCATTTTTGCATTTTCCAAGGATCTCATTTACACTTCTGTTACATTCAAAATCAGGTATTATAATTTCGTTTGCTTTTCGGGCGTCAAGGCATAGTCGTATTTCTCCCGTCTTCTTAATAACTGGAATTATCGGGTTGATAAAAGTGCTTTTACTCCTCTCAATTACACCTAAGGATTCCATTCTGTCGATCTCTTGTTGTACAGCATCTTGATATTGTTGTGGTACAGGATAAGTGGTGCTTTTAAAACGTTGTGGATTATCTACTCGTAACTCATGAGAATATTTGTTGCATATGCCTGGTTGTTCGGAGAAAACATGTTTATACTTATTTAATAACTGACTTAAAATTGTTTGTTCTTCTTTCTTGATATAATCATTTGATGCTAAAGATGTATTAATTTCTTCTTGTGTCAATGTGCTGTCGTTTGTTGGATTTGTTTGTAACTCGTTGAAGTTGTGTGCTGTGCTATCATATTTATCATATATTAAATCATCATTGTACTCATCGTACATCATATTATCAAAATTATTATTCATATTATTATTTGGCCTATGGCTATTATTAATTATTATTTGACATAACTGTCCTTCATGATGACACATATTAAACTTCATAGTAACATTATCATTATTGATTTTCATATTTATTTCGTTTGTGTTGAAATTTAAATCCATTTTGAGGGCAGATAGAACATCGACTCCGAGAATTATGGGTTTTATTAAATGTGGCACTATCAAGTATTCAATTAGCATCGTATGTTTATCAATGGTGGTGGGAACATATATTGTGCGGGAAACACGTTTAGACTTTTCTCCAACAGCTGTTTTGATAACGGTGTTATTCACTGGTAATTCTTCAAATGGTTGTAGCTTCATTTTGTTTTCATTGAACCAAGCTTCGGCTATGCAAGTTACAGAAGAACCGGAATCAATTAAGGCATTAGTGCTGATATTGTTTAATATTATATTGATTTCTGGACAGTTAATTTGTGTATAATTTGAATTGACATCATTTTCGTACTCATCTTCTAAAAGGAAATTTTTATCACATATTATGTTGTTGGACTGCATAAGATTTATAGAGTGATTGATAGTTTGACCGAGGATAGTGTAAGTAGGCGCTGTATTTAATGGGTAATCGCATGACAACATAACCCTTTCTCGGCCGTGGTCTACAGCGCCGAGTCGTTTCCCTGTCTCGTTTGAGACGGTGAGGAACGTGGACTAGCAGTGTTGTTGTTACTTGAATGAGGGCTCATTGGAGATACAGTTGGAGCATTAGGTGGATTGGGATTCTGTCTAAATATGGCGCAGAGTTGATTCTGTTCGTTGGTAGGGTGTTGACGATCATTTTTGTAGTTTTGTTCATAGTTTCTGGGATGATATTGCTCACGTTGATACGGCTTGTTGTCATGGTGACTTCGATGGTATTGCTGGTTGTTGTTACCATTATTCCTGTAATTTTGTTGATTTCGATACGAAGAGTTGTTTGGAGGGTATTTATTCTGTTGGTAAGTGTGGTAGTTGTTCATTTTCGGTTGATAGGCCCGTTGGTTAGCATATCGATCGTTGTAATTCTGTTGGTTTGAAGTGGTTGGACTGGCTGGTCGGTTGCTTTGCTGGTTGTTGTGGTTCCTGGCTTTCTTAGGTCCATCTTTTATGTCTTCTTTCTGCAGTAGTCTCTCCATCGCTCGGATCGTAGTGATGTTCTGTACGCTTATGCTGTCTTGGATTATTGCGTCAAATCGCTCCGCCATAAGAGTCACTATCTCCTCTTCACTTAGGCTGGGTGTCATCGATTGTAGTAACAATACTCTTTCTGTCAAGTACTCCGTCCGGCTTAACGTTCCGTTGGCTCTATACTTCTCCGATTCGATTTTTGCTTTAATTCCTCGTTGGACTGCCTGGCTCCAGTATTTGAGTTCGAATTCTCTCGCAAAATGTTCCCAATCAACAATTTCACTTTTTATCAGCTGTAGCCATCGTGATGCTGGTCCTTCGAAGGATGTCTCAAGCAGGTCTTTCAGGTATTCAGTTGAGTCGCAACATTGATTCCTTTCGATTCCTCGTTCGTAATACCTTCTCAATTTGTATAAATATTCGTTTGGATTGCCGCTCCGTCCATTAAATTTCGGCATTAGACGATCATTGGCTTCGCTTCCACTGCATATTACTTTGATTTGTCCGGCCATTCCGTTTAATTGATTTGCTTGCTTCAGATTGGTTACTTCAGTTTCACATTTGTTTAAGTTTTGATTCAAGGTTTGGATTTCAATTTGTTGTGCCTCAATTAGTTTTGTTTGCAAGCTAATTTTGGGGATAACTTCATTTTTAAGTGCCGTTAGGTTTGCTTTTGAATTACGTTCATTATCCAATTGAGTTTTAATAGTTAATTCTTCTATTTTTAGATCAAAATTTTGCTTGTGCTCTTCCAGATGAGTTTTGACGGTAGATATAATATTTTCCTGATATTGTTTATTTTCAAATTCGGCAGCGGTTTGTTGTTGTGAGATACTGTCCAGCACGAATTGTCTCATTTGAGTTTGTGAATTTTCAATTCTAAGTATCAATTTGTCAGTTAATTTTGCAGTTTCTTCAGATTGGGCATTTTGGGTCATTTTGATGGCATTAATCTCTGATCGAATTTCGATTTGGTTTTCTCTTGTTTCTTGTATCTGGGATTCGAAGGCATTTCGACAGGCTTGGATTTCCTGTTGAGTTTCATTGGTCTTATCGTGGATAATTTTGGTCAATTCGGTCTTGGTTTGATTTATTTGTTGTTGGAAATTTGCATTAATCGTCTGGATTCCAGATTTAGTTTCTTGTATTTCGGATTTTAATTCAGCATTATTTAGTTCAATTTTTGCGCTGGTCTGTTCAATTTTCGTATTGGTTTGCTCAATCTTCGTATTGGTTTGTTCAATTTTTGTATTGATTGATTGCTCAATTTTGTTTCCTAAATTAGTCATAAGGGTCACTAACATATTTATATCGATTGCAGGTGTCGGTGTAGTCGGGTTTGTAACATTTAATCCGCTAGTTGCGTCGTCTGTGTGTGCATCAGTCATCGAGCGCGAGGAATGAATGAGCGTCGACTCGTTCAATGAACTAGCAATACGTCCTCGTTCATTCTGATCAATGGATCCAGTTCGGGAACCTTCGGGTGTGTCCGTCAGCGTTCGGATCGGTCGGCTGGCGATTTTTCGTTCTGGTGTTGAGAAAGCAGAGTTAGCGTCTAAGGGCAGGCTGAGAGAGAAATCTCGCGTAGAGGTTACGAGATCGACGTTCTCTGATTGGCTGATGGGGTCAGTGTAAATTTTGCGGTCTTTGCTTTTGACAGTTTCTTCTTCGTTCTGCGCAACATGGCGGCTGCTGGTTTCGGTTTCATCGTCGCTCGAATCGGCGTCTGCTGCGGGGTAGTTTCGTGTTTTCCGTAGATTGTACTTGTTTTCGGCCATCGTGTGTTCGTTTTATTATAATATGCGAGATAATTAAATATGCGATGCTTTGATACACAGTTATTATTGGTGGGGAGGGAAACAATTACGGGAACTTAATATTAAATATGGTCTTATTCTAGGCTTACTCTAGTTGAGGATTGCAATGTTTATCAACTGTTATTCAAGCCAGTACGTTGGGTCGCCAATTCTTATTGATCTTTTAATTCTTACTTAATTACTTATGTTTTTAAATTGTTTACTCTTAACTAACAGTTTGCTCGGATGTGCTCAGTAAAAGTGGATACAAACAGTGATGTTATCGGGATCTGAGGGCAATGGCTGCCACGTGCTAAGCCTAGCTTCTCTTTACAAAATCAGTGTTGTTGTTTACAAAATTCCCTAGGCTATTTAAATATAGCTCACAAATGATCTTCTTTGATTTGATAATAAATATACTTGTACTTGTGGTCTCCTTTACTTTATTGTAGTGAGTAGAATGTATTTGGTATTTATTCTGGATGTCAACAAAAGGTAGGTGTACAATTTCTAAGATTTCTTTACTATTTGAATAAAATACAAAGTTACAGAGGAACAATACAATATTTATTTATTTATTCGTACAAATATGTTTCAAAAGGTTCTCAATTAAAGGGATTTACAATAATATACAACTCAGGGGGAACAGTTACAATGTGTGGCCTAGCCTAGAAGGTAAATGACAAAAATACTGATAGGCCTAAAACTAAATGTTCATATTTTGGGTTCTAAATGGGGTTTCTTTACAAATGAGGGCTCTTTTTCTCAGGGGGGAAGTATCGTGCTGACTTGAATAACGTTTAGGATGATATTTGAAAGAATATTAAGTCCAATTAAGCTGATGTGTTGAAAAGTTACAACAATGGAAATTTTGGTTGTTGTCCAAAAGTAGAGTCCAATGGTTTCACTGACTTTATGAATGGTTAAAATACTCAAAATTAAATTTGGAAAGATAGTTCAATATAAAAAATACTCTCTTGAGGTTACTTTAACTTTAGAACATTAGGCTTGTTCTATTTAAATGTCTGTATTCTTTCCAGTCCCTAAATAGAATACAATGGAAGGAGTTTACCAATCTGCTTACAAATGTTCTTCGCTCAAATACCAGTTTTTGGGGGAAATCAAATAAAAAGGAGTGAATTTAAAGATGGTATTAATTGAGCAGTAAGTCACTAATAAAATGAGCTCTAAGCGATGCAAAACTTAGGCCATACTGGGAAATTTAAAATAGGAACTGTGTCCTTCACAGATTCTAGGTCTTAACACTAGGGCATCTGGAGCAAGAAGAAAGATCTGGTAGAGATGAGGTCTGGAAGCATGGTCCATTGTTGAGAAGCACATGTTCACACAATTGTTAACACTGGTCACTGTAATTTAGATTCCTTAAGGACTATTTTTGAAAAGTATATTATATTAAATTTTAATTTTATTGCAATCCTCTCACATAACTTATATCTAAAATATTATTATTAACAAACATATTAAATTAAGTGAGTAGGCTATTATATGGGGATAGGCTATGACTAATTATTGGTGATTAAATTAATGAAATACATATTATTATACAATTACATGGATAAATAAACATTAAATACATAGAGGGGAATGTTTTCTGAGGAGTGATGATAAATGATGATTAATTATTAGGCATGGACATGGGACAATTAACACAAATAACACATTTAGGGGAAATTAATTAATTAGTACATTTATAGGGAAACTTAAATATAAAATAACACATAACAGGAAAATCATTACTAAATGATGAATGAACGGACATGTAATACTATACCTAATGCTATGTTATTTTACCTCTGTAAGTTGAAGGGTTAGTAGGAAACACCTTGGTAACTCGAATTTGTGCAGTATTTGTAGCCTGGTGCCACACCTCTATAAGTCGAAGTTTTAGCTGTAGAACCTCTTTAACTCGAATAATTACAATCTCCGTACCTCTACAAGTCGAAGTATTGATTAGAGAACCTCTTTAAGTCAAGGTTGTTCATTCACCAAACCTCCAGTGACTTATTTGCAGCCGGAAATTCAAACCCTCCCACCCCACTACATCTCTTTCTGGATGCTCCTGGTGTCGGTAAAACAACCGACAAATTTTTATATTGATGAGCAACACACATATCAACACACTCATCCTCACGCACGGGTTTCACATTTGTGAGGATTTCATTTCATAAATAAGGAACAGTCTCATGTTGTTGCAAATGATGTCTTTTTCTTTGATTTGATCAGATTTGTGTCAGGTGTCAGTTAGTGCGAGTTTAGAGGTTCTGGATAGTTTTTAGGTTGTGTTTTTACTAAGTGTTTGCAGTTTTGCAAAACGTGTTGGCAAAACTACCCTATGAGAAAAAGTTGAAGATTATTTGAGGCTGTCAACACGAAAAATAAAAAAGTGACATCGGGAAGTTTAGAAACACCAGTAGAAGCTGTCGACAATTTTAAAACAAAAATAAGTGGCGTACCACTTCTCCCTAATTCCAATTCCAACAATGCTCTGCAATTTTATTTGTTATCATGTTTTGTTCCCTTTTAGTTTTGAAAATTATTTTAATAGCCTACAGAACATTTGATGTTCAGCTAAATTTAAATCTTTGCACAGTTGGTCAGAACTGACTTCCGTAAGGGGGAGGGATTTGTTTGGGGCAGGTGATAAGAAGTGAACAAAATATGTCTAGAAAACAGGCAGGAAATGGTCGAACGGGGAAAAAACACCAAAATACCGAACTGTGAGTCATTATTTGTTTACTTTCCTGCTCTACAATATTTACTGAAGGAAGTATATCATTACTACGTTAACCAAAGAAGCTTTACAAAATATTTCCGGGCTTATTTTAGACATTCAAAATTGTTCAAATCCTTCTTAATTTTAGTAATAATTATTATACAGTATATTTATTTATGATACAAAGCACACAAAATGATGTAAGGATTCTACCCTTCCTTGACCCATCTATTATAGCGTTACCGTGACCCTCAATAAGTCGAAGTCTGTGGAAAAACACCTTGATAAGTCGAACCTCGATATTTCGAAATATTCGATAACTCAAATTTTTCCTGTTCCCCCTGAGGTTCGAGTTATTGAGGTTCTAGAGGTTCTACTGTATCTGAATTTAGTACAAATTTAGAGTGATTTCTTTTTATGTAAAGTAAACTTTGTAAAATGTAGATCGATGCCAATGTTAGTATGCCTAGTCTTTCAAATAATGGTCTGCAATGGGTTTTCGGTTTAACACCACAAATTATTCTGATTGCTTTTTTTAATTTTAAAAATAAGTTTGTAATTTTGTCCGTTGCCCCAGATTAGCAGTTCTATAGCCAATATAACTCTGAACATAGGCATGGTAGGTTTTTAAAATTACTTTCAAATTTACATTTCCTTTTAATCTTCTTAAAACATATAATCCTCTGCTGATTTTTCCACTGATATATGAAAAGTGGACTTTCCAATTCATTTGTGAATCCATCATAGTTCCTAAAAATTTCATAGAACTTTTATTGTTATTGAGAAAAAACTTATTTGAAAAACTTATTTCTAAATTTTGTCTCTTACTCATATTCAAGATTAATTTATTAGCATGACACCAATGTTGAATTTGTTCTGTTACAGTCTGAAGATTTGTAATTAACTGATCAGGAGATTCCCCTATTACATTTACAGGGTTCCCACTCAAACTTAATGATCAAATTCACGGGTTTTTCACGGTTTTCAAGGTCTAAAAATTGGCAATTTCACGGTCGGAATATTAAAAAACATAACCTATACCGGTTGAAAAACAACAATGCAGACGCAGTGCAGCGGTCAAATACTAATTTAAACTTTCCAACATTCCAATTACGATGTCACAGAACCATAAAACCATACCATGCATCCCAAGTGAACCTTTTAAAAAATAAGAACTATTTTAGAGTTTCTTATTGTTTTATTGTTGTCGTAAGTTATGACATCAGTCTATCGGTTATCGGTTGCTGGTGATTTCTACTTCGCTCAGTGTTGCCAATCACTTTTTCCGAATTACCCTCCATCCTCGTCAAAATTACCCTCAAAATCTAAACTCCTGTATTTGAGTAAAGAGTGCTAATGAAATAAAGGAAATGTGCTTGAAATTTGATAGGTTTGAGGAGCCGCCTATAGATGTCACTGATGTATAATTAATTTTAAAGTTTAGAATAAAGAATGAAAATAGAAGTTGCATACGCCAGCCAGTTTTTGTCTCAATTTTTTCATGCGAGATATAACGGATTTTTCTCCGAATTTATTTTACTGCTTAAAAAAAACAGTATATAAATGATTAACAGCTGATGCAATTTTGTTTACAGCCATAAACGTCAATTATAAAACAGCTAACGCTGTCTATCTTTCAGTCTATCAACTGCTAGGATTAGGTAGGCGGAGACAGGTGACAATAATCCCCATTTTCTATATTTTTTATTTATTGTCTGGTTGACGTTAAAACTTGCAGACATTACTGCAACTTAGCGGACTTCTTGTCATCCTGGCACTCGTGGCTCTTTCACGTTTTAACATGAGACAATCACTGTACATGTAATCCTTACTCAAGCTTGATTTCTGTCATGGAGTTTGTGAGTATTCGTCAGTCATGAAAATCGGAAGGGTCGATAAAGTAGAGAAATGTAGTAGGCCTAATTTAATCATAAATAAACATCAATGAGTGTATAATAAGTATATAACAGAAGATAATATAAATTTGTATATTTTTAAAGGCTTTAGTAAAATTACCCCTTTTTACCCTCGAAGTTCAAAATTATCAACGGCAAGGGTAATTTCTCTCGAAGTGGCAACGCTGACTACGCACTGTGTAAACGGAATGGGCGAGTTACTGACGCACCAGTTGTATAGTATAGTTAACAGTCTAGATGCAGTAGTTGTCTACTGTCACCGACTACTACAAAACGTGCGTGTAGGCAAATGACATACAGTAAAGAAGACACTTAAACGGTCTTACACAAGTGTCAGTCAGCAGTCAGTTGACAGTGAAAAAAACCCCAGCAACTTAACAACTGTCGGCCCGAGTTCCTTTACACCGTGGAAACCAGAACCAATCTTAAATTAGTGATGTGCAATACGTATCGTATCGTATCGGAATATCGCGATACGCTAGGGACGATACGATATTTTTGAAACGATACGTATCGTATCGCCTAAAACGATACTCGATTTTGTATCGGCACATAGAGACGATATTTCCATATTATTTTCTTGGCTGTAAAACTATGAGGTTATATTTATATTTGACAAGAATTCTTCAAAATTCTTCTTTCTGTGGTACTACAATTAAAACCAGTGGAAATACCTCGATGGCCGTATTTTTAACTGCAGTGTATAATAAAATATACGTCGTATCGTTTAGGCACAGTATGTTAAGCGATACGATACGAGTATCGCGATACACAACACCGATACGATACGGCCGATACGATATCTGACTCCGATATGTATCGTATCGCCGTATCGCGATACACGGCCGTATCGCACATCACTATCTTAAATCATCTGCACAGCTGCAATCTGCAAGTAGGCAGATGACGCGGTATTCACCATATTTACAACGTACTAACAACGGTAATAATTCTGTTGTACATTTCCCTATCTGAAAACAAATGTGATATTTTCTGATAAGATATTTTTTTATTGTTTTTCAAGTTTGATATATTTTTAAGGTTTGATATCGAAATTCACGGCTTATTCAAGGTTTCACGGTTTTCACGGTTGGGTGGGGACCCTGATTTACTCCTAAATCATCAGCATATAAAAAATTGGTTCTATTTTCTCCAGCTAAACTGTACGGTAGGTCATTGACGAATATATTGAAGAATAGTGGACCTAAACAAGAACTTTGTGGTACACCCATCTCAACTGGTATTCCTTCTGAAATTTCTTTAATCATATTCAACATATTGAATTCTTCTATTTAAATATGTATCAATCAAATTTAGCGCACTGTCATTAAAACTATAATATTTCATTTTTCCCAATAACATTTTGTGTGTCTCTATATCAAAAACTTTTAGACATATCAAAACTTCTAAAACATACTAATTTACCACATTCAGTTTTGTTAATTATATTTGTAGTTAAATCTAAAACTGCATTATTGGTATTTAAATTTTGTCTGAATCCAAACTGTCGATCACTAAATAGATTATCCGTCTCAAAATAGTCATTAATTTGATTAAACATCAGTTTTTCAAATATTTTTGAAACTACAGGGACTATTGAAATAGGTCTATAATTATTATAAATTTGTTGACCAGATTTATGTATCGGGACGACTTTAACATGTTTGAAAATAGTTGGGAAATTTTCTTCGTTGATACATTTGTTGAATAAAGTGCACAGTATTTCACAAATGTCTCTTGAGGCTTCCTTTATGATTAATGTGTTTAGAGTATATATATATCCAAACAAGAACTTGATTTTAGAGACATGTCACTTCTTCAACTGTGACATGTCTAAATTGAAAATTTGTATCAGTTTTTATATTGGTTCTTTTTAATAAATAGTCATGATTTTGAACAGTTATAGGAATATTATTCTTGATTTCCTTTACACTTCTTGTAAATGATTTTTTAAAACCATTTGCACTTAGGTTTGTTGGTACATTATCTAATCGGGGTATCCCAACTCCTGAATTTCTTTTTATGACAGACCATATTGCCTTAGATTTATCAGTGAAATAGGGCCCACTAAAGAATTTCTGCTCCAGACCCCAAAATCCTTTTGACAGCCTTGTTACTTAGGTGTAACATATTCCATAATATAAAGCATTTATTCTTTGTACAAAAAAGAGTCCAAATTTTTTAAATACGATTTCTTTAACGCTTCATGTCCCAGCTGAATTACTCTAAAGTGATGAGATCCTTTTCTCAGTTATTATTTTGCTTGATAAAATTTTGTTAACAGTAAAAGGTTTGACCAACTTGATAAATAAAACAAATAAACTAATACAGCAAAAATATACAACAACCGTGGATTTGTCATTTTAAATTAAAAGTATTGAGAAATAAAGATGTGATGATTTCATTACAACAGTAAAATGTGGATAAATTTTATCAGGAATTTGGACAGTATTGGAATGTTTGAAATAATTAAGAGGCCATTTAATGATTGATAAAAGAAGTACCGTTTCAAAACTAACTGCAAATATATTTGTTTCAATAAATATGAGCTTTAAAGTGTGCAACAGTTTAAACTTTGTTTTTGTAGGAAATGCAGAAAACATACAAGTCAAAATTTATTTGATGATATTTTTTAATTTTAAGGATTTCAAATTTATTGTTTTGCAAGAAATAGACCTGATAAAATTTGCACTTTATCAAGATGAATCGATGGTTTACGATGGCAGATGATTTAACTAGACATTCCCATGTAAATACTCACGGTAGCTTCGTTGCACGTGTTGCACTTCACCACGTGTTGGTCCTTCTTGCCACTAACGTCGATCATGGCTTGGCAGACGCGACACGTGACCATGGGGCCCCCGCCCTGCAGTGCCGCCTGGTACGGCGGGGGCAGCTCATCCGGCCCCACAGGGGACACTGTGGTGGCACCTCCAGCCCCACCTGTGATAACAATAACAACAAGTGATATATGCGGGCAGAGTGATTCCAATGAATCTCAGTAAAATGGTGACGAGTGTTGATTTTGTGTTGCTAATACTATGAGGTTATCAAGGTGATCTGATGCGATCAAGAGCCTTTTCTAGATTGAGGAAATATTAGTCGGTTCTTCTGAAAATTCAAAGCTTTATTGTTATTTAGGCATCACAAAAAGACCAGTCACTTAAAATGTTCATACAAAATCATTAATTTATCTAAATCACTGAGAACTTAATATAATTAGGCAAATAAACTTGGAAAGGGATCTATTTATTTTTTTCTGATTTAGTTATGAGCTCTAACAAAAACAAAAAAACAAGCTGTAGCATTAACAAAAAAAAAGGGTGTCATTTCTCTTGCTTAGTACAAGAGGTTATTTATATTTTTTCAAAACTAATTCATCATAAAATTCCAATATTTGCTCAACCCAAATTTACACTCATAATGTCGAGCATAAATATCCCACCATTGAGCTGATATGAAAGGTATCCCCCCCTTAAAAAGATTAGAACATGATTTTAGTATTTTAACCATAAAATTGTTACCACATAATAAACAAAGTTAGATTTTTCTTTGTAAAATCCACTTGAATCATTATGTAGGTACTAAAATAATTCTTTGAAGTGATCTGTGCTGACCACACCCAACAAACATACAAGGGATAAAAAGACTTCTCTGTATCAAGTTACACTGCTGAGAAGAGAGACAACATGAGAAAAATTGATTTAATTATATTTTCTCTACCCACTATTTTATGCTTGGTGTGATTCAAATTATAGGCATTTATATAATGAATAATACTAAATAATAGCTGGCTCAATTCATAAAAATAACAATAGGCTAGTTGAGAAACTTGAATGTCTGTCAGTCATAACTCAGAAATATCAAATCAAACCGGTTCCTGACTTCAAGTTGCTTTCAGCATTAAAAAGGCAACATCCTCGTAAAGTCAGATGGTTGGGAATAATTTAAAGTATAATATAAAACTTATTGATATTTTCTCCAGTTTCTGGCCCCTAATATTAAACAGCAAAAATAAGTTGAACTTGACATTTATTCTATCCTACAATCTAGTATGACAAAGTCTGTAAGCAAAATGGATCTTGGAATCTTACAGAATGATTTAGAAGGAGTTTTCTTACAGTCTGAAAATAGGGAATTTGGGCCTCATAAATTGATCAGCAAAATCTTTAATCATAAAAAACTTAAATTTGGCTAGAAAACACATTTTAAAATTAAGGATTTTGACATTGGGTTTATAGGGTTTCCAATAATAGTAGCCCATGGGATGTCAATAAAAATGTCTTACACCATTTCAAAATATATTAAGAATTATACTGTGTACAAGACAGTAAATATAGGTACATAAAAGATAGTAAAAGGCATTCGATTTTGACCGGTCACTTCAATCAACATCAGGCCCAATGAGACATCAGAATGACATTGTGACATGTCATAATGCACTTTGGAATTAAAATTTAATTTTTTAGTGAATTTTCCTCATGAACTACATTCCGCATTTTAAAACTTCCTGACGATTTTGGGATGAAAAATATAAAAATGTTTAGCAATTTAAAAAAAAAAAACTACTAAAAAATGTCAGCACTCAAAGGGTTAAATTAACATTTTCCAAAAATGTTTTAATTCTCCTTTCAAAACCTAGAGACAACAATACCACTAACGATGAGGCTCATCCATTTAGAAGCTGGGTTTGAACCACGCATATAACAGCACAAAGAGGTACGTTGACTAACTCAGGTTAACAACAGTTAGTAAATATTTGAATGAATAAGCCCTCTCTCCAAGGCCAATCACTGCAACTGTACACATTAGTCACGATCGCCTCTACGCCCGACCGAAGCTGTTACAATGCTAATGGAGCAATTAACTCAGACAGTTTAGGCCTACCCATGGTTCTGATAACAAGATTTTAAAACTAAAGAAAATCATTCTAGAATGTCTCTAACTAAGAATTAGATTTAGATTAGATTTAGTATTTAAAGCAAGTCTCGTAAATGCTAAAAGAACATTGTGTATAAGAAAAGGTAGTTTTAATAAAAGGTTTGATGAATGAAAAACTACATTTTCATTTACAGTCTTTTCCCTATACAGTAGACCTCTTAACCATCCTCCATCCATTGGACCGAAACCTGGGTCACATAGCTAAAAGAGCGGTTAAAATGAACAACACCCGGGTATTGTCATATTAAGCACTAAAAATTATAAAACTTATAAGACAGCAATAAAATAATACCCCCGTCGCAGCAAACCTGCGTACTCAGCGAATTTCCAATGCATATATATGGGTATCACTACTACCTAGAGCCACTTAAGTTTCATAAAAATACATTAATTAATAAGTGATATATAGCATTTTATTTATTATCCATAAGAATAACATTATAATTGAGTACGCAGGTTTGCTGCAACAAGGAAGATAAGAAATGTGTTTTTTTTTGCAATTATCAATATAACTCAACCAGGTGAAGCTACATACCAAGTTTTATTAATTTAGGTTCACAACTAAGGGAGATATAAAACTTTACTTATTCTCCATATGAATAACATGGGGACGAGTATGCAGGTTTGCTGCTACCGGAAAAAATAAAAAAACTTTTTTGTGCTAATATCAATATACCACAACTTGATGAAGCCACATACCAAGTTTCATCTATATACATACATGAATAATCAAAATATAACATTTTATTTATTCTCCATAAGGATAACATTGAACAACGTACTGTGTTTAGCACTTTGAATATCACTGCAATGATTGGACGTAAAACAACAATTAAAACGCCAAAATGATTGTTTTGCAGAGCTAAACTGATTGGTAGAAAGAAATGTGGAGTTTTTAATGAAATTATCTGAGGAAAATCTAAAAACCGTATTCCCATAAGATTAACTTAGGAAATTTTATGGACACATTTTTTGACTTTTCTCCACAACCACTAAACATAGCTTAATGATTCAAAACACTAAATTGTTTGTTTTTTTAAGCTCTATAAAATGGCTATAACCAAAATCTAGTTTTTTTTTTTTTATTTTAGGGTAAAAAGTTCAAAAGATTTTTTGAAAATTTTAAACCCCCATAAAACCCCCTTCCCATAGACCGATCTATCTGGTTTTCGAACTTAAAAGTCAAAAATGTTACTCTCCACATTTGTGCAAAATTTCATCAAAATCGGGCGCTTCTTTCAAAAGTTATCGCGGTAACGGACACACACACACACACACAAATATATAAATTTGAACGAATATTGTTTTTGACATCTAGGGACCTCAAAACAAAAAGTTATCATGGTCTCGGGCTTAAGTCTTACCATGCCACCTACGGTAATAGCTTCTTCCCTATAGGGGAAATTCGCTAAAAATTATGCAAAAAATATAAAAGTTATAAAATAGGAACCAAGATGCAATACTTGATTAACTACAGAAACACGTGATGGAATTGTTGTAGCCTGAACAAATTTTATGGTGTGGTATCGGGATGCTGGCTACGGCGGCTGACGTTAGTCACTTCCTGGCTAGGGAAAGATGGTTAATGCGATCGGCGGTTGAAGCGAGGATTGTTAAGAGATTCTTTTTGTTTTTAAAACTGAAACTTTATTTTGAGGGATCACTATTCTCCAAAAACAAATAATGATTTGTTAACTTGTTCAAAAATTAAAATTTAGGGGTTTAAAGTGAAATATACATCAAAGATAGGCCTAGTATAAAACATCGATATTGATTGGTCACTCTAAATATAAAGAACTGTACAATGAGTGGATGTTAGTGTCTGCAGTTTGAACATGCATTTCTTACTACCAAAACTAACTTGTTTTTACTCAGCAAAACTTTTTTAAAAAGGTAAGCTAGTCACAATGAAAGATTTTGATTTATTTATTTATTATTTTCTCATAAGAGCTTAAATAATCATGTTATTTTCTCATAAGAGCTTAAATAATCATGCTCTGAAAGTGCATCACTAGACATAACTAAAAACTAAAGGATCTTTGTCCAGTAACAGACAATAATAGACAAATGTAAACATGAGGTATAAATATGTTGCTTGAGTACTTTATAAATAGTTTGTCAATCACCACAGATTAAAAGTTGTCAGATTAATTACATTATCTCTCTTGAGATTATGCCATACCCCCAACAAAGTGTCATTTGATATCATCCACTGTATATCCACTGGTTTTCTTTTGTGATTTTAGCGTTTTCAAGCTAGTGACACTTCCATAGTGAACAGTCCATACCCTAGTCTTGTTAGTGAATTTCCTTTGGAAAGTGAAAATTAGCATGACCCGCATGGTGAAACTTAAGCCCGGGACCACCATAGAAGTTCCTAACGTGACCCCCTGAACACGTTTTGGGGGGTCATTCAAAATTGTATATATATATATATATATATATATATATATATATATATGTGTATGCACTCTAGCGGTCACATTTTTTGTCCGATTTACTTCAAATTTGGTAGGGACGTTCCTTTCTATAATCTGTTGGACAAGTTCGTTGGGCAAAACAATCGGAAAACTCTAAACCCATTTTTTGGGGATTAATCTTTCAATTTTCGAGTTTTTGGGCCCAAATAGGGTCAGAAAAGCCCCAGATGTAAAATTAATGCAAGTAAAAAGATGGGAATTAGAGAGGCGAAAGTTTTAAGCGCTCTCTCATCATTCTAGCATAAATATTAACCGAGTTATTAAAGAAAATGTGTATTGGCTAAACACAGTACGTTGTCTTATGGGGGTTTTACACTAGAAAAGCCTGTTATTCCTTTGTTAGAGTACTTTTATTATCCCCAGCAACCTCACGCCTACTTTCAAGCCTGTCTGGACCTTCTCCTAACCTTATAATGCGTAAAATTGTATTCCCAGCATTGCAAGTAAATGAAACCAGGAGTATCAGAACAGCAAAAAATAAACGGTATCAGGAAACTGACACATACTTTCTCCCTTTTAGCCAAACTTTAATGACAAAAATATTTGTTATTTCCTAAATATAGAATATGAAGTATAGATAAATGTACAGAAAATTGTCTAAAATAGTTGTTTTCAGAAATATCCACCCAAATCCCTTTTTGGGAGGCACTATAGAGTCCGTTGCTACACACAGTGGTTTTGAGAGGGGAAATGCCCCCTTGCCCCCCCAGGGTTAAATAGCAACACATTTCGAACATCATCTGTTGGTCAATGCTAACTTGACCTGCATATCAAATTTTAATGAAATTGATCAGTAAATAAGAGAGAAATAGTTATATTTGTATTCCCCATAAGAATAACATTGGACAACGTACTGTGTTTACTGCTAAATGAAAATTTCAATTTTCTCCGTAACTAGCAATCGTAGAATAGTAATTTAAAATACTAATTTATTTAGTTTTTTGAGCTCTTTTTAATGGTGAATAGTAATCTTTTTTAACATTTATGATTTTTTATAAAAAATCCAAAAAATTGAATTTTGGATGTTTTAAGTCCTGTAATTTCTGAACCCGAATTTTTCAAGAAATGCGGGTGGTGTCATTTTGTTGCTTACCTAAAGTTCTACAAACCACGAAAGTTTAATCAAAATCGTTAGAGCCGTTTTTGAGAAATTTGGATTTTCCATGTTTTTTGGCGGTTTTTGGGGGATAATTACCCTTAAAAATCAAAAATCCAAAAAAATGAAAAAAACGCCTGGAGATATCGTGGATTAGTACCTACATACCAAATTTCATAAAAATCGGCCCATAGGTTAGGGCTCTAGCTCTGTAAACATCCACACAGACACACACACACACACACACACACACACACACACACACACACACACGTTTGACGGTCGGGGTGAGATCCACGTTGTGTAACAGCAAGATGAGATCCGGCTGAAGGAGAGCTTTTTAAGGAAATCTGGAATTAGCTTTTTGAAAGTAATACTTACAGATTACACAAGTAACATTGTCTATGCAATTTTCTTAAATCTCACAATAAGATATTTACTATCTCAGTGAGATCCGGTATGTAAGGCTTAGTGAGATCCTACTGACCTTGAACGAAATGGGGGGGATACACACATTAAGTAGCCCAGGCCTTTGGTGAGATCCGGTGGTAACAGTGTTGCCAGATGTAATATGGAACAACACAACGTTGTATTTGCTCGATAAATGTTCGCGGCTAGTTCCCAAACGCACAACGCACTCGTTCCACCTTTGTGTGGTCGGACTGAGATCCATCCCTTAAACTTGTCTCTCTGGCATGAACTGTACTATTTGGTCCATTCAAATAGTGATTTTACCAGACAAGTTTTTTTGGGGGTTATGATTTCTTCGATTCATTGTTGTTTTGGGGTGCTGGATTCAAATAAAAGATTGTTATCTTATTAAGTTTCTTGACGGAACATTGTAAAAATCTCATTTCCGGAGGATTTTTGCTTATAACTCGAAAACGGTTAATTTCGCGTAAGTATATATTTTTCTAAATTGAAGTATTTAAAAAAATATACTTTAAAAAATACGGTTATAATTAGAAACAATATTTATAGGTATATTTTTAGCTTCCAGTCCAAGTTAAAATATTATGGAGATTCTTAAATCTCCCACCAGCAAAATCTACGGATTTGAATCTTTTTCTGGTATAAAATAGATAGTTTTGGCCTAGTAGTTATGTCATCAAATATTTTCCTTTGGTTGAATGTGTTTTTATCAATGCTGAAGGGACCTTGAATTGTTTAGCTTCCAGGGAAGCTAAAACGTAAGCTCCAGCTAAGGGAACCTTCCAGGGATGTAAGCTCTTTGTCGATCAGCCAATTTCCAACCACTACTCGAGGCTAGTCTTAAAATATGAAATGTGTACAAAATTTGCTTCATTCTGACAAATTAAAATTTTCGGCCGCCATCTTTGATCCACCAATTTGGAATAATATATTTTTTCTTATGTAAAGGTAGGGTTGTGACACATCATTTCCAACTGTTTTCCGACGCTGAAATCAATGCCGCAATATTTTTTAAATATCACCTTTCGTTTTCATGATACTGTCAATTTTTGAAATGTTAAACAGAAATCTTTTAATTTCATGAAAACTAAAGAAATAATAATTCTTGTTTACAGTAAGTCTGAGCAACTTATAGATTGGTGATTAACAGAATGCAAGGAATTATAAAAGGTCTATTTTGAAATTGGTTGTACTTGTAAAAGCTGTGAAAGTAATAAATATATATATGTTAACTTTGATCTTATTTATTTAATCCTGTAAATCCTGTGGTATGGTGTTCGCTGGGAGCGGTTGTTAGTGTCATGGCGTTGGCTGGAGGTCGTAGTTAGTGTCATGACTAGTTAGTGTCATAGGGGTAGTAGATGTCATAGGGTTGGCCGGGGGCAGTTCTTAGTGTCATGGCGTCGGTTGGCGGGTAGTATATATCATAGGGTTGGCCGGCAGTTCTTAGTGTCATGACGTTGGGTGGAGGCGGAAGTTAGTGTCATGTGGTTGGATAGGGGCGGTAGTTAGTGTCTTGTGGTTGGCCGTAGGCGATCGTTAGTGCCATATGGCGTTGGCTGGGGATGGTAGTTAGTGTCGTGTGGTTGGCCGTGGGCGATCGTTAATGCCATGGCGTTGGCTGGGGGTGGTTGTTAGTGGCATGGGGTTGGCTGTGGGTGTAGTTAGTGTCATAACGTTAGCTGGAGGCGGTTATATATATTATGGGTTTGGCTGGGGGCGGTTGTTAGTGTCATGGTGTCGGCTGGCGGGTAGTATATGTCATAGGGTTGGCCGGTAGTTCTTAGTGTCATGACGTTGGGTGGAGGCGGAAGTTAGTGTCATGTGGTTGGATAGGGGCGGTAGTTAGTGTCTTGTGGTTGGCCTTAGGTGATCGTTAGTGCCATATGGCGTTGGCTGGGGATGGTAGTTAGTGTCGTGTGGTTGGCCGTGGGCGATCGTTAATGCCATGGCGTTGGCTGGGGGTGGTTGTTAGTGGCATGGGGTTGGCTGTGGGTGGTAGTTAGTGTCATAACGTTAGCTGGAGGCTGTTATATATATCATGGGTTTGGCTGGGGGCGGTTGTTAGTGTCATGGTGTCGGCTGGCGGGTAGTATATGTCATAGGGTTGGCCGACAGTTCTTAGTGTCATGACGTTGGGTGGAGGCGGTAGTTAGTGTCATGTGGTTGGCCGGGGGTGATCGTTAGTGCCATGGCGTTGGCTGGGGGTGGTTGTTAGTGTCATGGCGTTGGCTTGGGGGTAGTTAGTGTCATGTGGTTGGCCCGGGGAGATTGTTAACGCCATGGCGTTGGCTGGGGGGGGGGTTGGTAGTTAGTGCCATGACGTTGGCTGGAGGTGGTTGTAGATGTCATGGGTTTGGCTGGGGGCGGTTGTTAGTGTCATGGGGTTGGCTGTGGGTGGTTTTAGGTGTCACATTTTTCCCGGGAACTTATTTTATTTCTTCAGATTTAATTTTTCTTCTGTAATGCATGTTGAACTCTCGTGGAGGATACTGAGCAAAATTGTTGTTATTAATACTATTGTTAAATGAACTTACCTTCGACAAACCTAACTCTTAAAAGAGGTTTTTCTATCTATGTAAAACTTTTTAGTTGAGCGACAGCACTCCCATGTTAAAACAGGTATTATTTAAAACTCTGCCCAGAATTTATTTTAAAATTTGGCATACTCGTGGGTTTTATCATTATCTAGCAATTTCAGTGATTAGACTTTTCATTTAGGTCCTTAAATTAATTAATTTTTAAAAGGTAAAATTCACGTTTTTATGATTCTTCAGAAAAAATTAAACATAAAATCAAAATTCTACTCACTGAAGTCGCTTCATTATTTTTTAGCGAATTTCCCCTATAGGGAAGAAGCTATTACCGTAGGTCTCATAGTAAGACTTAAGCCCGAGACCATGATAATTTTTTGTTTTGAGGTCCCCAGATGACAAAAACACTATTCGTTCAAATTTATATATATATATATATATATATATATGTGTGTGTGTGTGTGTGTCCGTGAATACGATAACTTGAGTAAACACCCCCGTAGCAGCAAACCTGCGTACTCAACGAATTTCCAATGCATATATATGTATCTTAATACTACATAAAGCCACATATCAAGTTTCATCAATATACATTCATAAATTAACGGTTTATGACATTTTAATTATTCTCTATAAGAATAACATGGCGGCCGAGTATGCAGGTTTGCTGAAGCAAGGAACACACAAAATGGGGTTTTATACAAATATCAATATAACTCATGTAGGTAAAGCCACATATCAAATTTCATTAATTTATTTTCATAATGAAGGGAGATAACACGTTACTTATTCTCCATAAGAATAACATGGGGCTGAGTACGCAGGTTTGCTGCTACGAGAGCCTTTGGAAAAAAATAGTTTTTTGAGCAAATATCAATGGTCCACAACCAGATGAAGCCGTATACCAAGTTTCGTCAGTATACGTTCATAAATAAGCGAGATATAAAATTTTTATTTTCCTCCATAAGAGTAACATTAGACAACGTACTGTGTTTAGCACTTTCAATATCTCGGTAACCAATTGACGTAGAGAAATGATCAAAATACCAAATTGTGTGTTTTTTTAAGCTGAGTCCAATGGGAAAAACTAAAATTTGACTATTTCCAAAATTATATGTAAAAAAGTCGAAAAACCCATTTTTGGGGTACAAAACCCCCCCCAAAATACCCCTTCAGATAGAGCGATCTGGCTGGTTTTCGAACTTAAAGTCATAAATGTTGCTTTACACGTTTATACCAAATTTCATCAAAATCGGATAATGTTTACGAAAGTTATCGTGCTCACGGACACACACACACACACATATATATATATATATATATATATATATGTCCGTCTCTCTCTCTATATATATATATATATCTACAGTTTAAAACGAATGGTGTTTTTGGGGTCTGGGGACCTCAAAACGAAAAGTTATCATGGTCCCGGGCCTAGGTTTTACCATGCCGACTACGGTAATAGCTTCTTCCCTATAGGTGAAATTCGCTAAATACGTCCGATTTCGATGAAATTTGGCTCAAATGTGTAAAATGACATTCGTGACTTTAAGTTCGAAAACCAGAAAAATCGGGCCATGGGAAGGGGGGTTTATGGGGGTTTTAAATTGTTCAAAAATCAGTTTTTTTGCATTTTTCACCCTAAAATCTTTGAACAACTTAATTTTGGTATTGACCATGTTATATAGCTTAAAAAAACATTAATATAGTATTTTGGATTATTAACCTAGGTTAAGTGGTTGCGGAGAAAATAAAAAACCTACTTATAAAATCTCCAATGTTAATCTTATGGGAAAAAGGTTTTTGGCTTTTCCTCAGTTTATTTTAATGTAAACTTCACATTTACTTTTACCAATCTGTTCAGTTCCACAAAACAATAATTTTGGTGTTTAAATTGTGATTCTACGCCCAACCGTTGCTGATATATTCAAAGTGCTAAACACAGTACGTTGTCCAATGTTATCCTTATGGAGAACTAGCTGTGTACCCGTCCTTCCTACGGGTTGTATATAAATGGTAGATTATCTAAAAAAGATAACAACCCATATAATTTTACAATATTAAAATTACATTTTACACTTTTAAAGTAGAATTAAATTAAAGTTAACGAAATATACTATGACAGATAGTTCGGGTACTGTTGCCAAGTCGAGGAACTCTGTCGGGTAGTGAACGGTGTGGTTTTTGCGTCTTCAAATCGGTACACGTAACACTTTGGATTCGATTTTAGAAATAAAAGAACTCAAGTACAACAAAATATTAACCCTGTTTAATTTAACATTTTAAATACTTTGATACATTAATCTTTATATTCCAATAAATTAATAGTAATGTAACGAAACATTAAACTTTAAAAACATTGACAAACCACTTTTAAAATCACCATTCTTGCCAGGTCCTGTTTTCATTATAATTGTAATTAAACAATTTAAACTTGGAAAAATCATATGTTTTAAAAACATATGACTACTTGATTTGATTTAAATAAATGTAAATCAATATACGAACTGTTCTAACAGTGGTCATGGTTAAATGAACGGTATTAAATATTGTATATGTTCGTTTCTCCCTTTGGAATAGACATACATTTGTGTTGATCTCCGTTGCTTGTTCATTGGTGGACGTGAGGATGACACAAAAACAGAACCATTCACTTTCCAGATTAAATTGTTTATGAACCTCGGTGTAACAAACTGTAAATCAATAAATCCTGTGATTCATCGATAGTGCCGAGTGAAGGATAGATGATTCTGAGACCTTAATTTGTTTTTCAATGTCCTAATCTCAACATTTAAAAGCGCATAAGAAAACTGATCAACCCCTTAATCTTCTCAAAAATACATTTTCATATTTACTGTTAAGTTCAGACGCTCACTGGTCGGCTACATAAAATATATTTTTAGAGAGGCGTAGACTCGTCCACTCATGTCTCTCTTACGACAAAGGGTCTGTGTGAGATCTCCAGAGAACAACACCGTGATTCCCCATAATGTTGTTTCTTATTTCCTTTAAGGCATCAAATTTCAGCTCTACTGGTTCAGTAGTTGGTGTGTTATGACTAACGCACTTATATTAAAGGCTATTGGGCCAGATTCATTGAGTATATTTGTGTCTGGAGTAGGTAAATGTCTGCACTGAGCTATCAGCTACATTCCTACCGAATTTCAGATCCACCAGTCCAAGAGTATGTGCAAGATTGTTAAAATATTGAATTTTGAAATTCCGGGGGGCGAAGCCCTTAAACATTTTCGTAACAGGAATAGGCTTGCGTTTTTTTCTGATGAATTAGTTATGTTCCTACCGAAAATTAACTTACAAAGGTCCAGTAAGTACTAATACTCATAAAAATGCCATAAAAGTAAATTAGCGAAGAACCCTATAGGACTTTTTTAAACGTATTCTTATTGTGAATCTGCAGCATAAGGGGAACCACCATCCAAAATCTTAACTTCAATAGACATTGTCGTTTCTTAGATAAAGTGATCACTATGTCAGTGAATGCATGAGTCTGACAAATATAGATTTAGATCATATATCCACTAATGCTATTTATTACCAATCTTCACTCAACGTTTTATAAAATAACTAAAAAACCTATTTATAGAATAACTATGCCATCATCTGGTTCAATATAAATAAATGCTTTGGCCATAAGAATAGCATAGGATCTTTAAAACCCTATGGGGCAGTGTCCTAAGGTAATTTAAAACAATCCAATTAGCCTAAAACCTTCTAACGCACATATAGAACATACTAACGCACATATAGAACATAGAAAAAAAGTTGCATAAAAATCGGTGCACCCGTTTTCCTGTGAAAAGCGAACAAAACATGACCAAAACCGCACAAAATCATCACGTTTTTGAGCGGCCGCCATTATTTTTAAAAAGGTGTATGCCAGTTTATAGTGCCCTAAAACCTTCTCACGCATATATAGAACAAAGAAACAAAGTGTTATTAATATCAGTGCACCCGTTTTCCAGTGAAAAGCGAACAAAAACACGTCTTTGAGCGTTACCGGCAGACAGACAGTCAGACAGACAGACATACATAAATTGAGATAAGATTTGTTTTGGTTTCCCTAGGGTGTAAAACGTGAAAATATGCAAAAATGTCATAGTTCCAAGCAATGTACAGACAAAACTCTAATTTTATTTATATATAGATTAATTATAAGGTATATTGAAATAAATATATATAAACTTGATGTACACGTTCTTCGCACAGGGGTTTTCCTTACCCGTTCTATAGCCAATGCAAATTTCATTTTAGTTAGCTTGAAACAGCTGTTGTTCTTGCTTCTGCTCTTTAATCTGTCAAATGTAAGTGCCCTCAGCTGTTCGCATTACAGTTTCTGAATGTTTACTTTCTTATGAAATGTAAACATTGAAACTTAGAACGTTCACGGGGCGTAGCCCGAGGGGATTTTAAGGAAGTGAATAGGCCTATGTGTTGCATGGGTTCAAGATCTACCTTTGTGTAAAGTTTCAGCCCAGTCGGTTAAGTAGTTTTTGCGTTCACCCGGAACATCAGACAGACAGACAGACAGAAACCACCTCTTCTTTATAATATTATAGATAGATAGATAAATAAAATTTGATATCTCGATTATTTATGAATGTATGTTGATGAAGCTTGGTATGTGGCTTCACGTAGTATTGGTGCACAATATTTGCACAAAAAGTTGATTTTTTGTTGATTATTCCCGTAGCAGCAAACCTGCATACACAGCCCCCATGTTATTCTTATGGAGAATAACTAAAATGTTATATGGCACTTATTTATGATTGAATATTGATGAAACTTGGTATGTGGCTTCGCCTAGTTAAATTATATTTATATTTGCATAAAAACCAATTGTTTATGTTCCTTGTTTCAGCAAACCTACGTACTCATTACAATGCTATTCTTATGGATAATAATTAAATCGCTTATATGTGTATATATTTTTATGAAACTTGGTATGCGGCTTTATGGGGTATTAAGACAAATATTTTGCATTGGAAATTTGCTGAGGACGCAGGTTTGCTGCGACGGGGGTATTCTCTTTCAAATAAGCCATATACCAAAAAATCTTATTATCCGTTGAATTTGAAATTTAACATTGCTCTTTTGCTCTTAAAAAATAAAATATATAACATCTTATACATTAAACTATTAATGGAGAGTAGAAACAAATGTTTATCATTATTAAATATAGACGAACATACTTATACTTTTAATGCTCAAAGAATTAGTGAACGTTTTAGGCAGCAGTAATTCTGCTCCTTTCCCACGCTTTACACTATACTCTCATTTCAACATTTTTTATTACTTAGAAAATTGTCAATGAAATAATGTTTTTAGATTTATTATGTAGAGATAAAATATAAGACGTTGCCAAAATTATAACACACGATTAAAATAAAATAAAAACAAATTTTTGAAGGAATCTTTAATTGATTTAAACTTAATAATAATTAACTTAATTTGTTTACACACGATATAGGATATAAGGGAAACATTACCTATTGAAATTGAACTCCCAATAAAGCCAGTATCAAGGGGTGCCTACCTGTTGATCGACAAGTTATTTGGTCGCAGGGACAGTTGGTAGGGTTTTAAAATATAAATATTAATAATTAAATAAAGTACTGAAACGCACTGAACGACATGCTAGTTGCTCACAGGGACAGTTGGTAGGGTTTTAGAAAATAAGTATAAATAATTAAATCAAGTCCTGAAACCCACTGATCGACATCTTAGTTGCTCGCATGGACAGTTGGTAGGGTTTCAAATAAATAAATGTAAAAACAGATTGGCTACTTGCTAGATGTACCTGTTGCTCGCGCCCCCCACTCTGCCTTCCAAAGAAGAGGGGCGAGGCGGAGGCTTGTAGCGGAAGTGTGTAGCCCCACCACCAACTCAATGGACTCAATGTTTGACTGGCGGGAGCACGGGACCACGCAGGACGCAGGTGCGGTAAGAAATTTGCTGAACCTTGTAACAAAATTTCCCCGATGTTGCGGCGTATAAGGCAGTTCCGACGGCAACGATTGCTACCTCACCTTACTCTCTGAATTGTGCTCCTACCTTTTGGCGCTTTGGAGAACTACGTCCAACTAACTTGTTACGCAGTACAACACCATACGGCATAATTTATATTGGTTAGTTGTGATTTCAAAATATGACCGCGCCCATTGAACAGTTCGCTACACACACTAGCAGCTAAAAAGAGGCGCGAACCTCCTGAAGTGGAGACTTTGTATACGTGGTGCCTCTAGTTGCTCTAGGAACAGGGGCAGTTTAGTCAGCGTGTTGTTTTTGTATTTGCACCTCTTATAATTTGGCGTTCTCGGTAACTGCATATTTACTTGGCCTAGTGGGAAATGGAGTGCTGGATGTGCATAGTAGTAATATGCTACAATTTGGGGAAGTCTTATTATCTTTTACATAGGTTTAAACGACTGTAGATGGGGAAAGCGGCCGTAAAACGTGTATGGTACAATGGAACGCATCCTTGCTTGAAGTTGTTACATTTGTAAATTGGTAATTGTAATTAATTATGGAATCAAGACGTACAAGGTATTGTCCAATACTGCAGCGTCATCTCGCTGTAATAAATTACAATTTGCAAGGGCTGGGATTCCATTTGAATACACTATATTAAGTGTTGCATTTGAATCTGCTTCTTTATTGATGACAGCTAACAAAGAATGCAAACTTTTATCCTTCTAATTTTAATATTACTAATGTGAAAGTTTAAAATTATGGATATTTGTAGTTCCATCACGCATAAACTACTGGACCGGTTAAGCTGAAACGTTGCATGAACTGTTGAATGAACAGCTTAGATATTGCATTAACAAATAATAATAACAACACAAATCCAACCTGATAATGTCCACATCCAACCTGAGGGTTTCACCCCACGGGTCCTGTAAGTTCCAATGCAGATCTTATGCGAGTATACCTATCTATCTATCAATCTATAATGTTATAAAGAAGAGGTGGTTTCTATCTGTCTGTCTGTCCGTCTGTCTGTCTATCTGTCTACCTGTCTGTCTGTCTGTCTGTCTGTCTGATGTTCCAGGTAAACACAAAAACTACTGAACCGACTGGGCTGAAACTTTACACAAAGCCCGAGCTTTACACTTTTCATCTTGAGCCCATGCAACACACTATTCCCTACCTAAAAATCCTATTCACTTCCTTAAAATCCCCTCGGGCTACGCCCCGTGAACGCTCTAAGTTTCAATGTTTACATTTCAGAAGAAAGTAAACATCTAGACACTGTAATGCGAACAGCTGTTGACACTTCCATTTGACAGCTTAAAGAACAGAAGCAAGAACAGCTGTTTCAAGCTACCTTACCTTTCTAACCCGTGCGAAGAACGAGTACATTCAACTATTCATTTATAAAATTACCAGCTGTAGATGTTTGTCAGAATTTTTCGCGAGTGAAGCCGCGGGTAATTGCTAGTATTAAATAAACCTTGAAAGTATAAATTCGTCCAGTGAAATATATTGCAATTAAAAGAAATTAACTCCTTTACAACCCGTTTAGCGAATTTCCCCTGTAGGGAAGAAGCTTTACCCTAGACAGCCTGTTAATACCTAGGCCCGGGACCATGATAACTTGTCGTTTTGAGGTCCCCAGACCCCAAAAACATATTTCGTTCATAACTGTATGTATGGGTATGTGTGCGTGTGTGTGTTTGTGTCCGTAGGTGCGATATCTGTCGTAAAAAATATCCGATTTTGATTAAATTTGGTAAAAAATATCCGATTTTGATTAAATTTGGTACAAACGTGTAAAGGTATGACTTTAAGTTCGAAAACCAGTCAGTTCGACCCATCCGAAGGGTATTTTTTTGGGGGGGTGGGGGGTGGGGTAATTTCTCCCCAAAAATGTTTTTTTGAAGTTTTACAAGTAATATTTTAACAAATAAAATTGTAGTTTTCACCATTGAATTCTTTATAATTTCTCTCCGTCAATTGGTTACATCGATTTTGAAAGTGCTAAACACAGTTCGCTGCCCAATGTTATTCTCATGAAGGATAAGACAAGTTTTAAATATCTCTTATTTATGATTGTATACTAACGAAACGTGGTATACGGCTTCATATGGTTGTTGGTTGTGGTCTATTGTTAGTTCCATCATCAAAGAAATGTTCGCGATGATGTTCGCGTCGGGGTTCGGTAGTGTATGGCGACTCCCCTTGCTTTGCTCTTCCTTGTCAGACAGCAGTTTGTTTTTATGAATGGAGTAGGCCCCTAATGTTACACCACGTCCTCCTAATGGCGAGCACATTTGCTTAGCTTATATTTGTCTTTTTTATGCATGTTTGAGGGAACTCCAGTTGTTATTATAGCTCAATATCCCTTTTATTCATTTCGTACCGCTTTATATTTATTCTTCATTCAATAGTTTTTACAATACACTGATTGATTAAACCTCAGAGTTACGACTGACAGTTATGATTCTTTAGTTTTGATTTTAAAATCCATAAGGTAGACTACATTTACATATTTTAGTTTTATTATTACTTTTATTACATTACTCGAGTTTATCAAGAGAATGACACCTGTCTGGAATTTATTTTTATCCTAGAAGTTTGATATTTCCTACATTTTAGGACATCACTGGAGCAGTTTAAAAAACTCAAATTTACAAGCAAGCTATAACCTTATTTATATTAGAGTATAGTATAGACAGATTGATATTGAATTGGGGGGGAGGCAGTACCCTTCAGAACGTAACTGACGAAACCCTTTATGCCCAGCTACGTTCAGAACCAGATTTAGGGTATGTAGACACCATGTGGTGCGGCCCCTTGCTGTCCACCGCCAAGGTTAACTAAATTTTTGGAGTATGGTTTTAGGTTTTTATGATTTATGTGTAATACGGGCCACTTTGTGGATCGGGCCCCTAAGCAATTATCTATGTAGCCTAGGGGGGAGGCAATACCCTTCAGAATGGGGAGGCAATACCCTTCAGAACGTGGAGGCAATACCCTTCAGAACGTAACTGACGAAACCCTTTTTGCCCAGCTACGTTCAGAACCAGATTTAGGGTATGTAGACACCATGTGGTGTGGCCCCTTGCTGTCCACCACCAAGGTTAACTACATTTTTTGGAATATGGTTTTAGGTTTTTATGATTTATGTGTAGTACGGGCCAATTTGTGGATCGGGCCCCTAAGCAATTACCTATGTAGCCTATGACTAACTCCGGCCGTGGCTACGAATCAGGGAAAACATCAATCGTTATTATATATTCATAAATAACGGAGGCATTGTCTATCAAATTACTCCTTAACGTATGTATAAGATGTATACATATATATAGATCATATCTGATACAATCATAACATATTATGGGTATAAAATAATTTACACTATTTCGTTCCTATTTCTATTTTGTGTCATATAAATACAGTCACATTAACGGGTAAATTGATATCATACGGGAAATTTTTGTTGTAAGTGTTGGCATCTCTGCTCAGTGACGATCAGCTCCACGCTGCGTTACTCCGCTACTTGGGCGCGCCAACAGCTATGAATGGAAGTGACAGTTCCTGTAAACCCGCGCGAATATCCGCCTCTCCCCTCTCTTCGAGACAAGGAGTAGGGGGCGCGAGCAACTGGTACATCGAGCAAGTAGCCCATCTGTTATTACATTTATTTATTTGAAACCCTACCAACTGTCCATGCGAGCAACTAAGATGTCGATCAGTGGGTTTCAGGACTTTATTTAATTATTTATACTTATTTTATAAAACCCTACGAACTGTCCCTGTGAGCAACTAACATGTCGTTCAGTGCGTTTCAGTCCTTTATTTAATTATTAATATTTATTTTTTTAAACCCTACCAACTGTCCCTGAGACCAACTAACATTTCGATCAACCGGTGGGCCCCCAGTATCAAGAGCCTATATTTTACAAAATTCAAATACTTTTTTGTTAGTTTAATCCTATATAGAGTTTAATAATATTATACATATAAACAAATATGAGACAAAAATTAAAAATTGAGCCAAAAGGACACAGCAGCTGTTTAATAAATTAAAACTATTATTCAAAATTAATCCATTTAATTTTTATTTTTTGATGTACATTTGTGAGGCCTGAAGACACATAGTCAATATGTGTTTATATTGTCGCGGGGTAAAATAATAATGGAATATCTAAAAACAACTAAATTACGGGTGGCTTATTTGCAAAAAATGTTTTTAGTGCCAGATAAAAATGCGATCCACATCTATAACGGGGTTATCCTCTCACCACGCGCCGGCAGCAGAAGACTTTGCTTAACGAATGCAACAATCGAGAGAAAACATCTCGATTGTACAAACCTCTCGCTAAGCACTCGAAAAAATCGATAAGCAAAACCTCTCCAGAAGGAACATTTTGATTGTTTTAACCTCTCGCAATCGCGCATCACTATGTCGAAGAAGTCGTCAGTCCATGTCCACGAAGAAAGATTTCCCGCCATCAACAGTATAGTGTGCATAACCGACGCTAGCGCGACGTGGTGGCGTTTTACGAAAGCTCTTGCACACGCACACTTTGGAAACATCCAGCTCTGTGAGATCCACTTGATTTCGGGTGGTTTCGGGCATTTCCGTGATCCTCTCATCATCATGAGGACCAATCACAGGCTTTCGCGTTCTGAGATCCAGGGGGTGGATCTCACGGCGCAAAACGGATCTCGCGGTGTGCGTGTGTTAACATACAACGGATCTCACCCCGACCCCTTTACAAACACACACACACACACACACACAGACAGACATCACGTAAAAACTACTTTTTTTGGTTCAGGGAGCACCAAAACGAATATTTCCACTAACAACTCAAATTCGAAAATTTTTACGAAAACAATACTTTCTCCATATACTATGTATAGGGGGAGAAAGTAAAATCAATATTTTCAGATTTCAATAAAAATTGGACAAATGTATGTTTTTACACTTATTATGAGTTTTAAAAGTTTTTATGTGGAAATTCACTTCCCTCACGTCAGCGTGCTGCGTGCGAACTCGTTTACTACACTGTCAAACTTTGCTTGGAAAGCATAAAAACTTAACACTTTGACTGCGTGTGGGACGCCGCCTTCCCACCTAGACCGCTTAGGGAATGACTCAGTGTGAGCTCAGTCTCGGGCCTCTGCCTAGGTTCGGGCCTCTCTCTAGCTTTATTTTGGTGTAGGTTGGTAGTAGATTTCCCCCAATATCCCGGCCGTCATGGGACTTCCAAGCTTTCGTTTTCATCCCATGTAGTCCCTCTAGATGGGTACCCTGGTTGACCACTGCTACCTGGATTGTGCTGGGACCTGTTGGCGTTTTGTAGAACTACGTCCAGTTTGTTGTAACACAGTACAGCATCGTACAGTGTTTTTGTCATTCGTTAGCCGGGAATTCAAAATGTGACCGCGCCTATCGGAACAGTTGCCGTGTGGCAACAACGTGGCAAAACAGAACGTGTTAACAAAGTTTTGTTTAGGATATAATGAACCACAGATTATGGGACGACCATTCTAATAAAAAAAACTTCAAAGCATTCCTGTGTACAAACTATCCTTCTAACGATGATATTTCGTCATTCATAACTGATTGGGCTGTCTTGCGCAATAAACAAAATTAAAATACTCAACAGACAAACAAAACATTAACAGGACAGTTACGGAAAACTCTATATTTGAACATTTTTATCGGGATTTATTTAAACTAGACGTTTAATCAGTCCAGTCAGGATTGATAAGTAGTTACTGAAGCATCGGCAAGTTGTACTCTACATAAGTTAAGCCTTGTTAAAATACTTTGTTCCATTTGAGCGAATTTCCCCTATAGGAAAGAAGCTATTGCCAAAGTCGGCATGGTAAGACCTAGGCCCGGGACCATGATAACTTTTCGTTTTGAGGTCCCCAGATGCCAAAAACACCATTCGTTCAAAACTGTATAGATATATATGTGTGCGTGAGCACGATAACTCTCGTAAAAATAATCCGATTTTGACGAAATTTGGTAAACGTGTAAAGCAGCATTTATGACTTTAAGTTCGAAAACCAGACAGATCAACCTTTCCGAAGGTGTATTTTGGGGGGGATTTGTACCCCAAAAATTGGTTTTTTGAGTTTTTTACATATGATTTTTGAAAAAGTCAAATTTCAGTTTTTTCAATTGGAATCAGCTTAAAAAGATGCACAAATTGGTGTTTTGATCATTGCTCTACGTCAAATGGTTACAGAGATATTGAAAGTGCTAAACACAGTACGTTGTCCAATGTTATCCTTATGGAAAATAAGACAAATTGTATGTCTTGCTTATTTATCAACTTATCCTGATGAAAATTGTTATATTGCTTCATACTGTTGTGGTCTATTAATATTTGCACGAAAAATTATTTTTTTGCCAATAGTTCCCGTAGCAGCAAACCTGCATACTGAGCCCTCACGTTATTCTTATGGAGAATACGTCAAATGTTTTCTCCCTTAATTATGAACGTAAATTAATAAAATTTGGTATGTGGATTCACCTAGTTGAGTTATAAAAAAAATTTTATAAAACCCCATTTTGTGTGTACCTTGTTTCAGCAACCTGCATCCTCAAACGTCATGTTATTCTTATAGAGAATAATTAAAATGTCATAAATCATTTATTTATGAATTTATATTGATGAAACTTGGTATGGCTTTAAGTGGTATTAAGATACGTATATATACATTGGAAATTCGCTGAGTACGCAGTTTTGCTGCTACGGGGGTATTTAACTACATCAAGCACTTTTAAGAAAAGATTCGCCATTTACTTATCGGCTATTTTGGGGAAACAAATTATACAGTACCTAAATCACTAAAATATAAAGATAAGAATTATCTGTTTTGTCACTGTTAATAACCATCTCAGACGCCAAAGCAAAGCAACTAGGCGTCTTTTAAGGCAATTGTAAATTAATTATGAGTGTAGAAAGAGTGCAGCTTTGTTACTGACTAAGACCGACTGATTCTTTTCCAGGATAATTAGTTAATAACCCAATGCCCAATGACCAATGGCAGCTGGGTCCAGTTTCAAACCTACACAACATTTTTCAATTTTGCATTAGGATTAGGGAATCCAATCCCGGGATCCCGACCGAATTTCATCTCTTAGCAATCCCAAGATTTCAGGTTCCAATCCCGGGATTTTCGGGATTATGAACATATGTCGAAATAGTGATATATAAACAAGGTTTTTGAATGCTATGACTACAATTAATAATCAAAATTCATTACAAAACAGGTAAAGAAATTAAAAGCTGAAGTTTATTAAATTTGACTGACATCAGTTTAAATAACTAATACTTTTTATGATTATCGTTTAATAATCGCAGTTGAAATATTGCAAGTTGCAAGAGGATTAAGTTTTTGTTTTTATTAATAATACCAATCATTTTAGAATGCAGGTTAAGTTTACTTAGTTAAAGTTAATTATACTATACAAGTCGTATTATTATTAGAGAATCCTTTTCAAAATATAATTTATTTTTAATTCTATGCCTATACAATATGTTATTAAATTTTATTTTTTTATTTTATGTGTCATGAAATCTAAATACATTTGTTAGTATTTCCAAATTAAACACTGGGTAAAGCTTCATTTTGATATCCTGTTCCATTATTAGATTAGGTAGGCCTAGAACCAAGAGTGTTGATCCAATTGTTTTAGAAATATTTACTGAGCAATAGTTTTGCGTTTAGGGCTAAGGTGTGTTTGTGGTACAAGAATTTACCATGACAAATGACAGACACTCAAAACTACACTCCGTACTGCATGCATAAGACATTGTTACAAACAGTTTAAATTACTTTTTCCGTCAGTGATCCTATTCGTCCTCAATATAGGCGACCGGTTTCGAGGTTGTTTATAACCTCATCTTCGGGCTACAATTCATATATGTCATTCACTCACAAGAGATCTTCGAATATTAAAAACACAATGCATCAAACAAACATGACACGGACGCACGAAATGACAAAGAATGAAAAGAAACTGCACATTGACATTGATGTTTGGCCAAACTAAATTACGATGACGCGGCGTCGGCAGTTGTGTGCCTATATTGAGGAAGAATAGTTTTACTGACGGAATAAGATAATTTAAACAGTTTAAGTACAGTAGAACTCCAATTATCCGAATTAATTGGGGATCGGGCCAATTCGGATATGCAGAAATTCGGATAATCAGGTATACCTCGGGAATTAAGCAAAAAACATCACCATACATAAAAAATCAGAATTTTATCGACAAAGTTATTATAAATGTAGTGAACAGAAAGTGAGCGAACTGTATCAAGAATATACGTCATGAAAATTAAATTACAGGAGTTAAATTGAATACAGTATATACAGTTGCTCTTTTCAATAGGCCTACATACTGTACGTATTTCACTGTTCAATGTTGGTTATTTCACTTGAACATCTCGAGCAAAGTGAGTTTATCACTTAGCGAAAGGACAACACGTTTACGTTTTGTACTCATTCGAACGATAATCTCGGTGAAAGAACAGTAGCGACTGATGATGAGCAGGGCGGGAAGGGGGTATGACTCATTGTTCCCTGCGAAAATATCGTCCGGAACGTAACAGCGCAGGCTTTTATTTTAGCGCTCACGGCGCATTATCGCTACACGCGCTCCCGCTGTTATTTTCTTGATTTTTATATTTCTATTAATTCACTCAAAATCGATTCGGATAATTGGATATTCGGATAATTGGGGTTCGGAAGTTGGATTTCTACTGTATTCAGAAAGTGATCGTGGGCCATAACACAAAAATGAAATTCTTAATTTTAAACAATAAAAAAAATTTTCGTAGCAGCTAAATGATTAAATAGACTTCAAATATATACAAAATTGCCTCGATAGACTTATGAACGTTAAACATGTCAAACGAAAAATAAATTTGTCACTGTTATTTGTACGCAAATTAATGTTAATCCTGGGATTCTTCAACCTAATCCCGAAATCCCGGGATTGAAAATATCATCCAGAATTGGATTCTCTAATTAGGATAGATCTGGTGAACGCTCTAACCACTACGATACCTAGCCGATCGTAACTTAGAAAAACCGCCATGAAAAATCTGATATATCTTGTGTTGTCAAGGAAGGGGGCAATTTTTCAAATTTCAAAATATTAAAAAAGTCCTGAAAGTCAATCAGTTAGATGCATATCAAAATCTATTCTTAAAAAAAAAAAACCAGTAAAATTTAGTAGTAAACAGTAGGTATTCATAATTTACAAAATCTAAACATGACCATTTATATACTTGTTTAAATTTAGACCGGCAAATTGTCATTAAATAGATTCAAACCAACGTAGAGGTTATTACTTTATAATATCTATTTAGATGTGAAAATGAACAGAACTTGACATGCCTCAGAGTGTTTACAAATACGCTCCAGACTATCGTAATATACCAACTGGGCAAACAAATGATACCACAATTGATTTTATGATCACCGTGGCAGACTGAATAAGCTTTTCAAGCTTATAGGGTTTTTTGGTCATTATAATAAGATACAGTGATGCAATCAGAACTAGCAGCAAACCTGGTTACAAATCATTCCATTTCTCTTGTAATAATCAAGAGATGATCTCTAAACAAATCATGATAGCTTACGCCTAGCTTATTAGTGAATTTCCTATGGAAAAGTGAACTATTAGCATGACCTGCACGGTGAAACTTAAGCCCGGAACCATCATAGAAGTTCCTATTGTGACCCCCTGAACATGTTTTGGGGGGTCGTTAAAAATTGTATATATGTGTGTGCGCTCTAGCAGTCGCATTTTTTGGCCGATTTACTTTAAATTTGGTAGAGACATTCCTTACTGTAATCATTTGGACAAGTTCGTTGGACGAAACATTCGGAACACTGAAACCCCCCTTTTTTATTTTTTATTTAAATTTAAAATTTTGAGTTTTTGGGCCCAAAAAGGCCCGAATGTAAAATTAATGCACATTAAATAATAGGACGTATTAAGGCGGAAATTTTAAGCCCTCCCTCATCATTCTAGCGCACATATTTACTGGGTTATTAATGAAAATGTAAACTGAGTAAACACAGTACGTTGTCTTATGGGACTTTACTACATTGGAAAGGCTGTTTTTCGTATCTTGATGTAGTTTTATCACTCCTAATACCTCCATAACGACTCTTGATTCTGATGGTACTTCCTCATAAGCTTATAATGAACAACATTGCCATCCCATTACTGTATAAACCAGGTGCATCAGAACAGCCAACAAATCTAATATTTTCCATTTTTGTTTAAATCCTTTAAGTTATTTAATTTTTTAAAAGTTTTAATACGGAAATTCATTTCCCTAAAGTCAGCATGCTGTGTGCAAAGCTCGTTTAAACATAGAATAGTTCAACATTTTTCAGATTTTCCCAGCAGAAATTAAGCAAGAATTTTAAAAATAAAAACGAGTTCGCACGCAGCACGCTGACGTGAGGGAAGTGAATTTCCACATGAAAAACTATAAAAACATACATTTATTCCAACTTTTATTCAAATCTGAAAACATTGATTTTTTGGCTGTTCTGATGCTCCTGGTTCTATTTACCTGCAATGCTGGGAATACAATTATGCGCATTATAAGGTTAGGAGAAGGTCCAGTCAGGCTTTAAAGTAGGCATGAGGTTGTTGGGGATGATAAAAGTGCACCAAAAATGAATAACAGGCTTTTCTAATGTAAAATCCCCATAAGACAACGTATTGTGTTTGGTCGATACACATTTTCTTTAATAACTTAGTATATATTTATGCTAGAATGACGAGAGAGGGTTTAAAAGTTTTGCCACACTAATTCCCATCTTGTTACATGCATTAATATCACAACTGGGGCTTTTCTGACCCTTCTTGGGCCCAAAAACTCGAAATTGGAAAGATTAATCCCCAAAAAAGGGTTTAGAGTTTTCCGATTGTTTTGCCCAACGAACTTGTCCAACCGATTATTGAAAGGAACGTTCCTACCAAATTTGAAGTAAATCAGATAAAAAATGTGACCGCTAGAGTCATATATATATACAATTGTCATATATACAATTTTGAATGACCCCCAAAACGTGATCAGGGGGTCACCTGTTAGGAACTTATGGTGGTCCGGGGCTTAAGTTTCACCGTGCAGGTCATGCTAATAGTTCACTTTCCATAGGAAATTCACTAATAAATATTCGCCTAATGATAACAGCTGTTTCAAGTAAACACTAACTGGTATCCTGTTATCTGCATGGGAATCTTACAGGCATACAGGCAGATGTACTGGAAACTTTACATAATGATTGGCTGACTAACTAAATTAAATAATATCCCCCTCGCAGCAACCCTGCATACCCCCGTCGCAGCAAACCTGCATACTCAGCGAATTTCCAATGCATGCATATGTTTCTCACTAACACATAGTCACTTACCAAATTTCATAAAAAATACATAAATAAATAAGTGATCTATAGCATTTTATTTATTCTCCATAAGAGTAACATAGGGCTGAGTACGCAGGTTTGCTGCAACAAGGAACACAAAATATGTGTTTTTAGCGAATTTCCCCTATAGAGAAGAAGCTATTACCGTAGGTGGCATGGTAAGACTTAAGCCCGAGACCATGATAACTTTTCGTTTTGAGGTCCCCAGATGCCAAAAACACTATTCGTTCATATTTATATATATGTATATATGTATATATATGTGTCCCATGAATTTATATATATGTATATATATATATATATATATATGTGTGTCCGTTACCGCGATAACTTTTGAAAGAAACACCCGATTTTGATGAAATTTGGCACAAATGTGGAGAGTAGCATTTATGTCTTTAAGTTTGAAAACCAGATCATCGCACTATGGGAAGGGGGTTTTATGGGGGTTTACAATTTTCCAAAAATCGGTTTTTTGCAAATTTAACCCCAAAATGTTAAAATACTCAATTTTGGTTGTAGCCATTTTATAGAGCTTAAAAAACAAATAATTTAGTATTTTGAAAAATTAACCTAAGTTAAGTGGTTGTGGAGAAAATCCAAAAAACGTGTCCCATGTTAACCTTATAGGAAAAAGGTTTTTAGATTTTTCTCAGATAGTTTTATTAAAAACATCACATTTCTGTTTATTAATGTGTTTAGCTCAACAAAACGAACATTTTGGTGTTTTAATCGTTGTTCTACGTCCAACCGTTGCAGAGATATTCAAAGTGCTAAACACAGTACGTTGTCCAATGTTAACCTTATGGAGAATAAATAAAATTCTATATCTCGATTGTTTTTTAATCTATATTGATGAAACTTGGTATGTGGCTTCAACTAGTTGTGTTATATTGATATTAGCACAAAAAAAGTTTTTTTTATTTTTCCCGATAGCAGCAAACCTGCATACTCGGCCTCCATGTTATTCATATGGAGAATAAGTAAAGTTGTATATCTCCCTTAATTATGAACCTAAATTAATAAAACCTGGTATATAGCTTCATCTGGTTCAGTTATATTGATAATTGCAAAAAAAACCATATTACTTATCTTCCTCGTTGCAGCAAACCTGCATCCTCAACCCTAATGTTATTCATGGAGAATAAATAAAATGCTATATATCACTTATTTATGGATGTATTTTTGTGAAACTTGGTAAGTAGCTCTATGTAGTAGTGAGTCACATACATATGCATTGGAAATTTTCTGAGTATGCAGGTTTGCTGCGACGGGGGTATTATGCAATTATCAATATAACTCAACCAGGTGAAGATACATACTAAGTTTTAGCGAATTTTCCCTATAGGGAAGAAGCTATTACCTTAGGTGGCATGGTAAGACTTAAGCCCGAAACCATGATAACTTTTTGTTTTGAGGTCCTCAGATTTCAAAAACAATATTCGTTCAAATTTATATATATATATATATATATATATATATATATATATATATATGTGTGTGTGTCCTTTACTGCGATAACTTTTGAAAGAAGCACCCCTATTTAGATGAAATTTGGCACAAATGTGGAGAGTAACATTTATGACTTTAAGTTCGAAAACCAGATCGATCGGTCTATGGGAAGGGGGTTTTATGGGGGTTTCAAATTTTCCAAAAATCTGTTTTTTGAACATTTTACCCTCAAATTTTAAAAACCCTAGATTTTGGTTATAGCCATTTTGTAGAGCTTAAAAAAACAAACAATTTCGTATGTTGAATCATTAAGCTAAGTTTAGTGGTTGTGGAGAAAAGTCAAAAAATGTGTCCATAAAATTTCCCATGTTAATCTTATGGGAATACGGTTTTTAGATTTTCCTCAGGTAATTTCACTAAAAACTCCACATTTCTTTCTACCAATCAGTTTAGCTCTACAAAACAATCATTTTGGCATTTTAATTGTTGTTTTACGTCCAACCGTTGCAGTGATATTCAAAGTGCTAAACACAGTACGTTGTCCAATGTTATCCTTATAGAGAATAGATAAAATGTTATTTTTAGATTATTTATGTATGTATATAGATGAAACTTGGTATGAGGCTTCATCTAGTTGTGGTATATTGATATTAGCACAAAAAGTTTTTTATTTTTCCCGGTAGCAGCAAACCTGCATACTCGGCCTTCATGTTATTCATATGGAGAATAAGTAAAGTTTTATATCTCCCTTAGTTGTGAACCTAAATTAATAAAACTTGGTATGTAGCTTCACCTGGTTGAGTTATATTGATAATTGCAGAAAAACACATTTCTTATCTTCCTTGTTGCAGCAAATCTACGTACTCAATTATAATGTTATTCTTATGGATAATAAATAAAATGCTATATATCACTAAATGTATTTTTATGAAACTTGGTAAGTGGCTCTAGGTAGTAGTGATACCCATATATATGCATTGGAAATTCGCTGAGTACGCAGGTTTGCTGCGACGGGGGTATTATTAATTTATGTTCATAATTAAGGGAGATATAAAACTTTACTTATTCTCCATAAGAATAACATTAGGGTGAGTATGCAGGTTTGCTGCTACTGGGATAATCAACAAAAAATCAATTGTTTGTGCAAATATCAATATACCAGTACTACATGGAGCCACATACCAAGTTTCATCAATATACATTCATAAATAATCGAGACATCAAATTGTATTTATTCTCTATAAGGATAACATTGGACAACGTACTGTGTTTAGCACTTTGAATATCTCTGCAACGGTTGGACGTATAATCACAATTTAATCACCAAAATGATTGTTTTGTAGAGCTGAATTGATTGGTAAAAGCAAATGTTTACATATAAATTAACTGAGGAAAATCCAAAAACCTTTTTCCCATAAGATTAACATAAGAGATTTTATGAGCATGTTTTTTTGGATTTTCTCTGCAAACTTAACCTAGGTTAATAATTCAAAATACTGCATTATTTGTTTTTTAAGCTCTGTAAAATGTTCAAACCCAAAACTGGGTGTTTTAAAAATGTTAGGGTGAAAAGTGCAAAAAACTGATTTTTGGAAAATTTAAAACTCCCATAAACCCCACTTCCCATGGTTCGATTTTTCTGGTTTTCAAACTTAAAGTCATGAATGTCACTTTACGCATTTGAGCCAAATTTCATTGAAATCGGACATTTTTTACTTTCTCCCCTTATACATAGTATATGGAGAAAGTATTGTTTTCGTCAAAATTTTTGAATTTGAGTTGTTAGTGGAAATATTCGTTTTGGTGCTCCCTGAACCCAAAAAAGTGGTTTTTACGTGATGTCTGTCTGTGTGTGTGTGTGTGTGTGTGTGTGTGTGTGTGTGTGTGTGTGTGTGTGTGTGTGTGTGTGTGTGTGTGTGTGTGTGTGTGTGTGTGTGTCTGTGTGGATGTGTACAGAGCTAGAGCCCTAACCAATGGACCGATTTTTATGAAATTTGGTATGTAGGTACTAATCCACGTTATCTCCAGGCGTTTTTTTCATTTTTTAGAATTTTTGATTTTTAAGGGCAAAAATCCCCCAAAAACCCCCAAAAAACATGAAAAATCCAAATTTCTCAAAAACGGCTCTAACGATTTTGATTAAACTTTAGTGGTTTGTAGAGCTTTAGGTTTACAACAAAATGACATCACCCGCATTTCTGGAAAAATTCGGGTTCAGAAGTTACAGGACTTAAAACATCCAAAATTCAGTTTTTTTGGATTTTTCATAAAAAATCATAAGTGCTGCAAAAGATTACTATTCACCATTGAAAAGAGCTCAAAAAAATAAATAAATTAGTATTTTGAATTACTATTCTACGATTGCTAGTTGCGGAGAAAATTGAAATTTTCAATTAGCGGTAAACGCAGTACGTTGTCCAATGTTATTATTATGGGGAATACATAAATTACTATTTCTCTCTTATTTACTGATCAATTTCATTAAAACTTGATATGCAGGTCAAGTTAGCATTGACCAATAGAGGATGTTCGAAATATGTTGCCATTTAACCCTGGGGGGGACAAGGGGGCATTTCCCCTCTCAAAATCTCTTTGTTTAGCAACAGAATCTATAGTGCTCCAAAAAATGGATTTTGGTGAATATTTTTGAAAACAACTATTTTAGACAATTTTCAGTTCATTTATCTGTCCTTCATATTCTATATTTAGTAAATAAAAAATCTTTTTTTCATTAAAGTCTGGCTAAAAGGGAGAAAGTATGTGTCAGTTTCCTGATACCTTTTATTACTATAATATATATATATTAATATATTAATATATATTAATATATATATATATAAATTTTTGGCATTTGGGGACCTCAAAACAAAATGTTATCATGCTCTCAGGCTTAAGTCTTACCATGAGACCTACGGTAATAGCTTCTTCCCTATAGGGGAAATTCACTAAAAACAATTAACATTGAAACTTTAATGAACGCCTCCAAAAGACACAACTAGAGGGTAAGGACTTTTGATTAATACTAAACATGTATAGGTCTACTGTACATAAGCCTAGTAATAAATTTAGTCATTCAAAATCAACTCACTCCCACACACAAGCAATTTGCTCAAGTGGGAATTATTATTTGATGTGTACTTAATCTTTATGTCAATTATGTATTTATGCGAAATAAACTTGATTTTATTTGATTGCTAATACGTTGGCTGCAGAACGTAAGTTCCGGATGCTCTGGGTTGTACGCAGGAGCTGAGCGCCCGGAGTCAAGAGTCAATCAAGGATCAAGAACTTCTTTCAATAGGTAATACAGAAATACATTGAGATAAGACCTAAAGCCAATTAAAAGTTATTGTAAAGTTAATATACGGTAGCTAATAGCCAATCAATAAACGTTATTTTAAAAATTATTATAGACATTTTTCTATTACTGAATAGAGAAAAACAAATCTCTAGTTTGAAACAAAGGAGCAACATACAACATTTTATACTCTCCAATCAAATAAGTTTGGTCTGAATACCCAGAACATGTGCTAACATCGGATGAAATATAAATGGATAGCGCTCTCAATGGATAAAAACCGTGCCGGTCCCCGAGTCTGCTGGGTGGCAAAAAGGCCTGAGCTGGCTGCTACGTGGTGTTAAATTAACTTTAATTATGTTTCGCTGTGACCGTCTTCTAAGATCTAACATTTTAAAAGCTATATACGGAAAGATTACATATTACAAAATCTAATGGTATAAATATTATTGCTGAAACTAACAGAGAATATTAGTTTTTCTTTCAAACATATTAGGCTTCACGCAGCGTGACATTACTTTAATTATGTCTCACTGAGAGCGACTGTTACTACTTAAATCGGTTAAAACTTACTAATGGAAATATTATGTTCTAAAGAATCTAATTATGTAAATCTGATTACTAGTAATAGGATAAAAGCCATTTTTTATCTTTGAAAGAAGATTGAGTTTACGCACCGCAATCGAGACCGCAACGTGATTTCTATTACAACCTATAACCAGCTGCTAACATTATGATTAAAACTTATAAAAATGTACGGTAAAAATACAAACATTATGTTTTTCTTTATTTGAAATGTGTTCAAATACATCAAAAAATCGTTGTTCATAAAAATAGTCGACGTTTTAACAAACATAAAAAGTAAACACTAGTTTATTTATCTGTATTATTTAAATTGGTTTTATTTGTTTATGGATATTATTGGCTTTAATTGTGTCTAACCACTTGCCTACCTGGTAATAAAAAAAATTAAGATTAAACTAGTAGCTAGAAGGGGCCATAGCCCCTAACTTTGTTCCAATACTCTGCCTCGTCTGATTTTCATTACTCTTTTCAAGCTGAGGAAAATAAAACAATAAAAGAAGGACCACATGTCAGAGGATTTAATTACCATTTGGCAGAGAATTATTTCAAATCCCTAAATCAATTCCACAGTCTAGATTGTTCTCTCTTTCTGAGTGTTCTGCCGCTACTTGAATTCGGTTTGACACGCTCTTCCACGAAATCCGCTCTTAAAAAATAATATTGTACAGATAAAGGCTAGTCATACAAAAACATTTATCAAATAAAAAATAATCTTTAGAATGTTATCCAGGCCCTACAACTTTCTCGCTGACAGTTTTTACCTGGTCAGAAAATAAAATAGTTCCTCGCTTACTACTTTTTTTTACCTCATTCTATATTCAAACCAAAAACATGTGTTTATGTGATTAAACTAAAATTAGTTCCATTACTTTTTACAATTGTAATGTATGTTGTTCGATTCACCATTTAAAGCTGTAAAATCCAATGAAAATATATAATAATTATCTCAGTTTTTTGTGGTATATGTCAGTTTGAATGTAGCGCTGTTTTGTTGTCTGACGTCAGGGTCTCACGGATGTACTCTTTTGCCACCCAGTGGCATTAATGATGCCACGGTTTTAGGCTCTTCTTAGCATTGCAAGGCGCTATCCATTTATATTTCATCTGAGGCACTAACCCGATTTCTTTCAGCTATACAACATGACAGCCAACAAAAAATATAGGAGCGAAAATAAAAATTCGCTAAAACAGGTTTTTTCATACAAACAGTAAACAATAGGCATAAGTAATAATTAAATTAGGCTTTTTACCAAATTTTATAAACAATATATTCAAAACCAAGCAAGGATGTATAAGACAAATTTACTTAATTTTCGTAGGGAATAACATAAAACAAATTCATTTGAGGCTATTTATATGCCTTACCAAACATTACGAATACAAACATGGGAAATTTTCTAAGTGTTCTTATTTAATCTCATTCACAATCACTAAATAAACATTGTAACTCACTCCCACACACAAGCAATTTGCTCAAGTGGGAATTATTATTTGATGTGTACTTAATCTTTATGTCAATTATGTATTTATGCGAAATAAACTTGATTTTATTTGATTGCTAATACGTTGGCTGCAGAACGTAAGTTCCGGATGCTCTGGGTTGTACGCAGGAGCTGAGCGCCCGGAATCATCCTCAGTTTGGACCAATGTTTTCTAAATACATCTGGCGGGGGCAGCACTTGCTGTGTGGGTTTTCTGTTGAATGCAATAGTGCTGCTATCTCTTGAGCTTTCGAAACATCTTCAAAGCGAAGTACTTTTATTTTAAAAATAATATTGCCATACATGGCGAAAGACCGTTTCTGGTATCCAGCAGTGAATGTGATAAGGGTTTTAAGATCAAAGATAGGCCTACTAAATTATTTGTTTTTAACAATTATTTTAAATGCCTAAACCAAAATTATGTGATTCAAAAAGCAGATTTTTTAGGAATTAGAAACCCCTGGAAAACCCAGATCATTCAAACCACCATTGGCCATGCTGTGTCACACTTACTTAGCCTAGTCTATATATTCTTGATTTGCTTATATATGTTAAGGAGAACAATGATAACTTTTTACAACAAAATGACATCCACCTAGGGCTTACATAACGACAATAATAGAAGGAACATGACCTGGATGTGACAAGATTCAAAGGTCAAACTAGCAACACAAAATGGACCATGCTAAAAAGGCTGACATCAAAACCGCATTAGATACAACATAAATGATTTCTTTGGAAGCCATTCATTTACCAAAAATGTTCAAATATGTAGTAAAGTTTTTCATTAAAATTTACACAGCCTATCCAGGGCCACTGGTCATTGACGAATGAGCGATAATAAAGTGCTAAACAGGTTTATAATAAGTGGCCTATGGGGAGTGTTGAGAACTACTACATAGTATAGGTTAGGTGTAATCTTGGTTGACTGCCACTCGATTATAAGAACTAATTCTTCACACATAAGCTTATATGTCTAAGTACTAATTTCCCTTACCAAACTTTATAACTTACCTAACAAATGTCTTATAAGTTAAGCATTTTTTTAAAATCTAAGTTAACAACTTAGGCTAGTGAAAATACAGAATTCAAATTTGTATAAACAAGTACAAAAAATACTATCCTCGGCAAGGCATGTGACTCCCTACCAGGGCCTTTACCGTTTAAATGACTTAGGCCAATTAGTTGAGGAGGAACTATAGATACCGTAATATAATAACTTAAAATAGTAAGATTTTGCAGTTTGTTTTGTTCCCTTATAATCTTCAAGGATAATATTCAAAAAATCTTCATGAACCTGGGCAGTATTCCCAAACTCCAACCCCCCGGGGGCCAGCACTACCCCCCCCCCCCTCAAGAGGAATTCCACCCAGACCCAGGTTGCAGAAGGGGAGGGATTTGTATAGATCTGGGGAGAGGCCTTCAGATCTTAAATCCAGAATTGCTCCCTACTAATACACATTTATCCAGCTGGTTTGAATTCACATAGCTACGGGTCAATACCACCAAATGGGATAACTTAGGTATCCATGAGAAATATGAGAAATTAAATTATATATTTTAAAAACCTTTATTGTTTTTATTAAACAACCTTTTTTCCTACCTTTCAACCCTATCCTACATTCCAAATAATAAATAAATAACGTTTAAAAGATGAAATATGTCTTTATTTACCCATCGGTCACGCGTCACCAACTCGCCTGGAGGTTATGCTAATCAAAACAAATATGTCAAGTAGACGATTGCCAACGACTGTGGTGTATAACCAATGCCAACGTAACCTGTACTTCTACACGTTAACATCGGAAAACGGTTTTTTCCTATTGACAGGTAATGTTTCCCCGTCCGTGATTCAAGGTTGTGTAAAACTAATGGAGTGACCAGAAAAAGGTACGGCGGTAAAAAGAGCGGGAATCATCTGATCCATTCTTCTAACGTTTACAGTTTGTTTGATGAGTGTAGTTTTTTCAGAAAAAAAGTTATAGATTTCCTGATATATCTACAAAACCAGGGAAGAATTATATCGTTCCTCAATTCACAAATAGTACGGTCACACTTATAAATCATAACATGTTATTCTTTTATGAAAAAGCTAAATATGTCATAACAAGTTAATAAGAACTAAACACAACCTCAAAACGTGGTTAGCCTACAAAGCTTAACTGAAAACGACTAAGCCTATTAAAAATAATGACTCGAATATACAGATCGGTCACGAACAGATCTCACGTGACTGGTACTGTTAAGTGTGACCGATCTGTTTATTCGAGACATTATTTTTAACAGTTGTTTTCAGTTCAGCTTTGTAGGCTAACCACGTTTTGAGGTTGTGTTTAGTTCTTGTCAACTTTTTATGATATATTTAACTTTTTCATAAAAAAATAACACGTTTTGACTTATAAGTGTGACCGTACTGTTTGTGAATTGAGGTATGATATAATTCTTCCCTGTTTTTATAGATATTTCAAGAAATCTATAATAACTTTAATAGTAAGTTTCATATTTTATAGTAATGAATAAGTCTTATTGTCTTTTAGATGTATTATGTTACCTTGGACTTACGTTTTAGTTGAATAAGTCACATGAGTTTACCAAACGGTCACTACTGTTACCCACCGGTCACGTCTGTTATAGACCGGTCACGGGGTAAAAATACTAACTAAACGACAATAATATATAGGTATATTTTTAAATATATATTTATATAAAATTAATGAAAAAATGCATTCACATCTCACAATAATAAAATCATTATTTTAAAATATTTTCCAATGAATAAATTTTAGGTATTAGGTACCAAATTCTGATACACTTTCAACTTCAACACCATTTTCTTATTTTTAAATGAAAAATGATGGAATCGGGAAATAAATACACGTTATTTTTTGTTATTATTTATTTGGAGATTTATTGAAACTTTGCCAGTTGTTTGCATAAAATGTCTTAAACTCGTTTTTTGTGGGAGGTTAAGTGAGTGTAACCGATCTCTGTGTTGGTACTGAAAATGTTTGTTTTTTCATATAAAAAATTAAAATTGTGCTCTGTTGCAGCATTGGAGTATAGGCCTACCCAACAATGTATGAGACTAAACAATCAATAGTGGAAGACAATTTGACAATTTTAATTTTCAAAATTTTCCTTAACTTAAATAATTCCATTTGGTGATATTGACCCCTAAGTTTTACCAACTTTCCACATTCCACACTCGCTGTTGGACTTATCAATAAGAAGTTAATGCGCTGCGGCTGCAGGTTACGGCTGATAAATTACAAGTTTTTTTCAAATGAATTTCCTGTACAAAAATGTAAAAACTATAGTTAGGCCTACGACTTTACTTTTGGACGTTGGCACTAATGATGATGTAGAATGAGGAGGCGTGTACCATATATTATATTAAGTTACTTTTGATTCAGATTGAGGCTGAGTTGGTGACATGTCCAGATTGACTTAGTTATCAGGTGAGGTACTCAACAGAGGGTTATTGCAACAGCCTTATCCTGCTTAATAAGCAGTCTTGGTATATGCAACACATTGTAGAGAAAACTTTGACAAATTGGATTTGATCAATCTTTCCTCAACATAAGCTTAGTTAACATGTGTTTCACAGAGCTTTAAGTTTAAATAAGTTACCTTAGCCTAGATTATTGTAATTAAGTTACATAATCGAAAAAACAAATCTGATGTGTAGTTGATATAAGTATTTTTAAATTGCCTTAGAGATATATGGAAAATTAATGGAATCTGTTTAAAAACAGAACAGGTGCTAAGGTTTGTATGATTAAAATTGACAGCTCTTTAGTCAGAACCATGATAAAGCCCGTAATGTTGTCGGTGCCATAGCTACAGGTCATGGATATCCACATCTTGGCAAGAAGGACCACAATATGTGTATATGAATTAAAACACTTAATACCTGGAATGTAGTCTCCACTATTTCCATAATTGTTACTTCTATTATTTTCGCTCTGAAGCAATGGTTTCCTTTCTTCCTTTTCGTCGCCCTGCATTTTCTTCAAGATGACAACTATATCACCAACACACTACGTACTTCAATGGTTAAAGCCACAGTGGTGGTAACATTCACACAATAAATACCTTTTTATAAATTAAACGTTTGAAGAAAAACATCGGTTTAAGACCTTTAAAATACTTTAGAAAGTGTACTTATGAGTACCAAGTTGATATTTTAATCCACAATACAAAAACAAGAATTAAATTAATGGATTCATTTTAGATTAGGAATTTATTTGCACTTGCATGTTGGGAACAGTGTATCAGTATTCTTTTGTTCTTGTCAGCTGACAACCATCCTCCGAATGAATTTGTTTGTTGTTGTTGACCATTTTATTAGTTTACAATTACAAGTGTGTGGATAGTTTGAGACTTTCGAGTTCGCTGCCTTGTTATTTGGTTAGCTATTGTTTACCATGGCAACATTAGAAGATAAGATTCTTGGAAACAAACTTCATAATTATTGTAGTAGTAGTGAAGGTGAAGATTCTGGCGATGAAGAAAACAGTGGAGAAGACTCAGGAGCTGCAGCTCTCCCTGAAAAAGGTAGGGATTCCGTTGTATCTAGCACGATTGAGCCCTCCAAGTGGGATGGAGTTTCAACAAACACAGGCCCAAAAGGTGTCTTGAAAGACTGGCAAAGGTTTAAACAATTGGAAACTGAAAAACGAAAGGAACAAGAAACTGAGCGTCTTGCTTTAATGAAAAGACTCTCTCTAACCTGCCGATCTACTTTAGATGACGAGAAAGAGAAAAACAATTTAGATGATGAATTCGGAGAATTGTTGTCAGATGAATTTCTTGAGCAGTTTAGAAAACAGCGAATGCATGAAATGCTATCAAAATCTTCTCTACTCCCTAAATTTGGAGTGTTACACGACTTACTCAACGGGGACCAATTCTTGGCAGCAGTCGATGATGAGGATAAAAATGTTACTGTAATTGTTCACATTTATGAAGAAAAAGTGCCTGGGTGTAAAACAATGAATTCATGTCTTTCTGAACTTTGTCAGGAATATGTTCAGGTGAAGTTTTGTAAACTCTTGAGTACAGCTGCTGGAATGAGCAACCATTTCAAATCTGACGGTGTACCAGCATTGCTTGTTTACAAAAGTGGGCAAGTGGTCGGAAATTTTGTGAGAGTCACTGATGAACTAGGTGATGAGTTTTATGTAGGTGATGTTGAAAACTTTCTCATTGAGCACGGTATGATCGTGGACAGATCATGTGTTCCAAATATTATATCTGGCACAAAATCAAATGACGACAGCGACGTAAGCTTGGAATAAGTATCAACTTATTTGTGCACTCAGACAGTACGAAAAGGGTCCATAAAAACAATCAAATGACAAACTACTATGATAGGTGTATCCATATTTTATTTTATTTACATGTAAAAATACAGGAAATAACCAATTACATTACCTATATTCACATGAGAATATCGAAAACAAAATGAAAACAACCAAACTATGACAAAAACAGTGCTCTGCGGAGTTAGGTTAGGTAAGTTTATTACAGTTTAAACTAATTTAAGCTAACCTATAACCATAGAGCACTAAAGTAAAACACTTTGTGATCAAATTTTAAAAACAATAACAATCTAATGGGAATATACTTAGGCCCTATTGACTTCATACTTTAATCTTCATCGTTGACCAGAGAACTGGTTAAGTTGTAACAATATTATTAATAATTCAATTAAGTTACCGATATGGTTATCGGTGGGTATTAATCATGGTAACTCCATATTTTATATTCGAGTTTTTGTGGACGCTCATCATACTGAACCCAACTTTTAATCCTACCTATTCTAGAACTTGCCTACAGTACAGTATTTTGTTTTACTGACTAAGTTATAATATTTTAAATTTATGTTTCAAAATATGGTAGGCCCTAAATTGAACTTGGTTCTGTAGTTCAGTAAAAATGTTTAAGCATTGGAATGTGTATTAACTCTTGTTTTTATTTTTTTATTTATTTGGACTTTACCTATCGCTTCTAGTGTTTAAACTCTTATTGGTTAGGATAAAAACTCGACTGGTGAATAAGAGTTCACATCACAAAAAACTTGTGATGAAAAGCTATCATTTTAACTTTGCCTGACACTGTGTAACTTTTTTATATTACCTACCAGTAAACTTACTGTTCAAGTTAGTCCTAAATTATTTTACAGGTTATTTCCAGATTTGATGCTGTGGTTTGGATGTATAAAGTTAATACTTATTAACTTAAACCTTACTTTGGAGTACCCAAAAACTTAAATTAAATTATCAAAATGGTGAAGTTTAGTCAATTTACAGTAGACCTCGGATTATTCAGACTTACATGACGGAATAATGATCCGGATAGGCCTAGTAAAAAATCCGGATAATCTGAAGCTATTAAACGAAAAATAACATGCCGTTAAGTAACGAACAGGACACTAGCGCCTGCACCATTGATGCTGCAAATTGTATGGAAAGACTGTAAAACAGAATAGACATGTGAGTTTTGGTCAACATCATGTAAAATGAACGGCCAAAAGTAACAAAAGGCGAGAAACGCTGGTGGCTTGCGCATGCGCTACTAGTGTGACTCTAAGGTGGCTCACTCAGTATTACAGTTACTATGACACTTCATGTTACATTAATGTATTGCACTTATATCTGAGACTTAAAAAGTCGCTAGCGCAGGATATAATCATGTTTTGACTGTAATTTATGTTTTTTGTTTTTTGGACAACCTCGTCTGGTTAATCCAAGGTTTACTGTATTTTACTTCAATGAGGAAACAATATTCATCTCAAAGGTATAATTAGCGGTTACAAATTATCCGGGTATGATATATTGGCCTTGCTTGAATGTTAATAAAACTACTAATCTTAATCCATCATCTGGCAGGGCTGAAGTTTACAATGCTAAGAAACGCCAATTAGTGAAGAAAGTGAATTAGTGAATTAGGGAAATATTGATACCTCGGTAGCATTGTTGAACACCGAAAGTTCTTACCTACTCATATCAATAAACAGCACGTTAAAGTGCTGCCAACTTATTTTGTAGATCTTCTTAAAATGTAAAACCTTTTCAACATCAAGTCCATTTTTAATATTTTATGAATGTTGATAACAAATCAGGATTCCTAATTATTAAACGTGTGTCGAGTGTCATTAACATCATCGTCAGCAGCTAGGCCTAATGTATTTTTTGGAGATGACTAGGTTGCTAATTAGGAGAAAACAAAATGTCTCCATAACAGCTCTTGCTTATTGTTGACGGTGGATAAAGCCGTTAAGGCCTATTCACATTATTCCAGCATCAGCTGCTACAACACTAATTAGCTAGCCCGCAGCTAGTACTGGCATTGTGTGTTATAGGCGTTTAGTGAATATCAGTATAAAAACATTGGAGGGGGATCAACTCTCCTGTCACTCCCTGTCCCTCAATTGTCATCAAGTCATCTAATACCCATAGGTATCTAATATGTTTCACCAAAAGATTTTTATAAATTTTACATTATTCTATTCTGAAACAAAAAGAAACTTGAATTTAAGGGTTGAACAGCTGTTTGATATGTTTCATTGAAGCATCAAATATTCTTTTTAAAGGCACATTTTGGCCAAATTAAGGTGAGCAAAATCAAACTCGTCTGAGCATATGGTTAATTTGTCTCTCTTGTGTTAGTTCAGGTTATATTTCTGTGCATATGGTTAATTTGTCTCTACTTGTGTTAGTTTAGGTTATATTTATCTTTTGTAAGGACTTTCACAAAATTCACTCGTCTGAATTTGGCCAAAGTGTGACAAGACTGCACTTTGAGTGATCTTTTTTATTTTTTATTCTTAAGTGTAAATATTGTTTGCATTAATTAAGCATTGGTGCATTTTTATTTCTTTGTTATTATTATGGAGTTATAAGATAGGCATATTTAGATATTTTATTTCGTCCGTTTTTTAAGGTCTGGAGTTCAGTTTATAATTTTGGGTAGGCCACAGCAATATATCAGTTGGTTTATTGCTTTACTGGCTTTTTAATTTGTTCAGTTATTTAATACTGTACAAATATAAGATGTTTATTGCTAATATGATTTATATATAGATTAGTTTGCTTTTTGGTAGCCTTTTAGAAACACCATTTATTATGTGCTTTTTGCATTAATGTACATACCTATTTGAATATCAGACTATTAGAAATGTAAGTTAAGTTTTTTTTTAATTTTTCCACCGATTATTTATAGATATTAGCTTTAGTCTTAACAAAAATGTTATCATTGATGTTTCATATTTTCATCAAACTGACTTGCCATCATTTTCTATTCTGCATCCTGTGTCAATGCAGTGAAAAGCCTAAATTTTATGATACTGATACAACACACATATCTTGATTTCAGATTCTGATATGTTTTATATCTGCAGGGAACATATTAAGTGGTATTTTTTCTATCACAAATTTATAGAAATTCGGCCGGGAAATCTGTGATTATTAATCTAGGCCTAAACAATAGCTTTTCTGACTGATTGAACACAAAATATCACTAGGGAAATACTGTTCTGTATTATGACAATTAATTTAGGTATTTTAAATAAAAAAATTAAATTTTAAATTATTTATTTGTTAAACATTCTTATTAGTTAAAACTAAATGTGATGTTATTTAGGCTAAATTAGTACGGTATATTGTACCCACTTACACCAAAATCTTAATCTCTTCAAGTAGTCTCTATTATAATACAACTTTTCAACCAATTTTGTTTAAACTTAAAATTTGGTACAATATTGTTTTAAAGTTTATTTTTGTAGAACAACACAGACTCCCTTAAAAGTGGGAATAAGATTGGACAAATTTACTAAGATGACAAGAATGGCTTTAAAATTTGAACGAGGAAGCAAGAGAATTTTTCATAATGTTGTTTTATCTTTTTTATAAGAAGATTACTCAGGAATCACAGCTCATTTAATGAATAAAAAAGTGATCTTAAACAAGCAATGTTTATTTTAAGTCTGTATAACAGATTTTGGAAACCCGCCGAAGGATTTTGCTTAAAATAATAAAATATATGTTTTTGGCACTCAAAAGTTCTTAACCCAAGGAAAACACAAAATGTTGCTGGATTTGAAAATTGACAAAATTAACATTGGGCTCAGATCATTAAAAAATAATCGTAAGAACTGGTAAACAATCAGTGAGCTGTCAAAGTATAGTAGGTAGTGTAGGTAACACTAACGTGGTAAAGCATCAATATGAGACTTTTTTGAGCTAAGCTTGGCCCCCAAGCTATTTCTGCACTACAGATGTGGTGTAAGCTTCATTAGTTTGTACCAACACATTGTATTACAATATCCATTTAGGCCCTAATTATATTATTTGTAATACATTTGCTGATTTGGGATCAGTGATTTGTTGATATATAGGGCTATTTTGGGGAATAAGTTCCATATTGACCTTGGATAACAGTGGACAAACATAGGCTATATGAAACGATTGAGTCAATTTGATTGTTACAAAGTCAATAGTTACATTTTATTTAATGGAGCCTCTACATTTTCGGCTCTATCTCCTCATTGGCCCTTGCAGATTCCTGTAGACTCCGCCAAAGCAGCGGCATTCATTATAATTGTATGGTGTGAGATTTGCCAGACTTCTAGGAAAACTATTGCCACATTGTACTTAATAGTTTTATCTAGCTGAATTATCTCAAGTTAATGAATCAATTCTTAAATCGTTACAACATGTATCATACTTCTCAAGAAATTATTTATTTGAAAATGTACATTAACAAACTTTTGCTGCCTTTGACATGTTTAAACGAATCTCATATATTTCGATACCAGGACACCCGCAGTGAGCGTGTTAACAAATCTTGTATAAATCTATGTCTAATTTATTTTAAAATGTGAGTTTACAATCATTTTAAATTCTACATTCTACATTTATTTTTTGTGTCGGTAATCATGAGATATAGATGATTAAGTAGTAAATATATTTTTTGGGTACTTTGGTATTATACGGATGCCACCCTTATGCAGCGCGCTGCGGCAGTTATGTTAGGATGGGTTATCATAAAAATGATTGTAGGACTTTCCTTGTTCCGTTACGAATCAAATGATACCTGATGAGTCATACTTCCGGCCGCCAAACCCCCTCCAAATAGGCCAAGGTCAGGTCGTTGACCGGAGCGCGCGCATCACCTGTCACCGACTGTATCTGGGTCAGTGTCATGAGTGATTTATTGCCGTGCACTACGTTACATTTGTTTTCATAATGAGTGACGTTCTTTTGGTGTGGGATTTACCTCGAAATGAAGAGGAAACCGTACATATTTTTATGATAACCCATCCTAACATAACTGCCGCAGCGCGCTGTATATTTGGCGGAGTACCTGTGGCGATCGGGTCTGGCTGCTAGCGGCGGCGACGCATTCAACACGATCCTAGCGGACATCGCTGCTTTTTGGGAGGCACAACACAAAGACCGCTCATCAGAATGATATAAAATTTGTACAGTAAGTCAATAAAAGTATGTTTTTTCGAATTATGTAGTTATCCTTTGTATCCGGTAAACATTTAACCTCCAAAAATAGTGGCATCCGTATAATACCAAAGTACCATTTTTTGTTTAGGAACATTGAACTCCAAATGTATTGTCATGTTGTAAAATGAGTCTAACTTATACTATTGGTAAGGAACTCTCCAGAAACCGCCACTGGGAGATGCTTTGGCCACAGTGGTGGTGGGAGAGGGGGTACAGGGTGTCTATCCTATCTTAACTGAATAGTTACTTCTCATACTACAAATGTATTCAAACATTGACTGAAAACATCTTTTTAAAGAAACCTCATTCTGATATTCAGTTACTCTACTTTGCATTGAGCAAGCTCTTTGATAGAATGAACTTCTTGATGATTGTAATAACTCACAATTGATGTATTGTGTTCACCTTTATATTTTGTCTACAAATTGTATTGTGTATAGAGTAGAATGTAAAGGAACTTTACTGTAGCCTATATGTATTTTTTATCCATGAAATATGAACAATAAAGCTTTTTGTATGATGTTTGTGTTTTTCTTTTAGTTGTCCCAGTTAAGAATTTTTTTATTTGGTACATGTCTATGCAGGGACCAAAAACATAAGTTCTCAGTTCACCAGCAGTGAAATTGTGAGTTATGCTACAGGCTGGCACTTTTAACAGTTTTTTTTATATGCCTCAAGGGGTTTGTCACAGAGTAACTGCTTTGAGGGAAAGCAAAACTTTTATTTTAAATAAGTACTACAAATTATAAATATTATGGTTTGACATCTTTTGGGAAGAAGTAGAGGAAACCGTCCTTTGTTGGTTAACCATTTGATAACAATGCAATCGTGTGTGATAAACTGAATATTATTAAAACAAAATCAGGTGCACCCCATTGTGGCTTCAAAAAATACTTTACAACCTTTAATTTACAATTCAACAAGTATAGTTAGTAAAACTCAGATATTTTCTAAAGTCTAAATTCAAACTAGTATGTATGTCAGTAGTGAATTGCGTCAAGAGCAAGTTTACATTTCTTTCTCTTCCAACATTCAGTGTAATTTGTTTACATCCGGTGTTTATCTGAACTGAAGGTTTGATGGGTTGGCTCCGGTCCAAGATAACTAAGTGTGCTGTGATCGAAACTGCAGGTTATAAATAAAATAAGTTTAACTCAATGTAATTAACATTTCTTTATTCCTAACTAAACAAAACAATTTAGTTTAGGACGAAATTTGAAACCACAAGTACATTTAATGAAAACAAATAATGAAATGAAATGAAAAAGGGCTTTATTGATCTCAGCTTAAAATACAATTATTTGTTCCACGCAGATAACTAATTTAATTACACTTAAATGGCTAATATAGCAATCTGCTGGGTTGACATCTTATAGAAAAATACCCCTGTCGCAGCAAACCTGCATACTCAGTGAATTTCCAATGAATATATAACATAACACATTCAAACACTTTACAGGATTCATAAGAAATATTCACAAACAAGCGATAATTAAAATATTAATTATTCTCCATAAGAATAACATTGGGGATGAGTACACAGGTTTGCTGCAACAAGGCACACAAAATAATGGGATTTTATGAAAATATCATAGAAGTCATCTTCTATAAAATATCAAGTGAAGTCACATACCAAGTTTCATCCATATACATTCATAAATAAGCGATATATAACATTTTAATTATTTTCTATAAGAATAACACGGGGACCAAGTACCTAGGTTCGCTGCTATAGGAACCATAGGCTAAAAATTTTTTTTGTGCAAACAACAATAAACCACAACCAGATCAAGCCATATACCAAATTTTGCCAGTTTATGTTCATAAATAAGCGAGATATAGAATTTTACTTTTTCTCCATAAGAATAAGATTAGACAACGTACTGTGTTTAGCACTTTCAATATCTTGGTAACCAATTGACTTAGAGCAATGATCAATATACCACATTGTTTGTTTTTTTAAGCTGAATTCAATGGTATAAATTAAAATTTGATTTAAATTAAAATTACATGTGAAAACCCCAAAAAACACATTTTGGGGTACAAAACCCCCCTTCGGATGGTGTGATTAATCTGGTTTGCGAACTCGTTCAGATAAATGGTACTTTACACATTTGTACCAAATTTCATTAAGATTGGACCTTTTTTATGAGAGTTATCGTGCTTACGGACACACACACACACATATATATATATATATATATATACACATATATAAATACCCCCGTTGCAGCAAACATGCATACTCAGAGAATTTCCAATGAATATATAACATAACACATTAAAACACTTAACAGGATTCATAAGAAATATATTCACAAAGAAGCGATATTAAAAATTAATTAATTAATCTCCATAAGAATAACATTGGGGATGAGTACGCAGGTTTGCTGCAACAAGGCACACAAAATAATGAATGGGTTTTTATACAAATATCAATAGAACTCATGTATGTGAACTCACATACCAAGTTTCATCCATATACATCCATAAATAAGCGATATATAACATTTTAAGTATTTTCCATAAGAATAACATGGGGACCGAGTATCTAGGTTTGCTGCTACAGGAACCATAGGCGAAAGATTGTTTTTTTGTGCAAACAACAATAAACCACAACCAGATGAAGCCATATACCAAATTTCGTCAGTTTATGTTCATAAATAACTCAGATATACAATTTTTCTTTTCCTTCATAAGAATAACATTAGACAACGTACTGTGTTTAGCACTTTCAATATCTCGGTAACCAATTGACGTACAGCAATGATGAAAATACCAAATTGTTTGTTTTTTTAAGTTGAATTCAATGGTATAAATTAAAATTTGATTTAAATTAAAATTACATGTGAAAACCCCAAAAAACACATTTTTGGGGTACAAAACCCCCCTTCGGATGGTGCAATTCATCTGGTTTTCTAACTCGTTCAAATAAATGGTACTTTACACATTTGTACCAAATTTCATTAAGATCGGACCTTTTTTACGAGAGTTATCGTGCTTACGGACATATATATATATACATATATAAATACACCCGTCGCAGCAAACCTGCATACTCAGCGAATTTCCAATGAATATATAACATAACACTTAACAGGATTCATAAGAAATGTATTCACAAACAAGCGATATTTAAAATATTAATTATTCTCCATAAGAATAACATTGGGGATGAGTACGCAGGTTTGCTGCAACAAGGCACGCAAAATAATGGGTTTTTATACAAATATCAATAGAACTCATCTTAGTGAAGTCACATACCAAGTTTCATCCATATACATTCATAAATAAGCGATATCTAACATTTTAAGTATTTTCCATAAGAATAACATGGGGACCAAGTACCTAGGTTTGCTGCTACAGGAACCATAGGCGAAAAATTGTTTTTTTGTGCAAACAACAATAAACCATAACCAGATCAAGCCATATACCAAATTTTGCCAGTTTATGTTCATAAATAAGCGAGATATACAATTTTTCTTTTTCTCCATAAGAATAACATTAGACAACGTACTGTGTTTAGCACATTCAATATCTCGGTAACCAATTGACGTAGAGCAATGATCAAAATACCAAATTGTTTGTTTTTTAAGCTAAATTCAATGGTATAAATTAAAATTTGATTTAAATTAAAATTACATGTGAAAACCCCAAAAAACACATTTTTGGGGTACAAAAACCCCCCTTCGGATGGTGCGATTCATCTGGTTTTCGAACTTGTTCAAATAAATGGTACTTTACACATTTGTACCAAATTTCATTAAGATCGGACCTTTTTTACGAGAGTTATCGTGCTTACGGACACATATATATATATATATATATATATATATATATATATATACATATATAAAAATTTGAACGAATGGTATTTTTGGCATCTGGGGACCTCAAAATGAAAAGTTATCATGGTCTCGGGCTTAAGTCTTACCATGAGACCTACGGTAATAGCTTCTTACCTATAGGGGAAATTCGCTAAAATTTGAACGAATGGTGTTTTTGGCATCTGGGGACCTCAAAATGAAAAGTTATCATGGTCTCGGGCTTAAGTCTTACCATGAGACCTACGGTAATAGCTTCTTCCCTATAGGGGAAATTCGCTAAAATTTGAATGAGTGGTGTTTTTGGCATCTAGGGACCTCAAAATGAAAAGTTATCATGGTCTCGGGCTTAAGTCTTACCATGAGACCTACGGTAATAGCTTCTCCCCTATAGGGGAAATTCTCTAACAAGAGAGTTTATTTTTACAATGTGAAAAAATATGAAACTTTATCAACTTTTGGTAAATACAAATAAACCAAACAGCTTAAAACTTCAACTTTCCAAGATAGTCTACACCACTAAAATAAGTGTGGATAAAATAATTTTATGGAGTTCAGCAAATGTTTTTCGCTTTACAGAAAAAGCATAAGAAAATGGGCAGGAATTTTCTAGATGAAACTGGGGTCATCAGGTGAGTTTGATGCCTCGTTTCATTTGCCATGACAGAATGTCTATTAGAAGCAATTCCCAACAGCAGTCCCGATCATTTCTGTTAATTGATACATGATTAATAGATATTCATCATCCCTGAATACAAATTATTACTATGATCACATCACAATCACTTTCCAGATACAAATCAATTATTTCTCAGGGTAGAACTCTAGCTCCAACTATAACCGCTCCAAAAACTGCTCGCTTTTAGCAAGTCATTCCTCTACCCTGATACTTGATGAAGAACCTCCTGACGTAGTCGAGACTTTGCTCGTCCAGTCCGAGTCTCGGAGCTTCCTCTTCGACCTGGGGCAGAGTCCCGAACCCCACCAGGAAGGCGTTGAGTCTAGCGGCCGCGTGGGAGGTTAGCAGCTGTGGACTGTCAGGGTCATCCAGCCCCAGTACAGAGCACAGCCACGTGTGCTGCTGGAGGTGGTACTTCTGGTGATATCTGCGACAGGGCAAAATATCTATGAACAAAAGGATATACTGGTATGATAGATTATGATTTCATCCTAGTCCTTTAAGGCAAGGAATTGGACAGGTTATAGCAAAAGATACTGTCCGGCAAATAGGACAAAGGAATCTCCCCGCTTCCTCACCTTGCCCATATCTCGATATCCTAAACCATCGAGGCTTCCGGCAGATTATTCCTATTTAGTGAAATCTTATTCCGGTGCAAATCTTTTATTTTTCGTTCCCATGTGTGTGATCTTAAGTTTAAAGTATTAGTATGAGTGTGAGTTTAGCTGGTGTTGGATTAGTTGGCTAGTAGCTGCCCGACCAATTCCTTTCTCCTCGTTGCCAGACAGATGTTCTTACAGATGTTTTGTCACTTATATCATAAAAACTTGACTCCACCAGATATTTTGTTATTGCAACTTTGAGTTTTGAATCTTTTTTTTTATTTTGAGTAATTTTTCAGGCTAAGCTTGATATAATTTCATACTAATGTAGCTGGGGTTGTGTTCAAAAATTGTTAATCTGTGCTTTACTGCATGTGTGCCCTTTTTCCTAATGTTATTTTTGTGATTGATGACAATTGGAGATATGTTTTGGGTCTTGATTTAGCAGACTCAAAAATGAAGGGCAAGGCTAATGCCACACTAGACGAGTTCTGTCGCTGAAGTTCAGCGACTTTTGTCGCACCAGAAATAGGACTCAACTGATCAAACGGAGGATGCCACACTGGGCGGTTATTGTCGCTCGGTGAAGTTTCACACCGGTGGTGATGTCGCTGGGGAATTGGCCTGGGCCTATTTCTTCGGTGGTAATTGTCACCGGCATCCTTGCCACACTCGGCTGTTGTTATCGCCAGTCGCGCAGCAGCCACGAGTTAGATTGAACTAAGTTTCGTCATACTTTTCTTGTACTTTTTTTTAATTTAGTTCCTGATGTTCCATCCAACCAATTACCAGAGTAATTGAATCAATCATCTAGAGTGGATGATGAAAAGTCAGATTTGATATTTTATTACATTTTTGTTAAATACTTTTTTATTCGCTAGAGAATCTTCCCGAAATTCTAAACTGTATAAAATGCGGGAGTCAAGGCCTATGCTAGATAAATCCAGGTTGTGTTTATTTATGTTTTCAGTGTGTTTAATCCACCATAAAATGCCATTGCTGCTAAAAATGAAATTTAGAGTGACAACTCATCTTGTATGGTGCTTGTCATAAGGTCTTTGCGAGACAAGTGCCAAAGCCAATGATATTCCCGCAAGTGTGGCACTCTCTCTTAATTTTTACGTGACAAAATCCGCCGCGACACCGCGATTATAATTGCTTCAAGGGTGGCACACCTCAGCGACTATTTCAGCCACGATTATTATCGCGCGACAAAAATCGCCTAGTGTGGCATTAGCCTAAGGGAGCTGTTAGAAGGCTGAGTTGTTTAAAAGCAATTTTGCAGCTGGTTTGTGTTGATATGCCCAGGATTGTCCTGATTGTCCAGGATCTAGTAACCAGGAAAAGACAAGCTGTTGACCTTCTCCACCAAAATTTACGACATGTTTTTGGCAATACATATGCCAATTAAGAAGGATAAAATGTAGATAATGTTGTAAAAAGTTGGTAAAGTAGTCCAGGATGAAGAAAAACTTGAGTACTTCAGATTTTGGTTGTATTTTAAAGCCAACGGCATTTTTGTTATAGAACACACAAATGCTTTTTTAGGGAAAGTGGTCCAAACCCTTCAAATTGTTGAGGACACCCCAGGATTTAAATCCGTGACCCCTTGAACCGAAGTCCAAGACGCTAACCGTTAGGCAAGATGCTCAGACTAAAACTTTAAATTTTATAAGATTGTAATTAATATAACTTTTGCACGTTGTGGACATGGACCTCACTGACAAGCCCTATTTGACTTAGCAAAACCAAGTCTGTAATTCTCTGAATAAATCGAATCAAGACTGATTCAGTTAGTTTATAACTTTCATTCCCAAAATAAAAATAAATTATGAGTAATTTCTATGGCTTTTTATTTTGATCAAAATGTACAGCTATAATAAACTGTACAATAGAGCAATGGCCTAAAATATGTAATACCATTGGGTTTAAATCTAAGAGAGGGGACACCTTACAGGAGCCAGTTAGTAACTGCAGTGCTGCGGTAGAGCGTCATATTAAGATAACTAACGATATCTACGGCGTTGTTAGGCCAAGTTAACTTGTCCGCCATACCCGACCCGTATAAACAAAATACCACACTTTAATGACCATCACAAAAAATGGTTGATTTAAACATTTTAAAATCTATAAAAACATTCCTAACAAATATAATGAATAAAACCGCGACAATCCCTGGCGGCGTAAGGCAGAACTAAGACGACAAATCTCTAACATTCATTTGCATTGCGTGTCCCCTCTAGTAGATATAAATCTAATGGTAATACACAAACAACTTTCCAACAACTATGTTATGTTTACATGTTTTAATGCAAATATTCATCTTCACTCGCATATGTTACAATATTGAGTAGTAAGTAGCATGTTTATCTAAAATTCGGGAAGGGTTACATTTTTCTATAGTTATTTTGGGTCAGGGAAAACTGTTAAAGCCTGTAACAGTCAGGAATCCTCTGTGATTTTGTAAGGCGTTCTATAAATAATATGCATAATATTTTCATAATATTGTACGTTCATAATATTTTCAGTATCTTAATATTTTCAGAACAAAATTATACAGTTATTCAACTAAGGTTATAGATTGGCAATCATTGTATTTATTCATTCCAAAATAGACATGTCTTATTTGCATACAGAAACAACCAACAACATATGATGCTAATCTTGTGATAAGATGAAGAAAAAATTACCATTTTTCAATTATTACAAAACTAGCTAATCCAGATGCTTGAATTTGAGGAGTTTAAATTGTGATGCCAATCCAGAAGTTAGCTTAAAACAGCTAATACTGCTTCTATACTGTGTTTTTACCTTCAACAGCTGTCAAATGCTCAATTTCAATGATAACTGATCTTTCATAAGAGTAACATTGCAACTTTTGAACTTGGGGACGTGTATTCTCAAAATGTGTATTTTGAGGAAGTTCGGCAATCTAGGTATTATCCCCTTTAATTTGACATACCTATAAATCTTGTAAATCGGTTCAGTAGTCACTGAGAAGTTAGGTTTCAACATATTAATATATAGGATGTGAGCAAGAAACATCTACACATTGATTGAAATAAAAACAGCAAGCAAAACTAGATTACAGAACTTAGAAAGGAAAACAATTCAATGTTAATGATTTATTGAAAGTTACTGAAGGTATTAAAAGGTGAAAACCTTTGTTTGAGTATAGGCAACCAGTGCAATTATTTATTCTTCAAGAATCTTCTGCATGTGTCAATTGAAGGCTTTAACATAATAAGATTGAATCTTTTGTGAGTTTTAAGTTTTATTTAAAGAGTATTAAATTCCTCGAGAGAAAGTTGAACAACAAATAAATAAAAAATAGTTTTTTTATATCTTTTAAAAGTTTGTATAGCATTTAAATTGTTTTGTCAAGACTTTAATTTAATTCATTGAACGGGCTCTCACCAAAGTTTTTTGGTTGTCATTAATAATGTTATGATTTCGATTAGAAATATTAGATTCTTCAGTTTGTATATACTTATTAATAATAGGCTGCTGGAAAAAATTATTTTGAATGTTGACTGTAATTATAAAAATAAAATTATCCCTTTCTCTTAAAGTGTTTTACAGGATTACAGAAAACATTGCACTTTACTGAAAACCATTCAAACTGAATTAAAGTTTATCTAAAACTATAACACTTTATCGTAGAAACAAACAACATTTTATTGAAATATCAATCATGGCAGAAAAATGAATTTTTGAGACTTAGCACAGAATTACTGGCTAGCCTCATTAAACAGTTAACACTACTTAAAGTTAATTGAGTGATTAGGCTTGATGCCAGATGTCACGTCTGGCTGTTGTTTTCTGGAGGCAAAACAGCTTAGTGAATATGATTTACAATGTTTTCCTCTTTTGAATCGCATGAAAAACTATTTTTTCTACACCACACAACAAATAAGTTTTTGCTAAACCACATGTTTTTAATTTCTGAAAAATTAGATTTTTTCTTTGAGGTAATAAAATTGTAAAAGATGTGTATAAGACAGAAATTCTAGTGTGATCATTTAAAATTGCATGAAATAATAAGAAATTGCACGAAGTGCCACTATATATAAGCAGGTTTATAATATATAAGCAGATTTAAGGGAAGTTGGGAAAGAAAGAGAAAGTTTTGATTGCTTGGTAATACAAATATTTTATAAAATGTAACTTTCTTAATAAAGTATGTTCGCCCAAAGCTTTGACAATACAGTAACAAGTTGTTTTAACCTTGGGCAGAAAGAGGGAAAGATATTTGAGGGGAAAACTGTGGAGAGGCAGCCACCAGTGTTACCACACTTGTTGAACAATCAACCAGAATAGTGTAAATGCCCCTGTCAACAATCTACACCCCTGCAACATTGGCAGCAATGTGACCAGCTGCCCCATCCAGGAAGAAGGGAACTAGCCACAAGCTCCCTCCATTCCCTTCCCCTCAAGTTGCCATGCAACTTGCCCATGATGTATTGTATTTATTAACAACAGCCTTTTTCTTCCCAACTTCAGTTGCATTTACTTTTCTCCTGAAGTGTAATAATTAATGTTAAGGTAAAGTCATAATTTTAATCTAGGCTAAGTACTTCACAGTCAGTACAACTATTTTTGATCTTTATATCCAAAGGTTGTTCCTGTGTTCAGCTTGAATTTTCAACTTTGGATTGTATAGTTCGATACTAGTAACAGATGCTTAACACGTTCGCTGCTGGCGACACCGTATGGTGTCGACGCGTTCTAAGCCAGATGGCGTGCCGCACCGTTTGGTGTTGCTGCTAGTGGCCAACTCTGTTCTGTCTCAGTGCGGCAGCGCTTGGAGTAGACAGAAGATATTTCATCCGTGTTTAGCTTAGTATCAAGGCTCTCTTGCAGTATAATTAGTTTTCGATTGTGTCACCGGTTCGGTATCTCCAGTGACATTGTTTTGTAGTTAGTTGGTAGATTTCCTGTTTGTTTGTTTAGTTATATATTTAATTAAAAACAGTATATTTGCGCGTGAACTATGGCTTCCACATCTCGCGGGGCTACACGTGGTTGATATCCGCGCCATGACATGACGCTGAAATTGAGAAATCTCAACAAGAGCAGAAATCATATAAATATATGTAAATTTTTTTTATTATATTTTATAATTCTTATAAACTGTTTTTATTGATATCAGGTTATGGACTCATTATATAAGGAACTTTGGAGCATCATTGTGAGTTGGGGTGAGAACTGACAACAAATCAAATCAAATCAAAATAACTTTAATCATGAAGCACATGGGTTGTACAGAATGGTGTCATTTACAAAAAATAAAATAAAATAATACATAATATTACAATCAGTTTGAGATAGGTTAAAAATTAAATAGGCCCTAACTAAATGTTATACATCTCTTTGTGCAAGGTTGTAGTTCCACTTATTTTAAACATTTAAAAAATCATCTATTTTATATAGTGGGTTATTTATGAGAAGCATTTTTACCTCGTTTTTGAAGCTTTTAAGATCTTTTATGGAACCAAAGTTTTGTAAGAGTAACCGGATCAAATTCAGCTCATGTAGTAAATGTTCTTGATAAACAACTCTAGTTGAGATCTGTATTGTTTTAAAGGTTCAAGTTTAGAGTCACTTATACCTTACAAGAGATTTTTTCTTGGTGCTAGTGGTTTGATAAGCTACAACGCTACAACATTTATTAGGTCTTGAAATTGTAATTAAAGCTTCAACTAAATATTTAAAGATTGGGAAAATAAGTACAAGTTTGAAATCAATTAAACCTTAAGGGATATTTAAAAGTCTTTAGGCTGATGTAAGAAGATGGTCCTATGCAATAATTACATCAAATGCTTGGAATGCTTCCCAAACTAATCTTCACCACGGATAAATATCTTGAGGGAAATACAAATGGGAAAAATATATCAACGCATTTTACTTCACGAAAAGAGTTGGAACGTTGGGTAATCAAATGATGTTTTAAGGGGAAATTCTAAGATGGCGATGAGACCCAAGTTTAATAATGCTAATACACCATTTTTGTCAAGAAGAAACAATGAATCTGATGCACTGAAAGGGGGTCTCACTAGAGAATGTGTATAATCTGTCAGTTCTTCTTTTCTGCCAACAAGGTTTTATAATTTATATATAAGGAAAAGAGATAATTTTTGAATTTTTAAGTAAAATTAAGGTTCATTTGGAAAAGCTCTAGGCTGTGAGAATTTGGTAAGTTGGGAAAAGGATAGACAGCTAGCTTACCTGAAGAGAATAAAACAGGTGTAGCACAGGAGACACATAAAAAAACACACAAAAAACACTTGATATTTCGTCCCTCTTGGGGCATCAGAAGAGAATAAAAAAAATAAAAAAATCAAATCATTCTCTTCTGATGAAGTCCCCAAGAGGGACGAAATATCAAGTGTTTTTTGTATGTTTTTTATGTGTCTCCTGTGCTACACCTGTTTTATTCTCTTCAGGTAAGCTAGCTGTCTATCCTTTTCCCAACTTACCAAATTAAGTAAAATTAAGTAACTTTGAAAAGTAATTTAGGGTAAATTTGAGAAGCTTTGTACAGTAGACGCTCTTTTATCCGGCATTCTATGAACCGGCACATTCTATTAACCGGCACCAAAGGACCCGGGTTTTTCCAGGTATTTTCGGTCGTTTCCGTTTCATACTGTGACTGCGCTAGACTGTTCCCGCCTTTTTCTTAGTCACCTGTTGTTTGTTTACGTATCAAGCAGTTTGGTTTCTATTTTTAGACGCCAACTTCCGGCCCGGCTGTCTGTCCGCCCGTCTGTCTGTCTGTCTGTCCGTCCACAAATGCAGGTGTTCCGGAGCAGTGCCAAGGTCAACCAACGCACGCGACCACAGCTCATTACTGACAGACTCTCAGATTACTGTATTCCTATTAATAACTAAAAAGTTCTATTATCCGGAAAAATCGATTTACCGGCATGGGCATGGTCCCGAGCATGCCAGATAAAAGAGCATCTACTGTATATTAAATAAACTAATTTAGTACTATTATTAGGACTAAATAAAAGGGTTAAACATATTATATAATTTTATATAGATTACTCATAAAAATAGGTAATTATATAGTATGAAATATCACTCAGAAGGTTTAGGGTAATATAATTGGAATCAAATTAAAGCAGAGGTATTGGTTTTATTCTTAATGGGTTTTAAAAACGGTATACAATTACAGTAGATGATAGTTCGACACTTTGTGGACTAAATATGGAGTATATAGAACATTTTAATACAGGGAGTATTATGAGCAGAAAAACATAGCCCATCACAAAAGAATCAAAAACGTGTTTAACTCCCGCAGCGTCTCGAGTGAACTGACTTGACCTACTTACTGGAAAGGGCGGGGAAGGAGGTAGGAAGGATAAGTTATTTATAGAAAAGGCGGTAGCACACGTTCGCGAAAACAATAAGCAGGCTCCCATCACTGACCGGTAAACCCGTCAAGGACACTATTGGTCGCCATTAATGTCATGTCATGTCGTCCGGCCCCTGTTGAAGTATACAGACTGTCTAACTATCGAAGTTCTACTGTATTAATATTCATGCTAGCCTATCAGGGATTATTTATAATATTTACAAGAGAAAACGTAAGAATTCTCGCAAAATTAACTGTTGGTGATAGCAAGATTATTGTTTAACAAGTTAGGGTGGGCATTTCAAACAAAGAATTTCCTATTACTGACAAGGAAAAACTTATTTTCATTGTTCTTAACCAAGTCTAAATATTTGATAAGGCCAAGTTAAAAAATACAATTTTGATTCTCTAAAACTCTTTATTTACCAATAAATACATAACAATAGATAAAGTTGCAAAAAGCTATGCAATAAAATAAATATCAATCTCCATACACCCGTTTATAAATATAAATACAATTTGTCTGACAGACAATCATTTGATGAAGGATGTCTTACTTATACCTAGTTGAAATATCTTATGGCAGTGCACAATCATGTGACATTTATTGATTTATACATACAAAATATTTTTTTATGAGAAGCGTTATGAAGAATAATTAGCCAGTGTCACAAATCAAATGGTGGTCTGTTTAATATAATTACCTTACAAATGTTGTCATTCGTATTACGGATCAAATGGAATATACTATATCGTTGAATATATATGTTTTATTACTATAAAGATTTTTACCATAGAATTCATAAATGGGATTAGTTTTTGTTGGAAACTAACAATTATCTTGAAATTTCAAAGTTTTCACCACCCTACACAGGTGAACAGAATTCTCTCTCCTTTCTGAAGCGGACATTCAGTAATGAGCAATGTTACAGTTTGATCAACCTTAATATTTTCAGTGTAAGCAAATATTTATTCGATACTAGATAATTGAATCTGCTTATAATTGTAAATTGGGCCTATCGCCTAGTTTACCCGATAACGAATTAAGAGCACACAACTTGCTTGGAAGGCCTGGTTGCCGGCTGCCCTGGTATCCATCTCTGAGAAACATGTGGCTCTCCCAGCGCTGTGAAACTATGCAATGCGTTTGTTACATTATTACTAGTTTTAAAAGTGTAGAATTTCTATTGCAAGTCTACTGTTCCTCCCCTCCAACTGTTAGTCACCAGAGAAGACTGGTAGTGTCTACCTAATAGAATCTTTTTCCCATGAAAGCAACGTTTCCCACAAAAAATAATGTCATGAAATTAAAAGAATTTAGCAGGTAAAATTCTTTAAGTTGAGTCTAGAATTATTGGAAACAATAGTATAATACATTCAGTTTTCACGACTCGTACATTCAAATCATTAGTCATGACCAAGATTCATGTTTAGGGTTGTATCATATTATCTCCGCCTTATCTCATACATCTTTCGTACGGATGCAAAGGCTGATTTCTTACGAGTTGATAAAACTAATATAACATGTTGTTTATAACATGCACAGTGAGGGGAGCTAACCGTTCATAAGAGATTGACGGAGAGGCTAGACTGCTATGTTGTCCCTCCCAATCCTGCCACAATGTACATACCGTTTGATGTTTTCATGCTTCTAAAGTTAATAAGAAAGTCAGATTATAGTAAAATTATTTATTATAAGGTTCCCGTCATGTTATTTAAAGTTTCTAAATAAACTAAAAATAGTTTTATGATTTGTATTTAACTTAAAAAGTTGTTTTTCTATAGTTAAGTTTTAAACTGAGATTATGCTTGTAAATTTTCAAATATTAATGCATATTTTGCTATTTTTAATTCAAAATTAGATGAACAACCCTAATCAAATTATGGTATTTATGGCATATTATCACTTATTTTGTTCATTTCGTACTCTCTGATATCTTCGTTCACTAGGCACTGAGACTAATTGGCTTTCAAATCACTGTGCACAAATTAGCAAGCATCACTTCACATTTCGCCTTTTAACACACCATTCCCCTGCCTTGGTACTTCACCACATATTCGCGGATGTAGTCGGTAGTTTCCTTGTTGAACCCCAACTTGGGCGCTTCATCCTCAAACTGTTTCACTGGAGTCATCCCGACCAAGTAGGCATTCACTCTCGCGGCCACGTGTGAAGTTTTCAACTTATCATCGTCCTTTTTGAAGCCCAAAGCCTTCAAGAGATCCGTGTGCTGTTGAAGGCGGTACTTCTGATGGTAACTGTGACAGAGAGGTAACTTGAAAACGTAAAAACTCACAAAATAGAGTTTGAAATTTTAACATTTTATTTTAATAGACCAATAAGTTAGGCTTAGAAGAGGTTAATAAAATATTAAACATGTCATTTTTACTGGTATTATTGTGATATGAGTAAATAGAAAAGCTAACTTATATTGTTGATTTACTATAAAAAAGTGTGCAAGTTCGTAGTCTGAGTAAAATCCTGTAATGTAAATTTTTGGCATTGAAACGTAATTGTTTTTTCACTGAAGTATCCTTTATGAATTACTTATATGACTGGTGTATCGTTACGTGTGTACTGCTTTTAGCGAATTTCCTCTATAGGAAAGAAGCTATTACCGTGGGTTGCATAGCGGAAGGGTAAAACTAGAGCATATAATTTTTTTATTGTAACTGATATATAGGGTGTCACAAAAATGTGTAGCGCGCTATGCATAACCATATTCTGCATACAAAAACAAGTTGAAAATGTAGAGTATTGTTTTGATTTCGGCTTAGTTTAGGCATAATCCGCCATTTTGTATTTTTTGAAAATAATAATTCAAAAACCCTTCAAGATTTTTTTGAAATTTGGTATAAACTTTAAGTTTCTGGTTTTTAACATTTTCCAAAAATAGTTTTTATTAAACTTATCAAATTTCAAAATGGCGGCCATTTAAATATTTCAAAGTCAAATTCCATGAAAACTAGCAACTCAAACAAAATGTCAGACACAAAATTTAAAGGACTTGTAATTAGATGGTCAAATGCACTAGGGAATTTGACTTTGAAAATGTTATATGGCCGCCATTTTGAAATTTATTATAAGAAATTGCCATTACTTTTTTATTTATTAACCGATTTTTACAGTAAAAATGTCATTGGATTTGGATTACAAAGTGCTTTAAAATTTAAGGCTTGTAAAATTTGGTTTTAGATGCTAGTTTTCATGGAATTTGACTTTGAAATATTTAAATGGCTGCCATATTGAAATTTGATAAGTTTAACCCATTGGCGTAGACATACGAGCAGGTCTCGTTCCTCACTTGTAATTTTATTAACGTGTGAATTGGAGTATAAAATTGGTGTTTTTAAATGGATTAATGGCATATTTTAATTAAAATATTGTTTTCTTTCAGTTTAGAGAGTCGCATTGGCACACACACAGTAGACATAAGTAAAAATTAGCAAAATCAGTGTTGACCATGTGCAAGTCTCAAAGAATTAACCTATCCCGTCAACTTCCAAGCAAGCCTGCCACCGTTTATTTTACTTGGGCCCTCCCACCAACGTTGCCACAGACTGGTTAACTCATTGAGAGTTGCACAACTGGTCAGTTTTGGTCGTGTGCGGGAATCGAACCCACGAACATCGTATCGCCACCTGGCCAAGGTGTTTCCACGACGTAGCCAATTCAGCTAACACGACCAAAGGCCTGGCGGCGATATTAAGTGTTTTCAGTCAGTCCGCGCCCCTAGCGGATAGAACCGTAGACGCCCGCGGTCATTAGTTACATATTTTGCTACTAGAGTGCAGCACCAATCAATTCCCGTTATAGGCTACTACAAATAGAATAAAATTACTACCTCAATGGGTTAATAAAAATTATTTTTGGAAAATGTTAAAAACAAAAAACTTAAAGTTTATACCAAGTTTCAAAAAAATACCTCAAAGTGTTTTTAAATTATTAATTATTTTCAAAAAAATACAAAATGGCGGATTATGCCTAAACTAATCCGAAATCGCAAAAATGTTAAAATATATTTTCGACTTGTTTTTGTATGTAGAATCCGGTTCTCCATAGCACGCTACGCATTTTTGTGACACCCTGTATATTTATCTTTAGATTCCACATATTAAACAATTTTTTGTCGGAAATTCATATGTAGCTGCACTAAACACTATTTGTTCCAATATTTTACCTGCTTTTATATGGGAAACCGACTTTGCTTTTTTATGACTGTTAATATGATAAAACCTGTAAAAAGGTCCGATTTTAATTAAATTTGTACCATACATGTAACGTAACATTTGTTTGAATGAGTTCTAAAACCAGATAAAAACAAAATATATCAGAAGGGGGGTGTTGGTACCCCATAAATATCTATATATGTGTACGTAAACCCGATAACTTTTGAAACAATTTTAGATTTCAATAAAATTTTGTATAGGCTAAATATGTAAAGTGACATTCACAACTTAAAAGTTCAAAAACCATAAATGTCGGACCATGGGAGTTTCATAGGGGTTTTAAATGTTCCAAAAATCAGTTTTTACATTTTTTACTATAACATATATAAACCCAACTTTGGTTCTGAATATTTTATAGAGCTTAAAAAATAAATAATTTAAGCGTGTTCATAAAATTTCCTGTTAATCTTATGCGAAATAGGTTTTCAGCTTTTCCTCATTAATTTTACTGAAAACTTCACATTTGTTTTTCTTAATAATTTCAGCTCTAAAAAAGGAACCATTTTGATGTTTAAATTGTTGTCCTCCGTCAAACCGTTGCAGAGATTTTCAAAGTGCTAAACAAAGTGTGTTTTCCAATATTATTCTTATGGAGGTTAAACAAAATTTGATATCTTGATTAAACTTTGATCTTTTATATTGATTAAACCAGGTAATTAAACCAAGGTAACCAGTTGGTTTATTGATATTTCCACACAAAGAAACAAAAATTGTTTGTGGATTTTCCCTGTAGCGGTAATCCTGCACACACACACTCAGCCCTAACGTTATTCTTATGGAAAATAAGTAAAGTTTGATATATTCCCTTAATCCCTTAATTTTGAACTTAAATAAAACTTGAAATAATTGCAAAAAAATGTTTCTAGTATTCCATGGTGCAGCAAACATGGATACTCAGCCCTAATTTTATTCTTATAGAAAATAAATCAAATGTTATACATTAATTTTTTGAATCAATTTTTAAGAAACTTGGTAAGTCGCTTTATGTGGTAGTAAGACAAATATGCGTCAGAAATTCGCTGAGTACACAGGTTTGCTGGGAAGGAGTTATTTACTTCTACAAATAATTCTATAAATCAAATATATCCACTTCCAGGAAAATAATACTTTATCAGATTGAGGTTTTGGACTTTGTGTTTGCATCTTTTAACGCCATTGGTATTTATTGATGATTTGTAAGGGGTCAAACTAAACCTTGGCCTTATTCATATCGAAGGTTGGCCTATACTTCCAGAGCACCAGCAGTCCAAATGCAATGGCTGCTCCCTCTAGTCACAAAATCTTTCAAGATTTGCTCAGGATCGATCTGGATAACCTGAGGTTATGAGGCGAACTACCCACTCCACTACCCAGGAGTTATTAGCTAATCAAACAGTGATATATTTGTAACTGTGTGAGACCTATTTCTCATCGACATAGGAGAAGTCGGCCGGGAAGCTTAAGATTAGAACACTAGCATAAATTGACATACATGTTAATATTATTATTGGGATATTTCCATTTTTACTTCTCATATAAACAAAATACACACAAAAGTATCACATATTTAAATTAAAAATTAAATCAATAATACACACACACCAGTAAAAGTATAGAGGCAGTCATAGCTGAGTGGGTTGAGTACTGGCCTACCACCCAGAAGACTCAGGATCAATTCCCGGTGAAATCCATCTGACGCCGTTGGTTTCGGCTACATAAGTAATCAACAGGTGATGTCAGAGGAACTAGTGCAACCTGAAAACTCTTGAAAAAAGACCTTGGCAAGAAAGTTACACAAACTTTGTTTTTAAGTAAAAATTAATTTAAGAAAATCTCACCCTTCTGCATCATAGAATTTGTCGAAAGGCTCGATTCTTGTGGAAACCTCTTTCTTTTGTTTTTGTTTATATTCATCCCGGGTCTTCTCTGCAAGAGTTTTCTGTTCAGGGCTGTGGTACAGAATCAGGGAACAATACTGCAAGAAAAAAAGTAGATTAGCTAATAATCCTTAACTGCAGCTAAGTGAAACCACTTGTTTGGTTGTAAGCAACCAGGTGATGAAAGGGACGCTAGTATTGGTAAAAAACTCCTGGATCTCGTAAAGGGTCGGGCATTGGTTTGCCAAACTAATGTACTAGGGACACACAATAAGCTTCGGTTGACGTGTGAGGATCTTTGAATCTTTGGATCTCTGAATCCGTCGCTTCAACAACACATAACCATAACATAAGTGAAACCTAGTCTCATTGTGATTATACTTTTTAGGGTTTATTTTACGTAGGCTAAATATAATTATAATAATAAGAAGATAGAATAAGAAGAAGGTGACGATAAGGAGATATTTCTGCATTGGCTATTGGAGATAACAATCAGGCGCTTAGTGATTATTTGAGTGTCATTTAAAATCCCTAGAGTCGTGAAGATTTTTGGGAGTCTGAAGATTGTAACATAGCTCTTAAATGACATCACTTCAAGGTTTAGATTTGGTCACATTTAAATAACATTGATCAGCTTAAGTATGAGGCGCTTTTTTATATGATAAGCAGTAATATTTAGAGACTAACTCGGAAGCTACACATCCCACAATTTTGAGTTGGTAAATTTGATAGAACAAAATAGATAAAGTTTATTAAGTCAAATTAAAGTTTATGAGCAAAAGGCAATCATAATTTTTCCAGTTTAAAATTTAATTGATATATTTTTGGCCCCACATTGTCTAAAAGAGTAAAATATTAAAAACTTATAAATTCAACCTCTGTCCTCCTAAAAGAAAAAATATAAACCATTTTAAACTAGGCCTATTTTAAAATCAATTTTCACTTTTAAAAAATTTCTTCAGGTTTTATGTGACATGCTAAAAAGCACAACATGAACGTTATACTGACTCTTTCAGTACTGAAGACGGTGTACAAGGTCAATAACCCTCTTATTAATTTATCAACAATTTCGGAGGCTTTACTCTAAATAAATAAATAATTTGGTAATTAAAAATAGGGCATGCAGTAGGCCTACTGGTTAACATCTTCAACACCCTCCCGCCCACACTACTGACACACACAACAAACTATAATTAAAATTCATAGTATAAACTAAAGATCAAACAAGTTTAACCTGTGTCTTCATTTTGCCACTAGGTTCATGATTTTTCCAAAATTCCTTCAACAAGTCTTCGTAAGTAATTGTTTTTGGGTCGAAATCGACCTGAGTAATTTCTGTGTGATCGCCTCTGAAACAATAAAAATGCAGAGTAAAATACTTTCCAAACCACGAGTAATGCTATGATGCATTAGCCCCTAAATAATGTTACCCACCATTAGTTTCGCAACTTTGGAAGAATATTTCAACTGTAAATGGTGATTTGTCACTGCACATAATAGTGATTACACTGAATTTTATCAGTCTAAAGTGACAACCGAGTCTATATTACCTGCTGAGAATGGCAATCTAATCTCGTTTTACCACCCAAAAATGGTGATCACACTATATTTTATCTGGTTGGCTGTAAAACCAGCCAGACTATTTTTTATATTTCAATAAACACTGACCGTAAACGGTGTGATCAGCCTAAAATACAAACTGGAACATATTTTAATGGGAATATGACCATGTTTTATTGGTTAAGATTGGCCTAAACAATTACTTCCAGGAGTTTATGGGCCAAAAATTACTGAGGACCGATCTAGCAGCAAATTACGGGCCAAAAATGACTGAGGACGGATCTAGCAGCAAATTATGGGAGGGGCAATCTTTGTCCAGAATCAGAGGCGAGACATTTTCACTAAGTCCTAAGTTATATATATAATTGTGCGATGACTTGAGTGTAAATTTCACGCTAGTAGTCGAGTATCAAGCAAACACGAATCACCAACCATCACTACCAAGCAATCACAATCTCACAACTCACAACATATTTTGACGTGGACAACACAAGATGCCAGCACCGATGGATCAAATATCACTCACTAAATGCATCAGAGAACTTTCGAGTGCTGCTTCAAGCCCTGAGCACGCATGAGGTAGTGAGATGAGCTTGTTGTTGCGGTGTCGGACGCATTCAGAATGGCTATTTGTAGCTTACAGCAATGATGGTAGGAAAGAGAATGGAACTATGGTGGGAAGGGAATGGATAGGCGGGGGCCGGGAGGGGGAATGGAGAAATAATGCAATCAAATGCAAATCTAGGGCTCTGTAGCGCTCATGTCCTTGAAGCGGGTGATTTGATCGATTTCAGCTATTTATCGGCAGATTTTTGTTATAAACTCAATTATCGTAACTAAGGATTTCTATAATTTATACTATGTTTTATGACTTTGTGAAATGAATTCATTTATTTTAGTTATTTAATCAAAAGCTTTAAAACTGTATAGTATTTTATTGCAACTCTACCAATCCTCCCCTTCAACTGTTAATTGCCAGCATTTAAAGAATATACAATTTTAACTGTTATTTTAACTGTATACCACCACTTCATGTTTTCAAAACCATTTTCTACGTCAAAGATCAAAACTTGTTCCAAGCCCCAACACATAATTTACAACACTCAAAATAGAAACAGATTTGCAGCTTCACATAGACTATCTTTCACTGAAACCAAGCCTGATTATATGGGACTAAAGTTTCCCGACACCTTGCCTGAAGACCTGAAGAGCATAAATAAATTCAATTTCAAGCTCAAGGAGTATTTAGTGGACAAATCATATCATAGCCTGCAAACCTAGTTTTAAGAGTAAATAAACGGTATCAGGAAACTGACACATACTTTCTCCCTTTTAGCCCAACTTTAATGAATAAATTACTTTTTATTTACTAAATATAGAATACAAAGCACGTTCGAATGTACAGAAAATCTTGTAAACAAGTTGTTTTAAAAAACATCCACCCAAATCCCTGCTTTGGAGGCACTACAGAATCCATTGCTACACTCGTGATTTTAACCCTTGGGCGAGTAATGTATTTTTACGTAAAAAGAGTATGGCCGTTCTGGAACGGCCATTTGCTAAATGGCTGAAAATAGTAAAGACGTTCTGGAACGGCTTTGCATGGTGCATTTGATATTAGCCCTTTTTTATGTAATAAATGCTGTAATTAGTTATAATAAAAGGTTATTGCAATTGTAACATTTAACTGAGTCACGCCAAATAGCATTTTCTATTTGATTCGCACAAGAGTGTACGGGAGAGGCGGGACAGTGCGGCCTAGTTCTTTCCCGCGCCGCACAACCTGTCACCGAGCCGAGCGCTAGTACTTAGATATTTCCTGCGCCACCCCACGCGTCATTTGACCCGAGCACTAGTATTACGTTTTCCCGCGCATTCTGTCACCCGGCCGGGCAGTATTGCTACTAATAGTTGGTTTTTACAGTGTACGGTGTATTATGAGTGCCTAACTTTACATAAAAAATGGATTAGATTTTTGAGATGTTGGTATTAGTTTTTATCACTTATTCAACTATTTTATTGTATTTTTAGTAAATACAAACAGATTTAATGTAATTTTGATGTTTTTTTTCTTACTCCTGAAGGTCACATTTTGGTATAAAAGGGTTACTCCTTTAATACAGTACACAATGGACGTTCAGGAACTTCCGTACTCCCCAAAGGGTTAAGAGGGGAAATTCCCCCTACCCCCCCCCCAGGAATATTAAGGGGCAACATATTTTGTATTAACTCTGTTGGTCAATGCTAAATTGACAAGCATATCAAGTTTGAATGAAACTGATCAGTAAATAAGAGAGAAATAGTAATTTTTGTATTCCCCATAAGAATAACATTGGACAACGTACTGCGTTTACCGCTAAATTTAAATTTAAATTTTCTCCGAAACCAGCAATCGTAGAATAGTAATTCAAAATACTAAATTATTTAGTTTTTTGAGCTCTTTTTAATGGTGAATAGTAATATTTTTTTAATGGTGAATAGTAATTTTTTTATATTTATGTATTTTTATGAAAAATCCAAAAAACTGAATTTTGGATGTTTTAAGTCCTGTAATTTCTGAACCCGAATTTTTACAGATATGCGAGTGGTGTCATTTTGTTAAGTTCTACAAACGACTAAAGTTTAATGAAAATCGTTAGAGCCGTTTTTGAGAAATTTGGATTTTTCATGTTTTTTGGCAGTTTTGGGGGGATAATTACCCTTAATAATCAAAAATTCAAAAAAATGAAAAAAACGCCTGGAGATATCGTGAATTAGTACCTACATACCAAATTTTATCAAAATCGGCCCATTGGTTAGGGCTCTAGCTCTGTACACATCCACACAGACACAGACACACACACGCACACGCACACGCACGCACACGCACACGCACACACACACACACACACACACACACACACACACACACAGACAGACATCACGTAAAAACCACTTTTTTGGGTTCAGGGAGCACCAAAACGAATATTTCCACTAACAACTCAAATTCGAAAATTTTGACGAAAACAATACTTTCTCCATATACTATGTAAGAGGGAGAAAGTAAAAAATTACAATGAAGAGAGATGACTCGCCACATGCTCCAAGTTGGGGTCAACGTGGTTCAAGAGGATAAGTAAGTAAGTAAGCAAACATTGAAATCACCCTCCTTATATATAAAAAAAATTTAATATATTTGTTTTTCGTATGAAAGTGATGTTCCTGATGAAAATGAGTGTCACTTACGGTATTTGCAGCTAAAAATCGTTCAAGAGTAGAATTATTGGAAATAGACTTGAAGGATCATTTTTACCTGAAATGCATTAAGTTAATTTATGAAATTTTAAATCAATTCCTGGTAGGCCTAGCCTAAGAAAACTCCCATATGACTCCCAATACTCTCAGGACCGACAGTCTATGGTAACCCTGTAATCACACAATTATCTTTCAAGAAAACACCAAGTCAGAGTCCATAGCAAAGGGGGCCTCTCGGCAGCCCTATTCCCTACGGTTTAGAAGCTAGCTCAAGCTGTCCCTTGAAGTGAACTCTCTTTTAATTGCAGAACTTACTCCATTATAAGCTATGCCATACAAATATTACTTTTTATTTACTTTTATTATTACTTTTTTATTACTTTTTATTTTTTTATGAGAGGTGAATCTTTTACTCTATGATTCGCAATATCCTGCTTCTCTTTCCTCATGTTCTACCTGAGGTACATATACAGGTTCAGTATAGGAGGTATTGGCATAGCACAATAGGAATAGCACTCCTTACTTCCATACACCTAGATATAGCCTACCATTACTTACATGTTATAGTATGTAGGATTTGCCATCTTCCCACCTCCGTATCCAACTTTTGTGCGAATGACCCCAACTTTGCCCCCGTACAAGGAGTCGATACCCCAAAAGCATCCCATGCCGAAGGTGGCCTTCTCAACGGGTATGTTAACATCATGTAACAACTCCATGGGAGACTAAAACATACATCTTCTTTAGCTTTCCCATTTTTGGCCTTAAGCTTAGTTCTACGTATTAAAGTCTCAGTTAGACATGGCAGAGAGAGGAGTAGAGAGCAGGTCTGTTGCTTGCCCAATGAATTGTCACTTACAACTGGCTCTATGAACAGGAATGTTTGTTGCTGCATATCTACAGAGGTGTTTTGTTAAAAAAATGTACTTAAGTCAACGAAAGTAAGGGATCTGGAAAGGACTCCTCATTTGATACTCAAGAGTTAACTTATGCAGAGCAAACCTCAAGTTGAGGAAATAGGCTTTAACCCTGCGAGCGCCAATATGACGATAATCGTGATTTCAAGTTGGTTCACCGTTACCGGTATGGTGGAGATCATTATATAATGACATATTTTTATCAAACAGCTATCAAGTATTGAAAACGAGCGTGAAGTTGCATACTTACCTAATTCTGAGGTCAACAAAATATCACATTCTAAACTTCAATTTCTTATACTTGGTTCCAAATTTTATTTGGTTAATAATTTCCAAAATGTTAAAAGTAAACATTTATTAAATAATGATTGAATTAGACAGCGAGTGAAAATTCTGAGAGGTTGATAGTAAGTTACTGTGAATTTTACCCAGAAGATCGCTGTATACTTTACTTTTGTCCTTGGGCTTTACACATCTTCTGTGAAAATGCTTTGTAAAAATAACTTTCTAAAAATACTTTCTCATAAACAAAATTACTCTAGTGTAGGAAGGCTTTATACAAAGTTAAATAACCAGAAATCATAAACTATACCTGAGGAAATTAGGGCAGGATCCTATGTGATTTAAACCAATAATGAAAGTGAGAAAGCTGATAGCAATAATAACAATAACCACAAGTTTTATTGAAAGTCTTCGTTTTGTAAGAATCTGTAGTCTAATAACCTAAAAAGTAGAGAAACATAAAAACTTACACCTTCAGTAAATCTACTTGAGCCTCTTATAGTGCTTGAAATGTTAGTGAAAATCGCTTTAAACATTAATTCAGTCGTTTCTCTAACAGGTGAAAGCTATTGTATACGTATAGCCCCCTTAGTCCTTGTGTAATAACCTATCCAACTCTCGCCCTCTTTTTTTGATAGGGCTTGACACTTAATATTTGACACTGACACTGACTGTGCTTTCTGCTATATGAGCACTTTTTCGCCTACGGTATGATGAGGTTATCGTTTGTTACGGTTGTTACGATATCGAACAATTTCATCAACCAATTGTTTGTTTGCTTTAACCTTTAACGAACGAATTTATAATCGTTGCTCACTGTCTGATGAATTGTAACTTTCTGGTTAATCGACAGGCTTCGGCAGCCCAGTGGATAATAAATAAATAAATAATATTTTATTGTCATTAAACCAAAACATCAATAGACTAAGTCAAACTAATACTACGGCCTAAACATACTGACAAACATAACATTTAATTACAAATACAAATTAACAATTAATTGTCACATACCGAAAATAAAATAGACAGCCTATATGACAAATTTCAAGAGTGTCATTACAAAAGTCAATAAATATAATTCTGAAGTTCAAAGAAGTCATCTACAGTAAAGGGTTTATCATTATAGCCAATCATACAACGTTTGAGTAGGTATATTTGCCTGAGGTAACTTTGGCCAAATCCGAGTTTGTTTAAATGGCGTGGTAACTTTGGTCAAATCCGAGTTTGTTGAAATGTTGAGAAATGACGACTTTGGCCAAATCGGAGTTTGTTGAAATATGGTCGTGTGCGAGTTGGCGGCCGGACCGGCGTGCGGACGGTCAAGGTCGGCGAGACTGTTTCGGACTGGTGAATGATAATGAGGTTGCAGTTTCGCATGCAGCTGGGGGGGCTGAATGTCAATGAGGCAATTCGGGAACAGGAAACTCTCCGAATATAAATGATTACAAAAACGCATAATGCAACTGCAAAAGGTGACTGTATATTGGCAAGTAAAGAACGACTTTGCCTCGAAATGCTGGCAAGTGAGTATAAAAGATTTGAATTGAAGGAAATGCAGCACAGTCTTGCAATGGCTCGAGTAGTACTGTAGTTTCTTTTAAAATCGGTACGTCAAGTGAACGTGTGGCATTATTTGCCTTTTTGAGACAGCATTACCATTTGTCGGGAGCGTTCTTTGAAGTGGTGGAGCCACCAACGAACTTCACTCCAGGTAAGAGTATAGGATTAAGTATACAAGAGTTTCGATCAATATGTTTATTTATGTGAAAAATTTACAGTTGTTATTGTTTGAAAATTTCCACAACCGGTGATCTGTTAACGACTCCTGTACACTTTAGGCGGTAGTCGCCTGTCGACAGTTTGTACACTTCTGTCTGGCAAAGAGATCTCGCAAATCGTTTAGGTAGGAAAGCTATAACTTTCTTATTGTCGACAACCAAGTCGACAATAACTGAAACGCCGTAGACCTGATGTGTGTGGAAACGCATGCCGACAATGGGGTATCCCGCTGGATCAGTTAGGTCCGTCAGATTGACTCGTTCCGGCCCCTCTACCTCCTTCAGCTTGTTAAGTTTCTCCATAAAGTCAGCCATGCTGAAAACCAACAGTTATTAAAATAAAATTAATTAGTGATTATCAACTAACTCTTTCGAAAAAATACTGACAATTGGTGGCAACTGTGGGAGGAAAAAACTAGTGTTCAACTTACCTAAGAAATTATATTTTGTATGTTAACTAATTCTTTAGAGTTTAACTTAATTTACCACAAATATTAAGAAAATGAATTCTTCAATTCTGTAAGGCAGATCACTTGTTCGAAACTGCAACATTTCATAAATTTGTTTATAAATATGTATGTAAATAAAACAATAAATATAGCCTACCATCACAACACTCATAAGTAATATCCATTTCACACCCCATGTAGTCAAGTTGTCACACCATTGTCCAATAGGCCTATATAAATATATAGATCAAACAGATTACAAGTACCCCAATAGCCTAGTTAAAATATTGGAGTAGCCTATATATACATATTAAGTAAGAATAACAGCATATTTGAGATATTTAATAATGTATGTTATTTCAAACACAAGCTAAAATAAACTTAATATATATAAAATAATAAAATCTCAAATCTCAAATTTTGAGTAATTATAATTTTATACAGTACCATAAATCTGTGTAGTGAAAAGTGCCATTAGTGACTACATTATCTAGAAAACACGAAATACATTGTTACCCTGGACACGACCGTCTCGCGGCAGTAATGCACCTGCCTTTTTTTGACATTGAACCGGTTACTTTCACGATCCGGTTCGTTCCAGTGACAAAGCATGGAATAGGTTTGGTAGAAGCGTTACGTTACAAAGAGTTCCGTTCCTACTTGCTGTTCCTCTTGCTGTTCCTCGACTCTAGTCGAGAATCCATTCCATCATTTTGTTTGGAGTGAGTGGAAACTTTCTCTTAGACCGCTTGGACCGCTTTCCCTAAAAGGGTTTGTGTTCCCATTGACAGAATACTACTAGCATTGAAAATTCAAAACAAATTTTTTCAGTCAACACACTAAAAATTAGTAAAATCAAACTTTTTTGCACAGTTTTGATTTATGTCGAGGCAAAAGGTAAAGTGTTTATACGAAACATTGATATGATTGATAAGTTTTAAAAAAAATATTGCAGTTGTCAAAAAACAGTTCCTATTGACAACTGACATTAATACTAGCTAATATTTCAGTAATCAAAATTTGTCCCTACTAAGTGATCATTTTCGAAATAAGTTACCAAGATTGTGCACAAACCTTGTGTTACTGCACATGGAAAAAAATTATTTAGGCCGTTTTTTCTACAAACCTCACGACAACAACCACTTCTACTGTGTACAGCCCGTTGAGTTAGGTTGGCCTAGGAATTGAGAATCAATCAACTTCAAGATAGAAGCTGCATTCTCTTGGTAAACAAAAATCTGTTGGTGCTCTACTTAATTATAGGCAGTTAATTTTGATAGAATATAAATCTACCTAAACCTTACTTAGATGTAAAACTGTAGCCTACAACATGCTGGCTACCCACATCTAATCGATGACCCATTAAAGAGCCTTAAGAAGAGGTTACAGAAGGGTTTGGACCGCTTTCCCAAGAAGCATTTAATTGATCTCAACAAAATGCTTCCGGCGTAAGACTATAAGTTAACTTCTTTTAAACTTAGTGGTACATCGTTTAGTATTCCACTAAATTGTTGTGACTAAGTTAAGGACTGAATTAGTCGTTTAAAGTAGTCAAATTAATATTTAAAACACTATAAGTGTCTGATTCGTTATTATATGTGATCATTGTGGTGTAAATAATCATATTTTTACAAATAGGCTTAACTAAATCATTAAATCACTCTCTTTTAATTCGATATGTATAACCTATACTCTGCTGGGTAATACTGTAAGGAGAATACTCTAGATAACTTATTTATCCATTTTAAATCCACCCATTAACTAAGATTGTATTAAACAACACAAATTGCACTGTTTTTATATGGTGTCATATAATTAATTATAGTTTTGGATACTAACATTGAGTAAGGCCATAGATTAAGGAGTAAGTACTACCATAGATTAAACATACTCCTTAGTATTCTTAATCTATGGTACTACCATAGACTAACTACTGTAGTTAGTCTACGGTACTACCCTCAGGACTATGCTATGGTGGCTAAATAAAATAATATAGGTTGAGCTTATAAACAGTTACAACGCCTACAACGAAGCTATATTCAGTACTTCATTCCGTTCTTTTTCACTGTAACGTGAGAGAAGCACTTTGTCACAGTTCCATGGAACATGTTCCAAAAGTTCCAAAAAAAAGGCAGGTGCATTACTGCGGCGAGACGGTCGTCCCTGGACCACATGTGATGATGATGAAGAAGATGCTTTTGCGAGGTCTTACCAATTATGAAGCCTGAGTGACTAGATGTTTTTCTATGGGTCTCATTCCCAAATTCAAAATAAATCCCTTTAAAACAGTAAATTAGACACTAAAAGTCTAATTAGAAATAGGAGAAGATCTGGGACTATCGAATTATACTCCTTTTATTAACAGGCAAAGAAGAGATAGTACCTAGAGAAGAAATTCAATTTGGTAATATGCATCCAATTTTACCTAGCCCATTTTTGATCTTCAAGGACTAAGCCACCTTCAGTTCACGGGGTGGACTGAGTAGCTCCAGCAACTGATAAACATTTCTAACTAATTGAACTTTATTTCGAAAACCTAAGAGTTATTTAATATCATAAAGACTTTGAACATTTAATAGAGTTTTAGGCCAACATGTGCTCATAAACAAAATTGTTATCCATCCTAATCAAATCAATCCTATTATAACCTTTTTTTGCTTAAGACTTACCATCAAAGGCCAAGATCAAAATTTTAATTAAAAGAGATTTTTATATAATTATTTACAAGAATTTGTGTGAGAGAGAGAGAAACCCCGGCACGAACCTCAATCCCTGGGATTATCTGTCAAATTTGCAATACCGACTGTAGCTGAGGACATTGTTATTATATATTAATAAAAATAAGATTAGGACCCACCCCATGTTTTGTAAATATATTTGTAAAACCCTTAGATTTGCCAATGATACACAGTGTAAATATATCGAATAAACTAGTTTCGTTATTATTGGATTTTGAGTGGTCATTTTAGAAGGTATAGTTAGTTTACAAAACAAATGCTAAAAGAACTAGTGTTGTTTATTGATTTCCTACCACCCGTATCAACGTTGATAGATTAACATAACCTGTATGAAAATTTAAAAATAAACTTAGGATAATGCTGTCTAAATTTACCAATTAATTTATAACTAGCTTATTCTCTAAGCTTCAATTGGTTTAAATATAATTAAATGGATTATATTAAATTATTTAGTTCAAATCGATTAAATAAATATTCTGTAGCGATTTAAACTGAGGACAGCTTTGTAAAAAAACAACTATGAAAGTGGAATAATATTTCAGCGATTACACAGTTGTTTAACCTAATATATATATATATATATATATTTTCCAGCCATTTTACTATTATACATTTTCAAATGCTAGTACTGACTAAATGAATAAATTTAAAGCCTATACTATAGTGATAACATGTTTAACAATTTATAAATTATATACGGCGGTTCATTGAGAAATGTTAGCGTTTCTAAAGTTCCTAGACTGGTCAACTGAACGATTGTAATCTCTAAGCATGTGTAATAAAATACCTTTCGATCAATATAAGAAAAAAGTGTTAACTGTATGTACAACTCATGGAATAATCCATTTGCACCTTTTTGCGTGTGCCTAAAACAAGGTTAAAAGAAAACGAAACCAATATACTGTTTATATTTTAGGATCAACTGATGGGGCAGAAGTTTTTTCCAATTGCAAAACAACAGTGGGATAATATTACAGCTATTACACAGCTTAGGTTATATATTCTTAACTGCCAGAGTCAAATAAAATAGCTTCTGCACATAAATCACAGTCAGCTTTGCGAATTAACGCTGTAATAATAAACATTCTAATGGTATTTTATTGTGTTTCAGCCGGACTGCTGAGGGCGCAAGACTACTCAACGTTCGCGGCTGAACCTAAGTACGGCCCGCCGCCTGCGCTCCCGTACAACCCGCGCGGCCCGCAAGTGTCTGACCATCATCAAGAAACACAACAACTACAACACCAACTACAGCATCATCAAGAAACACAACAACTACAACACCAACTAACAGCATCATCATCAACAACAACAACAACATCAACAAGAACTGCAACATCATCAACAACAACAACATCAACTGCAACATCAACAACAACAACTACAACATCAACAACAACAACTACAACATCAACAAGAAGAATCGTTTATCACAATCTCTGACGATGAGGACGATTCGTCGTCCGGATACTCCTCACCTGCTGATTTAGAGTTAATTTTACAATATATCAATAATGCCTAAAAAAACTGTGTATTTATTTACATCCTACAACCAACAAAGTTTTGCCTACAAATTATTTAGGTTGAAAATAAGTTACAATAAAGAAAGCTATATAAAAAAAAAACAATAATGTTTTGGTTTGTCATAAACTTTCAAACCACTACTGCACATTGTATGAAAAATCAAAATGTGGGCAAAAGTGTACATGCATAAAAAAGTAGTAGTAAAATGTAAGTTCTGTAAAGAAAAATGCGCACAAATGTATCCAAACAGTAGTGGGAAAATGTGGGTTCTGTAACCAAAGTAATTCGCCGATATAAGTAAGTACTGGAATATTAAAAAAAGTAAAAGTAATAGAAAATGGGGGGAAAAGAGAATAATCGTATGCATTAGTGGGGCAAGAAAAAAGTTACTTACTCGGATGCGTTGACTGCTGACAATTGTTCAAGAGGGACTGATTCCAACTCCAGTCTGTGATGGGGTTATATAAGCTTGACCTTGAGCCTGCGCAAGGGCGAAAGGAAGTGTGCCTTCCCGTTTGGCAAGCTCTGGAGGTTGACGGCAAGGTACGTCCCGCCTTCCATGGCTAGGGTACTTGTGTGCCTTGCTGTGACGACAAGGTACTTCCCTGTCCAGGGTACTTCCTTGTTTGGCAAGCGGTGGAGGTCGACGGTACTTCCCTGGCGGCCAGCTGGTATAAAACTTCCCCAGTTCCCCTCTGGTCGGCACTCGACTTCATCGTCTCTGGCTAGCAACAGCAGCCATGGACTTGCTAGAGTGTTTTATCTGTCACAAAGCATTGTTTCGCACAGAGCAGGCTTTAGCCAGACACCAGCAAATGTGTCTGGCTGTAAAGTCGTTTTTCACTGGAGGAGGAGGGCTACAGTCCACACCATCTACCAGCGGCACTGCTGAGCGGCAACCGTCATCCAAAAAGCGTCAGCGTTTGTCTTCTCCAACATCGTCGGAGGAGAAACGTCAGCGTGAGAAAAGTCCAGACCAACCTACACTTCAATGGCAGCTGAAAAGGGGCCTGCTCAGCGCTCGGGACTACACGATCGACAACCCACAGCAACACTACGCGGACCTGAAGCAGTTTCTCGAGACTGCCACGCCAGTGGTTGAAGGTATTCTCAAGAACGAACTAAAAACCACTAATAGCCTTAAGTATTATTTAGTTTTAGAAGCGGTGTTCAACCATCCGGATGGGATTAGTGAGCAATTTAATTTTAAAGTCCCCATAAAAACCATTTACATTTACACTGATGACTTAGTAACTATCCTTCGGGAGGATTTTGCGAAGATACTCCACGAAGCCGGTGAATTCGAGGGGAAAAACAGTGGATGGGGCCTAGACCACCCATCGACGCTTACGGTTAAAATCAGCAGGTTTAACTATAAGAAAACCTGTAAAGCGTTCTCTTCAGAACTGCCCAAAAGATTGAAAAACAGGAAAGCTACTATCAACGTTCGAAACTCTGATGACAGGTGTTTTTACTACGCGATGATGGTAAAACACCTACCAAACTTCAATGATGACAGCGTACTAAACGAGCAATCATTTCAAGATGTTGAAAACGTATACAACTTTGACAGGCTGACTTATCCGTTGCGAGTGACGAGTATTACCAAATTTGAGCGACTCAACCCGGACACATCGGTAAACGTGTTTGAGACTGGACCGAACTGCGAAATTAGCCCCCTTCGCATCGTATCGGAAAAGCCTGGCCATACTGACTTGCTTTTATACAGAGACGCTGGCGGAAACTCGCATTATATTTACATTGTCGACTTTCCAAAACTAATCCGTCCACAGGTGACCAAAGGGACAAACAACATCACTATTTGTAAAAGATGTTCAACATTTAAAGAAAGCCGAAAATGTGTACCTGATCCGCAGCAATGGCTAAATGAACACATGCGGCTATGCACAAAATACACACCGGCCGTGATACAGTTGCCCAAAGAAGGCGATAACCTACTGAAGTTTGAGGAATACGAGACACAAATCCCAGTGCCTATTATCGTGTGCGCTGACTTTGAAGCTACATTACTGCCGATAGTTGGATCCGACCGGTCCTACCAAACACACGAGCCAAACAGCCTTTGCACGCTTGTGAAATCAACACTCTCGGACGACATACTAGGCGAAGTGGGAATAAGTACACAACCGCACGTGCATATTTCACGTAATGTCGGACGCGACTTTTTACTTCACATGCGCGATTTGGCTGAAAAGGTGGAGGTGTTGTACACGAGCCAAAAACCGCTAAGTCCGATGACTGAGGCTGAAACAAAACGGCATACCGAAGCGATGTCTTGTGACCTATGCAATAGGTTGTTTAACGATGGAAACTGTGTAAAAACACTTGATCATTGCCACATCACTGGAAAATACAGACACAGCTTATGTAGCCGTTGTAACCTCAGGTGTGATCAGCCTAATTTTATTCCAGTATATCTACACAACTTCAGTTCCTACGACCAGTATTTTATTATAAAAAACCTAAACGCCATTCCGGGAAACGAAGTCAAAGTAATTCCGTCAACAGACGAAAAATACATCAGCATATCGGTGCGTGTTGGTAGAATGTGGTTGCGGTTCCTCGACTCATTCCGACTGATGTCATTCAGTCTAGCAACCTTGGCTAGTATACTAGACGAAGACGAATTTGTCGAAAGCTCAAAGCTAGTCCCAGCAGATCAATTGGAATTGATACGTCGTAAAGGAATCTATCCTTACGACTACGTCAAGTCAACCGACGTGTTCAAAGATACATGTTTACCACCACGAGAAGCGTTCCACAACCAGCTGAAAAATGAACTCTGCTCAGAAGAAGACTATGAGTTTGCATAAAAGGTCTGGACTGAACTCAATATGACAACGTTTGAAGATTACCACCGATTTTATCTCATGCTGGACGTGTGTCTGCTAACCGATATACTCACATCTTTTCGTAAAACATGCCTCGATGCATATAAAATTGACTGCTGCCACCAATACACCGCACCGGGACTGGCCTACAAATCAATGTTACGAATGACTCAAGTCACCATGGAACTTATCACGGACGCAGATCAAATGCTTTTCGTTGAGTCAGCGATCCGTGGAGGTCTTGTACAGTGTTGTCTACGCTACAGGAAAGCGAATAATCCTCATCTTAGTGAACCTTCTGACTTTGACGGTAACGAGCCTACGAGCTATCTGTTCTTAATCGACTGTAACAATCTGTACGAAGAGTCGATGCGACACCACCTCCCGACGGGGAACTTTCGCTTTGAGAGCTCGCCGGAAAACATCGACTGGTCCAACCTGCCCCAAGACTCGCCGCAAGGCTACATCATCGAGCCGGACGTTGAAATTCCGCACGATATCCATGACAAACTGCAGGACCTGCCGCCACTGACCGAAATGAAGATCCCACCATGCGATGGTAAGACGAAAAAGCTTTTGGCAACGTTAACAAACAAGAGGAAATACGTTGCGCACTATACAGTGTTCCAGTTGGCAGCTCGTCTAGGAATGAAAATCACAAAAGTACATCGCGCACTAACGTTCTCCCAGTCAGCCTTTATGAAGAAATTTGTCGATTTCAACACAGAGCTAAGAGCCCAATCACAAAACGAGTTTTATCGCTACGTTTACAAGCTAATGAACAACGCGAGCTACGGGCGACTGTTAATGAACAAACGTAACCAGCGAGACGTCCGCATAGTAACAAGTGAGCACGCACTCCAGAAGCTCATCCTGCAGCCGCAGTTCGCAGAATACGTAATAGTATCGCAAAATGTAGTAGCGGTACACATGCGAAAGAAATCCGTCAAACTGAACGCTCCCATATACGCGGGGATGTGTGTCTTGGACATATCAAAAGTCCACATGTTTTCATTTTTCTACGACGTGCTGTGCAAACATTTCAACACCTCTGAGTCGAGTCTAAGACTTTGCTACACTGACACCGACAGTTACCTGGTTCATATCGAAACGGAAAAAGACATCTTCGATATACTAAGGTTGCCGACAGTTGCAAAACACTTAGATCAATCTGTCTATCCACACGGTCACCCGCTGAAAAACAATCAGAACAAGTCCAAAATCGGTTGTTTTAAAGACGAGGCCCGTGATGGAAAACAAATTCAAGAATACGTAGGTCTGCGTGCAAAAATGTACGCTTACCGATACAGCTCTAAGGAGGACGGCGCCAAAGTCACTTCGCTTAAAGCGAAAGGGCTTAAGACATCATATGTTAAGAAACATTTGAGGTTTGATATGTACAAAACAACACTGCTTACTGGAGTCGAGCCGGAAAAGGCCGAATTTAACCTGATCCGTAGTAAAATTTTCCGGTTGACGTCTGCAACAGTGTTCAAAAAGTCACTGTCACGCGATGATGACAAGAGACAAATACTAGAATGTGGTATAGATACCTTGCCGTATGGACACTACCGATTACTGCGCGATGCTGAGGAGGACGGCGGTGACAACGACTGCGAATGAACACACTCTACGATTTGGCACTGACTGCACTCTGTAATTACTTGACAGACACGACGGACAACATTGAGCAGGTGTAAGATATTCAGCTAATCCTAGAACTACCTCTGTCCATACAACGTGATGCTTGCAAAAAACTAAAACTCCTCTGGATGAATAAACGGCCCCTACCGCACAGTCGAAGGACGTACGAGTACCGGTATTTGGATTTAAACAGTCTAGACAAAGAAGAGTTTATTATGGTCACCAATCACTCCAGTCGATTGTACCCAGAGTTTTGGCCATCTATAACCGACAGAGCAAACGTATATTTTAACTATTACGAATACATATTGGTAGTCAAGAACCTTTCCTCTTATGTCGCTCCTGTTTTCTTGAGTCGTGCAAACCGGCAAACGATTGTGACGACAATTTAAACTATCACGAATTTTGGAAATCGATGAATTGGAAGTTTTATAACGATGTCCACCATTTTGTCACTACGCCTACGGTGTTTATCCGCACTGTACTGAAAGCGAAAAACAGTTGGTGTGATCGATGCGTATTGTCACCCTTGTTTCAGCTGTACAACTGGCAAAAATGTGCTGACTTAACATATACCCACGAATACGATGACGATAGTGACGATTCTGACATATCATATTTAACAACCTTTGATCGTAACGAACTCACTAATCCCTTCGAATGGTAAAGTCTAGTCCCAATTTGTATAAACTTATGGGTTTTAACCTCTTTTGTATAGCCATGTTTTATTATATTAAAAATACAATTTGAGCTTCTAATGGTGCATTTATTCTTATCAATTTATTTTTCACAATCTATTCACTTAAATATATTTTGCCATATTCTTGTATTAACGCATTGAACAACTGTATAAATATTAAGATCAACTTTGTATAGCATTTAACCAATTTTTTTGTATGTCTGGTCCCTTTCACAATTTGTATAAACTTATGGGTTTTAACCTCTTTTGTATATCCATGTTTTATTATATTAAAAATACAATTTGAGCTTCTAATGGTGCATATATTCTTATCAATTTATTTTTCACAATATATTCACTTAAATATATTTTGCCATATTCTTGTATTAACGCATTGAACAACTGTATAAATATTAAGATCAACTTTGTATAGCATTTAACCAATTTTTGTATGTCTGAACACACTTTTTGTATAAAATAAACTGTGTAAATAAACTTTGTATTTCTCAAGTCTTTTTTTTGCATCCTGGGTAAATAAAAATACAGTGATGAAGAATAAACATGTATTTGAACAAAAATTACCATTTGACAATATCGTACTTTAAATCTTGAAAAACAGCTTCGCAAACAGTGGAAGGACAAAATCTTCTTACTTCAGAGTCGATCCAAGGTAATAACGCTGCTTGCAGTGGTGTCGTCTGGAATTCCCAGTCCGCAGGTAGACGTTTTTCGTTGAAGTTGGCAAGAAACAATGGTAGGTCCCTGGTGATGTGACGTTCCATTTCCAGAGGTATTTTCAAAGTATCGCTGTTGTTTGTAGCCGCCGCGCCGCCAACAGCACTGATGTCCTGTAATGTTTCGTGAAGTAACGAGAGTAGCGTGAAATGAGTTGTTGCACTACTGGTGAACACTCGAGACAGACTCGATAGTAGTTCTCAATACAGTCAAACACTCGTTTGAAAGCGTTCCAACCGGTCACGTGAAGCACCAACGAAGTAGTTTGACACAATACGTCCAAAACCTTTCTGGTTGGCACTTGGTAGTTACAAACTAAAACAGTTCTACTAGACCCGGGTTTGATGAGGATAGTGTCAAAGTAAAACGGTTGAAATGATTCGTTTGCGTTGAAGTATTTGTCCAATACGGCGACCACAGAAACACACTGGACTTCAATAAATCTTCAATCGTAAGGTGTATGCTCGTTTGACTGCTAACTAAATATATGGATGCGTTAAACTCACGCGATGACTCGAGTCCTATCACTGCGTCTGCTTGGTTGCACAGTTTGTACATTTGTCGCATCAGCAATTTCGGTTCTACTCGACGCTGCTTTGTAGGCAAGACGGCGGCGGTGCTCTGCTCAAGATAATGCTGTTGTTGTCGTTGTTGCTGTTGCTGCTGCTGCTGCTGCTGTTGTTGCTGCTGTTGCTGCTGTTGCTGCTGCGGCTGCTGCGATGTTTGGTAGGTTTCGGCAGATGGTTGATAGGTTATGTATCCGTAGTACTGCTGCTGAGGCATATAAGTGTGGGACGTCTCCACCGACGGATTTTCTAAATCGGCGAGGATAGCTTCTAAATCCATCGCAGCCTCCGTGCTAGACGGAGAAACAATGTCGGTTGTGCGGCATCTTTTTTCTCCAGCCGCCACTGATTTGGAACGTTTTCTTTTCAACTTGTTAATATCCTTGCGTGGAGCGGCGGGCGCTGCTACTTTTCCAGTTTCCATCGTGACACTGAACCGCGGCGACGGTGGTGGGGGGGCAGACATCCGCGCAGACAACCTTGAACGCCGCGGCAGACAGGTTATGCAACGAGATGTATCTGACCTTATGGATCCCATACTAATTCTATGCCTTTGAAGTCGACCACCTTTCCAAAATTCGCAACCCATCTCAGCGAAGTCGTGGGAACGTATTCCGTGTCAGAACCGTAAAGCTTTAATACGTCATCGTCACGTTTATCCTTTCCCCCTGTTAACGCTGGATTTTCTACACTGGTTTCAACTAGATTGAAATGTCGAGAACCGCATTTGAATTTGCCAACGGTCTCGTCGTACCGGCAAGTCTGTGAGTCACATTGTTCCGCTCGCGTTTCCAAGAGTTTTACGCGATTTTCCAACTCGTTAAAGTCTCAGTTGATGTGTAGTATTTTTCCAAATAACCCTTGTTTACACGCTGTCGTGGGACTCTTCGGGTTCGCCCACGTATCTTAGTCTTTTTTAGCGTGCGTTAAAATGAGCTCCACCTACGTCCAAAGCTAGAGGTTGACGACGATGGGGCAAAACGCAAAGAACACGTCCAAAATTGTCAATAGGATGACGTCTCATCACGACTACCGATGCACACTGACTGATATCCTTCCAGTCTATCTATTTTATCCACGAATTATGTTTGCTCGACATTCCCAACCACTTTACCTAGACCCGTTTTCCACTTCTTTTTAACACCTTTTCAACTAAATAAGTGTCTGGAAAAGCGGTTTTCTGCATTTCCTGTTCGTAAAACGCCCCGCTAATCGGGTTTCCCTCCATGTCGCGTAACATGTATACGGGTGGTCGAGTGTTACGTACCTTGTCCACTGCAAAAAGTTCTGTTGTCCAACTAGGCAAATAACCTTTGGAGAAACTCGAAGTCTTATATTTGGAAATTCTTACAATGTCGTTAACTTTGAACCGAGGTTTGTTTACTACTTTCTTCTTCTGAACAGGAGCTGTGTTCAGTTTTCGCGCCAACAGCTTTTCGTTAAAACGCGTTACCTCACTAGGTTTCATGCCGATAGATCTATGAACGCGATCGTTATATTTTGACAACAGTTTCGCTAAAAGCCCGTTTGTTGCCCACCTGTACGTGCCTTGGACTCCGAACTCTTTGCACATCCAGGTTTTCAGAGTGTGATTAAAACGTTCAACTACCGAAGCTTTTAGCGGGCTAAAAAAGCTGTAATGGTTTATTCCGTAGCGTTTCATCATGGCAGTAAATGTTTTATTGAAAAACTCTTTTCCATCGTCTGATTGAATATTTTTTGGCTTCCGCGGTGTATTTAGTATATCTTCCATAGCGGTCGTGACCGTCTTGGCGGTTTTGTCACGCAACGGTGCAGCAAAGGCAAACTTTGATAACACATCTATCACAGTGAGTATATACTTAAACCCGGCGTTCTGTCTTGCGTGTTTTTTTTAATTTCAACGAGATCGATTTGCCATATATCATCCAAGCCTTTAAAAAAAACATGTCGTCGTGGATATTGTTTTCTCGCTTGCTTATGCAGTTCTTCGACAATTTTTTTTAACATCATCGGACATCTTGCCGGTATCGTAATCGCTTCGAGAATGGACGATGCTGACTACAATATGATTTTATACAAACGTAACAGGTTCACTATTTCGTTAAACTCTCTGGAATGGCCGGTGTGACCAGCGTTCTTGGACATGTGCAACAGTCTAAGGCGATTGACCAAAGCGTTGGCGTTAGTGTTATTCAATCCACTGCCTCCAATGTCAGGCGGTGCTGCTGCTGTTTTGTGTTTCGGCGGAAACATACTCTGTATGACAGAAATGTATTTCCTCCCTTTATTGGCGTTTATTCCTCGTTTCGCAGAGTACATTTATTTGTGAGCATTGGTCATTACTAGTATTTCTCTATAAGCTTTTACATCGGAGGTTTTTATTACGTCCCTTTTTGGCACTTGCATAAAGAGTAGTTCCATAAGTCCAGGAGTGATTTCAAATCTCTTGTCTTTTACCATAACCTTTGTTGTGGTAAATGAAATAGCGCTGTCTCCTATACACGTGCCACCTTTCCCGTCAGGTCTAACACCGTAAGTCGTATCAAGTTTGTCACGATATACGGGAGACTGAAGCTTTTTAAAATATTTTTGTACTAAACTCTCTTCTGTTTGAGTCGAAGTATGCGCTGTTCTGTTTAACTCGTCACTACTTTCACCTTCATCCTCGCTATGTATATTTGTTCCTATCGATTTCATCTCCTTTTTAACTATTTCCTGTTTAATTTCAGACATGGGCAGTGGCATAGATTGTTTAATACTCTCAACAACGGTTTTCTGCAGTGGGGCAACCAACGGTTTGGTCGAAGCCTCTAGATACTTTTCGACGTCTTCTATATTCTGTTGTAAAGTTCGGTACTTCTCGCGAACGCTTTTTGTCAATTTCCCTTTTCACAGCTTCCTCCCGACTGTAGGCTCGAGCTTTATTTACTTTATTTTTTCGGTTCGTTTTTAGTTTGACTTTGCGTCTGTCCATAGCAAACGAACGTCTAATACTAGGGGGGATTTCGTATGGATGTCTCATTTATATTGGCCTTTTTTTCCAGCACCTCGTTTTTCCTTAGACATCACAGCGCCTCCTCCCAATTTGTTTTTGGTCTTCATTAATGTGGTGACGGTCCAGGCCGCTGCTTTCTCCCCTGCCGACGTGTTTGACGCTTTGAATATTTTCCAAGCTCTTTCTGCGAGTTCTTTGTCTGCCTGCTGTCTTCTATCAGAGTCTTTGGATTTCGAGTAATCTACATCGTGCAGCTTACACGCTTCGTCTAACGGATTGATACCCTTATCACCTCGCGCTAACCTCTTCTTTAGCTTAGTTCCTGGTCCACAAAAATTGTACCCTGGTATGTGAAGTTCTACAGGTAACAAATCAATCGCTTTGTTAATCACAGAACTCCCGCCGCCGCCTTTTGTTTTTCGCCTGTTTGTTGTCACATTTCGTTTCGTCATTTTGATCCGTTCACCAGTGGGACTCACCGTTGAATAGTTCATACCGTGGATTCTTTATTTATATCTGTCACAAAGGTGTCTAGACCGCATCTGTAGCGTTCTTTGTTCAATTCGTCGTCTTTACTGATCACCACAAAGGAATGGCGGTCTCTGTTCCAGCACTGGACACAAAGGTCTTTAAACTGCTTAAAAGACATATCGCTAGCACTAACGTGATCGTCGTAGATATGTTTCAGGTTCAACTCGTCTTGTTTGAATAATATTATAAGGTTTGCATTGTCCCGCAGCAGGTGTTTCGGTATGCGTGTGTACGATTGTGCGAGATAGAAACAATCGATCGATTTGTGTCTACCCATGGAGAAGTACGCACGCATATGGTCTTGTCGGTCGCAAGCTACGTCGTCAAACACAATTATCGAATTAGATTTCGCTTCGGAAGGACTTTGAACTTCCTCGTTGTTTTCAAACGTATAGTAGCCTATTTCCGAAACTTTACTGATTATTTGCGATAGGAGTAGATATTTGGGCTGATGCAATGATTTACTAAAGACGTATAAATTCGAGAATCGCAACCCTTGAGGTTCTGTAAGTAGGCTAAACATGAAACATGTTTTACCGCAGTTTGAAGGTCCGCAAATGATGCATCTGATTGAGCTTGGCAATAGAGGACCGTGTTTCTTTGCAAAACTGTTCACCGCTTGTTTAGTCAGTTTTCCCAGATCGGTATTAATGACAAACGCGTCACGTTGTTTTTCAAACTTCATCCCGCACACGTTAGTCGACAACAACTGGTAAGCCTCGTATAAAGCTTCGCGCATTTATATGTTGGAGCTCAGTCCAGGGTCAGGCTTTCGTTGAGATACACGCGATGTTGAAAGATGATGGAAAAGGACGCGCCAGGGCTGCGAAAAAAAGCCGGGAGGCGAGGTATGGCATCAGGAAGAAATATTGGTGGAAAACGATTTCAACATATTACGTTTGGTGATGTGATCAAACACGCAAGAGAGGCAGTTAGGGGGCAGGGAATCAGGTCTTCAAAAAGTTTGGAAACGAACAGGCGTCGTATGAGGAGTGCGACCATGGCGGTGCTGAAGGCGGTTCGAAAGTTTAAAAAGGCAAGTTGGTGAGGCCTGGTCGCCGTGGTGATGAACGAGTCTTACCTTTACCAAAGTCTGGAGGGTTGTTACCACTACTACCGATATTCGCGGGGCTAAGCGCTTTGGGCAGTCTCGCAGGTGGTGCCGCCGGAGTGGCAAAGGCGATAAACGAAACCAGAGATGCCAAGAAGAAGTTGGCCGAGTTGCAAAGACACAATGAGACTATGGAGGCTATTGCGTTGCGCAAGGGTAAAGGTTTGTTTTTGCGACCGCACAAGAAAGGGTTGGGTCTATACATGATGCCGTATCCGCAGTATGCAAAAAACTGCTAAGCATTCTGCCCAAAAGGGCATTGTACGATGTGGATCTTAAAACTTTAGCACGTGAGCTTCGGATACCAAATTTTAGGGGAGTTTTTATGCGTGACAATTTGCCTCAGCGACCGTGGCGACAAGAGTCGGCCATTGTTAACTTGGACAATTCCAGTGGACAAGGGTGTGTTTTAGAAAAAGCGGCAATCTTGTGGACTATTTCGACAGCTACGGTGATTTAAGACCTCCGTGTGAAATTCAACACTATCTCAAGGGGAATTTTATTTCCCACAACAGGACCACTTATCAGTTTGTCAATTCTAATAGTGAAACTTGTGGACAACTTTGTTTAGCATTTTTGTCCATGGTTAAATAAAAGGTACAAATATAAGTGTTGCGTTTCATTTCTTTGTCAGTCATGTCTTTGACATTTACCTTTACGGGCACAGAGTCTACTCTGTCAGCTGACTTTTCCCAGCTCTGGAACTGGACAGTGATTCGACTTGGGAAATAGGTCTGTTGAACTTCGAGTCGTTCAACTCTATTTCAAACGTGGATGTTGGCAATAACGTGTTCCACTTTAACAACGGTATGAGGGTAGTCATACCTACCGGTTCCTATGAGGTTTCGGATATTGCAGACTATTTACAGAAGATGCAGTGGAAGGCGGACAGGAAGCTGCATATCGAGTTGACTCCGAACAACAACACTTTGCACACCAATATCAAATGCAACTTTCCGGTTGACCTGACACCCGATGATTCCGTCGGTCGCCTATTGGGATTTAAACCGATCAAGCTGGAATCGGGCCAGGAACTAGGTACTACGGGGGTCACTGACATATTCAGGGTGAATTCAATTCTTTTGAACTGCAGCATCGCTACAGGGTCGTATATAAACGGACGACCTGATCACGTTATTTATCAGTTTTATCCTAGCTTCAGTCCAGGGTTCAAGATAATCGAAGAGCCTTCACCTGTGGTTTATCTTCCTATTACCAAGAACACTATAGACAATATCACGCTACAGATCGTAGATCAAGACGGACGCTTGGTGAATTTTCGAGGAGAACGAATAACTGTACGGCTACATTTGAGGCAACGACCTTGATGGGTTTCGTATACAGTCCAAAGAGAGTGGCCCGCTTGGTGCCTACGTGTTCCTATTTAATTACAAACACCAAGACGAGTGCCGTCAGTAGGCGTCAGTCTGTCAGGCTATTAACAACGAAAAACAAGAGGTTTTTAAGCTCTCTCGGCTTTACTGTGCTCAAATAATGAACGTTCAGGAGATCTTGTTAAGTGCTTCCTTCGACTCTAGCATAAGTCACGTTGCGTGGCACTCTCATCTTCCTTATGCCAGCATGACGCTTAACAACAGTGATGAGATACGTATTCCTATACAGCAACAAGATATTTGCGTAGTTCCTTCTATGAGCTATCTGTATGTTGAGGGTAAACTTTTGAAAGAAAACGGAAATACTGTCCCCAGCAGGACTAAATTTGTAAACAACGCTTTCGCTCATCTGTTCGATGAGATTCGATATGAAATTAACGGTATCGAAGTGGATCGTGTGCGAAATCCTGGGATCGCTACCACACCAAAGGGATACGCATCTTTTGATGGTGACACGCTCAAGTACATGAACAGCTCCGGGTGGGTGAGTTACTCTCAAAAATTGAACTCGTCACTTGACGAGGATGCTGTTGATAGCAATGGGAATTTCTGTCTGTGTGTGCGGTTGGCTAGTCTTCTCGGCTTTGCAGAAGACTACACAAAGATGGTTGTCAACGCACGCCACGAGTTGGTTCTCATTAGGTCGGCCAGTGATAAGAACGCTGTTCATTGGACACCCGGTCCTGACGTAGGGGGAGTTCCTGACACAAACGTTGAGAATGTTACAGTAAAACTACAAAAGCTTTGTTGGCGAATACCATACGTTACTTTGAGCGATGAGCAAAGGCTTACTTTGCTGAAACAACTCAGTCGGGGGACAAGTATCCCGGTGGAGTACAGAAGTTGGGAGTTATACGAATTTCCCTCACTTCCTAAAGCGGGGAAACAGTCGTGGACCGTGAAGACCGCGTCTCAACTCGAGAAGCCGCGTTACGTCGTGGTCGCGTTTCAAACCGACAAGAAGAACAATATGAAAGCAAATGCTTCTCACTTTGACCACTGCAAGTTGTCCCACATGAAATTACATCTCAATCCGATTAGTTACCCTTACGACGATCTCAAGCTGGATTTCGTTAATAACCGTTTCGCATTGCTCTACGACATGTACTCGAGGTTTCAGGAGTCGTATTACAATACACCGTCACGACCTTTGTTGACGAGGGATTTGTTTAAAAAATATGCTCCGATGGTCGTTATCGACTGCTCTAAACAAAATGAATCAATCAAATCAGCACCTGTAGACATACGTTTAGAGTTTGAAGCAGCGGAAGACTTTCCCGACCATACCGCTGCATACTGTCTCATTATTCATGACAGAGCGTTTACTTACAACCCCACCACTAACATGGTCAGAGTCAACAACTAAGCTCCGCCTACCGGATCACTACTTAAGACAGCTGGAGTCGCCTTCGCGCTCGTCATTCACTCTTCAGGCTTCGTCTCGCCACCACCGCTCCGCCATGATCAAGAAAGCAGTAATTGATTTTAACGCTTTTGTAAGCAAGAAGACTAACGATGTCATTATTAAGGAGTTGACTGTGGTGGATGTAGTGACAGGGTCTACTCAGCACTGGATATTCAAACCACCAAAGGACACGCCTAACTATTGGTCAGGCAGTTGCGCCATCGATCGCCACAACGAGTGGCTGAGCAAACATTATCACGGACTGGACTTTTGGTACGGATTTAGTAATTATGAAGACTTGATGTCTGGATTAAACCATGTTTGTTCCGATATGTCAGTGCTTTACGCGCCGAATCTCGAGAAGGCTAGAGTTTTGGAAAAGCTATTTGACGCGAGGCGACTGGTCTTTAGCCTGGAGGCACTCGGATGTCCTCCGCTTGAGAAGGCATCACTTTTTCCCGCGTTTGCGTTCCTAAGAGATGATGGTGAGGAAGACGGAGGAGTGGATGAGGTGGATTGTGCGGAAGCACCGAAGCAGTGTCTCTACCATCGCGTGTACTCACGAGGGTTCGTTTGTACTTTGGACAGTGCACAACGTCTTGCGAAGTGGTGTGACGACAACATAGATCTACTAGACCTACACAAAGCTTCGGTTAGGGCCAAGACCTTTGTCGCCTGGAAACAGTCTTCGCCTTCTGCCAAGGAACTTGCAGATTCTGGATTCGTACGTGTGCATTCTACTCGCGACGCTACCAGGTGTGTTTACTGCGGTGTGGTGTTGTGCAGGTGGGAAGATCACGACGACCCTGTCGCAGATCACAACTACAATTCACCTTTCTGTAAGTTTGTTCGTTTTAACTTGCAACAGAAGAGGGATCAACTAATCAAGGAGAAAAGCGACAAGTGTAGACCTACTTGTTGCCAGAAGAACAAGGGAGACATCTCCGATTTTAGTGAAGACGACTTTCAACTACGGTACGGAAATACTCCTGATTTTACTGAATCTGATTTGATCAAGTGTTGTCACACCTAAGTATGTCGCAGTTCTACAAGAATATGAGGAAGGTCACCTTTTGTGATCCAGTCGTCACCACGTCTTTCGAGTTGCCGGCTGATGAAGACAGGACGTCGAACTACGTGGCGGATCATGAACAGTTCAAAATGGTAATATGGAAGTTCGACACGACCCTGACTGATTGTCTACTTAAAAAAAATCGTCACATGTCAACTTGCAGTTTACTTAATCACGCTAATTGTAACCTGTTCACTAAAAAATAAATGCTTTTTTTCTATACACCTTTTTTTTACCCCCCTCAGCTACCGATCGGAGCTTTAAAGGACAAACTACCTGCAGCAACCGCCGGGCGGTCAACTGGTACCAGCCGACCATATTTCAACAAACTCAGATTTGGCCAAAGTCGTCATTTCTCAACATTTCAACAAACTCGGATTTGACCAAAGTTACCTCAGGCAAATATACCTACTCGTTTGCTTATATCTATTCAAAGGGTAATCCCTTACTTCTAACGGCAACTTATTAAACAGTTTTAAACCTATAACTTCATAGCTGTTTAATGATTTTTAAAGTCTATTAATGTTATTACAGTTTCTGGTATTATATGAGTGTATATCCTCTCTAAGTTGATGATCAGCCAAATTATTCTTAGTATATATCAAGGTAGTATAATATATAAATTAAAACTGATGTCATTACTCTTAGACTAATAAAGGTTTACAGTAATCAATTGCATGTGAATCAGTAATAATCCTAATAACTTGTTTTGAAGTAGAAAGATGCTTTGGACATGGCTAGAGTTTACCCATAATAGGATTCCATATCTACTTATAGCAAATGTTATATGACTTTTGCTAAATGTTAGATGTAGCAGATTCTGCTATAAGTATTTTCGAAAATGTTATATAACTTTTGTTATATGTAACATATAGCACGTTTTGATACGTAGTGTAAACCCCCGGCTTTAGTTGTGCAACAAAATTACAAATAAAGGGATTATCAAAAGCCAACTTAGAACACGGGACCGCAGGATCGTGGATCTGACGTCGTACTCCAGAGGAAGTTATTAAAGTTATAAAGTAGAATAAGGTCCTCTGATAGTAAGGATATTTATGGCTTATTCAATAGCATGTTAAAGAGTATTGCTAACTGTATAAATTATCCACTTACTTTTATTATTAATAAGTGTCTTGTTGAGGGTATTTTCCCTGATAAACTTAGGTTGTCAAGAGTAGTACCTATATTTAAGAAGGGGGAAAAACCTCTCCATCGTCCAATCTCCATATAACTCAATTTGTTCAAAAGTGTTAGAAACTATTATTTATAATAAGTTATGTAGCTACTTAAATCAGAATAACATTTTTTGTAAAGAACAATTTGGTTTCATGAAAGACAAATCAACAGTTTGATGCTTTATTGGATTCCTTAGTAAAAAATGTTTTGTGGGTGTTTGAGAAGAAGGACTTTGCTCAGGTCACCTTTGACTGTGTCGACCATGTATTGCTTTTGAATAAATTGTTTTTGATGGCTTAGACAATATCAGTATTAGGATATTTAAGTCTTTTCTTGAAAATCGAAAACAGATTGTTTGTATAGGTGATGGGAAATCTGATATTGCAGAAGTAAAGTGTGGAGTCCCTCAAGGCTCAGTTTTGGGACCTTTGTTGTTTATCCTGATGATGAATCTTCCTCGCTCTGTTAATACTTTTTCAATTTTACATGCAGATGATACTAACTTTTTTAATTCCAGTTCTGACCTTAATTAACTTGTAGATGTAACCGAAAATACCCTTTCAGAAGCTTCTATGTGGTTCAGAGCCAATGGTTTTTTACTAAATGAAAACAAACCCAAACAATGTTGTTTAGCTTGAGAGATGTTCCCTTTTAAAATAGTTCAAACCATGTTAAATTCTTAGGTGTTACGGTTGATAGTAAGCTGACGTGGGAACCACATGTTAGGTATATTAGTGGAAGGCTTTCTAGAGTAATTTATTTACTGTATTACAAAATTTAAAGAGTCATATATCTACTAATAAGTATGCGAGATGTGATGGGTCGAAAACCCTAAAAGTAATTAACTAATTCATCGTAGTAATCAAATTCATTTAAACAAATAACGTAAAATAATATTAAAGTATAGAATCAGGATGTCGGGAAAGATTTATTCAGTTGCAACCAACGGCTAAAATATTTTCAAGTCTCAACGAGAAAAGCGGGAATCACGGGAACGGAGAGTTACCGTGAGTGGTTCAAATGAAGTAGTACAAGGGACGCATCTCATTGGTTGAGCGACCACGTGACTTATCCCACCGACGGACAGGGACGCGGAGGTCCGGGCATTATGTGCCGAGCACCCATGGCGGTTGGACGCGTATCATACTTAGTACCGAGCCCTCGAGGCAGTCAGTCGTGTTAAATATACTTCTTATCGAGGACCCAAGGTGGTTAGTCTTGTTGCACTGTACTCCGAGCTCCCATGGCGGGTGAACGCGTATTAGACATTGTGCTGTGAACCCTCGATACGACCACTTGTGTTAATCAGACTTTGCGTTGAGGACCCGAAATCCATAGTCGTAGGCGAGAGTGTCGAGTTAGTACACGGGACGCAAGGCCCTTAGACACGTGTAGACTTTCAAGACCCGCTTCGAGCAGTTATTAGACATTTAGACTCTTGTGCATTTAACCCTAAGGGTGTCGAGCCACCGTTAAGGAACTTTGCGTTCAACAATCGACTTGACGCGCGGACCACAGACGTTTATCATGCTGGGAGGTGAGACGAACCGACGGGCCACATCGCTGACTACAGAGGCGGACGACCTGGGGGAAAATCAATCAGCTAAGTGGAGTTTTCACCATTCAGTGAACTTATTTGAGTGTTGATTCCATGTCTAGATTTAAACTTTAACATTGACTTAAAATCATAACCTTAATAATTATTAATATTTTCTCTGTATTCATTTTCATTTGACAATATGTATTAAAGAAATCTTAATTTTGAAACTTAACTTTTGTTTTTATTTAGATACACTTTAAATTCTTATTTTTATTAAAAAGCGACCCTGAGATTAATTTAAAAAAGAGCTCTGCTAAATATTGACCGAACTTGTGGATATGAAGTACAAAAACTGAGAACCAAGTCGGTACAATAAGACATTTAAAATATAAATATTAACCATCAAGTAAAGAAGCAGAAAAGCACCGTTTCATAATGGCCCCCAACTCGTGGCGGTAATTTATTCTTAATAAATTATCAAAAGAACTTAAGTATTTTTGAATAAAATTAAAATTTTTTGTTTGAATAAATTTAAAAAAAAATTAAAATGTCAAGTCAAAGGGTAGGATGTTATGTTTAAGTATATGTAGTGATGTTAAGGGTTCAGTGGTAGCTTAGATGAGTAAAGCCGGATCCGAATCATCTGACGACAACCTACCTTTAAACTTATTGATTATTAATCGAATAAACATGGAGGAAGATAATGATTTGAGTATAAATTTTGATGAAAACAATGCAGAAATTGAAATTCACAAAGAAATTGATAGGGAACTAGCCAACCGGAGAGATGATGACAAAGATAATATAAAATCAGATAGTAACAGTAATAAGTCAGAATCAGTAATAACAAATATGGAAGAATATGTAAAAGAAGTAGCATTGGGGGGTGATCAGTTGTTGTCTGGTGTAAATAACCAGCCAGATAATGTAGGAGTGACGGGGGTAGTGTAGTCAAACAGCCGCAGTTGTCTGACATGATGGCTATGTTACAAGGTTTTATGGGGCAAGTAAATCAACAGTTCAATGAAGTAATAGTAACGTCTAGGGAGCAAATGAATAAAAATTCTCTTGAAATGAATCTAAAGTTTGGGCAAATGGATCTAAAGTTTAATGAAATAAAAGGGGAAATGTGCAGTAAAATGGATGAGAAATTTGATAAAGTTGCAGCAGATAATAAGGTCATTATTGAACAATTAAAGGGTAACGTCACAACTGTTACGGCTAAGGTAGAGGTAATTGAAGGAGAAGTAAGCACTCTTAAGAGTGATGTTGCTAATGTAAGACAGGAAGTAGAGAGCAAGGTACAGGCGCTCAATGTTGAGATTACTAATAAAATGGACCAATATTGTAGTGAGACTACCAGTGAACTCGTTAAAAGTAAGGAGGATCCGCGTAAATTTAAGTCTGGGTTCGAAATCGAGCTGGAGAAGTGGAAAGGTAAATTTGGGACCGAGTTAGAAGCGCAGGTAAGGCAGGAAATATCTCAGTACGATGAAAAAGTAAATGATAAGATAGTAAATGTTAAGAGTGACCTGATAGAGATAATAAATGAACTTTGTAAAGAAATTGCCGAATTAAGGGGTAAACCTGTAGCAAGTAACGTTAGTGAAAGAAGTAATGAATATAATGAGTATGTAAAAAACGTAGGGTCAACGAGTAAAGCTGCATCAAACTTGGCAGAGGGATATTTAGTTGACTTTCATGGGGACAACGAAAGGTTCACTCACCCTATGTATTTCCTTAGGTTTGCCAAAGAGTTCGTAGAAGTGTCAGACGGTAGTTGGGAAAGTAACAAGTTAGTGTTACTTAAGTATTTGAAAGGGTCAGCAAACGTATGGGCGCGGGAGATAATAATGTGTCTTAGTAGCTATGAGGAGTTTGAGTCTGCTTTTAAAAGACAGTATTGGAATAGGACCATGCAGCGACAGTGTGAAAATGAATTACTGGGTAGAGGAAATTTTGTAGTAGGAAGAACAGACCTTGTTTCCTATGTAAGCAAATTGTATGATAAGAATGTATATCTAGACAGGCCCCTCAGTATGTTAGAGTTTATAGATGAGGTATGCAGACATCTGCCGCAGAATATAGGACTATCGTTGTTGTCACTATCTAGAGCAAGTGGTGTAAACACCAAAGGAGACTTGATTACGTTGCTTAAGCAAGTAAGTGTAGTTATAGACAGACCAATGACACAACGCGATAACGGGCCACCCGTTAAAATAAACTCAGATAATCGAGGAGGTGACACTAGGCCGACGGGGAACTTTAGACCTAATCAAGGTAAGTTTGTGCCGTACCGCCGGTATGAACAAGAGAATGGTAGGGGTAATGCTGACCGCCGTAGATACGAACAAAATACAAGGAGGTATCAACAGAGTAACGAAAGACGTGACGAACAAAATGGCGAAAGGAAAGATAGACCTAGTATATGAGATGAGGTTGCGAGCGTTCGGGTAAATAACCAAAAGGTTAACGTGCTAAGAACAGGTCAAGATAACAGTATAAGTAAAGTAGAGCCGAATATTGAAAATTTTCAATTATTGTCAGATAGTTTTGGAGTAAGATTGGGTAACAAAATATTAAACTTAAATACTAAACGCTCGCAGCAATGGAAGACTTGTATTAATTTTTGTGTTGGTGGAAATAAGATCGAGGACTTAATTAAGTTGATTGACGAGAAACCAGATGAGTTAGGTTGTAATGTAGTAACATGGATCGGAGCGAATAATCTATTGAGAGGTGACAATGTTGAAAAAGTATGTTCGTTATATAAGCAGTTGTTAGGCAAGCTGGTAAAGTTGCAGAAAAATGTATTAATAGTCGAAACGCCAGTTATTCTAAAGCTAAGTCAAACGGACAGGAACCATGTTCAAAATTTTAATGACATAAATGCATACTTAAAAACTTTTGACGGGTTGAATAAGATCAAGTTCTTAAAAGTAAATGATCTATTGCTAAGGAATGGTCAAGTTAATGAGAACTTATATGAGAAAAACATTAGGATGGGGAATAAGATCTACAGTGATTTGGTACACTTAAATCAGGAAGGACTACAATTAATTTTTGATAAGTGCGTCGAGTTTATCCGAATAAACAAAAAGTCAGTTACGCGCCGAGTAAACACATGCCGAGTTGATGGGGATACCCGAACTGCACAGTTAGTGGGGGGTCCCGAGCTAAGGGAAGAATTATTAGACGAGAGTAATTAGAACAATCCAGTTTCCAATGTAGTAGGAACCGAGCTCCCGGAGTTAATAATTAATGTAGGAAAGACCGAAATTAGATGTATCGTAGATTCTGGTTCGCAAGCAACGATTATGTCGGAGGAAATTTATAATACTATCAAGCAGGAAAATAATTTTAACATACCAGAATTACCTGTAACTAATGTAACTATACAAGGCGTTACTGGAGTCCGATCGAAGAAAATACATCACCAGGCTTATGTTCCATGTAGTATAAATAATGTATGTTTTGATATCCCTTGTTTCATTGTGAGAAATATTCCAATAACAGTTATATAGCATTTTCTATTTGATTCGCACAAGAGTGTACGGGAGAGGCGGGACAGTGCGGCCTAGTTCTTTCCCGCGCCACACAACCTGTCACCGAGCCGAGCGCTAGTACTTAGATATTTCCTGCGCCACCCCACGCGTCATTTGACCCGAGCACTAGTATTACGTTTTCCCGCGCATTCTGTCACCCGGCCGGGCAGTATTGCTACTAATAGTTGGTTTTTACAGTGTACGGTGTATTATGAGTGCCTAACTTTACATAAAAAATGGATTAGATTTTTGAGATGTTGGTATTAGTTTTTATCACTTATTCAACTATTTTATTGTATTTTTAGTAAATACAAACAGATTTAATGTAATTTTGATGTTTTTTTCTTACTCCTGAAGGTCACATTTTGGTATAAAAGGGTTACTCCTGTAATACAGTACACAATGGACGTTCAGGAACTTCCGTACTCCCCAAAGGGTTAAGAGGGGAAATTCCCCCTACCCCCCCCCCAGGAATATTAAGGGGCAACATATTTTGTATTAACTCTGTTGGTCAATGCTAAATTGACAAGCATATCAAGTTTGAATGAAACTGATCAGTAAATAAGAGAGAAATAGTAATTTTTGTATTCCCCATAAGAATAACATTGGACAACGTACTGCGTTTACCGCTAAATTTAAATTTAAATTTTCTCCGAAACCAGCAATCGTAGAATAGTAATTCAAAATACTAAATTATTTAGTTTTTTGAGCTCTTTTTAATGGTGAATAGTAATATTTTTTTAATGGTGAATAGTAATTTTTTTATATTTATGTATTTTTATGAAAAATCCAAAAAACTGAATTTTGGATGTTTTAAGTCCTGTAATTTCTGAACCCGAATTTTTACAGATATGCGAGTGGTGTCATTTTGTTAAGTTCTACAAACGACTAAAGTTTAATGAAAATCGTTAGAGCCGTTTTTGAGAAATTTGGATTTTTCATGTTTTTTGGCAGTTTTTGGGGGATAATTACCCTTAATAATCAAAAATTCAAAAAAATGAAAAAAACGCCTGGAGATATCGTGAATTAGTACCTACATACCAAATTTTATCAAAATCGGCCCATTGGTTAGGGCTCTAGCTCTGTACACATCCACACAGACACAGACACACACACGCACACGCACACGCACGCACACGCACACGCACACACACACACACACACACACACACACACACACACACAGACAGACATCACGTAAAAACCACTTTTTTGGGTTCAGGGAGCACCAAAACGAATATTTCCACTAACAACTCAAATTCGAAAATTTTGACGAAAACAATACTTTCTCCATATACTATGTAAGAGGGAGAAAGTAAAAAATTACAATGAAGAGAGATGACTCGCCACATGCTCCAAGTTGGGGTCAACGTGGTTCAAGAGGATAAGTAAGTAAGTAAGCAAACATTGAAATCACCCTCCTTATATATAAAAAAAATTTAATATATTTGTTTTTCGTATGAAAGTGATGTTCCTGATGAAAATGAGTGTCACTTACGGTATTTGCAGCTAAAAATCGTTCAAGAGTAGAATTATTGGAAATAGACTTGAAGGATCATTTTTACCTGAAATGCATTAAGTTAATTTATGAAATTTTAAATCAATTCCTGGTAGGCCTAGCCTAAGAAAACTCCCATATGACTCCCAATACTCTCAGGACCGACAGTCTATGGTAACCCTGTAATCACACAATTATCTTTCAAGAAAACACCAAGTCAGAGTCCATAGCAAAGGGGGCCTCTCGGCAGCCCTATTCCCTACGGTTTAGAAGCTAGCTCAAGCTGTCCCTTGAAGTGAACTCTCTTTTAATTGCAGAACTTACTCCATTATAAGCTATGCCATACAAATATTACTTTTTATTTACTTTTATTATTACTTTTTTATTACTTTTTATTTTTTTATGAGAGGTGAATCTTTTACTCTATGATTCGCAATATCCTGCTTCTCTTTCCTCATGTTCTACCTGAGGTACATATACAGGTTCAGTATAGGAGGTATTGGCATAGCACAATAGGAATAGCACTCCTTACTTCCATACACCTAGATATAGCCTACCATTACTTACATGTTATAGTATGTAGGATTTGCCATCTTCCCACCTCCGTATCCAACTTTTGTGCGAATGACCCCAACTTTGCCCCCGTACAAGGAGTCGATACCCCAAAAGCATCCCATGCCGAAGGTGGCCTTCTCAACGGGTATGTTAACATCATGTAACAACTCCATGGGAGACTAAAACATACATCTTCTTTAGCTTTCCCATTTTTGGCCTTAAGCTTAGTTCTACGTATTAAAGTCTCAGTTAGACATGGCAGAGAGAGGAGTAGAGAGCAGGTCTGTTGCTTGCCCAATGAATTGTCACTTACAACTGGCTCTATGAACAGGAATGTTTGTTGCTGCATATCTACAGAGGTGTTTTGTTAAAAAAATGTACTTAAGTCAACGAAAGTAAGGGATCTGGAAAGGACTCCTCATTTGATACTCAAGAGTTAACTTATGCAGAGCAAACCTCAAGTTGAGGAAATAGGCTTTAACCCTGCGAGCGCCAATATGACGATAATCGTGATTTCAAGTTGGTTCACCGTTACCGGTATGGTGGAGATCATTATATAATGACATATTTTTATCAAACAGCTATCAAGTATTGAAAACGAGCGTGAAGTTGCATACTTACCTAATTCTGAGGTCAACAAAATATCACATTCTAAACTTCAATTTCTTATACTTGGTTCCAAATTTTATTTGGTTAATAATTTCCAAAATGTTAAAAGTAAACATTTATTAAATAATGATTGAATTAGACAGCGAGTGAAAATTCTGAGAGGTTGATAGTAAGTTACTGTGAATTTTACCCAGAAGATCGCTGTATACTTTACTTTTGTCCTTGGGCTTTACACATCTTCTGTGAAAATGCTTTGTAAAAATAACTTTCTAAAAATACTTTCTCATAAACAAAATTACTCTAGTGTAGGAAGGCTTTATACAAAGTTAAATAACCAGAAATCATAAACTATACCTGAGGAAATTAGGGCAGGATCCTATGTGATTTAAACCAATAATGAAAGTGAGAAAGCTGATAGCAATAATAACAATAACCACAAGTTTTATTGAAAGTCTTCGTTTTGTAAGAATCTGTAGTCTAATAACCTAAAAAGTAGAGAAACATAAAAACTTACACCTTCAGTAAATCTACTTGAGCCTCTTATAGTGCTTGAAATGTTAGTGAAAATCGCTTTAAACATTAATTCAGTCGTTTCTCTAACAGGTGAAAGCTATTGTATACGTATAGCCCCCTTAGTCCTTGTGTAATAACCTATCCAACTCTCGCCCTCTTTTTTTGATAGGGCTTGACACTTAATATTTGACACTGACACTGACTGTGCTTTCTGCTATATGAGCACTTTTTCGCCTACGGTATGATGAGGTTATCGTTTGTTACGGTTGTTACGATATCGAACAATTTCATCAACCAATTGTTTGTTTGCTTTAACCTTTAACGAACGAATTTATAATCGTTGCTCACTGTCTGATGAATTGTAACTTTCTGGTTAATCGACAGGCTTCGGCAGCCCAGTGGATAATAAATAAATAAATAATATTTTATTGTCATTAAACCAAAACATCAATAGACTAAGTCAAACTAATACTACGGCCTAAACATACTGACAAACATAACATTTAATTACAAATACAAATTAACAATTAATTGTCACATACCGAAAATAAAATAGACAGCCTATATGACAAATTTCAAGAGTGTCATTACAAAAGTCAATAAATATAATTCTGAAGTTCAAAGAAGTCATCTACAGTAAAGGGTTTATCATTATAGCCAATCATACAACGTTTGAGTAGGTATATTTGCCTGAGGTAACTTTGGCCAAATCCGAGTTTGTTTAAATGGCGTGGTAACTTTGGTCAAATCCGAGTTTGTTGAAATGTTGAGAAATGACGACTTTGGCCAAATCGGAGTTTGTTGAAATATGGTCGTGTGCGAGTTGGCGGCCGGACCGGCGTGCGGACGGTCAAGGTCGGCGAGACTGTTTCGGACTGGTGAATGATAATGAGGTTGCAGTTTCGCATGCAGCTGGGGGGGCTGAATGTCAATGAGGCAATTCGGGAACAGGAAACTCTCCGAATATAAATGATTACAAAAACGCATAATGCAACTGCAAAAGGTGACTGTATATTGGCAAGTAAAGAACGACTTTGCCTCGAAATGCTGGCAAGTGAGTATAAAAGATTTGAATTGAAGGAAATGCAGCACAGTCTTGCAATGGCTCGAGTAGTACTGTAGTTTCTTTTAAAATCGGTACGTCAAGTGAACGTGTGGCATTATTTGCCTTTTTGAGACAGCATTACCATTTGTCGGGAGCGTTCTTTGAAGTGGTGGAGCCACCAACGAACTTCACTCCAGGTAAGAGTATAGGATTAAGTATACAAGAGTTTCGATCAATATGTTTATTTATGTGAAAAATTTACAGTTGTTATTGTTTGAAAATTTCCACAACCGGTGATCTGTTAACGACTCCTGTACACTTTAGGCGGTAGTCGCCTGTCGACAGTTTGTACACTTCTGTCTGGCAAAGAGATCTCGCAAATCGTTTAGGTAGGAAAGCTATAACTTTTTTATTGTCGACAACCAAGTCGACAATAACTGAAACGCCGTAGACCTGATGTGTGTGGAAACGCATGCCGACAATGGGGTATCCCGCTGGATCAGTTAGGTCCGTCAGATTGACTCGTTCCGGCCCCTCTACCTCCTTCAGCTTGTTAAGTTTCTCCATAAAGTCAGCCATGCTGAAAACCAACAGTTATTAAAATAAAATTAATTAGTGATTATCAACTAACTCTTTCGAAAAAATACTGACAATTGGTGGCAACTGTGGGAGGAAAAAACTAGTGTTCAACTTACCTAAGAAATTATATTTTGTATGTTAACTAATTCTTTAGAGTTTAACTTAATTTACCACAAATATTAAGAAAATGAATTCTTCAATTCTGTAAGGCAGATCACTTGTTCGAAACTGCAACATTTCATAAATTTGTTTATAAATATGTATGTAAATAAAACAATAAATATAGCCTACCATCACAACACTCATAAGTAATATCCATTTCACACCCCATGTAGTCAAGTTGTCACACCATTGTCCAATAGGCCTATATAAATATATAGATCAAACAGATTACAAGTACCCCAATAGCCTAGTTAAAATATTGGAGTAGCCTATATATACATATTAAGTAAGAATAACAGCATACTTGAGATATTTAATAATGTATGTTATTTCAAACACAAGCTAAAATAAACTTAATATATATAAAATAATAAAATCTCAAATCTCAAATTTTGAGTAATTATAATTTTATACAGTACCATAAATCTGTGTAGTGAAAAGTGCCATTAGTGACTACATTATCTAGAAAACACGAAATACATTGTTACCCTGGACACGACCGTCTCGCGGCAGTAATGCACCTGCCTTTTTTTGACATTGAACCGGTTACTTTCACGATCCGGTTCGTTCCAGTGACAAAGCATGGAATAGGTTTGGTAGAAGCGTTACGTTACAAAGAGTTCCGTTCCTACTTGCTGTTCCTCTTGCTGTTCCTCGACTCTAGTCGAGAATCCATTCCATCATTTTGTTTGGAGTGAGTGGAAACTTTCTCTTAGACCGCTTGGACCGCTTTCCCTAAAAGGGTTTGTGTTCCCATTGACAGAATACTACTAGCATTGAAAATTCAAAACAAATTTTTTCAGTCAACACACTAAAAATTAGTAAAATCAAACTTTTTTGCACAGTTTTGATTTATGTCGAGGCAAAAGGTAAAGTGTTTATACGAAACATTGATATGATTGATAGGTTTTAAAAAAAATATTGCAGTTGTCAAAAAACAGTTCCTATTGACAACTGACATTAATACTAGCTAATATTTCAGTAATCAAAATTTGTCCCTACTAAGTGATCATTTTCGAAATAAGTTACCAAGATTGTGCACAAACCTTGTGTTACTGCACATGGAAAAAAATTATTTAGGCCGTTTTTTCTACAAACCTCACGACAACAACCACTTCTACTGTGTACAGCCCGTTGAGTTAGGTTGGCCTAGGAATTGAGAATCAATCAACTTCAAGATAGAAGCTGCATTCTCTTGGTAAACAAAAATCTGTTGGTGCTCTACTTAATTATAGGCAGTTAATTTTGATAGAATATAAATCTACCTAAACCTTACTTAGATGTGAAACTGTAGCCTACAACATGCTGGCTACCCACATCTAATCGATGACCCATTAAAGAGCCTTAAGAAGAGGTTACAGAAGGGTTTGGACCGCTTTCCCAAGAAGCATTTAATTGATCTCAACAAAATGCTTCCGGCGTAAGACTATAAGTTAACTTCTTTTAAACTTAGTGGTACATCGTTTAGTATTCCACTAAATTGTTGTGACTAAGTTAAGGACTGAATTAGTCGTTTAAAGTAGTCAAATTAATATTTAAAACACTATAAGTGTCTGATTCGTTATTATATGTGATCATTGTGGTGTAAATAATCATATTTTTACAAATAGGCTTAACTAAATCATTAAATCACTCTCTTTTAATTCGATATGTATAACCTATACTCTGCTGGGTAATACTGTAAGGAGAATACTCTAGATAACTTATTTATCCATTTTAAATCCACCCATTAACTAAGATTGTATTAAACAACACAAATTGCACTGTTTTTATATGGTGTCATATAATTAATTATAGTTTTGGATACTAACATTGAGTAAGGCCATAGATTAAGGAGTAAGTACTACCATAGATTAAACATACTCCTTAGTATTCTTAATCTATGGTACTACCATAGACTAACTACTGTAGTTAGTCTACGGTACTACCCTCAGGACTATGCTATGGTGGCTAAATAAAATAATATAGGTTGAGCTTATAAACAGTTACAACGCCTACAACGAAGCTATATTCAGTACTTCATTCCGTTCTTTTTCACTGTAACGTGAGAGAAGCACTTTGTCACAGTTCCATGGAACATGTTCCAAAAGTTCCAAAAAAAAGGCAGGTGCATTACTGCGGCGAGACGGTCGTCCCTGGACCACATGTGATGATGATGAAGAAGATGCTTTTGCGAGGTCTTACCAATTATGAAGCCTGAGTGACTAGATGTTTTTCTATGGGTCTCATTCCCAAATTCAAAATAAATCCCTTTAAAACAGTAAATTAGACACTAAAAGTCTAATTAGAAATAGGAGAAGATCTGGGACTATCGAATTATACTCCTTTTATTAACAGGCAAAGAAGAGATAGTACCTAGAGAAGAAATTCAATTTGGTAATATGCATCCAATTTTACCTAGCCCATTTTTGATCTTCAAGGACTAAGCCACCTTCAGTTCACGGGGTGGACTGAGTAGCTCCAGCAACTGATAAACATTTCTAACTAATTGAACTTTATTTCGAAAACCTAAGAGTTATTTAATATCATAAAGACTTTGAACATTTAATAGAGTTTTAGGCCAACATGTGCTCATAAACAAAATTGTTATCCATCCTAATCAAATCAATCCTATTATAACCTTTTTTTGCTTAAGACTTACCATCAAAGGCCAAGATCAAAATTTTAATTAAAAGAGATTTTTATATAATTATTTACAAGAATTTGTGTGAGAGAGAGAGAAACCCCGGCACGAACCTCAATCCCTGGGATTATCTGTCAAATTTGCAATACCGACTGTAGCTGAGGACATTGTTATTATATATTAATAAAAATAAGATTAGGACCCACCCCATGTTTTGTAAATATATTTGTAAAACCCTTAGATTTGCCAATGATACACAGTGTAAATATATCGAATAAACTAGTTTCGTTATTATTGGATTTTGAGTGGTCATTTTAGAAGGTATAGTTAGTTTACAAAACAAATGCTAAAAGAACTAGTGTTGTTTATTGATTTCCTACCACCCGTATCAACGTTGATAGATTAACATAACCTGTATGAAAATTTAAAAATAAACTTAGGATAATGCTGTCTAAATTTACCAATTAATTTATAACTAGCTTATTCTCTAAGCTTCAATTGGTTTAAATATAATTAAATGGATTATATTAAATTATTTAGTTCAAATCGATTAAATAAATATTCTGTAGCGATTTAAACTGAGGACAGCTTTGTAAAAAAACAACTATGAAAGTGGAATAATATTTCAGCGATTACACAGTTGTTTAACCTAATATATATATATATATATATTTTCCAGCCATTTTACTATTATACATTTTCAAATGCTAGTACTGACTAAATGAATAAATTTAAAGCCTATACTATAGTGATAACATGTTTAACAATTTATAAATTATATACGGCGGTTCATTGAGAAATGTTAGCGTTTCTAAAGTTCCTAGACTGGTCAACTGAACGATTGTAATCTCTAAGCATGTGTAATAAAATACCTTTCGATCAATATAAGAAAAAAGTGTTAACTGTATGTACAACTCATGGAATAATCCATTTGCACCTTTTTGCGTGTGCCTAAAACAAGGTTAAAAGAAAACGAAACCAATATACTGTTTATATTTTAGGATCAACTGATGGGGCAGAAGTTTTTTCCAATTGCAAAACAACAGTGGGATAATATTACAGCTATTACACAGCTTAGGTTATATATTCTTAACTGCCAGAGTCAAATAAAATAGCTTCTGCACATAAATCACAGTCAGCTTTGCGAATTAACGCTGTAATAATAAACATTCTAATGGTATTTTATTGTGTTTCAGCCGGACTGCTGAGGGCGCAAGACTACTCAACGTTCGCGGCTGAACCTAAGTACGGCCCGCCGCCTGCGCTCCCGTACAACCCGCGCGGCCCGCAAGTGTCTGACCATCATCAAGAAACACAACAACTACAACACCAACTACAGCATCATCAAGAAACACAACAACTACAACACCAACTAACAGCATCATCAACAACAACAACAACAACATCAACAAGAACTGCAACATCATCAACAACAACAACATCAACTGCAACATCAACAACAACAACTACAACATCAACAACAACAACTACAACATCAACAAGAAGAATCGTTTATCACAATCTCTGACGATGAGGACGATTCGTCGTCCGGATACTCCTCACCTGCTGATTTAGAGTTAATTTTACAATATATCAATAATGCCTAAAAAACTGTGTATTTATTTACATCCTACAACCAACAAAGTTTTGCCTACAAATTATTTAGGTTGAAAATAAGTTACAATAAAGAAAGCTATATAAAAAAAAACAATAATGTTTTGGTTTGTCATAAACTTTCAAACCACTACTGCACATTGTATGAAAAATCAAAATGTGGGCAAAAGTGTACATGCATAAAAAAGTAGTAGTAAAATGTAAGTTCTGTAAAGAAAAATGCGCACAAATGTATCCAAACAGTAGTGGGAAAATGTGGGTTCTGTAACCAAAGTAATTCGCCGATATAAGTAAGTACTGGAATATTAAAAAAAGTAAAAGTAATAGAAAATGGGGGGAAAAGAGAATAATCGTATGCATTAGTGGGGCAAGAAAAAAGTTACTTACTCGGATGCGTTGACTGCTGACAATTGTTCAAGAGGGACTGATTCCAACTCCAGTCTGTGATGGGGTTATATAAGCTTGACCTTGAGCCTGCGCAAGGGCGAAAGGAAGTGTGCCTTCCCGTTTGGCAAGCTCTGGAGGTTGACGGCAAGGTACTTCCCGCCTTCCATGGCTAGGGTACTTGTGTGCCTTGCTGTGACGACAAGGTACTTCCCTGTCCAGGGTACTTCCTTGTTTGGCAAGCGGTGGAGGTCGACGGTACTTCCCTGGCGGCCAGCTGGTATAAAACTTCCCCAGTTCCCCTCTGGTCGGCACTCGACTTCATCGTCTCTGGCTAGCAACAGCAGCCATGGACTTGCTAGAGTGTTTTATCTGTCACAAAGCATTGTTTCGCACAGAGCAGGCTTTAGCCAGACACCAGCAAATGTGTCTGGCTGTAAAGTCGTTTTTCACTGGAGGAGGAGGGCTACAGTCCACACCATCTACCAGCGGCACTGCTGAGCGGCAACCGTCATCCAAAAAGCGTCAGCGTTTGTCTTCTCCAACATCGTCGGAGGAGAAACGTCAGCGTGAGAAAAGTCCAGACCAACCTACACTTCAATGGCAGCTGAAAAGGGGCCTGCTCAGCGCTCGGGACTACACGATCGACAACCCACAGCAACACTACGCGGACCTGAAGCAGTTTCTCGAGACTGCCACGCCAGTGGTTGAAGGTATTCTCAAGAACGAACTAAAAACCACTAATAGCCTTAAGTATTATTTAGTTTTAGAAGCGGTGTTCAACCATCCGGATGGGATTAGTGAGCAATTTAATTTTAAAGTCCCCATAAAAACCATTTACATTTACACTGATGACTTAGTAACTATCCTTCGGGAGGATTTTGCGAAGATACTCCACGAAGCCGGTGAATTCGAGGGGAAAAACAGTGGATGGGGCCTAGACCACCCATCGACGCTTACGGTTAAAATCAGCAGGTTTAACTATAAGAAAACCTGTAAAGCGTTCTCTTCAGAACTGCCCAAAAGATTGAAAAACAGGAAAGCTACTATCAACGTTCGAAACTCTGATGACAGGTGTTTTTACTACGCGATGATGGTAAAACACCTACCAAACTTCAATGATGACAGCGTACTAAACGAGCAATCATTTCAAGATGTTGAAAACGTATACAACTTTGACAGGCTGACTTATCCGTTGCCAGTGACGAGTATTACCAAATTTGAGCGACTCAACCCGGACACATCGGTAAACGTGTTTGAGACTGGACCGAACTGCGAAATTAGCCCCCTTCGCATCGTATCGGAAAAGCCTGGCCATACTGACTTGCTTTTATACAGAGACGCTGGCGGAAACTCGCATTATATTTACATTGTCGACTTTCCAAAACTAATCCGTCCACAGGTGACCAAAGGGACAAACAACATCACTATTTGTAAAAGATGTTCAACATTTAAAGAAAGCCGAAAATGTGTACCTGATCCGCAGCAATGGCTAAATGAACACATGCGGCTATGCACAAAATACACACCGGCCGTGATACAGTTGCCCAAAGAAGGCGATAACCTACTGAAGTTTGAGGAATACGAGACACAAATCCCAGTGCCTATTATCGTGTGCGCTGACTTTGAAGCTACATTACTGCCGATAGTTGGATCCGACCGGTCCTACCAAACACACGAGCCAAACAGCCTTTGCACGCTTGTGAAATCAACACTCTCGGACGACATACTAGGCGAAGTGGGAATAAGTACACAACCGCACGTGCATATTTCACGTAATGTCGGACGCGACTTTTTACTTCACATGCGCGATTTGGCTGAAAAGGTGGAGGTGTTGTACACGAGCCAAAAACCGCTAAGTCCGATGACTGAGGCTGAAACAAAACGGCATACCGAAGCGATGTCTTGTGACCTATGCAATAGGTTGTTTAACGATGGAAACTGTGTAAAAACACTTGATCATTGCCACATCACTGGAAAATACAGACACAGCTTATGTAGCCGTTGTAACCTCAGGTGTGATCAGCCTAATTTTATTCCAGTATATCTACACAACTTCAGTTCCTACGACCAGTATTTTATTATAAAAAACCTAAACGCCATTCCGGGAAACGAAGTCAAAGTAATTCCGTCAACAGACGAAAAATACATCAGCATATCGGTGCGTGTTGGTAGAATGTGGTTGCGGTTCCTCGACTCATTCCGACTGATGTCATTCAGTCTAGCAACCTTGGCTAGTATACTAGACGAAGACGAATTTGTCGAAAGCTCAAAGCTAGTCCCAGCAGATCAATTGGAATTGATACGTCGTAAAGGAATCTATCCTTACGACTACGTCAAGTCAACCGACGTGTTCAAAGATACATGTTTACCACCACGAGAAGCGTTCCACAACCAGCTGAAAAATGAACTCTGCTCAGAAGAAGACTATGAGTTTGCATAAAAGGTCTGGACTGAACTCAATATGACAACGTTTGAAGATTACCACCGATTTTATCTCATGCTGGACGTGTGTCTGCTAACCGATATACTCACATCTTTTCGTAAAACATGCCTCGATGCATATAAAATTGACTGCTGCCACCAATACACCGCACCGGGACTGGCCTACAAATCAATGTTACGAATGACTCAAGTCACCATGGAACTTATCACGGACGCAGATCAAATGCTTTTCGTTGAGTCAGCGATCCGTGGAGGTCTTGTACAGTGTTGTATACGCTACAGGAAAGCGAATAATCCTCATCTTAGTGAACCTTCTGACTTTGACGGTAACGAGCCTACGAGCTATCTGTTCTTAATCGACTGTAACAATCTGTACGAAGAGTCGATGCGACACCACCTCCCGACGGGGAACTTTCGCTTTGAGAGCTCGCCGGAAAACATCGACTGGTCCAACCTGCCCCAAGACTCGCCGCAAGGCTACATCATCGAGCCGGACGTTGAAATTCCGCACGATATCCATGACAAACTGCAGGACCTGCCGCCACTGACCGAAATGAAGATCCCACCATGCGATGGTAAGACGAAAAAGCTTTTGGCAACGTTAACAAACAAGAGGAAATACGTTGCGCACTATACAGTGTTCCAGTTGGCAGCTCGTCTAGGAATGAAAATCACAAAAGTACATCGCGCACTAACGTTCTCCCAGTCAGCCTTTATGAAGAAATTTGTCGATTTCAACACAGAGCTAAGAGCCCAATCACAAAACGAGTTTTATCGCTACGTTTACAAGCTAATGAACAACGCGAGCTACGGGCGACTGTTAATGAACAAACGTAACCAGCGAGACGTCCGCATAGTAACAAGTGAGCACGCACTCCAGAAGCTCATCCTGCAGCCGCAGTTCGCAGAATACGTAATAGTATCGCAAAATGTAGTAGCGGTACACATGCGAAAGAAATCCGTCAAACTGAACGCTCCCATATACGCGGGGATGTGTGTCTTGGACATATCAAAAGTCCACATGTTTTCATTTTTCTACGACGTGCTGTGCAAACATTTCAACACCTCTGAGTCGAGTCTAAGACTTTGCTACACTGACACCGACAGTTACCTGGTTCATATCGAAACGGAAAAAGACATCTTCGATATACTAAGGTAGCCGACAGTTGCAAAACACTTAAATCAATCTGTCTATCCACATGGTCACCCGCTGAAAAACAATCAGAACAAGTCCAAAATCGGTTGTTTTAAAGACGAGGCCCGTGATGGAAAACAAATTCAAGAATACGTAGGTCTGCGTGCAAAAATGTACGCTTACCGATACAGTTCTAAGGAGGACGGCGCCAAAGTCACTTCGCTTAAAGCGAAAGGGCTTAAGACATCATATGTTAAGAAACATTTGAGGTTTGATATGTACAAAACAACACTGCTTACTGGAGTCGAGCCGGAAAAGGCCGAATTTAACCTGATCCGTAGTAAAATTTTCCGGTTGACGTCTGCAACAGTGTTCAAAAAGTCACTGTCACGCGATGATGACAAGAGACAAATACTAGAATGTGGTATAGATACCTTGCCGTATGGACACTACCGATTACTGCGCGATGCTGAGGAGGACGGCGGTGACAACGACTGCGAATGAACACACTCTACGATTTGGCACTGACTGCACTCTGTAATTACTTGACAGACACGACGGACAACATTGAGCAGGTGTAAGATATTCAGCTAATCCTAGAACTACCTCTGTCCATACAACGTGATGCTTACAAAAAACTAAAACTCCTCTGGATGAATAAACGGCCCCTACCGCACAGTCGAAGGACGTACGAGTACCGGTATTTGGATTTAAACAGTCTAGACAAAGAAGAGTTTATTATGGTCACCAATCACTCCAGTCGATTGTACCCAGAGTTTTGGCCATCTATAACCGACAGAGCAAACGTATATTTTAACTATTACGAATACATATTGGTAGTCAAGAACCTTTCCTCTTATGTCGCTCCTGTTTTCTTGAGTCGTGCAAACCGGCAAACGATTGTGACGACAATTTAAACTATCACGAATTTTGGAAATCGATGAATTGGAAGTTTTATAACGATGTCCACCATTTTGTCACTACGCCTACGGTGTTTATCCGCACTGTACTGAAAGCGAAAAACAGTTGGTGTGATCGATGCGTATTGTCACCCTTGTTTCAGCTGTACAACTGGCAAAAATGTGCTGACTTAACATATACCCACGAATACGATGACGATAGTGACGATTCTGACATATCATATTTAACAACCTTTGATCGTAACGAACTCACTAATCCCTTCGAATGGTAAAGTCTAGTCCCAATTTGTATAAACTTATGGGTTTTAACCTCTTTTGTATAGCCATGTTTTATTATATTAAAAATACAATTTGAGCTTCTAATGGTGCATTTATTCTTATCAATTTATTTTTCACAATCTATTCACTTAAATATATTTTGCCATATTCTTGTATTAACGCATTGAACAACTGTATAAATATTAAGATCAACTTTGTATAGCATTTAACCAATTTTTTTGTATGTCTGGTCCCTTTCACAATTTGTATAAACTTATGGGTTTTAACCTCTTTTGTATATCCATGTTTTATTATATTAAAAATACAATTTGAGCTTCTAATGGTGCATATATTCTTATCAATTTATTTTTCACAATATATTCACTTAAATATATTTTGCCATATTCTTGTATTAACGCATTGAACAACTGTATAAATATTAAGATCAACTTTGTATAGCATTTAACCAATTTTTGTATGTCTGAACACACTTTTTGTATAAAATAAACTGTGTAAATAAACTTTGTATTTCTCAAGTCTTTTTTTTTGCATCCTGGGTAAATAAAAATACAGTGATGAAGAATAAACATGTATTTGAACAAAAATTACCATTTGACAATATCGTACTTTAAATCTTGAAAAACAGCTTCGCAAACAGTGGAAGGACAAAATCTTCTTACTTCAGAGTCGATCCAAGGTAATAACGCTGCTTGCAGTGGTGTCGTCTGGAATTCCCAGTCCGCAGGTAGACGTTTTTCGTTGAAGTTGGCAAGAAACAATGGTAGGTCCCTGGTGATGTGACGTTCCATTTCCAGAGGTATTTTCAAAGTATCGCTGTTGTTTGTAGCCGCCGCGCCGCCAACAGCACTGATGTCCTGTAATGTTTCGTGAAGTAACGAGAGTAGCGTGAAATGAGTTGTTGCACTACTGGTGAACACTCGAGACAGACTCGATAGTAGTTCTCAATACAGTCAAACACTCGTTTGAAAGCGTTCCAACCGGTCACGTGAAGCACCAACGAAGTAGTTTGACACAATACGTCCAAAACCTTTCTGGTTGGCACTTGGTAGTTACAAACTAAAACAGTTCTACTAGACCCGGGTTTGATGAGGATAGTGTCAAAGTAAAACGGTTGAAATGATTCGTTTGCGTTGAAGTATTTGTCCAATACGGCGACCACAGAAACACACTGGACTTCAATAAATCTTCAATCGTAAGGTGTATGCTCGTTTGACTGCTAACTAAATATATGGATGCGTTAAACTCACGCGATGACTCGAGTCCTATCACTGCGTCTGCTTGGTTGCACAGTTTGTACATTTGTCGCATCAGCAATTTCGGTTCTACTCGACGCTGCTTTGTAGGCAAGACGGCGGCGGTGCTCTGCTCAAGATAATGCTGTTGTTGTCGTTGTTGCTGTTGCTGCTGCTGCTGCTGCTGTTGTTGCTGCTGTTGCTGCTGTTGCTGCTGCGGCTGCTGCGATGTTTGGTAGGTTTCGGCAGATGGTTGATAGGTTATGTATCCGTAGTACTGCTGCTGAGGCATATAAGTGTGGGACGTCTCCACCGACGGATTTTCTAAATCGGCGAGGATAGCTTCTAAATCCATCGCAGCCTCCGTGCTAGACGGAGAAACAATGTCGGTTGTGCGGCATCTTTTTTCTCCAGCCGCCACTGATTTGGAACGTTTTCTTTTCAACTTGTTAATATCCTTGCGTGGAGCGGCGGGCGCTGCTACTTTTCCAGTTTCCATCGTGACACTGAACCGCGGCGACGGTGGTGGGGGGGCAGACATCCGCGCAGACAACCTTGAACGCCGCGGCAGACAGGTTATGCAACGAGATGTATCTGACCTTGTGGATCCCATACTAATTCTATGCCTTTGAAGTCGACCACCTTTCCAAAATTCGCAACCCATCTCAGCGAAGTCGTGGGAACGTATTCCGTGTCAGAACCGTAAAGCTTTAATACGTCATCGTCACGTTTATCCTTTCCCCCTGTTAACGCTGGATTTTCTACACTGGTTTCAACTAGATTGAAATGTCGAGAACCGCATTTGAATTTGCCAACGGTCTCGTCGTACCGGCAAGTCTGTGAGTCACATTGTTCCGCTCGCGTTTCCAAGAGTTTTACGCGATTTTCCAACTCGTTAAAGTCTCAGTTGATGTGTAGTATTTTTCCAAATAACCCTTGTTTACACGCTGTCGTGGGACTCTTCGGGTTCGCCCACGTATCTTAGTCTTTTTTAGCGTGCGTTAAAATGAGCTCCACCTACGTCCAAAGCTAGAGGTTGACGACGATGGGGCAAAACGCAAAGAACACGTCCAAAATTGTCAATAGGATGACGTCTCATCACGACTACCGATGCACACTGACTGATATCCTTCCAGTCTATCTATTTTATCCACGAATTATGTTTGCTCGACATTCCCAACCACTTTACCTAGACCCGTTTTCCACTTCTTTTTAACACCTTTTCAACTAAATAAGTGTCTGGAAAAGCGGTTTTCTGCATTTCCTGTTCGTAAAACGCCCCGCTAATCGGGTTTCCCTCCATGTCGCGTAACATGTATACGGGTGGTCGAGTGTTACGTACCTTGTCCACTGCAAAAAGTTCTGTTGTCCAACTAGGCAAATAACCTTTGGAGAAACTCGAAGTCTTATATTTGGAAATTCTTACAATGTCGTTAACTTTGAACCGAGGTTTGTTTACTACTTTCTTCTTCTGAACAGGAGCTGTGTTCAGTTTTCGCGCCAACAGCTTTTCGTTAAAACGTGTTACCTCACTAGGTTTCATGCCGATAGATCTATGAACGCGATCGTTATATTTTGACAACAGTTTCGCTAAAAGCCCGTTTGTTGCCCACCTGTACGTACCTTGGACTCCGAACTCTTTGCACATCCAGGTTTTCAGAGTGTGATTAAAACGTTCAACTACCGAAGCTTTTAGCGGGCTAAAAAAGCTGTAATGGTTTATTCCGTAGCGTTTCATCATGGCAGTAAATGTTTTATTGAAAAACTCTTTTCCATCGTCTGATTGAATATTTTTTGGCTTCCGCGGTGTATTTAGTATATCTTCCATAGCGGTCGTGACCGTCTTGGCGGTTTTGTCACGCAACGGTGCAGCAAAGGCAAACTTTGATAACACATCTATCACAGTGAGTATATACTTAAACCCGGCGTTCTGTCTTGCGTGTTTTTTTTAATTTCAACGAGATCGATTTGCCATATATCATCCAAGCCTTTAAAAAAAACATGTCGTCGTGGATATTGTTTTCTCGCTTGCTTATGCAGTTCTTCGACAATTTTTTTTAACATCATCGGACATCTTGCCGGTATCGTAATCGCTTCGAGAATGGACGATGCTGACTACAATATGATTTTATACAAACGTAACAGGTTCACTATTTCGTTAAACTCTCTGGAATGGCCGGTGTGACCAGCGTTCTTGGACATGTGCAACAGTCTAAGGCGATTGACCAAAGCGTTGGCGTTAGTGTTATTCAATCCACTGCCTCCAATGTCAGGCGGTGCTGCTGCTGTTTTGTGTTTCGGCGGAAACATACTCTGTATGACAGAAATGTATTTCCTCCCTTTATTGGCGTTTATTCCTCGTTTCGCAGAGTACATTTATTTGTGAGCATTGGTCATTACTAGTATTTCTCTATAAGCTTTTACATCGGAGGTTTTTATTACGTCCCTTTTTGGCACTTGCATAAAGAGTAGTTCCATAAGTCCAGGAGTGATTTCAAATCTCTTGTCTTTTACCATAACCTTTGTTGTGGTAAATGAAATAGCGCTGTCTCCTATACACGTGCCACCTTTCCCGTCAGGTCTAACACCGTAAGTCGTATCAAGTTTGTCACGATATACGGGAGACTGAAGCTTTTTAAAATATTTTTGTACTAAACTCTCTTCTGTTTGAGTCGAAGTATGCGCTGTTCTGTTTAACTCGTCACTACTTTCACCTTCATCCTCGCTATGTATATTTGTTCCTATCGATTTCATCTCCTTTTTAACTATTTCCTGTTTAATTTCAGACATGGGCAGTGGCATAGATTGTTTAATACTCTCAACAACGGTTTTCTGCAGTGGGGCAACCAACGGTTTGGTCGAAGCCTCTAGATACTTTTCGACGTCTTCTACATTCTGTTGTAAAGTTCGGTACTTCTCGCGAACGCTTTTTGTCAATTTCCCTTTTCACAGCTTCCTCCCGACTGTAGGCTCGAGCTTTATTTACTTTATTTTTTCGGTTCGTTTTTAGTTTGACTTTGCGTCTGTCCATAGCAAACGAACGTCTAATACTAGGGGGGATTTCGTATGGATGTCTCATTTATATTGGCCTTTTTTTCCAGCACCTCGTTTTTCCTTAGACATCGCAGCGCCTCCTCCCAATTTGTTTTTGGTCTTCATTAATGTGGTGACGGTCCAGGCCGCTGCTTTCTCCCCTGCCGACGTGTTTGACGCTTTGAATATTTTCCAAGCTCTTTCTGCGAGTTCTTTGTCTGCCTGCTGTCTTCTATCAGAGTCTTTGGATTTCGAGTAATCTACATCGTGCAGCTTACACGCTTCGTCTAACGGATTGATACCCTTATCACCTCGCGCTAACCTCTTCTTTAGCTTAGTTCCTGGTCCACAAAAATTGTACCCTGGTATGTGAAGTTCTACAGGTAACAAATCAATCGCTTTGTTAATCACAGAACTCCCGCCGCCGCCTTTTGTTTTTCGCCTGTTTGTTGTCACATTTCGTTTCGTCATTTTGATCCGTTCACCAGTGGGACTCACCGTTGAATAGTTCATACCGTGGATTCTTTATTTATATCTGTCACAAAGGTGTCTAGACCGCATCTGTAGCGTTCTTTGTTCAATTCGTCGTCTTTACTGATCACCACAAAGGAATGGCGGTCTCTGTTCCAGCACTGGACACAAAGGTCTTTAAACTGCTTAAAAGACATATCGCTAGCACTAACGTGATCGTCGTAGATATGTTTCAGGTTCAACTCGTCTTGTTTGAATAATATTATAAGGTTTGCATTGTCCCGCAGCAGGTGTTTCGGTATGCGTGTGTACGATTGTGCGAGATAGAAACAATCGATCGATTTGTGTCTACCCATGGAGAAGTACGCACGCATATGGTCTTGTCGGTCGCAAGCTACGTCGTCAAACACAATTATCGAATTAGATTTCGCTTCGGAAGGACTTTGAACTTCCTCGTTGTTTTCAAACGTATAGTAGCCTATTTCCGAAACTTTACTGATTATTTGCGATAGGAGTAGATATTTGGGCTGATGCAATGATTTACTAAAGACGTATAAATTCGAGAATCGCAACCCTTGAGGTTCTGTAAGTAGGCTAAACATGAAACATGTTTTACCGCAGTTTGAAGGTCCGCAAATGATGCATCTGATTGAGCTTGGCAATAGAGGACCGTGTTTCTTTGCAAAACTGTTCACCGCTTGTTTAGTCAGTTTTCCCAGATCGGTATTAATGACAAACGCGTCACGTTGTTTTTCAAACTTCATCCCGCACACGTTAGTCGACAACAACTGGTAAGCCTCGTATAAAGCTTCGCGCATTTATATGTTGGAGCTCAGTCCAGGGTCAGGCTTTCGTTGAGATACACGCGATGTTGAAAGATGATGGAAAAGGACGCGCCAGGGCTGCGAAAAAAAGCCGGGAGGCGAGGTATGGCATCAGGAAGAAATATTGGTGGAAAACGATTTCAACATATTACGTTTGGTGATGTGATCAAACACGCAAGAGAGGCAGTTAGGGGGCAGGGAATCAGGTCTTCAAAAAGTTTGGAAACGAACAGGCGTCGTATGAGGAGTGCGACCATGGCGGTGCTGAAGGCGGTTCGAAAGTTTAAAAAGGCAAGTTGGTGAGGCCTGGTCGCCGTGGTGATGAACGAGTCTTACCTTTACCAAAGTCTGGAGGGTTGTTACCACTACTACCGATATTCGCGGGGCTAAGCGCTTTGGGCAGTCTCGCAGGTGGTGCCGCCGGAGTGGCAAAGGCGATAAACGAAACCAGAGATGCCAAGAAGAAGTTGGCCGAGTTGCAAAGACACAATGAGACTATGGAGGCTATTGCGTTGCGCAAGGGTAAAGGTTTGTTTTTGCGACCGCACAAGAAAGGGTTGGGTCTATACATGATGCCGTATCCGCAGTATGCAAAAAACTGCTAAGCATTCTGCCCAAAAGGGCATTGTACGATGTGGATCTTAAAACTTTAGCACGTGAGCTTCGGATACCAAATTTTAGGGGAGTTTTTATGCGTGACAATTTGCCTCAGCGACCGTGGCGACAAGAGTCGGCCATTGTTAACTTGGACAATTCCAGTCGACAAGGGTGTGTTTTAGAAAGAGCGGCAATCTTGTGGACTATTTCGACAGCTACGGTGATTTAAGACCTCCGTGTGAAATTCAACACTATCTCAAGGGGAATTTTATTTCCCACAACAGGACCACTTATCAGTTTGTCAATTCTAATAGTGAAACTTGTGGACAACTTTGTTTAGCATTTTTGTCCATGGTTAAATAAAAGGTACAAATATAAGTGTTGCGTTTCATTTCTTTGTCAGTCATGTCTTTGACATTTACCTTTACGGGCACAGAGTCTACTCTGTCAGCTGACTTTTCCCAGCTCTGGAACTGGACAGTGATTCGACTTGGGAAATAGGTCTGTTGAACTTCGAGTCGTTCAACTCTATTTCAAACGTGGATGTTGGCAATAACGTGTTCCACTTTAACAACGGTATGAGGGTAGTCATACCTACCGGTTCCTATGAGGTTTCGGATATTGCAGACTATTTACAGAAGATGCAGTGGAAGGCGGACAGGAAGCTGCATATCGAGTTGACTCCGAACAACAACACTTTGCACACCAATATCAAATGCAACTTTCCGGTTGACCTGACACCCGATGATTCCGTCGGTCGCCTATTGGGATTTAAACCGATCAAGCTGGAATCGGGCCAGGAACTAGGTACTACGGGGGTCACTGACATATTCAGGGTGAATTCAATTCTTTTGAACTGCAGCATCGCTACAGGGTCGTATATAAACGGACGACCTGATCACGTTATTTATCAGTTTTATCCTAGCTTCAGTCCAGGGTTCAAGATAATCGAAGAGCCTTCACCTGTGGTTTATCTTCCTATTACCAAGAACACTATAGACAATATCACGCTACAGATCGTAGATCAAGACGGACGCTTGGTGAATTTTCGAGGAGAACGAATAACTGTACGGCTACATTTGAGGCAACGACCTTGATGGGTTTCGTATACAGTCCAAAGAGAGTGGCCCGCTTGGTGCCTACGTGTTCCTATTTAATTACAAACACCAAGACGAGTGCCGTCAGTAGGCGTCAGTCTGTCAGGCTATTAACAACGAAAAACAAGAGGTTTTTAAGCTCTCTCGGCTTTACTGTGCTCAAATAATGAACGTTCAGGAGATCTTGTTAAGTGCTTCCTTCGACTCTAGCATAAGTCACGTTGCGTGGCACTCTCATCTTCCTTATGCCAGCATGACGCTTAACAACAGTGATGAGATACGTATTCCTATACAGCAACAAGATATTTGCGTAGTTCCTTCTATGAGCTATCTGTATGTTGAGGGTAAACTTTTGAAAGAAAACGGAAATACTGTCCCCAGCAGGACTAAATTTGTAAACAACGCTTTCGCTCATCTGTTCGATGAGATTCGATATGAAATTAACGGTATCGAAGTGGATCGTGTGCGAAATCCTGGGATCGCTACCACACCAAAGGGATACGCATCTTTTGATGGTGACACGCTCAAGTACATGAACAGCTCCGGGTGGGTGAGTTACTCTCAAAAATTGAACTCGTCACTTGACGAGGATGCTGTTGATAGCAATGGGAATTTCTGTCTGTGTGTGCGGTTGGCTAGTCTTCTCGGCTTTGCAGAAGACTACACAAAGATGGTTGTCAACGCACGCCACGAGTTGGTTCTCATTAGGTCGGCCAGTGATAAGAACGCTGTTCATTGGACACCCGGTCCTGACGTAGGGGGAGTTCCTGACACAAACGTTGAGAATGTTACAGTAAAACTACAAAAGCTTTGTTGGCGAATACCATACGTTACTTTGAGCGATGAGCAAAGGCTTACTTTGCTGAAACAACTCAGTCGGGGGACAAGTATCCCGGTGGAGTACAGAAGTTGGGAGTTATACGAATTTCCCTCACTTCCTAAAGCGGGGAAACAGTCGTGGACCGTGAAGACCGCGTCTCAACTCGAGAAGCCGCGTTACGTCGTGGTCGCGTTTCAAACCGACAAGAAGAACAATATGAAAGCAAATGCTTCTCACTTTGACCACTGCAAGTTGTCCCACATGAAATTACATCTCAATCCGATTAGTTACCCTTACGACGATCTCAAGCTGGATTTCGTTAATAACCGTTTCGCATTGCTCTACGACATGTACTCGAGGTTTCAGGAGTCGTATTACAATACACCGTCACGACCTTTGTTGACGAGGGATTTGTTTAAAAACTATGCTCCGATGGTCGTTATCGACTGCTCTAAACAAAATGAATCAATCAAATCAGCACCTGTAGACATACGTTTAGAGTTTGAAGCAGCGGAAGACTTTCCCGACCATACCGCTGCATACTGTCTCATTATTCATGACAGAGCGTTTACTTACAACCCCACCACTAACATGGTCAGAGTCAACAACTAAGCTCCGCCTACCGGATCACTACTTAAGACAGCTGGAGTCGCCTTCGCGCTCGTCATTCACTCTTCAGGCTTCGTCTCGCCACCACCGCTCCGCCATGATCAAGAAAGCAGTAATTGATTTTAACGCTTTTGTAAGCAAGAAGACTAACGATGTCATTATTAAGGAGTTGACTGTGGTGGATGTAGTGACAGGGTCTACTCAGCACTGGATATTCAAACCACCAAAGGACACGCCTAACTATTGGTCAGGCAGTTGCGCCATCGATCGCCACAACGAGTGGCTGAGCAAACATTATCACGGACTGGACTTTTGGTACGGATTTAGTAATTATGAAGACTTGATGTCTGGATTAAACCATGTTTGTTCCGATATGTCAGTGCTTTACGCGCCGAATCTCGAGAAGGCTAGAGTTTTGGAAAAGCTATTTGACGCGAGGCGACTGGTCTTTAGCCTGGAGGCACTCGGATGTCCTCCGCTTGAGAAGGCATCACTTTTTCCCGCGTTTGCGTTCCTAAGAGATGATGGTGAGGAAGACGGAGGAGTGGATGAGGTGGATTGTGCGGAAGCACCGAAGCAGTGTCTCTACCATCGCGTGTACTCACGAGGGTTCGTTTGTACTTTGGACAGTGCACAACGTCTTGCGAAGTGGTGTGACGACAACATAGATCTACTAGACCTACACAAAGCTTCGGTTAGGGCCAAGACCTTTGTCGCCTGGAAACAGTCTTCGCCTTCTGCCAAGGAACTTGCAGATTCTGGATTCGTACGTGTGCATTCTACTCGCGACGCTACCAGGTGTGTTTACTGCGGTGTGGTGTTGTGCAGGTGGGAAGATCACGACGACCCTGTCGCAGATCACAACTACAATTCACCTTTCTGTAAGTTTGTTCGTTTTAACTTGCAACAGAAGAGGGATCAACTAATCAAGGAGAAAAGCGACAAGTGTAGACCTACTTGTTGCCAGAAGAACAAGGGAGACATCTCCGATTTTAGTGAAGACGACTTTCAACTACGGTACGGAAATACTCCTGATTTTACTGAATCTGATTTGATCAAGTGTTGTCACACCTAAGTATGTCGCAGTTCTACAAGAATATGAGGAAGGTCACCTTTTGTGATCCAGTCGTCACCACGTCTTTCGAGTTGCCGGCTGATGAAGACAGGACGTCGAACTACGTGGCGGATCATGAACAGTTCAAAATGGTAATATGGAAGTTCGACACGACCCTGACTGATTGTCTACTTAAAAAAAATCGTCACATGTCAACTTGCAGTTTACTTAATCACGCTAATTGTAACCTGTTCACTAAAAAATAAATGCTTTTTTTCTATACACCTTTTTTTTACCCCCCTCAGCTACCGATCGGAGCTTTAAAGGACAAACTACCTGCAGCAACCGCCGGGCGGTCAACTGGTACCAGCCGACCATATTTCAACAAACTCAGATTTGGCCAAAGTCGTCATTTCTCAACATTTCAACAAACTCGGATTTGACCAAAGTTACCTCAGGCAAATATACCTACTCGTTTGCTTATATCTATTCAAAGGGTAATCCCTTACTTCTAACGGCAACTTATTAAACAGTTTTAAACCTATAACTTCATAGCTGTTTAATGATTTTTAAAGTCTATTAATGTTATTACAGTTTCTGGTATTATATGAGTGTATATCCTCTCTAAGTTGATGATCAGCCAAATTATTCTTAGTATATATCAAGGTAGTATAATATATAAATTAAAACTGATGTCATTACTCTTAGACTAATAAAGGTTTACAGTAATCAATTGCATGTGAATCAGTAATAATCCTAATAACTTGTTTTGAAGTAGAAAGATGCTTTGGACATGGCTAGAGTTTACCCATAATAGGATTCCATATCTACTTATAGCAAATGTTATATGACTTTTGCTAAATGTTAGATGTAGCAGATTCTGCTATAAGTATTTTCGAAAATGTTATATAACTTTTGTTATATGTAACATATAGCACGTTTTGATACGTAGTGTAAACCCCCGGCTTTAGTTGTGCAACAAAATTACAAATAAAGGGATTATCAAAAGCCAACTTAGAACACGGGACCGCAGGATCGTGGATCTGACGTCGTACTCCAGAGGAAGTTATTAAAGTTATAAAGTAGAATAAGGTCCTCTGATAGTAAGGATATTTATGGCTTATTCAATAGCATGTTAAAGAGTATTGCTAACTGTATAAATTATCCACTTACTTTTATTATTAATAAGTGTCTTGTTGAGGGTATTTTCCCTGATAAACTTAGGTTGTCAAGAGTAGTACCTATATTTAAGAAGGGGGAAAAACCTCTCCATCGTCCAATCTCCATATAACTCAATTTGTTCAAAAGTGTTAGAAACTATTATTTATAATAAGTTATGTAGCTACTTAAATCAGAATAACATTTTTTGTAAAGAACAATTTGGTTTCATGAAAGACAAATCAACAGTTTGATGCTTTATTGGATTCCTTAGTAAAAAATGTTTTGTGGGTGTTTGAGAAGAAGGACTTTGCTCAGGTCACCTTTGACTGTGTCGACCATGTATTGCTTTTGAATAAATTGTTTTTGATGGCTTAGACAATATCAGTATTAGGATATTTAAGTCTTTTCTTGAAAATCGAAAACAGATTGTTTGTATAGGTGATGGGAAATCTGATATTGCAGAAGTAAAGTGTGGAGTCCCTCAAGGCTCAGTTTTGGGACCTTTGTTGTTTATCCTGATGATGAATCTTCCTCGCTCTGTTAATACTTTTTCAATTTTACATGCAGATGATACTAACTTTTTTAATTCCAGTTCTGACCTTAATTAACTTGTAGATGTAACCGAAAATACCCTTTCAGAAGCTTCTATGTGGTTCAGAGCCAATGGTTTTTTACTAAATGAAAACAAACCCAAACAATGTTGTTTAGCTTGAGAGATGTTCCCTTTTAAAATAGTTCAAACCATGTTAAATTCTTAGGTGTTACGGTTGATAGTAAGCTGACGTGGGAACCACATGTTAGGTATATTAGTGGAAGGCTTTCTAGAGTAATTTATTTACTGTATTACAAAATTTAAAGAGTCATATATCTACTAATAAGTATGCGAGATGTGGTGGGTCGAAAACCCTAAAAGTAATTAACTAATTCATCGTAGTAATCAAATTCATTTAAACAAATAACGTAAAATAATATTAAAGTATAGAATCAGGATGTCGGGAAAGATTTATTCAGTTGCAACCAACGGCTAAAATATTTTCAAGTCTCAACGAGAAAAGCGGGAATCACGGGAACGGAGAGTTACCGTGAGTGGTTCAAATGAAGTAGTACAAGGGACGCATCTCATTGGTTGAGCGACCACGTGACTTATCCCACCGACGGACAGGGACGCGGAGGTCCGGGCATTATGTGCCGAGCACCCATGGCGGTTGGACGCGTATCATACTTAGTACCGAGCCCTCGAGGCAGTCAGTCGTGTTAAATATACTTCTTATCGAGGACCCAAGGTGGTTAGTCTTGTTGCACTGTACTCCGAGCTCCCATGGCGGGTGAACGCGTATTAGACATTGTGCTGTGAACCCTCGATACGACCACTTGTGTTAATCAGACTTTGCGTTGAGGACCCGAAATCCATAGTCGTAGGCGAGAGTGTCGAGTTAGTACACGGGACGCAAGGCCCTTAGACACGTGTAGACTTTCAAGACCCGCTTCGAGCAGTTATTAGACATTTAGACTCTTGTGCATTTAACCCTAAGGGTGTCGAGCCACCGTTAAGGAACTTTGCGTTCAACAATCGACTTGACGCGCGGACCACAGACGTTTATCATGCTGGGAGGTGAGACGAACCGACGGGCCACATCGCTGACTACAGAGGCGGACGACCTGGGGGAAAATCAATCAGCTAAGTGGAGTTTTCACCATTCAGTGAACTTATTTGAGTGTTGATTCCATGTCTAGATTTAAACTTTAACATTGACTTAAAATCATAACCTTAATAATTATTAATATTTTCTCTGTATTCATTTTCATTTGACAATATGTATTAAAGAAATCTTAATTTTGAAACTTAACTTTTGTTTTTATTTAGATACACTTTAAATTCTTATTTTTATTAAAAAGCGACCCTGAGATTAATTTAAAAAAGAGCTCTGCTAAATATTGACCGAACTTGTGGATATGAAGTACAAAAACTGAGAACCAAGTCGGTACAATAAGACATTTAAAATATAAATATTAACCATCAAGTAAAGAAGCAGAAAAGCACCGTTTCATAATGGCCCCCAACTCGTGGCGGTAATTTATTCTTAATAAATTATCAAAAGAACTTAAGTATTTTTGAATAAAATTAAAATTTTTTGTTTGAATAAATTAAAAAAAAATTAAAATGTCAAGTCAAAGGGTAGGATGTTATGTTTAAGTATATGTAGTGATGTTAAGGGTTCAGTGGTAGCTTAGATGAGTAAAGCCGGATCCGAATCATCTGACGACAACCTACCTTTAAACTTATTGATTATTAATCGAATAAACATGGAGGAAGATAATGATTTGAGTATAAATTTTGATGAAAACAATGCAGAAATTGAAATTCACAAAGAAATTGATAGGGAACTAGCCAACCGGAGAGATGATGACAAAGATAATATAAAATCAGATAGTAACAGTAATAAGTCAGAATCAGTAATAACAAATATGGAAGAATATGTAAAAGAAGTAGCATTGGGGGGTGATCAGTTGTTGTCTGGTGTAAATAACCAGCCAGATAATGTAGGAGTGACGGGGGTAGTGTAGTCAAACAGCCGCAGTTGTCTGACATGATGGCTATGTTACAAGGTTTTATGGGGCAAGTAAATCAACAGTTCAATGAAGTAATAGTAACGTCTAGGGAGCAAATGAATAAAAATTCTCTTGAAATGAATCTAAAGTTTGGGCAAATGGATCTAAAGTTTAATGAAATAAAAGGGGAAATGTGCAGTAAAATGGATGAGAAATTTGATAAAGTTGCAGCAGATAATAAGGTCATTATTGAACAATTAAAGGGTAACGTCACAACTGTTACGGCTAAGGTAGAGGTAATTGAAGGAGAAGTAAGCACTCTTAAGAGTGATGTTGCTAATGTAAGACAGGAAGTAGAGAGCAAGGTACAGGCGCTCAATGTTGAGATTACTAATAAAATGGACCAATATTGTAGTGAGACTACCAGTGAACTCGTTAAAAGTAAGGAGGATCCGCGTAAATTTAAGTCTGGGTTCGAAATCGAGCTGGAGAAGTGGAAAGGTAAATTTGGGACCGAGTTAGAAGCGCAGGTAAGGCAGGAAATATCTCAGTACGATGAAAAAGTAAATGATAAGATAGTAAATGTTAAGAGTGACCTGATAGAGATAATAAATGAACTTTGTAAAGAAATTGCCGAATTAAGGGGTAAACCTGTAGCAAGTAACGTTAGTGAAAGAAGTAATGAATATAATGAGTATGTAAAAAACGTAGGGTCAACGAGTAAAGCTGCATCAAACTTGGCAGAGGGATATTTAGTTGACTTTCATGGGGACAACGAAAGGTTCACTCACCCTATGTATTTCCTTAGGTTTGCCAAAGAGTTCGTAGAAGTGTCAGACGGTAGTTGGGAAAGTAACAAGTTAGTGTTACTTAAGTATTTGAAAGGGTCAGCAAACGTATGGGCGCGGGAGATAATAATGTGTCTTAGTAGCTATGAGGAGTTTGAGTCTGCTTTTAAAAGACAGTATTGGAATAGGACCATGCAGCGACAGTGTGAAAATGAATTACTGGGTAGAGGAAATTTTGTAGTAGGAAGAACAGACCTTGTTTCCTATGTAAGCAAATTGTATGATAAGAATGTATATCTAGACAGGCCCCTCAGTATGTTAGAGTTTATAGATGAGGTATGCAGACATCTGCCGCAGAATATAGGACTATCGTTGTTGTCACTATCTAGAGCAAGTGGTGTAAACACCAAAGGAGACTTGATTACGTTGCTTAAGCAAGTAAGTGTAGTTATAGACAGACCAATGACACAACGCGATAACGGGCCACCCGTTAAAATAAACTCAGATAATCGAGGAGGTGACACTAGGCCGACGGGGAACTTTAGACCTAATCAAGGTAAGTTTGTGCCGTACCGCCGGTATGAACAAGAGAATGGTAGGGGTAATGCTGACCGCCGTAGATACGAACAAAATACAAGGAGGTATCAACAGAGTAACGAAAGACGTGACGAACAAAATGGCGAAAGGAAAGATAGACCTAGTATATGAGATGAGGTTGCGAGCGTTCGGGTAAATAACCAAAAGGTTAACGTGCTAAGAACAGGTCAAGATAACAGTATAAGTAAAGTAGAGCCGAATATTGAAAATTTTCAATTATTGTCAGATAGTTTTGGAGTAAGATTGGGTAACAAAATATTAAACTTAAATACTAAACGCTCGCAGCAATGGAAGACTTGTATTAATTTTTGTGTTGGTGGAAATAAGATCGAGGACTTAATTAAGTTGATTGACGAGAAACCAGATGAGTTAGGTTGTAATGTAGTAACATGGATCGGAGCGAATAATCTATTGAGAGGTGACAATGTTGAAAAAGTATGTTCGTTATATAAGCAGTTGTTAGGCAAGCTGGTAAAGTTGCAGAAAAATGTATTAATAGTCGAAACGCCAGTTATTCTAAAGCTAAGTCAAACGGACAGGAACCATGTTCAAAATTTTAATGACATAAATGCATACTTAAAAACTTTTGACGGGTTGAATAAGATCAAGTTCTTAAAAGTAAATGATCTATTGCTAAGGAATGGTCAAGTTAATGAGAACTTATATGAGAAAAACATTAGGATGGGGAATAAGATCTACAGTGATTTGGTACACTTAAATCAGGAAGGACTACAATTAATTTTTGATAAGTGCGTCGAGTTTATCCGAATAAACAAAAAGTCAGTTACGCGCCGAGTAAACACATGCCGAGTTGATGGGGATACCCGAACTGCACAGTTAGTGGGGGGTCCCGAGCTAAGGGAAGAATTATTAGACGAGAGTAATTAGAACAATCCAGTTTCCAATGTAGTAGGAACCGAGCTCCCGGAGTTAATAATTAATGTAGGAAAGACCGAAATTAGATGTATCGTAGATTCTGGTTCGCAAGCAACGATTATGTCGGAGGAAATTTATAATACTATCAAGCAGGAAAATAATTTTAACATACCAGAATTACCTGTAACTAATGTAACTATACAAGGCGTTACTGGAGTCCGATCGAAGAAAATACATCACCAGGCTTATGTTCCATGTAGTATAAATAATGTATGTTTTGATATCCCTTGTTTCATTGTGAGAAATATTCCAATAACAGTTATATTAGGATGTGACTTTTTTGAAAAGTATAAGGCGAAAATCGATTTCAAAGATAATATGTTACATTTAACTTTAAATGATAGGCAAGTTGTAGCGAAGTTGACAAGAAGTTATGTAGTCGAACAGATTTGTGGAATAATAATCGTGTATTCGAATTTACTTGGAACGCGGAACGGTAAACAACAGCTGACCCACGCGACTAGTCTATTTATAGAGACTCACACGGGACCCGAGGTACCCTCACTGCCACGACCTGACGGGCGCACCATGATATATAATGTGGACACGGTGGTGTTAGAGATACTCACTAGAAATCCAGAAATGTCGGAATCACAGGTGAGGGAGTTGTATAAGGTGATAGAGCGAAATAGTAACGTTTTTTCAGATAAGCCTGGATTAATAAAAGATTTTCAAGCTAGTATTAATTTGTCTGATAAAAATCCGTTTATTGGTAGACCATACCCTATTCCATTTCAAAAACGTAGGGAAGTTCAGCGTGAAATAGAGCAACTTTTGAAAGATAACATAATTGAGCGAACTAATAGTCCATATAACAATAGTTTGGTCCCAGTCATTAAAAAGAACGGAACAATGCGAGTATGTCTAGATAGTAGACACCTGAATAGATATATAATTAGTGATTGTGAACGTACAGAAAAAATGGAAATTATACTACAGCAGTTCGCCGGTACAAAATATTTAACATCTATAGATTTGACGCAGGGTTTTTTACAAGTGGAGTTAGACAAGGAGTCTAGGAAGTATGTATCGTTTGTTTTTAATGGATCAAATTACTGTTATAAACGTTTGCCATTTGGATTAAAAATTTCTTCTGCTACATTCATTAAAGCTATGACACATATATTTAAGGGACATTTTGACTCATTCATGACTACATATGTGGACGACATTCTGATTTTCTCGAAAACATTAGATGAACACTTAAAACATATAGACTTGGTATTGGGAAGATTAGCTGAATATGGGCCACGGTTAAATTAAACAAATGTGAGTTTTTTCAGTCAGAGGTAAATTTTCTTGGTTACATAATATCGTCAGAAGGAATCAAGATGGACCCTGAAAAAGTAGATAAAATCTTGGAATTAAAGGACCCTAGAAATTTAAAGGAGTTACAATCAGTATTGGGACTTATGAATTATTATCGGAGTTTTCATCACAAATATTCAGATCTAACTGCAAAGTTTAATCATTTATTGAGTGGGAAAGGTAAATGGATATGGGGTAAACAGGAATCCGACGATTTTCAGACATTGAAAAAAGAATTTTTAAACTCAGTCATGTTAAGCCACCCAGATTTTCAAAAGGAGTATTACAGAGGTACTGACGCGTCAGATAATGCGGTAGCCTGTGTGTTGTATCAGGAGGACGAGGAAGGTAACCAAAAGTTAATAATGTTTGCTAGTCGAAAACTGTTGGAAGCTGAAAAGGCATATTCTATTACTGAGAAAGAATTGTTGGCACTGGTGTTTGCGTGTAATAAATTTAGAGCGTCCATAGTAGGGCATCATAAAATAATAGTAAGAACAGACCATAAAGCACTCACTTTCCTACGCGATTCTCGACTGGTACACGGTCGTATTCTCCGCTGGAATTTGGTATTACAAGAGTATAATTTAGATATACAGTATCTGCCAGGTAAAGAAAACGTAGTCTGTGACGTACTCTCTCGAATAAAACATGACGGATCGGACAGTAAGGATAAGCATACATAAAGGTACTTAAATACAAATTGAATCTAGGCTTCAAAGACAATGAAATAAAACAAATTCTGGGGGGATTACGAGATAGTCAGTTAGAGGACGAGAATTATGGTAAAGTAATCGAGTTGTTGCAGAGTAATGACGTACATAGTAAAAGTAAAGTAGATAAGGTATTCCAAAGTCACGAGGGTCTTCTATTCAAAAATAGTAGAGAAGATGATGAATGGTGGAGACTTTGTATACCTAAAGAAAAAATAAAACCATTAGGAGATTTTGCACATCGCAGGTACGGTCATTTTGGCGGGCATAAAATTTATCTGACTTTGAGGGAATTTTGTGTATTTAATAATATGGAGAAGGTAATACAAGAACAATTAAAGAAATGTGAGCTGTGTCAAAAAAACAAACACGATAATCGTCATAATGAAGGTAGTATGCAATCAATCACGGCAGAACCTCCATTACAGTTAGTAAGCATTGATCTTATCGGGGAATTACCGACGGGAAAATTCGGTGCTAAGGATATATTTTCCATGGTCGACATTTTTACCAAATATGTAAAGTTGTACCCAGTTAGGAAGGCGACTCGCCTACTTTACTTAGGAAAGTCGAGAAATTTTGTAATGACGTGGGAAAAATTGAATGTATCCTTAGCGACAACGGAACACAGTTTACTTCAAATAAATGGTACGAAGGTCTGAACCAAATGGATATTAAATGTATTCATTCATCTGTGTATAATCCGCAAAGTAATCCGATCGAATGATTCAATAAAGAAGTGAATAGAATGTGTAGGGCTTATTGTCATGAGAAACATACAAAGTGGACCGATTATTTGCAGTATGTTGAGGATTGTCTAAATTTGTCAGTGAATGGTGTTACTGAACAAATGCCATATGTATTAATGTTTAAAACAAGACCGGACACTATTTTTAAACAGTTAGTAAATTTCCCCAAGGTAAAATTTTACTATGAAAAACTGGTAAGTTTAGTTAAGGAAACTACTAATAAGAAATTGCGCAAAAGAAAAGAGAAATTTGATAAAAAAGTAAAAGGTATAAGCTATCAAATTGGGCAAAAAGTGTTAACAAAAACCCATTATCTATCAGATAAGCTAGGACAAAAGATTAAGAAGTATTTTCAGCTGTACGAAGGTCCGTATGAAATTTGTGAAGTAAAATGTGGCAATGCTTATGTACTGAGAGATATCCAAACTGCAGAAATAGTAGGTACATACAATGTTAGGCAATTGAAAAGGTTTATAACTTAAGTTAACCTTAAGATGGTTTTTTTCTTGCTAAGTTTAATCGTTCATTTGCACTCTTAAGCAAATTGAAACGAGGTACAAGCAATATGGGGAGCGATAATCGTGAACCATATTGGGTGACAATACAAGAAACAACTTTATTTATAATATATTTTATTTGTTTGTAATAATAATGAAACTTATATTAAGATTGAATTAATAAGAATAGTAGCTTGAAAGAATAAAGTAACAAGTAAATAATTTAAATACATAAGAGTTAATTGAAAATATTATGATATTTTGGGTACGATAAAGATAAAATTGTTTCTCTTAACTGGACTAGACATAATTTAAGTATGATGCATGGAAGATGATAAATCTGGAAGGAATGAAAGAGCCGTCTAGCCCGCAATAGGATAAAGCGTGTATGTGATTTTAATTTAGGATTAAGGATGATGTAACGGTGGGTTGGTTCAGTCTAGGCGGAATACCTGGCTGAATCAACGATGATATTTTTGAACTTTTGACGACCTTTTTTCAACTGCCCCTTTTAAGGCAGATTAACCAGTAAGGGCTCAATATGAGTGACCCGTTGTAAGGGGCGTGTGGCTAGCGGAGATATATGATTCCCCATATTCAGTGTTTCGGCCCCTACCCCCAAAATTTCTAAAGACGAAACACTATAAACGGTTTTGCAATTTGCTAACCAAAGATTATGTAAATTCAAAACTTTACCTCTACACTCGTTAGCGGTGGAGAGTGCAAGTTAAAATATTTAACCACTGATAGTTTTAAGATTCCAAGCCAAAGGTTTGGTAAACAGGAAGTGGGTAAGACAGACGGACAGTTGCCATGGCAAGTCGTGAGATTGAGAACTGATAAAAGCGCAGATGTTTCCTGTAAACAACAACGGATGGTCAGACTGTTTCGCAAACCGTGGGAATGCGTATGCGGATAAAAACAGATGTTTTTCAAGTTTGAACAGGAAAGCCAGGCATAGCTTGACAAGAGTCAAACCTGAATATTGGTGAATTTGTTTGAGTAGGAGAAATAAATAGTTTTGGAGGCTGGTAGTCTAATTAAAATGTTGAAATACTGTTTGAGAAATAATGAAATAATGGTTAATGGGATTCAACTGTCTGATAGAAAACAATGAAAATAATATTAATTGACAGTTCGAATAAAGCATTCTGGGATCTTTGATGATTCGTATGTAGGGATAAGCTATACTAAATAGAAAATAAGTAGCTGGTAATCTCATTACAATGTTGAGGCGCAATAACGAATAGAATAATGATATTAAAAAATATCGATATACGTTTGTGGAAAACAAAGATATGTTATGTTGAGGGAAGCATATTTATCAAAAATTAATGATATGAATTGTTGATATGCAGTTATGACGTGTTAGTGCACAGTTATAAAAATAATGACGAGATGTTAGTAGACGATCGGGAGAATATAAATGTATTGATATAGTAATTAGGTAAGTAAATTTGTATAAAATATAAAGGGTTTATAAAAATGAGATGTATTATGTAATGTATTTTAAGATGTATTGAATATTGTTGTAACCTGTTTTCTTGTTAGATGTTTAAGATACAAGTGTTTGATTATGTAGATAAGATGTTTTGATTAAGAATAGTAAGGGTCATATGATACTCTTATATAGTATATGATAAATGACAAATATATATATATAATATAAAAAATATAAAAATTTTAAAATTTTAAAATTTTTCAAATTGAAGTAGTAGGGGGAGTTTGATGATTCTGATCGCGTAAAAAATAGGTCATTAGGATAAGAGCCACTGAAACCCGAGGATAGGTAATAGATTTAGGATGATTGTTTAGTATAATAAAAAAAATTAACACTATGATAGTGAGTGATTACTATGGATATTTTTGGTAGTGAGTGAATCATGTGGACGTTCTTCGAGAATGTGATGTGGACTTTTCCGTCAAGGAAATGATTTGGACATTTGAAAAAATGATGTATTGTTAGTTATAAGAGGGTATATGTATTTTATAATGATGAAGGGTATTGTGTTTGATGTTTAAATATGTGTTAGACTTATAAGAAATTGTTTAGTTTAAAATGAATATTGTAAAAGGACAATGAATGGTGAAAGAACATTTGAATTTTTTCATAAAATTTTGAGAATTTTCTTCAAAATTCAAGGGAGTATCTGTGGTGGGTCGAAAACCCTAAAAGTAATTAACTAATTCATCGTAGTAATCAAATTCATTTAAACAAATAACGTAAAATAATATTAAAGTATAGAATCAGGATGTCGGGAAAGATTTATTCAGTTGCAACCAACGGCTAAAATATTGTCAAGTCTCAACGAGAAAAGCGGGAATCACGGGAACGGAGAGTTACCGTGAGTGGTTCAAATGAAGTAGTACAAGGGACGCATCTCATTGGTTGAGCGACCACGTGACCTATCCCACCGACGGACAGGGACGCGGAGGTCCGGGCATTATGTGCCGAGCACCCATGGCGGTTGGACGCGTATCATACTTAGTGCCGAGCCCTCGAGGCAGTCAGTCGTGTTAAATATACTTCTTATCGAGGACCCAAGGTGGTCAGTCGTGTTGCACTGTACTCCGAGCACCCATGGCGGGTGAACGCGTATTAGACATTGTGCTGTGAACCCTCGATACGACCACTTGTGTTAATCAGACTTTGCGTTGAGGACCCGAGATCCATAGTCGTAGGCGAGAGTGTCGAGTTAGTACACGGGACGCAAGGCCCTTAGACACGTGTAGACTTTCAAGACCCGCTTCGAGCAGTTATTAGACATTTAGACTCTTGTGCATTTAACCCTAAGGGTGTCGAGCCACCGTTAAGGAACTTTGCGTTCAACAATCGACTTGACGCGCGGACCACAGACGTTTATCATGCTGGGAGGTGAGACGAACCGACGGGCCACATCGCTGACTACAGAGGCGGACGACCTGGGGGAAAAATCAATCAGCTAAGTGGAGTTTTCACCATTCAGTGAACTTATTCGAGTGTTGATTCCATGTCTAGATTTAAACTTTAACATTGACTTAAAATCATAACCTTAATAATTATTAATATTTTCTCTGTATTCATTTTCATTTGACAATATGTATTAAAGAAATCTTAATTTTGAAACTTAACTTTTGTTTTTATTTAGATACACTTTAAATTCTTATTTTATTAAAAAGCGACCCTGAGATTAATTTAAAAAAGAGCTCTGCTAAATATTGACCGAACTTGTGGATATGAAGTACAAAAACTGAGACCCAAGTCGGTACAATAAGACATTTAAAATATAAATATTAACCATCAAGTAAAGAAGCAGAAAAGCATCGCTTCAGAGATCAGCCTACTTTGCCTTTTTCTATAGTATTTTATCCTATGGCAGTGATTAATTATCACAGGTTCGCAAATCACGCCCCATCAGGCATCAATAGCACTAGTCAGATTGTCATCGTCAGTTGAGTGGAAGGCACTTTGTGTGGCAGTCGAGTGCGGAGGACTTAGTTTGTGATTGGTTGTTTTGGTTAATTGTTTTGTAATGGAAGGTTGTGATGGTGTGTGGGATAGAGATAAAATTCTAAATTTAATTGAGCTTTTAATTTTGTACCCAATCATAAAACCAGTATATACTGAAAATCTTTACTGGTCATTCTTAAGAAGTTTTCAAACTACCATCACAAATATCGTTGACTTTTACATATATTTGCGGTAATAGAACGAAGAAAATCAGTATGAAGATTCTAATATGGCAACCGTAAGTTAAGCACATCACTAAGACCGTCTAGTCGTCAAGGTCAATATCAGGTGCACTAGTTGACGAACTGGCTGGTAGGGAGTGAGGGTAGACTGTTCGGTGACTCACGTCCCACTTGTGGCGTGCAAATACCGTGCATGCCGTGTGCCGGTGTAGTTCATCTGCTACTATTACGCAACTGCTACTAGTACGCACAATATTCTTATTATAGAAGTAAGATATTTTGGAGATATTGCACACAATTTTTTTGTTTTTCAGTGCATAACATCATTTATTTTTAATCTAAAGGCATAAGCTTGATTTCAGGAGGATATCAATTTTAATTTTTCCAGTTACAAGGGGGGGATATATCCCCCTGATCCCCACCGTACCTATACGCCTCTGTCTTGTACTGAAAACACATTTAGAAATAAAATACCAGCTGGGAAAACTGAACATAAAAATAAAGTAACACTAGTAAACCTGTCGCGGCTTCGTCGCGATCATCATTTATAAATATTATTGTGTTAGCGTTCCAAAGCCAACATGGCCTGTTGATTAACTGTGTTTACTCTATCCAGCTGATTGCTTAAAACTTATCCAATGCTAAGCTTATGGAAAAACTCAACTTTAAGGGGCCCCAGGGCCCCTCACAAATTATTTCTCTTTAAAAAAAGTTTCCTGCACAAATTCACGTTAGGCTCTTTCCAATGACACGAAAAACATGAAAATCAGTTCAATAGTCTAGGAGGAGTGATTGTCACAAAAACCTGCTCGCCTATTAAATAAGTATAGATTACTGGCAGATAGTCAAGGAAGGGGAGGCTTGACAAATGTAATACAGGGACAAGTTGATGATAAATACAATGTGTTTTTGGCCATGTCCAGCCGGGAGCACCTCTTGGTGCAGTTCTGTCGATGGCCATGCGCAAGAATAACTCTGAACTAAAAATGTATGATAAAGGTGACTGAGTCATTTTATTGGGTGGCTGCAATGACTTGGCTAATCTTAAAGGTAGCAACGACAGTAACGTCATGAGGCATAGTATCCTAAACCTTAAAAACACGATAAATAGCCTCAAAAACACCAATCTACTAATTTCTACCATACCGTATCGTATCGTTATGATCTTCATAACTCGTATCCCTAACATAAGTCCATCACAGAAGTCAACAATTAAATTAGAAAATTAGTCTATAAGCGCCAAAACACTCATATCTTCTTGATCTATATTTGTTAGAAAGGTCACACCATGGCAAGCAAGGATATCACATTAGCTAATAAAAGAGGTAAAAAAAAGTATCAAAACTAATAAACCATATGATATCTGAAACCAAAACAACTAATACCTGGCAAAAAATGGTACCTTTTAGAAAGTGTAAACAACTCATCAACAAGATCCAGCATTGAAGTAATTGAGGAAGACATAACTAAGTTATTCAATGAGTGCTATGTGCCATGAATTCAGTAGCGTTTTCACACTGTGTTTCTGGTGACATTGGTCATGAAAGGCACATGTCAGCTGGAATCGCAGTTAAATTCAAAAGAAAATTTGGTAAACCAACAGTATGGGACTGCATATGTGATCACTTGGCCTATCAAAAAGTTAACAATGGTGCTGGTATTTATAGTCTCATTACTAAGCTACACTACTAGAAAAAACCAACATTGGAAGATTACGACCAAGCTTTTTAATCAATCAACCGCTTTAACCGAGGCTTTATCAATCGGCTTTTTAACCGAGGACTTCAAGAGAAGAAAGTTTAATTACCTCATCTGCTCGCCGATGGGCTGTGTAAGAGACTGCTTTCCTCTCAATCATTTTTTCAAAAGAATTATTCAATTCCAAAACAAAGCCGATGCTCAAGTAAAAATTGTTACACATTACGAGAATTCAGCCAGAATATTATATAACACCAGGAGCTTAACGTACCAGGAATTTGTGCATACACTTAAAGATCTACTCTCTGCTGAGTGCATAGTTTTTTTAGAGGGCAAGACATAGTGACCAATTCCAATGTACATACAGATCTAATTGATACTATATGCCCCCAAATCAAAAACACTGAAGGCCCAAAATCTGCCCAGTTTATTATTGATAAATCTGTTTTTGATCAACGTTGTAAAAGTCTTAAAATATCAAATAATAATGTCAATTTGTTCGCTATGTTTTTTAATATTCAAGGTTTTGAATGCAACAGGGAGGAATTGCAAATATTTTTAGATGAGTATACAAATTTTGTATCCATGCTAGCATTAAATGAACATTGGGTAAACATTAATACAGTAATGTAAAAATGTTAAATACCTTACAGGGCTACACTCTGAATCAGAGGTGGCTCGTGTTTGTTTGTAAAAGATAGTATTCCATTTATTGTTTTAGAAAAGTTTAATCACTTGTGAGAGGATTTAATGTGAGAGGGTATCACATTTGGTGAATGAGGTTTCACAGGCCTTGGATAGATCCGAGGTTACTGCTGGTGCGTTTTGTGATCTGTCCAAGGCCTGCTGTGTTGATTGACTGTGTTGGTCATGCTATGCTTATTCAAAGACTCTCTTGCTATGGCATCAACCCTCATTGTCTGGATTGGTTTGCATCGTATTTAAGGGATAGGAGGAAAAAAGTCATTATTAATACAGGGCTTGATAAATTTGAATGTCAATGGAAGACCATCACTAGAGGCGTTCTCCAAGGGTCCAACATTATTTTTGATATATCAATGACCTACTTTCAGCAGTAGATGAATTTACTACTCTTTATGCTGACGATTCCTCAGTCATCTTAAAGGAGTCAGATGTTCCATCACTTCAAAATAAAATTGCCACAACAATAGTAAAACTAAATGATTGGTTTAACAAAAATTAACACTCATTATCTTAACTCACCAAAATAAGAATGTTCTGCAACATTTTATTTTTAACAATTCAATGCTTAATGTGTCAAGCTCAATGACATTCCTTGGCCTCAAAATAGATCAAAACCTAAATTGGAATGAGCAAATAACACAATTAAAGGCTAATCTTAACTCCGCATGCTATGTTCTGAAAATTCTAAGGGATGTAGTTGATACTTTTACATTAAAAACTGTTTACTACGGATACTTTTTCTCGTTAATGAAATATGGAATACTCTTATGTGGGTAATTCAAGTAGATCTATTGAAATATTTAAAATTAAAAAAGGTATTAAGAATAATTACAAAATCCCCTTTCCAAGTCTTGTGAACCTTTTTTCAATAAATTACAGTTTCTTACAATGCCCAACCTTTATCTATTTGAAATTTTGATATATACTCATAAAAATGGATCAACTATTCATCCAAGTAACCAGTTATGTCACTCTTATATGACTAGGCACAAAGACAAATTACAAGTCCCACATCGTAAATTAAAAATTCTAGAAAAGACACCATATTATTCTGGCATTAAACTTTATAACAAGCTTCTGCCTAGAATACAATGCTTAGAGTTGAAAAATTACAAAAATAATGTAATGGATTACTTTTTGAAAAAAATGTTTTTATTCAGTGAATGAATTTTTGGAAGATCTAGAAATACCTATACTTAACTTTCACAAATATTTAGTTTAATAGTATATGAGATATGGCTTCTTGCAGGAAACATAGATTTAATTTTAGTAAATATTTACAAATAACTAGTTTTATTTCTATTTAGCTATGTAAATTTGTACAAATGTAACAGTTTTTATTTTATTATTGTTCTATGACGAAGCACCTGCTTTATGTAGTTTACTTTACTACCTTGTAAAAGAGTTTTGTGGCAATAAAGAATTTGAATCAGGCGACTTAAGATTTATTTTGCGGCAGTGTGTTCTCGTTAAATCAAGGTCTGTTTTGCTCGGAACGACTGTTCCGATAGTCGCTCAGCGATCAACGCTGAAAGCATGATGTTAGTTCATTTAGCTACCACCAGCTACTACTGCTCACTCCGCTGTGAGTTCGGTAGTCACTGCAGTTTCTCTTGCAAGACAATAACATGAATTTTAAAGTTATGTTGCTGTGACTCAATTTTCCATCAGGGATATTATTGTAATCAACTTAATCTTTATTTGATGATAGGCATATATATTTTTCCAATGAGTTAATAAAAGTAAGGCTTATATGTTCTAATTTAATGAAATAAGACTTCTAAAGTTACCATTTCGGCGAAGGAGAAAAACAAGTCCAAGCCCTAAAAACTATTCACCAGGCAATAAGACTTGTAGAGTTGGTGGATTTAACAAAACTGAAATCGTTTAACAATCTCAAATAGTTCCCAAAATAAAATTTTTTGAATTTCTGCAACCTTTTTTAATGACCTTGGACAGCAACCAATATGAAATTAGATAGGTACACTATATCCTTAAAAGAGGAAAACAGCAAATAAGAGAGCCACCAGCAAACTTCCGATCACCGTGCTGATAAAACAAGGTCACCAAGGATGAAATCGACACAAGAGGCTAACTGAATCTCAACAGAGAGCAGCTGAACCAGAGTTCCAGAAGTCTACACTGACTGGGCCACAATTAAGTGTCAACAGTCCCTACAAGGCGAAGCATGTACAAGTCCTCTATAGCTAATATAGCTAAGACATGAAATTCATCCTCAATGTAAAGAAAGGTTGATAGGCAATCAATTCACCTCAATGAAAATTAGGGGTGTGCGAGTACTCGAAACTTGGAGTTTTCAGCCGAGTATTTTAATACTCGAACTCGACTCAAAGTTTTGAAAAATACTCGAAAGTTCGAGCAAGTATTTCCCGCCGAGCGCTAACGATTGCAACCGGCCAAAACGCGTAGTAACAACCGCAAAAGGCGATCGCATCACGTAAAATCGGCCGAAAACAACGATCGCTAACGATTGCGACAGGCCAAAACGCGTAGTAACGGCTACAAAAGGCGATCGCCATCTTGTAAAATCGGCCGAAAACGACGATCGCTAACGATTGCGACAGGCTAAAACGCGTAGTAACGGCCGCAAAAGGCGATCGCATCATGTAAAATTGGCTGAAAATGACGATCGGACCGCGTAATTTCGGCCGTAAATGGTGACGGAAAACATAATATCGGCCTTAATTAACGATTTCGTCATGTAATATTGATTATAAACGATGTCTGGAGCAGATGATATTAGCCAAATGACAACCAGACCGTGTTTTGTTTGTCAATACGTAATCCAGTTTGCTTTTACTGGCAAAAACTTTGTATTGCTACTCATGTATTAGTTAGAAACCATGTTTAGGTTATTAAATCTAGGGTGGTATCAAAATCCCATTACACTATTTTAAACTACCAACTGATGGCAAATACTCGCTCGAAAATACTTGGCACTACTCGACTTTAAAAAAATCACTACTCGCACACACCTACTGAAAACAAATTTGTCGTATTTGATCAGAAAGGTGTATTAGCTTGGTGAATACACACACTTTTGATTATTGTCATGTTACATGGAATACAGAGTGTCCACATAAGAATAGTATACCTTGGGTTGGTAACAACACACATGCAATTTAAAATGAATTTTGTCTTAATAACAGAAAGTTCTAACCAAAAAGTTGTCTTCTAAATACCTAATAGGATTCTACAGCCCTCCGCTGGTGGCACACACGACATCAACACTCTAAATAAGTTCTCTCAAGTTTGGACTTGATGCTGGCGTGTGAAACCTGAAGAAAGGCATATATATATTTTGCTCTCCCAGTTCATGAACTGAGTCTAATTGTGTTCTGTATACAGTAAAATCCCACTAATCCAGCACTTTCAATAATCCCGCATCAGTCAAAGGGTCCTAAAAAAATTGTTGAACACTGTTTAAGCCTTTTAGGTGAGCTCGATAGAGATCGCGGGTAATGGGCAGGAGGAACTGTACTGTATGTATGCCATTATAATACTGTAAATCTATTTTCTGGTTGAAATGTTTTGTTTTTAACATTTTCCATCACTCCCGAAATCAGGGAACACAAAAAACACGGAATAATGGCTCGCTAACCAATGATTTACTTTTAACTCTCTAATTTTTGCTATTCTCGAAATATCGGCTAATTTTAGATGGTGCTTGAGCATTAATCTGGCACTGCCAAAGTCCTGAACGTGCCGGATTAGCGAGCGTCTACGGTACAATGAACTTTATGAAGGCCTACAAGAATAAATCGCAAGAAGAACGAGCTGGCCATTGAATAGATCCGCCTCGTCCAATCCCAACATTGCAGGAAATGTTTGTTTAAACAATCAGTTAACACTTTGGTTTTTAATTATAATATCGAGGCAAAAAAACAAACTTGACAACAAGTGGTGAAACTAAACTCTATCGTATAGTCAATATAACCTACACTACTTGCACATCACATAAATACTATATATAATTTGTATTTGTGGACACCCTGTAATAACAATGCAATTATTTAGAGGCTTAAAAAACAAAGGATGGTGATCATTACAAGTATAATATATAGTACATTAAAAAATTAATTCACAATAATATGCATACCTTATAGACAGTTGATCCAATTCAATATAAAGTATGACATGTGAAATAAATAACTGTCTACGTTATAACATAACACACTTTAAAAATAACATCTTAAATTAACCTCATAAAAACTTGATAAGATAAACAACTCGTTTATCTGCTTTAGACTGTTCATTCAAAAAGAGTCATGACTCACTTCCTAGTATCTAACTTGGTTTATTGCAGAACACAATATTTATACCATTTGTTCATAAATACAGGGGTTTATTCTTCTAATAATTTGTAATAATAGTAGTTTCAAACTGTTTTTCTGGCTGATGTCAATGTTTTATCATATTTACCATGTCACAGTATATTCAGTTAGCTCTCTCATATTTGGAACATATACTGTTTGATTTCATGAACACATCACAAAATATGTCACACAAGTAAGAGATGGTCTGGCTGTTTTGTAGCGAATCTTCAATTTAAAAAAAAGGTGCTTAAAACAACATAACAATTATGCTGTATTGAAATTATTTCCCAAACACACGTGGATTTTTTGGCATGTACAGAAACATCTTTTTAAGTGGTAAAATAGTTTTTAAAATTTTATTTTGCTTCGTAGTTATTTGTATCCATAGCACTTGACTTTTTATACATTTGCTATTTACTGATATAAACATTTCCAGTTTGTTCAAACAAATATTGGTTCAGTAGAGCCAAGGTCCATACATATCTTCGTAAAGGTTTTCTCAGTCGATTTATTTAAGGTTTTCAGGTTAACCGGAAGAGTCCTCGTAAAAACAGCTGTAAGGTCTTGTGACAACCAATCCAATCTGTAGTGTCGCTGGAAACACAATATTTATCGTACGAATACCATATTTTCCTCATCATTGTAATTAAAATAAACATTGTTTAACTAATTATATAATTTTATCAGCTGTTATTTTTGAAACTAATTATTGTTTTGATTTATTTGTATTATTAAATTAATGGATTATGGGTTTAAACTTTCTTTCTGCATGTCCAATGACGATTTAAAAATAGCTGTATCATTATTATACCCTGTAAGGTTGGCAACACTTATGCTATGTTGTTGATTTATGCATCAGCTGGACGCCCTCGTAAGACATCTTTCCTGCGAACATTACTCTTATGCAAATGATCATACCTGTGCTGGAAGCTCTACGAACCTTGCTGTAGAGCATCATTAAAAAACACCAACTTGCAATAATTAGCTGCAGGTTCTTAAAAATAGTGTACTATCTACTTTGCTGCACACATTCTTTTGCAAACAGGGAGAACAAATTGGTTTACTAATCTGTGGTTAACAGCACAATTACGACAATTATATGATATTGCAATAAGAGCCAGCTTTTAAGTTGTCGTTCAAGCAGTAATCAGTCAGTTCTCTTTAATTTTGAAATAATATTATATTAAGCTGAATCTTGCGAAAAACAGCTGTTGTGCTGAGAATGTAGCCGGTTAAAATAAAACAAAGACTACCAATGCCTAAGGACAGTGCTCGATATTATTTTCACTAGTTGATGAAATAAAAGTTATCTAAATTAAGCTTTAAAATTTCAGGTCAACGTGAACATCTTTTCGTTAATTTCTCCTATAGGGAAGAAGCTATTACCGTAGGTGGCATGGTAAGACCTAGACCCAGGACCATGATAACTTTTCGTTTGAGGCCCCCAGATGCCAAAAACACCATTAGTTCAAATTCATATATATGTGTCCGTAGGCACGATAACTTTCGTATAAAAGGGTCTTATCTTGATGAAATTTGGTATAAACGTGTAAGGCAGCATCTATTTTCATGAGTTCGAGAATCAGACAGGTCGCTCTACTTTAAGGGGGGTTTTGTACCCCAAAAATGGGTTTTTTGAACTTTTTACATGCAATTCTTTTTAAACCCAAATTTTGGTTTACACCATTAAATTCAGCTTAAAAAAACAAACAATTTGGTATTTTTATCATTGCCCTACGTCAATTGGTTACCGAGATATTGAGAGTGCTAAACACAGTACGTTGTCCAATGTTAATCTTATGGAGAATAAGTAAAATTGTATATCTCGCTTATTAATGAACATAAATTAATGAAACTTGGTATGTGGCTTTATACGGCTGGGTTTTAATGCTATTTGCATACAAAACTCATTTTTTGTGGTCCCCATGACATCAAACCTGCGTACTCAGCAGCTATAATGTTATTCTTATGGAGAATAATAAACATGTGATATCTTGCTTGTTTATGAACATAAATTGATCAAACTTGGTATGTTTTGCTTCATCTGGAGGTAATTCAATGGTATTTGCATAAAAAACAGATTTTATGGTCCTTGATGCAACAAAACCTGCATACTCAGTCCTAATGTTTTTCTTATGGGGAATAAATAAAATGTCATATCTCGCTTATTTAATAATATGCTTTGATTAAAGTTGGTAAGTTGTTTCATGACTTAGTGAAGTACCATTTGAAATTCGCTGAGTATGCAGTTTTGCTGCAACGGGGATATTTACTAGTAATATGGGGAGAAAGAATAACAGTGAAATCTACCGTTACAGTTACAGCATCCATCCAATGATTTACAGTGGTATTTTGCACCTACAAATTATAATTAGTTTTCAATTGGTTATCTAAGTATTGTTATCTAAGTAAAAATTCCTCAAAATAAGTTTTATAATTTTGAATCACAGTCTAATCTGATAGATAGGAAATTGTTGAAGTAGTTTTTAGGCAAGCTGTATCCTTGCAGCTAAAGAGGCTCTCCTATCACAAGATTTTACATGGACTAACTTGTGTCTTTCACCACACAAAACAAATGCATTTTGCTTTTCTTAGGTATGAAAGGATCGAATAAACCACAACATCTTACAAAATAATAAACAATGAGCTATAATTTATTTCACATCTTAAACTTACGAGTAATTTAAATAGAAATATAACTGTTAACAAACAGAACTTAAAAATATGGACAGGACAGTAAGTATCGACATCTGATCAAATATACAGCGAGCGTACATAACACTAATTCTAAAACTACTTCGACAAGTATAAAAGACAGTGATGTCGATCAAAGTAAAAAACTTATCTTTAATACTTCAACGCAGGAGCTTTTAAAACATTGTGCGATGTCTTAAAATTCAACACATCACATTTCGCTGAGAAATATATTTTAATCTAAATATGTATACACAAAACGGGGCTACCGGATGTAAAATCACGAACCTAAATAAAAAGTTCGGCACCGGTTGATAAAAACAAAAGTTAATAAATAGATGAAAAATATCCAACTTCCTAAAAGTTTAAAATCACATTTTTACAGGTGGTCTCGGGCGTCTAGTCCGAGTCCTCGTCATCGATCGTGTACCTCATCGGCTTCTTGGCGCGGCCCGTGGCGCGCACTGGCATAGACGACGGCTTCTCCTCCTCCGAGTCAAGCACAAACTCATCCTCACTGTCTGAGTTTGCCTTCTTTTGTTTCTTCTGTAAAACGAAACATGTTGTTATTAGGAAGACATTGGAGACAACAGCCATGTTGGATTTTTACTCCATAAGGACAAATGTAGGGGTGTGTGAATATTGATTTCTGGCTCGAGCCGAGCTTTTCATTGGGCATTTTCTGTAGGGGTGTGCAATATACCGTTAGTGATTTTCTGACTCGAGCCAAGCCGAGCCGAATTTTTTCAAAGTTCTTGAGCTTTGAGCATTTTTGATTAGGCCATATTGATTCATTATTTCTATTATGTTTAAAAAAATTGATCCATTATGATAATGTAAAATAATTTATAACTTTAAATATTTTTCATTTTTCATTCACTTCTTCTATATTCATTAGGCCTATGTTTAATAAATAAAGGCCTAACTAACCGTGGGAAAATAACAAAATAGGCACGAAAATGGAAAATTGATTGAGACCACTTGTTGATAGTAACGCAATTTTTCTTTCAATTTAAAGTAGGTACGTACCTACATAGGAAGAAAATAACCTAAAGGAAGAGAACTACAAATGTTTAACTAGGACTGATGAGCCCACAGGTTAAGAGGGTTCCACCCGTCGGCTTAGTGCCGTGAAAACGTGTTCCTACATTACAAGCTCTCACGGCGTTATTTGATCGTATATTGAGTTGAAATAAACTATAACATGGCCACAAAAACTCACAGTATGGAATGGCTGAACTAAAACTTCGAAATGTATTCGTTATGTATGTGCAAAATCACTTTAAAATAACCCTATATTATGGTTTTCCCCTTGCAATTTTTATATCTAAATAATAGTTAAAACTGAATTTGTCCTCAGCCATTACAAGCTCTGATATGTTAAGAGCACATAAAGCACAAGATTGTTGAAACATATTTCGTTTTCGAATTTTGTGAGTATAAATTACAAAGGCATGTTCAGGAACATCAGGCGGCAGTACGGTGGCGCCCCTGGGAGTCACTCGCTGTACCGCGTAGTGCCGGCCGGTGCTGCCAACCTAACCTGACACAACAAAAAACCTCACCTTCTAGCGTGGCAATATACAGGGTGTTCAAAAAAGGTGGGGACATAATTTACGTAGTGATTCCTTGGGTCAAAATAAGCAACAAAGTTTATATAAACATATGTCCTATCTCCTTTCGTTTAGCGTCTGTCTGCCTGTATGTGTTTTTTACAAAAAAGTCATAACTCCTTAACGGTTTGAGCTACAGCGTTGAGATTTTGCACAAATGTTTATCTTATTAGCCGATTTCTTTTTGCAAAATGTGAATACAAAATCTTTAATCGTTTCAAAATGGCAGCTATTTTAAATATTTGACGCCAAATTTCATGAAAACCGTTAATTTTACCAAAAAATTGCAAGATACATAAAATTTAGTAAGTTTTATGGAGATTTCAACGATATCTTACTAAGCTTTATTTGGACAAAGAGTAATGGAGAAATTATTTTATTAATTATATTTGTTATAGTTTTAACATTGTTTAAATGGAGAAAACTGTAGGTATAGCAAGAAAGAAATTAATTTCTCAGTTACTCTTTGTCCAACCTAAGCTTAATAAGATATCGTTGAAATCTCTATAAAATTTACTCAATTTTACGTATCTTGCAATTTTTTGGTAAAATTAACGGTTTTCGTTAAATTTGGCGTCAAATATTTAAAATAGCCGCCATTTTGAAACGGTTAAAGAACAAGCACACGAGGTAAGGTTGTCCCACCAAAAACTTATTATTATTTAATAACTATGTGTATTATAGCTGTTTATACATAGTTTATCTCGAATCAAGTACAATTGTAGTAAACATTGTTAGGAGAAAAGTGCAACTAAATACTCACTATTCTAATTTATTATAACAGGATACTGCATTAGACCTAGCGCAAAGACCATCAGCAATGTATCATAAGCCCAATGAGTACGGGTTTTACAATCAGTGAAAAGTCCCACCCAGTCAAGTGTGTACCTAGTCTTTGTAATGAACGGTGTTCACCAGCGTACATGTGCGTAGGCCAAGGTCATTTTTCACTGTTTCCGCCGTTCCGGTGTCTTCTATGGCCGATTCCAGAGAGGAGTGTTCCATACGTTGTTCAGTAAACCTAAATAATACAACGACGAGTTCTTTAACTACTTCCGTATATCTCAACTGTTTGTCTGGGACTGTTCGGTTCTGTCATTTCGGTTCCAACTAAATAAATAGTAACTAATAACTAATGGTAAATAATAAATAATCGAACTATATTATATGAGAACTGTTAACACAGCACACGATGCAAATGAATCAAACTCCGTATCTGGCAGAATAACCGATTCCCAACTCCCACGGTCGGTGGTAAGCCCCTCCCCCAACACTGGGTTTTCCAAGAAGAAGAGACGCCCGTCTATTGCCTTGTCGCGGAACGCCGACGCGTTTTGATTCAATGAATTGTATGTCAAGTAGCATTATTCCGTTGCTGCAGAAAACCTACAGGTACGCCATCAACACCATTACTCCGTCAACACCATTAATATTTTATCTCTCGTTTGCTGCAGAAAACCTAGGTACCCTCTCAGCCACATGTGATTTATATGGGGAAATCCGCATCCGCATTAATTTCTAGATCTGTACTTGAAACCAATTAATTATTAAAATTATTGTTATTCATATTATAAAGCTGTAAACGATACTTACTCTACGTTGTTATAAATACAGTATTATTAGCGAATTTCCCCTATAGGGAAATATACCCCCGTCGCAGCAAACCTGCACATTCAGCGAATTTCCAATGCATATATATGTGACTCACTACTACATAGAGCTATTTACCAAGTTTCACAAAAATACATCCATAAATAAGTGGTATATAGCATTTTATTTATTCTCCATAAGAATAACACTAGGGTTGAGGACGCAGGTTTGCTGCAACGAGGAAGATAAGTAATGTGTTTTATCACACTGTGTGTTTTATTTACACTGACCGGGTGTGTGTTATCAGCCAAAATCGATAATTTTATCGGCAATTTTACAGCAATTACTAGCCAAAAACTACGACCGCAAAGTTTGTTATCGGCCGAAAATTGAGTACCAACCGTATTTAATGCCGGAAATGTACGTAATCGCTCAAAAACGGCAATCGGACCGCAATTTGTCGGTAAAAAATAAAGCCGGGTCATATTTTATATACAAAAGCAAAGTCCGAAACGCATTTTATCGGGCAAAATCAGAGATTTGGCCGTATTTTATCGGTAAAAACATAAATTTTGCCACAACTTGGTGGTCAAAAACACCAAAATGACTGAATTTTTTAAGTGTAATGGACTGGACCACGTTTTATTATCATGGTAAGCGAGCCGCATATTATCCACGGAAATAGCAATATAGCCTTGTTTTAGCGCCCGAAAAAGACAAAAAAATAATTTTATAAACGAAATAATATATAAAAATAATAATTATTAACACAACACAAGGCAACACGAGGCATGGGAAGGGTATAGCATTGAGCGGACGCCAGGGCCCGGGCAGCGGTTTAACCAGCGAATTTCTAAAAAAAGTATAGGTCGGATAATTTTTTAAAAATCTGAAAAAAAATCTTTTAACTATTTGACTCAAACTTTTCCGCTTACATCACGTTTCTGACCAAAAAATAAGAATTTTGGCAGCCGACTAACTTTTTGAAGTCAAGATTTTAAAGCCATATTAAAAATTAAAATTTAAATGATATATAAGGAACTCATAATTAATATTTTTATTTACACTAATGTCTTTACAAACTAACACTGAATGCACGTACCAAGTTTCAGAATTTTATCGAAATCCTATCTATGTCAAGTCACGGTATATTTAATAGCCGCACATTAAACATTTCTACATTTCCGAGCCCGGTTTGGCGTTTCTGGACTACCAGATGCGGCGGCGGCATGGCTTCACATCCCGCAATGCTTGTTAAATGGAAGTGTCCCCTCTATTGGTCTTTAGTGCTCGCTGTAACCTATTGCCAAAAAGATAATTCACTTATTGATAGTAGGGTAATGATTTCATCTTTTAGTTCAACTTGAGGGCATTTTTTACGAAATGTACTTTGGGTGGTTTAGTATTTTGATTTATTAAACTTGTATTTGGATTTGGATTTGTATGTTTGTAAATTAATACGAATAAATTAGAAACAAATTATTATTTAATTGATTTTAAGCTATAGATTTCCTTTTATAAATTATTTTATGATGCACAACTGTTAATTTCGTTTGTAATGCACTCAGCGTTTTTATTTTACGCGTAGTATTGAATTTGCCGAAACCAATTAATTTATAATTAAAAATAAAAGTAACTAGTAGGCGCATTAATTTTCAGTATTTAATAAAGTTATGGAAATACGTCTTGAATGAATTAGTAGTTATCTGATAAAAAGCTTGTGTTGATTTTCTATCACAGCCTGGTTTTGTGACAAATTAAACTTTTGAGATCTCCAACAATAAAGTGTACAATAGCAATCAATGTATATTTTGCCCAATTTCAAAATTATTATAATTAATAAGGTTTTACGCAGTTAGATACACGTACTGAACATCTCTAGGCTTAGCAGCTGGTAGTACGACGACGCGACGGCGGGAGATAACAAGAAGAGGCAGTTCTAGTTTTCCCCCGCAAGCGGTTGGCAACACCAGCGTAACTAGCGCGCCTGACGGCCACGCTTACAACCACTTGAGCTCGAACTGGCGCGAGACCATCCAATACGCCATCTTGAATTGGCTTCCAGCTGCCGGTTAGAACCCACTTAACTAATGCATTTATTACCGTAATTATTAACAGCCATAATAAACAGACTATTTGTCAATATGTACTATTCATTGTATCCAAACACTTAGGCCCTAGCCTAGGAATTGCCAAAACCCAGTGAGCCTATCTCTCATTCAACTGTTTGTAAACAGTAAATTGTAGGTTATCCTTTTATAAATATAAGTTAGTTAAACCAGTCTTGTACTCACAGAAATAAGTTATCCAATAATCGTAGGCCTAGGTTTTGCTGTGTCTAACCTACTACCTAATAGACCTAACCTAGTATATCTGCTTGTACAACAGAAGCCTAATATATCTTCTGAAACAGAAGGGATCAGAAGCAGAAGGTGGAAGAGGATCGTCAATGCATTCTTCTTCCGTCACTGCTTTAACAATTTGATAGCACACATATACATTTAAAAAATGATATGCTAGTTTCTACTGACGTTTAGTCACAAATTCAAACAATCCCGCGGACTGCGGAGTTAACAATATGATTTTAATGATACAGCTGTAGCGTAACAAAGCACTGCGCCATTTTGATCGCGCCTACTCTTGTCTTGGTTAGGAATACATAGAATATAATCAAACTTTTAAATAATATGACCAACAGTATTACAAACATGTGTGACATAACCTTTTTGATAAAATCCTTAGATTTTGTGAACCTTTCAATTAGTGATTTTTAAGTGTAAATTATTAAAACAGCGATGTGACACTAGCTAAATGTTAACTTTCACCTATAGTATGATTACAGTTGTATTTATTTTCGGTTTATCTCAAAGTTCTTCAGATTCTACCGTAAACTGACTATTTTTTAACAATCCAATATTTGGAGAGTACTATTTCGGCTGCACACTAAAACGCCGTCATGATTGTTTGTTCATCACCTACAATCTTGTCCCTAACTATTGGTCACACTAAATCATTATTACATTTACATTATAACCTTCTTCACTCAACGTCTTAAGGCAGTTCGCAAAGTGGGTACGCCAACAGTGTTGCCAGTCGTAAATTCAGACTCCAGGGGATATAATTATCGTGTAACGTACGAAGTTGTAAGTTGCAGAATAGACTGTACCGCTGTAACAGTTAGATAAAGTGTTTTCATGGCTTTTAGTTTTTTGCCGGGGTACTCTTTCTGGGGCAGTACAATTGTTGTATTAATTATTAAACCGTGAAATATTGCTCAACTCAACTGGGCAACGGTAACACTGCACTGCAAACAGTATAGTGTGTCCATTTGATGTGATTGAGCTTAGAAAAACTAGATCCATTGCGTTGGTTGATCAGGTCGGCAGTTTAAATATTACAGTAATTTAGTATTTGGTTATTTTTTAAATGAAAGACCGAAAGCATTAGCATTGTTGAATTATATTTGTTATGGAGCTATACCGATGCAAACTACGAGAATTCTAGCATTGATTATGGAAAGTTTTTGTTTTAAATTTACTTTTGTAGACGGCTCTTTTCACTGTTCGGCGTTTTAAATATTCGGCTCAAACTTTGAACTTCTTTGCAAATCTCGAGCCGAGCCGAATACTGCAGTATTCGGCTCGAAAAACCTCGAAGGTCGAATACTTGCACACCCCTAGACCAATGTAGTAAAATGTAATGCATGGTATCTCGTTAATTTGTGATCAAATTCATATGTTACGACATATAGTGCAAATCAACATTGAATTGTCGCTGGTTAGTTTGCTATCAGTTGGTCTATTTAAAAGATGTACCCTCTTTCCGGCGCGTAGTAATACAGACTTCTCGGCAGACGTTTCAAATGAATTTAAAATAAATTAAGAATACAGATGTATGATTCAGACATGCTATTCCAGCGACCGCGCTATTTTCAGTTACGTAGATAGCCCCTAAGATGTAATTTAGGATTAAAATCCAATCCTGACCACGGTAGTGATTGGTTAGATCAGCTCTACATCCTTACTACTGTAGTTTGTAACATCTTCGGTGGTGTAACATATGATTGGGTTATTTCTGAATTTCACCGATCTTAACGCAGATTATATTACTCAAATCACTGCCCAAAATTGTCCACACTGTAAAGAAACATCCAATGTCTACATAACCTGTGCAACACACTTGGAAGTACCTAACGGTGTAGTCCAGTGTAATAGGAACAAACAAGTGATTGTTCAAAACAATTATTCTTTAACCTCGACTTGCGCTTTCACATGTAGACAAAAAGTCTCACTTAGACTTGTATACCAAGAACAAAGAACTAGGGGAGGGTGACAGTTTGGAATGGAAACTAGAGTGATGAAAATACTGAAATTCAGAATGACCTCACTTGCACTGCCACGGTTGGCTTGGGTGAAATAAATAACAGCCATGATGTGGCTTCCTTTAACCAAAACCTTGAATAATTTTACATTCACGAACCTTAAGGGTAGATGAGATAATTTTTGTATTCATATGAAAAAAAACCATCTCGCTCAAGAGAACTTTTTGAGCTGAACATTTTTACTATATTTTGATTATTATAATTAGGTAATTAATTTACTTAAGCAGCTTACTACTACCTCATCCATAAAAGGGCATTTATTCAGAGTCAGGTTATATTTTTAGAAAATTTTCAAATTTTCTTTTAAATTATAAATAAAGGGGAAAAAGTGAAATCCACTTTTGCATTTTTAAGCTAGAGTATTACTTACAGCTGGTTTTTTCTTGGGCTGAGAACTGAATATATCCGAGTCACTGTCTGAATCAACTGTCTTCTTCGGCCTCTTGGCAGTGGGTTTTTTGGCCTTCGGCTCAGCTTTAGGTTTGGGAGCAGCTGTAAAAATCCAATAATGAATTACTATTTTCAAAAGTTATAAAACTACTCAATGACTAAATTGATAGCTTAATTGTTGATGTTCCTGAAGGTTTTTTGGTTTAACCGATTCAGTCATGCTTGGTTGTTGATAGAGGGGGGAGGGGGTTGCAAGGTGTTGGCCCAAGATGATGAGGAGGATTTATTAACAGATAGATATCCCAGTGGACCTGTGGATAAAAAGAAGGGTAGGTGGATTGAGAGGAAAAGAAAAACCTTGACTTGGATTCTGTTTGAAAGAAAATTAACCCAGTTAAGTGTCGCTTGTCTCACACATCCAATACATTAAAAGTTAAGTTTTAAAAATATCACTTTATAAGATATTATGAATGTGACCAATATACGACCATATTCGATAAGATTGGTCACATGTGTGCGATTGTATGTGTACTTAATGCAAAGTAATGTTAGGTCATGGACAGTTTTGTACATGCTATCCGTTCTGTACCTACTCCAAGTCCTTCTTATTTATTTTATTTTTTAAATATAACGGCTCAATCGTCAGACAGTTCAATTATCTCCTTCTTACTTCATTTATTTTTTTAATATAATGGCTCAATCATCAGACAGATCCATTATACTATCATTTACTTATCTTTTCAATGGCATTAATTTAGTTTCAGACAAGTTTGTTTAGTCACATTTGACTCTTCCTTTCCATTATCTTTGTACGTTAGATTACAACCAATGCCACCGGTATGCACACCACTTACGTTTTGACTTTTTCACGGGTGAATCGGGTTCAGACTCTGGCAACGCCGTAACGGGTTTCTTAGGCGCCGATTGCAACAGTGAGTCAAACAGAGCGTCTGAGTCTTCTTCAACTGCAACTAAAATCAAATAAATATTAAATTTGTATGAAGTTTCAATAATACGATGGGAAAACTTAATGCATAATTTTAAAAAGTTTAAACAAATAAATATAATTGTTCAGTGTGTATTCAAGAAACAGAACACAGAGAGAATATATTACGAAAGGGGGATAAATAAGTTCAATTTACAGTGAAAATTGGTTTTTTGAAATGAAACTGTCCCATTTACTTTGGTTAAACAAGGTTTATACACAAATACCCCCGTAGCAGCAAACCTGCGTACTCAGCGAATTTCCAATGCACATATATGTATCTTAATACTACATAAAGCCACATACCAAGTTTCATCAATATACATTCATAAATAAACGATGCATGACATTTTAATTATTCTCCATAAGAATAACATGGCGGCTGAGTATGCAGGTTTGCTGAAGCAAGGAACAAAAAAAATTGGTTTTTATACAAATAACAATATAACTCATGTAGGTAAAGCCACATACCAAATTTCATTAATTTATTTTCCTAATGAAGGCAGATAACACATTACTTATTCTCCATAAGAATAACATGGGGTTGAGTACGCAGGTTTGCTGCTACGGGAGCCTTTGGTAAAAAATTTTTTTTTGAGCAAATATCAATGGTCCACAACCAGATGAAGCCGTATACCAAGTTTCGTCAGTATACGTTCATAAATAAGCGAGATATACAATTTTTAATTTCCTCCATAAGAATAACATTAGACAACGTACTGTGTTTAGCACTTTCAATATCTCGGTAACCAATTGACGTAGAGAAATGATCAAAATACCAAATTGTGTGTTTTTTTAAGCTGAATCCAATAGAAAAAACTAAAATTTGACTATCTCCAAAATTATATGTAAACAATTCGAAAAACCAATTTTTGAGGTACAAAACCCCCCCAAAATACCCCTTCGGATAGAGCGATCTGGCTGGTTTTCGAACTTAAAGTCATAAATGTTGCTTTACACGTTTTTGCCAAATTTCATCAAAATCGGATAATTTTTACGAGAGTTATCGTGCTCACGGACACACACACACACACATATATATATATATATATATATATATATATATACCCCCGTCGCAGCAAACCTGCGTACTCAGCGAATTTCCAATGCATAATATATGTCTTAATACCATATAAAGCCACATACCAAGTTTCATAAAAATATATTCACATATAAGCGATATATACAATTTTAATAATTCTCCATAAGAGTAACATTGGTGATGAGTACATAGGTTTGCTGAAACAAGGAACACAAACAATTGTTTATTATGCAAATATATGTATTATTTAACAAGGTGAAGCCACATACCAAGTTTCATCAATATTCAATCATAAGTAAGCACTATATAACATTTTAATTATTCTCTATAAGAATAACATGGGAGCTGAGTAAGCAGGTTTGCTGCAACAAGAAACTAAAAAAATGGGTTTTTATGCAAATATCAATATAACTCAACAAGGTGAAGCCACATACCAAGTTTTATTAATTTATGTTCATAATTAAGTGAGTCATTACATTTTACTTATTCTCCATAAGAATAACATGGGGCTGAGTACGCAGGTTCGCTGCTACGGGGATTATCAACAAAAAATCAATTTTTTGTGCAAATATCAATATACTAGTACTACGTGACCCCATGTGCCAAGTTTCATCAATATACATTCATTAATAATGGAGATATCAAATTTTATTTATTATCCATAAGGATAACATTGGACAACGTACTGTGTTTAGCACTTTGAATATCTCTGCAATGGTTGGACGTAGAATCACAATTTAAACACCAAAATGATTGTTTTGTGGAGCTGAGTTGATTGGTAAAAACAAATGTGAAGTTTACATTAAAATTAACTTAGGAATAGCCAAAAACCTCTTTCCCATAAGATTAACATAGGAGATTTTATGAGCAGGTTTTTTTGGATTTTCTCCGCAACCACTTAACCGAGCTTAATAATTCAAAATACTATAAGTAGGATCCGCGAGAGATGGGCCCCAACATGGGGTCTTATGGGCCTAAAATCTGCCTTCTGATTGGTCGAGAGCCGGTCACATGATTCAAGATGGCGGCTCCCATGGTGGCGTTCCCGCCAAATTTGCGCGCCAAAAAAAAATTTGCGCCAAACCTAACCTCACTTTCCTTCCCGCCACTTTTTTCCCTCCAGGTAGTGTTACCAACTTAGCAGAGCTAATGTACCATACATAATTATATGTATCATATATAATTATATGTACCATATAACGCGTCAAACATAACCTTACTTCCTGCTGTGGCTAGCCTTCCGTGGCTAGACACTTAGCCAGTGTTGCCACTCTAAACGCTACCTATAAACCTAAATTATTATATGTATATATATATATATATATATATATATATATGTATTATGTCAAACTATCTAAAATCATTATATGTATATATTACGTCACGCTCCGATGTGTTACCGACCTATGGCAATGTATATTTCGCAAGAAAGTACCGCTAACCCATTATATAAAACTATTACATGTATATATACCAGAAAGTGCCGCCAACTCAAAATATAAAACTATTACATGTATATATCGCAAGAAAGTGTTGCCAAAAAACTAAAAATCGCTTATATCTCGAAAACGGTAAGTCCTAGGGTCATTTTAACCCCAGAAAACTGCCTACTACGTAGTGTAGGCACTCCAGGGGGGTAGCTACCCATATGAAAAGTCTTAACCAAAATATTGCGGGTTGCATCTCAAAAAATGAAGGGGCAAATTTTCAAAATTAAATATCTCGAGAACGGCTTGGCCGATTTTAACGAAACTTGGCATGTATGTACCTGTTAACCTCCGCTACATATTACAAAAACCTAAACTCTGTACTGCAGGTAGTAACAAAATAATTGAAGGAGTCATACTTTAAAAATCAATATCTTAAGAACGGGTGGGACGATATAATTGAAACTTGACATGTGGATACTTGTTAACATCCTCTAACCTTCAATTTTGTTTGAGGGTAGAAGAGGGTTGTTTAGGGGATGATGGAGGGTGTAAAACTTTAAAATTTAATATATTGAGAACGGCTTGGCCGATTCTAATGAAACTCGGTATATAGGTACCTGTTAACCTCCGCTACTATTTAAAAAAAACTTAAACCCTGTACTGCGGGAAAGTATCAAAAGATTGAAGGAGCTATATTTTAAAAATCAATATCCCAAGAACGGCTTGGCCGATTTTAATGAAATTTGGTATGTATGTACCTGTTAACATCCTTTACATCTTACAAAAAACTTAACCTCTGCACTGCGGGTAAGTATCAAAATAATTGAAGGGGTACTAATAAATACCTTAAATCTCGCAGCATAATCGGGGGGAACGCGGTGGTCTAGCGGTTAGCGCCTTGGACTACGGTTCAGGAGGTCCCGGGTTCGATTCCCTCTTTACATTCTTCATCAAAGGTATTGTAAAAGTCGGGTCTTGCCCTTCCTTTACCTACTGGAATGTTTATCCGTGCTACATATACTCTAAACGTGTCACTGCTGGTAATTGATTCAGCGTTGCTTTGAATTATGCCCCCAAAAATCTCCCAAAGGACATTGCAGGGAACATAGCATGATCTAGGCTAAGTAAGGCAAACTCCCACAGGGGGAATTTTTTTAAAACTACAAACTAAGCTGTAATAGAACAAAGAAAAATACAACCCAGAATAAATCCGAGAGGAGTGGTGGCGATTATATAGCCAGGCAGTGTCTATGGTACCATCACTCTGTGTATTGAACATATATGTAGTGCATTTCTAAACAAACATCAGCTTTTAAGTATTGAGCCCAAACCTACAGTGAAAGACAGTGGTGACCTACAGTGGACCACAGTGCCTATACTACTTCACTCTTGGGGGTCTACTGTTTCATTGTATAAAATATACCATGCCAGATACTCTCTCAGATCCTAAAGCGTTTAATCTGGTTTTACACTGTGATGCTTGCGGGGTCATCACAACACCATCTTGGAGAGATTGTCGCTGTCAAGGTAAGATATTTATCTATATTATTAGTTAGAGGTTTCTACCTCCCCTGGGGAATCATTTACCTTTGTCGGAGACTTCTAAAAGTGTTAAGCTTCCGCTGGACAGTATCGCTTGGGAGGTAAGACAACATACCTCACCAAATAAACTGAAAGTAAACATAATAAGGAAAGTTTTATAATGCCAAAAACCTGAAGACGGTGGATTTTTAGAGTTAGAATTACTGTGGAGTGACGATTGGTCAATCACCAACTCCCTTCAACACACAAACTCTGCTCATCCTGAACCAGTCAAGCTCACTTCATGATGAACACTCCGCTTAGCCTAACTAAACCTTTTCTTAAACAAATCTGTTCTGACAATAAATTACTTGACAACATTGTAAAAATAAATGCCCCCTACCTTATTCAACACAATATTATATTTTAGCACAGAAAAAACTACAATTCAGCACTACAGTCCATAATACCGTTGGGAAGGAAGGAGGTATTGCGAATAATGCATTACGATAAGTAAATGAGATTATAAAAGACGGATACATTATTCATTAATAAATATTGTTCTTTTTTCATTGTAACTAAAACTGCTATTATTAGCGTTTCCATATTTTTATATTCTAAAATCCCAGCAATATATTTTGCTTTAAACCACGGATTGTTTACAATTCTGTTCTTGTTTGACAGAGATGGCACCCTCAAGCTCTCGAGGCAAACGTGCGGTAACAGTTTAAAGTCCCGCTCGGGTATTCTACCAGCCGACCGATTCAACCACTCATATATTACAATTGCCAGAGGCCTGTGGCTGGAGGATTGTTGAACAGCTGCACTTGTGTGAGTACATTTTATTTTCCCATCATTTAAATTTCCCGGTCAAAATATTTCAAAGTCCGTTTACTTGTTTGCCAGGGCCGTGGTGTATTTTGACGGCGTAATAACTTGACCAATCGTACCCAATACCGCTAAAAACTGCCCCGGGGGCCTTGATGTACTTGGCCTGCAACGTTTTAAATCCTTCGGTCAGATACTTCCAAGTCAAACGTTTCCCTGCGGCCAGTGTTTCAGCCTAGATCCATCGAGTCTCCACCGTCTAGGACCCCGGGCACTCCGTGACACGGTACCTCTATCACTACGCAAGTCAGAAAAACACTAACACACAAACTACGCAAGTCAAATCAGAACTACAAGTTACCAAAAGTTAACTCTAAGGAAGGTAGAAAACACTACTCTAACCAAAACCGCATTAAAGATCAAGAATAGAAAGTAAGATTACTGTTACCCAGCACATACAAATACAACACTACGCCTGACACATGGAAGTCAGGGTTTGTTTAATTCCTTTACTGTAAACTACCAAATCAAACAATTGAATACAAACACAACACTAATAGCCAAGTCAGACAGTTATACTGTTTAGAAACCTCAATATACTAATTACAGTAACTTAAAGGAGAGAAGAGGCTTGTAAAAACCAGCAGAAAACTACAGGCAAGAAACTGATAACCCCACTCCACGGGTTTATTAACCTGCTTGCCGGGGACCGTGTGGTACTTTGTTCATGTAATTTCTCGGTCAACTATGTCCAAGCCCGCTGAAGTTACCTTTATCGGGGGTTACATTTAAATTGACCGAAACTTCTTAAATTTCTCGGTCATTTACTCCTGCCTCCGCTGAAGCTACATTATAATGTGTTACATTTCACCTTAACGGGGATCTTTTTAAATTTATCGGCTAAACACTCCTAACCCCGGTGAAATAATTTTGAACGCTCACGTTTCCACACCACGGTAAGCCTTTAGGCTAGGCCGTAGGAGCGTCGGCGCGTTCTTTTTGGTTACCCAGAGCTTCCCCTGGAGGCCTAACCTCTGGGGTGAGAGGCCCCAACCATCGCCTCTCACAGTAGTAGCCACTCCATAACAAAATGCTACCTCCTTTTATTGTTTATTTTATTTTATTTTTTACAAGTCCCACCGTGCGGACTGTTCCAAGAAGTAACCTGGGTGTTAGCCAGGCCCTCAATCTACTAAACCCTTCATCACACATTCAGGTTTACGGGGCTTTTCGTCACCCGCGCCAGTGACCTTCATTCAGGTTTACGGGGCTTTTCGTCACCCACGCCAGGGACCTTCATTCACACACACACACACACACACACATACAGTGGGAACTTGTGATTTTAAAGAAAAATTACATTTAAAGTGAACTTTCATCTTTCATATTTGTGTAAGTAAGGTAAAACTTCTCCGGCAACAAACTTCTTACTAACAGCCTTGCCTCAGGAGTAGTTGATTTTAACATCAAAGAACATAATCCGGCTTCGTTTATGAAAACCGTTGTTTTCTCAATAGGCCCAACGCCCTGTTTTTGGGCGTCAGAAAAACTACCAACAGTTAATTTATCGCTATCATCTACATGTTTCCGAACTGCACTCCAGCCATTAACATGTTTTAGAGCAGTAGCTACGTCTTTAGCTTTAAACCATGGCTTTCCTTCATTATCAAACAGAACCAATACTGGTTTGTTATTGAATGTATAGAACTTGGCAGCCATGTCACAATTTACTCAATAGTACAGGAAAAATGAGCGCAGAAGCACGTCTAATCAGTACCGCAACTTGGAGCAGAATGATGTAACTGTACTAGTGACATTTGGTATATACAGGAGTAACGCTGCTCCATAGGGAAAGGTGCTACCTTTATCGATGGTAGCGTCATGGAAAATGGATGAGTGATACTTCAAGATTAAAAAAAACAGGCAGTTCCGTAACACTACAAAATACATTTTTAAAGTAATCATCAAAAAACTTCGGCGTTAAATCTGGTAAGGGCATGAACGATATATCTCTTGAAATATCACAATGCATTATTAATACTTCAATGTAGGTGATTGATGAGGAGTCCTCCGTTATCTTATCTACTATATACTCCGAAAACACCAAAGGTCATTCCCGTGCATTTATTGAACCGTCAAGTAAGAACTCATACTTCAAGCATATAATGCCATATTCTGTATCTTCATTTAACCTACTTGTGTAAAAGGAAAAGAGACACCTCCTGGTTAGCGGTTGTAATATGTTCAACAGGCATTCTACAAGGAGAGAAATACAGGGTAAGACACAGGCACGTCCGTTCAGTACCGCGTCTCAGAACAGAACGAGTTAATAGAGGTATATGCACTCAGTACCCGCGTGAGTGGCAGCTCCGTTAAGCAACTCTTTGTTTTTAAAGCCGGAAGGCAGGGTATCGTGATCATCATTAAATTTTCTCTTGGGTCCTGTAATTTTAAACTTTTTAATTTCACTTACTGTAACGACTTCTCGTCTCTTTGTTCTCCTGATTCTGTTTTCTTCAATTTCTAGTATTTCAGCAGCTTCACTGAGGACCATCTTTTTTTTCTTTAGCTGCTCAAAATTTAATGTTTCGGAGGTTTTTAGGTTGAGGGCGAGGCCCTTGATTTTACACACAGATTCTAGTTTTTGCTTTTTGGTTGACCAAACAAGGTATGCGTAAGTTTTAGGCCCCCCAGAAATAAACTCTACGATATAAGAGCCGGGCCCGTACTCGTCTACTAACTCATCACTCATTTCCCCGAGGTAATCTCCCGTAGGGACCCTGTACAGCCCTCCCCTGTATAAATAAATACATGAGTCCATGCCATAATACAAGACCTGCCCTCCAAGGGCATCCAAGTGTTCATAAAGTTTAAGTCTTGCATGAATTCAACAGTGGTGTAGGCCGCAATTACAACATTTCCAGTTCTTAGAGCCTCATTGGCGTCATCAACATTCTGCCAATTAACTAATAAAACCTCTTGGTTAGTTATTTCAACAAACTTTACTTTTATTCCTGGTTGAGTTAACGATTTGAAAAATTCCTTAGAGTCTCTCACAATTGAAGTTTTGTCATGTTTTCGCGTTGACCAAACATGCCCCAAAATGAATTTAACATTAATTTAGCTACTGACCTGAGTCCTCCATTTTTAGCAATTTTGTTCTTGTCCAGTTGAATACCCTCACGCTCAAATAAATCAGAAACATACTTGTCTTTATCCTCCTGTGTTTTACACCAAGCGGGATACCCTGAGGCTTCCTGCTTCATTTTCAAGAATTTATTAATAAAGTCTGTAAACAATCCCCCTTTCTCGTATGTAGCGACCTCATACTCCCACTACTCATACATGTCCAAAATCACATAACCTTTCTCTACAGCTTTTCTAATTTCACCTATGGTCCATGTTCCTACCATTGCCCTTTCCTCACTATCATCAAAACATTCCCCTTGGTTTAAAGTCTCCCCGCAAGTTCTGCACAAAACAATTTATTATTCATTTTAGCGGGGAGTACGGGATGATACAAGTTGTAAGGAGGTAGAACCTTACATTTTAACAAGCCCTCTACTTCAAGACCTCTCTCTCGGCACTCATTTCCAACGTAAACAGCAGGATGACCCACGGGATACTTACAATATTTATTTACATATGGGTAGAGGGATCAGACATCAACATACTGGATTGTTTCTCCCTCTTCACATTTACAATACGTTTTAGTATTACCCATCCTACCTAGAATTAAGTGGAAGTGTGTTTAGAATGGACAGTTGGATCAGGTGATTTAATTTATTGTCCTTCTTCAAAGCTCTAAACTCACACTCCCACATTACTACAACTTCATAGCTATTAAATTTTGCCATTTTGGACTTGGTTCTCTCGTAACGGAGATGCAAACTGTTTGAAGGATCCTCCGGCAGAGGTTCTTCTCTGCTGTATTGATAACATTTCGGGCAGCCGTGCCAATAACACCCGTGAAACTCATAAATTCGCTCACCGTCAAACCCATCTACTTTCATTCCTTTAATTTTTACTTCTTTACCCCGGCCCGCATGTTGAATCTTTACTCCACGTTTCTCCTCCTCCCATGTTAGCCACTGTAAAGCAACGGCTGACTGATTGTCTGCAAGTCGGTACCCTGATTTTGGTATAAGTCCAATAGTATTTTCTTTTAAGAAGTTACGGCGGAAGGCCACGTTACATGCGCTGGCTATTGTTATAGCCTCAGGAAACGGATCTACGTTACACTCTTGAAGAAGCATGGCTCTAAATTTAATACACGCTTGAGCTAGGATTTCTACGTCTAAAATACAGTACTCCAAGATTTATTTTTGAAAATCAAACACGTAGTCTTCAGCGACTCGTTCGTCATACCATACATCAAAATCATCGTGTTTCTTTTCAAACATAGACTCGGGGCAATAGTATTTTTTGTCGGGCATAGGACCAATATAATTTTGGTTTGCCAGAGTGTTGAAAATATGCGGGAAGTAGCCCTTCTTTTTCTCGGGAGACAGGTCGAAGGCTTTAGGGAGTGCAGAGAGGGCCATGGGAAAGTAGCTAATTGAGTCCACAAACCTTACGTTTGCTACTTCAATCAAAATAGCTTTAGTTCCCCGAGGCGTTATTTTTGGGGTAAATTTAGTATCTTCCATGATGTATAATGAATTGGAAATCAAAACCCTGCCCGTTGTGGGCAATTACACAAACATCTTTAAATTTTTTAGAATTTCCATTACATAGTCCATAAACTGTTTTACCGGTTCTTTTTCAAATACCCTTTGCCGTTCCGAGCAAGTTTCACACTCACCCCCATTAATACATTTAAAGCAGTACAGTTGAGAAACGCACAAGTTTACTTTATGAACTTTCTGTTGAGGGCCCGTGGGAAGTGACTCGTCTTGGCGAGTCTCCAAGTCAAAGAAAATAAACAAAAAATTAAGCTCTTTCGGTGTTCTCCTATCTACCCTCATGAAACACTGATGCGCGGGGTCTTTGAACGCTTCGCAGGGTTTACAGTAAACTTCTCCGCATGCGTGAACTGTCTTACGTTTTTTTTGGATAAATCATTTTGTTACAGTCGCGGCAGAACTTTATAGTTTTACAAACTTACCCTTGATGGGCTACTAAACACCGCTCGTTTTTGAATTCTTTTTGCTTTTTATTATGGTTAGTGTATGTAATTTAAGACGTTGAAGAATAATTGTAATACCATGCTTATAAAAACAGGATTCTTTCAATTTCGATTACTTTGGGAAACTTTCTATGCATTTAATTGTTTAGAAACCTCAATATACTAATTACAGTAACTTAAAGGAGAGAAGAGGCTTATAAACACAGACAAAAAAAGCCATACCCCTATTCCAAGGGAAGCGAAACGCTCCCTTTTGATAACATTACACCGGAAGTTGTAGGTCCAATCTGGACCCACTTTGAACTTATTCTAAGTGTTAGACACAGCTAAACGTCGGGTCCAACGTGTTTGAATTAAATTAACGTTCTGAGAAAGAGACAGTAGGGTATTTTTGTAAAGTTAAAAAGGTACAGATATTACACACTTTAGATTTCAGATGTGACTTTTTGTTGTAGTTAGTTGCTTGTAAAACTCTGTTCTCATGCTCTATTCCAGTGTCGGCTTCTTCGATATACCAACAATCAGAATATATACCCTGTCTTAAATACCTGCAGTCTGCATTCACAAGTAAAAAGATTTTAATGATCAACACCAAAACTAAACTTAACGAGGAGTTGACCACATCAAAAACATGAACAAGAGTAAATCTAAGAAGACAACAAGCAGTGACATTCGTTCTTTATAAGGACAGCAATTATGCAGTGTTTTCTCCTCGGTAGTTTTATTTTTGTTTCCCCTGAAACCAGAGCAGCATCTCCCTTTGACGATGTTATTCCTTGGTCATTTGTATCCAAGTCCGGTGAAACGACGTGGTCGTCCTGCGGTTTTACGGTGTAATCTCTCGGTCAATTGTGTTCAAGTCCGGTGAAAAGGGTCTACCAGGGACCGAGATGTATTTTGACGGTGTAATCTCTTGGTCGATTGTGTTCAAGTTCGATGAAAAGTGTCTAACAGGGTTAAATTTAACTTGACAGTAACTTCTTAAATTTCCTTGTCAAACGTTTGTCGCCGGATCTGTTAAAACACCAGGGAAACATTTAACTGTGCCTAAATATTTTAAATTTCCCGGTCAAACATTTCCGAGTCCGCTAAAATCTGTTTACTGGGGACCGTGGTGTATTTTGACGGTGTGATTTCTTGGTCGAACGTTTCCGAGTCCACTGAAGTTACTTTTATCGGGGGTTACATTTAAATTGACCTAACTTCTTAAATTTCTTTGCCAAACGTCTGTCACCGAGTCCGCTAAAACTGTCCACTAAGGAAACATTTAACTTTGCCTAAATATTTTAAATCCCCCGGTCAAACGTTTCCAAGTCCCCTCCCCTCGACGTTATCATGAGGATGGGTCACACGCTCTGTACTTCTCACATCAATATCAGTTATGGAGCTGGCTTGCACAGATTTTGTGGTATTCTCAAATTTTCACGCACCCTTACGGATGCTTAATGTTTGTCATCCGATACATGTTGTGTAGGTGACGCCTCACATGCAAATCGTGTATCATTATTGACTCCTCCCTTGCCTCTGGGTCGATTAACGTGCAGATAGTTTGTGTGTGGTTTGATTGCCACGTTTGCCATTTGAACTTCTGCACTGGTTGGCTGGAAAAACTTTTTATAAAGGTACGTGTCAAATATCTTTAACTCCGGTGAAACCAGGGAGAATACAACTCGGCGGAAACCTTTCAAAATTCAGGGCCAGTGAAAACTGTCCAACTGAGACCATGATGTACATTTCCAGGAGCATTTTACATTTTCCGGCCAAACATTTTCGAGTCCTCTAAAACTGTCCACCAGGGACAATGATATACATTTTGCCAGGAATGTTTTAAATTTTACGGCCAAACATTCCCGAGTTCGCTAAAACTGTCTACCGGGGACCGATATGTATTTTGATGGTGTAATCTCTTGGCCGATTGTGTTCAAGTCCGATGAAAAGTATCTAACGGGGGCCGTAATGTATTTTGACGGTGTATTCTCTAGGTCAATTGTGTCCAAATCCTATGAAGATTGTCTACTGGGGACCGTGGTGTATTTCTATGGTGTGATATCTCGGTCAACTGTGTCCAAGTCCGATGAAAGGTGTCTACCGGGGACCGTGGTATATTTTGACGGTGTAATATCTCGGTCAATTGTGTCCAAGTCCACTTAAATATAGTTTTTAGAGATCGTAGTGCACTTTGACAACACTTGAAGATTTGTTGCTTTTTAGTATGTAAATTAAGACGTAGTGATTAAAGGAATACTTGCAATTTATGCTTATGATAGCAGGATTACTTTGGGAGCTTTATATGCATTTAATTGTTTACAAACCTCTATTAACTTAAGGTAGAGAAAAGGCTTGTAAACCCAGCAGAAATATATAGTCAAGAAAGCTATACTCTTACCCCTTTGATAACATACACTTGAAGATGTTCTACATGGTGGGTCATGTGGTTGGAGGTATGGGGAGCGAAACGTTCCCCTTCATAAGGATTCTAAGTGTTAGACTCTGCTACTCTCTGGGTCACTGGTTTTGAATTAAAACTAATATGTAATACAGAGACAGATGACTGCAGTTTACATTTACAAGTCAAAATATTGTAACCAATACCAGAACTACTAAAATTATCGAGGAGACACAACAAGGACAAGAGTACATATCAACAGACGATTAAAGCATAAAACGCATTATTTATAAAGGCAATAATTATGCAGATAATCTAAGAAACTTGATCAGCCGTGTCTCATCGTTAGGTTATGTTATGCTCTGTTAAGTTAGGTTTGTGCATGGAAATATGAAACATCGTCAGTCGTAGTTAGGTTTATTGATGCAGGTTTAAGTTAGGTTTGTCGATGCCAATTTTTGGACATCAACATCGCGCGCGCGATGTTGATGTCCAAAAATTGGCATCGACAAACCTAACTTAAACCTGCATCAATAAACCTAACTACGACTGACGATGTTTCATATTTCCATGCACAAACCTAACTTAACAGAGCATAACATAACCTAACGATGAGACACGGCTGATCAAGTTTCTTAGATTATCTGCATAATTATTGCCTTTATAAATAATGCGTTTTATGCTTTAATCGTCTGTTGATATGTACTCTTGTCCTTGTTGTGTCTCCTCGATAATTTTAGTAGTTCTGGTATTGGTTACAATATTTTGACTTGTAAATGTAAACTGCAGTCATCTGTCTCTGTATTACATATTAGTTTTAATTCAAAACCAGTGACCCAGAGAGTAGCAGAGTCTAACACTTAGAATCCTTATGAAGGGGAACGTTTCGCTCCCCATACCTCCAACCACATGACCCACCATGTAGAACATCTTCAAGTGTATGTTATCAAAGGGGTAAGAGTATAGCTTTCTTGACTATATATTTCTGCTGGGTTTACAAGCCTTTTCTCTACCTTAAGTTAATAGAGGTTTGTAAACAATTAAATGCATATAAAGCTCCCAAAGTAATCCTGCTATCATAAGCATAAATTGCAAGTATTCCTTTAATCACTACGTCTTAATTTACATACTAAAAAGCAACAAATCTTCAAGTGTTGTCAAAGTGCACTACGATCTCTAAAAACTATATTTAAGTGGACTTGGACACAATTGACCGAGATATTACACCGTCAAAATATACCACGGTCCCCGGTAGACACCTTTCATCGGACTTGGACACAGTTGACCGAGATATCACACCATAGAAATACACCACGGTCCCCAGTAGACAATCTTCATAGGATTTGGACACAATTGACCTAGAGAATACACCGTCAAAATACATTACGGCCCCCGTTAGATACTTTTCATCGGACTTGAACACAATCGGCCAAGAGATTACACCATCAAAATACATATCGGTCCCCGGTAGACAGTTTTAGCGAACTCGGGAATGTTTGGCCGTAAAATTTAAAACATTCCTGGCAAAATGTATATCATTGTCCCTGGTGGACAGTTTTAGAGGACTCGAAAATGTTTGGCCGGAAAATGTAAAATGCTCCTGGAAATGTACATCATGGTCTCAGTTGGACAGTTTTCACTGGCCCTGAATTTTGAAAGGTTTCCGCCGAGTTGTATTCTCCCTGGTTTCACCGGAGTTAAAGATATTTGACACGTACCTTTATAAAAAGTTTTTCCAGCCAACCAGTGCAGAAGTTCAAATGGCAAACGTGGCAATCAAACCACACACAAACTATCTGCACGTTAATCGACCCAGAGGCAAGGGAGGAGTCAATAATGATACACGATTTGCATGTGAGGCGTCACCTACACAACATGTATCGGATGACAAACATTAAGCATCCGTAAGGGTGCGTGAAAATTTGAGAATACCACAAAATCTGTGCAAGCCAGCTCCATAACTGATATTGATGTGAGAAGTACAGAGCGTGTGACCCATCCTCATGATAACGTCGAGGGGAGGGGACTTGGAAACGTTTGACCGGGGGATTTAAAATATTTAGGCAAAGTTAAATGTTTCCTTAGTGGACAGTTTTAGCGGACTCGGTGACAGACGTTTGGCAAAGAAATTTAAGAAGTTAGGTCAATTTAAATGTAACCCCCGATAAAAGTAACTTCAGTGGACTCGGAAACGTTCGACCAAGAAATCACACCGTCAAAATACACCACGGTCCCCAGTAAACAGATTTTAGCGGACTCGGAAATGTTTGACCGGGAAATTTAAAATATTTAGGCACAGTTAAATGTTTCCCTGGTGTTTTAACAGATCCGGCGACAAACGTTTGACAAGGAAATTTAAGAAGTTACTGTCAAGTTAAATTTAACCCTGTTAGACACTTTTCATCGAACTTGAACACAATCGACCAAGAGATTACACCGTCAAAATACATCTCGGTCCCTGGTAGACCCTTTTCACCGGACTTGAACACAATTGACCGAGAGATTACACCGTAAAACCGCAGGACGACCACGTCGTTTCACCGGACTTGGATACAAATGACCAAGGAATAACATCGTCAAAGGGAGATGCTGCTCTGGTTTCAGGGGAAACAAAAATAAAACTACCGAGGAGAAAACACTGCATAATTGCTGTCCTTATAAAGAACGAATGTCACTGCTTGTTGTCTTCTTAGATTTACTCTTGTTCATGTTTTTGATGTGGTCAACTCCTCGTTAAGTTTAGTTTTGGTGTTGATCATTAAAATCTTTTTACTTGTGAATGCAGACTGCAGGTATTTAAGACAGGGTATATATTCTGATTGTTGGTATATCGAAGAAGCCGACACTGGAATAGAGCATGAGAACAGAGTTTTACAAGCAACTAACTACAACAAAAAGTCACATCTGAAATCTAAAGTGTGTAATATCTGTACCTTTTTAACTTTACAAAAATACCCTACTGTCTCTTTCTCAGAACGTTAATTTAATTCAAACACGTTGGACCCGACGTTTAGCTGTGTCTAACACTTAGAATAAGTTCAAAGTGGGTCCAGATTGGACCTACAACTTCCGGTGTAATGTTATCAAAAGGGAGCGTTTCGCTTCCCTTGGAATAGGGGTATGGCTTTTTTTGTCTGTGTTTATAAGCCTCTTCTCTCCTTTAAGTTACTGTAATTAGTATATTGAGGTTTCTAAACAATTAAATGCATAGAAAGTTTCCCAAAGTAATCGAAATTGAAAGAATCCTGTTTTTATAAGCATGGTATTACAATTATTCTTCAACGTCTTAAATTACATACACTAACCATAATAAAAAGCAAAAAGAATTCAAAAACGAGCGGTGTTTAGTAGCCCATCAAGGGTAAGTTTGTAAAACTATAAAGTTCTGCCGCGACTGTAACAAAATGATTTATCCAAAAAAAACGTAAGACAGTTCACGCATGCGGAGAAGTTTACTGTAAACCCTGCGAAGCGTTCAAAGACCCCGCGCATCAGTGTTTCATGAGGGTAGATAGGAGAACACCGAAAGAGCTTAATTTTTTGTTTATTTTCTTTGACTTGGAGACTCGCCAAGACGAGTCACTTCCCACGGGCCCTCAACAGAAAGTTCATAAAGTAAACTTGTGCGTTTCTCAACTGTACTGCTTTAAATGTATTAATGGGGGTGAGTGTGAAACTTGCTCGGAACGGCAAAGGGTATTTGAAAAAGAACCGGTAAAACAGTTTATGGACTATGTAATGGAAATTCTAAAAAATTTAAAGATGTTTGTGTAATTGCCCACAACGGGCAGGGTTTTGATTTCCAATTCATTATACATCATGGAAGATACTAAATTTACCCCAAAAATAACGCCTCGGGGAACTAAAGCTATTTTGATTGAAGTAGCAAACGTAAGGTTTGTGGACTCAATTAGCTACTTTCCCATGGCCCTCTCTGCACTCCCTAAAGCCTTCGACCTGTCTCCCGAGAAAAAGAAGGGCTACTTCCCGCATATTTTCAACACTCTGGCAAACCAAAATTATATTGGTCCTATGCCCGACAAAAAATACTATTGCCCCGAGTCTATGTTTGAAAAGAAACACGATGATTTTGATGTATGGTATGACGAACGAGTCGCTGAAGACTACGTGTTTGATTTTCAAAAATAAATCTTGGAGTACTGTATTTTAGACGTAGAAATCCTAGCTCAAGCGTGTATTAAATTTAGAGCCATGCTTCTTCAAGAGTGTAACGTAGATCCGTTTCCTGAGGCTATAACAATAGCCAGCGCATGTAACGTGGCCTTCCGCCGTAACTTCTTAAAAGAAAATACTATTGGACTTATACCAAAATCAGGGTACCGACTTGCAGACAATCAGTCAGCCGTTGCTTTACAGTGGCTAACATGGGAGGAGGAGAAACGTGGAGTAAAGATTCAACATGCGGGCCGGGGTAAAGAAGTAAAAATTAAAGGAATGAAAGTAGATGGGTTTGACGGTGAGCGAATTTATGAGTTTCACGGGTGTTATTGGCACGGCTGCCCGAAATGTTATCAATACAGCAGAGAAGAACCTCTGCCGGAGGATCCTTCAAACAGTTTGCATCTCCGTTACGAGAGAACCAAGTCCAAAATGGCAAAATTTAATAGCTATGAAGTTGTAGTAATGTGGGAGTGTGAGTTTAGAGCTTTGAAGAAGGACAATAAATTAAATCACCTGATCCAACTGTCCATTCTAAACACACTTCCACTTAATTCTAGGTAGGATGGGTAATACTAAAACGTATTGTAAATGTGAAGAGGGAGAAACAATCCAGTATGTTGATGTCTGATCCCTCTACCCATATGTAAATAAATATTGTAAGTATCCCGTGGGTCATCCTGCTGTTTACGTTGGAAATGAGTGCCGAGAGAGAGGTCTTGAAGTAGAGGGCTTGTTAAAATGTAAGGTTCTACCTCCTTACAACTTGTATCATCCCGTACTCCCCGCTAAAATGAATAATAAATTGTTTTGTGCAGAACTTGCGGGGAGACTTTAAACCAAGGGGAATGTTTTGATGATAGTGAGGAAAGGGCAATGGTAGGAACATGGACCATAGGTGAAATTAGAAAAGCTGTAGAGAAAGGTTATGTGATTTTGGACATGTATGAGTAGTGGGAGTATGAGGTCGCTACATACGAGAAAGGGGGATTGTTTACAGACTTTATTAATAAATTCTTGAAAATGAAGCAGGAAGCCTCAGGGTATCCCGCTTGGTGTAAAACACAGGAGGATAAAGACAAGTATGTTTCTGATTTATTTGAGCGTGAGGGTATTCAACTGGACAAGAACAAAATTGCTAAAAATGGAGGACTCAGGTCAGTAGCTAAATTAATGTTAAATTCATTTTGGGGCATGTTTGGTCAACGCGAAAACATGACAAAACTTCAATTGTGAGAGACTCTAAGGAATTTTTCAAATCGTTAACTCAACCAGGAATAAAAGTAAAGTTTGTTGAAATAACTAACCAAGAGGTTTTATTAGTTAATTGGCAGAATGTTGATGACGCCAATGAGGCTCTAAGAACTGGAAATGTTGTAATTGCGGCCTACACCACTGTTGAATTCATGCAAGACTTAAACTTTATGAACACTTGGATGCCCTTGGAGGGCAGGTCTTGTATTATGGCATGGACTCATGTATTTATTTATACAGGGGAGGGCTGTACAGGGTCCCTACGGGAGATTACCTCGGGGAAATGAGTGATGAGTTAGTAGACGAGTACGGGCCCGGCTCTTATATCGTAGAGTTTATTTCTGGGGGGCCTAAAACTTACGCATACCTTGTTTGGTCAACCAAAAAGCAAAAACTAGAATCTGTGTGTAAAATCAAGGGCCTCGCCCTCAACCTAAAAACCTCCGAAACATTAAATTTTGAGCAGCTAAAGAAAAAAAAGATGGTCCTCAGTGAAGCTGCTGAAATACTAGAAATTGAAGAAAACAGAATCAGGAGAACAAAGAGACGAGAAGTCGTTACAGTAAGTGAAATTAAAAAGTTTAAAATTACAGGACCCAAGAGAAAATTTAATGATGATCACGATACCCTGCCTTCCGGCTTTAAAAACAAAGAGTTGCTTAACGGAGCTGCCACTCACGCGGGTACTGAGTGCATATACCTCTATTAACTCGTTCTGTTCTGAGACGCGGTACTGAACGGACGTGCCTGTGTCTTACCCTGTATTTCTCTCCTTGTAGAATGCCTGTTGAACATATTACAACCGCTAACCAGGAGGTGTCTCTTTTCCTTTTACACAAGTAGGTTAAATGAAGATACAGAATATGGCATTATATGCTTGAAGTATGAGTTCTTACTTGACGGTTCAATAAATGCACGGGAATGACCTTTGGTGTTTTCGGAGTATATAGTAGATAAGATAACGGAGGACTCCTCATCAATCACCTACATTGAAGTATTAATAATGCATTGTGATATTTCAAGAGATATATCGTTCATGCCCTTACCAGATTTAACGCCGAAGTTTTTTGATGATTACTTTAAAAATGTATTTTGTAGTGTTACGGAACTGCCTGTTTTTTTTAATCTTGAAGTATCACTCATCCATTTTCCATGACGCTACCATCGATAAAGGTAGCACCTTTCCCTATGGAGCAGCGTTACTCCTGTATATACCAAATGTCACTAGTACAGTTACATCATTCTGCTCCAAGTTGCGGTACTGATTAGACGTGCTTCTGCGCTCATTTTTCCTGTACTATTGAGTAAATTGTGACATGGCTGCCAAGTTCTATACATTCAATAACAAACCAGTATTGGTTCTGTTTGATAATGAAGGAAAGCCATGGTTTAAAGCTAAAGACGTAGCTACTGCTCTAAAACATGTTAATGGCTGGAGTGCAGTTCGGAAACATGTAGATGATAGCGATAAATTAACTGTTGGTAGTTTTTCTGACGCCCAAAAACAGGGCGTTGGGCCTATTGAGAAAACAACGGTTTTCATAAACGAAGCCGGATTATGTTCTTTGATGTTAAAATCAACTACTCCTGAGGCAAGGCTGTTAGTAAGAAGTTTGTTGCCGGAGAAGTTTTACCTTACTTACACAAATATGAAAGATGAAAGTTCACTTTAAATGTAATTTTTCTTTAAAATCACAAGTTCCCACTGTATGTGTGTGTGTGTGTGTGTGTGTGAATGAAGGTCCCTGGCGTGGGTGACGAAAAGCCCCGTAAACCTGAATGAAGGTCACTGGCGCGGGTGACGAAAAGCCCCGTAAACCTGAATGTGTGATGAAGGGTTTAGTAGATTGAGGGCCTGGCTAACACCCAGGTTACTTCTTGGAACAGTCCGCACGGTGGGACTTGTAAAAAATAAAATAAAATAAACAATAAAAGGAGGTAGCATTTTGTTATGGAGTGGCTACTACTGTGAGAGGCGATGGTTGGGGCCTCTCACCCCAGAGGTTAGGCCTCCAGGGGAAGCTCTGGGTAACCAAAAAGAACGCGCCGACGCTCCTACGGCCTAGCCTAAAGGCTTACCGTGGTGTGGAAACGTGAGCGTTCAAAATTATTTCACCGGGGTTAGGAGTGTTTAGCCGATAAATTTAAAAAGATCCCCGTTAAGGTGAAATGTAACACATTATAATGTAGCTTCAGCGGAGGCAGGAGTAAATGACCGAGAAATTTAAGAAGTTTCGGTCAATTTAAATGTAACCCCCGATAAAGGTAACTTCAGCGGGCTTGGACATAGTTGACCGAGAAATTACATGAACAAAGTACCACACGGTCCCCGGCAAGCAGGTTAATAAACCCGTGGAGTGGGGTTATCAGTTTCTTGCCTGTAGTTTTCTGCTGGTTTTTACAAGCCTCTTCTCTCCTTTAAGTTACTGTAATTAGTATATTGAGGTTTCTAAACAGTATAACTGTCTGACTTGGCTATTAGTGTTGTGTTTGTATTCAATTGTTTGATTTGGTAGTTTACAGTAAAGGAATTAAACAAACCCTGACTTCCATGTGTCAGGCGTAGTGTTGTATTTGTATGTGCTGGGTAACAGTAATCTTACTTTCTATTCTTGATCTTTAATGCGGTTTTGGTTAGAGTAGTGTTTTCTACCTTCCTTAGAGTTAACTTTTGGTAACTTGTAGTTCTGATTTGACTTGCGTAGTTTGTGTGTTAGTGTTTTTCTGACTTGCGTAGTGATAGAGGTACCGTGTCACGGAGTGCCCGGGGTCCTAGACGGTGGAGACTCGATGGATCTAGGCTGAAACACTGGCCGCAGGGAAACGTTTGACTTGGAAGTATCTGACCGAAGGATTTAAAACGTTGCAGGCCAAGTACATCAAGGCCCCCGGGGCAGTTTTTAGCGGTATTGGGTACGATTGGTCAAGTTATTACGCCGTCAAAATACACCACGGCCCTGGCAAACAAGTAAACGGACTTTGAAATATTTTGACCGGGAAATTTAAATGATGGGAAAATAAAATGTACTCACACAAGTGCAGCTGTTCAACAATCCTCCAGCCACAGGCCTCTGGCAATTGTAATATATGAGTGGTTGAATCGGTCGGCTGGTAGAATACCCGAGCGGGACTTTAAACTGTTACCGCACGTTTGCCTCGAGAGCTTGAGGGTGCCATCTCTGTCAAACAAGAACAGAATTGTAAACAATCCGTGGTTTAAAGCAAAATATATTGCTGGGATTTTAGAATATAAAAATATGGAAACGCTAATAATAGCAGTTTTAGTTACAATGAAAAAAGAACAATATTTATTAATGAATAATGTATCCGTCTTTTATAATCTCATTTACTTATCGTAATGCATTATTCGCAATACCTCCTTCCTTCCCAACGGTATTATGGACTGTAGTGCTGAATTGTAGTTTTTTCTGTGCTAAAATATAATATTGTGTTGAATAAGGTAGGGGGCATTTATTTTTACAATGTTGTCAAGTAATTTATTGTCAGAACAGATTTGTTTAAGAAAAGGTTTAGTTAGGCTAAGCGGAGTGTTCATCATGAAGTGAGCTTGACTGGTTCAGGATGAGCAGAGTTTGTGTGTTGAAGGGAGTTGGTGATTGACCAATCGTCACTCCACAGTAATTCTAACTCTAAAAATCCACCGTCTTCAGGTTTTTGGCATTATAAAACTTTCCTTATTATGTTTACTTTCAGTTTATTTGGTGAGGTATGTTGTCTTACCTCCCAAGCGATACTGTCCAGCGGAAGCTTAACACTTTTAGAAGTCTCCGACAAAGGTAAATGATTCCCCAGGGGAGGTAGAAACCTCTAACTAATAATATAGATAAATATCTTACCTTGACAGCGACAATCTCTCCAAGATGGTGTTGTGATGACCCCGCAAGCATCACAGTGTAAAACCAGATTAAACGCTTTAGGATCTGAGAGAGTATCTGGCATGGTATATTTTATACAATGAAACAGTAGACCCCCAAGAGTGAAGTAGTATAGGCACTGTGGTCCACTGTAGGTCACCACTGTCTTTCACTGTAGGTTTGGGCTCAATACTTAAAAGCTGATGTTTGTTTAGAAATGCACTACATATATGTTCAATACACAGAGTGATGGTACCATAGACACTGCCTGGCTATATAATCGCCACCACTCCTCTCGGATTTATTCTGGGTTGTATTTTTCTTTGTTCTATTACAGCTTAGTTTGTAGTTTTAAAAAAATTCCCCCTGTGGGAGTTTGCCTTACTTAGCCTAGATCATGCTATGTTCCCTGCAATGTCCTTTGGGAGATTTTTGGGGGCATAATTCAAAGCAACGCTGAATCAATTACCAGCAGTGACACGTTTAGAGTATATGTAGCACGGATAAACATTCCAGTAGGTAAAGGAAGGGCAAGACCCGACTTTTACAATACCTTTGATGAAGAATGTAAAGAGGGAATCGAACCCGGGACCTCCTGAACCGTAGTCCAAGGCGCTAACCGCTAGACCACCGCGTTCCCCCCGATTATGCTGCGAGATTTAAGGTATTTATTAGTACCCCTTCAATTATTTTGATACTTACCCGCAGTGCAGAGGTTAAGTTTTTTGTAAGATGTAAAGGATGTTAACAGGTACATACATACCAAATTTCATTAAAATCGGCCAAGCCGTTCTTGGGATATTGATTTTTAAAATATAGCTCCTTCAATCTTTTGATACTTTCCCGCAGTACAGGGTTTAAGTTTTTTTTAAATAGTAGCGGAGGTTAACAGGTACCTATATACCGAGTTTCATTAGAATCGGCCAAGCCGTTCTCAATATATTAAATTTTAAAGTTTTACACCCTCCATCATCCCCTAAACAACCCTCTTCTACCCTCAAACAAAATTGAAGGTTAGAGGATGTTAACAAGTATCCACATGTCAAGTTTCAATTATATCGTCCCACCCGTTCTTAAGATATTGATTTTTAAAGTATGACTCCTTCAATTATTTTGTTACTACCTGCAGTACAGAGTTTAGGTTTTTGTAATATGTAGCGGAGGTTAACAGGTACATACATGCCAAGTTTCGTTAAAATCGGCCAAGCCGTTCTCGAGATATTTAATTTTGAAAATTTGCCCCTTCATTTTTTGAGATGCAACCCGCAATATTTTGGTTAAGACTTTTCATATGGGTAGCTACCCCCCTGGAGTGCCTACACTACGTAGTAGGCAGTTTTCTGGGGTTAAAATGACCCTAGGACTTACCGTTTTCGAGATATAAGCGATTTTTAGTTTTTTGGCAACACTTTCTTGCGATATATACATGTAATAGTTTTATATTTTGAGTTGGCGGCACTTTCTGGTATATATACATGTAATAGTTTTATATAATGGGTTAGCGGTACTTTCTTGCGAAATATACATTGCCATAGGTCGGTAACACATCGGAGCGTGACGTAATATATACATATAATGATTTTAGATAGTTTGACATAATACATATATATATATATATATATATATATATATATACATATAATAATTTAGGTTTATAGGTAGCGTTTAGAGTGGCAACACTGGCTAAGTGTCTAGCCACGGAAGGCTAGCCACAGCAGGAAGTAAGGTTATGTTTGACGCGTTATATGGTACATATAATTATATATGATACATATAATTATGTATGGTACATTAGCTCTGCTAAGTTGGTAACACTACCTGGAGGGAAAAAAGTGGCGGGAAGGAAAGTGAGGTTAGGTTTGGCGCAAATTTTTTTTTGGCGCGCAAATTTGGCGGGAACGCCACCATGGGAGCCGCCATCTTGAATCATGTGACCGGCTCTCGACCAATCAGAAGGCAGATTTTAGGCCCATAAGACCCCATGTTGGGGCCCATCTCTCGCGGATCCTACTACTATATTATTTGTTTTTTTTAAGCTCTATAACATGGTCTAAACTAAAATTAAATGTTTTAAAAATTTTAGGGTAAAAAATGCAAAAAACTGATTTTTGGAAAATTTAAAACCCCCATAAACCCCCCTTTCCCATGGTCCGATTTTTCTGGTTTTCGAACTTAAAGTCATAAATGTCACTTTACACATTTGAGCCAAATTTCATCGAAATCGGACGATTTTACTCAAGTTATCGCATTCACGGACACATATATATATATATATATATATTCGTTCAAATTTATATATATATATATATATATATATATACATATATATAAATTTGAACGAATAGTGTTTTAGTCATCTGGGGACCTAAAAAAAAAAGTTGTCATGGTCTCGGGCTTAAGTCTTACCATGAGACCTACGGTAATAGCTTCTTCCCTATAGGGGAAATTCGCTAATATATATATATATATATATATATATATATATATATACAGTTTCGAACGAATGGTGTTTTTGGGGTCTGGGGACCTCAAAATGAAAAGTTATTATGGTCCCGGGCCTAGGTCTTACCATGCCGACTACGGTAATAGCTTCTTCCCTATAGGGGAAATTCGCTAAAACCAGAAAATAAACACAAAACACTGGTTTTTAACAAATGTGAATATGAAATTTTCTATTTAGAGAGATGGGCTTGAATATCTGGGCTTTAAAAACTATTAGGTTAATTAATATAAGTTATACTAAATTTCAAGGAATCTCAATTTTTTGAGGTAAACCTATCACAGCTACCGGAATCGGACCGATGACGATCGAGGTCAAATGATAATTATTTTTGCTGATTTACACCTTTAAAACAGATTGCTGCACAGTTACAATCCATTGTGATATTATTTTTACCCCAAGATAAAGTAAAATCCAAATTTGTAACAAATTGTTTTTAAGTAATGACTATTTCACCACTGACCCTTTCCGGAAGATTTCTTCACTCCAAAGTCTGAATCGCTGTCATTATCTGACGAATCTTTCTTTACGGGTTTCGGCTTGGGTGCGGCTGAAAAATAATCACGTTCATCAGCTACAAACCTAATATATACAACCGCTTGTGTAACTGACTCATCCAGGGATTCAAAATCAAGACCACTTAAGCTAGGAATAAGCTAGAAACCAACGGGAAAATTTCCAAAAGTTACAATTTTAAACTTTAACCTCCTAAATAAATAAAAATAGCAGAAATTTTGAATTTAACAAACATAGCACTTTTTTATTTAGGCTCTAGCAGCTGAATAGATGGTCCTATCAAACAATGGAGACCACTACGTGCCACGGATTTTAGACGATCTATAACTCTGGTCCTATGACTTTTTGTCGTATCTCGTCTCCTTCACCCTTAGGTAGTGCTAGATTTTTAAATTTCAGGCAATTTCAAAGATTTCCTTGGTGGTTTTTAATAGGGGTCTGCGGTACCAGAAGTTTAAGGTTGGTACAGTAAACATTTTTGTACCTTGGTTCTTGGTACAAAATCGGTATGCTACGTGGTAATCAAATAGCTGTAATTTATCATAGCCTAAGTGTGTTCGGAAACCAAACAGAAAGAATATTTTGAAAGAAAAATGTACTAGCAGACATTAAAATGTATTTAGGTAAGCTTTTCATTATAATTTGTAATAATTCTCAAATATTTATATAGGCCTGATAAGAATAATAATGTGTTAAATCTCGTAAACAAAGAAAGAAAGCCCAATATATATATATGTATATATATATATATATATAACTCAATAATATATATATATATATATATATATATAAACACATAAATATCTGTTTGTTTTTTAAATCAACGAAATTATAACAACGTTTTGTGTTGTACATTGCCGATTGTATAACGGCCATTTATACTGTTAAATATATATATATATATATATATATATATATAAAACTAAAATATATACATATAACCCTAACAGTAATAATTCCCTTTATGATAAATAATCATGTTAATTTAGTTATGTAGGCTTAATTCATCCATAAGAAAAGATTTTGTTGATTGTAATTGTATTTGTAATAATTTCACTACCATTTATTACATTTTCCCCATATTCATGAGTTATGTTAGGTAATTTCCTAGTTAATTTAAATTGTAAAGCTATCTAAATACATTGCATATATATAGATAATCAAAATTGATTTCATACAAGATAATACAAATAAAAGTCACATAAAACACAAATCTATTTCTTTATAAACTTGTATTCACAAGTAAGATAAAATAATAATACAGTAGACGCTCTTTTATCCGGCATGTTCGGGACCACGCCCATGCCGGTAAATCGATTTTTCCGGATAATAGAACTTTTTAGTTATTAATGGGAATACAGTAATCTGAGAGTCTCGCTACAGTAATGAGCTGTGGTCGCGTGCGTTGGTTGACCTTGGCACTGCTCCGGAACACCTGCAGTTGTGGACGGATAGACAGACAGACAGACAGACGGGCGGAAGTTGGCGTCTAAAAATAGGTTGAATACAGTAGTGTACTGAGCAAAGGTTACGAACATCACTGAATGTTACTGCTTGCGACGTAAACAAACAACAGGTGACTAAGAAAAAGGCGGGAACAGTCCAGGGCAGTCGCAGTACGAAACGGAAACGACCGAAAATACCTGGAAAAACCCGGACCGCCTGGTGCCGGTTAATAGAATGTGCCGGTTCATAGAATGCCGGATAAAAGAGCGTCTACTGTAAAAGAAAGGAAGGTATGTATGTGTATTTTCAAATTAAATACAGGTTGTATGAATTATAAATTAACTATAGCCTCCAACACAAATTTTAAATGCTATAACCAAGTAACTTAACGCAACAGAATAAGAATTTGTATTGTAATCAGATGACACATACTCAACAGACGTCAAAGTTGTAGCCTACTCGTTGTAACAGAAGTCGTCGGCGATGGCGGTTCATCAAAAATCAAGAATCCATCACAATCATTGTTTTTTTTTTTAAATAGTTAAACTATAAAGGCTATCTCAAAACTTGTTATCAAGGCTTGATCAACACATTTTATCAACAAAGACGACGCGTGATCAGTGGAAGTGATGATTACGTCCAAACGTCATCGTCACACAAAGAGTATACTTAGAAAGTGAATATCAGAGACAAAGAAATACGCAGTTTCCAAAATTATGATATACTAATACAATTATGAACCAATGTAGGCTAACCTTTTGTATTTGTTACAACAGTAGTGTGTGTAAAACTTTTTTTATTAATCGACGTTTTAGCAATGAAACTAATATTTAACCTTAACACTCTTCTAAACCGTTCACGGCATATTTAATATTGAATTCAAACAGTTTCTTTCGGTTGGTTTAATTTCCATCCATAAAACGTTAGGAAGTATCATAATGCCTATTAGGAAATGCCGATTTGTGCTTTTGAATTGATGTGCATGTATTACGTTTGCATATCAAAATAAGTGTCAACCTTCTGCATGTTATTAATCTCTGTAACACACGATCGTAGAACAGAATGTGTTTGCCAAATGTTTGGCGATTTTAAGTAGTATCAAGTACTCATTCGAGGTTAGGGGGTCGTTATACAATCGGCAATGTACAACGCAAAACGGTGTTATAATTTCGTTGATTTAAAAAACAAACAGATATTTATGTGTTTATCCCTCAGTTTGATTTAAAAATTATTAAATGTCATACAAATTCGGTTGTAGGTTTTTGTTTACGTTTATACCGCCTCCATACACTGAGCAAAGACGAATGTGGCAGTGTAAATGCGTAGTAGTTTGTTGTTATTAACCTCTGTTACTCTCGATGTTTATGTACATTATTACATTACTCGCCGAGTGGTACGTTACTCGACGGAACATTCGGCCAGTCTGTGGAGGCGACTTTATTAATGATGTAAAGGCATCTCGTCATCAATCGTGATCCGATCGTGAACCTATAAACTCGCGAATGCCGGTCAAGTTGAAAGTTGCTGTCGTAAGCAAAGGCGTGTCAATAGAATGTCAACGGACGAAAAAGATGTTACATGTATAAAACTGAAGGGAAAATGTGGTTGATACAGTGAAAACTGATTTTTTGGAGTTCTAAGCTGTACCGACGCCGTTAGTGGTACCGAACCGAATTCAGTAATTCGTTTTGTACCGAACCAGTACCGATTTTTCGGTGCATTGCAGACCCATAGTTTTTAATTTCCTATCGCTTAAATCTTAGAGGCTTGGTATTTGGCACCCAATATGTTTACGGATTTTTCTTCACGAGACAGTAGTTAAACTAACCGGTTTTAATATTTAAACCCCTAAAAAATAAAAAAAATAAACTGTTTTATAATTAACAAACTGATTTACCGACTTAGGTACTCATGTAATGTATTTCTAAAATAGCTCTGGAGGCCAAACGACCAATCCTATCAAAATTCTGAGAACACCAGGTGGCACGGATTTTAAACAATCCACAACATTGGTCCTATGACCTATAGTCGCATCTCATCCCTTTCACCCTTAGATTGACATAGATTCTTCGATTTTAGGTTATTTTCGGAGATTCATTCTATGTTTTTATTTCCTGACACTTTAATAACTTGTTATAGCCCTAATATTTGGCACGCAATATGCATAAATCACATTTGGTATGCAGCAGCAGCCATATAATCAGTTATATTAATTACATTAATTTTAACCTATGATAAGTATAAACAAATAATTTTTAGCGAATTTCCCCTATAGGGAAAAAGCTATTATTGTAGTCTCGGCATGGTAAGACCTAGGCCCGGGACCATGATAACGTTTCGATTTCAGGTCCCCCAAATGCCAAAAACACCATCCATTCAAAACTATATATATATGTATATGTGTGTCCGTGGGTGCGATAACTCTCGTAAAAATGGTCTGAATTTGATGAATTTGGTACAAACATGTAAAGCAACATTATGACTAAGTTCGAAAACCAGCCAGATCGCTCCATCCTAAGGGGTTTTTTTTTTTTTTTTTTGGGGGGGGGGTTTGTAACCCAAAAATAGGTTTTTGAGTTTTTTTTACATATAATATATTAGTAAATCAAATTTTACTTGTGACCATTAAATTCAGCTTAAAAAAAAAAAATGTTGTGTTTTGATCGTTGCTCTACGTCAATTGGTTACAGAGATTTTGAAAGTGCTAAACACAGTACGCTGTCAATGTTATTATTATGAAGAATAAGAACAATTGTATATCTCACTTATTTATCAACTTATCCTGACGAAAATTGGTATATTGCTTCATATCGTTATGGTCTATTGATATTTGCACGTAAAACTATTTTGCTGCCAATAGCTCCCGTAGCAGCAGACCTGAGTACTCAGCCCCCATGTTATTCTTATGGAGAATAAGTAATGTTATCTCTGTTAATTATGAACATAAATTAATAAAACTTGGTATGTGGCTTTACACAGTTGAGTTATATTGATATTTGTTAAGGGTGTGCAAGTACTCAAAATTTTGAGTTTTCTGCAGAGTATTTTAATACTCAAACTCGACTCGGAAGGTTTGAAAACTAGTCAAAAGTTTGAGCGAGTATTTCCGGACGACTAATGATTGCGACCACCAAAACACGTAGTAACGGCCGCAAAAGGCGATCGCATCACGTAAAATCGGGTGAAAATGACGATCGGACCACATAATTTCGGCCGTAACTAACGATTTCATCATTTAATATTGATTATAAGTGATGTCTGGACCAGGTGAAATTGGCCAAATGACAACCGGGCCCTGTTTCATTGGCCGGAAACGAAAGTCAAACCATGTTTTGTTTGTCAATACATAATCCAGTTTGATTGTACTGGCCAAAACTTTGTATTGCTACTCACGTATTAGTTAGAAACTATGTTTAGGTTATCAAATCTAGGGTGGTATGTAAATCCTATTACACTATTTTAAACTACCAACTGATAGCAAATACTCGCTCGAAAATACTCGAAACTCGAAAATAATTGGCACTACTCGACTCGACTCGATTAAAAAAATCACTACTCGCACACCCCTAATATTTGTATTAAAACCCATTTTTTGTGTTCCTTGTTTCAGCAAACCTGCATTCTCAGCCGTCATGTTATTCTAATGGGGAATAATTAAAATGTCATAAATAGTTTATTTATGAATGTATATTGATGAAACTTGGTATGTGTGGTATTAAGATACATACATATGCATTGGAAATTCGCAGAGTACGCAGGTTTGCTGATACGGGGGGTATTTGCTTATTTGTTTGCTTTCTCAGTATGACACCAATTATACATGTAATGTAATTATGCTAGTAATGTGAGATTTAGCATGCATATTCCTTGTACCATCAAATCTCCTTAAAAATTTCCAAAACCTACTACCTATTTCACTTGTTAATCCCTTCAAGTTTAAATATTTTACGATTTGTATGTTTTTCTAATATAAGTAGTAGTAATATGTTGGTTCTACGCCACCACTTTATATTACACCAATGAACTTGTGGCCAAACAGTGATCTGGGAAAAAGCCCCCAAAGGGGCCTGGGGGCAGAGCCCCCAGCGAGCGAAGCGAGTAGTTTATACACAAATAAACAAGAATATATTTCTCTAGTATTCTGTGATAAAATATATAAATACTGTTTACATTACCTGAATGTTTTAAATAATAAATTCTGTTAGGTACTATGAACAAAGAGTTGGAGAGTTGGTTTGATGCAACTGCAAGGATGGGAAATGGTGTCTACATCATAACTTTAATATTAATAATAATTTAGTAACTGTATTCTGATCCTTACGTTTGCTTTTTGGTTTCTTCTCTCCAAAATCTTCTTCTGAGTCTGATCCCTTCTTGTTTTTCGGTTTAGCAGGAGCTGAAAATTAGTCAACATGTTATAAAAGAATGTTTATCAAACGAGTTACAGTAATTAGAATAAAACACTACTTTGTATATAACAATTCCTAGTCATAAACCAGTGAAGACCAGATTTTCATTTAGTCGAGTAGATGTTTATTTCTCTTTTATAAGATAGATGAAACATTACTCAAACAATGCTTGCTTAAAATAAACGGTATCAGGAAACTGACACATACGTTCTCCCTTTTAGCCCAACTTTAATGAATAAATTAAAATACAAAGCACAGTCAAATGTACAGAAAATGTAGTGAACAAGTTTCAAAAACATCCACTCAAATTCCTTGTTTTGGATGCACTACATAATCCATTGCTATACACGTGATTTTAAGAGGGGAAATGCCCCCTATTCCCTCCCAAGGTTATTAAGGGGCAAAAGATTTTGGTTTTCCTCTGTTGGCCAATGCTAACTTGACAAGCATATCAAGTTTGAACAAAGTTGATCAGTAAATAAGAGAGAAATAGTAATTTTTGTATTCCCCATAAAAATACATTAGACAATGTACTGCGTTTACCGCAAAAAGAAAATCTAAATTTTCTCCGCAACCAGCAATCGTAGAATAGTAATTCAGAATACTAAATTATTTAGTTTTTTGAGCTCTTTATAATGATGAATAGTAATATTTTTTATATTTATGCTTTTTATGAAAAATAAAAAAAAAACTGAATTTATTGTTGTTTGTGAAGTCCTATAATTTCTGAACCCGAATTTTTACAGAAATGCGGGTGGTGTCATTTTGTTGGAAAACTAAAGCTCTACAAATGACGATACTTTAATTAAAATCTTTAGAGCCGTTTTTGAGAAATTTTGATTTTTCATGATTTTTGGTGGTTTTTGGGGGATAATTACCCTTCAAAATCAAAAATTAAAAAAATGAAAAAACACCTGGAGATATTGTGGATTAGTACCTACATACCAAATTTCATAAAAATCAGACCATTGGTTAGGGCTCTGGCTCTGTACAACCAGACAGACAGACAGACAGGCATCACGTAAAAATCACTTTTTTGGGTTCAGGGAGCACCAAAACAAATATTTCCACTAACAACTCAAATTAAAAAAATGTTGATGAAAGCAATATTTTCTCCATATACTATGTATAAGGGGAGAAAGTAAAAGGCTTGAAGTTGTAAATATATAGACTCCTGCAACTTGCAGCATTGTATATATATTATCAATTATCAATGATTACTGTTGTTATACAACATCTAAAAGCAATTGAAAAAGAACAGTAAGTATTAACAATCTCTCCATGGCAGACAATTTTAATTCTATCTGCAACAGAACGTGTAAAATCCAAAAACCTTCTGCACACCTAACATGATTTAACATGCGCTTGCCGTCAGCATTGGAATCCCATACATTTTTGGAATCAAATAAGGACACTAATAAAATAAATAGCACAATATAATAATTAAATAAATAATCAAAGTTGTAAGGGAAAGAATTTTCTGATATTTATGCTTGTTAACTTAAAGTTCAATACCGGGTGATGTCTCAAGTATCAAACCGAGCAATCAAGGCCACGTCCTAACAATGCACCACAACAACACTAATTACCGAGCTGCAGTAAATGTAACAGCACTACACTTTGCCAAAAGCCATTGATTGGTACCCTCATCGAGCAACTATCCGAAGATGCACAGTGGCATACTATAGACTACAAACATCCCAACTCGGTATTAAATACCGTATCGCTGTATTTGATCAGGCTTGTGTATCGCTAATGTTGCATCATTGTTGACATATCATGTCATTAAAATGACACAGATTTCCCTTGGCCTTGCTTCTGAAAAAAGCACCCACTCAACAGAACATGTCATGTTCATTTGTCGCTTATTATAAAATCATTTATTTTCCGCCAAAAATATAATTTTTATATGCCGATACAACTTGAAATTTTAAAATGGACAATACATATCATTTTCCAAATGGCCTATCGAAATATTGTATCCTACTCAGCCAAATCGCAGGATCGCGTTACAATACACAAAACACCACCACTATAAACAGTGGTATTGGAACATCACTCACTAGCCCAAGCTAAGTCTGCGAGTATTTGCCAGCACCAGAGATGTGCGAAACAGCTGCAGCCACAAAGCCTGCGGAACTGCTACCAAAACCGGTTTCAGCTGTAGCTATTTTCACCATCATGCTTGAGACTTGAAGACTCTGCAACTGTTTTTGGCACAATTGCTGTAGCGCTCACTGTAGCTGCAGCTATCAGGTTTGAAAAGTAGTTTCAGCTGGGACTGAATTCTTGTTTACGTTGGGACTGTTTCCCCTCCCGAAGCTTGGACTAATATAGTTCCATCATGAGCAAGGGAATTGTAGATCTCTGCCCTCAAAAATAACGAGGGCTGTGCGACTTTGGTGTTTTAATTTCATGTTAACATGAATTCAATCCATTTATATTGTTCTCAATAATTTTTGTTCACAGAATGGAGAATTTGTCTGCAGCAGTAACATTATTGACACTCGATTTTTCGGCAGCCGAAACCCTCAGTTTGATGTGGCTGATCTTTCTGCTACAATTACGCCCGTTGTTCTGCCATAGCTAACATTATTATGTATCATGATGTAACTTATGTACTCAAAAAATAAACTAGGCTAATAATACTACTATTAAAGTTTAAATAAATTTGAAAATTAATGTTTTCAATTGCTGATACCTTTTTTTGTTTTCTTGGCTTCAAACTCTTCATCAGAACCAGCTGCTTTCTTTTTCCTGGCGCCACCCTTCTTCTTGGGCTTCTCTTCTTCACTATCCGGTTCTGACGGCACGAAGTTGTCTGAACTGAAATCACGACAACAAATAAAGAAAAATACACGGGTAATTTAAGATTTAAAAGCTTTCGGGCTGATCCAGATTTTTATATTACCATACTAACTTCTATTAATAAATTAAGTTATATGCCCTTGAAGAGGATATCTTTTAAGTACAAAACAGAAATATAATTAACTAACTTTATTCAATTTGGGTACAATTAAAAACAAACAACAAAGACAACTCAAAGATCAAATAAACAGTATATAAATAATGCTCCGGTGCTCAACAAATTAGGTAGATAACTTATACTTAATGAGGTTCTTCTATTCAGGGAGGTGTTCTATGCCAAGGCATACTAGTTTATTAACACCTTTATTAAAATTCGGCAGAATAAAAAAAAAATAATTTAGCTATTGTAAGTTACTTCAATATATTATTACTGTAAAATCCCCTCCAGCGTCTACCAAGATATGTGCAATGTCCATGTGGTCAATTTTAATAAACAAAAATAATGTCCCTGGAGATCTTCTTGGGTTTAGTAATTTAGAAAAACAACTTTAAAACATAAATTTAGTACTTTCTAACAGGTTAATTAAATCATTTAATGGATGCAATTAGATAAAAATTATAATAAATGTGGCGCTCTGAGTTAAATGTCCATCTTCTTTCAAATTTTCGCAACAATAGCCTTCTTGTTTAACTTTGTCTTCCTGATGTTGGTGTATTATTGAGCACAGCTCTTTAGATTCACTTTCTCAACTTGGGTTTGGATACTATATGCAGTACATCTGATAACCGTGATTCACGTTAAATGTTATTACCTTTATTCCAAAATAGGTTAAATTAAAAATAAAATATAAACTTAAGTTAAATTTAAATACAGTAGAACCTCGATAGTTCGACACTCGATAGTTCGACAGTCTGTATACTTCGACGCGGGCCATGACGACATGACATGACAGTAGCGGCGACCGATAGTGTCCTTGATGGGTTCTCCGGTCAGTGATGGGAGCCCCCTTATTGTTTTCACGAACGAACATTCGTTACCGCCTTTTCTATAAATAACTTCCTTCCTACCCCCCACCCCATGCTATCCACCCCCTTCCCTGCCCTTTCCAGTAAGTATGTCAAGTCAGTTCGCTCGAGACTCTGCGGGAGTTAAACACGTTTTTGATACTTTCGTGATATGATCGTTTTTCTGATCATAATAATCCCTGTGTTAAAATGTTCCATATACTCCCTATAGTTCGATATTTCGATAGTTCGACATTTCGATAGTTCGACACCCCTTTAGTCCACAAAGTGTCAAACTATCGAGGTTCTACTGTACTTGAATTTCACGCTATGAGAGAAAATAACTTTTTTACACTATTCTTATAACTAATATATTACAAACATTCATACTTTTGCCATCTTAAAAATAATATTAAAATCAGTTTTCCTTTTATTTAAATATTCAATAATTATTATCTAAATTAAATATACAAGATGCATTATAAATAAAAAATATCCCATCTGGCCATAAATTAGCAAAAGGTTCATTACATTAGTTTGTTTTAACAGCTTATTTGATTCTACCTACACCATAGTTTTAGTTGCTCAGTTGAACTCTAGGCTGGACTCTGCCTTCTGCTGTGGCTGTGGGACCTAGTACAGTGTTTACATTTTCAACAGGCAACGAGCTGATCCCTTTAGATACTTTATTTCTTTGCAAGTAATATAATTTAGGCCCCCTTATACAAATTTGGTTATTAAATTCGTCCTTGATATATCTATATTTGAATTTTGTATAATAGTATGCTTCAATTCTTCATTATAACTGATTAGTTGATTGAAACGCCCGACTACGCAGTTCTTGGAGGACTGAGGTTAAATGTTATCTTACTGCTTGCATTGAAGTATTTAACGTTCTATAGGCTAATTCTGTCATTTCTATTATAATACAAATAAACTTAAATTCTACAAGTTAGCTCCCCTAAATGTAAACGAGTTCGCACGCAGCACGCTGACGTGAGGGAAGTGAATTTCCACATAAAAACTTGTAAAACTCAAAATCAGTGTAAAAACATCCATTTGTCCAATTTTTATTGAAATCTGAAAACATTGTTTTTTTGGCTGTTCTGATACCCCTGGTTTGATTTACTTGCAAAGCTGGGAATACATTTTTACGCCTTATAAGGTTAGGAGAAGGTCCAGACAGGCTTGAAAGTAGGCGTGAGGTTGCTGGGGATAATAAAAGTACTATAACAAAGGAATAACAGGCTTTTATAGTGTAAAACCCCCCATAAGACAACGTACTGTGTTTACCCGATACACATTTTCTTTAATAACTCGGTAAATATTTATGCTAGAATGACGAGAGAGGGCTTAAAACTTTCGTCTTTCTAATTCCCATCTTTTAACTTGCATGAATTTTACATCTGAGGCTTTTCTGACCCTTTTTGGGCCCAAAACTCAAAATTTGAAAGATTAATCCCCAAAAAATGGGTTTACAGTTTTCCGATTCTTTTGCCCAACGAACTTGTCCAACAGGTTATAGAAAGGAACGACCCTACCAAATTTGAAATAAATCGGACAAAAAATGTGACCGCTAGAGTGCATACACATATATATATATATAAAATTTTGAATGACCCCCCAAAACGTGTTCAGGGGGTCACGTTAGGAACTTCTATGGTGGTCCCGGGCTTAAATTTCACCGTGCGGGTCATGCTAATAGTTCACTTTCCAAAGGAAATTCACTAATAAAATGATTTTAATGAATAACATAAGTGCAGGTGGGTTTAGCTGTAAGTTAAATTTTAGGCCTATGATTATCTTATATTGAATTTGCTCACATAATATATTTTGCTGTGTTATCTTACAATTTTAAGTTAGGGTAGGGTTGTATTGTAACAAGATCACACAAGGGAAATAACCATAAAGAGCTAACCTTTTTGGAAATGTTTAGTTAGCCAATCATAGATGCAACAAAAAAGAAAATAACGGATAGTGTTCCATATATTTACCCATAAAGTTTTTATCTAAAAATCAACTCGAACAATAAAAATATAAAATATGAATTTTTAAATCTGTGCCTTAGATTGGAGGATGCTCCCTGTTAAGTAAAGTAAGAAGGTCATGGTGTGAATTACCCATAATTAAGTCTGTACTCACTGGAAGCTTCCGTCGTCCAAGTCAGCGTCGATTTCCTGCTTGATATCGTCGCCGTTCATTATTCCTTCATTGTCCTTAAGTTCTAATTCGCTTTCAGAGTTTGAGCTTTCGTCGAAGTTGAATTTCACCTTTCCAGCTGCAATATAGTGATAAAAAGGATATAAAATGAAACAAAGATAGTTGACAAACATTGATAACAATGTTAAGGCTTTATATCAACTAGATATTAAGAAATTCGAAAGGCATACTTAAGTATCATAATTTACATGTAGGATACATAGAATTTGCAGTTAGTTAGAAATTAATCAAAAACACTAAAATAACCCCTTATTAAAAATACTGAAATAATGACTGCCCATGCAAAAAGAATATAAGTGGTGTAATTAAGCTATGTTTTTATTGTACATTGAATCCGTGATACAAAATGTACAATATGAACTACAAACATTGTTTACAGTATTACAAATACAAGGTCGGCACCTATTCTTTACTACGTCTGTAGAATCAAATCAAACAAAATAAATAGCTTAAGAGGCATAGGAAAGATCACTGATTGTTAAAACCTGCAGTCCCGGTTGTTAAAACGGGAAACACTGACATTTGATTCATATTCTAAGTGGAACTCATATCCAAATGTCGTATTAAAATAGTCTCTTACAATTTTTGTTTCTCTGGATATACTAACAGATAGAGGTGTGCGAGTAGTTATTTTTTTTAATCGAGTCGAGTCGAGTAGTGCCAATTATTTTTGAGTTTCGCGTATTTTCGAGCGAGTATTTGCCATCAGTTGGTAGTTTAAAATAGTGTAATAGAATGTTGATACTACCCTAGATTTGATCATCTAAACATGGTTTCTAACTAATACATGAGTAGCAATACAAAGTTTTGGCCAGTACAATCAAACTGGATTACGTATTGACAAACAAAACACGGTTTGACATTCGTTTTCGACCGATGAAACAGGTTGTCATTTGGCCAATTTCACCTGGTCCAGACATCGCTTATAATCAATATTAAATGACAAAATCGTTAGTCACGGCCGAAATTAAGCGGGCCGATCGTCATTTTCGGCCGATTTTACATGATGCGATCATCTTTTGCGGCCGTTAATACGCATTTTGGCCGGTCGCGATTGCCTTTTGCGGCCGTTACTACGCGTTTTGGCCAGTTCCAATCGTTCGCGGTCGTCATTTTCGGCCGATTTTACGTTATACGATCGCCTTTTGCGGCTGTTACTACGCGTTTTGGCCGGTCAGTCGTTCGCGGACGTCATTTTCGGCCGATTTTACGTGATGAGATTGCCTTTTGCGGCCGTTACTACGCGTTTTGGCCGGTCGCAATTGTTAGCGATCGTCCGGAAATACTAGCTCGAACTTTCGAGTAGTTTTCAAAACTTCCGAGTCGAGTTCGAGTATTAAAATACTCGGCCGAAAACTCGAAGTTTCAAGTACTCGCACACCCCTACTAACAGAACTGTAAAATGATTATATCATTTAGAACAAGTTTAAATAGAGACTAAACAATCCATTTTAAATTTAAATTTGGTCAGTGTAATATTTTCTTCCTCTAGATGCATTTTTTGTATAGCTGTACCAATGCAAATTTATGAAACTATTACACAAAAAAAAGCAAATTGGGAAGAAGTGTAAATCAACAGGCAAAAGTCACAAAAGTATACACATAAACTTGATAATAATTTTCAGGACAAATTGTCTCTTTTTCAAGTGTTCTCTAGTCCTAAATGGAAGCAGGCTTTTAAATTAATAATCAATAAGAAGAGCTAAAGAATATGAAGGAAGCAGGTGGTTTGCCAACATTATCATTAAACTTTTACACAATTTCACTATATAGACTATTATCATATCCAATCAAGGTTCTCAACTTCTGGCTATGGGGAAGGGGTGGTATGGTAAGAGGAATGTAAACTGTTTATCTAATATCTGGGTATCTTTCCTGTTGTTTTACACTTCTTCCTAACAGCTAAGTTCTCTGGCATCTCTTCCTTTCCGAGTTGTCTGTATATCACGGCCAAGAGCCACCCTAACCTATAACCTTATAAGACTACTGATGTGGTACTCACCGGCCGAACGTCTTGAAGTGGTCCGGGCGGGGACGGCCTTGACCGGGGTCGACTCAAAGTCACTGCCCGAGCTGGCCGAGCCATCCTCCTCCGAGTCACTCCAGGGGTTCCGGCCCTTCTTCTTGGGCGAACCCTTCGACTTGGCTCTGTTTATGTCTGCAACACACAACCACACTCGTAGCAGTAATGTTATTAAAGAATTAAGATTATTCATTCATAAAAAATTATATTCATTATTATAACCAATTGCGAGAAAATACCAACAAAACTTAAGAGGATTTTAACTTTTTTTTTTATAAAAACAGTAAAAATGTATGTTATTAGTAAAAAAATTGACTGCTCTCAGCTGATCTATTACAAAAACTAACCCCCTTCCTGGCACATAGATACACACTTCTTGAAAGGCAATTAAAATGAAATAAAAAAAGGTTTATTCAGACAAATTATTCTACCACAATAAAAATATAACAAAATTACACATAATTCAATCCTCACAAACACAACCATTACACAACTTGATAAAATACAAAACAATATTTCAAATTACCTTTCTTTGCTGCTTTAAGTTTCTTCTCGATCTTGTCTGGGGAGTTTCCGAGTTTTTCCGTCAACGACTTCTGGTCCTCCGCCAACAGATCAAATTCATCCTTGTCCGCTTCTTCTTTTATCTTTTTCTAAAATAAAAAGTGACTATGTCAGATAACATGTGAAAATGTGAGCCTACTTACCTTCCAACATCACATGAACATGGGTTTCTATTAAGTTAGCTGTATTTGAAATTTTTGTAAAGTTATTTTTTTTTATCAAGTAGTGCCTGTTATTCTCATGCTTCGAGTATTTTCTAGTGAATATTTGCCACCAGCATTATATTGTTATTGACAGTTTCAAATTGTGTAATTGCATTTGGACACTACTCCAGATATAATTCAATTTAGGGTGAGTCCATTCCAATGTCGATTCTCGATTCCACTGATTCTCAGGCTTAGAATCGGAATCAAGAATCGATGGCTTAAAGTCGACTCCAATTCTACAATTCCAGGCCGTCAATACTCCCGCCATTTACCCAGATTTACGTCACTAACCATCAAAAATTCGAGTCGAGTAGTTGAAATTGCAAAGCTAGTTTTGAGGCTGACATTGGGTACAGAAAATGAAGTTGTCATTACATATGGTAAGTCTTTTGGCTGTCCATTATGACAAACTTCCTTTTCACCTTCGGTCCCACCATTTGCAGCAGCTGGGGACAGAATCTCCAGGTTTGGTCCCCAATCTGACAATGAATGGTCCCTGGCTGTTGTACATGGATACCCTGTCAGTTGAGTTGGCCAGTTGGAGGGCAGGGTCCCCTATTTGAGCCTCATCTCAGCTGTCATAGGGGCACGGGAGTTGGCCCTCTGAAAGGTTAATTTGGTTACCTGTCCCATATTAACCTTTCCTATCCTGCTATATTCTATCCTTCCAGTAACCTGCGCAAAATTCCCGCTCGTGTCAGATGATATTAGCCAAATGACAACCGGACGGTGTTTTATCGGCCGGAAACGAAAGTCAAACCATGTTTTGTTTGTCAATACATAATCCAGTTTGATTGTACTGGCCAAAACTTTGTATTGCTACTTATGTATTAGTTAGTAACCATGTTTAGATTATCAAATCTAGGGTGGTATCCAAATCCCATTACACATTTTAAACTGCCAACTGATGGCAAATACTCGCTCGAAAATACTCGAAACTCAAAAATAATTTACTCCGACTCGATTAAAAAAATGACTACTCGCACACCCCTCGAAATATATGACTGAAATAAAGAAAAATAAGCCTAAAATCTTATTTTTGGCTCATATTAAAGGAGACAATGACAGATGAATTATTTATTGGTACCTGTGAAGTAAGTAAGAGAGGGGCACAGGGAGTGTTTGGGTCGGGGGCAAAAAATCCAACCTTGGAGATAGGGAAGGATGAAGGGACGGGAAGGGAGGGGTGGGGTCCGGTTGAAAGCAATAAATCAGTCGGCTGACCAACATTATTTCTTTGAGTCATTAACCATGTTTTTCCCCATGAATTATGAATTTATTTAAATAGTTTTTGTTTTTCTATATTACTACAGTATACTAGTGAAATTAACATAAATTATGTAAAAATTGCATTATAAATTAGTTTGATAATTAACTACAAAAAGCTGTTAAATAACAATCTATACAGTATATTTAAAAATGCTGATCTACAATCATTACAAATTAATTATTTACAAAAATTGCTTTCTATTATACAAAATTCAAAACCCTAAATTTAACATTAACATTACAAATGTATTCTTATCGGTAAAGAATAGTTAACATCCAAAGTGATTTGTTTTATAACACAAGGAAACCAATTTCAAAAAATATCATGTATCTATGAATACATTTTTATGTAACAAAGCATAACAATTATATGAAAAGTAAAAATGCAATTCAACTTAGTTTTTTTTTCTTATTTATTTTCGTAAGGTTTTTTTATTTTATTAACGAAAAATAATCACCAACCAACTGATTTCCTTTGTCTTTAATCATTTTTAAAACATTACTTTGCTATTTCTCCTACTCTTGGGAATCGATTGAATCGGAATCGATAATCGATTTGTAAGAATCTGAACCGGAATCGAAAAAAATTGGAATTGACTCATCCCTAATTTGATTGTCTTATGGCTTCTAACTAATGTGAGTAGCGATATTTCTGGCCGTCATTTTCAGCCCATGAAACAAGATCTGCTTGCCATTTGGCCAATATCACTTGGTGTAGCCATAATTTTAGAGATGTGCGAGCACTACAAAATTTCGAGTTCGGCACTTAAACTCGAAAGTTTTGAGCGAGTTTACTCCCGCCGTTTACCCGCGCTACCAAGGGCATA